>CM061361.1:17616842-18961842 GCA_030867105.1 Liasis olivaceus
GTGTTTAATAGTATTTTCACCAACGCTACCATTACCACCACCACCACCATCACCCCGCCATCATCATATGACTGAAAAGTCAAAGTCAGCAAAGATAAATGTTCAATTCCATTTTGTTTAAAAAGCCATCTTGCAGAAATATGTATTTTAATGATCTCACCATGAGTTCTAGGCACAGTATAAGCAGAATCCAAGTCGTCACTGAAAAGCTGATTTCAGCTTCACTTCCAGTGTTATTTTTGTGGTTGTCTCAATAGTGGCCAGAGAATCCACCCTATTTTCCCCTTAGCAGTTACAGTGCAGTTTGCCCTAAATGCTTGGATGCTTTCCGTTAGCCTTTGAAATCTGTCCTGTGCGGCTCAAGCCAGCAGTCATTTGCATTCCAGTCTTGTTAACCACTCAATGTCAGTAGAAATGCTCCTGATTTCTTCCCAATAAAAGACTGCAAATACAACCATACAACAAAAGGCTGTCTCATTCACATTTACACACCCCTCCAGGGACCACAGCACAAATGGAAAACACCACGAAATTTGCAGCAAGAGGAGCTGTTACTTCCAATCAATATCTCTCCCTGCCACTCCAACCAAACACAGACCTCCAAGTGTATTAACTTGCAAAGTTGCTTATCAATCTTGAAAGCATATGGGTGAGCTTCTCAAAGAGACTTTTGCGATATCTCTTGGGACGGATATCCGTCCAAATTGATTTGGAAGCTCGGAAAGTCTCTTTTCTCACATGGAGAAAAGAGCAAAACGAACAATTGAAAGTAAATATTGGGATTGCATTTCTGTATTTCCATTATGAAATTGCTCTTTCTCTCCCCACCCCCATTGACTATATTATTTACATTGCCTAGAAGTCTTCTGCTAAAGAGAAGAATAAGAGAATAAAGAAGACTTTATTCCAGGCATGCATGCAATTAATAACAATAGAACAAAAACAGTTAAAATGGGAGCAAAGTGAAATGCTCTTTTTCTTTCCTAAAATCCAACAGAAAAAAAAACAACACCACACAAAATATTAGCGGAGCACCAAGAAGACACTCACAAAGACTGACAAGTGTATCTCAATCCTGGAGGATTGCTCTAGCTGGTTCTTGCTATTTTATCTTTGTTGAAATGATACATCTTTTTAGAAGATGCATTGGTATGTCCTGACTTTTAACTACTTTCATGTTTTTCATTTTGAGAGGTTTCCGTGACAAATTATCATTGGAACCAGTTGTTGCCTAACATTTTCTTCATCACTGAAATGCGAACAAGGTATCAAATTAAACTTGAATGCTTATATCTCTGTGGACAACCTGTACATTTAATAAAAGTATGTTAGTAAAATAGCTTGTCCCACAACAAAACATTACAGGAAGACAACCAAAATAAATATAATGAATAAGCTTTTAAGTTCTCCAGAACTCTTTAAAAGAGGGGACCAGGGGTGGGGGTGGGGGCAGAGAAAAAGCTGACCAGGTATTACAGGCATAGCACCAGCAGATTTCAACAGTGTTCAGAGGGATTTTTAGGAATTATTCTGAAAACCTAAGTAGCCTATGCTGGATACTGAAAGATTTTAGAATTGTGTTACATGCTATAGAAACAAAGGGAAGGAAATTACTAATTCCCCATTTTGTAAACTTTTATGCATTTCCCCACCTCTAGCCAATAATGCTCTTGATCTGCAAATGGGAAAAGAATAAGTAGGACCAGAAAAAAAATATAGTACTCCTTACTACTTGTTGTCCTCCAAAATGTTGGACTTCAGGTCTTACAAGAATCCAGGTGGTGTGGCCACTGTGGCTCAGAGTCATGGGAACTGAGATCCAACAAATGACACCTTGGTTGGGAAAGTCTGCTTTGGTGAACAAACAACTCCAGCACCTTTCTCTTTATTGTTTCTTGAGGACAGTATCTATGTATTAGTAACATTTAGGGAACATCTACATGTACAAACTGGGAAAATGGCAGACAAGCTTCGTGGAGAGCTGAGCATTAAACTCACTAGATTGTTAAAACAAAGATGCATAGCTTTTGGGTTGAATTAGCTGGTAAGAGAACTTCATGAATCTTAATTCTGGATACTCCAATGGTGGGAGTGGACTCCAGAGATGCTATTAGCACTTTTTCCTAAGACACACCTGTGTCTGCCAGTCACAGAACAATAATGATCTGCTCTGCTCTAACAAGACAGAAAAATTGGCTGCCACCAAAGCGGAGTGCTGCCAAATTCAGCATTGGTGACTAACAGAAATAACTTTATTAAAGGAACTCTTCAAATAAGAGCTAAACATCTCCAAGAACTGGGAAAAACTAACTCAACCTGAACCGCACAGATTTTTCTCCTGGGCTAGAGAAGTTCACAATCTCAACAAGAAGTCTGAGCTGGTGGAGGTTGTTTGAAATACTTCATCTCTGGTTTCTGACCCTTCCTACCCCATCCCTGCCACACATTTGCACAATCTCTCAGTGAATATTGGACTGCCGTGGTAGCAACCTGGAAGAGAAAGATTAGGTGTCACAATGCACCCAGTCTTATTGGCTCGGCTGTTGTAGGGAGAATTTCATTTAAAACCACAATGGCTCATTCACCAAAGGAGCCATTCACTCAGGCAACAAAAATACTGTCAGTTCAGCTGTGAAAATGATTTTCAATATAGAGCTCTTCAAAGATGCAGGATGAATTACAGCGAGTCATACAAATGTAGCCAGTCCCAATTTTTGCCCTAAAAACTCCCTGATTGATTTCTGTGTAAACCCAAACCTCCAATAAGCAGGAGAAGGATACTTATTCTATTCCAGAAGAGTGAATGAGAGCTGCTACTAATGATTACAATTAAATGTCCACCCAGAGGCCCAACTGTGCTCCCCACTATTTAACTGTTTCAGATAGGTCTCCACACAGGCGGCAGATTTGAGTAAAGCACTCAGAGCTGGAAAGAACAAAAGCACACACAAACTAATGAGCAATTAAATTACAGAAATTGCATAAATAAATAAATAAATACATGTGTTATTTTCATGTATCATCTACAACAGGGGTCCCCAAACCCTTCAGCTCATCGACCTCTTCATGAACTTTCAGATTGTTTATTGACCCTGAAACATTTTTTATATGAAAATACAAGTTAATAAATACTACTACTACTACTACTAATAATAATAATAAATGACAACTCAAGGCCACTCTCGCTGGTGGCTGACCATCCAACCTTGGGTAACGCTGTCTCGCCACTAGCCACTTGACCTTCAGGATGAGGGACTGGTGTGGAGGTCTAGAGACCCCAAAAGATCAATTGACTCCGATCAACCTTCCATCATTTATTGGCCACCTATTGACCCCCCACCATTTATTGATCATATAGTCCCATTGACCCTTGGAGGTTGACATTGACCATTTTGGGGAACCCTGATCTATGGGGACCTATGGGAATCCTTAATGTTTATATCTTACCCTTTCTTCACCAATACCTTAGAAGAGCAGACACCTTTTGCATATGCTTACTTCTTTCAAATTCTTTATAGTCTGGATTGTAGCGACATACTGGTTCGTGCCAGTGAAAATGAGGCACTAACTAATGCAAAGTCTCCTGTAGTTGTAATTCACTTTACTTACTGCCCCTCTCAATGTTTTGTTTTATTATCTTTAGTAATATTTTATGTTTCTGGCCTTTGGCTGTAATAGCAGATGATGATGATGATGGTGATGATGATGGTGATGATGAACATCCTGTATCAGTATGACAGGACAAGCCCATATAAAATGAGAGTCACTATTGAAGAAAGGAAAGACATTCAGGCCTATTTTAATGGGTCAAGTAACTGGCTGAAATTGAAGCAAGGGAAGATCAGGCATATATGCACAAACAGGACATACAGAGAAAGAGCGAGAGACAGAGAGAGAGAGAGAGACATATGGACTTTTTTTTGTACTACCCATTTCCACATCAAAAATCAAAATTACTAAAATTCAATACAGCCTGTTTCAGAGGCCCAGAACAAAAATTGGCAGTACAGACATTTTAAAAATGCAAGTAGTAAACTGAGAGCCAGGTTGGTGTAGTGGTTAAGGCACAAGGCTAGAAACTGGGAGATTGTCAGTTCTAGTCCCACCTCAGGCACAAAGTCAGCTAGGTGTCCTCTCTCTCAGCCCTAGGAAGGAGGCAATGGCGAACCACTTTCGAAATCTTGCTGAGAAAACCTCAGGGACTTGTCCACTGTACAACTGACCACCAGGAGTCAACACTGACTTGAAGGCACAAAAACAAACAAGTGATAAGCCATACACACATTCTTCAAACTGGATGACTGTGGTTACTTGTTTAGCCATAGAGAAATACATGACAGGAAAAGTCCCTTCATTCTGTAGCTTCAAAAAGAAGGAGAAGGAGAAGGAGAAGGAGAAGGAGAAGGAGAAGGAGGAGAAGGAGAAGGAGAAGAAGGAGAAGTTCTATAGTCATGCTCCTGGAGATCTCAGCAGTTTTTGAAAAGATGCATTGAATGTCACATCTAATATTTTGTATTTTGTTCTATTCTCTCTGCTTCCAAGCCACACACAAGAAGCACCTAGATTAATTTATTTGGCATCCATTCCAAAGTTGTCCTGCTCTAAGCACCAAAGCAACAATAGAAAAAAACAAAGAAATTATTTGCACCTAAGGTCATGGAATCTCATAACATCTTGCTTAACTCAAAGACTGGAAATGCTGCATGCCAGACAAGGTCAGGCCAATTTCATGCAATGGATACCATGCTCCCTATTTTTATTTATATTAATGTGCACATTGGAATTTTTACATCATTTGGTTTCTCAACTATTCAGATGAAAGGTTTCCTCTGTTCCCTTGTAAGCTCAACAACTTAATTTGGGCTGCTGAGACTTTCAGAACTTGAGCGATACAAGTAAAAACAAATTGGTTTTAGATATATTTTCAATTACTGTGTCTGTTAGGAGCTGTAATGCAGACAAGGAAATATATTCATATTTCCCTTGGCATGGCAATGTTGCCATTACCCTCACTAACCCTTTGTGGAAATTGTCATAAAGCCGTAAAAGGAATGTGCTCAAACCAATTTAAGCACAAGCTGGATTTGTGCTATGGGTGTGTTTGTAGATATTAGGGAAGAACAAGGTATAAGCTTAGTGAACCAGCATTTTTAATTTGTTCTTTTTATTTTATTTTAGTGCTAGCTACTATAAGAGGGGGAGGAGGAGTTGGGCAATCTATACTCAAGAACCCTAATCCAATGATATGGTCCTATGTGGAGTTGTAAAAAAATAGTGAGGAATCTTCATCCCAGCAACTCATGTTGGTGATGTCACAGAAGAGCTAATCTTTAGGAGTACAGCATGATTATCTGCAATAGAGAGCTTTCCCATACATGGTTCCAAATCTTGCACAATCAGGATTCTAGTTTACACAGGTCTCCTGCTGCACACAACTATTTTACACTTGTGAAGACTGACTTTTCAGCAACATCAGTCAGTAGGATTTAGAGAAAATGGGAAGGGACTGCTCACTGTTCCATGCATATTGAATTTTACACTGGAGGAACCTATGATGTCTCTCCTTCCTTTCTATCATAATGGAATAATGCTCATCTGGAAAATGAAGAACTATCTGATTAATATCAACAAGTCAAAAGACTGAGGCTCTAATGAATGCTATTTGGTAAAAGTTTGGCTTTCATGTTTTTTGGTAAACTTTACTAAACTTTTTAGTTAACTGAAGTTTAGTAAACTTCAACTTCAAAAACCTTTTGAAGATTAGAAAGGAAAATCAGATAAATGGTCAAAGTTCTCATAAGTTCTCAAAGTCAAAGTTCTCATAAAGTCCCACAATATATTCCATATTTAGATAATAGGTTGGAACAGTAGGAAACAACATTTTTCTGAATTTGATGCTTAGGGATTTTCCTCTTAGGTTGCAAAATTCATAGGTCATGCATGATCAAAATTCTGCCAAATTGCTCTCGAGAGTTTCAGATTTGGAGATGACAGCCTGAAAACCTGGACCTTTTCTAGGCAAACCATGTTATTTTACTCTGAGCCATGCCTCCTTTCCCTAAACAAACAGAAACCACAGGACAGACCATCAGAGAAGTGACAGATTGCAGGTAAGAGGCTAAAATTGTCCCGCCAGTACATCTTTGCATTGCATTATCATGTCAACCTGGATAAATTCTTATGGAAATCTTGAATGTTTACAGGACTTCCTTTTTGGGTAATGTTCAACTATTTCATTTAAGTTGAGGAAGGGAGAATGGGATGTGTGGGGTGAAGGAGGGAAAGGTACATATTAATTAGAATGATCTTTTTTTTTTTTTTTAACTGAGTTGCTTAGCCTCAGAGAATTTTCTGCATAAATTGCATGGAACTGGAGGGTACAATCCAGCTAAGATTTTGGGACAGATACCCAGAGTCTCTACCTCAGCAAAATTAATTGAAAGAGCAGTAGAATTGGTTGACCACATTTTTTCATTAATACACATTGTCATCTCAAGAGCCAGGACCCCATGCATCCAGAGTCTAAAATAACCTAATTGAGCCTCTGATAGTAGAAGATAAGTATTTTTAAACCAATAATAGCGATTGGATGGACTATAAAACTGAACAGAAATGCAGTTGTAATGAATAATCCATTACTTTCATTGGATTCTAATCCATCCATCACTTTTATTGGATTTTAGCATCTGGAGCTCTACATTAAACATACAAAGTAGAGGCCATTAAATGCAAAAGGACATCCAACTCTTCCCCCCCCCCCCTCCATGGAATAAAAATGTTGGTTTTAATGTTGCACTTGTGGTATACGTTTATAGTAATCCAGATTCCTCAGTGCTAACTTAGTTTTTGATTTACTACAATAGTGTAGACACTCCATGGTAACTTTTGGGGAGCAATTATGAGAACCCTGAAGTTCTCTGTTATCTTATGGGTTAATGAGAATGACATGAATAAAAGCAGTAAAATGTATTTCTTCACTATGGCACAAACAACACATACCATACCAGATACATTTATTAACATAGCCACGGCTAAAGGATATTTTTTCAGCTCAGTTTTTGGCCTTTTGATGATAATGTTGAGATTGGAAGCAGAAGGTCTCCCAGAGATAAAAACTCCAAAAGAGTGCTGAAAATAGTGCTGAAAAATTTGGAATTTTCCCAGTGAATTTTGGTGGGGTGACTTCAGAGTGTTGGGTTCTGTATGTCATTTACTAGTTGTCCAGATTGTCCTACTACTGAATACCAAGAATTGGTAGGTTCCTATAAAAACAGATCACTCTCATTCTTAAATACTGGTAAATTAAATATCTTTCTCGCTGTGGTATGAGTGAATTGTGCCTTTACTTTAATGTTCAAGAAGGAGGGGGAGTGAATGGAAGTGTGCCTAGGCTACCAGAAGCTTCTAAGACACTGAATTATGATAATGATTGTCTGGTAGAGGATTGCTCCAGCATGATAAAATAAAATTACTGAGGACCTCTCAGTGAAGCGAGATCCACAGAGTTAAATTATGTATCTAAATATGACAGATCATCTGACATAACATTTGTTTTTTCTTGATGAAGTGACACCTAGTAACTTTGTAGTGATTAACTTGATAGAAACACCTATAAATAAAAGGAAATTTAGACACCTCACTATTTATTTAATGTGTTTACTCCTTTGATATACATATATAATTTGAGCGTCTGTCAAAAGTAGAAAACAAAGGGATAGATAGAAAACCAAGCTTGGTATAGCCTTATTAACTTATTCGTGGCATCATGGCAACTGATGAAAATGCAAGTTTAGATCACTTCATTGGTAAGCTGACAGTTCTGGTTGAATTGCTATCCAAAATTAGACTTTCAAAACAACTCTATCTTAAACTGCAAACAGCAAAGCCCAGCTAAATAAGTGAGAAGAAGAAAGAATGAAGAGAAAGCAGGAAAAGAAACTTTAAAAATAGCACTTAAGGTGCATTTCTATTTGCCTGTTTAGCATTATATATTAAATGCTTGTATATGGAATACAGATAGTCCACAGCTTAAGAGTAAGTTCTGTTCCCAAGGTCTGTCCTTGAGTCGAATTTGTATGTAAGCTGGAACAGTACTATTGTATAATACAGTAGAAATAGTATTGTGTAACGAACTCAAACCATTGTGTATTTAACTTGAATTTTGCTAAAATAGGATCTGTTCTTAACTGTGGGTCATCCTTAAACTGGGTGTTCTTAACTGGGGACTACCTGTATCCCTTACCTGATTATCATGATTTAGAGTAGTTAACAAATACAGGTTTGTCTTAGTCTATGATAACTTGCATTCTTGTCATAATAATGTAGGTGCACAAGATTATTTTATGAAGCATCATCTTATGGCAGTAACTCCCAACTGTTTTGAGATGGTTCTCAGAGTGGGGATAGTTAGGTTCAAGACTTTTCAGACTTGTTTTGTCACTATTATTATTCAAGCTTTTGTCCTTGGAAAGGCAGAGATGGTCCAAGTCTCCATTCATTGGCTTGATTAACCATATCAATCAACATTTGGCTCCTTGTTACTGTACCTACATTTACTTTTTTTAAAATTGCACTATATCTATAAAATATTATATTATTTTTATACCGTGATTTGCCTTCAGACCATTGACATAAAGGCAGTATATACAGTATACATGTAAATAAAACATAACCTTGATCTGTACCCAAAATGATAACCAGATGGTGGAGAGTTAATGTCATATGACTCCCAAATACTTTATCTCAATATGGCTAGATTCCTCACCAACAGACACATAAATAGCATATGTACCATTCTTAATGAATAATCTGCATATAAAGCTATAAATAGAACTCAGGTTCTCACAGCTCAGATTTCAGAATGAATCTTGGAAATGTGGTGCGAGCAGCCTGGAATTGTACAGTTTATCCCTGTCTGTACATAATTAATGCAGGCTTTTTGGGGGGACGTTTCCTTTTTCTGTTTGGCCATTATGTATTGTCTTAATCATGGTCATGAGTAAAATATGCAAGTTCAATCAATGGCTGAACACCTAGAGAAAATTCTGTCTTCCCCAAATTCCTCCTGATGTAATCCAAATCCATACGTTTAAATATTGCTAACAAGGAAAAACAAAACGACACATCCGTTTCTTCAAGCATGACAGTTAACATCATCTTGAGTCAGTTCATTTGCTGAAGAGTAGCTAAAGAATAAAAATGACATAATTTGGTGGATATGACTTTCTAATTTCTTTCAAAGTAAAAAAAAAAAGAGCATTTAAAGAGAAATAGCAGAATTCTGCTGTCAAATTAATAAATTTTAATTATACACATTAACCTATTGTTTGCTTAACCATGATTTATGGAATCAACCACAATTGAATGGTTCCAATATGAATAACAGATTTTAAGCAGCAGTGGCTAGGTTCACAAAACACACTAAGCCAGAAGGGGGGAAAAGTTTATGTCAGAATGAAATAAGTGAGCCTAGCCTTAACGTTTGGTGAATTGAAGCAAAGCTTTTTCTACATTATGAATATCACAGATTTGATTTATGCAGTAATTCTGAGTTCTGGGTTCATCACGCCTTACAAATAATCCAGCTTTTATCTCACTCACTCACATACACACATACCTCAAGTCAACTATATTCACCAAGTAGATTGTACTGGATGACAAGTCCCTAGAGTTATTTTATTCTTTTAAAATAAGTAGCTCTAGAAGCTTTGCTATATGTCTGGAGTACATCATTGTTAACAAATCTGAGGAAGGAGAGTAAGTCCAGAAAACCGCAGATAAAGTAACACATTTAGTTCATGCTGTCTTTTTAAATGCCCCTAAATCCAGCTGTTTCATCATATATATTGACTACTCCTTTTTTAAAGACACTAAGAGAGGGGGTGGCTTTATCCTGCTTCTTGCTAGACTCCTCATCATTTGCTGAATAAGAAGTCCTCATTAGTGTCTTGCACTCTTGCTGTCCAGATATGTTAACTCTGTCTTCTTGATCATTACTGATAAGCAGAGAGTTTGGGAGGAAAAACTCAGTAGAAACTCATAATGGTCATAGGAGAAATAAAAATTATAACCAGGAATGGGGTAAGTTCACTTTTTTCCTTCTATCTTTCTTAGGAAAGAAAAAGAAAAAGATAGAGGTAAAGAAGCTTACTTGGAATTTATTTTCCTGTTAATACAGCTGTATGCAACAGGCATACTTCCTTTAGCCATCCAGTTCAGTGAATCTTTTGGCTTAATCCCCATTGGCCCAGACTTGTTTCCTCAACTGAAATAGCATGTGGGTAAATTACCTAATAGTTGTCCTTTGCAATACCTTTTTCAGAACCGGAGCGACCTGTCTAGGTTTAAAAGCTAAACAGAGTTGGTCCTGATTAGCACTTAGGACTGGGAAGCTAAATTAAAACAGAAAAAAAAAAAAAGAGGAAGCAAATGAATCTATCTATCTATCTATCTATCTATCTATCTATCTATCTATCTATCTATCTATCTATCTATCTCTTGTCTCTGGTAGATAAAGACCAGAAGACAGCGGTAGTGATAGATGTAGCAGTGCCAAGTGACAGCAACATCAGGAAGAAGCAGCATGAGAAGCTGGAGAAGTACCAGGGCCTGAAGGAGGAAATAGAGAGGATTGGAAAGTAAAGGCCAAAGTGGTCCCAGTGGTGGTAGGAGCACTCGGGGCCGTGACTCCTAAGCTGGGAGAGGGGCTCCAACAGATCCCAGGAACAGCATCCGAGCTCTCTGTGCAGAAGAGTGCAGGGCTAGGAACAGCTCAGATACTGCGCAGAACCCTCAAACTCCCAGGCCTCTGGTGGAGGACTCAAGATTGAGGAAGACACAGGCCACCCATAGGGGTGAGAGGGGATTTTTTGATTTTTTAACAATATATATAATAAGATAATGGCAAACAACTTCTACATTGCTGCCAAGAAAATTATGTGGCCACATTGATGAAGTTCATAGGAGCAACCTCAACTTGAAAGAGACTTGACTTTACCTCTCCAGTCATTTTTTTCTTCTCCTCTGTCAAATCCACACTGAGACTATATACCCCAGATGTCCTGGCCCTTCCTTCTAAAACCCAAAGGCATCATCTGTGGAGCTCTAGTAGCCACAAGAAAGGTTTTGAGTGGGATGTAGACCATAAACCAAGTGATGACCACCCATATCCTAAGTGGATGGAGGGATATGATTAGTGTCAAGCCCCAGATAGCTGGGCAAAACCAAGGAAGCAAGAACTACCTAGATTTCAGGGGGGGGAAAACCCATTTTTACTGATCATCTGGGACAAATAGAGAATCTTGGGAACTGTAAGAGGAATTTCCCAGCCTCATTTATAACCAGTTCATTTAAGGTGGAGTCCCTTTGAATACTTTGAAATATTTCTTCTGAGATTTCTTCCCACTTGGTTTGAGCTGCCATTTAGGAGATAAGCTGTTAACTGACTAAGCTATCTCTTTGTTTTGTTTCATAGCCTCCCCAAAATCTCTGTTAGGCTTCAAGGACAGGATCAGGAAAAACATCAGGACAAAGTCCATCTTACTGCAATCTGATTTTTTGTTGAGGATACTTGTAATTTATATGCTTTAAATTTATATTTTTGGATTGATTGCTTTAATGGACCTCTCCTTGAATTCAGCATGTATTAAGATCTTGGCAATTGTTACCATGCTTTGCAATGTGTTATGTTTTTATGATATTTTACCCTTTCTCTTGCCTTCTTGAGCACAATTGCAAAGAAGATAGATAGCTAAAATAAGAATATCTACCCCCATCATAGCTGATACT
This sequence comes from Liasis olivaceus, assembly GCA_030867105.1. NCBI lineage: Eukaryota > Metazoa > Chordata > Lepidosauria > Squamata > Pythonidae > Liasis > Liasis olivaceus. Next base: position 17,628,630 of record CM061361.1, read on the forward strand.
AACAGAAGCTAACACTCAATAATATGTACTGTTAATATATTCTTGGGAAATGGACAATGGAACAACATCATCAAAATCCTAAGAAAGGTTATTATAGCACAACTCCATAAGTAAATTTATATAGTTCTAGTTTAAACTGTTTGTATGGTTTATGCAGCCAACAATTCAACCCTTCTTAGTGTGTTAAATATTCATGCAAGCTCTCAGCATCTCTTTCTGCAACACCTCCAGTGTGAGATCATAACAACTCTCACTTGGGCAATTCCAACTTATGAATGTAATGTTTTCCAAGGGAATTGAGGTTTTGCAAAGTAGCATAAAATGACTTTGAAAATAAGAAAAAAAGGAGAAGCTTTTCAGTGATGAAGATGACCTGGCCACCAACAGGGTATGTGCTAATGTTCTACAAGTCTAAGGTGTTATTCTCTCAACAGTGTGCAATGACATAGCCATATCTCCTGGAGAAAAGAAACAACAGAGAAATGCTAAGATGCTAAGATAAAAAGAACAGTTGCATTGTACACTCTTCGGCATGCATAGAAAATGCTACAGTATCAATTACTTAAGTATCCCAAAGCAAATTAGTCACTTTTTTTCCTGATGCATGTATTAATGTTCCAAATTAAATTCCATTTTTAGCAATTGGTGCAGACCTACAGCAAAAAACATTAAAAGTTCTTGCCTTCCTTTTCTGTGTCACTGAAAAACTAAATAATTACCGGCTTTGTGCATCCCAACATGGAGTTGGTTCATATATCTCACTAAGTTATGGTTTGCTGAACTATGGTTTACTGAATAAATCAGTGGGCTGAGCCACATTTTTCCCTAGCCTATATATCTTTCAGATGTATGGGCTTCAGCTTCCAGAATTCCCCAAAAGGATACTCATAGCTCAGAATTCTGGGAGTTGAAGTCCAAATGTCTGGAACCTGTGCCAAGTTGCAAACCAAGCACGATGACTTGGTGAACATAATATGTTGAAGCCAAAAACAAACACATTAAATCAGATCATGGGTTAGTATGAACTACAAACCCAGCATCAGGTGGACGGAAACCTAGGCAGCAAAGGGAAACATTATTTTATAATTATAAAAGACTGTTCCTTCTATATTTGTGACCTGAAAAGGAAAGAAAGGAAAGGAAGAAATATAGAGTATTTGGTGGGGAGGAGCTGGGAGGGCTTTGTGGTGCTGAAAAGACTGTTGGAGTTTGATGGGGAGGGGGGGGGGTTTCCCCACTCAGGTTTTAATCTTAGATGAAAAATAATCTGTAGTTTTTGTTTTTGTGTTTTAAATCCAGTGCTCAATTGCAGCATGCTTTAAAGAGACCTCCAATCTTAACTTCACGGATATTCTCATAGGCTGGTAGTAGGATTTTGCCCAACAATTCTAGCCCCTGACCATGGAATAATAATTAGAAATGACAGAATCTGAGTTGAGACTGTAATTGCTCTTTCAAGCTGTGATGCTGTAGAGCTGCCTGAAAGACCAAGCAAGAGGGAACTCATTGCCTGGGACTTTTGCAGCAATGCAACATGAATAGTAAGTGCAATGAAAGGCAGCAATATTTAGCTGGCTAGTACCTTTCTGTTATTCGCTTGGGGGGGGGGGGTACCTTCAAGTCAGCGTTGACTCTGAGCAACTGCCTGGACAAATCTTTTCTTGGCAAGATTTCAGAAGTGATTTGCCCTTGCCTCTTTCCTAGGGCTGAGAGAGAGTGACTGGCTCAAGGTCACCAGCTGGCTTCGTGCCTAAGGCAGGACTAGAACTCACGGTCTCCCGATTTCTGGGAGTGCCTTGGCCACTATACCAAACTGGGTCTCTCTGTTATTCTATCTTTTATATAAATAAGTGGTATAATGGAACCTATATTCTTGAGGGGTCTACTGCAATTCTTGATACCTTTCAGAAACAGAACTACACTAATGCTTTTCAGGAAGTTTTGGCAGATATTGGAACAGATCTTCACCACAGCTTGCAATTCAAGATGTGGGATTTGATACAGCAGTTCGTTCAAAGAACAACAGAAGGAACATGGCTGACTTTCTTCTGCAAATAATTATCTCTCATTTCACAACTCCCATCTTTAATATGACAAATGGGGACCCTATGTGAGCTTGAATCATTTATTGGTTGAACCTAACAATAGATGTGTTATTTATTTATTTAATTTGTATGCCGCCCATCTCCCCCAGAGGGTGACTCTGGGCAGCTCACAATGAAAGTAAAACCCACAAACAGTTAAACATAAATACCCCCCATTAATTAATTAATTAATTAATTAATTAATTAATTAATTAAAAGTCAAACTACGCAAACAAGCCCTGCACATACAAAACTAAAAACATTCAAGTTGATGGGGGAGTAAAATCAATTACCCCACAAGCCACTTCCACTGGTGTGAGCCCCCATCCAGCCCCCAGGCCATCTGGCATAGCCAAGATTTCACACTCTTCCTGAAGGCCATGAGAGGGGGGCACACCGGACCTCAGGTGGTAGGTCATTCCACAGAGCAGGGGTCATGGCAGAAAAGGCCCTCTTCCTAGATCCCACCAGTTGAAATTCCTTGACCGGTGGAGTCTGCAAAATGCCCCTTTTGCCAGACTGAATGGGGCGGGCTGATAAAACAGGGGCAAGATGGCTCCTCAGATAACCTGGTCCTGTGCCATGAAGGGCTTTAAAGGTGGTAACCAACACCTTGAATTGGATCCAGAAGCAAACCGGCAACCAATGCAGCTCACATAACAGTGGTGTTATATGTGCCCCCTTAGGGGCATTCAGAACTGTCTGTGCCACTGCAATCTGTGCCAGCTGTAGTGTCTGGATATTCTTCAAGGGTAGCCCCATGTAGAGCGCATTGCAGTAATCCAACCAGGAGGTGACCAGGGCATGAGTGACAGTGTGGAGGACCTCCCAGTCGAGGAAGGGGTGCAACTGATGCACAACACGAAGTTGCACAAAGGCCCTCCTAGCCACAACTGCTACTTGCTCTTTGAACAGGAGTCGTGAGTCCGGGAAGACCCCCAGATTATGGACCGGGTCTGTCTGAGGTAGTGTGACCCAAAGATGATAAACTTCTAGATCTTGAGGCTCCCTGTACCCACAGCCACTCCATCTCACCAGGTTTCAGTTGAAGCCTGTTGTCCCCCATCCAGGCCCCTACAGCCTCCAGGCACCGCAAAAGCCATAGCATCCCTTAGGTCACCTGGGATGGGGATATATAATTGGGTATCATCAGCATACTGATGATACCTCATCCCATGGTGATCATGAAGGGCAAGCTGAATTTGTCAAATTTCAGTGCTAAGACTGCTTTGGCACATTTATTCTCTTGCTCAATACATGCCAGAGCGTGAGGATTGGTTATCAGGACCAGGTTATCTGAGGAGCCATCTTGCCCCTGTTTTATCAGCCCACCCCATTCAGTCTGGCAAGATTCAGTATGGTTTGGTTTACTTTGCTGTTCCACGTTGTTTGCTTCACTTTGCTTTATTGATTGTACACTTGTGGGAGACCAAAGACAAATAATGTAATAAAATGCCCTTCAGGGAATGGTCCAGTATTTGTCGAAAGACAAACTGAATAATCTATGCCTTTTAAAAACTTGAACTTTTACCCACCAGATTTCTCCTTCACTTTTTTTTTAATATCTCTTGCTATCATTTCACTGGCATCACCAGATTTAGTCCTAAAGTGCAGAAATGAGAGAAGACGACATTCTATGATAATGACTGATTTAAGAAGAGTTATATATGAGATAACTGCAGACCTGTAATTCTTTGCGCTAGTCGAGTTGGCCCCAAAAAGTTTGTTTTCTCCTGAAAAACCTGATCATTACTACTAATGCTAGGACTAATAAAAGTGGTGCATGTCTATTAAAGCAGGTTGACTGCAAAATGCAGTACTTCAGTGGAAAATATCACAGATTCAATGCCTGGTAATTATAGCTAAAGATACTTGACAATTGATTTAAGGCTGTCAGTTGGTGCCAGGGTTCAGTTAGTAGTGGAAAAGTTCTGCTCAAACTTGGAGATTTATCACAATGAGAAATGCAGACAATGTAGACAGGTAACCATTTTCAATGGATCTTTCTAGAGTTAAAGGTGAAAGGAAATATAGGTTTCTTATTTATAGTGGGCAGTGTTGCAAGGCTTGAAATCTGAGTTACTTCTGAACTATCCCGATTTCTCTGAAATTATCCATTGTCAACAGTAAATATATAGATTCTAGCTATGTTTGTCCTTGTCTCTAGGAGCCTAACAGCTTGTAGTACTTGTGATTCAGATTATTGAACTGAGATCTTGGAGAGTAGAATATAGTGGTTAAAGTGCTGGGGTCAAGCTAGAGAGAACCAGGTTTAAGACAGAATTCAGGCATGAAACCATCTGGATTACTTTAACTGCTCTCTCTCAGCTTAAACTATTTTGTAGAATTGTTGTGAGGATAAAAAGAGAATGTGTGTCTGTATGCGTGGATGTATAATGGGGCTACTATGTCTATCATCTTGACATCCATGAAGAAAAAGCTTTAATGTCATATAACTGGATGAAATATCTCAACACCCTGATTTAATGTAAGGTAGTTAAGGCACTACTTAATAATAACAAACTTTATTTTTCCAGGCTCCAAAATTCACAAGCATGGTAACAGTGTTGGGGAAATAAAGAAATGTCTTCTATTTGGGAGAAAGAGTATGACAGATGTAGACAAAATATTAAAGTACAGAGACATCATACTGACAATAAAGTTACATATCATCAAGGTCATGCTTTCCCTGGTTGTAACATATGGCAGTGAAAGCTGGCCCATCAGAAAGGCTGAATAAAGAATGATGACTGAATTGTGGTGTTGGCAGGAAATGACTGAGAACGTCTTGGACTGTGAGAAGAATAATTCAGTTCTGATATTGGAAGCACTAATAATGAAGCTAACATTTAGATATTTTGGACACATAAGGTGAAAGCAAGAGTCATTGGGAAAGTCTCTGATGCTTGGAAAAGCTGAAGAAAATCAAAAAAAGATGTCAACTGAAGACAAAATGGCTCAGTATTATCGCTGACCATGCAAGCTTAAAAGAATCCAATGAAGTAGTTACTGATAGACAATCCTGAGAAACTGTGGAGTCCTTGGTGCTCTCTGAGCTTGGTTGTTTGCTTGCAGATGTTTCATTACCCAACTAGGTAACAACATCAGTGCTAGTGAGGGTGGGGTTTGCTCCCTGTTTATAAACTAATGATGTTCCCTAGCCGGGTAATCAAATGTCTGTATGCAAACAACCAAGCTCAGAGAGCACCAAGGACTCCACAGTTCAACCCTGAGCAACAGAGATTCTCTTCTACTGAATCCTGACAAAATAATGTTCATTGGGTCATGAAAGGTCAGAGGTGTGTGAACTGCTAAATAACAAAAGCAGGTCATTAGAACCTAGATAGACCTGGGGTGGGGGGTGACCCAATCTTAGAGTGATGCCTAAAAATGCAGTTAAATATGCTACAACCCTTGATAACAAAAAGATCCTGAAATGGTTATGACAATACAGGGAATTTCTCTTCCCTCCAGTGATGTGAAACGTTCACAAGAACTCTTGGTTGTTCTGATTATGTTTAGGATAAGAATGCAAGGAAAGAACGGTTGGAGACCATTTCAGGTAGTGGGGAGAAAACATGAAGCAAAGTTCTAAAAATTATTCTAAAAATAATGTCACAACTGGAGGCACTGCTGACCTACCAACCAACCAACCAGAAATGAAACAATAATTATGAACAACAGACTTTCCATGATGATGTTCTCATAGGCCCCGGACACCCAAAAATTGTTTAATGGGTTCCATTGAAAAGAACAATTGAAACCATTTGCTTATAAATGGCCACACAGTTCTGTGAAGAAAGAAACTGAAATCCTCCCACATCAAAGATCCATGGAACAAAAACTTTGTAATTCAGATTGTCTTGCTGTATTTCCTTTGGAGAATTAAAGGTGGTGTTTAATCATTTATCAAATACAGTCCCAGAGAAAGATATTCGGCTTGTCTAATCAGGAGATGCAGTAGGAATGTAACTTTGGGGCTAGTATGAAAATGCAGGAGTAAAAAGAGGAATGGCTGCCTAGGCTGCTTGAAGAAAAGTATGGGTATTAAAGCCAGATTACATTCTGCAGTGTGAGACTAGAATTCCATTAAGCTATTCTTGTTTCCAAATCTGACTCCATGGGAAACACAAAGATACATTTACATCTGCAAGGCAGTCTCAGGCAAAATGTCATACTCCAGATGTGGCTGAACTGTAACTCCAGTGATCCCTCATGTTGGCCATGTTGTAGCTGTAGTTCACAAACAACTTAAAGACCACAAATTGTCCATTGTGGAGGAAGGCATTTATAGAAACATAACATTGGCTACATCAGACCTAGGGTAATTTGGTTATCTCCAGATATTTTAGGTCTTCTACTCCCATAAGACTAAGTCAGCATGTGCAATGGACATGGGTTTGGCAAGTAAAAGCCCTTGAAGATACCAAGCTAGCAATGATGACCTTTGAACTGATCCAGTAAGACATTTCTTAAGCTTGCAAGGAACTCACAAATGTCTTATATCTTTTCCATAATTAAACAGAATTTGCAATCTCCATATAGACCCTATTAAAATTCTGTAAATGGGGCTCTAACAGAATACGACATTTTAATGGGTCTTCAAACCACCTTCATTTAATTGTAGTTTTATAATGTTATGTCTGTTGTTAACAACATTACACACATTGAGCAGCATACCTAAAGGCAGATTGATGGTGACACAGATGTTGGGAAAATGCCAACATGCACTGCATCTCCATGTAAAAATGTTCATTTGCTCTTTTATAATTGCTACTGCAGTGCAAACTTGCTTCAATCACATTAGTTTTGGGAGGGGAAAATAACCAGCTTTGACGTGTTTTATTAATACACTAAAGTTTTCTTTGTAATTCCACCTTGAATATATCCATTTCCATAATGAAGTTCATGTTCTAGCTATGTATAATTATTTCTACTTGGAACAAAATTACTTACATTTTAGATGGGGCAATGAATTGTACTGCAATCAGGTGAGATAATAACACAGCGTAGTAACCTTTTTCCTTGAGAAATTACTTTCCAGCACTATCAAGGCTGTCTTTTCAAGCACATTTTTCATCATGTGCTAATATTAGCTTGCAACTAGTGATGGGCTGTGACATCTTTACCCAGTTTGACTTACAGTGGTGTTCAAGGAACCTAACTATCTTATCTCAACCTTCTTTTTTATGGTAGTACCAAGCTCAGGATTCTAATATCAAGGATGGAGTGATGATGGGACACCCCCCCCCCCACACCTCTGAGAGCTTGTTACTTTGATATTCCAGATATGGGCTGTAAAACTTAATAAGCACCAGGAACACAGTGCAATGTAATCCCATGATATATTTCCCAGTACTAGTGTATGTACATACCACTTACACATGGTTAAATGCATCATGGTCTACTCAACTCAATTTTCCCAGCTTGTCTAACAAGCTGAATGAAGACTAATTATATCAGGTGATTACATTGGTTTAGCTGACAGGTTGTGGTAAAATGCAGTTATCCAGCATGCCATGTACCTGATCGTTAATGTCCCAGGGAAGGACTCTTGAGGATATTTGTTGTTATAGTTCATTGTTTTAATGATACAGTTTGCCTTCTTAGACATTGGTCAAATACTAGGCACATGTTCTCATGATAAAACTATATATGTCATCATTTCAAGGTTGTTGCCTGTGGACACACACACATCACCTTAAGAATGTGGGCGAGGATAAATTTAATAAATAAATAAATAAATGTCTACATATAGAGCACTGATATAGAAAGAGGAAATACTGAAGATATATACAATAATTCATAATGTTTTTGTCGTGACATAGACTTCTCTGGCCTTCCCTGCGTGAATGTTACAATTTTACCTTTAAAACGTTAAAATACCATATTATTATGCTTTGTATTTTAAAAATGTCTTTGGTGTAGCAAGTGGTATAAATATGGATTTTATAAATAATAAAACATGGAAAGAAAAGAACTGCAAATTGAAATGGCCTCAAGTACCAGTAGATACTACTTCTGCTGCACATATCCTTCTGTTGTAAATGATGACTTTGATGATAATGACGATAATGGTTTAAGGGGGAAATTAAAATAAGGCTCCAAAATTCAGGAATTTAGATGAAGAAACTTTTGGAAACAACCCGTTTTTTTTTTTTTTTAATTTATTGATTTCTGCTTTTAGCTATGATTTCTCATTAGCAAGCTTGATCACAAACTTAGTCACTAATGGAAATTAAGGAATGGCAAGCCTTTGTGTTCTTATACACATTTTTAAAAATCTTTATGACATTGAAAAATACACACACATGTAGGCTGGTGTGGATCTTCCGGGCTGTGTGGCCGTGTTCTGGAAGTTCTGTTTCCTAACGTTTCGCCAGCATCTGTGACCGGCATCTTCAGAGTGCAGGAGCACAGACAGAATTTTTCAGGAATACAGCCTGCAAAAGGTCAATGAACTCAGCTCAGCCAGCAGGACATGTGAACAGCTCACACAATGAACATGCTAATCACCCTCAGCAGCCACTCCTTAACAACTCAACAGAAGAAAAAACCCTGCCTAACCCACAGGAAGATACACAGATATTCTGATACCAAAACAAGCAGCCACTCATTAACCCACCCACCCCAAACCTACCCCCCCCCCCTTTCAGATCTCTATAAATACCCACAAAAGGGTCACACCGTCCTGGGCACAGAGAGAACTGCTCCTGTCTGTGCTCCTGCACTCTGAAGATGCCGGTCACAGATGCTGGCGAAACGTTAGGAAACAGAACTTCCAGAACACGGCCACACAGCCCAGAAGATCCACACCAGCCTTCGTATGCCGGCCGTGAAAGCCTTCGACAATACACACACATGTACTTGAATGCAATGATTACTTTTGTTGTTGTTGTTCAGTCGTTAAGTCGTGTCCGACTCTTCGTGACCCCATGAACCATATTGCGCCAGGCCTTCCTATCTTTCACTGCCTCCCTGAGTTTGCTCAATTTCATGCTCATTGCTTCAGTGATGCTATCTAGCCATCTCATCCTCTGCCTTCCTCTTCTCCTTTTGCCTTCCATCTTTCCCAGCATCAGGGTCTTTTCCAAAGAGTCCTCTCTTCGCAAATGATTACTTAACCATGTAGAAAAATAACATGGTAGTGTGTTATAATATGGGATGATGTTGGCACAATTTTGTAACAAATGTAAAATCGGATTCATTGCTGTTTAAAATGCCAGGATAAAACTGGTTTTATTTTGAAATTAAAAAAAAAAATAAAAAAAAATAAAAACATATTAGATGGCTCAACAATTAAAGATAAAGCAGAATATATTCTATATTGGTGTATATATGAATGTGTAATGCTGTATAGGTCTTGTACAATAACAGTGAGCAATCTAAAATTATTCATTCCAGTAATCATCTTATTCAATTAAAATAAATTGGTTTTAAAACCATCCCTTAAGTCAACCCCCCCACATCAAAATCCTTAGCCAACTGTTTTATTGACTGAAAAGAGTATGCATGAAAAATAATTAACACAATTATCAAACTTTAATGCTTATCCTAAAAGTAAAGAAGGAGGGGAGACAATAAACCCTGCAATAAATCTTTTTTTTTAATACTTAAGAAGATTAAAAAGCTACCCCGAGAGTCCAAGAGACATTTATGTGTTTTGATTTGAAAAGGAATGTGAAATAATATAAATGACAGCAAATCACATCATACGTTTTTAGTCTGCTGCCCTTGTAGGGATGATGTTAGACGGAAGTAGTTTGCTGGAATACGAGTAGGGCCAAATGTTATGCAGTTACTGGTGTTCAACACCATTGGCTTATTTGACCTATTCCATTTTTGACAAGCATTATTACTCTTTTCCAGGGTTGAGATGGCCTAAAGGGATGGGACTTTCTTCTAAAAAGGGAATGAATGGAATAGGCCGGCTGTATGTAAAGCTGCTGCAGAATTCTCCTAAAGCAAGATTGGAAATGTCTGTTTTATCAAAAGATCTGAAGAATTTTGAGCAGCGAAGAACCAGCCAGCTATTTCTTTGGGGATGTGCAAGTCATTTACATTCCTTGGTTGCACTTGATTTCACTGAGAGGAAAATTAATATAAGGACATAGGAAGAAACTTGCTGGATCAAATTAAAGATCTGCGTAATCCAACGTTCTGTTCCAATATGATGAGCTTATGCTTCAGAAGAAAAGACACAGACAAGGCATCAAGAAGTGACTCTTCCTTGCTGTTTGCTGCTCAGATTCTGTGCCATAGTGAAGCAAAACTTCTCTTCTATTAATTTATTTAGAGCCCACGCTTCTAATCAAGGTGGCTCAGAATAATTAAAATACAAGATGTAATTTTTGGAAAACCATATATTAAAAAGCTCAAATGAATTAAGAAACAGGTGCATTTTATGGCTTTTTTCAAAACGAAGAGAGAATAGGGACAAATCTAATTCCTAAGGGACAGCCTTTCATAGACTGAGCATGTAGGTGTGCCAGATAAATGGGCTTGGACAGCAGAGGCATGTTCAGAAGGGCCTCTCCTGCAGACAGGACTTATCTGTGGCTAATGTACAGGATTACATTAACCTCCAGAAAGCTATCTAATTCCCACTTGAAAGTCATCTAAAGAAATGCAAAACATATTCCAAGGCTCCAAGCCAACTGGTTTTGCTGCAGCAAAGACCTCTGCCAAATTTGGGAAGTCCTCGGATGGGTTTTGAATAAGCCTGGCAAAGTTTCTCAGTGGCATATGCCTATCTTAAGAAAAAGTAGTTCACTCCAGACAGGAATTTTCATGCAAAGAATATGCTGTCCCACTGAGCTATGGTTTCCCTATTACAAATAAGATTCCAATCCTCATGACTCAAATTGTAAGTCTGATTTAAGTAAAAATAAAGGAAACTGTCTTGTACTGAGTCAGACCATTGCAGTGACTTGCAGTGGCTTTCCAGAATTTCAGACACGGTCTTTGCCATCCTTGCTTAGGATGCTAGGAACTGGACTTAGAATTTTCCACAAGTATGATCAATGATCCTTTAAGGTGATAGGTGTTTTTATAAACTTGAAGGAACATCCCTGAAACTAGGATAGAAGGGAATCTGTAAGACACATGGTCCCTCAAGCTGCTCTTTGGGGCACATAAACACACTGGACTATAACAAAATAAAAATTCCTTTGGGTCCAATGAAGTCTGACCAGAACGGATTCTATGACTCAGGGTACTAGTTACTATATCTGAGTTTGTATTCAAAAAGAGGGCTGGACAGGCCTGATCAGTGGGTTGAAATGAATAAGATGGAATTTAATTAAGTTAAATATAAAGGTCTCAATCTGGTTAGAAAAAAATATAAGGCATGAGCATTGGAGGGAAGCAACATGGCTTGGCAGTAGTATATATGAAGGGAATCTGGATGTCCATGTTCACCACAAGTTAAACAAAACCAAGCAATATGATGCAGCTGCTAAAATGGCAAATTCACAAGAGCCAGATCAGAGGAAATAATTGTCACACTCCACTCTACTCAGACCCCATTTGGAATATTGTGTCCAGTTCTGAGCATTCAAAAGGGACTGTGACAAATTGGAGCAGGCTCAGAGGACATCAACCAAGAAGGTGGAAAAACCAAGTCTTACAAGGAACAATAAGAGGATCTGGGTATATTTAGCCTATAGAAAAGATGACTAAGAGGAGATATGATAACAGTCTGAAGGACATCTCATATAAGAAGGAATGGACTTATTCTCTATTGGTCCACAGGGAACAACCAGGACAAATGGGTTAAAAGGAGGTTCAGGTTAGGCATTAGAAGGAGCCTCTGACTGTCTGACCTTCTTCGCTAGATGTCTTCAAAATAGAGAGTGCACAATCATCTGTGACAGATCCTTAGCAGAGCTTGCACTGAGAAGGGGTTCTACTAGATAACCTCTAAGGCAACTTTCAAAAATAGTTATGAGCATGGATGTTGGTATGGAAAGAAAGTGCAATATTCTGAATGTTCTACCATTTAGGAACTTGATTCAAGGTGCAGTGAAATGAATTGATTTTAATTTTCTTTTTAATATTCTCTCCTTCCGCTCATGGCTGTTCTTGGCTCTAACTATTCCTTTCTCTAATTCCCAAGATTAACAAAGACCTTGACTAATACTGGTTAATTATTTCTCAAGCCAGGCTTTTAAAAATAGTACAGAGAGGACAAGATGGTAGTTATGAGCCATTAATGTCATATTTTTGCATCAAATACGGCATTAAAATCAAACCACATGAATGTGTAATAATGTACAATTTCCCATCAATCTAAGATTACTTAATGGGTTATTGCTAATCTGAACGAGATGTTCCAATCATTACTTATTTAATAATACTTGCCAGCTATTACCAGGAATAATGCAAGCATGTTATTTATAACAGTAACTCTGGTTACAGATTACATTCCAGAGTTTTGGGGTTGTGCAAATGTAAGGGGAGTTATATTCTGATGTTTTACTTGGGCTTTTAAAAAGCAAGCATGCAACGGGGGGGGGGGGGGGGGGGAAGGAAAATGTTTGATAGATTTGCCTGGGGACAAATGAAGCGAAATGGTAGTGGTTGAAGATATCTGTCCATGCAAAAATGTTAGGGAAAAGCCAAAACAGTTTTCAAAATGTTAGCAAAGTTATTCAAGAAAAGGTTTTGGCATATTTTTTATCTGTGCCTTATTCCTGAAGAGCATTAAACCATGCTGTGTTTTAAAAATATTTCTTCCTAATATCCAAAACTGTAATTAATATTGATAGAATATCCATTTTTTTCTTTCTTTTATCTGTATTCAATACTCTAAGGCACCTAAATGATAGAATATTAAGAATCTAAGTATATTACATGAATATCATTGTCCTGAAATTATATATTGTATCAAACTGAGAAAATGGAATAAATGGTCTATAAGGGTAGATTTAATAATATGTTAAAGGATTGAACTAGTTCTATATTAAAACTTTATGGGTATTTATTTTAGTTTCTTCAAATCTCACTCATTTAATCACTATTCTGTATATTCCCTTCTGATTTTATTAGCACTGTTTTATTTTTGGTTGTACTTCAACATATCTTCTGGTTGTTATATTTCACCAATCAAATGTTTAAAAAAGAAAAAAAAAAAAAGAGGAGAGAATCAGAAAAAATTCTAAAATAGACCACTACTCTTGAACAGCTTTTAAAAATAAAGATGGTCTTATGTAAATGAAAAAAAAATCTTCCGCTTTAAAAAAACAAAAACACAATCATAACTTATAGGCAGATTCTTAAAAGAGGCAACAATTTCTGTTTAACTTATATACTGACTTGAAAAATCAGTATCTTGACAGCCCATTCTTCCCTCCCGGCTTTCCAGAAAGAAATGAAGACCTGGCTCTGCCAGCTTGCGTGGGGTAAGAAGAGTTTTAACCAACCCTGGGTTGATGACACTCCCCGAGCCTAATAATTTCTAGCTACCATCAATTATCTTGGAAGAGACTTACTATTTATTAAGGATTAATTGTTATATTGTATTTTTAATTAATATTTATCTTTCCTGTAAACCACCCAGAGTTGTTTCCTAATGAGATGGGCGGTGACAAATTTGATAAATAAATACATATATACATACATACATACATACTTGGAGTGGGCTATGAATAAGAAACAAGAAGAATCCACTTCCCACTTATCCAAGTTGTAATATCTAAAGACGTGGGTGGAAGGGAACAAAAGCTTAAAGGGTTACTTCTAAAAAACAGTAAGCTGTAGATAAGATGTCCCTAAAAGGTAAATAAGAACAATGATATTCAGGGAGTAAATAGCAACACTTGGAGCAGATGTTTTCAATTATGTTTCTGTTGTTTCTGGACCATTTTCTGTGTTTTACACAAACAATTAAAAAAAGAAAAAAACTAAAGCCATTCACAACAACCCAAAAATGCTTTCAAAGCAACAAAGAGAAAACTTCAAACAAGGTTCTTTCAAAACCTTGAAATATAAACAGGCAAAAGCAAACAGGATGATCATATCCAAAATTGTTCTTCCATGCAACTATATGTTATGGGTCATAAGCCTCTCTACCAGAGGAATCCATGGGCCAGAGGAAAACAAATGACAAAAGCCGTATGGTATTCTTGCAACACGAGCTCCATCTTTTTTTGTGCAGGCATCATGACATTGCACACATATAGGAAAGGGGCAATGCTTGCATTGAGAGTAGGCAATGCTGTTTTTGTAATTTTGATGAAAGCCTCCAGTCCGATGGACATCTCTGTTCTCCATCCTGATCTCTTGTATTTATGTTGGAAGGTAACTCCCATAATTCTCCATCAGCATGGACAAAACCAGTATACATACATTCAGGTGGTTTTCAGGCAGCTGAGTTTTGTTCTACTTTGCCTTCAGTATAGCTTGAAGAAGATCTTGACTTCCATTTCAAGTAACCACAACCTTGACTTCCATTTCAAGTAACCACAAGTTTGCCTCTTTTTGGGGGTGGGGGTAGGGGAGGGTGGAATCAAGCTGTGGCTAGTCTTAATTATGACATCCTGAAAGGCAAAAACTTTAAAAAGTAGCTTGTAAATGTAGCTTGTTGAATGTATCACATTAGACAGGGCTGCAGAAGGTTTGGGATTTAGTCTCCAAAAGGTGCTTTGAAGCGTGTGAGATGGCAACACCATTACAGCACCAGTGCCCTTTCCCATGATCAGGAAACTCTGATATAAGCTTGGAGATAATGACAATTGTATTTCATCGGATGGAGAAATTAACGTTTCCTGGGAAACAGCAGGGAACAAAAAGAAATATGTGAGCCAGAAATTTGAATGTATGTACTTACCATCATTATCCCTGAACTGTGCTTCCCCCCAATGTTGCCATAAACATTTCAGCTGTAACCTAAAGTGTACCAAATTTTCTCCTTTATTTATGCAGAGTGAAGGAATGCCTTGAAATGCCTCACGATAGGACTGTAAAAGAAAACCTCAAGCTATTAGAACTATAATTATAATATAATGACTGCCAAACAGTAAATTCTGCTGCCTTTTATATCAACTGTAAAAAATTACAGAGCAGAACAGAAACCTTGCTTTGGAGAGATAGTGATTGATTGTTATCAAATCATTCATATTAAAAAGGAGGTTGGAAACGTCTGGGGCAAAATTGTCACGAGAGAGAGGGCAGATGGTGAGGATAAGTAAAAAATATTCCCAGTTAACATGCTTTCTCAGAGGACCACTTTAAAGTGTTAACATTCTCATTTCTTTCCAGATCCAGAACTGGGGTTAAGTTGTTTATACCATCCAGGGAGTTATTTTCAACCCTACATTTCTGCAGTTAATTGCTAGATCAGAGGACTTGACTAAGAGTTGGAGGTTAGCAATATCTGAAATCTGGAGAGAAAATGAGAAAGAGATCTTCTCCACTGAAGAGAAAATAACTGCAGCCAGGCTCTCAAAAATGCATGTCTATGTAAGGATATGGAACTCAGGCAGACAAGTTTCCTTGCTTTACTCTCGAAAGCACAATGAAAGCTCCAAGGTACAGAGAGTGATATTGGTAGATCGCAGCACCACACAGGGATAGTACAGGTGATCTTTAATTTTGCACTTAGGCACCTTGAATGCTGTCTCCAGTTTTGGTCACCACAATAGAAGAATGCTGAGGAACTGGAAAGAGTGCAGAGAAAAGCAACAAAAATGTCAATTATCTGGGTTTGGAGGTTAAGTCCTATGAAGGCTAAATCCTACAAGAATGGTTAAAAGAAATGAGTGTTTAACCTAAAGAAGACTAGGGAGATCTGAGAGCAGTCTTCCAATACATGAAGGGACACCACAGGGCAGAGGGAGTGGATTTATTCTCCAGAACATCTCAAGGTAAGACAAGAATCAGGGAGTGGAAGCTTTACTGCAATAGATCCAAATGTGGAATAAGGAGGAATTGGTGAGAACTACTAAGCCAATGGAATGGCCTGCCTCCTGAAGTTGTAGGTGCTGCATCACTTGGGCTTTTCAAGCAAGAGTTGGATAGCCATTTGGCTGGGATGGTCAGAGGGTTCCTGCCCTCAGCAGGAGGCTGAACTGGAGGACCTCTTAAAGTCCCTTCCAATCCTATGATTCATTGAAAATCTGATGGTCTACATCAAAGCTATACTGTTCTTCAGACACAAACATCAATGTCCATTTTGAGTTCAGCACAGATGTGCTGATGTAGATTATCATTGTATGGAATAGTGAGACAAAACAGAGCAACTTTGCTTTATTATAATAGCCTAGGCAGTTCCACCTGATTCTGATGACATTAAACAGGCATTTTTGTTATACAGGACAATGAATGCCTATTTTTTTTTTTAAAAAAAAAAGCCAGGACCTTTTTTCTCCTTCTCCATTTACTTACAGCTAACTTAGTTTCCTTTAAAATGTCACCAATGTTTTTTTTTCTTTTAATAACAATTCCTGCTTTGTCATATGAACTGGAGATTCATTATCAATGTAAGGTTTTGTTTATTTTGTAATATATTAGCAAACATTACCATCATGGGAATCTCTTCCTCGCCTAATTGAGACAACATCAGAATGTCAGATAACAAAAGACAAAAGACCTTTTCAGCATGCTGCTTATTTTTACACTCAATTAGCTTACCATCCCAGACTTATTGACTATTCTATGCATCAGTTTGCATAGTGGTATATGCTAAACCACAATTTTCTTTTTCTTTTCGTTGGGGGAGTCAAAAGGATGGCTTCAGGAAGGATTTAGCAGGGGTTTCAGGTGGGAAAAACCACAAACCATGTTTTCTGCCAATGATGGCTTTTCATGTTTACCCCCAAAATGGAAGGTTTGGTTCAAAACAATCCAATTGAAAAAGAGTAGCATTTGTCCCCAGTGCAGATATTTAAGCAGACTGAAGAGACTTCCCATCTCTGTTTAAGTGCCATTGCACTGGGGAAGGGTGATGAATCCTTTCTCTTGACCCATTTTACTTATTAGATTTGTTTCTGTTCATTGCTCTTTGCCCTTTTGGGGGGGGGGGGGAACCCAAGGCAGGGATGACAATCCAAACAGTGTGGGGATGAAATTCAGTATGAGAACAGATTAACTAGGCATCCATATTTTCAGTCATAAAATGTTTGAGACACTATAACTTCACTGCATCCCTCTGCCATAGAAACACCCCCCTACCACTTTGTATCAGAGGTGTAACATCTAGCCAACCTTGGTTGACCTCAAAAAGCCCAAGCAAGGTTAGATTAGTTGACTGATTGACTGATTTATTGGGGTGTATATGCCATTCTGGTTCAGAAGGACTCTGAGTGGCTTAGAGTCTCCTCCTTCAGATAAAAAGTTTAAAATAACAAAATCGATATCACAAAAGAAGCTAATAATACCAAAGAAAACTACGCAGAAAACCATGGCCACCGAGGAACACTAAATCTCCAGACACATCCCAGAGGGGGGCTCTCAACTTATTTAGAATCCCCTTCCAGGGCTTTCTTAAAAAGACCAGTTATAACAGCTTTCCTAAAACCCAACAGGGTGGGAGCCAATCTGATCACTGATCCAGTTAGCACTTTGATGGGAGAACACAAGGAAATCAAAGGATTACAAAAGAGGAAAAAAGGGGGAAAAGGCAATGCAAATGATATCGCTACCAAGACTGCTTTATTGATGTGTCTTTGCAATGCCCAAGTGTAAAAAATGATTTGAGGGTATCTTTACCTTTTTATTCATTTGTTTGTTTTAAATGGACATCACATTACAGCACTGAGCTGATAACAGGAACAATGGAACTCTGCCCCATTGACAAGTGCTCACTCAGAGTCATAGCCTGGAGCATCTACTCCAAAGTCCTGCTTTGAATGAAGCAAGTCTTCCTGCTGGCATTTTTGGATACACCTGGATTGTGATCTGTTGAAGATCTGAATCTCAAGAGAAATCACCACCGGCAGTTGAATGAATCGATAATTATCTCATTGCAACAGGAACCGCAGTGTTTATTTCAGTGGGTGGAAGCCAATGGTTTTATTTTTTTGCATAAGATAAAATGTAAAATATAGAGTATCGACATCAAGGGCTCTGCCTGCTTTTAGCTCAAGGAAGTCATTAACTAACAGTGACATCTTAATGGGAGTGATTAAAAAGGAACACATTATTTCATTAGCAGAGTTTTTTTTTATAAAAAACTCAATCTTTCTAAATGTTCATTTTAATTACTGCAGAGTACAGAAAATAATCCAATAAGCAGGAAGAAAGAAAATAATAATAATAATAAAAATAAAAAATGTTATATATCATTTCAAACTGTATAATTTAATGCTGTTCTGACTGAGTTTCATTTACAGCTGAGTTGACTCAAAGAAAGTCTTTGAACTTAACCCCCTCTAAGATTTTTCTTCTTCCTAACAACTCCACATCTTATTTTTGACCAAGTACAAAATCAAAGCCTTTCAAAAAAATCAGTTTTCTTGCCTCAGGTTTAGGACACCAAACAGCATGAATCACAGATTGATGCATAAACAGACTGCATTAGAATGCAAATGAACAAATCACAGCAGAACAGAGCTGCTCTCAACAGGTGGCAGCACCTGGTTGACTAGCTTAGAAGCTAAGCAGGGTCAAGGCTGGCTGGTATTCGGATGGGAGGTGTGCCGAAACTACCATGGCTGTTGGATAATAGAGGAATTTGAAACATATTGTAAGAGATAGTGATGACAAACCACTTCTTTAACCTTACAAGATAATAGCATGAATATATCCACTGAGTTGAGCTTGACTTGATGGAGCCTTTACTATTTATAGTATAATTGAATTGTCTAAAATTACTTCAAGAGAGAGAGAAAGATTTAAGGACAATAAGTTGTTGAGCTATCTTCTATAAAACCTTCTTTCCCAGAAATGATGGAACTGGATGTGAAAAATGCATACTTTTATGCTTTTATTTCCCTGTATAAAGGGAAAAGGAACTGGCAGAAGTCAGGGATATGGATTTTATGAAATTATAAATGGAATTTCTAGGAGAAATTTCTTACTAGCTGAGAACCTAATAAGGAATCTACATAACCACTCTCTACCTTTCCATGGTATTTTCCATCTTAAGAGAGAGCTTTACATTGTTTCATGGATAGCATTTTTGAAATTCAAATATGCCAATGCAAGACATACATCTGTTGCTTTGGATGGAAAATGTTCTTTAGAGGAAGTTTAATGCTAGAATTAAATGACAGAAAGCCATCTAGGGCAAAACTTGAATTTGCATTTTAAACACTGCATTTAACCACTAAGGTTTAAGCAGCTGACTTAGTTTGAAATGCCTGATCATGGCCATTCATTCTATAGCCTGTGATGGTCAGTCCAAAGCTATTAGTCTTGAAGATTCACTCTTACCCCTGGACTGGGGGCAACATGCCTCTAAATATAGTTGCAAGGGAACAATAATGAGAAAAGGATATTCTTGCTTATGAGCACACCAGAGACAGCTGGTGAGCTGGACATAGTGACAAACTGCTGGGGCAGGATGGGACTTAGCCTAATCCTGTATGGCTATTCTCACATTCTTAAAGAGGACAGGTTCATGCAGGACCATTCTATCAAAGTCTGTTAGTCCTGAAGACTCCAAATACCAGTTGCAGGGAAACCTCAATGGGAGAGGAATAGATTCCCGTCTCTCCACTGCAAGATTCCCAGTGGTTAGCCACTGAGAAACAAAATGATGGATAATCCCGGCTTGATCCAAAAGGGCTATCTTTATGTTCTTACTACAACTACAGTGTGTTTTATAGGGGAATGTCCAAAAAGTTGGAAATGGACGGGACAACAGTCAGTGGTAAGGCTTTGCAAAGAACAGATTCCCTTCATTTAGTCCCTGGCATCTCCATATAAAATTGGTAAAAATCCTGTGTCCTGTGTATATACAGTCTGATGATTAGTTAGTTCACTGCAGGCTGGTTTTCATCTGCTCCATTTTCTTCTAAATAAGCACATTACAATCAGTGAAATGTATCAGCCCTCACCAGCACACATGCAATTGCCACTTTTCTCAGAAGAAAAGAGCAGCAGCTGATCAAAACCTGACAGCTTATCACCACTCTCTAACATGAATCCTAGTTATCATAAGTATTTCCACACTTTCCAGCAGTTTCCTGTGACATGAATGGACTGAGGAAACTTACTTGAATCAAAGACGTACCGACTATTCCTCAGAAATGAGGCCGTAGCCCACTGGAGGGAGAGAAAAAAATGGTTCTCGGGGGAATAAACAAACATTATCCACAGTCTTGCTAAAATGAGAAGAAACTTTAATCAATTATTAATTGATTAGTCACATGAGCCCAACTCTTGTAAAGATCAAAAATGAATTTCTGATAACACACACAAATTTACCCTTCTTCCACTTCCTGATTAATAATTTATTTCCAATCTGTTGTACATGAAGGTGAACAGCTGTGAATTTATTATTTTTTTTTTCCCACAGAGCTGCCTATACATGTGTTTCCAAACAATAATATCATTATGCCTGTAGTTTATAAGAAGGGGAATACCTGGACAGATTTATTAAGGTCCCTACTCAACCATTCCCCACCCCAGTCAGATGAACCATCAGAGACCTCTCTCCTCCTGATCAATCAGGTTACAATCATTGTGTTCTTTGGAAACTGACCTCTGACATTAGTTTTGTGTTACTTACTCCATGTATCAACTTTTTAATAAGGGAGACTGAATGAAGGGAAGTTAGAAGCATGAAACTAAAGGGGTGATTGTTTATGAACTGTGAGTAATTTATCTGAAACCAAACTTTCTTTCTTCATTGGCAATTTGGTTTGCACAATGAGATGGTTAATTAATGCAGTACTGTAGACTCCTGAAAGATATGTTAGGATCTGGAGCTTTCAAGCCAGAAATGTTGAAAATGTAAGTAAGTCACTGTACACAGCATGGAAGTATAAAGCAGGGCTTCTGTTAAGCCATGGAAAAGATGGGAAGAAAAATCGCCAGGATTAAATTCAAGAGGGTATAAGACATTGGCAGCAGCCTTCACTCAGAAGGAAATCAACTGTTTGAAATGGCTTTGGTCCAAGGGTACAATAAAGATCCTTTACTAGGTACATCTTGCTCAGTGTTTGAGAAATTTTCAGCCAAGCCTCAGGCAACCAAGGGGGAGCTTGACATGACTGGCTTGTTCGGTTGTTTCAAGATAGCACTCAATACACAGATATGCCAGACAGAGAATTGCACCATAGTAGGGCACCTGCTTTGCATCCTTATTGTCCCAGGTTTAGGTCCGGTATCTCTGGTTGAGCGAGAGAGGGAGGGAGGGAGGGAGGGAGGGAGGGAGGGAGGGAGGGAGGGAGAGAGAGAGATCTCCTGAAAACTGATACCACTCACTGCTGGAATATTGACTATATAGACCAGTTTGACTCTACACAAAAAAAATCCTTTTTTCCAAATTAATTTTGCCTTAATGAAGGATCACATCATATTGCTTGGGAATAATATTAATAATGTCATACAAGTTGATGGATCTGAACACTTTTCTTCTAAATTTACTTGTGTCTATATGCAACTTCCTTAATATATATTTTAATGCACCTTCCCATACCCTTATCTGAAACACTACTAAATATTCCTTTCCTTTCCCCTTCCTTCTATGGTAGGATTTCAAGCAGCACATACAATGTAACACTGTCTATCAATCTGTGTAACTAGAGCAAGCAAGCAATGCACAAACATAACACAGTTTGCAAAAATACAAACACATAAGTCTAATCCCATGATTTAAAGCCCGATAAGTGACAGATTCCCTCAAGGTGGTCTTGGGTCTTGGGAACTCCATTGTCACATCCCTGGCAATAATATGGAAGGGGTTGGCTACAGACTGCTCCTGTTCTTCTTTCAGTACTCCATCTAGCATTTCTCCTTGGGATTTTTTGGTAGCCTCCTATCCAAGGGGTAACCAGGCCTGTCCTCAGCTCTTCTGAAATCATGGAGGTCAGCTAACTGCTGCCCTGTGTGATGAAAGAGCAAAACATGGAAATCAACCACATTTCATGGGAGTCATTCCATCTTTACAAAAAGGCTAAATATACCCCCTTCTTATAAGTCAGCCTGGCATCCCATGTGTACTGCCTCCCAGCATGGCCTCCTCTTTCAATTCTTTCCCCATCTCTCACTTGGGAATCTATCAAGACCACCAGCCTTCAAAACCATCCTCTGCTGATATTACCATATCTCTCCCAAGCATTCTTCAAGGAGTCTCTTCAATTCAGCAAACTTTACTAGCAAGGCAAGGAAAGGCAGGAGTTATTCTCTCTGTGCTAAGCACCCGACTTCCTGTATTCCCAAGAGCTAGTTCATAGGGTATGTTTAAGATAGTGCAATCCATAAAGCGATGGGCATTTTATTTTTCATGACAGCATACCTGACTAATTCACATATTTGACTTGGCAGCAACATGCTGTCTTGCCAGACAGGAACCATGCTTCCTGAAATGCCCTTGGGATACTCATTTTCTGCTTCAGTGGAAATCTTTGTGCATAACTGTAGATATGCAAACTGAGATGTCTGCAAAAGCAGCATTAACGCACAGCAAATATTAAACTAAGAGTCATAATAAGGAAGTGCTTAAGCACATTTTTATTTTCAAAAAATGAACTTGGTGGTGAGGGGAGAGATTGCTTTGATAAATGATACCAGAGGAGTTTGTTGGAAGGAATGCAGAATCCAGATTAGGAGAACAAAATTAAAATCATAGGAATCAAATATAGATAGATACTTGAAGAGTTCAGTCTTTGTCCTAAATCTGCAATCTATTAACAAGGGGATCCAAATTTAGCCACCCAAAAGATTCAGTATTTCTTTCCCTGTTACAACCTTCCTGTCTATTTCAAAGTCACAATATCATTATGTCTTTTAAAAAGAAAGAAAGAAAGAAAGAAAGAAAGAAAGAAAGAAAGAAAGAACGAACCGAGGGAGGGAGGGAGGGAGGGAGATATAATTGTTATAATTGTTGCTGGATTCATCTGTGGGCTGTGAGTGTATCTAAGTTTTCAGGCAGCATAACAGAATTTGGTTACATTCAAGGGAACTAAATCATACTGATCTGATAACAGTAACTGTACATAAAAATGTTTAGAATGTCCTGAGTGTTTTACCAGTTAAGGAGTTATAAGGGGGTGCTAGGAGCCTTACAAAGAGGATACTAAGTATTTTAAGGAAACGCACAAACATAAAAATGTGGTTTACAAGGGGAAAAAAAACTATACACAACTCATCATATTAGGTATTATTTGCTTAGGAAAACAAACATACTAGGTAAAATAGCAATATTATTAATATATGTATTAATTAATGTGTCATTAATTAATAACCTATATTAATACATGTGTTAATAAATGCAACATTCAACAAAATGCGTTCAGATCTGCTTCAGAAAACACTCCAGAGTAGATCCCAATGGTCCCACAAAAAGCTGAGAACTTTTGCTTCTATCCCCAAATAACTGAAAACATCTGAATACCACTGATTTTGGGGTGGAGGGCGTTTGGGGGGCTATTTGTCCTCTGGGTGTTCATTGTGACCCCTCCCTTCTGCTCCTAATTTCCTACTTCCTTAGTGCTGTTTCTCTTAGCAGTCATTTGCTAGAATGTGCATCACACAATGAAGAAGAAATCACAACTGTCCTACGGTAATTGTAGCAAAGTTTATTTATGGTTGTTGACCAGTTAGAAGTAGCATACACACATTCAACAAAAAACAATACAGAATGTTAAAAAACAGAAACAAAAAAGCTGAACCTCTAATGGGGAGAGAAAAATCATCTTAACCTGTTAATATGAGGTCAACAGATTAATTTGTACAAGCTTTCACTTCTGGAACCTAGACCTCAAGTCAGAGGTTGCTTGTTCTTATTAACTAGACCTGCAGCAACAGCCTGGTAGACATCAGAATAGTTTTAAATATTTGATGGATACTCCACAATGCTGCCTAGTGTGTACTTTCATGGTTGCTAAGCAAAAATTTGGTTACTGAACGTGTAACGTTGGCCCAACAACATGCCAGGAGGAATGAAAGTATGCCCTATTTTCTTTGCCTGGTGTTTTAGAAAAAGTGTGATTAAGGTGACTCTTAAGTCCTATAGAAATTGCAATATAAAAAAGACATGGCCTACATCCAGGAGAACCACAAGGGCACAAGCATCCAGGATAATGATGTCTATCATTAATAACAGCTGGCCAAGCCTGGCTAGGAACAAAAAAAGAATGCTCTTTGGTGTCTGTCCTCTAGCAACTCTTAGCCACTTGCTGCTCTGACTGGCATTACTTGAACAAACAGCAACAGAATCATGTAAATGTAACCCAACACCTGTCCAGACATGATTCTTGCAAGAGTATGCATTGCAGCTGTCTGCTTCTCTGTCTGCAGATATAGCTGGAGACCTTTCCCCATGCTGTTCTCTGTAGTGGTTCATTACGGAGGACCACACAGGGAAAGATCCCCAGCAGTATGAAAGAGTCAGCCCACTTGCCACAGAGAGGAAGATGCCACATCTGGAGGACATTGGAGGACAAATGCTTTTGCCTTCCTACATCTAAGACCATAGTTTTTCTTTGGTTAATTGAAGGAACTAGCCCTATTTACAGCTCTCATTGTTCTCCTCTCCTTAGAACTACACATATGTTTAAAGGGAGAGGAAAAAAAAAAAAACAAACGATGGGGAAAGAATTATATATAGCTGATATCCTTGTCATGTTTGAAGTATAAAAGAGAAATGTTATGATTAGATCTTAGGAGGCAATGCTTTTCAAATAAAGCATGTATGTAAAGAAACTGGTCGCCGGAGATATTTAATAGCTTTGTTAATTCAGTTTGTTTATTACAAGTTCTCAGCTGTGCTGAATATTAATAGTGTTTTCTGCAAGAGACTATAATGAACCTAATCCTCAGATGCGTAGCAAATAATTAATAAGCCACAGTGTGGAGAAATGTGTTCACTGCAGCACTGTCTGCACAATTATCTGTTTCCACATAAAGACATTAAATGCAAGAGAAGGATAGACTTCAAGGTAAAAGCCCCCATATTGTTTTCTTCAGTCAGCATTGTCTACTTTGGTCAATAATTATGTCATTCTATTAACTGGATCGGAATCTTTCTAATATATAATTGCCAACATCTGTTCTTCTGATTAGTGCTGAACTAGGATAGGGGAGATCCAGATTTCGAATCAGCTTCGACTCCAAAACTCACTGAAGCCTCATCCAAAAGCCTTTCTTACTCTGGTGCTCAGATGGCCTGCTGACCTTTTAGAGGCCGCGTCTTCGCAACAAACCCTCCATAGAGGCAGGCTGACACCAGATCACCATGATCTGGCAGGGAAGTGGGATTGTGCAATGGACAACACAATGCAACCTCCGATGTGAACGTTTCAATTCACGTGGAGGAGAGCCAGAGAGAAGTTGGCAACTTGCGTGGCTCCAACTGGCCCGCTGCAAACCACCCCTTCCCATCCAGGCCTTGGGCTCTGTGCCTCCACGGCCCTTTCTTTTTTGGCTGTGAGAAAGACTAGAAGTTCTCTGACAACCTTTTTTTTTTTCTTCATTTGTTTCTTTTCAGACTCAGGTAGAGAAACAGGGTTCTGAAAATACATTCCACAAGGTTGCTGTTTCTACCAGTAATTTCTGCTGCTTGGTTTTATTCCTTTCCAGAAGGCACAGAAACTCACTAGATATGGAGAAAAAGCAGTAAGGTCTTTCCTCCAGCAGGCATAGGACCTTGCTGAAGAGGAGAAAAACTTAGGGAGAAAGGGATCCTTTACCTTCCTTTTTTCTGTTTCTTTTCCTGCTCTTGCTTTCTCTGCAGTAGCTTCTGACAACCACAGCCCTGCCTTCAAGGGACAGCATCAAATTTGCTGGCCTAAAGTTGGAAACATGGCAAGAAGTACATCTTGGAGCAGTGTGTTTTTGGAATGGGGTGTCTGTTTCAATTAACTACTTCATGATATTAACATAAGAACAACACTCAAGGGGAATCTTATCCATGCTTCCTTAATGCCTGGAGAAGACACACTATATATACAATGTGTAGATAATAAGTACACAAATGGGCAAGACAGAGTCTTTGCAGGTTAACTTAGAAAGTTAAAGGGTAAGAGTCTCCAGTGAAGAAAATTTGCATTAGCTATGTCCTGTCAGTAAAACTTATAATAGCTGTATAAAAGAGGCAACAAAGGGAACAGTATAGTCCAGATAAGAAGCACAACAATGAATACTAGCCCTATCTTTATTTTAAGATTACATTAATAGAATCTTGCAAGACTGTAAATATTTCTCCCCTCCTCTCCTTTTACTTTCTGGAAAGCTAGGGAGGGTCCCTTCTGAAATGCTTCCCATACCTCTTCTCTCCCTGCAGACTGAGATATCTTTTGCATGATGGTTGTCCAGTTTGTGGCTCTTCCTCTTGTCTCCCAAGGTCATTCCCACACACCATTACAAACAGAAGCCAAAAAATATGTTTTATGTATTTATTAGATTTATATCCCACCTTTATACAAGGTACCTTTCTGACCAATGAAAGAATAGAACAGAAAAACAACACTGGAAATGAAACAAGGCCCAGGGTAAGGGAATATCCAGGGAATTAAGAGAAAACATTGGATTGAGTTGCATACTTAAAGGCTTTAGTCAATGCAGGAAAGAAAAGTTATTAAGGAAGGGCAGTGACCAATCTGGACAGATGTAACTTAGAGCACAGTGGAATAATGCAGGAAATATATTTTGTTTCCCAGCGGGAACACATAAAGCAATGCACAATGACCAGTAATGTGGGATGTATGACATTTCCCCATAGAACATAAAACTGGAAGAACTTTTGATCTATTAAAAAAGAAAAAAACAAACAAACAATCAAACAAATCTGCACTGAAAAGTTCCCCCATAAACTGGGAGGGAAGGGGAACAAACACCTAAATTCAGCCCTTAAAATAGAGCTTAAATTATTTTTAAAAGATGATATGGTCTAGACTAACCAAGAATAAAACATGGGGGCTTTCTATGTATCTGCTTGCAGTATCTATGAAGGGCTGAGACTCTTTGAGGTCAACCCTGTATCTCTGTTTTAGAAAGGGATGCACTTTTCCTAAGTATTCTTTGAGAAATGTTAGGAAAAGTCAACCTCCTGAGACATGAGCTATGCTCATACCTTGCACTCAGTTATGATTTAACCATAGTTTGTTGACTAAGCTACAACTGGCTGGATTCACATAACACATGAAGTTATAAATGATGACTTACACACCAGAATGCTTGGGCTTCCCCAAACCAATGTTGACATTCTAGGATGGGTAAAATGTCAACAGTGCAGTACAGCATCCAAAAGGGAGACACCTTCTTCAACTACTCCTCCCCATTCCCCACTGGGGGAAAAAGAAAGAATATTTGCTTATCAAGTGATTGTCGGCTTTATAGAAGACCTGCATTTGGTCTTCCTCAATGTCAATATCTCCTAGATGAAATGATACCCATCCACCCTTACAAATGAGAGAGAGAGAGAAAGAAAGACAGAGAAGAAAACAACTGCATCAGAGGTGTCCATCTGTCCCATTTCTCTGGCAACCACAACATCATTTCTCTTTTCCCTCTGGCCATGGAGGGAAAAAGGCCATCAACTGAATGAGAGGAAGTGGGCCCACAGCAGATCACTACTACCATAGGATTCTTTCAATACTACATGTACTCTCTTCCACGATAGCTGGGAAAACCCTACTTTCCTGCCTGGGCACCATGGACCAGCATCAGATTACTTTAGCAGTAGTCTAACAAAGAGATGGCGGCTACCATTTCATTGAGAAATGAAGTGGGTCTTCTTTAAATCTGTGATGGAATGTCCAGCAGGTCCTGGGAGTTGGGCAGAGAGGACACAGGTCCATTACATAAGAGATGCCTCAGCCCAGGGGAAGGGAGAAGCATGGGAAAAAACACTCAGAGTAGCTCCACTATAATTAAGCTAGGTATAAATTGATCTGGAGAATGATTTCAGCAGATTTTCAAGACTGTCACTTTACCCTACCAGCAATAAAGATCCTTCCAGAAATCTGAATGGTCCTTGTTTCCCAAGTTTGCCATCCTTGAAAGGCTTGACAGCATCATAAGAATCAAACTGTGTGAGTAAGCCTAAAACATTCTATTACTTCCATCAAGACTATTGTGATTTTCCTTGTAGCTTCTTGAGCATTGTGTATGCAGTAGGATGCCCAATTCTAGTCAGCCAGAACGGTATAGTGGTTAAGGTGCTGGACTAGGAGCAGGGAAAACCAGGTTCTAGTTCCTCCTCATGTATGGAGGCACCTTGCAGGATTTGGGGCCAGTCACTCTGTTTCAGCCCTAATCAGCATCAGGCTGTGTGACAGGCAGGCTGAAAAAACACTTCTCTTGTCACACCATATACTGATAAGCTTCACTGTAAGAACTAGACAAGCACAGTGAGAAATAAATGGACCTTGCAGCTAGGCAATGCTAAGAACAGGATCTCTTCAAATTCCCAATAGGAGAAATGGTAGGATCAAAGCAACTTTGCAACACAACAAACAACTTGGCCATGGCTTGAATAGTTTGTCAGCTCCTTATTTTTTCATGGGCTACCAATTCATAGTAGGACAAGCAACTAAGGCTTCAAAAACTGACTTTGCATGTGTCGGTATCAGTGACTAGAAACACAACTAAAGCAAAGTTTTGCCTGAGAAAGCCAAACAGCAACAACAACAATAATTGGGAAAGGCGGTCTCAGTGGCATGAACGCATGTTCCAAATCAGTCTGGTTTCTCCAGATAAAGTAATTGCTTTTGAGCACTGTAAACATCCATAAGCTCTGCTAGAAGATGCCACTGAGAGAAGGGACAAGTAAACACAACTTCTTTCATGATGATATCCTTGTGGAATCAGAGTTTACTTTCCCAGTACTTGAATTAAATGCCTTTCTGTGTAGTGTTTGATAGACAGGCTACTAAACTTCCAAAGTCTGCTCATTCAACCTTGCTTGCCATCTGCCCCATTAAATAAGCTAATTTCATAAGTCTTAAATATGTGTTACTTTTTGAATGTTCGAAGTATGGCATACAGATGATACCTCTATAGTGATTGTAACTTAAACGGAACAGTTGAATGGAATTAAATCCAGCTTGACTCTCAGTTCAGACCCTAAGCCATAAGGTGGGGCTAGAAAGAAGGTAGGAGAAGACGGCTGAGGAGTTGAACAATGGTCACTCCCCAGACCACAGAGAGGTGGAACTAGAAAAAGCTTCCTAATTCCAAAAACAAACTGAGCCAATGATAAAGTCCCAAATCTCTAAAACAGAAAGCAATTCTACTAGGGGCTGGAAAGCTTTAATCATTTTCCCCAATCTATGTAAATTGTGGGAGCCCCAAAGAGTAAGAAAATGTTGAGATGAACTGAGTCCTGTTTACTTGGGCCACCCACTTCTAGAAGTAAATAACTTAGTATACGTAAAAAATTGTAATTTGGGAAAACCTCCTCCTCCTCCTCCTCCTCCTCCTCCTCCTCCTCCTCCTCATTCTTCACCACTACCACCATCATCACAAACTTCTCCACATTCTCTTTTTTAAAGCATGCAACTTTACAAACTGTTACTTGCTGATAGCTTCCAAGCAACCTAATTTAATTGAATACTTCTACTCCCTTCATATTTTTGGCAATTCTTCCTTACCTTTAGGAAGTCCACCAACAGCTTTTAGGACACCTGTAAACTCTTACAACATAAAACATAAATGTATTCAAGTTATTGCTAGTTAGTGAAAGTTATGGTTCACTCAGGGTTTGGATGGTCTCTTACTGGCTTGTGTGCTTTTGAAGAACGTTCATTAATCATTGAGTATTTGGAATAGCTTTAAGGGACTCTTTCATTCCTTGCCATTTTATGAAAACTGCCATATAGATTGTTGAGAATCAATCAAATGAAAGAAAGAACAACTCAATGATGGCCAAAGTTGTAAGCTTGACAAGTGAAAAGTAGGATGAAACTCTCCTTCAGGTCTATTGCAGGAGGACTAGATCTCCATCGACAACCAGTTTGCTCATGCAAGAGCTATGTGTTAAAAACAAAGCACTGTGATATTATTTATATTCCTTTAGTGAGTCAAACTCATATGAAAATAGTAATGATAGCCAAACTGGTGCAGTTGACAGGTATAGAACCTCAAAATATTACAGCAATTAAAATTCCTGGAAAAAGAAACACACACACACATATTTGCCAGATTTAAGTTTTTCAAGTGATAACAGCTCCTAAAATCTGTAACAGCGGCTGACACAGTGTGGTATTTGCTACTACAGATTATCTTCCTCAGTGAACATGGATTTTCCAATGAGATGGCTGCAAAATTCAAAATAAGGGCAATATGCTCCTTCTAAGGACATACTAAAGACATACTTTGCAAGTCTTAAGTTGAATCCTTGACATCACTAGTAAAAAGTAGACTTGTGTAAATTAAGTCAGACCCAACTGAAATTGTTGATTTGGATAATGGATTTGACTTGATCTGAACCATCAAACTAATTTAGAAAATCTGTTCAGCTCAGATATCTGAAACGAATAATCGAATCAAGTAGATTAGATTCTGTGCTACTAATTCAATTTGAAAAATAGACGATTTGTGTATGTGCCATATGGCTCCAGAGGAATCCAATTCAGTTTGATGATTCAATTCAAAAAGTCAATTTGGAAAGTCAATTAGATTTAGAGATTTAATCAAATCACCCTCAAATCAGTCTTCTAAATCGAATATTCACATGGCTCTGGTAAAAAGCACGTTGAGTACTACAGCTGAAAAAAATACATATTTTTCCTCTGTTGTTAATGTGAGAGAATTATTTCTATTCAGAGAATGCAGTGCTGGAATAAATGGAGCAATGACTCCATGTGACATAAATTCATATGCTCAGATTTTTTTTTCAAAAAAATTACCATTAAAATTTCCCCTGAAGTGGCATTTCTCCTTTTCAATTCAGGATCTGAATAAGTAATACCTGCTACGCCCCTCAAATTCTCTAGCATGGTTTGTTCTGTAAAAAAAGAAAAAAAAGAAGCTGACCCCTCACTTCTTTAAGAAAACAACACATTTCAGAGACTAGCAACATCAGATTCACCAGCATTCAGGTAGGTATTTGATAGATTGGCATTTTCTCATATTATGTCTTCCAGCTATAGAAATTGTGAAGCATGTGGCTATAAAGCAATACGGCTTCAGAACAAATCTTACACTAAGCAGCTCCAATTTTTCTCCTTTCTCCCTCGCTCCCTCCCTCCCTCCCTCCCTCCCAGGTAGATCAGACTAGAAAACCAAAGTCATGAATGCTAATAGTACTTTTATTACTTGCAAGTTAATAAAGTAGACTTGTAAGTAACAAAATCCTGCCAGCCTGAATATACTTCTCCCCCCCCCCCTTATCTTGATGAGAATTAGGGAGGGTCTTGTCTGAGATACTTGCTTAGATTACAGTTCTGCCCCGGACTCAGATGTCTTTTATCTGACCATTGTCTTG
The DNA here is from genome assembly GCA_030867105.1 of Liasis olivaceus. Lineage (NCBI taxonomy): Eukaryota > Metazoa > Chordata > Lepidosauria > Squamata > Pythonidae > Liasis > Liasis olivaceus. The sequence continues at coordinate 17,660,250 of CM061361.1, forward strand.
GTAGCAGTTTTTCCTCCTGTTCCTCAAGGTTATTCCTCCTTTCCATTATACCTCCCTTCCTCCCTGCCCATCCCCACCCATCTCCCTTTGATAAACCAGGAAGGGGGGCAATATGAAATACAGTTACTACAGCTGCCTAGACAGCTGTGTTTCTGTGGCAACAACTATAACAATAGCAACAACAACGATACCTTTAACACCATCAAACAACATCTGCCTATCCCAGCTCCTGGAGAAGGACTCAATAGGTGGATAAAAATGCCAAATCCAGTCTAAACATCTGGCTGACTGTGCGACCAACCATAATATGAGCAAACTGAAGCTAAAATGAAGTTGGAAAACATTCAGACACGTTCTAGGCAGCGTGAACTTATGACTTAATCTTTTTAGTCGGTATGTATCGTCTAGGTTTTGCTAGAGTCATGGCTCTTTAATCCATTATGCACGTCCTTTTTTATTCCCAGTCACCTGCATTTAAAACCACCCTTCTCTTGAAGCCACTGGGGATGGCTATTAACCTGAAATGGATCGCCTGCTTCCTGACCCTTCATCTCATCTCGAAGTAATAACCCCATCCATTGCATGTTATTTGCTTGCTTAGGCAAGTAACTAACCAATTAACAACCCCGTGCATTGTGATAAATAAATACTTCATACCCATTACGTAAATTCACAAAGGCCATTCCTTTCTCTTTCTTTAATGGTCTCATTGCACTTCTTTGCAGAAGCCTGGAATATTAACATCTTTGATTTAAAATAAAATGAAATAAAATAAAGTGATATAACAAGAGGGGAAGGGAAAGGACACCCTGAACTAAATTATAGGGATACTAAATTATTCAAAAACTATTTTCACAGCTTGCAAGCTATTGTTTCTTTCACTTTTTGGTAACACTGTGGATTCTATCATAACCCTTGCTGCTTGTGGACCTGGAAATAAATTGAGTATTCCTGCATACACCTACCCAAACTGTGAAAATGTTTGTGTCTAGCCTATCTTTGCTACCATGAAATACACAATGCACAGAGGTATCAGGTGGAAAGATATAGAGGAGGAGGACAAGACATAGCAACACTAATGGCAATCACCGCTATTTAAGGGATAAGAAATCTTCTTGGACATTTCCATTTTTGCTCCTTATCTCATTTGTTTTCCACCCTGCCTTCCAGTAGCTTTTGAGTCAAAGGAAAAAAGATGTAGTACAAAGTGTGTTCATGATCTCCAAATGACATGTACAGTGATTCAGCCTCAGTGCTTTGGGCAAGCAGGAGACATGGACCTAAGCTATGGATCAGCTCTGCTCTTTGTCCATCCCAGCTTTATTTTCCTCTGTGCCATAGAAGAAAGGTTTGATAGAGTAAAGGATTTTCCAAAGAAGAGCACTCCTCTATATTTTGCTACTACTGCTTGCAAAGTTCAGTACGCTGTGAAACAAACAACAGAACACAGCAACGTAAGAAACCAGTGCCATTCAAAAGAATCTGTGTGCATTGTCCACATTGAGTGAATTAAAAGAAAGGCAATCATTATGCAACATTTTTCTGCAAATGTGCACTTGTCTTTGCACAACAAAACTCAAGGACACCCATAAGTTTGAGCTGTCTTGGAACATCTCAGAAATTCATTTAAAACTTTCCCTCCCCTTCTGGATATGGCACATAACATGGCAGACATAAAGGCATCTTAAAGTGAGTGTGTTTGCCAGTGATTGTAACTGTTTTATCAAAAGAGTTTAGATTTGCTATTGGTTTACAGCAAATTTATCCTTGCAGCAAACAAAGAATCTTCTTCTGGTATCATTTTGTTTCTTTATATTTTAACTAAATTTTACTTGACACAATTAAGAGGAAGCATGGGTCATCTTGTTTTTGGAAGGAAAGAGAAATAATTATCTTTAGTTCTAAATTTGGAGTTTCCTTGTTGAATGTGCAAAACTACCATATCCTAATCCTAACCATGTTAGATTCTCCCTTTTTCTGGCAGGGGAAATAGAAAGGAAAAGATGGAAATTCTAGGCAATCTAGGTGATTATGGCTTAACAAAAGAACACAAGGAAATCCTAAATTCAACCATAGGCTTTGGAAAGTGGCTGTCAGTCAGCGAGATAGGTCTAGAAACTTTCATGTTTTATGGGAAGTAGCTTCCACACAGACATAGAATCTTTGTGTGTGTGTGTGTGTGTGTGTAAATTCCCAGCATTTCCAGGTAGGGTAGGAGAAACATCACGCTGAAACCCTGAAGAATCCCTGTTAAAATCAATAATACAGGACTAGTGGACTAATAATCTGACTCAATACAGAGCACATTCAGTGTTCTCCATTGGGGTGGAGATTCAGTTGATAAATCCCAGTATTCCTAGTGGGAAAATAATCCCAAATTCATTTTTGAATGGGAAAAGTGATAGAGCATTCTCACAGGTTGAAAGTTCATTAGAAGCTTCCTGTGAGGCACAAGAAAATCCATTGGTTTTGGCAATAATATTGTCCTGATGACATCTAACCATTAGATGTGACTTGTCCCATATGCCTGAGATAATTTTGTGAAATAGGTAATTTCTGAGTCAGAAAGTTAACTGGAAAAAGGAGAAAAAGTAATGCTTGTAATAGTATTGCAAACAAGGTAATAAAAGAAGGATAAAGGGGAAAATGGCTTTGATACTGAAACGGGATGGAGATAACTCCAAAATCCAGAAGAGAAAGAGCATTAGAAGACTTAAAGTTGGAGCTGGCAAGTATGTACAAACATTTTTGGATGAATGACCACACCTGGTAAAGTAAATAGAGTCAGGATGAAGAAGCAAATGTTTAAACTAATTAAATATGATTACATTATCGTGATCCATTTATTTTACTAAATGATCTATTTAATCATTATTCTCTTCATATGACAATTCAACAGTCACTTCTGGGGGGATTCAAAAGGTAACAATGAAATGTTTCGGGGGTCACCAAAATACTGGTTGTGCATTCCTGGTAGTTTGACATCATCACAGAAATATTGAAAAAAAAGGGGGGGGGGCTGTAAAGAAAGTGTTATAAATTGACCATAAAGGGGAGAGATAGTAAGGATGAATAACTTCATTTGAAAGGGACAAGTAATTTACTAGTGAATGCATAAAGAAGAGAAGCAGATGGACTTTGGATATTTCTTCTCACAGGATCACAGAGTACTCCAAGTGAACTTATCCAAAATTATTTTGACATGACCAACACAATTTCTCTTGTTTTCTTCTTCTTTTACTTTCCTGTCCCTATCCATCTTAATTTAGCCATTTTTAAATGGTGGACTGATTATAATCCTATACATCTTTACTAAAAACAAAAAACAAAAACGTTTGTTCAGCTCCATGGCCCTTTCTCTCCAGTAACTGTATCTAGATTTGATGCCAAAATTCTCATTGCTTTCTTCCCTTCTATCAAACCTGAAAATGTGGCAATTGCCCTTCAGAGATAGATGGGAAAGAAAGGGAAGTATACAGAATGTGATTATGAGCCCCCCCCCGCCCCCGTATAAATATACAAAAAGATGAGTAGAAGCTGAAACATGAACAAAAAGCTGAGAACGTAGAAAGGAGAAGAAAAGAGCAGCTCTTTAATGCAGATTCTGTGTAGCCACAGGAGAATGTTGTTAAATAAATGAAATGCTAAATCAGCAGGGGAATCGCTGTGCCAAACCTGCACACACCTTTCTTGATTCCAGAGTTTGCTCATGCAGAATAACCGTAAGTGTGAAGAGACGTGCAACTATGGTGGAAAATAGGAACGCTGTGGTTGGGCTTTCAGCTCATTGCTGCAACTAATGCTGGGTGTGTTGAACTCAGGTCCCCATGACACAGAGCCATTCAATTAGACATCTCTCAGTCTTCTGGCTCAGCCATAGTAGGAGCACTGCACAGTATAATGTGCCCACCCCTGCCCCATTTGAAGTTAGGATCTTTTGAGGTAAAGTCAAAACCAAAGCAGGAGGGCACACATAGGAACAGAACAGAAACTTAATTGATTTAGTCATCTGACCATATCCAAAGTATAAAACCAATACAAGTATACGAGTAGATATTAAAAGAAGAAAAAAAAAATAGAACAAATTCATAGTAAGTCATCACCCCTGCAGTTAACCCCAATCTGATCTAAATAGTCTGTCCTCTTCAAAATCACATAGGAAATATCAAGAGACAGAGGTCTGCTGCTCACGAAAGGCAGTCTCTGTTTCAGTTATTTTTTAAAAAAACAGAAGATCAATATAGAGGTGGGGGGAGGGAGACGGGGGGAGAGAGATTGGGGGGGAGAGACCGACCTCATCTCTTCACATAGGAGGAAGTTCCAGAGGCACAGCATTTACCCAAGCATGGTTTCCTTTTAAAGGCATCCCTGGAGACTTATTTGCATTTTACAGTATTTGCATTCATTTATAAATACAGATATTGCGCACAGTTGTAGGCAAAGCTTTTGAATATTCCACCAAACAGCCAAATCCATGTCCAGTCTTCAGGAAGATAGCAAGTTCCTTTATTCTTTTCACAGACACTGAGATTTCCCTGGCTGCTTGAAAGATGACATGGAGAAGAATTCATCTTCCCACTATCCATATTCGTTCTTTCTGGCCAGTTCCCTGTAATTCCCTGACAAAGGCAATACTTACCCATAATCACCAGATGTTCTAGTGCTTCAGTTAAACTTTCCCTGTTCAGTCCCAGTCTTGCAATGATATTTCAGTGAATATTGAAAAATTGATGCCAGCAACTAGTAGATGCACAGGGAAGAAGGTGATATCCCTTTGACCTTCAGGCAGCATACGATAGCCCACACTCAAAAAGAAATAAAGACCACAACAAAGGGGGACAGGAACAGCATGTAAGCTTAATTTAAGTTTCTTTTTCATTACAATTAAATAAAAATCAGTACATATCGCCAATATGTGTATTTCCTACATATTCAAACTCTCAGACTTTCTGTTATATTAACAAAAATTTGCAATTCAGCAAACATCTTTGGAACAGTTCTTGGGGCCACATCCAAGATTTTGAGGATGGGTGCATGTACCATAATCTGTGCTTCTTGGTTTTAACTCCCTTTGAAATGCTAGCAATTCACAATGAATCAATATGTGAAAGTCCAAAAATAAATGAAACTTGACAGTAACCATCTTTGGGCATTTAACATTTATCAGGTGAAGGTATACTATAGCCCTTCCCACTCTGAACAAATACATTTACTTAATTAAAAAAAAAAAGTGAAAATGTAACCAACTGCAATTGAACGCTTTTATAAAACAATGCACAATTGCAAACTTGATCTTATCAGGGTTCCCAGTCATGTGGAACATTTCATCAAGGAGAAAGAGGATTCAGTCTCAGATGTCAAGAGGTGGTCAAAACGTTCACTGATATTGTTTCTCTGCTTTCTCCTTCAACAAGGACTGGAGATAACAGTCTCCAGGAGGAAGGAGAAGGACAAGGGAAAGCAAAACAAAGCATATACTATCTTTTAAATTCTCAAGTAAAATAATTTTCAATGATCATCAGATGGGGAGAATGGCAATGCAATCATTATTAATGGTCAGAGCTGACTGGCTTGGACTAATATAGCCTGAGAGCTCTTGCATTACTCCACTTGCCTCTGTCCTGCCTTCCAGGAGATGAAATGTGCCATGGAGGTTGGTGCATAAGCAACTTTGCAGAGGATAAATCCAGTTTTCTTTCTTTTTAAACAAAAAGTAATTTTGTAAAGTCCCAGTAATGCCAGTTGATCTCCATGTAGTCTGCCATCGATCTGGGCAACAAAACCTTTTCCAACAGGCAGGATTGCTAGACAGGCTGGCTTGTGTTAATTAACACTCACACAAAACCTTAGGCTGTTTCATTAAGGGGAACAAATTGGAGGAATTATATAAACAATTTCTGTCTGCTTTCACTGGGCTGCTTGCGATCCTACTCTGCTGAGCCACTGTTCCCAGACCAAAAGGAGGTTCTTCTCTTCCTCCATCATTATTCCTGTCCTAATGTTATAACAATTCACTTGCTCTCCCTGACAATGACTGACCATCTGAATTAATATTTTATTAATTAATTGTAGGGAACATGCAGGGCACCCCATCTCTTCCCCTAAGTCAATTTGAGCAAGGCACAGATCTCCATTTATAATTGTGCATTTATCTGGTTGTTGGTATACAGTAAGCAAGCAGAGTGCACATAAGGAGGTAGAAATGTCTGGTGCTCCCTGGGTACATGGAAGGAAACCATGTCCAAAATGTGTCCATTAAGATATACCCTCTAGCCCAGAGGTTTTTAAACTTCTTCAGGACGCAGTATCTATTAACTACAAAAAATAAGTTTCTGATCAAGAGGTAAAACTCTAGTGATTGAAAATTGGCCACATGTGAATGAACTTTTTGTGGGATCTTAGTCTCTTGTGGAACCTCATCAAGTTCTTGTAGAACCCAAAGGTTCCACAGAACACAGCTGGAAAAACCTTGCTCCAGCTTACTTAGAAATGGGCTGTAGTATATGTGTTTTTCCATACATCTTCTGTGGAACTGGGCAAGTAGCTATGGTCCTGCACCTCATCTGCATTCATCTATGCATTGTAAAGCTTCACAAATGAAAAGGATTCACAGCAACTATGTCACCAGAACTGCACAGTACCAGTCTGGTTCCTGACATGACTACAGACAATTCTAGCCCTGAAAGAGTTTTTTTGCTTCATAGGAATTAGAAATGTAAACACACACAGGGATACACACACACACACACACACACACACACAGAGGGATCCATGGAAAAGGTTGGTCAATACTGGACATTGCAAGAGGCAAAGAAAAAGCAAAACCACTACAAACGTTTTACTTAATCAGCAAACCATACAAGTGGATAAACTAAATCTTTTGCTTTACAAGTTCTTTTCCCCATCAAAATATCTTTGACTTTCCACAAATGCAATTTCTTTTCTGAGATACGTCAATTAGCAATTCACTGGAAAACACAAAAATCCAACTTCTTTGGTCAATGGCAGCAATTAAAGCTGTTGTTCCTGCAAAGGAATTGCAAAGCTAGGCCTTCTCATGTTCATGTCTCTGTTTGGTGCAGATTGACTCCTTGGATTTAGATTGGCTTCATCTATTCTCTTTATTGCTGACTGTTCTAATTTACAACAGCTTCAGCCTCACGCCAATTCTTATTTTGTTGTTGTTGAAGAAAACCTGGCCTGTTGAAAGAATGACATTATCTCATAGGTTTTCCCTTATAAAGATGGGTAAAGATTTCTCGTAACACTTCTAAAAACATTCCTGTGGATACTGCTTGAAAGATACACTTATAAATTATAAAGCTGTGCAATTTGCAATTTGTGCACTTTCTCACTCCAGCAAGATGGTCTACCTTCTTACCCCCCCAAACCATACCCTTTACATTTTTCTCCTTCCTTCCTCTATCTAATTAGTCTGCCTGAAAGGGACCTATCTGCTACGCTGACTGGCAGTGATGAGATTGCCAAAATGTGACAACCTTATCTGCAGTACAGCCTGCAAATTGTCAACCATTGATCCGAGAGCATGGACAATCTGATCAACTTAAGACAAGATGGATTTTAGAGTGTGGGAGGGAGGAAAAGACAAAGATAGGCAGGAAGGCAAGGTTTCAATTCTGCTTTCTGAGCAGTGTTTTCAGTATCTATCCAGTTATATTGAAATCAATTCTATTAGGAAATAAAATTATATTGGAACACACTATTATGATAAGAAGATGGGTCTTAGCTCTCAGTGCTCCAGATGAAGGGCATTATTTGGTTGAAGTCAAGATGATTTTCTGATTCTGTGCAACTGGAATAAGACTTGATGCTAAAGGGAAAGACAAGTATTATTCATATCTGCCATATTTCAACAGCAGAACACAAGTTTGGCATGTAAGGAAGCTCTTATTGAACTTGATGGATCTTCTTTGGTTTGGGGCTATATTGTCAGGTTTAGCCCAGGAAACTCCAGGAGACAGTACAGATTCAATCCAGCAAGGTTCATTTGGCTTCACAACATTTACAGAATCTTCTCAGACTGAGATCAGTTCCCAGGCTCAGTAATCAACATGACTAGCATTCCTCAGGGAGGGGCCAGTCTCATCCTCTTATCTCTCCCCCGCTCCTCTGGTGATGAGAGTACATGTTTCACTACCCTTGCTCTATCTCTCACATATATGAAGTCTATACAAATGGCTTGTGGATGCAGTAAGGGATAGAATTTAATCCCTCTCATTAAGGGGAAAAAAGTGAAATATGCTTTATGACAGATGAACACCTGGAAGGGAAAAACTTGCTTCACATTTTAATGCATCTCTCTCCCCTTTATTTTATCATCATCTAACATAAATGAAGGAAGGAGATAAATCAAAATAACATTAGAAGAAGTGTATTTGAATCATATGGTGCTACTCAAAACTTCAACCAACTGGTATGTCATTTATTCCACAAGCATGTGTGAGAAAGATTTAAAACTGCAGTTTTTTGAGCACACATGGAGAAGATCGCAGTCTCACATCATCTTCTTCAGCTTTGTGGAATAAATGTCAATAGCATAAGGTACATATGATTGCAACTTTAGTGTAGTGAAGTCATGTCCTTTTAACACTAATCAGGTTTTATTTCTTGTTCCTGATCTGATCGACTGCTTCAGAAGCATCTACATGAGCTTCTTGAAACAGAATTCATATTTGGGGTTCTAAGCATTTCAGTGTTATATATGAGAGACTTTTCTGTCACAGTGTCTGCCCTCTGGAGCCTCATCCCCCCAGAAATTAGACTCAACCTAACCCTGCTGGCTTTTTGCAAGGCCTTGAAAACCTGGTTTTGCATAAAGCCTGACATTGTGACATTGTTTCTTGGCTATATTGATTGGGGATGACCGTTAGGGTTATTGCTCGGCTGCTATTTTATGTTATTTATAATTTGGCTTATTGTTTTTATTCTGTTTTAATTGTTGGCTGCCCAGAGTTGAGATGGGCAGCCATAGCAATAAAGAAATCAATAAACAAACATCCCTTTATTACTGCTGCTCATCCTGTATTCAACATCATCTGAACATCTAACTGACTCCATTGAAAAAACCTGTTTGACCTGATACAAAAATCTTGTCTGTAGAGTTTGATTTGTGATAGGTTCAACCTCATGGTAAACCGGTCTACCACTACAGAGAATGAAGGGGCTATTTCGGATGGGAGAGAGGAACAAGAAGTAATGGAATTCTGTATGCTATGTAGCTTCTCTTGTCTCTCCTAAATTAACCTGGATACTTACTGTAACCCTATAATAAAAGTGGTATTAGTATTCATAACTTTGGTTTCCTAGTCTGGCCTATCTCAAAGAGCTGAAAACAATCTTGCAAATCTCAAAGTGCCTCCACCCTCCCTTTTAGCTTGCTTTCATCCATGTCTGTGTGTCTATCTATCTATCTAGTCTGTCTCTCCGTCTACATCCGCCCGTCTGTCTGTCCATCTATCTAGCTTTACTTTAATCTCCCTCCCTGCACCCCACAAGCAGGCAATTACTCTTCCCACATCCCTTCCACATGCTGTTCTGTATTCTGATTACATAGCAGAGCTCAAGCCATTTTTCTATCCTTTTTTTATTTTATAAAACAGGAAGGTAGTATTGAAATATATGAGGCAGGGAATGGCAAGATGCCGGGAACAGAAGTTCCTTGAATTCGCCTGACAAATTACTCCCTCTTTCTCTCTCTCAGTGCCCTTAGTATCCTCTGTTGCTGGGGAATGACTTGAAACACTGTGGTGACTAACAATCTGTATTCCGTTCCAGCTGTGAGCTCTGCACATTACTTGTGTACAACAGAAAAGATCGTTCCTCATTCCTTCTAATGTTTTCACACACAGCTACATGATCTCATATCAGCTATTAAATTTTAACAGAGAGTTTCAATATTTCTCCCCCCAGGCTTCAAATTTGGTCAAGACGAGGTCTCTGCAAAAAGAAGAGGGACTGTAATTGCATAAATATCCAAGCTACATTAAGGTGTTCTGGGGGAGGGATCATAGGCAGTTTGGAAAGCTTTTGAAGCTTGGGCTGTAGTGAGAAAGGTTGTCTGTGTGTAGCATTTGAAAAGTAAGTTGTCCCAGAAAGGATCTAGAAGTTATCTCTCTTTAAAGAACGTGCATGCACAATTAATCCTTCTACTCTGGCAACCAACTTTAATTGGCAGCCAGAGATCCTAAACTAATGTTAGCCTTTCAGTGCATATGAGTACTGACACAATCTTTATTGTAAAGTTACATTAACAGAAACTTGCAAGTCTGAAAGTATTTCTCCCTTCCTTTACTTTGACTCTCCAGAAAACTAGGGAGGATCACTTCTGACTTGCTTCCCACACCTCCTCTCCTTCTGTGGGCTGAGACACCTTTTCCATGAAGGTTGTCTAGTCTGTGGCTCTTCCTTCTGTCTCCCAAGGTCATTCCCAGATATCATTACAACTAATTAACTAACTCTTTTTTTATATATCAGAAGGAGAGCTTGACTGTTATCAATGATTCCTAATCATTGATGAAGGCCAGGTTCACACTATCAGTGTAAATTTATGCCTGAGTCATCCTATTAGATCACAAATAGAGGGCACAAAATTAAATGTCAAATTAAGCAACTACAACAGGGTCAGACAAACTTCTCATGATCAGTGATTTCTTTGGCGGGGATGGGAGTGTATGTCATGCTAGTGAACAGGCCATAATATTTTGCCCTTTCTTTTTTTCTCTGTTTGCATGTTGTTTCACCCCTTATTTTTAAAACTGCAAAGCCTATTTTATATATAACAAATTGCCATGTGTTTGCTGCCTTAAAATGGTGGGAAAATGAAAATTGGTGGCATGTTGGAGATAGTTTGGGGTAGTCATACCACATATAAAGTAGAGTAGAAGGCCAATAATTACGTGAAGAGAATGAACTATATTCCATATCCAAAATTGCTATGAAAACAGTATTTAATTTGTTTCTATTTGCACAGGGTCAAGTCCCAAAACATCCTCATGGGACTGACCATACAAGCCGTTAAAACCCTTTGGAAAATCACAGTAATTCATTTTTGGTAAAAGTGCAAGGAGTCAAGATGACATAGCTTTTTAAAAAGAAGCAGTACGCAGTGTGAGAGGGACAGGGATACGTATGCCGCAGAGCTAAACAGATAAAACAGTAACCAAAGTTCTAGTATGAATTTAGGAAGGGCAGAAATGTTGTCCAATGAAAGAGGAAAAGAACATGCAAGAAGACTCTTTTGATAATAAGTTTAAGTCTGCAGAGTCTGTGACCTCCACCGTAGTCAATGCCTCTTTCTTTGTGCTGAGTCTTCTCATTTAAAAGCAAAACAAGCCAAAAATGAATTGTGGGGAGTATTTTGCTGAGGTCAACACCTTCTCTTGCCTAACTGTATCCCATTAACTCTTTTAGGAATGTTAATAAAACATAGAACATATTAATTCTTCAAAACCAAGAAGGAACAGAGTTGTGATTTCTCCATGGCTCACTTGCCCTGGAGAAGCTGAAGGAGGCCACTATGAAAGCCACTGAAGGAAAGTCAAACAAGACCAAAACCCAAAACCCAGAAATGATTAATTCTAAAAATAATATATTTTTGAATGAGAGGATGTCTGGCCTTAATATTTGAAGGTGGCTCTGGATGGCTCAGAGTAGATGTCTTTAAAGTATAAATGCTCATCTTTGGAAATCTCTGCACCTTTACAGAATAGGCTGTGGTTTTCTAAATTGTTCCTTTTGCAGGGTGATTCAGACTTATGCCCATTGCCATAGACATGCCTGATAGGGAAGGTGAATTTTAAATATTTTACCTTTCATCAGATCAGCATTCAGACATTTTTAGTAGAGTGGCCAAGTTTTGTTCCATCATCTGTTCTCCAAGACGGCAGGTAATAACCTTAATTACCTACTGTCCTTGATAGACATTGAGAAGAAATAATATTACCTGAATCTTAAGGGTATAGCTAGGATATCATAATTAGGGCTACAGAAATCTTCAAAGGGGTGGTTCATTTTGATGAAGGCTTGACTTAAATATCCCCTTGAAGCTATTAGGGAGATGACCTGGACCCCTTGCTTTTAAGGATGAAGCAAACTGACCATGTTGCTTTCTGTTACTCTGTTTCACAGACTAAGACTCCCTATCCTATGGAAGAAAGGTCTGATGAAACCACCCAGTCTGGAGTCCTTTGGTGTACACCAAAAGTCTTTCAAGGTAACTTCAATGCATCCTGCATCTGGGAAGATGCACTGAAGCTACCCAGCCTGATAACCCTTCTGCCGACGCCGGAGAGAAGGCTGGTGGGGTTCTTCTCCTGCAGTATTGGCCTAAATCAGAGCCAGAGAAACCAGGCCAGATGAACTTTCAGCAGAGACACACACACTGGATAACTAACTTTCCTTGTTACCTTTAGCTGAGAAAAGGCATGTAGGGGAAAGAAATACCCCTGCGACCTGAGCCGATACATTTGCAAAAGGCGACAAAGAGCAAACTATGTCACCAGATCTTTAAAGCTCTTATCCTCATTATTGTGTAGGAACATGAACTGCTTTCCCTCTTTGCTTCGAAATATCTCCCTCTTTTGATTCTGTAATGTGCACAGGAAACACCAGCTTCGTGATTAAAGACAAGCAGCATGGAGACAGGATAGGAAAGAAAAGAAAGCATTAACTCCTGCCATGTATCACTGTTAATACATGTAGGCATGATTACAAGTCAAGCAGCTTTTCACAGAAGCTTAATCGTAATGCATTAATGCGATCTAATTACAACTGAGTTCTGTTTGAAAGAAATGATCCAGAAAATGCCATTATTAGGTACTAATTATATAATTGACTTCTTAATAATCTAATTTGTAAGAAAAATATATTTTAGATACATGTTTTGGAACAAAGTTTTTTTTAATGTATTGTTGGGTCACATGTTCTTACTTGCCACTGAAATGTATTTTACTGATTAGGTTTTATAGCAAAATCTAATCCTCAACATAAACTGGAAAGAAAATTATATCAAACTTAAAATTTTGGTTTTACATAAATGGGGCCAGTATAAATTAAGGGAGATTCTGTTAGAAGTAAATTCCTTCATGATCATTATCTCACGATGCTTAGAGATTCAGGTATATGAACATCTGACTTAACTGCACATTTGTGCTAACTTGGGGCTCTATTTTTTTCAAAGCAAGCAAATATATTTTTCAACATTACTTAATGAAGGGGAATATAAGTGAGGTTGATGAATGCTTTGTGGTCAGGGTCTCACCGTGAGATAAATTTAACCCCCAAAACCTAGAGAACTAAAGAGACATTGAAACTCAACAGATCTTTAATAAGACTTTGTTTAACCAAAAGGGAAGAGAGTTCTAAAGATTTGAGGTTATTGCTGCATTTTAAATGTTCAATAAAATGTAGATTCTCACAATACACTAGACTATAATGCATGGGGAAGTTTGTGCTTCCATGTGTTGTCAGAACTTAACCATTGTCTCACCATGTTGGGTGACCATCAAAATAAGACATGGTTGTTTGGCTACAACATCTTATATGAACATCACAGTTCTCCTTTGTTAACCAAAAAGAGTTACCAGTTGTAATGTAGACTTGTACATGTTGAGTGAGTCTGTGTTAAATTTAATACATAACTTTTGCCAAAGCATTTGCAAACCGAGGAAGACATCCGATGAGCTGTTTCAAAATATTCCGAAGATTTGTCCAGGTTTACAGCCAATACAGCTATTTTCACGTTGACATTGTGTATGCCTTGCCATCTAATTCTGTCCATAGTCATAAAAATTTCAATTCATTCTATATGGCTGATTATCCCAAAGGAAAACTATGGATCCCGCTGTTTGATGGCATGGATTCATTCCAACTTGTTTTGGGTATTTAGGCAGATGATATTGTTGTCTCAGTGAGTTTCAACTTGCGAGATCTTCCCTAAAATTACTCCAAATTAAATAATCATTGAAACTCTGTGGCAGGAAAAAAAAAAAGGTGCATAATTGGAAATGCATAATTATGTGAGATAACAGCAAAATTAAGTGTAATAAAGTCCATGCAAGGAACTAATTACAACGGCAGTATTCTTGCGACATGCAGCAAAGGGGTTCACCTTCATTTAATTGAAAACAAAATGTATTTGTAAACATGATTAAAATGACAAGGCAGGTGATAAATATGTTTTAGTACCCTGATTTTAAATATTTGTATCAAGCTTTGAGGGCTGTTATACTGTTATAACGCCCCCACACGTCTCAGAGACCATCATGCTTCTAACCACTTCTAATAGGGGATCCAATTCACAGCATCCTTTGTGCTTTATGAAATGGCAGCTAAAACGCTCAAGGGAAGTAGTGTCTTCAGTTCAGGATGCTTTTGGTAAGGACCGTGCAATTCTACATGGGGGCACCTAATTCTCTTTGGCTGATCTCAAACAAAGCAAAACTAAATTAAACTAAGCTAAACAGGGTTGGAGCTGGTTGGCAGACTGGATGAGAGACTAGACTGGGAAGCTGGAAGAAACATCCTGGAAGAATGTAATGTGAACCTACTTTTAGTTATTAATAATAATTAAATCATAATTAATTATTTAGCATTTAATCACATTCCTTTTTGGCTGCATTAAATTTACAATCCAATGGCTGGTTTTTAAGGGTTTATTAGGAGATATCCAAAGCTTTGGGGAACCATGAGGCCACAGATCCTCTGAATCAAATATTAGACTAAAGGCAAGGAGACCCTGGTTCAATTTTCTATTCAGATATGAATCTGACTTAGAGCCTTTCCCAGTTGCTGAGCTGAAGTTCGATCCCTGTATCCTTGAATTGGCATGACATTTGCTGTTCCAGCCCTGCTTCTATTGCCTTTTTTCGTGTCTCTGCAGTCAAAGTCACACATGACAAAGATTTTATCAACTTTGAAACTGACCTTGGACTATCTTAGGGTAAGGAAGTAGGTATTGTTGAACGCTGGGACAGCTAGGGACAACTTAAGGCTGTCTCTCTCAGGGACTGAAGGCAAGGAAGAAGCAATGTCATGAGGACACAGGAGACAAAAGATTTTGCCTGGGACTGATAGGGCGGTGTTGGGTGTAAGCGGGGAAATGACATTCAATACTTGCATGGAAGTTTTACCTGAAGCAAATTTGGTGGTTTCTTCCCATGCTAAATATTTATTTATTTGTATTCATTTATATATCAAGTTTGCCACTGCCTATCTTGTTAAAAATGACTCTGGGCAGTTTACAAAACAGTTAAAACCAATTAAAATACAGTATAAAATGATCCTGAATAAATAGGAAATAAACAAAATCCAAGAATAAATTGGATTTTATTCAATTTATTAAATTGGTAGTAGCTCAGGGAGCGTCTTCAAGGCGCCAGCCACCCCCAGGATTAATTACAACTTTTGTCACCCCATGTAAGCTGACAGAGCCAGGTCTTAAGTCCTTTCCAGAAAGCCGGGAGGGTAGGGGCCCACTGCACCTCTGGGGGTAGACTATTCCAAAGTGTGGGGGCAACAGCAGAGAAGGCTCTCCTCCTGGGCCCTGCCAGCCGACATTCTCTTGCTGACGGGGTCCGCAACATGCCCTCTCTGCCTGACCAGGTGAGATGGGTTGATGTGATGGGGTGAAACGGCCCTTCAGGTAGCCTGGACCCATGCCATGTAGGGCTTTAAAGGTAATGACCAACTCCTTGAATTGGACTTGGAAGCAAACTGGAACCCAATGAGGCTCCTGCAATAAAGGTGTTATACGTGCCATTCTTGAGGCACCTAAGATTGTCCATGCGGCCGCATTTTGAACCGGCTGTAGCTTCCAGATACTCTTCAAGGGTAGCCTCATGTAGAACGCATTGCAATAGTCAAATATCTGATGCATTTGGAAAGCAGCCAGAACAATTTTGATAAATCACGCCAAGAAATGGAGACAAGGAATACCAGGGTATTCCAAGCTGGGATTTCCCCCCCTAAACCAAACTAAAACAATTATATCCATCAGCATTTGAAGAACTGCCAAAACAAAGCTAAATAAAGAAATCTAGCAAAAAAGAACAGAACCATCACAAACAGAAATTGCACGCTCCAGCTTTCATGTTGTAGAATACAGTCATAAAGGATAGGTTAGGGTAGCCACACACAGACAAACAGAAAAAATTATTTCTAACTCAGGGACAGGCTTGTGTGGTTATTTAGATAAGTTGGTATAAAATGTCAGCCATCTCAAAGGGGATGGAGCACTATATTCAGCATATATCCAAGCCAACTGAATAATACTTCAGTAATATGTTTAGGCTTTCTATCTATGCTTTTCCAATATATTCTAGGCCAAAGACAGATGGATAAAACAACAGTACATTTGGGTCAGCACCAATAAAACAATGGAAAGGAGACCATCTGTGAACACATCACTTCTGATGATGAGAAAGTTTGGCTTACATCACCTTATTACACTCAGGTGGTCCAACGCTCTGTATAAGAATATACGAAGATGGTTTAAATTCAGTTAAATTGCCCATCTGTTTAGGGTTCAGATGTCCTCTCCTCCCATAAGCCCAGCTATCTGCTACAGAGGGACAGATCCTGGGCACTTTTCCATGCCAAATGTTTGTTTTTTTTTTAGCATCGCACATTTGGCCTGGTCTTTCTCTCTCTTGCTCTCTCTTGCAGATCGTTTTTTGAACTGAAAGGATGCAACTTTTTTTAAGATTTTTTAAAAATTATGACATGCTAAACTGTGGCACATTATATGGATATCGCTTGTCGTTCCTTAGATCTGAAGGCAAACAGGTGCTTCAGAGCACAGGAAGGTGTTCAAGGTAAATGCTAGTTTGCAACTTTTTAAATCAAATATGGCTTTTCCTGGGCCGTGCTGCAACTCTGGAGGGCAGCTGAACAATCCTAGAAAAAAGCTGAAGGTGGGGCTAGAGGAGCACACCCACACACTCCAGAGGGCTTTTTTTGCCTCTGAACCCAAAATGTTGCACAGCCCTAAACTCCACCACTGATTTGATTCAGATCAAAATGCCATGATCTCTCAAACCAGTCTGTTGGGTCTTGGAGAAGCAACAGTGAAATGATCCTACTAAAAGCCACCATTCCTTGCCCCAACATTTATATAAAACATGTAGTTTGCAAAAAAGAAAGAAAGAAAGAAAGAAAGAAAGAAAGAAAGAAAGAAAGAGAGAGAGAGAGAGAGAGAGAGAGAGAGAGAGAGAGAGAGAGAGAGAGAGAGAAAGAAAGAAAGAAAGAAAGAAAGAAAGAAAGAAAGAAAGAAAGAAAGAAAGAAAGAAACCAGCTGTGTATTTGTGTCTGTGTGTGTGTGTGCGCACATGTACATGTAATTTGTATTTTTAGAATGTGCCTATTAATGTGCCTATTAAGTAGCTGTGAACATATGGGGAAGCTGAATACACAGTATGTATATTAGAAATAGTGCAAATGATAAATGACTTATCTGGTGGCTTAAAAAGACATAGGACATTTGATATAACAAAAAATATATAAATATCAATATATGTGAAATTGAGACAGGCAAGATGTAGATTCATCTACACAACTGTAAATACTTAAGAGCTTTGACATTTTAGAGATCAATAATGGAAAATATTTCATCCTTTGTCAAGGTACTATTCCTAGGATATTGTTTTGTTTTAGATTATAAGCAACTGAGGGCAAATCTGCAAAATAAAGACACTGTTAAAATTGCAAGAATAAGAAAATACATCCAGTCTGCTGTATCAAGGGTATAATCCGAACTAAAGAAAGCTGCAACCCATATGGGGGAATAGACAGGCCTGTCAATTTTGGTTTCACTCTCTCTTTCCAAGTAGAATATTGCCCTCTTTTCTACATCATAAAACACAGGTACTTGTGGCTAATTCTACCAAGATACACAAAGCTGCACATATTTTCGTAAGCAGCTTTATTAAGTAGGAATTTAACAAGGTTCTCATCCACTCCTAGACCCATAACATGTGATTGGATAAAAATTAGGTCCAAAATCTGGAGAAAAAAAGACCCAAAATAACCAATTTAATACCCAACGTGATGTATGATTATTCAACAGTGAATTCGATGGTGCTCGGCACACTCCCAGTTAAGTATTCAGGGGATGTGCAGTCTATAATCAAATTTACTATCAAAATAGAAGCTGCTGAAGGAAACAGAATGTTATTCCACTTGTACACCACTGCATGTAATCAACATATATATCCTTTTCAGTAAATGCAGTGTCTGCAGTAACATCACTGCTTACTTATTTCTCACGTGGAAGTTTGCCCAAGAAACACAGCTCTTCCTTTCTTTACTGTGCACGTTTTTCTTTCTTGCAAAGATTTGCAGGTTTATTCTACCAGATGACCCTAATAGTCATTGCTGTATTCCCCTTTGCCCTAAGTTCATTATTTTTAACAGCCACCAGGGGGAGATGTTATTCTTTCTGCCACACAAGGCTGTACTCAGCCAGCCAGCAACTTACAATCAAGCTTTATGGGGGATACAGTCATGGATGCCGAAAAGGGGGGTGCTTAGCTTGATGAATATGTGGCATATTGTATGCTGATCTTTCAAGGAGGGACTTCAGGCCTGTCATTTTTGTGGTCCTGTTACCCTCATTCATCACTTGCAGCCTGAGATAAGCTGTCACGATGGAACACTCTGACATTAATATAACTCATATTTAAAGAAGAATTAATGCAGGTTGGAAGGCCTAACTTCACCATTTAGGTTTTTTTTTTTTTAAAGAAACTGGGGGGGGGGGAACCTGGGTTTGCAGGGTGTAGAAATAGGGGTGGGGATGAGAAAGGGTAAATAAATAACAGATATAACAACATTTACTATATAAGCTATTTTACTTTGAGGGACAAACATTATCATTATCTTTTGAAAACGGTGAGATATGGCTTTACTTACAAAGATAAGCATAAAAGGTTACACTTAATAACAGAGGAAGGGGAGAACGAAGCATTTCAGGTTGTTGGAGTCTCCTGGAGATTCTCCTGCATCTCCTTCAAAGGATGTGCTTATCTAATTCTGGCTGCATGGCTGGTAGAACAGTCAGACTGCGACTAAAGGATGCCCACATTGCAAGTACTGGAAAAACATGCAGGGCCTCTGCAATGGCCACAGCTGCACAGCTGCTTGGCCATGCTCATCTCAGGAAACCAAGCTGCCCTGGATCTTGCTACCCCCTAGAACTGGACTTTGCTGCACTGTTGTCCAGGCACCTTTAATGTACAACATGGTGGTCCCCTCACCTAAAATTCCAGCCAATCAACATCCCCCACCATATGAAAAGTCTCCTCTAATTGGCCTGAATAATGGTTTGGTCCCTTTCTGCACTGTGTTTTGCTTTGTTATTTCCTATTGCACCGTTGACCAATCAGACTTTTTTAAAAAACAAATCCTTATAACAACATGTTCACTGGTCAACCTATTGCGCATTAGGAGGTAGTTTGTATCTGTTGGCTGCTATCAAGTGTTGTCCAGATATGTGCGACCACTGGACAAGAGGTAGAGTTAGAGAAAGGGGATTAGCTATGCAGTTCAAGGGGAGGGGGCTGTAACCTACTCTTAGAATCCTAAGAACATTGTCTGAAGAGAGGAAGTGGGGAGATAGGGTTCCCAAAGCAGCAGCTTCTTGGAAGGGCTATAAGCAGGCTAGAGAAGTCCAAGAGGCAAGTCCTTTCAATGACATGTGTTAAACTAGGAACAAACTACCGTATTTTTCCGTCAATAAGACGCCCCATGTACAAGACGACCCCCACTTTTCCAACCCAAAATTAAGAAATCAATATTTTAAAGGTAGTGCAGAACACATTTTTATTTAGTAATTAGTTAACATTGACCTGATACACTCGGTGGGAGGAGGTCCAAACCGTCTCTCTGCAGCTCTATTTCCATGCTCTTTTGCATAACTGATTATGTTCAATCACGAGTGAAACTGCCGATAGCTTGTCTCTGCAAACAGACTTCCTCCGATTGGTTTGTTCAGCATCAGCTGACGTCAGTTACATAAGGCTCGTGATTTGAGGAAGTCTGTTTGCAGACCCAAGCTATTTCACTCGTGATTGGAGGCTAGCAATAGGAGGAAGCCTCTTTGCAGAAACAAAGTATGGGCAGTTGCAACCGCGCGGTTCTCTCCTCGGCTGACTTCCTTGAATAAGACGCCCTTCAATTTTTAGGGGAAGGATTTTACAAAAAAGTATCGTCTTATAGTCGGAAAAATATGGAAATCATTTTTAGGGCCTTGAACTCCCAAGGCTGACCAGTGACCAATCCATCATCATCATCATCAATATATATATATATATGCTGCCTGATTCCTAGCAGCTCTGGAAAAGGAGGTACCTGTAGAAGCCACAGTTTCAATCTCCCTCACATCCACAAGAGGCCCAAGGAGCAAGAGAACAGATCAAGATGGATGAGTGGGTGGTCCCACAGGAAAGTAGCAGGATCAATTGGAGCCATATATCATTTCAGGCTGCCTCCCCCATCAATACACCCAACATGGCATCCAGCATCTGGATGTACGATGAAAAGGAAAATACCAATTCCGGAGTGAAGCATCAGAAGCCACCCTCAGCTGCAAGTGGATGATGAGATACAGATGGTGGCATGTAGACATGTCTCTGAAAGTGGCAAGTGGGACATCCTCATTCTGGGGCAGGAAGCTGTGTGGATATCTATTTCAACGAGTACTCGAATGTGGCCAATACCTAGATAACTGGTTTGATTCTGGCAACCTTCTCGCCACCACCACAGACATTACTCTTAAAAAAAACCAAGATACTCTATGTGCACCCTCATTGAGAAGATATCAGCTCTCGCAAGCAATCCAACTGAATAAGTACATTAACCTCAAACAGAAACCTAATGGCAGGGTTCTTTAATGAGCTCTCTGGATCTTGAATGAGTACAAATTAGGTTAAATTGTATCAACTCCATTCTAGTGAAACTTGAGGAACTATTTGGGCAAAAAAGAAGTAATACAAAATCTCATCAAGGAACAAGACATGCAAGTAAAGTAAATTTGACTCTTTCAAATTGTTCCAATCCTGGACACACATATTTTTCTTGGCAACAATGTGGAAATGGCTTGACATTACCTTCTTTGGGGCTGTTTATTCAACTGCCCAGTGTTTTATGTGGTTTTGAGATTTTCTGATGGTCTCCCATCCAACTAGTAACCAGATACAATCCTGTTTAGGTTCCCCCCACCCCACCCCCAAGATCAGGTAAGTATGCTATCTAGAACTCCATATCAGATTTCCCCTCCCTCTTTTCATCCACTGAAACAGTCAGTATTAATAATAACAACAATAACCACCATGCCAAATGTATGATTGAATAGTCTATACTAGTGTTGTCCAAACTTGGCCACTTTAAGATGAGTGGACTTCAACTCCCAGAATTCCCCAGCCAGCCATGGGGAAGTTGAAGTCCACTCATCTTAAAGTGGCCAGTTTTGGACAACACTGGTCTATACAGTGGTTCAAAAGGGGGGAATTTTTTTTTTTTAAATCTGGTATTTACCATGTTCACATAAGAATAACAAGAACAGCAATCACGTCAAATAGTAATAATGTATATAAAGCTACACACACATGCACACTTTAAAAAAGAAAGGAAAAAGAAAAGAAATCTGGGTACTTATTACCTTCACTTCTTTTAAGTATACATGAAATCCAGTTGATGAAGAGGAAGTTAGACTGAACTAGAATAGGTTTGTGATTGGGTGTAACTATATTTACCCAACCCAACTCCCCCCACAAAACCTCAAATTGACTGTATTTTCCTGCAAAGACACCTGATTATTTGAATTGATTGTAGCCAACTGAACTCAGCTGCCACTTGACAACAAAATAGAAGCTACTCATCTGTTATTATCACAATTCTTGGTGTTCATTTGGAGAGTACTTTACTGTACCAATTGCTTTTTTAATCCTTATTTTGTTCAATTTCCAGCAACCAGGTGAGGCAGCTTATTATGGCACAAATACAAATCAGGAGCAAAGACAAAAATTCATCTAGCCTTGCAGGAATTACTGACCAATACTTAGCATGGGCCATTAGATGTGCTCCTACATATCACTAAGCAACAGTGTGTTAAACAAGCCATAATAAATCAAATATCCTTTGTGCCTAATATTATGTGTGAGCCCTATTAATATTTTTAAACAGGAAGCTATATGTGAATTATTTTACTGTTGTCTCTTGGAACTCTATCTCCATTCACTGACATATAATTTCCTGAAGTTTCAAGCCAGGCAGGATGGAATTACCTCAACTTGTCCCATCTTGGAAGCACTTAAGATTATTTGGACTACAACTTCAATCATCCCCAATCACTGACATCACTAACTGATATGATAGTGCTCTAACAAGGTTGGGAAAGGTTGAAAGGTTTGTTCCTTGCTTATGTTATTTGATCAATAATTTTTGGATGGTGATCAGAAGTCAAAGTCAGAGATGGCCCTCAAACCTCAATGGTTATTACTCTAGGAACTTGGCACTTTCACAGAAAGTCAAGGGTAGATAAGATACTTTATTGGAGATACAAGAGTAGATAAGATACTTTATTGGAGATACAAGTAGCTGTTGGTCGGGTGGATGGGGAATGATGAACGCATGCGTTCTACATACATGTATCAGATGCCATAATGCCATTCCATAATTGACCCTTTTCTGCAATGATGTCATGATGCACAGGTCATCACTTAGACATCATTAAAGCTTGTGACAAAGTTGTTGTAAGCAGTCTTAATTCACAGTAAAAACTGCTTCTACAAAGGCTAAGAATCTGGATATTTGTATGTATCCTGATATTCTTTCTCCCACCTATTAATTGTAATGAAAGGATTGCTGGCTGGATGTTTTTATCTGACCTGTGTTGGTGAGGGTCAAAACCTTGACATTTTTCCCATTTTCTTTTTTAAAGGACTTTTTAAAAATAATGTAAATGGGAGTGACTAGCTCCTGGGACTTAAACTGCCCTCGTTTCTACTTTTAAACATCCTACAACCCCTCCTCCCCAACTCTCCCCAAAGTATTAAAAAAATAACAAACACACACATTCATAGCAAAAGGCCACATTTCACACTGGGATATATGAAGAAGGAAATTGAGAATTTAAAAGGTGAAAATGGGACATCCTGCTTCCATTCCCATTGTTAGTCATTGGGGAAAAATACTGTACCACCAAAATCTGGCCATTCGGTCAATGAAAATCATAATATATGATTTTAGGAGGATGTGGTATCACAGAGTTTGATCATCCTTAAAGAAGTTTCCTTTAGATGACTGGGCTGTTTTACTTCAACCCATGAAAGAAAAGCATCATTTTTTTTTTCCCTCCCTAAAATTAACACTGTTAATCCACCCACCTGCAAGTGAATGCTTTAAGCACACTTCCATTTTGGGAGGAATAAACTGCAGCTTGTTTCTGCTCCTCTTGATGAAACCTCTTCAGGATGAACAGAAAGACAAGATACACAGGTAGGAAGTAAATGATAAGGTCTAAACCCTTGAAATTAGGCACAGTTCATAAGCAACTAGTGAACATGGTGATCAGATGTCCCCCTGTTATATCACTGAGCTGCAACTCAGATGTTGAATTGTAGCATAGGTTAGTTCCATTCTGACATTCAAGTTCATGTCTGTGTGAGACACTGGTTCATGCAAATATAAATGTTCCAACACATCTTTTTGCTGTTAATACTGAATGTCAGCAAGCTGCCTGGGATACTACAAATAGTAAAATGTATTTCTTCAAGTATTCCATTTGTTGGCCTTCTCTCCCCCCTGTGCAAAAAGCTTGGTTGTTCTTTGTTGGCAATTGTCTTTGTTAACTTAACACAGCAGCTGCTACCTTGAAAGTGGTATACAGAGATTAAATGCTGCACCAGAATGGAAAATACTCAAACTATACTGCTTTTAGTAGTACTACATTTCATCCAAGCTCTCTCCTCTCGCTCCACTCCAAATGAAAACAGAGCTAGAAGCTTCCATTTGCTTCAGCTGAATCACCCCCCTGGAACACTTGATTTTCCTTTTTTACTTTCATATTCCATCAAGCAGCATCAAATGTTGCTTCAAATAAGAGAGGATGCTGCATTAAAGCACCATTATTCTTAATATTTTCTTAACAGACAATGGGACATAGACAATTGGTTTGAGCTGAAAAGCACTGAGGATTTTTAAAGTCGCAAATGGCAGTGATGGATCATCCACTCAAAGTCTCTTTCAGAAGTTTAGTGACTCTGTTGATTACTGGCTTTCTGATGAAAAAGCTGATTTTTTTTTTTTTACTGTACCCTCAATGTCAATAATAGCCAAAATAAGATTCACTGGACAGGTTATCCAATATAGCAACAAATGAAGTACAAACTCAACGACAAATGAAGCTAGAATGTAGCATAATGAGCCATAATTGGTTGAGTTCAGACATCACACAATGGCATACATTGTGGTTTATAAATAACACTGAATGGTTTAGGGACACTCTAACCCAAAAGCAAAGACCCCCCATTTTGATTTTTTTCAGCCCACTGGAATCTCTTTGGAGCATGGAGAACACATCCTAGTGTTGGTGAGACCAAATTTTTCAGCCTTCTCTTTTTGGCATTTTTGGATCAAATGGTGCCCCCAGCATTACAATAGTCATGTGACTTAGAGGCTGGGAAGCCTGGGAAGGAATAGATAGCAGAGGGAGTGAAACTGAAGGAAGTATGATAGTGACAGGAAGGGGGAAGCCTGGCAGGAATTAGGGGCAAGCTATTCCAGGGGAAGAATGATGGTCCCAATCCTTACTTTTGCCCGCTAGTTTTGACTTAGGAGCCAGGCTACCAGATTGCTGGGTACTCTGGGCTCAGGATGATGCTACTGAACACCACATCAGCTCTGTCTGTGACAAAACCAGCCTTATCTACAACACTGGATGAAAAGGGAGAGGAGTTCCCCTCACAGATATCTATTCAGCTGGGTTTTTGTGTTTTGCATCAATCCCAATCCCAGGGAAGGGGAGGCATAAGGCAATTGTATACCAGGAGGCCCTACCTGTTGTGAGGATCACTGTGCCACAGGTAGCCAGATGCAAAGCCTTGCTCATAACCTTGACCCAAAGGGGCAAGCTGGGAATGCTGTATTATACCATTCTTCTAGATGCACGATGGCTTCCCTTACTGAGTTCCTTGACCTCATTGCAGAGTGGTTGTGGATTCACCCAGATTGTTAGTACTGGGTAACTACTGGGATTAGAAGTGGCTCAGGAGTTCATAGTCACCATCAAAACCATGGCTTGTCCCAGGCCATCACTGGCATAACCCACCTTGGAGTAAACGTGTCATGCTGGTTCTGGGGGACTTTTCCATTAATCTGTTGTCATGGACAGATCACTTTCTTGGGATGATGGAGCCACCATCGTCTGCAGGGAGCAGATGCCTATTAAGACGGTTTCCTGACAATGCTTGGGGAATTTCTAATCGATCTGGAGGGTGATTCTGTTGTTGATATCTGCAGTATAGAGGCAGACTGACCACTGAGTGGCCTCTTCCTAGTTGCCAATCCCAGTTCTTTGGTTCCCTGAGGAGCTCTGGGATATGAAGCAGGTGACAAGACACCTAGAGCAATGCTGGTGGAAAACATAAGGTGAATGTGACCAGGTATGTGAACCTACTCTGTAGCAATAAAGGCAGTAAAGTATTATCACTAACAGCCACGTGCACTGTTAGTGTCCTAAACCATTTTGGGAAAGGATGGGCTAGAGGATCCAGTGAGTGTAAGCTGTAATCATCTGGCCAAATATTTCATGGATACAATCATTCATATTTGCTGTGGACCCTGAGGAAGTAGACAGAGTCCTCTATAATCTTAGTTCCCCCACTTGTAGATTGGGTCTATGCTAGCCCAGCCCAGCTAATAAAAGCAGCCCAAGGAGGGGCTAGGAGTTGGGGCTGGGCTACAGTCAACACTTCCTTGAGCGAGGGGGAGATGCCATTGGCCCTTAAAGACTGGACAACTACCATCTTATATTTTCCCTTTCTGAGGAAGGTTATTGAGTCCTTCCTCAGTGGCAAAGGGCTCTCGAGGATACAATTTATCTAGACCCATGGCACTCTGAGTTCAAACTTAGGGAAACCACGTTGGTCACTCACGTGCACTTGGAAGAAGAGGGTGTGACCAATGTTGTCCTAGATATGTCAGCAGCTTTGGATACTGTTGACCCTAGCATTCTCCTGGATTGCCTGAACTGGCTGGGAATTGGGCACATGGGTATGGTGGTTTTATTCCTACCAGAATGGGTTGGTTCAGTTGGGGTGGGGGGGGGGGAGAGAAAGAAGGGACCCATGCACACTTAGCTGGTGTGCCTCAGGGTTCATTTCTTTATCTTATCCTGTTCAATATCTACATTAAACCACTAGGAGACATCATCCAGCAGTTCAGGGTGAGATACCACTGCATCTCTCTACCTCAGGCTCATTGGGAGATGGAGTAGAAATCATCACCCAGAGTCTGGAAGCTGCCAAGATCTGGATGGAGGAAAAGCAGGTGTAGACTCAACCTAACTGGAGTGGTTGTTGAACTAGCAGCTGCACAATTCCAGTACTGTACCATCTGTGGCTCTTTATGGGGTCATGCTCCTCCAGAAAGAGCAGGCTTGCAATCCTAGAGTTCTCCTGAACTCATGGCTCCTGCTTGAGGAGCAAATGGAATGGGCAAGAAGACTTTTCTCCAGTTTCAGCTAATGTACCATTTGTGGCCTTACCTGGAACAGAATGCATTGAAGACAATCATTCATGGCATTGTCCTCGAGATGATTAGATTACTATAATTTGCTCTACGTAGGGCTGCCATTGAAGACTACCTGGAAACTTTAGCTGGTCCAGAATGCAGAGGCATGCATGCTTAGTGGTCTGTTGCAATACTACCATATTACACCTCTGTTGTGGGAGCTTCACTGGTTACAAGTAGGTTTCTGACTGCAATTCAAGATGCTGTTGGTTACCTATAAAACACTACATGGTTTGGTGCCTTGGGGACTGCCCTTCCCCAAACATTTGCTACTTAATATATCCAAACAGAGGGAGGGGGCCTGATAGCAGGCCTTCCCAGTTGCAGGTCCCATCCCTTGGAATAGCTTGCCCTTGAGGCAAGAACGGATTCTACCATCATGGAAGTAGGTGAGAAGATGGCCAGCAGCATCAAGCCAAACAGTTACTGCGTTGGGGTTGGATTTTACCAGCTTAATCAATTATAACGGTGATCGTTGTACTGTTTCAGTTTGTCAGTTCTATGAGCTAAGTGTCCTTTAGGCTTCAGATGGTGGACAAACCTCATATCTAAGTATTTCCTCCCTTTCTTGTGGGAAGGTGAAGGATTCACTTGTTTCAAGGAGGAAACAATAATAAAGAAAGGAGAATCTTTATTTTATAATAGGACTTGCACAGCATCCTCAGAGGAGGCTAGCATGAGGAACTGGAAAACATACAAGAAGAATGAAGTGGAAAAAGTAACACCTAAGATTTGAAGGGGAACGATGGTATGTAACCAACTTGATGTGTTACGAGCTGAAAACAAAAAATGAAACCCACCAATGACTAATTAGCTGGCTTTTCTTTGGAGCTGTAGTGCTGCTGGTTATCATCCCACAGAAGAAGTTTGAGAGTCATCACTCTTTCCCCCCTTTTCTGGAATCTATAGCTTATGCAGAAAGCATACCTTTCCTTGTAAAGACTGAAACATGTCGAATTTATTTTAAACTGTATCACATACAGTGAGGTCTTGAGAAACAAGGGAAAAAAAGAGCTTCCCCCAACATTACTATAAAAATGTCTGTGTGCTACCCCCTGTACTACTACCCTGTGGGTGTAGTTGAGGAAGGCAGCAATAACATTGGTGAAGGAATGAAAAAGCATTAAACGATAAAAGAGACTGTATGTGAAATCTCAGCCTTGGGAAAGTAGTAAGTGTGAGAAAGACACTTAAAATAACCCCACCTTGATTTTGCATGGTATAAGAGAAAAAAGAAGGAAACAGAAGAGTCTGTAGTTATTATTCCCTACAACAGTAGAGTTCCTTGTGGGATCTATATCCTGACCTGACCTACCTTGAAGGGCTGACAGTGGGAGAGCAAGAAGCAGCAGCTCTTCTAAAAAATATTAAAATCACTAGCACAAAAGCTTTTGCACCAGGAGGTCTGACATTTGGCATGCTTTCTTCCTTCTGAAAGTGCTACCATGCTTGAAAATGTCATCTAATTTTGCATATCCTTGATAGCTGAGCATGTACGGGTGTGCATGCTCATGAGCTAGGAAAAGGGAGCGAGGCGTAGGAGACAGTGAGCATGAACTGTATGATTGGCTGCTCTGGAAAGTTTGCTCAAAACAAACGCACAACCGAAATCTGTAGCACTGTCTGGTATTCTTCAACGCAGAGGCACTTTTGGTGTTAAAGACACCACTAGGGAGTCTCCCGTGAAAATAATATCATTCTTTGTCAGAAAAACTAGCAACAGCCATAATGGAGGGTTGCTGCATAGTTCAATACACAATAAATATATACTTTGAATACCTCTGTTGGACCCTGCATAGGAAAAGTTTCAGACACCATGGGGTGATGTGTTCAACAAGATATTGATCGAAAAGGCTCAGCACCGCCATTGCATGGCCTAGCTGGCCTTTTCTCTTCATTTCTTACTCCCGGATTTCAAAACCATCCCAGCCAAGTCAGGAAGAGAATAATGAGTAGGTGAGCGAAAGACTTCTTTGGGGTTTTTTTTTAAAGAGTGGATCTTAGAATAAACATCTGCAGGAATACCATTATTGCACCAACTGTTCGAACTATAATGCTGGTCTCAACAAATCATTTGTGATCTGGCAGCCCAATTCTAGAACTGTCAGCTATTTGTTAATAGAAGATGTTTCTTTAAAAAAGAGAGGTAATTCAGCCCATCACATTTTGCCTAAAGCTTCCAATGACCTTGTTTAAAGTGCAGGACTCTCATTTGAATTTGCCATTCTGATCAAACTGAGCATATGGCAGTCAATAATAGACTCCCCCCCCCCCCCCCCCCAGTTCTGGTTAGGAAGAAGAAACACAGGCCCTACTTACAGGGCCTGCAATTTCATGATTCAAATATTCAGTTCAGTGCACAAAGACAAGCACAGTTTTCATTCCCTTCCTTACTAAGAATTAAAAGAGTTGATGAAGTCGTATTCCTGAAATACTATATTTCCCTATTTTATTTTATTTTCTTTCTCATGGACTTTATTACAAGGTGTCAGGAAATGATCTATTTTACATTTTCTCCTTCTCCTGTTGTTATAGTGCATGCCTTTCCTGATCACCTCAGGTTTAAAAACAGCAAATTCGCTGAGATGCTAACATATTTACAAAGTTTTTATGAAACTTGCAAATTCTTCTGGCAGAGAAAAGAAAACAACAATATCCCATTCAGAGGAAATGCAGCATATATGCTCATGTTGCTGGTCCATGTCAGGGATTTTTCTTTACAAACACTTATTACATTGGACAAGTTTCTTAAATATAGGTCCTGGTTCACATACACTCTTATTCATTGATTAATGAGTAATAATGAGCTGTTTGGTTGGAAGATCTACGGTGTCTTTTTACTCATGGTCAAAAGAACGCCCATAGCAGCTCTCTTCAGAGCTTCCCTCCTTACTATTATTAAGATCATGAGCTAAGCATTCATAATGACATTAACTCCCCAATTTTCAGTGAAAATGGGGAAGACTAGCTTAGGGTTGAGCTAAAGAGCTAATTTCTCACCATCTTTTAATGTGAAGCATGATAATTTTCCTAACTTGGAAATGAAATGATGATCAAGCATGTCCTAGCATTCACTTTATTTTGTTTTGTTCTGTTTGGGATAACTTTCTGCCTAAAAGCTGGACAATTTCCAAGCAAATTCAGAAACAATTTCCAAGCAAATTCAGAAACAATTCCCCTACTAGCTACTGAGGGTCATTCAGAAGCCAGACTTTCTTGACCACAAAATTACAACATGCACATGTAGAGATAACACTCCTCCTCCTGTTTTGATGACCCCTTAATTCCCTCATCAAAATGATATCAAGAGTCCTTGAGGACTTTGATAAACCTTCAGCACACCTCAACTTCTGATTCATCCTTTGAAGTGCTAAAGTGAACTGAGAGGCTGTTAACTCAGGATGTAATTCCAGTTCATTCTGATGCAGTTTATGCAGGATCTGTGGCTGATGAACAGATTAGGATAAGGCAGTGAGCTGAGAAGCAAACCAAGGGCATATCCACAATCCTCATTACTTTGCAAGGCTCTGTTTGCTTTGCTTTGGCTTTACAAGATGGTTTTTATGTTTGATTTTGTCCATTGTATGTGATTGGAATAAGGATGACTTCTTGCAAAAAGAACAGCTCAGGCAGCAGAACCTTGGAGATGAGATAATGAAAGAGGCAACTCCAGACCATACACAGCTGATCAGAGCCAAAAGATGGTGGCTCACTGCACACAGGATTTTTCCATACTTGTATCTCTGTTGATATCGAGTAAACTAGCACCAAACATATAAACATTCATGACCATAGAAGAAGACTGGATTCACAAACCGTGCTATCAAAATATGGATTCTTTTGGCTTCACATGTTTTTAATGTGAACTGTGCCACCTTGTTCTATCCAAGACAGACAGACAGACAGACAGACCAGCTAAGCAAAACATGATATAGGCATACAGTCCAATTGTGTTGATATTGTAAGAGATATTTCAATGCATTCAGACTGGGCACAAAGAGAATTCAACTCTTCTGCTGTTTTCTTCAGAAATGAGAATATATATTTGTCTGTCTGTCTAACATACTTATTATTCAATGAATAGCCTCCACTGTATCTCTCAGGCAAGCATATTTCACTGAAATACATTTGAAACAGCCTAATTCCAGAAACACTGTTGGAAGAAAGCAGTGGCCCCATACTTCAAAAACTACACGTGGCCATGGAAAAATCACATCTGCCTATGCCTATACCTGTTAATTATATATATAGAGAGAGAAATCACACACACATATACACATTAAAACAAAAATACCACTACCAAAGGCCGGTGGCCCTTAGTCATTCCTCTCCCAAAGAGATATTTCTCTCAATGCTAAATAAAACATTTATTGTTGTTGCTGTTGTTGTTTTGTTGTTGGTCGCACAGCCAGTTGTTTAGACTAGATTTGGCATTTTTATCCACCTATCGAGTCCTTCCCAAGGACTTGAGATAGGCAGATGTTGTTTGAGGGTGTTAAAGGTATCATCACAGGATGAGGATGAGGATGATGATGATGATCCTTCTTCAAAGATTAAAAAATCAGCTCAGCTTTAGTTGTCATGCTAACTCTTTCCTCATATTCCAGAAGAGGAGAAAGCCTCTTAAATTGATGCAAACCTATTCTTGGAGTTAAGATCTCATCCACTGTAGGCATGGCAACAGAAACCTGGTGAAACTGTCCAAAGAGGAACGTGGACTATTTTTCCCCTAGTGAATTAAGAAGATGAAATTGATATTTCAGGGAAGGAAGGAAGGAAGGAAGGAAGGAAGGAAGGAAGGAAGGAAGGAAGGGAGGGAGGGAGGGAGGGAGGGACACAGTGTGACACTCGGAAAAAACAGTGTGGTCCAACATATGTGCATTCAAATGCTTGTATATCATCATATTCTACAACTGCACTGGTGACAGCTGTTTTGAAGAAGAATGGCCAGAGGCAGGTGAGGACTTTTACATTAACAGCTCCGAAAACTAGTATTTCAGTTCCCTCTTCACCTAAGCTTGATAGAAGCCACTCTGTAAATTCACCCCAGGCAAATATAGTGAAATAAGAAATAGTATTCTTTGGAGAAATCCCACTCAGTTCATCTCTTGCCACCTTTAGTTTAGCACTTTGGTGAATGTTCTTTTACAAGAGTGGTCATTTGTTTCTGGCCTGAGGGCAACTCAGGTTTCTGACATTAGCAAGGGACAAGAGAAACCCTAAGCCAAAAGGTGCTAACGCTGGAGTTCAATCAGCCCAATTTAACCATCAAGAAGGAAACTGAGCAGGGTTACCATTTTGACTCTCCCTCTAAGTGAGGTGAGGAGCAATTTTAGCAAGAGGGAAATAGCAAAATGCATTATAAGCTCCAAAGGTAGCTATTGAAGACAGCTAGAAACAAAGAAGCTGACTCATTGTGGCTTCTTTTTATTGTAACATAGAATCAAGGTCACCTACACAAAAGCCTTTTTGCTTGTGGTTTTTTGCCATTTTAAGCACACCAGGAGATTTAATTGTATATAATAGCAAAACAGGAGGAAATAAGCTTTGATTCCCAGCAGATATCCTTGACTATTGTGGCGCTGATGCTAAAGAAGAATATATTCAACAACCTGGGAACTCAGCAAAACTGAGGGGTTTCATAACACCATGATATGACCCAGTCATCTTTTTTCACAGTGTATTATTACGTATTATTAATGTATATCTCCTAAAGAAAGTATTTCACTTTTCACTACCGCAGGACATCCGTCTTTTTCTTGGTGATTTTACTCAAAAGACTTCAGAATGTAGCTGTCTCTTCTGAAGCTGATCGCTGATCATGGTGACGGGAACTACTGTCTACTAATAAGCTGAGTAACCAAAGTTGGTTACCATTATTCCAAAGTTGATAACCATCATATGGAATATGAAAACATAAATATTTGGAGCAGATTTCACTGAACTGGCCAAAAAAGCTGCAGAGAAACCACTTTACTCCAGCCACATGACTCCACATGTGGGTTGTTGGCTATCAATCTGCTATTGATTATTTTTTAAAAATAATTAAAATATTTAATATTAAATTAATGTTAAATATTAAAGCTTCATCACGATCATTGCCAGTTTGTTTC
This sequence comes from Liasis olivaceus, assembly GCA_030867105.1. Classification (NCBI taxonomy): domain Eukaryota; kingdom Metazoa; phylum Chordata; class Lepidosauria; order Squamata; family Pythonidae; genus Liasis; species Liasis olivaceus. The sequence goes on from CM061361.1 coordinate 17,693,168, forward strand.
AGTTTGCTTGAATTATCAATATATTTTACTGAAAAAAATGGTGGTCTAATTACACTCTGCAATAGTGTGGCTAGTTGCAGAAAATGTATTTGCAACATTTGGAAGGGAAAACAAGTGAATTATGCCAAATTTCCCAGCTTCTATATTGCAAAAAAAAAAAAAAAAAAAGAGAGAGAGAGAGCATGATTCAAAATATTAAGCCACCAGGTTGCAACTGTAACAGTCATAGTGGTCATAATCTTCATATACTTCCCCCATAACGAGGCAAGCAACATTATCCTGGTAAATGAAGCATGAATGACAAAATCCACATTAAAATAGATACTCAGATATGGCAAAAACACCATCTTTGCACAGAAAACATTATTCCATCTTTTGCTAACTGATCTAAATTCAAAATGTGATGAATTGATGGAAGCTTTACAGAAGTACATGGATGAATGCGAGCTACTGTTCATCAGTTCCATTTCACAAACAAAAGTAGTTAATTCAGAATTCCAAAATCCAGGGAGAAGTGAATGGTAAATTTTGGAAATATCTCTAGAGCTTGGGCTTGCTTGCCTATCAAAGACATTTATAGATGAAGACACAGAGTTGTGATGTTTCTGGCTTGGTGCATGTCATTATATAGTATGTGCAAGCCAGTGATGCAACAGTTCTCAAGGTCACAGACAGGCTGCCGTGGCCACTGGCAACTTAGCAGGCCTTAAGAAAGAAAGCTGAGTCAAAGGAGGTCTAGATTGTTGATATTTTTCTTCTGGCTCACATCAACTTGAAATGTTTCTTTCTGCAACTGAACATGGACAGTTGTGCAAGCTTGCAGATTTTTAGCCAGCTAAACATGGAGGTTAGCTATTTTAGGAAAAATGTGACTATTTTAGGGGAATATACTTTACTGAAGCCGAGGTTCTGAAAGAGGGAGGCCAAAATTGCTTGCATTGTAAAAAATTATTCATAAACCAGAATATAGTCAGGTTTTTACAAAATAGAAGAAGAAAATAAAAGCACAGGAAATAAAGATAACCTTGTTTGTCCCCATTTCTCCTTATAACTAAATGTATATTTTGGTATTTGACCGTAAATAAACTTTAAGTGGCCTATTCATCTTGAAGGCAACAGCACTATTGCCAGAGTCCAGAAAAGCAGCAATATTGATATCGAACCTTTCAATACAGTTTTTGTGGGGGTTTTTAAAGTTATTTATATCCCACCCATCTATTAAAATTGCATCATGCAAGGTAACTTGCAGAAATTAAAAATAGGAGTAAGAAATAAAATAACTGTGTAAAAAATGAATTAGCAAATCATGTTATTTTATTATGCTATGTAAGTACACTTAAATGGCAACATGTGATGCTTATAGTAAGCACAAATAAAGCAGGACAAAATATACATATATACACATAGGGATAAGACATATGTGATACCTTATACTGTCACACTGGGAAACCCGTTATGGTGTCCTCTTGTGGAGGGCACAGTCAAGTGTGCCCAAAATGTTTTGCTTGCCTAATCCTCCCCACCTCAAAAATAGTACCCCTTCCTTTCCATGTACAATAACTTTTTAGTAGCAGAATGTGAGAGTTTCTTCCAGTGCTTCTGAAGACAGAAGCTCCATTGTGGGGCCAGAGGCAAGCCACTTGTTACATACCTCATCCGACACACTTCAGCAACTACCAACCTAAGCCTAGGATCAGCCCTGCTGACCCTAGGCTTAGCAGCTGATAGATACAGCTGGAAGTCTCCTCTTTATGGACACTGAAGGTCTCCTTTGCATAAAGTATCTAAAGAATGGCCTAGAGAATTATAAGATCTCAGGTGGTCTTCTTAGACCTTAGAGTGTCTACTTATTTTCAATAAATTCATGGCCTTTTTTCCATGAAGATTTTCTCAGAATGATATATACTGCTTCCAATTAAACCTCTTTGTCCCTTACTGTCCCTTTAGTTCAAATCTACAACACCTTTCTGATGTAGTCAAATCTGAATGTGCTACCTTTCTATTCATTTCTGAAAACAGAAACTGCCCTCCACAAAAAATAGGGGAAAGAATTGGCTCAAAACAAGAAACAAAATTGAGAGCCATTATGACATTAAGGTGTTTATTTCTTTTTATAGAGGCTTTGCTGTTGCAGTTTGAAACACAGGGGGGAAGGTCTGGATGTTTTGGACTACGCCTACCCACAGGTCCTTGCTACTGTTGATGAGAGCTGAAATTCAAAATATCTGGAGGGTGGCAGGTTGCCAACCCTTATCCTATAATGTAAATTATCAGCTATATTCAGTACCTTGGAATTAAAAAAAAAAAAAAAAAAAAACTAAAGAAAAGCTAGAGAGTTTGTTTCCCATAATGTTTTACTTGAATTTTTTAAATGGGGTCAAAGAGTGAACTGACATACGTACTTGGGATATCGTTCCTTGCTTAGCATACTCAGCTTTTGTGTGTGGATTTTCCCCTTTAGCTTGGTGAAAACTATTTAAAATGCCTTTGAGATATTCTAGACACATGTATGTATACTTTAAGCCAGGAAGCAATGAAGCAAATAGGGAAAGGAGGAGGAGGCGGGTCAGTTCCAAAGAGCAAAGAGATAGGACTGGCACACGGTACCATTGAAGAAACTACATGGCAGATGGATACCAGCAAGCCAAGGGCAAGATATTACATTGCAAAGCCATCCCTCTAAGACTTCCCTTCGCTGCTTCAACTTACAACCGTTGTGCTGTCACAGCTAAATGGTAAACAGACACCAAAATGGTCCATTTTTACTGACAAAATGGATCATAGCATAACTATTACAGAAGATTCCAAAATGATACTGTCAGCACTCTCTTGTTCGGTGGTTTCTCTCTCTCTCTCTTTGGCACAGGAAACAAACTGAAAAGAAATAGTTCTGAGTTGGAAAATTACGTTCAAGTGTCTGCAAGAGCTCACCACAATATCATAGATGGACTTTAGGTGAAGGAATCACATATACAAATCCCCCCTCCCTCTCTCACCATCCATCTACCTGTCTACCAGAGCTGTGTGAACTATTCAGAGGATCACTCTGAACTAGACCTACTGCTCAAAACATAAAGAGACTGGTTATTTTGAAGGCTTGGTAGGGCCGCTTGGAGGACTTCTCTGTGATGTCTATACATGAAGAGAAGATACTTCAACTGGGTATGGTGCTGAACAGAAGCCAGTCACTGCATCAGTAGGAATTCTGGCAGAATTGTCTTCAGTGAATGCACATATCTGCTCAGCTTACATCACAGTTCCTCTGTGTATTTGCAGTGAGCTTTTAAAAGGATGCAATATCTCAAATGTTTCATCCACGAGGAACCACTGGATGCAGAGAACTGCTTTGTTTGTTTTTTGAAATGCTGCTGAATGTAAAATCTTACCCGTATATATATATACTTTTATGATCTTTCAGAACCCTTTCCATGAGATGCCATAGTCAAACATTATTTATTGCCACTCAGAAACCTTGATGTTATCTTAAACAAGTCATTTTATTCCTAATTCTCCTATACCTGCTTTTTATAGCATCTTGCCTGACAAAAACCTCCCAAAATTCCAAACATCTGCTTATTTTTCATGATATTTGAATTGCCATTATATATGTATTAGCTTGACCCAATAAAGGTCAACACGTGTAGAAAAATGCAATAGCCACTGGATAAATAAGTGTTCCCAAGGCACACTGGACTATGAAGGTAAGATCAGAATTCACGAATGCATTTCTCCCTAATACCACAGGCAGATCACTTGTATTTCTGAAATACAAGTCAGTTAATACACTGAGTGGGGTTCAGTTGAATTGATGCACTTATAATTTGGTTTGTCAAAATAAGTTTTGCAATATCTCTATCTGCAACATTAGATCTGCAGCAATCAACTGGCACAACAAAGATGTTATCAAGATATAGCATTATCATGCATATGTTATGCAAAGTTTTTCTCGAGGAGGAACATGGTTAGAAATAGTGATGATGAACATGGTTACACAGAGTGATGGACAAATACAGCCTTGTTACTTCAATTTCATCCTACCTCTGTATCTATTTGTGTTTTATTTTAAGCCCATGTGAAAATCCATACTGACTGTCCAGAGACTATCGTCAAATACAGTATATGCAAACTATGGTTCCAATTATGCACACTGGTATAATTACTTCTCCCATAAACATGCATTTCTGCAAACATTTGTTTCATTTGGAAAGTGCATTGCCAAATTCCAAAAAAAAAAACTCCACATAACTGAGGATAATTGCATTTGCATATAGAGTCAGCTAACAAAACGTAGACCATTTTTCATTAAAAGGTTAATTTATTTCTCCCCAACCTTTGGTTGAGATGAAAATCTGTTACCATGTCTTTCTGAATTTTCATTTTTCGCATTTGCCCAGAGCCTAATTTTTATTGCAAGAGATTGTATTTGATTTTAGTGTTGCCCGCGTAACAGACAAGCCTTCCCAACACAGTGTACACCAAGCACAAATCACGGAGACAGGGTTGTTCTCCTCTGCAGACACTGTAAAAATGTGAACCCATCATGAACAATCAAGATCCATCTTCAGCAAACCTGATCCACAATCACCAATTATGGGGAGAGGCAATAGACTGGCTTTGTACTCTCTACTATGCTTTCTCCCCCTCAGACATATTTAATAACACCAAAACCACATCCGAGCACGAGGCCGAAGTGCTCACATTTAAACCCACTCTTGTCAGTGAGGGAGGTAAAAAAAGTAGCTTACAGCAAAGTAGTTTCCTTTAAATAACTGCAAACGCCTTGTTTTTGTTTGGTTTTACCCACTTAAATAGACTTCAAAGTTGGCATTTAAATGCACAAACAAAAAGAGCTCACTGCTGGCTTTTACATCTTCTAAAGATGCTAAATTTTATGAGGACAGAAAAGCAAAGTTAAGGCAGCCCTATTCCATTTCCCTTAACATTTATATTTTATTTATAACACTCACATGATATACTTTTCAGGCCTGGTAAGACATAGGTTCAAGTATATTATACTTTCCATTTAATGGCCAGCTTTCCAAGCATCTCCAGGGATGCAGTATCCAATATTTCTATTAAAAGAGAGCATATAGAGTGAAGCTGGGGCTCCCACAGGAAAACAGGATATAGCTAGCACAATTGCCAAACAGGAATCTAAAAGCTCTGTTCTAATATCATTAAGTCTATGTCACCCCAAGGCAAAAAAGGTTAGAAATGCAGATATTCCCATAGGAACATCTACGTGTAAATGCCCCTTCTCAAAAATTTGGATTAGTACCTACTGAGCAGTGCGGACATGGTCAGGCAACATGGTATCCTCCGTAACTAAGAATCTCCCATCTGGGCTTTTGGGGAAAGGCAACTGAAGACATCCTGAAGACACTTGATATTTAAGGTATGGTAGAGGTTCTCAGCCCAAATGCAATTTCTGATGCAGATTTAGGAGGACTATAGCACATAGTTGAGTACATGCTTTATGGGTAGGGACATCCAGGTTCCTAGGTTTTCTCCCTGATCCCCCATGTAAAACTGATAGGAAATGATGCAAAAATCTAAGATCATGGAGAAGTTTTACTAGTTGGAAAAGATAATATGGGGCCAACATGTAGAAAAGACCTAATCTGGTATAAGATACCTTCCTAATTTTCTATGAGCATCCTACTGTGGAAAAGGACAATGATCTTATTCTCTTCAGGTTGGTTAGACTTTATTATGATCTTGACCAGAAATCGAATATAATAAAATTTGATACATAATAGAACAAACATTTTTCATAAGTAAGGAAAGTTCCCACTGCAGATGGCCATTCTGTCCCATGATGGTGACCTTCATGAAGCAAATCTGGTTAAAGCTAAGTAGCAAAATTCTGCTACAGAATAGGTGACTTTAGCATTTCTTTCAGCTGTAACATAAGTTATGTATAATTGTTCAGTACAACTGGGAAGACTTTTTTAACAGTAGCTGAAAAAGCCATGGTCTCAAATCAGAGTAAAAGACACAACCTTAAAAAGGAAAGAAAAGAGCTCTATGGATTGAATTGCAGCTGATTCATATGGACATTGTGATACAGGAATTTTGGGGAAACTGAGCTTAACATGTTGCTGGACTGCAGCTACTTAGATTTATAAAGGAACCCTAGACCTGCCTGGACTGTAATCAGTTGTGATGAGAACTTATGCCTTGACGAGGGACAGGACTCTGCCCCAGTGTGGCAAAAAATGGAGGCTGGGTTAATCGGCCTCATTCAGCCCCTTGGATTTGATGGAACTGAGAAGCACCTGAGAGGCTTCATCTGCTCTGCTAGTTTGAAGTGAGGTACCATGCTGATTCATGGACGCACGTTGAAGAGATGCTGAAATCAAAGGGAATTCAATTATTTCACATGCAACCTTCTTTCTGGCTGCTTTCAGCTTTCACAGTCTGTACTAAAAGAAATCAAGCAAGGTCCATCTGGCAAAACAGGTTCTCCAGCTCCCTCTATGCATTAATCTAACAGTATTTTTAATTATATTTTTATTTAAGTAATGATCTTGAGTGCTGGTCATGCGTGGAAAAGTGGATCAGAATTTAGTGAATACATACATACATGCATTCATACACAATCAACAATTTGATAGGTACAAGTTTCATATTAACAGCATGAGAAGTCAGTACCTGGAATTGCTAAATCCTTTCTTTCCTATGGATCTGGCAATTTGGCAAGCAACATTTTCTTCCATGTTTAAAAAATGTTGTTATATGCAATATGGAAGATAACCTTGGTGCTCAGTAGAATATCTACATTCAGTGGAATATTGGAAGAGAAGCAATGGTCTTCAGGGAAATGGATCAGTTTTATATATTGAGTTCCATAATGCAATGGTTTAGCCAATTACATTTTTGGAGTAATCTAGGTGCTGCATTAGTTAGCTTACTTTCTCATTTTCTAACCAAATCATAGTGACAAGAGTTAAGGAAACAATGACAGGGAGCAAGAGAAGAGGGAGTAAAGAATATTCCCTCAAACACACATGAACGTTTTGAATTACAAGCACTTAAAAAGCCTTATGATATGCCTGTTAGTCTACGTTGTTTGCCAGTACAATGGAGAAAGAAAGATATTCAGCCTGCACAAGAAGGTAACAATTCCTTCTCCTTTTACTGCACCCTTGGTCTGAATTTGGCTGAAGCAAAAAAAAAAAAAAAAGACATTTTTTCCTCTGCTTCCTTATTTCAAAGCAAAGTTTGGCTTTATAATCTCATTGCACTGCATGTGTGAAATCTATAAAACCGTGTTTTCTCTAATTTGTCAAGCATCCTCAGTAAGGTAATGCTGAAATGTTCAGTTCAACCAAGGCTACAAAAGGCACAAAACTCTTTGTAAGCTGCCCCTCCTGGACACTCCAATATACCAAAATTTCTATCCCTTATGCATTTTTATTTATTTAGTCAACTTATAAGCTGCTTCAATGACCACAGTAACTCTAGGCAGCAATTTGAGAACACCTAAAATATGATGGATTCTTTCACTGCCACTGCCAAGAAGTTAATTTTCGAATAGAATATGGTGGCTTTGGCTTAATTAATAGTAATATAGCATCTATTTCATGCAAAAACCCTTATTCAATTCATGGAGTTCAGGCTTATCCTCTTTCCCCAATGAAGGTACAGTATAAGATGCATGCATAAGCCCCCCTGAAAGATATTCATAATAAGATTATCTTTAAACCAAATAAACTTTCATAACTCTCTTCAGTGAACTCTGGGAATATTACTTTAGGGAACTCCTTGAACTCTCTCTCAATTACTGCAGTGTAAAAAATGAGATGTGGAAAGATAAACCAGCCCATTTCCATCCTGTTAATGCATGGCAATTAAGCATGATGTAAAAACAACCCATTAACGTAATCAGTATAAGCTTTATTGAATGTATACATCAGTTTGGGTCAATGTTCGGAGCCTCTGTGTGTGTGTGTGTGTGTGTATGTGTGAAGGGGAGAGAGAGAGAGAGAGAGATGATAATGATGATGATGATGATGATGATGACGATGATGATCATCATCATCATTGTCACCTTTATGGCCAAATGCAGGCACATTCACACCTGAGGATCTACATCTCAACTGCACACAGTCTCAGTCACAGCTTCTTAATCTCTCCTAATAGCTTTGGGTCCCTAACGCCATATATTTTCTTTGCCAGCTACAGCCACAAGCTCCTTCTTTACACAGAGATTTTCCAGATCCTCCTGAGAAATTCTGCTTGTCTTAATTATTGGCCTTTACATTTCCTTGAAAGATTTTTACAAGAAAAACACAGGGATAATCTAAAGATATACAGACTTAGTTTGTTCCCCTGCCCACCTCTTTACCACTGGTTTTGCTACTATACCTTTTTCTTATCTCAGCATTCCTCCAGTGTTTGCCCCCTCCTCAACCAGAAAGGCCTCTTGAGAAAAAGAAAAAAAAAAAATGCCCGGCATTGAAGCAGACACTAAAAGTTCCCCTGTGTTTCTGCTTTCTTTGTTCTCTAAAGTCCTTGAGAGAATTACACCCTCACAATTGAGTCTTCTACATCTGCATCACCGTAACACTTGGCCAGTATTTCTCATCAGAACTTCATGTTTTTCTTCTCCAATAGTATGCTTCATTTATAAAAGTTGTATTTTTACCACCTGGCTGGTTGTAAAATCATGCATTTTAATGTAACACTTTCTAGTAGCAGAAAATTATATTTCAACACTACTTTAGGTACTTTGCTTCTTTTTAAATACTCTCTGTGTCAATAAACAGATTTTTCAGTGGGAGGGGGAGAGGATGACAACTTAAAAGGCATTTATAAGGATATTAGCAAGATTTTCTTATTAAATAATAAGACACACATACAGTTAAGGCTTCAACTAAAAAATAAAGAAAAGGTAAACACTGCCAGGTTTCCTTTTTTCCCCCACAGAAATTATACACATAACTGTTTAAACAACTGAGAAACTATCATCAAGAAATTGCACAGACCAGCAAGTACGTTTCTGGCAGAGGGTTAGCAATAAAATCAAATTTACAGTCACTGACATGCTCAAGTCTTGACACATGAATAACTTGTATTGAAATGTTTGTGTTCTTATCTAAGTCATCTGAAGCCAAGACGTTCTAGGGATGACACTCAGAGACAATGCAAAATAAACTCAGTGGAAGATGAGTCATAATGTCAACATTATTGTGAACATCCAGAAAAAAAAAAAAAAAAACAACGTAAGAAATCTGCTTTAATTTATGGGGGAGAGGAAAACACATACAGATGTGAAAACTAGACTAGAAATATCACCCTGTAGAACATAACACCAACTCAATCACTACTGAGAAGGACAGCAGAAACCCATGCTCAGTTTAGGGAAGCATGCAGGGTGTGGGCCAAGTATGTCCCCCTTTCATCAAAGAGACAGCATAGCATGCAGCATTGACATGGTTACTGCACAGAAATGTCAAAGGACCTTTATTCCAGAGCATGAATCATGCAAATCATAGAACGGAGGTTCTCTCTTATTGGAGATGAATCGGATAACTGCTACATTGCTTGAGCTTATGTGAAACAAGGCACATTCTGAATCAAAAGTTATATAGTGGCCAGTGGGTTATCTGAAATGTAGTCAAGACAAATGGGTTAGATACAGGTCAGCTTTTCAGAATGTTGTCCTTGGAGAGGGACATTTCAGTGGATCAGAATGAAAGGGAATGTAGCACAGCAATAATAGGACCCGCAAAAACATATACCATCAGGATTCCAAACAACACAGGCAAGGTAGCAGGCTATTCCAAAGAGAGGACATGGTTGAAATATTCTTAGGATAGCGTGGTGGTGATATTAGAAAATTAAAAATCTTTTCGTAAACACATTTAGATTAATTCAGGTTAATTATTAACAAGGTAGGCCACGATAAGATTCTAATACTGAATTCTGCAAAGTACCTGAGCATAAGGTTAATATCAATAATATAGCCTTCTTGTAAGTGAACATGTCATAGTTGCTTTTGCATCCATTTCTACTGATCAGCTGAACAGCTGAATTACCATTTACACTCTTTCATTTCATTTAGTTTTCAAAATGGTATCTCTACAAACGCTATATAGTTACTACTACTGGATGTGCAGTAAAGATGGAATAGATTTCTTTCTTTGGGTGTATTTGTTACTGGTTAAGGTTTGGATTCAATCCAAGGAGAAAAGGTTTCAATTTATCCTCTGGCATGAAATCTTACTGAATACTTTTGGTCCAATCGCTGTTTCTTTCAGCTCTTAACATGTAATGGATGGTTTTCTTAGGCATCTTTTTAAGGCGGTTGTTTTTTGCACAGAGAAAGTTTAAAGGCATCAATAGAGATTTAGAATATGTGTGTATGGGCTATTTTACATGTATAGTCTAAACTAGAATTTTGCTTTTCTTTCCCATAAAGAGTAGCTCAATCTTCAAGAGGACATTTTCTAATTTGCCTCCGTGAAATGCTAAAAGACACATGGGTCAAATCCTTTGGCCCAGTACAAAAACATGCCCCTTTCGTCCAACCCAATCTAAGAGAGCTGTTCATCTGCTGCCTGTAACCCATGGTTCTTCAATTAGTAAAACGTATGGTGTGACCGTTATATGCGTAAGAAATAGAAGGCAGTTTAAAGGAAATATGATTCTTTTGTGTTACAGAGAACAAATATCTCTTTGAACAGGACACTGGATTGCTCTACTGATTTCAGGCAGCATGTCGAGTTGGGTTTATTAAAGGTTTCAAACATTTATAAGCCTCTAGAGACTCAGAGATTTAATGGATGACATTTAATGTTAAATCAGTGGTGTAAAGAAAAAAGTTCCTTCTCCAGGTCTTATGGGATGAGGGCTGTGTCTCCTTTATCACACAGCCTTTTAATTGTATCACAACTCAAAATGATTAGATCTATTGTTAGCAACAGGCCTTTATGAGGGCCGGGGACCTTGGTGATGAATAGGAATTTTCTCCTAATTCCTTTGGATGCAACAGCCTGAAGTTGTAACCGAGCGATAGACCCCAATTATTAAGTGATTAATGGAATTGTAATTGCCACCCTTTTGTATGCATTCATCACCTGGTTCAGTATTAATCATCAGAGGTACTGTGAAAAGGAAAATATTTTCTCACTGAAGAATTTTACAGGGTTGGGAGGAAAGACATTGCAGACACAAATGATTAACAAATGAAGTTAGCTTTGGATGAAGAACAGAATGTGCAGCAAGTTTTTCTTCTGGGTCATCTTGTTCCTACTAGAAACAGAAAGTAGCATTTGCTTTCAGGTAAAACTTAAAAAATAGTAATATAATTACTATTATATCATTAACCTCTTTCATAAGTTTAATAAAAGAAAGAACACAAATGAGAAAAATACATTAATAATAAAAGATATAATTGACACTGCCTACTGATGATGATGATGATGAAGATTTATACCAACCAGAAGCTCTATCATTATATTTCTTTAGAATGGCATCCACGAGAAGTGTTGGACTTCAATATCCATCACTGCATGGCAACATAGGGAAGACAAACTTATGACAACAGCTACTACATATGAAGAATCTTCCAAGTATCTAGTTTGGGCAGTCACAGAACTCAAAAACTAAAAAAAAAAAAAAAAAACCCTTACAAAAAGAGAGACAGGCAGTTTTAGGTTTTTCTTTTTGGTGGAAGTGTCTTTATTTTATTGTTTATCCTGCACAAATGTGGGCACTTTTTAATGAAGATATTAAAACACACACACACACACACAAACACACACAAGTTGTTTGTTCTCCAATTACGTCCAAGTCATTCTTATTATGGGGCTCAGGACATTTTCTACTACCTGTTTTCTTGGAACAAAAGCACAAGGGAGGGAGGGAGAAACTATGTTGAAGAAAGGATTGAATTTTTCCAATTAATCCTATAACAATTTTAAATAAGCATGGTTGGCTGACTCCTCCCCTCCAAAATATTTACACACTTCAGTACAGAAGAGTAAGAATTTGTCAGAGGAAAGCTACAGTTTAAAATGACATAAGCATAAAAAATAAGAAAACTAACCTGCATCTGGGTAAACAATAAAGCCAGTGCATAATTTAGGAATTTAAAAATCACAGCAAAGTTTAAGAAATATTTTTTCCCCTTTTTCTTTCTTTTGCAATACAAATAAGTCATTGAGTTGGCTGCTTTGGAACAGCATTTTTCACATCATATGCTAGGCAACACTTTTTTCTAAGCTAATAGGCCTCACAAGCATGGAAAACGTTAATGCACCATTTGGCTTGGTTATAAGCATAGAAGGTAAGAAATATCAAGTAGAAGGAAGAAAATTTCTCTTCTTTGGTGTAGAATAGTGATTTGCTCGGGCGTTTCATTGTGACCTATGAGATTTTTCTTAGAAGTTCAGGCCATTTTCCCTGAAAGAAAGGAAATCTTGCCCAGCAGTATGGAAATTATTGAGCTAATAGATTAATTTCTTATTCCCTTCCGAGCTAAGTCTAAACTCCCACCAGCTTGCTCAGTTTATAACAGGTTCTACTAGAACTAGAGATAAGTATGTTTCTTTTTGAAAGTTTGCACAGAAATAGGTGCAACCAAGGAAGGTGAGACTTAAGAAGAAAACTGGAATTCTCACTAATTTCTCTCTTTCTCTCCTAAATTATATTTGGTATAGAAGATAAAATGGGAGGGCTGACTGGCAAGCTCTAGTTTAATTCTCAGAAAGCAAGGTTGGGTCAGAACTGAACAGAGCACAGCACTCACACATCACTACGAAGAATTTTCTCCCAAGTCACAGGAATTCATTGGCAGAGCATTCATTGTAGAGAAGGGGCTCTGAAGATAGAAAGATGAAACACTGTACTGCAGAGAACATCATTATTTTAAAATTACATCTGATGCTCTTATTGCAAAAGTATGTGATTTAAAACCATGAGAGAAAGGCCTAATGTTCACTAATTTATCACAATCTGATGCTGCAGTCTCCCAGGGAAAACAAAAGATGTTACCCACCAAATAGTGATGTAACTCACCATTCAGGATGTGCTGGAAGGGGCTAAATTGGGTTACCCAAGTAAATAAATAACCACAATGAATGATGAAAGGGGAATAATAAAGTGCTCTAGGTTTCTATTACACTGTTCAGACAGACATCTTGTCATTTACTGCATGAGATAAGGCCAGCATTATCTATCAGGCTGTCTGGAAATTCAGAGCAACAAAGTGATACACAATTGAGTTATAATGGCTAAAAATAGGTTGCCCCAAACATAGGAAATAGAGAGGTTTTGTTCCAGCTGAAAAAGCCTAAAGCAGTGCCAACTCCAAAATTCAGGGGTCTTGGACAGAGATTGTAGAAGTGAATGATACATGTTTAGGATGTACTTATGGTTCTTCTGACTTGTAATGCTCAGTGCAAAAAAGACAGTAGTGCCTGTAGGTGGGCTAGATTAACCCATGGTTTTGGGAGAGTTAAACATCTGCATGGGAGAACACCAAGAGTAGATTGGGATAAAGAAAGCAGTGAAAAACCATTTCCATATGGTTGTCAAGAAGACAAGATGAATGTCTCCATGTTATCACCTGGAGTCAAGGGAGTTTTTACCTTTAGGCATATTATGATGAATCTTATTCTCTATGCTTCTAACTTAGCTTCCAGATGGTTTCTGTTATTGGATTTTAGATCTGTATTAAATCTGAATCCATTGTATGGAATCATATGTTTTTTAAATGGTCCTTAATTGCTTGATTTAGAGAAGGGACACTATGAAGTGAAGCTAATATGATGTGATTATCAAATAAATAAAACAATAGATGTAGATTGTACATCCATATGAACTCAGCATATAAGGTTGAAATGAAGATCAAGAACTCAAAGCTGTATTTTTGTATTAAAATGTATTTTAAAAAGCTGAAGATAAGTGCAGATTGTCTGAACATTAAAGCTGGATGCTGTTAAAGACTCTCACATTTGTCCTCTTCTTACACATCGGAGGAGAGAAAGAAGAGACTGGTATATATCCACAGGCCTATATAATGCAGCTAAATTTTACTTCCTAGGGAAAATGACCTTGTTTGGTTCTCAGAGAGAAGGCTTCAAGTTGAAAAATGTAAAATTGTGTTATCCTGAAATACAGTTTTTTTTGGGGGGTTGGGAGGAGGGAATGGATCTTAAGTACAAATAAAACTCAATATCCTTCAGGACAGCTGCAGTTATGGAATTTTCTTCCTCTGGTGTAACCTAAGAGGATTAGAGAAACCTAAGATCCATAATGCAACATAAAAGAATTTTATTTAAAGCCCACACACAGAGTAGAAGGGCAACATGTTTCTCAATCTACCTCCCAGCCTATCCTTGTGCCTGTGGAAAAAAGAGTTGTGATGTACAATGAGATACACTTTTTGAAGATGCCTCATAAGAAGGATCCATCATTCACTACTGGAAGATGTTTGGCATGCAAAAAGTCCCATATTCAGTCTACAAATCTCCATTTAAGATATGATGTGGAAAATTGGGGTTTGGGAAGTGAGTAGTTAACACCAATCTACTCAACAATATTAGACTTAATGGACAAATAACACGGTCAGGCTCGGGGCATCTTCTTATGTTCCTGTAACCAAACACGTGACCAAGTTTGAGTTCAGTTAAGCATAAGATGACAGAGATTAGGTCATTAGAAGGGTGCCATTTTTGATTTGTGATGTCTCCCGTTAGAATTGAGAAGATCACCAAGCTTTGGGTCCAGCTCCTCAAACTGAACAGTATAGAATGTGTGTCACCAACCTAGGAGATATATATTTATGTTGACCACTGGCTAGTTTCAATGCAGCCAAACAATATCAGCAAGTAGACATTTCACTTCTTAATTTGAGCCAACATGTCATATTCTTGTTAGTAATCAGGTTGAAAAGAAATGTCAGCTCCCGGTTTCTCACTTTATAGCTGTTCCTTCTTCCTTTCACATCACAAACACAGAGCAGAAGGATTCAAGGATGGACCAAAAAAAAAAAAAAAACTAAATGAAACTAATTCCCTCTGGGTATACACATGGCCAATCAAAGATAGCAGTATAAACTGTGCTGTATGATGGCTTATGTTGCCATAGGAAAGACTGTCAGCATCTGCTTCTAATCAGAAGGATTTAATTCAGTCTCTGCATGGCCAGTTTTCCTTATGCCATCACATAATTTCTGTGAATGGAAAGTGAATGTTTCTGTCTTTGGTCAGATGCCAACGTGGCAAGAGAACTGGTCCCTTCTGATTATGAAAAGCAAACACTTTGGTAGAGGGCAGAATATTAAGCAGAACCCCTCTGTAGTACAGATAAACCATCAATGCTATTGCAATAAACTGTGATTACAAATAGACATTCAATAGTTGATCTAGGGATGGGAAGAGGATTGCCACAGGAGGCTCTGCAACTCGTCTACCGGGACTTTTAATTGTCAGTAATTAAAGCTTAAGAATTTACCTGCCCTGTTTTATCTTCTTGCTAGAAAACAGAAGCAGAAGTGAGAAGGGGAGGGAGACCACAGGTTGTACTCATCTGACTACAAAAATTAAACTGTATTGAGCCAACATGTGAAATTTCAAATAACATTATCTGGAAATGTTTTTCTGATGAGGAACTGAAAAACCTCGACAAACAGAAGAAAATACTGCAGAAGTATCAGGGTTACTGGTAGCAAGTTTAGTTGTTTTGTGGATTTTCATCCTCCTGCTAGGGAATTGCCACAGGTAGCAGAAATCTTAACTGATTAAAAAAAAAAAAAACTGAATAAGGTTGAACCTGGTTAATAATTGGATGGGAGGCCTCCAAAAATCAAAATGGGCTTCTGAAATTCATATACTTGGCTAGTTCGTTGCTGCAAAGAGGCTTAGCACTGCAGAAATTGCAGTACCTCAAATAAGCTAGTTGTACCGGGAAGTAGGAATAACTTCGAGGAACAGGAGGAAGAACTGCAATCAAAACAATGGCCAGATAAAAGAAATCTGAGTCCAGGCCAGAAATATAATTTGAAAAAGCGTCTCAGACATGACCCTCCCTAGTTCTCATGAAGATAAAGGGAGGGAGGGAGGAAAAGCACATTCAGACTTGCAAGATTCTATTACTGCAACCTTAGAATTAAAATAGTATTCATAACTCTGGCAACCTAGTCTGGTCTACCTTGAAGGAGTGACATTAGTGTACATTTGTACTAGACAATGATGCTTTACTACAATTGCTTCTTACCAATACTTCAAGGATGAACCTGCATATACTGAATCCGGGACAGTTTTCCCAAGCGAAAAAGCTGGAATGATAGCGCTTTTCAGTCATGGAGCTTTTCATACTTCCATATTTGAAGCTGAATAATAATAACAGCAACAACATATAGCATCTAGACATTGCATAGGAAGTTAGTTGGGCTGGTGCTATTCCACCCCCACAATATAATCTGGATAATCTTGTCTGTACTTTAAGCATAGAAAGTTCACGTTCTAGCCCTTACTGTTATAGATAAGTTCCATAATCCCTCTCCCTAGCTTTCATACTTTCTTCTATTTCTTTCTTTGTATACATACATGCTCAGGAGAGCTGACTGTATACAAATTTATTTTTAAAATCCCTCGGACTTTATTCCGATTGCAAAATTGTTTGTGCATCTCTATCTCTTCTCTGTTTCTATTCCATATCCCTACCCCTACCTCTACCCCTAGTACCTATATCTATCTATACATTTACCTATACTTCTCTATTTATCTTTGAAACATAATTTTAATAACACAACCTCATACTATCGGTTGTGTTATTAATGTATACAGATGTATTAATGTATATGGATGTATTCAGAGAGGTGCTTGACAAATAATTTCAGAAATAATTATGGGTCTGAAATACTCCAGAAATGCAGGCCCACCTATCAATTACGATTACTTCTTTGGAAATCAGCTTTCTCCAATAACCCCCAGAGCGGCATGCATTTTCAAAAGCATGCATTTTCAGTTCCAGAAGCTGATGTGGAAGGAATTAGTCACTTGTAAAATGAACAGACATTACTTCAAGCACTTTGGAAGGAATTTAAGCCCTCCAAAGGGGAAGAAGACAACATGTTAGGTTGCAGAAAGAAAAAAAACAAAAGAAAAAGAACCAGCTTCCACATTTATGCTGACCGTGACTGCACACAAAGGAGCAGAGAATGTGATGAAATATGCTGCAAGGTATTTTGTAAAGTCGCTGCTGTTTGATCAGCAATCATTTGTTCTGCAGTTGGCAGCTATTTAATGCTTGAGGTTTGAAGGCACTCAAGTTTGCTCTGTGCAACACTGCAGAATTCCTTCTTGGAACAGCGAACCTTTTGCCCTTTTACTTCCCCTCTGAGGAAGAGGGACATCTAAAGGCAACTGCGACTGGTGAACCAGCCCCTCGCCAGGTGCCCACAGAAGTCTCCTGCACAGACATCAGAGGCACGGCTCTGCTCTCATAATGAAAAAAATCAAAGGGAATGATGAAAAAGAAATGAAAGGACGTGGGAAATGAACTAATGAGAGTATCACTCGGAAAAGAAAAGAAAAAATCTCACCACTCTAAGCGTTAACCAGGAAATAAGAAAGGAATGCATAATGCTTGTTTCTAGCTCATATTTCCTACATTTTAGCTCTGTCTTCAAATGCACTGTCCCCACCTTTCCATGGAAATAGCCAAACGGACAGAAACAAGCAAAAAGGTAAAAACGTAACAGTAACAATAACAACAAAAATGGATGATACCAAGTTGTAATAAGCATGGCTCATTTTCAGAATTGTGTTGCTCAATCATGAATCTTTTCTCTGTGAAAATAATACAAAGTTGTCTTGCATGGTTCATTCTTATACAACATCTCTCTGGCATGTTAGGGAACAAATTCTATAAATACTAATGACATAATTAAAGCCTGTTATTCAGCTATCAGGACCTTCCCATTACATGTCTTAGAAGTTTAAGCAGGAACCTCCAAAGAGGCATAAGAATTCCTTTATGAGTTGGTGTTGCGGAGAAGCTAATGGGGAAGTCATGAACTCAGAAATCCAAGAAGTGCACGCTGTTAAGTTCACTCTTACATTTAGGATAATTGAATGATGTTACAGGTTGAGGGCATGTCCTACTTGTATAAACATCAACAGTCATTACTGCAATTGCTATAGAGATTGCCAAAAAGACCATAGAGCAGCAGTCTTCTAGTAATGTTCAGGCAAAACAGACAAGTTTTATACCAAATTATTATTATTATTACACACTAACCAAGACATAACAAGGAGAATTGCCACCTACTGCTGGGTAGCAATGAAGACCCGATGTCAGCTGACCCCCTCAACTAATTTTAATTTGTTCTGTAATTTATATTTTAAATTTTATTTTTCTGATCTATGATCACAATTAAAAAAAAAAACTATCATATCTACTTTGTGTCCTGAAATTACTCTACCTCTCCTTCCTCCTACACACAGAGTGTTCAGTCTGACAGCTTCCATTTCAGCTTTCCAGATAAGATCCTTTCTGTATTATTTCTGTGTTCTTTCTTTTTCCAGGAAAATAGAACATATCCTAACTTTTGCTCCCCTCTGAGCCAAAATTCCTGGGAACTTGATGTGTAATGGATTGGAGTTAGCATTTTTATATATATCTTTTCTCCCTATCTTCAAGAACCAATTTCCATTTATGATAGTATTTTCCAGTTGCAAACCCAGGATTCAGCCAGAAATGGAAGGGGAATGAAAAGTCCTTCAATATCCTAAATCAGTGTTTCTCAACCTCGTCAACTTTAAGATGTGTGGCCTTCAACTCCTGGCTGGGGAATTCTGGGAGTTGAAGGCCACACAATTTAAAGTTGATGAGGTTGAGAAACACTGTCTTAAATCATTGATACTTTTAGATTTGTTTTGAAATTGGCTGAAGAATACCCTCAAAACAATTCTTTTGTCATCACAGAATCACATACCCATATCTAAAACACTTTGTAGCACAGTGACCAATTTTATTCATTAAATCAGCAACTAGGCATTCATCCAGAAAGGGAAATATGTCCAACTGCAAATACTGTGTGTTCATCAAAGTATGGCTGCAGATTGTCTATTCAAGTACGAGGGAGTAAACCTCATTGTGATCAGTGGGGCTTATATGTGAGTTTACCCATTCTCCCTCAATGATATCCATCCTTATGCATTTAGGGAGAACTGTTAAACCATTCTGCCTTTTTGTCCAAAAGCAGGAGGAGAAATCTAAACAGGCAGACATTCAGTGATGCCTTAACAAGAACACCCACCCACACAAAGTCAGTGAAAAGTGTAAAAATAAAGTAAAAAAAACAACACCTTCATTAGCTGGCCACCATTATGACAAAGATTTGTTATACATGTGAACAACACAGAAATACTGTGCAATGTTTAAACCAATCTCACTTTGATTGACCTTGTTCTATTCATTCCTTGTTCCTCCATTCTACAACCCCTCTTTTTTTTAACATTTATATTTTGCTGTTAGCTGAAAGTGAGGTTGACAATACCCTATCATTCTTAACTAACTAATCATGGCAATGTTCATTTTTTATAGCTCAATTTGTTGGGTCTTTTCTACCTAAAAAATCCATCAGCTTCAGTTTTATTTTATTTTCTGAATCTTAACAGCATTCCAATGATTTTTGACATTTATTTTAACTCTGCATTGATTCAGGTATATTCTGTCCTTTTACTTCTTTGGGGAAATGAACTTATATTGCATGTGTATACCTATGACCAGATCAGTTCATTAGTATATTGTAGATGCATTAACTACAGGACAGTTTGGCAAGATTACAGTGAAGAAACCCATAATAAGCTTTATTATACCACAAAATAACAATTATACTGTAATTGGCTTTTTCCGGCTGTTCCATCTTGTGGCCAGATCTGTTGTAACAGATACAGAAATAGATCAATGTGTGCATATGTAATATTGTGTGTTTGTATGCATGGACTTCATAGCATCGTAAATATATTAATAAATTATAAGTCAACCTGTCCATTTTCTGGACCAACCTTTTGGCCGTGAATGCAATTGAAATGCACTGCAAATATTGCTTCATACTCAAGGGCCAAATTTGTTTCAATCGGTCGCCTTTTGCACTCTGCATGCAGTTATTACAAGGTTTATAATATTTTCATTTTGGGTACAATTTGCATACGTTAATTTTAGAAAACACTTATCAGTCCTGCACTGCACACCCATATAATCATATTGAGTCCAATAACGATGCCACAAGAATGGTGAAATAAAGGAGACTTGCCTAAGATTGCTACCACATTTATGGCACAATTCTGACTTGGGGTTCATAAATGATCCCTGTATACTAGACTACAATCATTTCTAAAGATGCTCTTTGTCTAATAGTTCTATTTTGCATGAAATGTTTGGGGCTGTAATTTAGTATAAATCATTCTGACACATCTGTGTATTGTGTTCATACTTGGCAATTTCAGAATTCTTCCTGAGCAAGACACAACATATTTTCACCTGCACCTATCAGAAACACAGTCCTGGTCTTTGAATTAGGGAAAGGAATATGAAAATAAAAGATATAATTAACACATCTCATTTTCTTCAATGGTGGAAGAAGAGGTGGGAAAGGGAGGTGGAGAATCCAATGGTTAAAATCTGCTGAAGCTCCCCACAGAATTAAGAAGAACTTTCTGAAAACAAATCCAGGCTGACCACAAGCTAGAAACCCAACGTGTTCAAGTAACAATTTAATAAATCCCATTTGAAATTGGCTCTGCTTTAATTATGCTAAAGAGCAGAACGGATTACACTACCTTAAGCTATTTCATCTTATCCAAATGACCACTGGAAACAGATTCAGATGTTGAAGGCACCAGAGGTGGCTCCGGTATTTCTGGCAGGTGCTGTCAAAGTTTAAGTAGTGATGAGTTTGCTGTCAGGGTCACTACAGTCATGCATCTTAAGTATTAATTAACAGTTTTGTTATGGAAAGGAAGGAAGGAATTCACTAAGCTCTGACATTAAATTTCAGCATAAAATAACAAAATGAAGAGGAGATACCTTGAGACTGGTTTTACTATTTCTGATTCCATAGGAAACAGTAATAAAAACCAGCCTCTATAGCTCTCTATTTTAAGCCAAGCTTGGTGATACCTGACCAGCTCAACTTCTGCTTGATATTGGACAGCTTTTGAATCTTTGATACAGGAGAGGTAGGCAACTTTGTGACTGTTGCACCCACAGTCTCTAACCATTGCCATGCTAGTAGACACTGATAGGCGATGAAGCCCAAAACACCTAGACAGTATCAAGTGTATATACACACAGAGCACATGTATTTTTTAGAGGTAAAGATAATCCATTTTCCCCTCTTGCTTGCAACTTTTGTCTTTTGCTTTTTCTCATGTCTTCTTGTAAATCATGTATAACCCAGCTTTGAAAAATATTTCTAAAATGACTTGTAAGAAATGTAGTACAGATAATGCAGCAAGAAGAGTGTAAGATATATCATCATAGAAATTTTATTTAGCCATTCTTTTCCAGTAACTGGAATTGTATTAAAGATTCAAACTTATCAATATGAAGAAAGAAGATCTCATAGCCCCACTTCCAGTTTCACTAAAAAAAAGTAATCAAATGTAACATTTCTACCAATTTTTGACTGGGTAAAATATTTCAAACGGACACCTACTGCTCTTGTCTGAGCTTGGAAGCTAAGCAGAGTTGGGCCTGGTTATTATTTGAATGGGATTCCTCTAGGCAATTTCCAAGTCGTACACTGAGAAGTTGAAAAACATCCCAGAAGTCAACAATGGCAATCCACTTCTATCCCATTGCCAAGAAAATTTCATGGATGGATGTGTCCATCAGCAGCATCTATGGTGTGTGTATCAAAACTGGCAAGGTGACAGACCCTCTCCCTTTTATATGTGCATCAATGTTGCATGCACATTCAAAAGAGCAAAGCTTATATCATGAGACTTTGTCTACTTTCTTGCCAATTTTGACCTAACCTCCCTTATGGACAACACTGATGTTCATTTATTCACCACAAGCTGAATTGGACTCAAAGGCCTTTTATCATTTTGGGCAAAGAGTCCAACTGCTTTTAATGCATCCAGTCCCCACAAACAGCCAATAATCCTTATTACATCTCTTGAAATTGCTGCAGAACTTTTGTCTAATTGAGATCTGTCTGTTTTGTCATAAAGATGTAAAATCATATTGTCTCTCATCCAGGAATTTATCTACAATTTCTAAACGACTTTGCCATCCACAGATTTGATGGCAACAAATTCTGGGATTTATCTGAGATCTTAAGTTATATTTCTTCAGCATCATTTCTCTGTACTTTACTTCAAGATTCCAAATTCCAATATTGTGAGACAGAAAGAGAAAAAAAATGTCCATCCAAATTTTCTAGGCTACACGTGATTCCACAAAACCCTCTTATGCATACCCTATTATATAGACTAGTTTGTATACAGAAGTTCTCTATCCCAGCCTTGGAAAAGACCAATTATTCCAGAGCAACAGAATCTATTTCATTCCTCTATTGTAAAGAGCATAAAGACCTGTTTAAATACATTGCAGAGGAGAAGAGTTTTCCTACAAGAGTAGATGGTTCTCCTTCTTGTGTCTACCCAAAAAAATTGATGAAGGCAAAAAAGGAACAGTGGTAAGTAGAAATGAAAATAAATTCTATAGCTGGTGTTACTGATTTCTTTGATCAATACAATTATGTAGTCAGTATTTACCATTTTAGTTTATTAGGGATTGTTATTACAAACCCCTTTGGAGATGTGATAAGGAAAAAGAATGCATTCAGTGAAACACAAATCAAACAAAAGACATCTCAAAGCTCTGCACAGCCTTAATCGTGAAAACATCACTTGGGTAACTGCAATAAAAAAATTTTCCCTGCCATATAGAATGTTAGAACATTAAACCTATTGTAACCTAAGTCCCTAAAGGTAACTCCCCACATCTTTGCAAAACCTCCTGTACTAAGTGTTTTCTCCTGCATCTTATTACATGGCCAATCAATCACTTAAGTAAGGGCAACTGGTAATAAAAGACCCAGTGTTCTGAGTTTAGCATTTAAGTCTAATCTATAAAACATTCACAGATGTAGACCAGCTGGAAACAATTACAAATGAAAGTTTAATCAGTAGACATGGAAAAATACTAAGAAAGGTTTTCCTGAAAATATTTTATGAAGAGTGTTTTGACCTTCAGTGTCACCTGTAAATTGGCTTTAGCTCAAAGGGAGGATAGGTAGATATGCTGTGGCTGACATGAGTGCTCATATATTATTGCATCTATTAAACTAGGTTTCCAAATGGAGCAACCAATTCTGTTTCAAGTATATTTACTTCTAAGCTCTGTCTACTAGCATATGCTCAACTAGCTGGAAAGGAAAGGATGAAGGCACCATAAATTAGCATCACTGATCCAATGTTCTCTATTCTGGTCTATGTGCTCTTGGAATACATTAAATTTTCTTGGAAATGAAACTAATCCCTATTCATAGAAATATATCAAAAGGTATTGTGAGTATTCAGGAGGACAGGCTGCTCTGCAACAAATGCCTTGAAATTCTGTCTCCAGTAGCCATACTGGAAACCTTGGCAGATGGTGTTTGGGGAAAATCCAACATGCCTATCACCATTACCAGTCATTCCACTCAATTAGTTATGCTGTAATGTAGTAAAATTAGGCTCTGCATTTGTGTTTCTGAGCCAATTCCTATCTTAGCAATGAGCCAGGCTGCCCTACCTCCCATTTCTAAGGTGGTTCTTTCTTTGCACTCCATATCCCTTTTCCCCCCACACCATGTCATGCAACTGTTTGTCATATCTTCAGCTGTACTGTGAAGGCCATTCAGGTCAACTAGTGATTAGCTGATAACCTTTGCGGCCCCAACTGGAAACTGGCAAAGTGGATCTGAAATTAATTCCATTATGTATTTGAGGGTTGTGGCAATATTTAAAATAGATACAATGGAGAAGTAAACACAATCCTTTTTACCCTCTTTCTTATGCCACACTTATAAGTCTGAAAAGAACAATGTGTGAAGGGCAACTTTTGGCACTACCTGAAACACAAGCTCTGAAGAACACCGCTACCTTTAAGTCAAACTTGATTCCTGCAAGGACTGCATTCATGCCCTTTGCTTGCCAGCCTTGAGAACTGCCCTTGAAAACAGTTTCTGTTCAACCACAGCACTACACTTGTGTTCTAGAATAAGGTAATTCCAATTGCTGGAAGACAAAAGAAGTCAAATAATTCTTTGGTTGAAATTAAAAGGAGGGGTAAGTGTGAAAGAAGATAGGGGAAAAGGATATCACTGGTTATCTGCTATTTTATTTATAGTTTCTTGAAATAAAATGTAATAGTGGACTAGTGGAAATGTACAGGACTATCCCACAATGCACTTATGTGGATCAATGGGGAGTTAGCACATTGTGAGAACATCAAATTTGGTCCACAACAGACCCAATTATGCACAGATTGAACTAATTCTGCATTCTCCATTCTGGCATGGGGACTCCTGAATCCAACCATTTAACCAAGAAAGTACCAAATAAGAATGAATGAAGGTTTAAGCTCTTCCATTACAAAACTCACTGCTAAGGCTAAGCAGCAAAAAATACTACTCCCAAATGTGTCTGTTACCTGTGTGGTCAGTAGGGAAGGGACTAATGATATCATCAAACCTGTTGTCTTGGCACAAGTGACCATGGGATATTAGGCATTTCCTGAAGAAAATGTACAAGGGCACTGTATTTCCGAACTGGCTATGTATTATTATGGTTAATCGCACAGTCAGCCAGATGTTTAGACTAGATTTGGCATTTTTATCCACCTATCGAGTCCTTCCCAAGGACCTGGGATAGGCAGATGTTGTTGTTTCATGCTGTTAGAGGTATTGTCGCAGGATGTAAGCTGTTCCAAGCAAAGCTGGCTTTTGCAATTGGTTGATGGTGATTTTGTCAATGCCGATGGTGTTCAGGTCGTGCCCCAGATGTTTTGGGATTGCACCTAAAGCGCCTATTACTGTTGGTACTATCTTTGCTTTCTTTTGCCCTAGTCGTTCTATTTCTATTTGTGGGTCTTTATATTCCGTGATTTTCTCCAGTTCTTTCTCTTCTATTCTGCTGTCTCCAGGTATTGCAATGTCCACTATCCAGACTTTTTGGTCTTTCATATCAACAGTTGTTAAGTCTGGGGTGTCATGTGGCAGGTGCTTGTCTGTTTGAATTCTGAAGTCCCAGAGTACTTTAGCTTCTTCATTTTCTATTACTTTGTTTTGTGGTCCCACCCATTCTTGCTTGCAGGCAAATGGTATTTCTTGCAGATATTCCAATGCACCATTGTTGCTACTTTGTCATGCCATTGTTTGCAGTCGGTGTGTGCAATCTTCTTGCAGTAGCTGACTAGGTGTTCCACTGTTTCTTCAGCTTCTTTGCAGAGGTGGCATTTGCTGTCTGTTGCTGTCTTCTTGATTCTGGCTTTGTATGCAATTGTTCTTAAGGCTTGGACTTGTGCAGCCAGAATTAGCCCCTCTGTCTCTTTCTTCAACTTTCCTGCTCTTAACCATTGCCAGGTCTTGTTGTATCTGCTTTTCCTGCTAGCCTGTGTGTGGCCTGGCTATGTAATAATTTGCCTTGCCATGTCTCTTTTTATTCTTCATTTGGTCTTTCTTGTAGGCCAGTTTGGTCTCTTGGCTATTCAGTAAGCCTGCATGGTGTACTAGCTTCAGTGCATCTTCCTCACTGTCCTTCAGATATTCTGCCAATGTCCTTTTTTCTTTTTTAACTGTCTAGTGTACTTGCAACATTCCATGCCCACCTATGCTCCTTGGTAAGTAGAGTCTGTCAAGGTCGCTGCGTGGATGAAGGGCATGATTCATTGTCATTATTTTTCTAGTCTTCCTATCCAGGGCTTCTAGTTCTTCTGAGTCCAGTCCACTGTTCCAGCTGTGTATCTAATGACTGGAATTGCCCAGGTGTTAATTCCCTTGATGGTATTTCCTCCACTGAGTTTGGACTTTATCTTCTTCACTCTCATGGTGTATTCACTCCTAACCTTCTTCTTGACTTCAGTGTGCTTGAAGTTGTCAGCTTGAAGGATGCTCAGATATTTGTAGTGACCTTCTTCATCCAGACTCTTGATGTTATTTCCATAGGGCATCTTGATTCCCTCAATTTTCACTATTTTTGCCTTGTTAATGGTATTATTGGTAATCTGCAATTAGATTCAGTCTAAGACTGGTAGAAGCCTAATAATTCAAGTCCTAACCAAGGACCTAAGAATTATTGAGGTAGTGTCTGAGAATATAGGCAGTTCCTAGCAAGGTGTTTTTTGTTTTTTTTTGAGTAAAATTAGGGTGTTCAGGTCTGATAAATTCAAAATTTCCAAATATCAAGGGAGCCCTTCAGGTATTACTCCAAGGGCTCCAATCACAATTGGGGTAATAGAGGATTTCTTTTACCATAAGTGTTGTTGTTGTTGTTGTTGTTGTTGTTGTTGTTGTTGTTGTTGTTGTTGTTGTTCTTCTTCTTCTTCTTCTTCTTCTTCTTCTTCTTCTTCTTCTTCTTCTTCTTCTTCTTCTTCTTCTTATCATCATCATCATCATCATCATCATCATCATCATCATCATCATCATCCAGTTGCCATGTTTGGTGGCAGGGTCAGTGGTAAGGAGATATGACTGAGTTTCTGACTCAAGGAATAAGGTTCCTTCACAGAAATTATTCATATTGTAGCCCTTCATAATGGCTGCTACTTAAGACCTCAAGGAATGTCCTACCAGTGGGACCACTTATAAGCAGCTAAGGAATACAGCAACCAGTGCTAAAATTGGTGTGCTCTGCCTCTGAATGGACATTTGTTGATCTCAGCATCTAGGACACAATTGCAGAAAATTGAATTTAAAGGAGATTGCTCCCTAAGCTGATATAACTATAGAGAAACTCAGGATATGTGGTGCTAACTGACCTGTGTAAAAGAGAAATGGTTTATGGGTCTCTTTTAACAGGAAAGCAGAAACATCTTTGCCAGGAGCTGACTAGTCAGCCACATACTTAATAGGGGATATGGGAAATGTAAGTGAAAAAATGCTGTATTGTTTGATGTTTTGATATGTCATGCACACAGGAACGAAGACACTCCTGCAGAATTTCCAATTTTGCTGGTCATTGTTTGCATGAATATATTGAAGGAAGCAGAGATAGTGAACGATGGGAAGGAGAAGAAAACATTCCAAACAAGTTCTTCCTTTTTAGCAGTATAAAAGGTCATTGTGGGAATGAGTGGTTGCTCTGTAATTAATTAAATCAATCAATCAATCAATCAATCAATCAATTCATGAATTTGGTAAATGTATATAGCTGCCCATCTCACATCCAGGACTGTGAGTGGTGTACATAGTTAAAAGCACAAAAAAATACAACAAAATAACCAAACACCTAACAACAAAAATCATTAAAAAGAAAGAAAGAAAAACAATTAAAAACCATTAAAAAATCTGTAAGACAGCACACTTAATTTTCCTAGCAATACAGGCTCCATACCCATTTAATACTGGGAGGTGATGATCTCCCACCCCTTTAAAACTAAATAAATCCACCTTCCTAGGATCTTGTGATAAGTCAGAGAGCCAGTTTGGTCTAGTGGTGAAGGCACCAGGCTAGAAACCAGGAGAAGGTGAGTTCTAGTCCCACCTTAGGCATGACAGCCGGCTGGGTGACTTTGGGCCAGTCACACTCTCTCAGCCCAACTCACCTCACAGGGTTGTTGTTGTAGAGAATATAGGAGGAAGAAGGAGCATTAGGTATGTTTGCCACCTTGAGTTATTTATAAAAATAAAAAAGGCGGAAAAAAAAAAAAGTCCCAATCCATTTCCTACTACAGTGATCTCAAGGTACAAAGAACCTCCCCAGTTCTTGTTACCCGGTATGGATTGCTGGGGGGTTAGTTAGGTTTCATTTATAATGCAATGGTTTTGACAAGGCACTTGAAATATCCCAAGCTGCAGTAGATTTTCATGCAAAACAATGTTCTAGCCACTGTAGCAATATGGCATCATTAGAGGAGGTAGGAAGTTACAGAGGGAAATTATAATAATAAAAGAGTAAACATGTTGTACTCTAGCTTTTCTGAAAGGGGATTCAATTTCCAACTTACCGGCTCATTGGCCGCCTTATAACACTGGCATTTGTAAAAAAGGGGAAACTTCCAGGGGAAACACAAATTATGACCGAGACAGAAAAAGCTAAAACAACCAAAGGGAGTAATCATTCTTGGTAAAACTATACCTGATGCTCAAGGTTGCCAGTAATGTCTATATTTTCCTGAACATCCAGCACAATGCTTGCATTTCCCGATATATAAGTATGGATAACACACCAGACTTTGTGACTCATTTCAGATAGTCAGAACATATCCAGACAGGGAAATTAGCTTGACCCATTCTGCTGTCCATGCTTATTCAATATAGCCCGACCCCCCCCCCCCCCAAAAAAAAGAAGCCTATTTATTCAGTTTAAGTCCCCAGCCTGTCCTGAAAACTCAGCAATGGTATGATGACAGATACAAGGTGGACACTTAACTGTCTGACATAATCAATTCACTGTACCCACAGTCATTTGTAAAATCAATTATAGTTAATTTCAACAGAACTGTCAACATTGATTTCTAATAACTGGCACTTCAAATCAGGAAACTTCTAATCACCTACAGAATATAAGTGATTATCTTTAAATCATACCCATTAACAAAAGATGGAGAAGATATTCTCCATCTGGAAAGACATCCCATCTTCACTTGGTTATGAATAAATGCAGATACTATTTCTACTGTAGAAAATCTCCTTTGTACAACGCACATGGAAAGATTGAGCTGGATGTTTGCCATCTGAATTTATGTATTCAAACTACATGAGACAATCTAATAACCAATATAAAAATAAATAGCTAGGAACAATGAACAGCGATAGGGGAAGCTGGCACATATTAGACTTCATAGATGCCTATTGTTAGGATTCAACCAAAGCAGGATTCAGATAATCAACATCTCAGCTTCATAAGATAGGAACAAGGTTCTGTGATGGTCTGTGGAAATGACTTCGGGAGACAGGGAGAAGACCTGCAGCCTAGGCAATGGTCTGGTAAGAGACAGCTCAATCCACAGGTGGGGGAAAAGCATTGAAGCATTTTGGGAAGGACCCTCCTAGTTTTCCAGAGATTAAAAAGAGAGGAGGGGCGAAATACTTTCAGTCCTGCAAGATTTTGTTAATATAAATTTACAATGAAGTACGATTAGTTTATCTGGGTATGCTTCTTGTCTGGACTACCTCACAAGGCTGACAGGTTCATAAAGATGTATGCAGACTCTACTCTTCCACTATCTACTATGACCACTCCAAGTGACATGCTGTGTGCAGCACTCCACCTGGAGGCAGGTCTGCCCAAACTTAATACTAGGGCCTGGGTGAGGATATGTCATGTCTGGCTAAAGTTGAATTTCCTACCACAAGGCTTATCTCTGCTGATATTGGCAGAGTCCTTCCATTAACCTTAGAAAGTAATAGCAAAACATGACACAGAAGGCTTGTGGGATGGGATATGACCATGCAAAGAATATCCTGAAATGGAACCTAATTGATATGCGCAGCATAAGAAGATCAGAGCAGGATTTCTGCAGGCATAGTAGCTAGTCACTTCGTATGTACCCCATAAACAGCCGACACAAATAATTAATTTTTCCCAAAGTATCACGGTGTTTTGACTCTTGCTTGCTCTGTTATTCTCCCATCAGTAATCAGGTTCTAAAACTTACCTTGCAAGTAGCAAAATTCTGTTTGACGGTATGCCAAATTCAGTGATCCCATGAGAAGCATCAGATTTAGTTAGATAAATAAGTTAAGATTTTTACTGGATTACATTCCTGAACTCATGGAAGTCAATTAGTGGCACTGACTTGAAATCTTAATAAATAATTCAATGAAGTGTCTTGATAGTCAATTGGTTTTCACCTTAAATACTTTAGTATTTCAAATTTTAAAATTTTAGTAGCGTATTAAAATAATGGTATATTAAAATAATATTTCAGTACTTCACTATTGTATTATTTAAGGTACTTGATAGGTACCATACTTCTTGGGGATCTTAATGCCATATAAGTATTTTAGTTGCTTTTTTCTTCATGTATCTTCTTATTGTCTCACTCTGAGCATCCGCCTTTATTTAGTGTCATTTTATAGAAACAATTCTGTATTTCTGTGAGATATGAAATTTTAATTGTAAAACTGTACATAGTACTTGTCAGTGACCACAATAAAGGCTATTCATTCATCCATTCATTTGTATGAGGAGGGAGGGAGGGAGGGAAGGAAGGAAGGACTCCCTGCATGTGTTTGAGGATTTCTCTGTAGAAAGTAGAAAATGTTAACTGCCTCCAAAAAAACCAAGTTATGAAACTGAATTTAAACTAAAGATTCATATAATGGATTGTTTGGAAACAATTAGCTATGGCTTAAACAGAACAGAAAGCTAAGGTTAACTAGGTATATCTTGGCTTGTTTCTACAGTTTTACGAGTGCAAGAGAAGTGTGTTTGCCTCTAAGTGCAGGGAGATCATTCATTTTGCAATTTGTAAAGATTTTTTTTTTTGGTCTGAATGTGACCACAGTTTCTCTAAGCAAGAGAAAGCTAACACGTGCTTTCTGAAAAGACAGCATAAACACAGCAAATGATGATATGGATGAGAGACTGGCTGATCTTCTTGAACAAAGAGAAAGCTATAATTTGAGAATACATTGTAATTTTGATGGGTCATAAAAAAGAAAAGAAAAGGAAGATCATCATAGACATTTTTTTCCCTCAATTTCAAACAATACAGCCTTTGTGTATTACACTAAAGCTCCTTTACAACGAACCTGATACACATCAAAGACTGTAAATGTTTAAGCTGCCATTTCATCTGGTTACAGCAGAGAGAACGAAGAAATTCCACTGGCTTTAAAGAATCTCCTCTATCTCAATTATACATCTCAATTTCAATCCCACTTGTTCTGAATTACATTCTTTCAAAAAAAAAAAAAAAACGTTAAAAACTCTGCTTTAAGCAATCGTCAATCACCTTATATCTGGGATAACATATCAACCAAATTCACTTTAGTCATGGTTTCCTGAACAAGCCATCATGGCTGGTTCTTGCACATAACACTAAGTTATAAACCACAATTCATGAACAACTTTGTGTTCATACATGGTAAGATACAATCAACCAACACATAGTGGCTGAGTATGACAAGTGCACCCAACACTTTGGTCTACAGGAATTATCCATCACAAAGAACATAGCTATATAAATAAAATAAGAAATATATCTCTGTGGAAGAGGAAATTTCTGATACAAGTACTAAGTATGGCAGTAACGTTAGCCTACAGAAAGAATCAAAAATAATTCCAAATGACATGAATAAGGGCAAGGCAAAAACCAGCAGAGCAAATTATCTAGGATCAGTGTAGACCAAGTTGCGGCCCAAGTTGTGGTTAGACTACAACTCCCAGGATCTCTGAGAAGACGACAAAAATGAACCTATAGAGCCTACCAAAACAAGGTATTATAAGTAAATCCAAAAGTTGTTTCGCTTTTTTTCCTTCTTTGGGTAAGGTCATCTATAAACAATGACTCTAAAAAATGGAGCAGCTTTTCTGTAAGTCACAGAACAATTCTAAGCCCTATAGCCAATCCCAAAATATCTGCTTATAATACATTATACAATTTTCAAGTTAAATGTTGTGCATCAAATGCTGTCATTCATCAGTTTCCCCATCCCTTGAAGTGAACGAGTGTAATTTCTTTTCTGGCGGGTCAAAACTGATGGACCTTAAGATTTTCAAACGCTCACGTGAGGAGCCTTCACCCTTTAACTGTCATTGTGCAGACTTAAATAGAATTCCATCCTCAGAGTTAATGAGCTGTTCATAACTGTCCACAGACATTAACTTAATTTGTACATTTCTGTTTCTCACAGGATAGCCAATGCTCCACACCAATGCAATTTGTATATCACTGTACCAACTATGGGCCATATTCATATACCCATGCTCATGTGGCTTGACTGTGGCCCCACACCCCACGTATTTCTTGGGAATAGCATTAAAGTACACCCTTGCCATGAATTGGAGAACTATTCCATAAATTGTGAGCTTCGTAATTTATTCAGAATGAAGCCAGCAAAGCCTTTGTGGCTACAAGTAAAGTTGACATCTGAAATGAGCTAGAGAAATGAAAACCCCGGTTCTAATAGCAATTTTTGATGCTGTAAAGTCATGTAAAATAAAGTTTCATTAACATGACTACAGGGTGAACCGAAATAGATTGAACTGAAGATCTGCTATGAATCATCATTATTGCCACAAAACTATCTTTTGGTATTCCAGAAAGATTTCAAGAATTCTTATCGAAAACTGTTTTGATGTTCTAGAAATCATGCCTTTCTTTACTCCTTCACTCCACCTTGTAAGTAAACTTTGGGTCTGTCTCATTAGTAAAACATCTTGGTCCATCTTCTCAGCTTACATTTTTTGAACCACAGCATGTCCTATCAGACTTATGGCATCTATAGTTTTGATTAGAAAAAAAAAAATCTAATTTTGATGATCCCTTTAAAAAAAAAAATAGAAATATTATCTCAAACTTAAAATCCAATTACTAATTACCTTCACCACATCACAGCAGTAAAGAGGCTGACTTTGAAGAAGAAAGATTAGAATGTGATTAGGTTAAACCAGCAGCATGGCTGGAAAAGGAACCCATTATGCTAGTACATAGAAAATTAGCTTTTTTTAAGGGGCGGTATTAATACTGCCTGTACAGAGCTTACATATGTATGGAAGAAATCAATTATTTGATTTTTTCCCCATCTCTGTGGTGAAGCAGGACTCAGTAATATGCTTCTTTAGCTTCCTCCCCATGCCAGATATATGGATCTAAGTGTTATATAACTCTCCTAACAATGTATCTCTCCAGGCCATAGTGGGTAAGTGAACAAAAATGCTTTTTAATGAATGTCTGCTTCTCTGGAGAAACTTCCATCAATGAAGGGCATCACTAGAAGATTTTCTAAGATCCTTATAACTGTGGAATAATCTTTGATGGCATAATCTCCTGCTGACATGTAGTAGGTTAAAGATAACCTAAATAACAGATAGTCTACTCAGCCATCAGTCCCTGTGAGGATTTCAGTGAGTAGGAATGCTGTAGCCCAAAACAACTGAAGAAGGCTATGGAAGACAATTTGCCTAACGCTTTCCCAAATAAATATGAAAAAAAAAATCATTCAAAGAAATAAATTTCTTCATTAACACTATTTTTGGGGAATAAGATTTAAGGGAAAATGTCTTCAGTCTATAAGCACAACATTCAGGAGAGCTTTCTATCATGGTGGTTTATAATATAACATATCATCTTCTACGGATAAGAGGGTACAGCTTGGTGTGCTTCAAATGTCTCAAAATATGATTCCCATGAACCTTTGCCACTGGGTTAGTCCAGTGCATTCATGCATGTTTCAAACTGAAGCATTTGAATTCCATGTCCTTTTCCAGGAAAGCATAAGCAACATATAATTAAATTAAATGTTCTTGCTTACCGGTGGTTGGGTCCATGACTCTAGATTTGTCTCTTTTAATGGTGTCTGAGGCCTTCCCACATCTTTTGAATGCTTTTGAAAGGAAAGAGAGAGATAGAGGAAAGTATCTGTGGTTAGTTACTTCAGAGACTAACACAGAAAGATTTGATTTACAATTGTGGAAAAAAAATATCTGAGAGAATTAGTGCAGTCATAAGAATTGTACGGTTGTGAACTAGAGTTTCTTTAATGCTGTCCATGCCCTATTTTTCTTGTAGAAAAGAAAATCCTCCAACTGCAAGACGGGAATCCATGTTGGCCAGCTTCAGGATTTAATTAGGGATCTGCTCCTTCAACTGATGTTTTTGGATTCGTCTAAATGTAAGGACATCCCTTCTAAACATGCAAACCAAGGAATCAAATTCTTTCATTTAAAATGAAAAGGTGGTTGCTTCAGGGACTTGTATGATTTATAAACAGCAGAAACAAGACAAAGGATGTCGTGAAATGCTTTGAGACATAATTTCTGAATATATGTTGATATACACACAGATGGATAGACACACATACACACAAAACCCCTCTGGATCTGGCTGCAGAATGATAGTGGGTAAGGGAGAGAGTTAATTTTCTTTTCCACTTTGCGGGCTCTCTCCAAATTTATCAGCCATCGATAAAACAAAAATAGAGCAATGAAGATATGGTCACAGTTCCGTCAGGCACATCTACATACAGAATCACAGTGATTGTTCTTGTTGTTGTTTTACTACATGCCCTGGAAAAATAAAATAAAAGAAAGTGTCTTTAATGAAGAGCAACAGTGTTTGGGAAATGAAGTGGAACTTAATAGCTGATTGACCTTCCACCTTACAGAATCCTGAATCCATGGCTGGTCCCTATTTAGAAATAAATAAATGAATGAGAATGGAATTTGAAAGTACTCCATGCTGAAATGAATCGATGTTGTTTGGAAACCATTTCTCTTGCTGAGGCAGGCTGTTTCTTTCCCCAGCGAAATTAGATCTCATTTTCCAGCCACCTTGCAAAAACCTGCTAATGTACATAATGATTGTTCAATTCCGCCTATAAATGCTCTGGATTTGATGAGCCCAGGGACCCAGGTGCCACCACAGCCTCTAGAGTGTCTTCACTAAAGTCTTGTGTCAGTATATTGCAGGTCTTCACCCAGACACAGAGCATGCAGTGAATGGCAAACACTATGCTGTTCCCTCTCCTCTCCGACACCAGAAAGTAGCTTCAACCTCTTTTTAAAGAGCTTTATATGGTGGAATCATAGACTTGGAAAACAGAAAATGTTTTCCTGACTTCCTGAAGGGCACTGACTAGGATTTAAATCAGCCAAAGGCATGTTAGCTGAAAGATTTAGAAAAAAGGTGAGATATATGTGTGAACACACACACACACAGAGTATATCATCATCATCATCCTTGGGAAGGACTCAATAAGTGGACAAAAAGGCTAAACATCTGGCTGACTGTGCGACCAACAATAATACTGACTACAAACAATGGCATGACAAAGTAGCAAAAATGGTGCATTGGAATATCTGCAAGAAATAACATTTGCCTGCAAGTAAGAATGGGTGGGACCACAAAACAAAGTAATAGAAAATGAAGACATGACAGTGCTCTGGGATTTTAGAATTCAAATAGACAAGCACCTGCCACACAACACCCCAGATTTAACAATTGTTGATAAGAAAGACAAAACAGTCTGGACAGTGGACATTGCAATACCTGGAGACAGCAGAATAGAAGAGAAAGAACTGGAGAAAAATCACAAAATACAAAGACCCACAAATAGAAATAGAACAACTGTGGCAAAAGAAAGCAAAGATAGTACCAATAGTAAAAGGCTCCTTGGGTGCAATCCCAAAACATCTGGAGCACCACTTGAAGACCGTCGGCACTGACAAAATCACCATCCGTCAACTGCAAAGGCAGCTTTACTTGGAACAGCTTCCATCCTGTGATGATACCTTTAACACCCTCAAACAACAACATCTGCCTATCCCAGGTCCTTGGGAAGGACTCAATAGGAGGATAAATATGTCAAATCCAGTCTGAGCAACTGGGTGACTGTGCAACCAACAGTAATGATAGCAGGAATAATTTATGAAAAGTATCCCAGATAAATGTTCTTTATAACACATAGACAGTGGACACTTCATTGAGGACATTTCTTGAAAATGGTTGGGCATTCCTCTTTTTATGGTACTAATCTGTTGGTGTCCCAAAGAGTTTTTGCACTTCCTGGAAGCAGTGTAAAGTGAATTCGATTATCATCTGATAAAATGCTTACCTAAATATATCAATTTAGGACTTGCCAAATATAAACAACTCAAAATGCATGGCCATGCGAGTATGTGAAGCTCCTATAATGTTTTAGGTCAGTTGGCCACTAAAACATAACGAATTGAGAGCACAAATCATGCATGCGTGTATATTTTTTAATGGGAAAACATGTCTGCAAAACTCCAGCATGCCAAAAACAGTGAATGTAAAATCTGAATATTTGGAGAAATGAACAAGACATTTCATACAAATATCCATGCATTCTTGGACAAAAGCACAAACTGATGTGGAAATAGGACTCTACAGACAAACTTGTAGCTGATATAATGGAAACCAGAGTGGAAACAAAAATTCCCAGAAAAATTCTTTTCTAGAAGACATTATATGCTTCAGTGCAGAACTAAAATCACCAACCAAGGGAAAAGTAGTTATTTACAGCAGTTCTTTCTGGTACTATAAGTTTCTCACTCTGAGAAAGTGGCTTGCATGGGACACTTTCATAACATCTGGTGACTGAATTGGCTTTGAAGATTAACTGCCCATCTTCTGGGTATGGGATTAAATGGTAATATTCACACAGTCCTGAAGGACAGATATAGAGGGATCAGTACAAGAAGTAAGGCCTTGCAGGCTGGATGACATAGGTCCAGGTCCAAGAAGCCCACTCCACACTATATTATTCTAAATGTCCTTCACCTGAAATCCAGGGGTATGCCTACATTCAATTCCCTTCACCATTCAGTTCTGGATCTAAGATGGAATTAGCCTTCCAGAAATTGAATTGTGTTTTCATTTCTGTGCAGCATCCTGGCCAAAGATTAGAAATCTACCACATCACACATAGAGTCTCCTTTGCAGGACAACATTTAAATTCTCTTCTAAAGGTATGGAGAAGTACTTGTTCCCCTTCATCGCAAACAGTGGTAACAGTCTACTGGAAATCAATGGAATTAAAGGATTTGTGTGTTTTTGCGGTTTGATTCAAAGTGATCGAGCCTCCAGCTTTCTTATTCTTTCTCACACCTGCAGAGGCTCACTCCCACCACAAAGAACTGTTGGCTCCTGATCTCATGAAACAGGAGAACCACTGTTCCTTTGTTTATGTTCTCAGCCATCTGACATTTAAGCTTAATACACAGAAGAAAATTAAATCCATAATGAGATGAAGATGCTATGATTGATTTTGATCTGAATGGTACATTATAGCTTCAACAGCATGGTTACAGCTCCCTGAGCCCCAATCCTGGGACCAATAAAATTTTCCCTGGCAGTGAAGCATGGATGTTAGCAGAAATCAAGCTCTCATAATGGCATGCTTAACTAAATCTCAAGTAACTTTTTAAAACTATAGCACTTTGAAATAACCTACAAGGGTAACTGGCAAACAGATTGAGCATGGATGCTTGGAGAGCACAGAAGAAATAAGGCTCCATAAGAGCATTCACAGAAGTGGTTTTCTTCGACATTCACACAGTGAAAGGGTCATTATATTCATAATGAAAGATAATGGGATTCTATATCCTTTTAAGTGCTAATTTTACCAATTAGGGCAAAAGAAGACTAGGTTGAGTTCTACCCAATACATTTAAAAGGCTCTAGTTTGACCCTTACTTAAAATCTGTTTACAAACCTTGTGAAAAATAAGGTCCAGAGATACTTTCACAAAAACAGAGGATGTGTTAGCATGAGTCACTGAATCACAAGTTAGCTAACCACATTTTAGCCTACATGTTACATGAACCTAGCTATGTTGATCATTTATGGATCTATGTGCCATGCAAATAACTGAGTAACTATGGTTCAGATAACTGTAGGTAAGTGGCTTCCATGAACAGAGCTACTATATGGAGGAGGGGAAGATATCACCCAAGCTAGGAATGCAAGGCAAATTTAGGGTCTGATTGTGGTCTTCTTCACAATACTTTGGCTGAGCTGGGTATGAGGAAGACATATATCACCCATATATAAACATATATGTGTACAGACACACACACACACACACATACATAAATAAATATCCCCTCTTACTCCTGTGTGTGTATATACAAAGTTAAAAAAACAAACACAAAAATATAGAAGAAAAGTAGGAAAGAAAGAAAGATAAAGAAAAAAATGTTGAAAACAATAGAAAGGGAAGAAAAAAAAAGATACTTCTGGTCTTCTTTACAGCAGTTATAGACATACTTGGTACCATCTCCCCCTTCAAAATTACATAACATAATTTCCCCCTTCTCCCCATATACAGCCCTTTTTAATTGGTTAATCCAGAAATCACCAGTTCATTTTTATCCATTTTCAGCAAAAAGTCAATGGAAATTGGGAAACTTCTCTACTCTACTCCATGGTTTTTTTATTGGAGGATATTCTGTAAAGTTATATTTTGTTCTCATTTTTTTTGAAAACTAAAGTGAAACACTAGAGAGTATTAGGCTATGCTGAAACCAGTGGATAGCAATTTTATTTCTATTTTTCACCCATGAATTTGAATAGATGGATTCACCTTCTATGGGACACATTGCCCTGTAAGATCTGAGTCAATGTTTGTGGGGAACTTCTTTGAGAAACCAAGGCTCTGATTATATGTGTTTGGGTTACATCCAGAACAGATCACTAAATTGCATTCTACTTACTGAATACCTTTGAAAATGGTTAATAATCTTGGGGACTAGAAATCTTGGTTCAGAATTCAGTCATCTGGGTTACATGGAGGCTATGCTTTTATATTACTGAAATCCTATGACATTGTGCCAATGCATTCCTTGGCCTAGTACAAAACACAGGCTTTGATTTTCAAAGTCCTAAATAATTCAAGTCCAGATTATTTGAAGGATGTCTGTACCTGTATAAAACTGTCACTATTTTATAGACATGTTTGAAGATATTACTCACTTAGACCTTTTTAGCAGTGGACCTTCTCTGTATATTTTCCTCTTGAGAAAATCTGCTTGACCTCATATGAATGGCCTTTCCTTGTTTTAAAATGAAATCTGTCTTTTAATGGCTTTTTAATGGTGTTTGCTCCTGATGGGTAGTTTGAAATGGTATCTGGTTATAACTGGTTGTGTACTTGTTTCTTTAAAGAGAATTCATGAATACACTTGATGTTGAACTGTATTGTTTTTATATCTCAGGCTTTTTTAGGAACTCTGGCATCTTGCATAGAGATTGGGAAATAAATAAAATAAAATAGGATGGCCTCAGAATAAAGACCTTCTCCATGTGGAATCCACCCACTGTAAACATGGACTAATGGTAGTTATCCTGTAGAATGAATCATTTTGGAAGACACAAATCTGTCTTTTTTTCTTTTTCTCTAGAAACACTCAGGATATTGTACTCTGAGACTATGTCATGTGATGGGAACATTCACTAAAGTACTAATATTGCAAGAGTTAAGGTTATTTGAAGTAATTTTTTTCCACAATGGAACTTATTTCTACAAGCCACTCTGTCATATCTTTTTGAGCTACTAATTCTTGTGACTGACCAAATATTCATCACCATGGGCAGAAGGTGACTCAGAACCATTCTGCTGAGGCAGCCTAGCCTCACCAGCCTCTTTTCCATCTGAAACTGCTTTGCCAAGGGTCATCTATCATTTATGTTCTGTTTGT
The DNA here is from genome assembly GCA_030867105.1 of Liasis olivaceus. Lineage (NCBI taxonomy): Eukaryota > Metazoa > Chordata > Lepidosauria > Squamata > Pythonidae > Liasis > Liasis olivaceus. The sequence goes on from CM061361.1 coordinate 17,732,731, forward strand.
TTGTTCAGAAATATGCTTATTGTTCCCTTCTGATCCACCAATTAAATGATGCCATAAAACACATAAATTGCAAATTCTGTCTGCCTGCAGTCACTACTAGGCAGGGAAGGAGACAACTTACATAAGAGTGAAATGATAATCTATTTATTTACATTAAAAAAAAAGCTTTACAGGCTCAAATTGCATGCCTTAGGGATGCTTCTAACTGAAGGAAATGTTTAGAGTACTCATGCGTCACATTTCTGCACAAAAGTATCCTTTGTCCTTCATCTCTGTATTCAACTATTGCACGCTCATCTGTAAAAGTGTATGGCACCACATACTGTCCCTCTAGTTGTGCTTGGTGTCTGGGGAGAAAAAACCCCCATAAGTAAATAAAGAAACTTAATTGAAGAATCAATATCGCTCTTAGAGAGCTGAAGGATATCATTTATTTAATCTTTTGGTTAAAGAGCCCTTCCTGAAAAGATGACTAACATGAAATTATCATTCTACCATTCTACTTTAAAAACATTATTAATTATCAAAAGATCAACAACACTTTTCATGTTTCTTGAAAGAGAATGTGAATAAGGATGCTGTAAAGGAGGCATCAGGGGAGGGAATTTCATAGGTGATTTAACTAAGAAAGTCCTTTCTTATCCGTAGGGGGAGACACAGCAAAGCCCTTGATGTTGATTTGAAGGTCACAGATCTCCCTGAAGACACCTAAGTTCAATTCACATGGTTGTAGCACTTTAGTACTATCCTTAATTGGAGACATCTGTCAAAAGCAACAGTGGCCAAGTCATCTGTAGCCATTTCAGTAAGGGAAAGTGACTGCCAACTTATGCTTAAAGCAACAGCTGACAAAGTCTGACCTTATAGGCTGAGACTAAGGAGTTAACCACTCAGCAGATCCTATTCCTAATCAAACTTCAGGAGGAAGAAACAGGACTTACAAGATTTTTGGGGGGTGGAGAGAGGAAACCATGTTGCTTTGTGTTAATTTTTCTCTGTTCTGACACCCAAATTGACTTTCCATTATGTGCAAACCATTCTTCATCAACCCACTGACTGATAAGACAAAAAGCAGTGTGGTGCTTAGGTAAGTCCTTAACAGACATTGCTCTTAAGAGGTTGACTTAGGCTAGATCAAAACACTGTTTTTTTATACCTGCCATTCTTGACATGAACATACAGCTGTTCTTCAAAGGTTTAAGGCAGTAATTTTTCAAAACCCACTTAGAAATGTTGAGGATTGAATATGCATTGTAGATATCTGCACATAAAACATGTTCTTCAGACCTATGGATTTATTTATTTTTTACTTTCTTTCTCCTTACTTAATTAGAACATTTATTAAATAGATGTAGAGAGACTGAAAGCCAGGCTAAATTTGGCCAACCATTTTGGCCATTAATTTTTTTTTTTTTCTCCCACATTCAGATACTCAGAGGAATCTGGGGTACTTGCACAAACATTACTTCTAACATTTATTTGGAATATTCCTCCAAACTCCATTCAGAGCTCTTTATGGACACTTTTACATAAAACTATTTTCATTTCTCATTCCCTTCAAAAGATTTTGAAGCTGGATGTGTGATTGTTTTCACTTTGGGATATGACTATAAGTGCAGAACAACATAAGTCAGTTAGTGCTCACTTCAACCAATCAATAACAGAGTGCAAAAATCGTTATTCTGTTACTGCTCTGCTCCTTGGGCTACGGTAGCTCCTGGAATAACAAAAATCCCATTTCCTACTCTTCATGGGGGTGGGGTGGGGATAAATAGCTTATCTTCCTATTTTTCAATGTGCTGTGTGTATATTTGGTCATTTTGCAAACAGAACGTGAATTATTGGCAGCAGAGCCATCAAGACATCATTCCTCTTACATATAAATTCACACTGAAAGTTAAGACAATGGCATAGTATTGTAATTTTGCAGATAGGTGCTTCTTCCATTGTTATCAGGAGCAGTATAGAGTCTCTAGGCCAGAGTTTCTCAACCTTGGCTCCTTTACGATGTGCAGACCTCAACTCTCAGAATTCCCCAGCCAACTCTGGGAGTTGAAGTTCACACATCTTCAAGTTGCCAAGGTTGTGAAACATTGTTCTAGGCAAATCACAAAATGGCATTTTTGAGCTGCACTGCACTGGAGACCTTGGCTCAACCACCCATAGAGGACAACACCATGTGATCATGGGGTTGACGCTAAAGCCCTATGTGGAATGTTCTATATTTGCCCAGTTTGATACACAACTCACTCACTGTCGTAAATAAATCTCAGCACTGGGTGACTTCTACAAGATGCATAACCTAGGTAGGATTTTTTAATATTTATCATTTCCATAGGATTTTTCTTCCTGTACAGGCTTTCCAGTAAAGGATTTCGTCTGATCAGCAATAGTTAGGGACCTCTTCCTTCATCCTGACTCATCTTCACAGCTGAAAATTTAACCAAAGACTATATCCACTGCTGTAGCCAATAGCAACCTTTTTATATTGAAATTATCTCTCTCATACCATAAAAACATCACTTCTAGCAAGCAAGCTTATAGCAGGATCCTCAAGAGGTTCAGTGAACACAATATAATGAGATTGAATCCTCTGAGATATCTTCATGTGGGGGGGAGGTGAATCACACCTTTTTGCTCTTCAATATATTTGGTTACCTCTCAAGATAGTATGGATTTAGGTCTGAAGAAAATAATAATTAGCAGTAGGGTAAGGTGGGAGGTAGAATGACTAACATGATAAGGAAAGCTCAAAAGGAGGTTTAACAAAGCCTTCCATGAGATTTCACAGATGCTTCTATGGTAGATTGTCAAACTTCACACTAATCTTTATTTAAGAGTTTTAAGGGTTGCATCCCTTCATTCAAGCTTTTGGCTCTTTTGCTGGGTTGATGCTAGTAAATTATAGATCAGACTTTCTGAAAATGAGCAGAGATTTCTTAAATCACAACTAAATTGAGGATGAACATTACATGTTAGTATGATGGAGCCCAGCAGGACTCTCCTCTTTCTTCACAGCAAACATAATGATGTCAAGAAAGATAAAGTGATCATGTTGCGGAAAGAGATCATCTAGACAAGAACAATGCAGCTCAACTGAAAGCTCTGTCCAGTCCCTCCATTGGCGAATATTCATGCAGCAAATTCTGATTTTTAATGTTACCATAAGATCCAAACTCTCCTAAGCAGAAAAACCCAATCCATGCTCTACAGCTCTCTGGGGAGAAAGCAATACCAAAGAAACTCTGTTTTATGAGCATTTTTTTTTTAAAAGATAAGTTGAATAATGCCTCACTTTATTAACTGATAGGAGAAAGTATTTCTGGTATGTTTATTCTTACCTTTGACCACAAAATCAATCACTCAAATATATAACATTGCCAAAGTAGGAGATAATGCTGATGGACCATTACTTTGCATTTAGTTTGCAAACCAAAGCAGAAAAAAATGGTAAAAATAGTATAGAATTTGTCATTTCCCTATCAGAAAGTGAAACAAATAAATGCTGTGTAAATATTTATAATTTCCCTTTATACTTTCACATGGTATTGCTGCAGAAATACCAGATAGTTCAATTATCAATACAAATGGGATAAAAAAACAAAATTGCCCTTTTCCCTCGCAGATAAATATTAGATTTTACATGTAGGTTGTTTTTCCTTTGGACGGCATAACATTTAGAGTTATTTCCTCCTTGGTCTCCTTGAATGATTTTCTCTCACACACCCCATCCATCTGATCCTGCTTACAGACACTTTTCTGATCCTTACCTAGCCTCCATTCTGATTCTCAGTCTCACCTTTCTTTGTCATATTTGGATTCCTTGCACCATCATAAGTAGATTGTAAACACTTCTGTCAGTTCCTATATGCTTGCATCTTACGTGGAGCCAAGTGCACACTGCTAAATAATGCTTTCAATGGAAGTTTGGAATAGGATATTAAAAGAGAGGGAGTTCTGAAATGATCTGATGTCCAAAGTGGCACTAAGGCACTCCCATTTTTCCCCCTTGGATTATGTACATTTAACATCACCTTTTTCAGGGCTTTGCCTAAAGGCACAATCTGCTCCTAATATGTTTGGAAATTACTGTTCCATTATAGCCACACCAATATGCAATCAAATGAAAATTATAGGGGAGGGAAAGTGATTTGTCTTCTTAATGAGAGTCACCTTGCTGATTCTCCCAACGCCTTTGGCAATCATTAGCCGAGCTAGTGAAATAAACAAGAGCCAGTTACTCTTTGGGTGGTATCAGCAGTCCATGGTGAAAGCAGATGGACAGCCCCCCAAATGAATAATTCTATTCAGAGCATAAAGTCTTTTGAAATCTTGACTTCCCTTGGCAAAGGCCCCCAGTTCTGACAATGTGTATCCAAGCTTTCTATCAAAGCTCCTGCATTGCAGTGATAGAAAGATCAAAGCTTGTGTGTTGCAAATAAATAGGAGGATGGGACTCAGTCTGGCAGTGAAGATTGAGGCTCCTGCTGATTCTAAATGGGTTTGATATATTGTTACTGCCTGCTGCAAAAAAGATCCCATGAGATCCATCAGGGACTCTGGTTTGTAAGCATTTTGTAAGCCTGATGTCGCTTGGAAAACTGAGAGCTAGCCAGACCAATTCACAGCAATGAAGACAATAAGGATTGGCAAAGGGAACCAAAATGGGTTCACGCTATCTGCTAAGCTTTCCAAAACATCTCAATGCAAGGTGAAAGAGGACTGACTCTTCCCAACCAGGTGAATACACTCTCCACTTCAGAATGGGAGAAGGTCACTGACAGTGTTAGCCTGGCTGGTGTAAGTGTGAAGATGGGAAACCAACCAAATGAGTTAAGAGGCAGAAAAGTACAGCCTAACTTTTACCTTGTCCCCTCACCCTTCAGTCATCATGCCTGGTTTAGAAATTACTCATACAAGACTATATCCCTGTGGCCTTCAGGCTAATTGACATTTGATCAAATTCCAAAAACGGTCTCCAAAAGATGAGTTTAGACCTCTGGTTATCTGTCCCTCTTAGGAGACAGAGGAAGTGCTAGAAAGATTTAAAAAGAGAGTATCATTCAAACTATTTTCCCTGAGGAAAGGAGGTCTCAGTAGGGGGCGGGGGGGGGGCGGGGGAAAGAGGTTATCAAACCCTGATTTAGTGGCTCCTCAATATTTCCACCTTACTCTTTCCCCAGTGCAAGCGTTGGCATCATATCAGGGTCAGAAGATGATGGAAGTGAAATATTGTATGTCCTTTGGAACAGAGTGACATCTAAGATTCAGAAAGACGTGCTGAACATTTCCCTGGGTGCATTTGATGCAGTGAGCTTTAGTTCAAAAAGTTTATGCCTTTTAATAAAATGTGTTGGTTAAAAAAGGGGCTACCTGATTTTTGGCTACTAGAGACTAACATGGCTCTTCTCCTACAACATGTCTCTATGATCTCTCAGTTGATGGAAGCTAAATCGCACCAAGTCCTTAGCTGATGGCAGTTTTGGTTATCACTGCAAAGCTGCCCTGTATGCACACTGCATTTTACTTTCCCCCAGTAAGCTAGTTGTTAACAAAGGTAGAACAACATTGTTACTGTGAGAGTCAGGAACAGGGGGGCCAAGAATTTACTCTCGTCACCCGAGCAACGAGCTACTGATAAGAGGATGAGCCTGAACCCTCCCTAAAGAATGCAAGGGAGGTTGGGAGGGTGACCCTGGAATTTGCTCTCACTCTGAGAAGATTTCTGTAACGGGACTGAAGCCAATAAACCCTGCTGAATTGAATCTGTACTGTATCCTGGGCTAATCCTGACAGTTACATAGGGAAAAGCAGACCAAGTGGTACACATTTAACTTAAGGTGAATGCTTACTTTATGCCTATTATATGTTAGTAGGGAAGTCAAAGAGATGGTGAGGAGGATGAGGAATAAGGGGGATACCTAACTTTTCTGCTAATATAAGCACTCCAAAAAAGGCCTCCTCCACCGCGTTCTCAAACTGCTATCTCAGGAATTGTTCCAGGTGATGGACAGCTCCTCAACCTTCTGTCACCTGCTGCAAATATGCATTTTTTTAAAGCAGTTTGAGGGGGGAAATAACGCCATTAGCATCTGCATGGAACTCCATGCTACGGTCATAGTAATACCTGGGGAAATATTTGGGATCCACTTATGAGGTCTCAGGGCATTAGGGAAAACCTTGTCCCCTCTTTACATTTTCCATGCAAATGCTTAATTAGGAAAGAAGATAAGAGGACATCAGAATAAAAAGGCACAGTGTCTGTGTACTTGTGAAAGTTCCTATAGTGCTTCAGTTCCAGCTGTTCCGAAATATCAGAGGTAATGAATTAGAAGTTGTGAGATGATACATAAACCCTTTCAAACTGACAAGCCAAAGATATGTGCTGCCTCTTCCAGATGCAATTATCTTCAAAGAATCAAATTAGCTGCAAATCCTTTATTTGAAAAAAAGCATAGCCAAAATTATGAAGACGATTGACAAATAACTCTCATGGCATGAATGCTGAGAAGTTTAAGGAGTCAAATGCCATATGTGATTCAAGACTTCAGCACAGGGATCAGATAGCTACAGAAGCATTCACATTATACAAAAACAGATTTAGGGAGAGTAGGTTTAGGAAGCAAGAATTACTGGTTCTTCTGTTGTAAAATGGGTGCAGGAAGAATGGCATTTAGCATTTGTAGACACCCCAGTTAGTAGCATTAAGTATAAATAGATCTATTGGATCTACTGGATTAGTCATTTCAAGTCCAGTTCTATGCATAGATAGTCATGTATAAGTGTGCATAAATTTGCAGCCTATAATCCTATGGAAATTATGGAGAGTTAGTTCTCACATCGTCAAAAATAAACCCCATGATGTTATATCAGGTCTTTACCAAAACAAGGCAGATGGAAATTATATCCATCCCAAAAGAGAATTGCTTCTAGCCTTTTATGTATAGTGAGCAGGAGAAAAAGGCACCCCCCCCCCAAAAAAAAAGAATTATTATAAATATAACTTGCATTCTGATACTCAGCAACCAGTAGAATTTTGTAATGGTGTCATTCCTTTTCTGCATCAGAACTCATGGAGATTTAGGATTTGCAGCTAATTTGCAGCAGACTGTCTGTCTTTCCAGTCCCACCTGCTCTGAAGAAACTTCACAAGAGATGACTAGGAACCTCAGTGTCAAAGCAGATTTATTTTTAAAGGAATCCCTTCAGAAACCATCAACTTCCACATCTGAGAAAACTGTTTTTCTCATCCACGATATACCTATTTTCCAATGAAAAGGTAGATAAATAAGGTATCAGTTAATTTAAATTAATTAAATGCCAACCCTTTTACCAGAAGGCACTCTGTAGCCACCCAAAGCTATTTCTACCAAATTTGTGCTATTAAAATATAGTAAAGCTTATTTTATGCTTGTTTTGGTAAGGTGGTACCCTTGTTCTGTTCTTTTACCTTGTCATCTCCTATGGTTTACATATAATTCAGAGCTCGTTGGATTATAGCCATCCCTATTTAGAGAGATTGTACTATTATTATTTCAATTTATATTGGAAGGGTAAGAATTTTTAATGGAACACAAAAGAAGACACTGTTTATTCTACACTGCCCATCTCTTCATAATAGGGGCCCAATTTCATCAAGGATACCAATATTTTTATTCTGTTCACAGAACTGGGGTGAAGCTGTTCCTATCTTGAGTAATTCTGCAGTTACATATGGGCTTGTTTGCACTGACTGACAAGGAACATTTTTATGAGCTGACGTACATTTCTCATTTCAAAACTTTCCTAGGTTTTCATCAAAACTTAAAGTACAGCCTTCGTCTATCATTTAGTCTGTGCAGTATCGAATTCCCAAGGCATCTATTTTTTTTCTCCTACTACCACACATGATTTCTAATCCTCATCCTGATCTGTTCAAGGGAGAAGATGAAATTCAGAAACACCAGAAGTAATGGCTTCTTCCTGCATTACACGTGGGAAATCTAGGTGTAAGGATTCTCAAAAGACCAAATGATTGTGCAAAATGCCCCTGAACCTCTTTTTTTCCCTAAGTTTCCATTATCATAACAACTTATAAGCTTCTAAAGTTTGTAGTAGCCTATATATCACTCCACAGTCTTTTCCCCCTTCCTTTTCACATAAATGAAAGAAGTGTCACAAATTAACACATTCCTATTTTTTCAGAGGAGGAGGATGAGATCAGCTGGTGTCGTGCTCGCATCTAGATTTTGTGGCATGCACAAAAAGAAAATTGATAGAACAAATCAACCCAGAGTTCTCACTCAAGGCACAAATGACCAGGTTCAAATTATATTTTGGACATACTTGTAAGAAGATCTAGCTCTCTAGGGAAGTCTATATTGCTGGAAAAAGTGGAAGGAAAGAGAAGAAGTGGGCAACAAGCAGCAAGGCAGGTGGACTCAATCACAGCAGTGATGGGGACACTGTTGGAAGCCTGAAAAGTCATGCTGAGGACATATTATCCTGGAGAAGTCTATTTATGTGGCTGCTATGAGTAAACACTGACTTGATGGCACATAAAGGAAATATGTTGATGAAATCATTGATTTTCAAGAAGATTGGAACATTTCAAGGGGATTAGTTACTGGGCAGGTTCAAATTGTTTTCCCCTCCTCCTTTTTTTAAACTGACTTTGGTAAAGTTTCAAGAAGTCTGAACTGCATATAATAATCATCCTACTTTTAACCAGTGATGCATGACAATATCGGAAGAGAAGCTATTTGGGTAACCTAATGCAGTTGAGTTCTGATTGGCATTTTAAGACGTGATTTGCAGCAGCTGTCCATCACTATAAGATCATGGGCTTGCATCACTTTAAATGAGAAAGAGAGGAAAGTATCTGTTATACAGGCCAGCTGTCAACATGCATACAGCTCATTTCTTATACTGTTCCATAGTTGGAACGCATGGGGAAAATAGTAAGGAATGAAAGCCCCACTAAACAAGAAGCCACTGCAAACATTCCTGTGAAAAGGGCAGGAAAACCCTTCCATCTTCTGCAGGGTTCAATAGGAATGGCTGAAAATTCCAGCTGCAGCCAGATGGTGAACTATTAATCTGTGTTATCCACAATCTTAGTTGATTTTTACTGTGCAATTATTGCATCACTGTGCAATGCAGTGAACAGGAACTGCTGCTTCTGGTTTGTTGTATGTTAGCTTTTAAATATATCACTCATTTGGGTATATCAGAGTATAATTGCATCCCTTGTTTTCCTCTGCAAAAGCAAAATGCATATGGCAAAGTTATGCAAACACTTGCATATTTTCCTTCCTCCGTCATATGTCCATATATCATTGTGCTTTTTACTCCTTTCTAAATCATGGTTTACCTCAATTTGAAATTGAAATAACTGAAGGTTAATATATGTGTGTGCATGTGTGTGTGAGAGACAGAGACGGGTCATCCATAGCTTAGCTGAGGATCAAATCACACACATGGTCTACTGAATGTACAGTTATTTTAAGATGGACACTGAATCAGTTATGGGATGAGTAGATCATTGTAGAAATCAAAAATGAACTTGAACCCTTTCTGCAACATCTGTAGTTTTGAGAATATTTTCTTCTCAAACTAATGTTTGCTTGTAGAGAAATTATCCATTGGCTCCAAAGGGGATTCCATCACACTCAATCCTGGATGGAAATATTTAGGTTTGTTTAGCTGTTATTGATCAAGTGGAAGCAGTCAAGCAATGTGCATCAACTCGCTGGTCAATGTAGACAAACACACTGCTTATTCTCTATGAATCACGTTGTGCATAGAGGTGACGTTAAAAATATTTTATTAAATGTCTGCTATCCTCACTGTCTGATCCCTGGTACATTTTTAAATGTTCGCTAAAGTGAAAATCTATTGCTGCAATGTTGTTTTCTTATTAAGAAATAGAGAGAAAAACATTTGCAGGACTTCACATTTCAGCTGTTCTGCTCTAATGAGATCCTTGGTGTTTGCAAAACATCCAGTTCATTAGCAAGCATTGTGCACTCTACAGAACTCAGATGCCTTGACTTCATACATGAAATGAAGTTTACAACTCAAAACTGACAAGACAATTCTCTGTGTTGCCTTTGGAAGAAATAATATCATCTCAAATGCAATAGAATTTTATGTAGAGATATATATGGTTTGGTAAAAGTCCTTCTTATATAGAAGGATCACATGGCTGCAAAGAAGTTACAGCTGTGTCTTCAGTTCTCACAAATGGGTTAAACATGAATTGTGAATTATCATTATATTACTAAATCACACTTGTGAACATTTGGCACTCAAGACAATCTACCAAATTTGAATAAAAACCACAACAGCTAAACCAACAAGCAAAACAGTAAGATCAAAGACAAACACCGGTGCAGTGAGTTCCAAAACTGAACAGAAAAATTTCGGCTGTAGTGTTCATGTCCATATCCTTTGTAAGTGATGAACTTGGTATAGGCCCTTGAATGAGGATTGGAAATTAAAGGTAGATTCATATGGGAAGAATGCAATTCTTCATCCCCAAATATTTGCCTTTGGGAGGCCTCACATTCTGGATGCAAATGGGAATATTGTAACCTGTCCAGAATCATAACAGAATCTGCTCTAATAGAAGACAATACATGTATCTCAGGTTGAACTGTGGACTCCTCGGGGTTCTTTGAACTAGCTTGTTTTCTTGCAGATGTTCCATTACCCAGCTAGGTAACATCTTCAGTGCACTGAGGATCACTAAAATGTCTGCAAGAAAACAACCAAGCTCAGAGAACCCCAAGGACTCCACCTAATCTGCTCTGTTTTCTTATGCTTTTCCCTAGAAAATCACTGTAACTTTTTTTGTTTGTCCTGCTTTTTTTTCTTACCAGTTAAAGTTTTCAGTGAACCCCCAGGATTGCTTTTTCCAAACTGGGAAGTAGTTCGGAAATTCAGCTAAGAATTCTGGGAGTGGATGTCCACACATCTGGGTTCTCCTGGACATGAATGGCTCTCTAAGATTTCTGAGAATTAAAGTTCAAACTGGTGAATGGATGCCTGTTGTCTGTAGCACACAGACGAATAATTGCCTGGACATAAATGGTAAAGAATGATGTGGTATGCAGCACTCCATTTCTCACACAGCAGCTGCTGAGATATATTTAGAACAGTTTGCTATTGCTATTAATTATCTTTAATCAAGAGGACAATCTTCCTCTTGGTTTTTAAATCAGTAGAGGGCAGGCTATATGCATAGATTGATAGAAAATTGAATTAGATGGTTTGGCAGTCCCTTCTTTCTATATTTCTTTTTTATTTATGATATTCTTACTTTTTTTCTTTCTTCTCTTTTCCCTTTTTCCTGCCATCTTTTATCTTTTCTTTCTATTCTCATCTCTTTAAGTTTAGCTTGTATTAGGTTTTATTATTATAGACAAAATTCTTAGTAAAATTATATATAAAAAAAGAAAGTTGAATGAAATGGTAAGCATCATCAACTAAGAGTAATAAGAGGAGAGGGAGAAATGGGTTACAATTTTCTTTCCTTTATATACACCTGCTATTTCTCTTGTCCATTTCACACCAACATTTACAGGATGCAATATATGAAAACACTTTTGTCTATTTTCCAGATGGAGACAAAACTCCTGGGCAATCTTCCTGGCTGACAGTTACATTTGAGCATGGTTATATTACTCTTACCTTTCTGTTTGTTTCTTAAAGGCTGGTGTACAAACGGAATCAATCAATAAATGCCTTTGCATAGAATGCCTTGGAACAATATTACATTAATGCTAGGCAGAAGAAATTCTCACATTTCCCCTCAATTCTCCTTTTGATGAAAGAGAATATACATTGTCTTTTGAGGTAGAAGAGATGGTTGGATACATCCTCAAGGGTGGACTGTGATATTTTGTGCATTATTTAAATCTAACACAACCAAGGGCTGTGTCTGAATATTTTGCCTTTTACTGGACAATAACCTCTCCTGGATGGAGCCTCTGTAGCTTCCCATACTTCTATTAAATCCCAAAGAAAGAAATCATGACGGAAACTCTCTTAAATGCCATACCCCCACTTGTAACCCTATTCTTAAGAAATTGTTTACAATTCTTCTTCCCCTGCAGAATTTCAGAGAAACCCTCCACTCAATTTCTTAGCCACAAGTTGGGTGAAATTTTTTTGCCATTTATTCTATTTTATTTGTCTTTCCTCCAAGAGTTCAAGGTGGCAGACGTGGTAGTCCCTCTTCCACCTCCACCTCCACAACAACCCTCTGTGAAGTAGTTTGGGCTAGGAGAGATTGAATGGTCCAAGTGTCACCCCGTGAGCTTGCCTGGCTGGAGCTAGATTCATCGTGAGTCTCTCCAGTGCTAGTCCAACACTCCGCTACTATATTATGTTGGCCCTATAACATTTGTGATGCTCTGCCATTACAAGTTACAGTGGTACCTCACGTTACGAACTTAATCCGTTCCGTGACTCTGATCACAACTCGATTTGGTCGTGCCGCGAGGCAAATTTCCCCATAAGGTTCAATGTAAATACGGCTAATCCGCCCTCCAAATTTGGTCGCGCCGCGAGGCAAATTTCCCCATAAGGTTCAATGTAAATACGGCTAATCCGCCCTCCAAATTTGGTCGCGCCGCGAGGCAAATTTCCCCATAAGGTTCAATGTAAATACATACGGCTCTGCATTTTCTTTGGAGCCATGCTGACAAGCACACCAAAAACCTTCCAAACGCCACAAAACACACCACAAGCCTCACCGAACGTCTCCTTGCTACCGCGATCTCGCCCACAGGAAGCCGCGACCACGTGGCAGCAGGGCAAATGGCCGTGGATTCGGTTCATAGCGCGGGGTGGAGGTCGCACGGCGAGGTAAATTTTTTGGGCCGGAGCTGATCGTATCGCGAAAAATTCGTAAGGAGGGGCGTTCGTAACCCGAGGTACCACTGTATCTTGAAAAAAGCTTAATGGTAGCAGGTCAGCTAGATTGCTTGAGATGGAAGAAGTGTTCCAGTGAGTTTGGCCTTCCTGATTTTCCAGTCTAATGGAGAGCCACTATTACCTTCATGACGTTACCCTTGATCCCTCAACAGCAAGTCAGCCAAATAGTCTCTTCCCTACTTAAACTAGAATTGATATATTACCTTCTACGTACCAGCAACAATGAGAGAACATACTTCTCCTCCCATCAATCAATCAATCAATCAATCGACAAAATGCCCATGTCCCACTCCCAGGTCCACTCATAAACATAACACATTGCAGGCAACACAGAAAATCTTAAGTACTTTTTCCTCCCAGAATCTAGCATGTGCATGCTAACTATGAGTGATTAAGATATATAAACATTATTTTAGAAAGGTAATGCCTCATTTTGCCAACATGGCCAAGAGACACTGCAGAAAAATTAGCTGACTGCTTTCCAAAGAGTATTCAGGACAGAGGTATGTTTGCTCCTTAGAAAGAGATAATTTGCAATACCCCTGCACTACCATTTCCTCTCTTGCCATGACTGAACTAAAAGCAAATGCAAAACAAGCAAGAAGGGGGAAAAACTATCTGGGTTTGTGTATAAACCGCACTAATAAACAATTTTATGTCCATCTTTTGCTTCCTGAATTTATACTGGATCTTGTAAACCTGGGCACATATTAGGTGTCTTCTTCAGGCTGGAAGTAATATCCTATAAGACCTGCAGCGTGACTAGACATATTTAATTACAAGAAGCACTTCAGCCTGTTGAAACCGAACCTGATACAAAGCTCTAATACAGAGGAAGGGGAAAATAAAGCTGAGCAGAGGACCGTTTTTGATTTCCAGTTTTACTAGGGTTCTCTGTTTGACATAAAACAGTCATCTGTTCTTACAAATAGTTAAAAAGAAAGGACTTTAAGGGTGAAAAAAAGATCTTTACCAATGAAGCCAACCAAGCTTCAGGAAATCACAACTTATGCACAGAAGAATGCACAAAGTTCACAGTAACATGGCTGTGCAAAGCATTCAGAAGAGATGCTTCACTGTGTATTTATTCACAGGGAGTATTTTTATACAACCCATATCAGCTGTCTCCAGTGGTTGATAGCACAATGTACCTTGTGTGAATAAGGCACTTCTCTCTGAAGTGTTTAAACACACATATCCTTTGCAAGGCTAGAGGTCCCTAAAAAATGCTCCCTCCCTTTCCCCCACTGGTTTTCTGTGTGTGTGTGTGTGTGTGTGTGTGTAATACATGGACTAAAATTCTACTGGGATTTTTGAAGTAGTCATATGAGCCTTGCAAAAGATATACCCATTTTAACATTTTGAAGAGAGGTGCTTTGTTCACACTGATGTACCTTGTGAAACATCTCTTTCAAATGCTTTTCAGAGCTCTAAAATAATAACAATGTCCTCAAAGTGATTTCAACTCATTGCTGCTGTTCTCATTAACACAACTGGGCAGTTTTCTTAGCATAGTATACTAGTAAACCTGAAATCTCTTTATATTGTGGATTCTGCCACTGTTACTGGATCTCTGTGTCAGGGTTTTATATCACCTATGGTGATTAAACTCTTACACGATTCAACATCCCAACCAGACCCAAGAAAGTTAGATAAGTAGACTTAATACTGTGAATCAGGAAATTGTATATACAGCACCTCAGAACCTCCTGTACATTCTATATAAGTCCCCAGGTTTAAATCCTGGGCTTCTTCTTTCTGCCTTTTCAACTCAATGACCATTAGTTGTTTTTCAACCTTTAGGGTATGTCTCTTGTTTATAAAAAGCTTTCTTTGGCCAGAGAATCAGATTCCCACTTCACCAGATTCAATCCTTACACTTTCCCATAATCTTAGGGCCAAAATATGATGTATCCAAGAAGATGATATTCAACCCAAACAACCAATTTTTCTATCTGAGTAGGCAAAAACGGAGTTCAAATTGGAGAAAAAATGTCAGCCATGAAAGGTAGAAGGATGCTTTTTAAAAATATCATCATCAACAACAACATCACCATCTTTACCCTAAACTTTTAAAATAACCATATAGCCTTGCAGTGTTACTCTTCTCAGGAAACTTTCAAGTTTTAGTAGTGTTTCCTTGTGTTTTCCTTCTGCATTTCTATACCTTGTAGAATATTGATAACTATTAATAAATCATGTGAGCTAACCTGCAGGGTATGGTACAAACCATATCACTTTTCTCCACTCCCACCCCGTTGTGTGTGTATGAAGATTTAATAGCAATTTTGTATTGTCTGCTTCTCTATAGATACCCAGAGGCGATATTATGAAAATGAAATAAGCAAATATATATTCTACCAACAGGGAACATGAAACTACTGTTTTCATTTCATTCCTCATAGCAAACTGTCACTTCAGTGGGTGGTAATCTAAGGATTTGCCCACTTCTGCTAATGTAGTACACTGGCTAAATGACTGTCCTATAAATTTGGAGGCAGATTTATGTAAAAACAGAATATTCATTTATAGGATTTTAAGGAAATGAGTTTCATTTCTACACACACTCTTTTTTTATTTTATTTTATTTTATTTTATTTTATTTTATTTTATTTTATTTTATTTCAAATTTAGATACCGCCCATCTCACGAAAAAGTGACTCTGGGCAGTTCACAGTATCTGCAACAGTCCATCCTCAGCACACTAGATGACTTGGGGCCAATCACTCTCGGCTTAACCTATCTTACAAGGTCACTGTTGAAGGGGAAAGTGGGAAGACAGAGTATTATATGTACTATCTTCAGCTCCTAGACAAAAGGCAGAATATAATTCTAAAAAAGAAATAAATTGCTAAAGAATGGTCCATATTAGCCAGTACTCTCCCTAGTTCAGCTTGCCCAAACACACTGAGACTTCCTTCTGCAGAATATATTAAAAGTTTGGTTTTTTATCACACCCACCTGAAAAGTAGTAGTCCATCAAAGCACACATTAAGAGATACCTAACATGCTTAATACCAGAAGTTGGATACTTCCTAAAAGGAGTCTCTCCTTTTTTTAAAAAAAGTATACTATCCAGTTAGTGTAACCATTATATATACAGTAATGTAAATAAAATCAAAGTACTCCTAATAAAAGAGAAACTCTGAAAAGGGACATTATGTGATTCTCATTCCCTTTTCCTTGCACACTCTTCTTTTTGTCATTGTTAAAAACAACAAATGACTAATTTCTCTCTATAGAGAACATTATATTTTTGTCTGGCATTTTGCTTCTTGGATGCATTCCCAATTTTAAAATATGTGGAAGCATTTTATGTAGTGATAGTAATGTGCATCGAGGCATCTTCAATATTAAAAGTAAAATTGTGTGCAAGGGGGCAAAAATGTTTCCTTTTGTAGGGTTTTTTTCTTTTAAGAAAAGGAAAACAAGACCCTCCCCATTAGCAACAGCAACAACAGCAACAACAAAAATACTGCATGCCTTTATTTTACTTATTTTGAGTATTAGACCAAAGACTCTTCATGCTGCTGATATTTTATTGGCTGTGTTCACCTAAGACCTTCAACCAGGTCTGGTGAGGACTTATAAGATGATTGTACAATACATTATGTTTGATTTGTGTTACTCTTGGTTTGATTTTTTTGGTGGCTTCATATTTTGTGCAAACTCAGCCTGTTGGTTTCATTTATGGGTCAGCTGAGAATAGCTATTATTGGAAAAATGGGAAAACTGAATACCAAACTGTGATTATGGAAACCAGGAACAATGTTGTTAAGCACGTAGGGACATAATTATCTCAAATCAGATCATTTATTACAGCCAGAAAACAGGAAGATAAAATCTATAAAATGAATCTATCTATCTATCTATCTATCTATCTATCAGAAGTAAATATAAATATAAGATATTCAAGGAATAAAAATATAAATATAAATACAAGAAAAAGAGTATTGTACAATAATAGTAAAATAATTTCCTTTAAAAAGTTTAAGATGACATATTTAGTATCCTTCCCCCAAATGTTGCTGTCACCTCAACCCTATGAGTCAGGTAGGCTAAGAGGCACCCAGCTATATATAGGACAGAACAAATCAACTGCATTTTTTTTTCTATCTCCATGATATTCAATTGTATGAAAGCTAATTTGTTTTCAACATTTCTTAAAAATGTGAAGAGAATTACAGAGAAATTATTTTAGAAGTTACATTGGTTGAGGAAGCTGTTCTCCCATTTATTTATTAAGAGATATCCAACAGGTATGTGTACTGTATGTGTGCAAATGGCTTGTTTGATTGCAGAATCGCCTTCCTAAGAAACAGGAGGCCTTGTGGAAATAGTAACTCAAGTAAGGTGGGCAGCAGTATTCAGATCATTCTTGGATGTATAGCTAGCATCCTCAGTTTTGCTTTTGCAAATGTATGTCACTCTCTAAGAATGCATCACAGGACTCACCTGAGTATTATGGCTAAACTAAAACTAAATGAAACCAATGAACCCTCAGCTCCTGCCAGGTATAAGTGTCTGCCTAGGTTTGCTGAAGAGCGTTAGTCATTTACATGTTTATTTATGGTTCCCCAGGATGCACACATTTTATTAAACACCCCACAAGCACAAAAATTCAACCTTTTTTGCAAGGTAACAATGCATAAGATTTGCACGGTTTCCTACCACAAATAGAGTACCTAACAAGGTATAGTATAGACAAATGCTAAGGATGAACTCACTTTCTCAAGCAACAACTTTTTCTGGTCCCCAAAAGATGTTCATGATGATATCATGGAAAAATTCATTAGGTTCTAACCGTTCTGAAGGTAAAGAGTCTGTGACAAAATACTGAAATAAATCACTGTTGATAAAGTAATGGTAAGCAAAAATTTGGGGGGACCTTGTACGTAGGAAATATAAGCAGGAAATGATGCGAGTCCTAGCAGGAAAGGAAAACATTGGGACTATAATTCAATAGACCAGAATTCCTGATCCACCATTGGCATGAAAAATATCCTTCTGGTGTGCTAATCCCTTCTCATCATGGTGCTGAAAAATGCTGGCCTTCCTCAGACATGAATATGTCTGTTGTATATAATCAGTTTCAAGCTCCAATCATGTGTACACAATTGCCTGACTGCCCTGACAAAATTTCTGATTTCAGGGAAGCAACTTTTCAAGGTGTCAGTATTCATCACTGCTGGGGGACTGCAAAGCACACTTTTGACATTACTTGCTGATTTGTTATTGACTTCTTCCTATTTTGTTTCTTCTCTGGTCTGTTTTAGGTCTCAGTGGTTTGGCCTTCTACTGCCTTGATTTATAAGCTTTTCCTTGCCTTAAGGGTCAATGCATAAGGCCTCTTGTCTTCCATGTCCTTATGGAATCTGCCAGGTGCAGAACACTAATTTGTTGGGTGAAGCTCTTCGCTGTTAGCCACATTAGACCTTTTTGGCCAGTGATCATGACTTCTGCTGTGCAAAATGTTTTGACCTGAACTGCTCTGCATTCAAAACATCTCTATTTTAAATGGCCCACTTTCTGTTCATAATGGCCTTTTCCCTTAGAACAAATTGACTGTTTTCAAGCATGAAACGGGTTGTTTTGGACATACTGAGAATCTCTTAAGCTCAAAACACTCTCTTTTGATCTTGAGGTAGTAGCAGGACACCCTCCCCTCCTCCAACAGCCCATGGTGCACTTCAGACAGAATGATTTCACACCTGAAACTAGTTGTTTTGAAGTTTAAATGGTTTGCTCAGAATTAAACATGGTCTGAATCAACATGTTTTGCCACCAATCTGCTTTCTAAGGGCTTAATTAGTATATATAATGAATGAAATAACTTTATTATGGGCTCAGACCAGTCAATACATGCAAGATTCCTAATCATTTGTAAATTAAGTGGTAAAGGAGGATCCCAAAAGGAACACAAAATAATCTAGGTAAGAATTTAAAAAGTTTTTTAAAAATTCAGCCAGGTTGGATAATATTCCCTGCATGTTCTCATAGCATCTAGGTAAAATTTGACCACATTATGGGTAACAATAGCCCTCTAGTCTACCAGGAGGAAAGAAATACACTACTCTATTATCTCTACCTAGCAGTTCTTTCATGAGGTGTCCAGTTAATGTGGCACATAAGTCACAATAAAAACTATAGTGCAATGTGTCACAGATTGGGTGTAGTGTGGGAGTCACATAGAAAGAGGCGTTCATGGTAGGGAACCTTTGGTATCTGCCATCAATGACTGCTAAAGGTAGTACATCAAGCCTGGCTAGGGGAAAAAAAAAATGTCTATAATTTATTAGAAATTGACCAATTGTCATCTGGCACAGGAGTGAAGATCATCCTCCAAGACTTATATTGCCTTGGGGCCATATCAATATCTTGCTGGCATCCTTCAGTGCTATTTTTGCTTGATCATATCCCATCTTTTGTAATGTCACACAAGAGAAGCCATACAGAGCCAATTTTTCATTGATATGTACCTTCCTTGTAGACTGAAAGTTGTTCTTGATTACCAGATGAATTGCCTCTGTTGGGATGAACACTGATTTCAGCCAATAATTAAAGGAGACAATCCATATTCATACTGTTTTGAAGTCTAAACTATTTGTCTAGGATTCAACATGGCTTGAATCAACACGTTTTGGCACAAACCTAATTTACAAGGGTTAGTGTGTGTATCTCTCTATGTGTATACACAAACACACACAGACAAACACACACACCAGCAGGTATATATTCCAACAAATAAAAATTAAAAGAAAACAACAAATATCAATAAAGAATGTTTATCTTTAGAAAAAAATATGACTACCCCAATTTAGGTTGATTGCCATATCACCAAAAGTGAAACTACATTTTCAGTGTTTGGAACATGGAACTTAAAGACCCAGATTTGGTTGGGACTTTTTATGGTTTGAAAACCAAAACCAAAAACGTATTCTACGTACTATATTCAGTTAGCATACTATGAACCATAGTAGGACTACTGTGTTTCTATAGTTTAAGAATGTATGCCCATATCGAATTGTAATAACGTGTAATTACAAATGATTTGATTATTTTCAGTAATCTACCCCAGTTTCTTGTTCTTGCTGGAGGAAGATTAGCTTGAGTTTAGTGTTTCCTTTTTTTGCACACTGCTGACTTTTCAGTTTTCTAGCTTTGTGAAAAGAACCACACTGTGTCCCTTAGCCGAGGAATTTGATTTACAGAGAGGAGGTTTTCTTCTCTTGTGTGTCAGACTTGAGCCCTATTTATGCTCAGTCACCATTATCCTGTTTTAGAGCAATCATAAAGACTGTTACAACATGGCTATGATACTACACGTAATGGGATTAATTGATAACAAATACATTGAGCGAAACATTCCTGGCCATTTGTTTTATGAAAATGCTCATATTTTCATCATACAGAGGAGGTACCAAAAACCTTTTCCTTCAGTATTTCAAAGGGCCTGGTGCTCTTTGGATTGAGGAATTGTGCCAAACATGTATCAGTGATTTACTGGAGCAAAATGTTCACATGGGGCCTCTGTATCTACATGATAACTTTTCAAACTTTTTATGGAGTCTTTGAAATATTAATAGCACATCAGTTCACTTTTGTGTTTCCCAATCAGGTGTCCTCCAATCTTTGTGAATGTCATTGGGTCTTTTTGTAAAGGAGAAATTATCAAAAAGTCAGTAGATAATCTACCCCTACTTGTTTTCCCAGTTTGTCATAATTTCTTTTGACTTAAAACCTTCCTTTCCTTCATGCTAAACCAGCCAGACAAGACTTATTTTGCATCACAGAAGACAAACGTATATTGTTTTAGTATTAACTATCACCAAATTAAAGGAATAGTAAATTGGAATTGGTGAAGACAAGCACATAGACATACATGTCTGCAAGTTCACAGTATTTATTATTTCAATTTCAAAGTCTTCCAATTCCACTACAGCTCTGGTTGGTTTACAAATATACATGTTGTTGTTGTTTAGTAGTTAAGTCGTGTCCGACTCTTCGTGACCCCATGAACCATATTGCGCCAGGCCTTCCTATCTTTCACTGCCTCCCTGAGTTTGCTCAATTTCATGCTCATTGCTTCAGTGATGCTATCTAGCCATCTCATCCTCTGCCGTCCTCTTCTCCTTTGGCCTTCCATCTTTCCCAGCATCAGGGTCTTTTCCAAAGAGTCCTCTCTTCGCATTAGGTGACCAAAGTATCTGAGCTTGAGCTTCATAATCAATCCTTCCAATGAGCAGTCAGGGTTGATTTCCTTTAAGATTGACTGGTTTGACCTCCTAGCAGTCCAGGGGACTCTTAAGAGTCTTCTCCAGCACCACAGTTCAAAGGCATCAATTCTTCGGCGTTCAGCCTTCTCTATGGTCCAGCTCTCACAGCCATACATTACTACTGGAAAAACCATAGCTTTGACTATGCGGATCTTTGTCGGCAAGGTGACGTCTCTGCTTTTTAATATGCTATCTAGGTTTGCCATAGCTTTCCTCCCAAGGAGGAAGCATCTTTTAATTTCATGGCTGCAGTCTCCGTCTGCGGTGATCTTGGAGCCCAAATAAATGAAGTCTGTTACTGCTTCCATTTCTACCCCTTCTATTTGCCAGGGATTGATGGGTCCAGATGCCATGATCTTAGTTTTTTTAATGTTGAGTTTCAAGCCAGCTTTCGCACTCTCCTCTTTCACCCTCATCAAGAGGCTCTTTAGTTCTTCTTCACTTTCTCCATTAGGGTGGTATCGTCTGCATATCTGAGGTTATTGATGTTTCTCCCTGCAATCTTAATTCCGGCTTGTGATTCTTCCAGCCTGGCATTTCTCATGATGTACTCTGCATAGAGGTTAAATAAGCAGGGTGACAGTATATATCCTTGTAGTACTCCTTTCCCTATTTTGAACCAATCGGTTGTTCCATGACCGGTTCTAACTGTTGCTTCTTGGCCCGCATACAGATTTCTCAGGAGACAGGTAAGGTGGTCTGGTATCCCCATCTCTTTAAGAATTTGCCACAGTTTGTTGTGATCCACACAATCAAAGGCTTTTGCATAGTCAATGAAGCAGAAGTAGATGCTTTTCTGGAACTCTCGTGCTTTCTCCATGATCCAGCGAATGTTGGCAATTTGATCTCTAGCTCCTCTGCCTCTTCGAAACTCAGCTTGTACATCCGGTAGTTCTCGGTTCACGTACTGCTGCAGCCTAGCTTGTAGGATTTTGAGCATAACCTTGCTAGCATGTGAAATGAGTGCAATTGTGCGATAGTTTGAGCATTCTTTGGCATTGCCCTTCTTTGGAATTGGAACGTAAACTGACCTTTTCCAATCCCGTGGCCGCTGTTGCGTTTTCCAAACTTGCTGGCATATTGAGTGCAGCACTTTAACAGCATCGTCTTTTAGTATTTTAAATAACTCAGCTGGAATACTGTCATCTCCACTAGCTTTGTTGTTAGCAATGCTTCCTAAGGCCCACTTGACTTCACTCTCTAGGATGTCTGGCTCAGGGTCAGTGACCACACCAGCATGGACATCAGGGACATTAAGATCTTTCTTGTAGAGTTCTTCTGTGTATTCTTGCCACCTCTTCTTAATCTCTTCTGCTTCTGTTAGGTCCCTGCCTTTTTTGTCCTTTATCATGCCCATCTTTGCACTAAACGTTCCTTTGATATCTCCAATTTTCTTGAAGAGATCTCTAGTCTTCCCCATTCTATTGTTTTCTTCAATTTCTTTGCATTGTTCATTTAAGAAGGCCTTCTTATCTCTCCTTGCTATTCTCTGGAAATCTGCATTCAGTTGCTTATATCTTTCCCTTTCACCCTTGCTTTTCGCATTCCTTCTTTCCACAGCTATTTGTAAAGCCTCATCAGACAGCCATTTTGCTTTCTTGCATTTCTTTTTCTTTGGGATGGTTTTAGTTGCTGCCTGTTGTACAATGTTACAGACCTCCGTCCATAGTTCTTCAGGCACTCTGTCTACCAAATCTAATCCTCTAAATCTATTCATCACCTTCACTGTGTACTGACATGGAATATGATCTAAGTCATACCTGAGTGGTCTAGTGGTTTTCCCTACATTCTTCAATTTAAGCCTAAATTTTGCAGTAAGAAGCTCATGATCTGAGCCACAGTCAGCTCCTGGTCTTGTTTTTGCCGTCTGTATAGAGCTTCTCCATCTTTGGCTGCAAAGTATGTAATCTATCTGGTTTCGGTATTGACCATCTGGTGATGTCCATGTGTAGAGTCGTCTCTTGTGTTGTTGGAAAAGAGTGTTTGCTATGACTAGCTTGTTCTCTTGACAGAACTCTATTAGCCTTTGCCCTGCTTCATTTTGTACTCCAAGGCCAAACTTGCCTGTTATTCCGATTACTCCTTGACTTCCTACTTTAGCATTCCAATCCCCTATGATGAAAAGGACATCTTTTTTTGGTGCTAGTTCTAGAAGGTGTTGTAGGTCTTCATAGAACCGGTCAACTTCAGCTTCTTCGGCATCAGTGGTTGGGGCATAGACTTGGATTACCGTGATGTTGAATGGTTTTCCTTGGATACGCACTGAGATCATTCTGTCGTTTTTGAGGTTGTACCCCATTACTGCCTTTCCCACTCTCTTATTGACTAGGAGTGCAACTCCATTTCTTCTAAGGGTTTCTTGCCCACAGTAGTAGATATAGTGGTCACCTGAATTAAATTCACCCATTCCCGTCCATTTCAATTCGCTGATTCTCAAGATGTCGACGTTCAATCTTGTCATCT
Organism: Liasis olivaceus; assembly: GCA_030867105.1. Taxonomy (NCBI): domain Eukaryota; kingdom Metazoa; phylum Chordata; class Lepidosauria; order Squamata; family Pythonidae; genus Liasis; species Liasis olivaceus. The sequence goes on from CM061361.1 coordinate 17,756,391, forward strand.
AATGTTTGACCACATCCAGCTTGCCTTGGTGCATGGATCTTACATTCCACGTACCTATACAATATTGTTCTTTACAGCATCGGACCTTCTTTTCGCTTCCAGATACATCCACAGCTGAACGTCCTTTCGGCTTTGGCCCAGCCGCTTCACTCTTTCTGGAGCTACTTGGAATTGCCCTCCACTCTTCCCCAGTAGCATATTGGACACCTTCCGACTTGAGGGGCTCATCTTCCGGCGTCATATCTTTTAGCCTTTTAACATTGTCCATGGGGTTTTCTTGGCAAGGATACTGGAGTGGGTTGCCATTTCCTTCTCCAGTGGACCACATTTTGTCAGAACTCTCTGTCATGACCTGTCCGTCTTGGGTGGCCCTGCATGGTATAGCTCATGGCTTCAGTGAGTTACACAAGCCCCTTCGCCACGACAAGGCAGTGATCCATGAAGGGGACAAATATACATACATGTATATATATACACATACACACACACACACACACACATACACACACACAGAGTATCTATATCAATAAAGGTTTATCTTTGGGAAAAAAGATACTACCCTGATTAGATTGATATCATCAAAAGCAAAACTACATTTTCAGTGTTTGGAATATGGAACTTAAAGATCCAGAGTTTGGTTGGGACTTTTTATAGTATGAAAAACAAAGCAAAACCAGAAGTACTTTCTTTTAGACAGCCAGTCCAAATACAAAGGGTTTTCAGTCTTGAAAACAGACAGCTTTTGCAGTCATACATTTAAACTTTATTATCTCACAGGTCTACTTTTCTGTACTTTTCCCTTTGTAAGCTTTGCTTGTTTTTTTTTTTTTTTCTTTATGCATTTCAGCCCAACAGCAAGCTTTTATCAATGACTAATGGATAGGATCCTTTTAAATCCAAGAAAAATGTTTCTTTTAACTGGAAACGGTACAGACATCTCACGTTAGGACAACCTAGGTATGTTTATTATTATTTTAAGATTAACAGAAAAGTACAAGGATGACATTGCCTGCTGAATCACTGGACAGATCCCCTGGAGGTGAAGAATGAAGATGGCCAGTGTGAGGTCCATCTGTAACTATCCTTTTAAAATCAGAAAAATTATTTTGCCTGGGACCATATTAAAATGAAGTTTATCCCCCTTCCATAAATCAGGAAAATCCAAAGAAATGGTGCCATTTTATGACACCAGAAACCATCTCATGTTTTAACAATGGGAAAGGAATCATACCACATTATATCAACTAAGCTTGTTTTAACCATGATTTGTAAACTTTAGTGGCTGAGTTCACTCAAAACATGAAACAGTTTTGAAATAAACCAGATTGTGGTTTAGTGTGGTTTAGCTTCAGAAATTATAGGAGATGTAGTGCAAAAGGTTTGTGGGAGAAAAACAAATCAGGTTAGAGGACATTGGCTTTGTATCCAAAGCTGAATATTTTCTTTTGTTCAGTTGTATCAATGAATCTATACTGCTCTTCAGTTTATAGGTTGTGAATCACATATATAACACCAATGGGGTTTTTATTTATATATTTTTTTTCAATTTTCACTGTTATGAGTTGGAGGGTAAACTTAGACTATTGAATCTAAGCTGCTGCTCCAAGGAGGAATCCAAATTAAATAATCCCACATAGATGGCTGTCCAGCCTTTGCTTCAACTCATCCAATTACTCACTGTTGAACTGCACTGGCAGTAACTGCTTCTAGATTTTCCAAGACACAATTAAGTCAACTGTTGGTACAACTTAGATTGTTTCAACAAGAAGAACATGTAAGCATGCAGAATGAAATGGGCTGCTGATATTACTACTGATATTGGCCCAAGAAGCCACTGTACACATGACAGGTTATGCAGACTACTGGAGAGAAACATCAAATGAGAGCTCTTCAGCCTCGCTTCCCAAACTTGTGTGCTCAAGATAAAGTATAGCTGCAAGGGAGTCAATTGAGCTTGAAAGTTAACATCCCTGAAAATCACTGAATGCCAAATCCAGTTACTGACATTTGCCTTGCAACCAACTTTTGAAAGTTATTGCCCAAGTATTTAGTTAATCCCTCTTCAGGCACATTTGCCTTTCCCAGGTCTCATGGCTGACAGCCATCCAGGGTGTCAAGTGAAAACAATGGGACTTGTATGCTTCCCAGATAAGTAACGTTTTGACAGGTCATTTGAGTACCATTTTGCTGATGGATGTCACAACTGGAATCTGGAGTCATCTCCAGTAGTGAATCTCAAGCAGCCAGAGCCAACAAATCTGAAATGAAGGCAATTTTCTTCATATATGTGGGATTGATATTAATAATCACCAAATGTGTCACAAGCATAAAATGTTCATTGACAGTATCATCTATTCCTTCATATGCCACTTTCTAAGCAATGATTAAACCATGTTTCCTGGTATAGATATTACAGGAAAATGGTAACATTAGTTATAACAAACACTGGGAACAGAAGGAGAAAGAACCAGCACTGGACCAATACTATTGTATGTTGACAATGTTCATCCACCAAAGAAAAGGGCAGCAAAAATGGGTTGGTTTAAGAAAAACAGAGGAGTTCACATATTATGTATAGGTTGGGTATCAGAAATAAAATAGGGCTAATATTCTAATAAGCAAAATGTTATGAAACATATCACATCAGAAAGAGTAAAGTAATGCCAATTAAAGGAACTTTTGTGGAACCTCACTGCATGTTAATTTCTGAAGAAACCCAGAAATATGAATATTTCATGATTTATGTCCCTTCTAGCCCATAAACCATATAATCTGAGTTTTATTTGTAAGCCAAGCCACAAACACCTGAGCAAGGAATGTGAAATAAATTAACCATGTTTAACAGTTTGACAAAGTCAGAGCATGGAGGTGAACACAAATAATACCTACCTATTCAATGACAATGACAAGCTTGGGCTACTGGTTGACAAACCAAAAAAGAAAAAAAAGAGTGTCTTCAGTGTGCCCGATTGCCACAATATTTGAATTTCCCTACACATTGTGGACATCGTCATGGTTTCCTTTCTAATATATTTCCATCCCCATTGCTACTGTGTGGTGGGTGAGTTCTAAGTGGCATGTTAGTCTTCTGCCATTAGCTCTATTATCTTTTTCTGAAATTTCCAGTAGCTGTTAACGATTCATGTATTTTTCTGCCCAACAGATTTTTTTTTTTTTAACTGATGTATAATATGTTTAGAAAAATCTAGGATCAGGAAACTGATAAGACAAGTCTATTTTTAGGAGCAAGAATTTAATGGCAAGTCAAAAGACTGAACATTCTACCTATTTGGATTTACATTTTGTTGAAGACACTGGAATCTCTACTAAAGTAGACAAGTTAAAGTAGACCAGTCTAAAGCAGACTGGTTACTCAGAAACTATCCAAATGCCAAATGCCCTTTTTTGATTTCTAATGACTATAAATTTTTGTTCTGTTTTGTTTTGTTCTCATAACTGTTGGCAGACTGCTTCTTCGAAAAGTTGCACCAACACTGTCTTCTCACAGAGGAAGGAAAGTTCTTAGCCATTCCAGGGTTGTACAAAGCATCTAACCAGATGATGAACAAATGATCATCAGCAGGAAAGTTCTCTAAAAACCACACCCTGAGATCCTTTCTCAAGATACCTTTAAAAAAAGGAGACTTAGCAATCCAAAAAATATTAATTGCTTGCTTTAAGCTCCAGTGTAAGAAATCTCTATGTGTTAATGATACATCAATGGCTTTGACATTCACTCCATGGTGTTTATCCTCCTTTCTTTCAAACAGACTCGGGTCTCCTGTTTCATTAGACATCTATTAATAGTGCTTTAGCAAAGACTGGATATGTCAGCATTCACACCTTCCATTTTTAATACCCATTTGGGGAGATGTTTCAGCTTCTCATCTGAGATTATTGTCGCATCCCAGGGCCAGAAGAAGCAAAAGGAGGCGGGGTAAAAATAGCAGGTGAAACAAGAGTCCTTGTGACTGAAAATTAAGGTGTTTGGGGAAGGGGAGGGGGAAAAAAAAAACAGTTGCAGGTTTCCAGGGACACAAAACTGATTATTGCTAATGTTCCTAATGATGAGAATTGCCAACATAATAATGAATAGAGTCATAGTTTACAACAACTGCTGACATTTCCTGTTGTCGTTCAGCAAACTAATTGCCTCTTTTGTCAGGTATGAATTTCTGATAACAACGTTAAAGGAAATTCTGTCTGGCTAAGAAGACATACCCATCATGGATGGATGATAGTTTCTCTCCTTCTTTTTAAAAAAGAAGAAAACAAAACAAACGAAAACCCAAAACTGTACTATTTTTTTCAGGGTCATTTTTCACTATTTATTCAAAGCTTGGGACACCATCCTTGTCTCCATTCAGAAACCAAAGGAGGAAGGAGGACAGACATGATATGAAACAATTTCCCAGCCACTATATAATATACTAAAGGTGATATTTATTGACTCTTGGGGAGGGGACAGTACCTATATCATCATTGTTGGCTGTTCCTCCCTTCACATGATATTAGGGCTAGCTGCTTCTTAAAAGGGGGTGAGGGAGAGAGAATGAAGCTCAGTCCAGAAGGACGCCAAAAATAGGCACCACAAAACCTAAATGTTCTCAAGTGTGGTTTTGCTTTCTCAAGTAGGAAATTTGGTTTCTCGGATCCTAAGGGCATGTGCTATTAAATGCAAAATCCATTAGAGATAAGAAAGAATGCCATGATCAGGAAAGATCTCCCCTGACTATCTCTAAATCTTAGCTTTGGGGTTACAGAAAATAACTAAGGAATGTCAGCAGTGTTCATTTTTTTTCTCCATGCATCTAGTTACAGCTGAAAGTCACTTCCTATTAAACTGGAGGGGAAGAGGTCAAGCAAAAGAAAGGAACAATGGCTCTTAGAGAAGGCTGGAAAAAGATAAGAAAAATAGGCCAAGATTTATATTCACACACACTAACTTTATTGTACAGATGCACATTAGACATATTCACTGTCATTTACACTAAAAATTAAATCTTCTCCCCAAATTTGCTACTATCTAGAGCAGTGCTTCTCAACCTTGACTCCTTTAAGATGGGCAGACTTCAACTCCCAGAAATCCCCAGCCAGCATAGTTTGAATGCTGAAGCAATTCCACTAAGATAATTCCACTAAGATACCCACATCTCCAAAACCTGTTTTATTTATTTGAGTGATGATTGCAAAATTCAGTTGCTGTCTTTTCGTCTTTATACAGGTCAAAGAACACTGATCTGTCTAAAGGATCAAAGTTTAATCAACCCAAAAATAAAACCTCCAGCTTCCGAAGTTGTTTACCTGAAAGATCACAAAACCTTGCTTCCTAGGTTCCTTGATTCAATAAGGTTCTTTCTTGTTTTGAATTCTAACACATTAAAAAACCCAAAAGGCACTTTTTAAAAGAGGGTTGAAACCACTGAAAAATGTTATCATTTCTAATAACTGTTGCATTTTGACAAAACAGCTTTCTATTTGTTCTATTTGTATGATTTCTTCATGATTTAAACCCTTGGTTTTTCAGCCATTGGCTGAGTTTGCATACGCCACTGTCATACTGTTGTCTACTTGGTTCTGGCTCAACCTGGCATGTAAATCCAGCCAGGCAGACTAAGAAACAGTTTATGACTTTGGAATGAGACCTGGACCACATATTGTGTTAAACCAGGGTTTACTTAACCATGTGTTGACTAACCCAAAATGTATACTTTATACTAATTTTCTAAATTGCAATGATTGGGTTCATATGGCACAGCAAATCAAAATCAAACATTATGGTGGTATAGCTCGATATATGACCCCATCCTAAATCAACAGCATTATATAGGGCTGTGTTTGAAGACAATTTTCAACCACTTTTGTTCGTCTAAAATGCAGTTTAGGTGGTCTAAAATGCCCATGCTAATTAATATAAGCTACTTTAACAGAATAACATATTATAGCCAGTAGGGTTCTGAGTCCAATTTAAAACACTGATTTTAATCTATAAAGTCATTTATGGCTTGGTACTTGGATATTTTGGAATCACACCCTCCACACTGACTACGGTCACCAAAAGAACTATAAGATGATAGACCCTAACCAAATCTTCTCTGCTGGAGCCCTAACATTGTGGAATATCTCACCCCCTTGGAGAGTTGTCTCCCACCCCCAAACTGGCCTTTTAGAAGGTGTAGAAATCATAGTAATGGTGAATCTGGGCAGTTGTTTTTATTCTGGTTGTGTTTGGTTTGTTTTAGAGGATTTTGGAGATTTGGTTTTGCAATTGATTTGGTTATTATTTTATATTGATTCTGAAGATATTTCATGGATGATATTTTTATGGTGCTTCACAAACCATTCTCATTCTATAGAGTAGGTGGCATATAAATAATTGCAATCAATCAATCAATTAATCAGTAAGATGCTATAGCATGTTCAACAAACCATTGTTATAAAATAAACTTGGCTTGGCATGATATTGATTCTAGATGATCAAAAAGGGAGCCTATACAAATATTCTTCCTGCTAAGAATATTTGCTCTCCAACTCATTGACTGCTACTCTCAAAACACTTAGCCACCATGTAGTTTGTTTGGAACTTAGTGCATTGTGTGATCTTAGACATTGTGCTTTGTGGAACATGGTTTATGTATTAAATGGGTTGGGAAAGCCCAATCAAACTGTGGTTTATTTAAGAAACCAAAAATAAACAAAGCATAACTTAGTGTGACTTTCAGTCAGTACATGATGTGTGACAGGGCCACTGATAAAGGGCTGACACTTTTACTGACACTTCTCGCATGTCACCTGAGCAAGCAGGCAGGAAGACAGGCAGTCCAGACAATACAAAATAAAATAGGATTAAGATAGAATGCATCACTTAAAATGCTGATAAATTATAGTACTTGATCAGAATGGACCATCCAGGGTTTTCACTTAAGACTCATGTTATAAGAGCTTAACTTTCATACATTTCAGAGATGAATTCTCACAGTTAAAGAGAATTACATGACAGGAAGCAAAGGCTAATTAAACTGTTATGAAGTAGAGCTGATCTCAACGAATATGAATTATGTTATAGTTCTCACATTTTCAGTCTCCTTGTGTTTTCCACCATGAGACAGCTGGACTACTCCAGTTTAGGGAAGTTGCAGAATTTTGTTCAGCTCACACTTCAAAGTAAAACAACATGATCCACACCCACTGCATTAACAGGCAGATTGGAATGTGATTATATTTCTGATTTCACACTTTTTGAATGTTGTAGTGCAATTCTCAGCTTCCCACCGCTAAACAGTCTATTCTTTAGGCTAAAATGCATTTAGAAATCTGTAGCTTGGGAGAAAAAGCAACTTTGTATATGTGTGTGTGTGTGTGTGTGTGTGTGTACTGTATATTTAAAAGTAAGTATATTTAAAACTAAGTATTTACTAACAAATCAATGCAGAAATGGAATGAAATCAACTGATGAATGAATATATGAGAACCTGGTGTGGAATGCAAGTTGATCCATTCAACCATAATCCATTAAAGATGGCATCACAGTGGCGGAGCCATTAGAGCAATTTGATTATAGGTGGTAGGCCAAGTTGGTTCCACATCTAATTGTATAGCAAACTTGATGGCAGAGTCCCCAACGAGATTTTTCCCACCCTGTTATCTTAAAAACTTTAGATAGTGATACTGGGAATGGATTCTGTGCTCACTGTTATGGTTGGCAAATCACAATGTATGATACAGCATCGTAAACTGAACTCTTGTGGCTAACTCACAATGTTTAATGCCATGGTTTACCTAACCCTACCCTTTTGAAAGTTGCAAAGGGCCAGTTGAATGCCTTAAATGCCTGAAATTTTCTTGAAAGCATCAAATCCTCAGGTTTTGTTTCATTTTTTTTTTTTTAGCATCAGTTGGCCTCTAATATTGGCTCATGCATTTGCATATTATAACAACAATGAAGTGGCAGAGTTAGATATTTAGAAATAGATATTTATCCTACCCTTTTATTACTCCTTTCCTGATTTCATATTTTCTCTAAAATGGTACGTGTTTGTCTGTGTGTGTGTGTGTGTGAATGAAATACATATGCTATTTAGCATTAAGAAAATAATTACTGTGGATTCTTAGCGCACAGGCTTAATCCAGCTGTCACATGCATGGCGACACAATAGACTTGCGATGGCTTTGAAAGAGCTGCTATGCTATATCAGTTTTATAATCCGCAAACTAAGGAGGATTTACATGATAGCCTGTATTCACTCTCCCCTGTGGGTTTATTGCTTTTCTTTACCAAGATCCAGCTTTTTAAATAAATGCTAGAATGCGTGTTCTTAATCTAATATGCAATAGAAACCAAGTAAGGAGATACCAAGGCTACTAGGATTGGTAATTGTCTCTATCGCTTTGCTGCTATTTAATGGTGGTCTGGATTTTTGCACTCCAGATATGGTAGTCCTAACTAAAAATCACTTGCTAGAGTAAGAGAGGGGAACTTGTAATCCTCCAGATCTGAAGCATAACAGGTTGTTCTAGTCAGCATGGAAACAGATGTTGGGGCCTACAGTTCAGAAACATCTGGAGGGCCATATATTTCCCAGCCCTTCAGCTGTGCTTAGAATGTAATCGAAAATCCAAACCAGAACTTCCATGTGATGCTCCTGAAATATGAGAAGCAAAAGCTTAAAATCTCTATCCAAAACTCCATCCTAATTAAGGCACTAATGACCGCTTCATACTTTTTCTGGCTCAACGTAGTCATTACACTTCCATTTAGATTTTCCTAGTCTTCATAATTAAACAAACAAATTAAAACAGCAACAGCAAGACATCGTCTCACCTTTTATTTAAGGAAGAGAGAACAGTGTTATGGAATTCATTCTGGACTCTGTCCAGTTTCTAGTTTGATGCAATCGTTCAATGCTTATCAAAAGAACATCATTTCTTGCTGAATCTTATAGGAATTGTAATACACTCAGGGAAAGCAAGGTGGTTGTGGTTGTTTTAAACTGTTGGCAGTTTTTGCTAGAACCACGTACAGTACTACTAAAAGTCCTAGCTTTTCAACCATTCATCACTGACTATCTTTGCAACCACTAGGAGGAACCCTAAAGCGATTGTCTCCAACCTGGTGCCCTAATGTGTTGGACTGCCACTCCCGTGATCTCTAGCCCGCGTGATTAATACTCCAGGAAGAGGAAAGCTAATACAAAGAAAATGCATTAAAACAGATTCTAGAAAGTCAGAAGAAAATGCCAGTAATATATACAGAACTATAACCTCTGCTTTCTAATCTACAAGTGACTGTTTTCAAGAGTACACTAAGCTGAAAGAAAACACGCTGTGCAATGCGCTAACTACACCCTTCCTCATAGCCACCACTGAAAGCTGTGCCATAACATAAAGACGAAGCCCAGTTTGTTCAATGCTGGGCTAGTTTAATTTCTGAATTTAGTCCCAAAGTCACAAACATTTTGTACTATTTTTTTCCCCCTTCCTCCCCATACACCAAAGGAAGTCAGAGACGGGGGTGGGGGGGAATCTAGCCGTTGATTGAGCTACTGAATAAGAAGCTGATTGTGATCAAGAAGGCAAAATAAATAGCACAAAGAACATTTGAGGGTTCATCAACAATGTATTTGTTCTCTTCTGGTTTACATTTAAGTTTTCCTCAAGCAGAATTTCAATAACATGTATATTCTTTAGCAAAGTCTGCTTGATTCAAAGAGGCAATCTCATCAAAATGTTTTCATCAAGGTGACTGAAGTTTGTGTTCCTTCATGCCTAAAGGGACTTTTTAACAAATATCAGAGGATGGGTGAAACACAGCTACGGGCAAGCTCAAGGAAAAGAGTGCACGCCAAATTTCTGCAGCTTATTTCCTTTCTTGCTACCCCAAAATTGGTACATAAAGGGTCAGGAAGTATTTTCTGAATAGGATTGGCTGTGGTCTGGATGGCAGAGGAAGGAAACCTCTGAAAAGAGAGCAGTAAAAAATTGGATGTGTCCCAGATATTCCTAGTCCTACAGTTCCAAACCACATTTTGTTCTTTTCAACATTATATAATAGGACTCTTTTCATCATAATCTAATATGCCATTTTTAACCCCCCTCCTTTTTGTTTGTTTGTCTGTTTGTTTCTCAATGTCTTCATTAAGGCTTTAGGTTAAATTGTTTGTTATGCAGACTACTGGATTCCATCTGACATGGTCAGAATCTAATTTCTGGTTTCTTTTTCTCTCTCATTACAACTTTGCTCCATCATTCCCAAAGAGCAAGAAGAGGTTCTGAAAGTTTGCATTCTACTTCTGAGGGCATCAGCACTCAAGGATGGATCATAACGGGATTGTTTACATGTGGCCATACTTCTACAAAAGGTCCAAGCTTCCTAAGAGAAAGGCATTCTCTTCTAACATTCCAAAAACTCAACGGTGCCTGCAGATACAAAGTTATTACAGATAGTCCTCACTTAACAACCATTCATTTAGTGACTGAGGTTACAATATTGATGAACAAAGGGACTCACAACTGGTCCTCCCACTTACAACCATTGCAGCACTCCTGTGGTCATGTGATCACGATCTGGGGGCTTGGCAACCAGGTTGCACTTACAACAATTGCAGCATCCCAGGGTCATGTGATCACCATTTGCGACCTTCCTAGCCAGCTTCTGGCAAGCAAAATCGATGGGGAACCACACAATTCACTTAATGATTGCATGATTCACTTAATGACCGCTGCACAAAAAGCTGTAAAATCGGGCACAACTAGCTAAACAACCGCCCCACTTAACAACAAATTTTATGGTCCCTATTGTGGTTGTCAAGCGAGGACTACCTGTACAGTACTGAGATAGTACCTGTCTTATGCAATTTTCTTGTCTCTATTTTGCAAAACCTGAACCCAGATACATAAATATTTCCCCACCCTCAAAAAATATAGGGAGTTGAAGCACTAAGGGTGTTTTCAGAGAAAGAACTGACTAAACAAACGAAAAAGCAAACAAGATTTCCAAATAGGAGTGCAAAGCAAAACTTTTGAAAAATGCATTATTAGCTTGACCAAGTGTCTAAATACAAGCAGTCTCCATATTACCTAAGTCTTGGCTTACATAAATCTTCACAAATAGGGTGGCTGTTGTGTTCGCACACCATGAGACACATGACAACATATGCAAAAACCAACTTATGGAGTGCCTAATCCACAAAGAATAGTAGACACTATCTATGTAAGCAAAAGACAATGATGCTGGATTCACAAAACACATCTATAGCACGGTTTAACACTGGTTCACTGAACAAGCCCCAAGTGACTGAACAACACTGGATGCTAAGCCATCAACTGTGGCTTATGAACCACAATGGCTGATTTTATGCAGTTAAAAAACAACATTATGGCTTAGTATGATCATTTTTGTACTAGGAGAGCTAAAATGGGTTCTGAGCCATTCTATATTTTAAAAGTAAAGAAAGATTTCGCAGAAGTGATTGCGTATCTTCCAATTTCCTGGCCAATACCCCACAACAGACATCTGCTGGGAAGGCATTATGCCCATTTCACAATACACATTGCCAGGTCAAAATAGGCACAGGTGCCAACCAAGTGGCAGCTTAATATGAAAAGCTGTAGAATATGGGAAATTACACCTTTTCGAGGAAAAGAAAAGAAAAAGAAAACCTAAACACTTGGCGATCAGCAGTGCCAAGTTGAAAGCACCTGTTTCATTACAAAAAGTCATCTTTCCTTTTACTCATAACATTATCCTTTTACAAAAGCCTCTTACACTGTATTTTGCCAGATTTACTTTTGCAGTTTCATTCACAAATGGACCTTTTCTAAGCTTTTGCATTAAATCAAACGTCTTTCCATTTATCCTAGCCATCAAACCAATTCAGAAATCAGAATCTAGGATTAGATTTGTGTCAATATCTTTCTTTTTGTCCTTCATTATTTCTCAGTTTGGAAGTCCCATTGATATCTTCCTCCAAAGCCACTCCCATTCTTCAACTTTCCATGAGATTTCTTCAGATCATCTTTTCATATAACTTCTCTTGGTTCTTTGGTTCTGCTTGGTCCCTGTGATTTGTAATTAACTTGTGGGATTTCTTACCACATAATGTGGCAGTGACCACTAATCTGAATAATCGGATAACACTATTGAAACTTCTGGTTTGGGGACAGTGTGCCTCCAAATAACAATTGCAGAGAAACAATGGCAGGAGAGGGGTGTGTTTTCATGTCTTCCTTGTGATCATCACCAAGGCATTTGGTTGGCCACTGAGAAGGATGAAGGTGACAGGATGAAGAATAGTCAACAGTGAAGACTGTTTTCACAGTAATTATTCTTTTCACTGAGCATGGCATCCACCTCTGGTCTGCTTACGAAACCAAAATATCTAAAACATCTATCCTTTATGATTTAGCTTTTGGTTTTTGTCTTGTGCAATAACAACATAATTTATCTCTTCCTTTTCTCTGGAACAAAGGGAAATGTGCTAAGACAACTGTATTACACTTCCACAATTTCACTCTGCTCTCCAAATTAAAAAACAAAAACCTTCCTTTTTCTCCTTCCTCCTTCCTTCCCTCCCTCCCTCCCTTCCTCTTTTCCTCCCTCCTTTCTTTCTCTCACTTTTCTGTTTCTCCTTCCTTCCTTCCTTCCTTCCTTCCTTCCTTCCTTCCTTCCTTCCTTCCTTCCTTCCTTCCTTCCTTCCTTCCTTCCCTCCCTCCCTCCCTCCCTCCCTCCCTCCCTTTTCCTCCCTCCTTTCTTTCTCTCATTTTTCTGTTTCTCCTTCCTTCCTTCCTTCCTTCCCTCCCTCCCTCCTTCCCTCCCTCCCTTTTCCTCCCTCCTTTCTTTCTCTCATTTTTCTGTTTCTCCTTCCTTCCTTCCTTCCTTCCTTCCTTCCTTCCCTCCCTCCCTCCTTCCCTCCCTCCCTTTTCCTCCCTCCTTTCTTTCTCTCATTTTTCTGTTTCTCCTTCTTTCCTTCCTTCCTTCCTTCCTTCCTTCCTTCCTTCCTTCCTTCCTCCCTCCCTCCCTCCCTCCCTCCCTCTTTGATATTATATGCTTACACAGCCAACCATCTGGCAAAATCTGTTGAACTTCTATAACTCTGAACATTTTCAACGTTGTTTTTTTTTTTAAATGGCATTTTCATGTTTGGATTTTTAATTTTTTTGAACCCAGATCTATGCCATCTCTAGAAAGTCAACATCATCAAAGATATTAGTCAAAGACTTTCTTTGTCTAAAATACATCAGAAATCTAAAGAAATGTTTAATTTCATTATGCCAACTACATCTGCTTTAAATAAACATTCAAGAAGGCAAAGATTTTAATCTAAAGTTAGTGGACCACATTATAATGTTTAATACTGAAGGAAATATGGTCAGAAGACAATGTAATCTATTTTTAAGGGGAAATGTTTACAAGGGAAAGGTGTGTTTATGTGTGAATTGGCTCCAGTTTGAATTACATTCTATACAGGTGGCTTCTTCAGAATGGAATTAGCACTACAAGTCTTATGTGGCTTTTGCTGAAAATGGCAATTGTTTAGAAGGGAATGGTGTTAAGAAAAAGAAATATGTATTGTTGCTCCTGGCTCCAGCCATGCTGAAGTTTTCTGAACATTTTTTTTTAAAATAAACTATGTTACTTAAAAAAAAAAAGTTGATCTGTAACACAATTAATTATTTTTCCACTATGCTGGAGCCAGTCTACCCCTAGCTGAGTCACTGAAAGCAATGGAAATTAAACTAATTATAACTAGTTTAAACTATTTCATTTTCATTGGGGCTGCTATATATAATGAAGAAGAGGCATTTTTTTTCAATGTTTCCCAATGCAAAATACATCAAACTCCATAGAAATATCTAACCCTGTTAGGATCAGACTTAACACATTTATTTTATATGTTGAGTGTATGTGTGTGTGTGAGAGAGAGAGAGAATAAGTATCTATATTTGGTGTGAGCATAAGACAAACTTCAGAAATTCTGTTCATGGCTCCTGATTAAAATCAAATAAATTGACAGGCAATCTGTATGGAGTTGCTCCACATTTGTAGTGGCCCTATATTTGTGGATCTCTCTCACTCAATGTAGCATGTGTGTAATATTAAAAACCAGACTCAAATATTTGTTGCAAGAAATAAACAAACTGCTTCTCTACGCTCAACAAGCATCATTCTATGGGCAAAAGCTGGTTGGACTAGCCACTGAATTGCCTTTAATTCTGATGTTGAGCACAATCTTCCATACAATTGAAGAGAGAATCCAGGTTAGTGATGCACTTTTCTCTTCCAACACTTTGCTGCCTCCTCTCAACATCTTTAGCATGGGACCATCATGTCAAGAAGGTGTTCCACTGTGGAATCAGAGCCTTGTTATTTTGCTCTTTTATATAGAGCTGATGGATAACAGATTTTGCAGTAAGCTCTAAGGATCTTAGACAGCTCTGCAAGGTTTGGACCCTTTTAAGCTTCTTTTCTTTGCTAAGTTAATACACAGATGCATCTCTTTTGCTAAACCCTGCAAAACTGACACAGGCTTTGCTCTATTTTTGTCTAAGTCTCATTAGAACAATGTTTTTGGTTTTTTGGTTTTTTTCCAGAGCTGGAGAGTCTCCTTGAAGGTAGCACTTCCCTGTTTGAGCTCAATCAAAAGCTAAATAAATAAAATGAAAGCAAAATGCACAAAGAAATATAATGTGCAGAGTGAAAGATGGATATGCTGGCTGAGAAATATCTGTTACTTGGCAAAAATTGTCTTCCAAAGCAAGAAGGAAGCGAGTCCAAATCATTTCATACCCTATTCCAGTGTACTTCAGTTATATATAGAACAGATCCTTTAGATCTCCCACTGCATATCAGAAATAAATCGTGCCTACGATGCACATGAATAAGCCTCCTGTGAGTTTTGTTCTCTAACTTCCTCGCATTACATGCTCTGAGTTGAAGTGAGGTCTGTGCAACCACCAAGGATTTTATTTCTGAGTTATAAAAGAGGGGGAGGACTATATCAGACTGACCTCATTCCCAATTGGCATGAAATTTCGGTTTTACAGAGTGGAAAAGAGATGTGCCGTGGACAGCTGCAAGATAGAAAGGTGGAAAGGGAAACATGATATTATTCACTTCCCAAAGAGCCTTAGAAGCTAAAAATGGATAAGCTGGTATTCATTTTGTCCATTCTATTCTGAACTGGAGTGTTTGTTCTGCCCCACATACTGTTTTAGCTGCGTTAAGGTTTATCCTGAAGAATTGCTACAGTAGACTTAGGACTTGTACAAATTCTAAGGTGCACATGCAAACAGAGACTATAATGTATAGGGATTGTCTAACTGGAGACTTTTAGTAGCATTTGACCATGACCTTCAGTCTTATTAACATCTGAAAGTTCCTTAAAACACAGACAACATTTTCAGACTAGAAGGAAAGAGTCATCCTGGAATATGGCTTATAGATTCACTTTTCTAAATTAAAGAGTTGTTGTTGTTGTTCAGTCGTTAAGTCGTGTCCGACTCTTCGTGACCCCATGAACAAATTAAAGAGTGTCCTTCCTCAACATAAATGAGGATTTAATAATCCCTTAACATAAAGCTTTCTTCTCTATTCCTCTCTGATAAACTTACTACTTTGTCTCATTCTTGTGCACACTTGCTGATCCAGCTATTGGTCTGAGAAGAAATTCATATAAATATGACAAGCTCTGACTTTTAAATGCTGCTAATTTTAACAGCCAAAGTACACCCTGAAAAATGGGGCAATAATGAGAAATTGCTATGGTCCTCAGGAATATGAATAAAAACTATTTATAAAAGCAGGGGACAATTTCACAGCAAATTACTGAAGTATCCTGTCACAATTGATGACACTGTTAGAGACCAAATCATTCCTTTGGAAAAATACTTCCTTATCTGTGCTCACACACACCCTGGTTATTATTGGGGCAGGATCAGATGTTTTGCCCTTTAATGGAGACCTTGATTCCCAGGTATAAGTTAATAATTACCAACTACTATTTATGTAATTGATCTTTGGGAATATATTAGCTACAATTCGACAAGACTTTTTAGCTGTTGCAATTAGCTCCAGAGGGACATATTTCTTGTATTTTTCTGAAAATATGTCACCGCTCACCATAATAGGTCCAAAGGTGAACATCTAAGACATACTGGCTTCTCAACAGTGTTAGCTCCTGGTGTTTGGGAGGTTTAGGTCAGCTTTTCCAAGCAAGTGCCCTTCCTATGTGTGGACTTTGTCAGAAAACTCCAGCCAGCATAGTCATTACTTAGCATTCCGGTGGGTATAGTTGTAAGATTTGGAAGAGATCTGGATTTGTGGAGTTCTCTGACTGCAGTTCTCTCTCTCTCTCTCCCTCTCTTCTTAAATATTTCGATTACATTTTACAATACAAGAAAAGTATAAAAATGAAAAGAAAAAAAAAGTGTGAGAAAAAAGAAAGGAAGTGAAAATAAGAAAGAAAACATAGAATGTTGATTTCCGCCCTTCTTTCTATCAAGTAATTGCCATCTTACTCTTTCCCGTCCCTCTTTAACCCTTTCTAATCCCCAAACTCATAAATCAGGTAAAATTGCAGTTCTCAAAACTATAACTCTTGTTCTGGTTTTGGCCCACCACCACTTTTTACTTCCCTAAGATGCAACAATGAAACCTCTTTGAAGAAATGACATGAATGCCTCAAGTACAAAGAAAGTAGGGTTACTTTTTGGGATGTAAAAATTCAGATCATCTTTAGACAGCAGCAAAGAGTTAGAATTCTCTAGATCTCTCTGCCATCTAGTGGTCATGAAGATTTTTGTAGCCCAAATATGGCAGCCCCAAAGAAAGGAATCTATCTAGGAAAGCATCAAACAAAGGTTGGACAGGATTTACTATCAAGTCACTCAGATTGAAGTGTGATTCTTGCCCTACACCATCTGTGACCTCATCATCTATTCTAGGCAATAACTCGGGATATAATGGAACTAACTGGAACAAATTACTTGCAGGACAAAGGGCACCATTATAGCTATCAGTGTCAGGATTAGCCCAGGAAACTCCAGGAGACAGTACAGATTCAATTCCCAGAGTCACCCGACAAACATCCTGCATTCCTCAGGGAGGTGCCAGTCTCATTCTCTTATCTCTACCTCTCTGTTCTGGGGATAAGAGAACGCGCTTAACTCTTTCCGCTCTAGCTCTCACAATCAGCCAGGGACTATGGGTTAAATTGCTACCCTGAAGCAACTGATAGGCTAGATGTTGTATTAAGCCACAATGGTTTGTACTTTGTTTCGTTTGTGTTTTGTGTAAACTATCATTCATGGTTAAGATAGTAATAAAACATAGTTAAGAAACCTATGGTTTAGTGTGATTACAAGTCACAGTATGAGGGTAGGAAATGTTTCCCCAAATGCTGTTGCTAATGGCTTGTTTGTTTGTTTGTTTTGGTAGTATTCCCCCCACCCCCGGGGGAAAGGATTAAGATAAAGGGGTGGAACATGGGATGAAGGATATGCCTCAACAGCAACATTTTCCCTAGATTTGATTCAGGATGATTGCTTGGACTTGTTCTGATACCACCTAGAGCTATCACGGCTGGAAGCTTCAGTCTTCCAAAGCTGTCAGTCTTGATCCAAGACTTTGGTCTAGCTCATTCCCATCTCTAACTTTGCAATAATATATTGCTTTAAAAATGGCTGTGTTCACAAAACACATTAAACTTGCTTACAAAGTTGTCCATTTTCTAGGTACACAGAAACGACTGAACTTTTATGTCCTACAAATGTCACTCATTTAATCACAATTCTGTATATTCTTTTCTGGTTTTATTAACACTGTTATATCTTTGGTTGTATTTCATCATATCTTCTGGTTATTTGTATTTACATTTATGTATATATATGAAAGAAAGAAACCACTGAACTCTAAGCTAGTCAAATAGGTCGTATTTACACAACATAGTAGGCCACAGATAATTGACCAGGCTTAACACCAACTAAGTTAACATGTTTTGCAAATGCAGATTTTTAAGTGACCTGGTTAAGCAAGTTATATAATCCAGTTCATAAGTTTTCTGCCAGATCTCTGGAACAACTTTTCATTCTCATTTATTTTTACACCACTATATAGTAAATAAAATAAAGTAAAATAAAATAAAAATACTATTGCATTTTAAAATACTTATTCAAAAATGTACTTACATTCAGTGATATTCACTGGAAGGAATAAAGGTAAGATGAGATGAACAAAATGCATATACTTCTGAATTTGCAAATTTCTCAAATATATTTTATAAATTACTGTACTGAAAAGAAGTATGTATTCCTAGAATCACATATTTTTCTTATTTACATACACCTTAAAAACCCTTTCTTCAAAACATATACCTTGCACTGTTTTGTTCACTTACTTTCTTTCATTATAATATTGTCAAAAAGAAAACAAAATTTTCTTTCCCATTGTAATTCCCCATTTTTTAAAAAAGAATGAAGTATAGAGCAGTATACAGAAAGTTCATGCATTCGTGAAGAAAATGAATTAAGGAACACATTTGAGCAAGAAAAATTCCTGTCTAACCTCAGTCATTTAACTTTTTTTTTTTTTTTTGTCTGCGCTCAGTCATTACTGACCCTGCAGTGCCTGCCTGGACGAGTCCTGTGCAGTTTTCAAGGCAATTGTTTCGGAAGTGGTTTGCCAGAGCCTCCTTCCTAGAGCAGAGCCCAGCTGGCGAGCGCAGGAGGCGGGGTTTCCGTTGCTTTGCGCCCTTTTCGGGCGAGCGCGGTTTCGCGCTTACCGGCAACTGGTCCCGTCTCTCTGTGCAAGGCGCTGCCAGCATTTTTCCTCCCACCGGAGTGAGAGTCCCCATTTATCTACTCACATGAGTTTTCGACCTGTTGGGTTGACAGGAGCTGGGGAGGAAACAGGAGCTCACCCTGTTAACGCGAAGGCTGGACTCGAACCGCCGAAGTGTCGGCCATTTCTGGCCGGCAACTTTCAGCGTCATTAAGCCGCTGCGCCACCGCGTCCCCATCCCAGTCATTTAACTAGCAAGGTAGTAATCAAACTCATTATCCACAGAATCTGTATGGTATGGAACATCCATCAAGATAATGATAATAAAGCAATAAATGCATTGGCACAGGAACATATATCCTAGAAGGTAGCTGGAATAAACAATACATCTCCTGTTAATTATCAAATTACTTAACAATGGCTGTGAAGAATTCAAATAACCTTGAGGGTAAGTTACAGTGACTGGTGGCCAGTATTAGCTTTAGTGTCTTTAAATGATTTTCCCGCCCACCATCTAATTGTTAATCATGAAAAGTATAATATGATTTCTTTCAAAGAAATAATAATCATGAGAAGTATATGATTCATTTCAAAAAAATAATAATTTTGAAAATTAGTTCATCCTTGCGGGATATAAATCAGCTTTCCCATATCACACTAAGTTGTGGTTTATTTATCTCTGTGTTATAATAGCTCTCACGTTTTTACTAAGGTAGAAAGACAGGGTACAAATCAAATCAGTCAATATATCAAAATTACCTGATACCAATCTAAAACTAAATTTGGGACATATGTGTGATCCATTCTATGTAGTATAGGTTTAGTGAACACACTTGCATTTTTATATTAAATATTACTATAAAACATATATAATGTACATGTTTGGAACATTTTCAATACCCAAAATATTTGATTATGAGGGAGCTGGAATGAGTGGGGGAAATAAATCAATTAAATACATCATGTGACTGAAATATTATATTTAAACACACCCAATGTAGAGGTTTAATTTGAAATGGTCAGAAACCTGGGTTACAATACATACATACCTTACATTATTTAGAAGAGAAAGGGCTATATGAATACACACACACACAGAGTTATAGGCATAAAGATATAAAGTATGTACTTTCTAAGAATAGTTCCCCTTAAAAAGTACCTTTACAACTTTCAATCACACCCATTTTCAATGCTCAGCTGGATTTATTTTGCATTCACATATCGGGTTGCTAAAAATGTTATGAAAAAAATGAAGGTCATTTCCCATTGAAAAATATCCATACTTATCAATGATCAATAGGTGAAGAATCGACATTGTAAGAGTATGGCACTTGAAATGGAAATAGTAACTTAACTCTGGAATAGTTTTCTTTAGTCCTAAGACTCAGAAATGAATTCTACTGTCTGGAATGATATCCTGTCTGAGATTCTCGGGGCTCCCACCCGGACGCTATTGCAGAAGGGATTATAAACTTGGCTGTCCTCCCACACCTTGGGGTAGGGGTGTTTGTGGAAGCCTGCTGGTTATGCTTTCTGCTTGAGGGTATATGTTTGTCTGAATGCCTGTGATCTTCTTTCTACTGGCACCTTTTCTTGCTTCTTATTTTTAACGCAGGTCATCCAGAATCGCTTTGGAGTCAGACAGCCTCTACATTTTGTAAATCCATCCATCCATCCGCATGTTTGAATTCAGATTTTATTTTTAATGGGGAACATATGTGGCATTTGGCTAAGGCAATAGAACAGATGCAGAAAGATGGGTAAAAGGGTGATGAAAATTATTTCAAACAAGAAAACTGCAAAAAAAAAAAAATCACAATACAAAAGTTGAGTTGCTTGACTGTCTGTGTTCTTCAGGATGAAACCCCACAGATTAAGTTGAAATCAACCTGAAGTTTTAAAACCAAGGACAAAATGAAGTTAATTAAATACCAAAGCAATGGATACATTATCTGATAAGATACTGTGTTCAGAATTCAGATAATTAAACAAATTAATCATATAAAGTGAAAAAAAAGCCAATATAAAATAGAATACAATATTATTAGTTATGATTGCCATTCACTTCTAAATTTCCACCATTTATCTGGGTCAACAAATCTGGTGAGAGTTCTAGCATTCCATTTTTCTTCTATCAAGACAGCTTCCCAGCTTCCCTAATTTTATTTTATTTTCGAAGGAAGAAAAAAAAAACTATTACATTTTTGAAAGATAGATCTCTGTTGTCTTCTACTGGAGAAATCCCTGCCTCCCTCTCTCCATTGTTCCCAATAAACTTGGTGATCTGTCTTTTGCCCACACATCAGTGCCTTTAAAACTACCAGTGGGATTAGCATCACTCTCCTGGGATATTCCACTGCCTCATCACAACCTATTTGTCTCAATGAAGAACTAATTAAATGCATTATTCTTATTCGAGGGAGAAGCAAATAGTTGAATTACTTTCTTGACTTAGGCATGCAGTCCTTCCACCTCCCTTTCACAGCTCAGCCTTTGCTTTGCTTTGTCAGGTCCCTGGGGACAGCTCAAGGCCCTTATGTGTTATGAAGTCAGTGAATCTAAGCCACCTTCTCCTCCCTTTCCAGTCCCTTACTATTCACTGCAATGGTTGGATGAGTAAGTCCCTATAGATTCAAGGGACTCATGCTCCAGGCTGGGCACTGAACCAAACATCATTCTGTTCTCTTTAATCATCCAATTTTCTTCATTTCTTCTTTCATCCCAGTTTTTTTTTTTTTTTTTTAATCCCAAATGAACCAAAATGGAGCATCAAAGCTTCAATAAGTGGCTTTGAAAAGTGCCCATATAGAATGCTCTGAGATGCCAAGTTGGGTTGAAGGGTAATCACAGCTATTGGTTTATTGTGTCTGCAAAACAGGAGGTCAAAGATTCAGCTGATTCCCTCCCACATTGAGCATTTGGGGGATGAATCCAAGGAAGAAGCAATTCTGGGGAAACAGCACTGTCCTTCTTTCTAACCAGGGGCTGAGCAGAGCCACAGCTCCAGAGAAAGGGAGTTCTGGATAAGTAGGAGCTCTGTTTTGCTTTGCTAGGAGAATACACATATCTGTATTCACAATGGATCTAAGTCTTAGAAAAAGTGATAATAAGCAGTTACTGGTAGGTAACATTTGACCTGCTGATCAGTCGGTGAGCTGAATTTAGTAAACAGGAAATTACTCCAAAGGAAACCTCTTTTCCCATCTGAATGTTACTGAATGCAGAGGCATCCATTTCTCAAGGATTTCTCTCTTGGGTGGAGAGAGCTTACAGTTGTGCATCAACGTGAGTTCTCACACAAAGCAGCTTCTCTCAAATCCAACATTCTCCCTCTCTCTTTTTTTTTAACAGAATAGTTTATGTAATCAACATCCAAGGCAAAGAGTGAACTATTGTTTGGTGCACAATCTCTGCGCCAATTGCCTGCCAAGTCACTGTCGCTACTAGTATTTAACTCATTACTTTGTCAATCCCTTTGCGATCAATTGAGTAAAGAAAGGGCTCTTTTGTACAGCCAAACTCCATTCTTTTTAGCATTCAAAAGGCCAACCCTTTTCAGTCCAGATGTGGATATGCCTGCTTGCTTTAACTGTGCACCCAGGACAAAATACAGAACTGGCTACTCCTCTCGCCCCCTTTTTCCCCCATAGGCAGATCTGGATTCATGCCAGACTGATTAAAAAACAAAACACTCTTCTCAATTTCAACAAAAAAGTACCTTTGTTTGAAGGGACATAGCAAAATAGTATGGGTTAGAGCACAACAAACAGATGCATTGCAAGGCAGTCTTCTCATGGGGAAATGGTATCATGACATTAAGAACACAACTAGAAGAATATTGGCGATGCCTGTAGATTGTGTTTTCAATATGGCCATCCGTTGTTGGCCATTTTTAAAGTTCAATCTTTGATGTATCTTTATTTCTTCATGAATATATTAAAACATGTTGTATAATAGATACATTTATATTTCACCATTCCTCTTGATTGTCCACAAAACTACTCATCCTGTGCAAATAATTCAATTTGATTTGCACTTGAAGACTTGGCACAGCAGTTTTACAGCCCTGGCAAGGTTGTCTCAGCACAAGGTAAGAGCTAGTTTACTACATAAAAGAAGTTCCTAAAGAAAGATGCCATCCAGTGCCGTCAAATCTACTAAAATGACCTATCCTTCCTACATAGATCAGGAGATGACATTCCTACATAATAATGACTGGAGCAGAGTGTGATTAGAGTTGAAACCAGCAATAGTTGTAGCATTTGAGCAATGGGTGAGATAAGATTAACTCATGTGGGGGCTTCCTAAACATCTGGATTGAGGACAAATTGGTTTCTCCAGCAAGCCAACCAAGTTATACTGTGTGGGGACATCTTTCCCTTTTAGAATGATCTACGGTTGAATAGATCCTTAATCACATTCATCCTCCAGCAACCCTGTTTTTGTTTTTTTTTAAGTATTGACTGATCTCTTATTCTCCTAGGTTTTAGGAATTGGGTTAAGAAACATTTTCACTCTGGCCTTACTTGTGAATCAGTTCAGATATTATAGTTTAATAATTTAGATGTCTTAATTGTTGGCTTTTATTATTTTCCTCTTCCAGAATCTCAACATGGGATAAACAGTACTGCTCTTTGAATCTTATCCTCATAACAACCAAGTTAGATAAATTATGCTGATTAACTGACCACTTTTCACTGAGCTTCTATAGCTGATGCTGGACCTGAAGCTGTGTTTCATAGAACTAGTTTAGCACTCCAGCACTACATAATGCTGGGTCATTGACTGTTTTATTGCTTTGTTTCTTAATCTGTTTTACCCCACTTTGGTGGTAGATTTCCATCAAGAAATATAAAGATAGGTAGGTTACCTTCACACTGATGTGAGAGATGAGGATGACAGTGTATTGAAGAAGCAAGTGGGGTGTGGTAGGGAACCAGTATTTCTCCACCTTTGGGTAATTTACAACTCTTAGCATCTCTAACCATTAACCATCTGACTGGCATTGCTGGGAATTGTAATTCAGTACCATCATATGGACCACAGATTCCCAGCTCTAATATAGGGCATGTAGGAAAAGATGGTTCTGGATCAGGTATAAGTTTTCAAGGACCAATGACAGCTCTTCCAAAGAGATGGAATTATTAATCTTCCAGGTTTTGGTTTGGTTTTAAATGTGTCTCTTTTGCTAAGGCCTCAGAATGTCATAGTACCTGGCATTTTATCTGTGCCTGAATGCTGAGCAAGATTGGACCGATGGGAGACCAATGAGGTTTATAGGCTAGTCTGGAAAGCTAAAAGGCAATGGAAAATTAATTCTGTACTGTTACTAAGAATACTGTAAGGCTACATCATGTTGTCACCAGGTAATGCACTCAACTCAGAGATGATCTTAACCGTTGCTCAGTCACCATTTTTTTCCTCTCCAGCTACTTTGCAAAATGCATTGAGTGCTCTGCAGGGTGCTGATTGTGATTCACTGGAATCTGCTATGACAAAGCCAATGTAATCCAACTTATCTGACCTGTCATGCCTTGATTGATTAGCTATGACATATCTGATTGGGTCTGACTTATTAGAATGTGATCTGACCTGACTTGCTTTGCTTGTCTATCTTTGTTTAAACATGATTTATTTCAACCTGAATCTGAGTGACTCGACTTCTCTTAAGAGCTTGATCTACTCTTCAAGAGCACATTATAAGAAGCAGGTATCAGCCTGATACAGAAATTGATGCAAAAATAATTACAACAAATCCAGTTAGGGTTACTTTTAACAATGAAAAGTAAAAGTATTGTTGCTGGTGTTGTTACTATTATTACAACTATTCAATGACTCTGGGAAAAGACACCAAAAGGTTCATATGCAAAGAAATAGATTGCTCATCCATTTTAATCAAAGTTTTAGATTAGACCACTGGGTGTGTAGTAAGGGATGTGCAAAGCTTTGCTCTGAAGATCTGTCTTCCTCGCCTTGAATCAATCAAAAGTCTTCCAAATGTCAGTTTGACTTTTAGCACATATAGTTTTATCAAATCAATCTGATTCTTTGAATTTCTTTCAATGTTCCAAATCAAGAATCTGAATTGACTCAGCTACATGCATGGAACTGAATTTGAATCAAATCACAGATTCAAATGGGATCATGTCAGGTTTGTGCACCCCTGACATGAAACTGCCTGATATCAACTAGAATTTACTAACTGTGTATGCAAGATGCCTCTTCTCTACATTTAGGAAGCCATAAATTCTGACTAGGAAATATATATTCTAAATTAATCATGGTCAATCCATGTCCAACCCTTAACTGAAAATGAGTGGTGTTTTTCTTTCCTACAGACACAAAGCCCTAAAACATGCTTACTACGTTAAGCAGGGTTAAAGTTAAAGGGATCTCATTCTTTAGATTACAGCAGAATTAATTGAGGTGTTTAATCAAAGAGATACTACTTGGCAACAACATAAAGCCTCTATTCTCTTGAGATCCTCTGAACAATATTGGCAGACGGACTGCCTTTAAACAAACACAAAAGACACATCAACAAGCTTGGATCTGAGCTTCATTTTTTTTTTAATGTTAAAAACCTATACAACTTACCACCCAAACCCTCTCTTCATTTGCATGCATTATTAAATGCTTCTAAAAACCAGCATGGATTAGAGTATGTGATGTTGCAAAGGGGCAACAATAAATGAGTGAGTGAGTGAGTGAGTGAGTGAGTGAATGAATGAATGAATGAATGATTTACTCTGCACATTTACTGCAGAGGAAATAGAACAGTTGTTGCCATATTGCTATCTTGGTAAATAGCAACAGTTCATGATTTAACTTTAAACCATTAGGAGAACAATCCTGCTGTATGGAATGAGAATATCTATCTATCTATCTATCTACACACACACACACTTACATTCTAATATAATAGAATGCAAGTAGTAAAGATATAAATTGGGTTTGATTATGTTCTTTGTATTACAGTTTCTTTAGGTCGTCATGCACAACTGTGTTTCAAATGATTTTACATTTAACTTTTATATATTAGTCTTCTGAAAATGCTTCTCTCAAGTAATAATGTTATTATCACATTCTTAAAAATTACCCCTTATCTAGGATCAACCAAAGTATTCTACTAGGGCATAATATGTTAAAAAATAGAGAAATGACTCCCATTATAGTTTAGTGCCTATCATATCCAGCCAAAATGAACCTGGGATATCTGTCAGCTAATTGCAATGCTTCCTTTCCTGGCCATTATACTGGTAATATTCCACTGGCAAGGAATGTTTCCAACTGGTTAATCAATAGTTTCAATAATTGTTCTGTTAGTAATGTGGACATACAGCTGTTCATACTGTAATTGGATTGACTTTCATATGAACTATTGACAGTTTCTGCTTTTTATTCTTTCCAACATAACAGAATGTGGGAAAAGGGCTCAGGACTGTGTCCATCTGTCTGTCAATCAGCAGGATAACTCTAAAAACAGAACAGAATAGGATGAAATTTGGGGGGAAAGCTGGAAAAAGAATGTGTTTGAAAATGGACCAAATCAGACTAAAATCCCCCAATCTATTCCTATAGAAAAGACATGTTGCAGATTGTTGCTCATAAATAAAGATATTCGGATCTCGAATAGTTAGGCAAAGTTCTTTCCTAACCTTGTTACTTGAAGTTAGATTCTCCTTCCCACAGCAAATTGACATATGCTGAGTCATGGGTTGTTTGAATAATTATTTATTGAATATCTCATAGAGGTCTAGCTTACCCATTACATTAAGCCATTAAAATGGTTGTCAAGTCAGAATTACTGGATTCACACATCATTCTAAGCCAATCAAACAACATAACATCTATCTGCAATAGTCAACCTAAGCAGTAGATTGTATGATAGCATCTCAGGGGGAAAAAAAAAATTGTATTGTTGAAATTAATCTTGGTTACAGAGGCATACTTCCACTCAGTTTACTATATTTTAGTACTATTAATTTAATACAGTTTTGGCTATAGGTTGGATATACAATTCAGAACGAGTATGCTATATCAGCCAGCTAGTAGGATTAAGCAGGATTATTGTCTTCATAGATGCCCAAAATTGCTTTTCAGGAGCACCTCTAGAATTCTTTGCCAAAATAAAACAAAACACTTATTGTCCTGTTCTATTCATCTGAGATAATCCAGATCATTTGCGGGGAGGGGTTAATAAAGAAATAAAATGATCTTAACCATTTTTAATTGAAGTCTAGCTAGGTGCTCATATCCTCGAAACCATGTTGGTGTATGCATTGATTAAACTGCTTCAACATGCTAATAACTGATATTATGCATTTATGCCCAAAGTATTGACTATTAAATTACCATATGCATGAAACTCAGAATTCAATGTGCATTACAGCAAATCCTACCAAATATAAGTGCTCCGGAGAATTAATTCTGTGCATCTTTAACTGCACTGAATAAATTGCTAACAAGTATTAAATTAACTGTTACAATCAAATGGCCCTATTTACACTAATGACAGATACAATGTTTGGCATTTCAATGTGATCCATTTGCATGAAGAACATTTAGAATTTCGTACTCCAACTGTACGTCTGACAAATTTCTGGGAACAAAAAGGTGAAAAATCTGAGTGGCGCAAAATCACATACACAAGTTTTGCCTTGCGGCATTGTAGGCTCTTAAAATAAGCAACTTGCAGAAGAAGGACCTTTTAAACTTCAGAGTTTCTTAAATATTCTTTCTCTCTATGTATATACATAAAGCTATATACACCAACACATTTCAGAATGTCTTACAAGAAGGCTTCTTAAATTAAAATAATAAATGAATTTGTACATTTCCTTCCAGGATTATTTTTTTTTTTAAACTTCATTTCAGTGAAGTTGGGTAAGAAATAATTATACCAGTTACTGAAAGACAGGTAGGCATCAATATTTTCTTGGGTTAAACTGAAGCTTACCTTTCTCGGCACAGATCACAGACTTTCTCTGACCACCCCAAAAAAAAAAAAAAGATTTTTTTTCCCATTCTGAATGATTAGACATTGAAATTAATGGGTGAAAACATTAAACACTAACACCTGTGCTTCCTCAGGCACTCCAAAACTCCAAACCAGCTGGCAGAAAACCATCTATCAAACATAGCACTGCTGTGATTGGCAAACAGTTTTGACAAACGACAAGATCCATGGGTTTAACCATCTCTCAAAACTCATTCCTCAGCAAATCAGCTGCAGATCTGCCCACAGCAGGCAGAAATTAATTTTGATGGTGTTTCCATTCTCCCTACTCAAGCCTGGTCATTTTTCTTAAGTGACCTCTATTTAAATAGTTAACAATGTCTGAGTGACTCACAGGCAACGAACTGAGAACCTCTTAGAAGTCATTGTAAGCCATTGATATTCTACAATTTAAAAAATGGTTAAGAATTGTGAGGAATAAAATAGCTACCTGTATGATTCTAGCAAGGAAGGCACTTCTTAACCAAAAAAGGAAAGAAAAAAGCCAACTACTTTTCTCCAGGTGATCTTGAAGGTCTTCTCAATTTATTCTTCTGAGTTTTATCTATGGCCTTTAGAATGTGAATTTCACATTAGATAATTACCAGGTCTGAGGGATTACAAGTAAGCCTTCATCAGAGAAGAAAGATACATCTGAAGGGTATGCTATCATAATCTACACTGAAAGCTTCAGTGATAAATCTAACATGTGGAAACAAAGTGGAATGTATTTAAAATATAGACACTTCGAACTTTGACCTTTTGTTGATTGCTTACTGCGCAATCACTAACTGTGAACTCCATGTCAATATGCAGAAAGTGATAGGAGATGGCATAACAGCCTTTTCCATGAATCTCAATTATTCAAAAAAGGCCTCCAAGAAATCCATTTTTCTAAAGCCTTTTTAAAAGAATAAGCTGCAAAATCCCAAAGGAAGAAGGATTCCAAGCACAAATTGCTTAACTACAAAGTATCAGCACAATGGTCTCTTTGCTAATTTAGAATTGGAAATCTACAATTGGACTGCTGTGCAAATTAATTCATTATCCTTTCGTGATGTAAACCTGCATGAGTAATAATCCGTCGGCAATATATGATTTAT
Organism: Liasis olivaceus; assembly: GCA_030867105.1. Taxonomy (NCBI): domain Eukaryota; kingdom Metazoa; phylum Chordata; class Lepidosauria; order Squamata; family Pythonidae; genus Liasis; species Liasis olivaceus. Next base: position 17,785,267 of record CM061361.1, read on the forward strand.
CGTGTTCTTCCTGCATGGCCCATATGTTAAGGTTAATGCTAATTAAATGGAAAATGTATACCTGTAATTGCACACATTCACTGGCATTCCAAATGGTACACAGATAAAGGTGTAAGTAGAGGTTGGAGACAACCTGGAACATGCACCTGGTACAAAATCCAGCAGCAAGATTATTGGCAGAACAGCCCCAGCAATATAGAATGTTTATAATATACTAGACAACCCGTGACCTGCTGGGTCATCATTTCAGAGACATTTCCTTACCTAAACAGAGAAACGGAATGACCAAGGGCAAAAAAGCAGTGGGAGTGTAAGCGAATTGCTGCCGGCTTCCCCATTGATTTTGCTTGTTGGAAGCTGGCAGGAGCATCAGCAATCTTCCTTCCCTCCCTCCCTCTCCACATATAATATAGGCTTGCGCTGCTAGCCCTCCCCTCACGACCTCAGGAAAACCCCGGTGAAGCTGCCTCCTTGGCTGACCCGTGGAACCGGCTGCCACTTTGCTGGGGGAGGTGGTACAAAGGGAGCCACGGACCATGAGGAAAACTGCACTCCTGCATGCCAGTCTAGTGTGTCCCCTAGAGCCCACTCCCTTGAGGGAAGAAGAGGGCTTACTGGTTGACTACCAGGGCCCCCCAGCCAGCCCTGCCTTGCCAGCAGGCATCCAAGTCATCCTTCCCTCAATGCTGATTGCCATTAAGAGATTTAAAATTTAGGCCTCGGTTCCAAAGCAGCCAATTGCTGCTCGCCCATCAGGCCTTGCCACAGCCAATTGGGCGCAGGGGACAGAGGAGGTGGGAAAGAGGTTGGGGATACACCCATGACGATCCCATGTCCTGGGCTGACTGAGGTGGCACTGCAGTGCAGCAGTGCTGAAGTGGCCACAAATTTCCCAAAGTTCAACTCCATGGGAGTCATGGGTCCCAGTTTTTGCATGCATTTTGTAATTCCCAGACTTTGGATGCATTCTACAGGTACCTTAGTTGAGGTACCTCGGTTCAAAAATTGTTGCCCTATGATGCACCGTTTTGCCAGGTTGAAGGTTACAGACAAGAGAGTTTTAGCAGAATATACAGATTACAGTTAGTGCATTCATTGCCAGTAGTCTAAGCACCATTCAGAGTTCTTGCCATTACCTCTATGGCTCTAAAAAGCCCAGCACCAGGATATAGCAAGCAATGCTCTGCCAGAAGTGTATCTACCCATCTAGTTTGGTGACTGAGAGGGAGCCTATTAAGATCTCCCTCCCCTTATGAGTCCATGGGGCATGGGTGAGATGGTGGGTCTTTGCTGCAGTAGTTCCCACCTTCTGGTAGATTCTGTTCCCAGTCCTCCCCTTGATGCAATTCCAGGAACAGTAATAAACTGTTTTATTTCAGTGTGATTTGGTCCCAGTTGACTGACTGCAGGTGCCTGCATTAAATAGTTAACAATCTCTGAGTGGGTCACAGCCAACAAACTGAGAACCCCTTAGAATGTATTTGAGCACTGTGTTTGCTTTTTATGGTTATGATTTTTTTTGGCTTGATATTATTATAATTTATTTATTGCTTTTTGGCCTGTAGGCTAAAATCAAGTGTAGTGTCTGTGTGAACTTATTGTTATGCTTTTGTTTTTATTTTTGTATATGTTGTTCACCACCTGTCCTTTGGGACTGGAATGAGATATAAGTATTATGGAATAAATAAAATGAGAGAGAGTGAGAGAGAAAGAGAGAGAGAAAGAGAATTCTATTTATTTAACTGCATTAAATAAATGCAGTTAAAATACATCATATATTTAATGATGGTGCATATTATCCCTCAACACGCCTGCCTTCTGATTGTTTTAAGAGGAAGCATTTCATACATGGAATATTTCCAAGTAATTTATATGAATAATATGCGCCTAACTAAATACCCTAGAGAAAAGTTTTGATGGACGTGGACAACTGTGCTTCTCGATGCTGATGATGTAGCTACTATTTCCTTAACTCAACCTGGCCTTAGAAGAAGCCTACAGGTTAGAGCAGATGACTGTAGCGAAGAAAAGCTTACCATAAAGTGTTCTAAAACAAAAGTAATGTTGTTGTCCTTTTTAAGGGATTGAGATGCCACAAACATCAAGGGCAGATAAATACCTATAATAATATAAATAAAATAAGAACAGAAAGGTTTTCTCATTTCCTTGGGATAGTATTCTAACCCTTTAGAATCTGGGGCAAATTAAATGTATTTTTTACAAGGCCAATAACAGACCTAAGGCCATAATGGGCTTTGTTCACACTAAAAGAGGCAAGAACATTTCTTCCATAAAACTCTTTAAAGCCATATCAATCTCCCAGATACTATATGATTCTTGGGCATGCAATAACTTAAAGCTCTTAGAAAACATCCAGTCCAGATTTCTAAGAGGATTATTCTGCGTACCTTCCTGCATTTTCAGTGCAGCACTTTATTTAGAACTGGGGCGATCCCTCTGGAATCTAGGGTTCACATAAACCATTTCCTTTTCACTTGTTCAGTGATTCCCGGCTGCCACAATCTTTCTCAATATTTTTTTCCTCTTTCTGAAAGCCAGAATTCAGAATGATCTGCGCTACTGCAGCTTCTGCACAGCTCTCCTGACTATACAGCTACAGTCGTGATCTGGCAGGAAGTGTTTGACGTAGCTCTCCAGGTACAGCTGAGTAAATTAGGCAATTAAAACTGGAAGGATATAAACAGAAAACCCTTCAACCTAGTATTACCACTCTAACACAGCATAGAACCTTTACCTTAGCCAACTCTAATGTCTTGCCCTCTGCAATACTAGAGGGAAGATGTATAACATCACTCCTTTTGCAGAGCAAGCCTGCCCTTATGAGTTGAAGGAACCTGAGACATCCTTTGTTCAGCAACTGTTATGAAGACAATCTTTCAGCTTTTTACTGTCAGACCAGAATCCTAGCATTTCCAGGACAGTTGCAATTTTTTTTCCCCTCCAGCTCCCTTTGCCTTACAGAAGAAAATACATCTCACTTTGAAGATGGAACAGAAGATGTGACAGTGAAGTTTTACATATATGAATATGTATTCACTAAGTAGTTTAGTAACTCATTACATTTAGTATATTACATTAGTATATTCACCAAGGAGTGTTATAACTTAGTCATTTAGTTTTAGGCATTTAGAGTTCTTAGCATTTCACTTTTGTATTAATAGTAGTTAGTAATTTGAAACCTTTTTTTTTTTTAACTTGTATTAATCTTCCAGGAAATGTTTATGTCTTTTAATCTGAGCCTTGTAACTTCTTTAAAAAATTGTATATATATAACTAAAAACATGAAACAGGCCATTATAACAATAGAGTCAGATAGTATACAGACTGACCAGTTAGTTAGTTGTAGTTTATGTATCCAAAAAGTCCAGCAAATGAATCCTTCCTTGCTTTGTCAAATTTATATAGCTGCTGATCTCAAGGTATTACAGCAGAAGATAGAAAAAAGGATTAAAAGCAAGGAAGAGCATACCATTCTTGTCATGCTCTATCCACAGAAGATATTAGTCTGCAAGAAAGAACTGCATTGAAAAACTCCAAGAGGTTGGTCAGTTGCTCAGTCTATTTCTGTCTCACACCTTTGCGTCGATCTTGACTCCTGGCAATTACATGGACAAGTCCCTGCAGTTTTCTTGGCAAGATTTTTGGAAGTAGCTTGCCCTTGCCTTCTTCTGCCTAGAACTGAGAGGATGGGACTGGCTCAAGTTCACTCAGCTTGGCTTTGTGCCTAAGGCATAAGTCTCATAGTCTCCTGGTTTCTAGCTGGTGCCTTAAGCCACTACACCAAGCTGGATTTCTATATCTATATTAGGGCAATCTCTATATCTATATTAGAGCAATCTTCTTAAGTCTTTGAAAGCATTTTATCAGTCAATGAAAAGCTGTTCTATCCTTTTGGTTCTTTATATTAACTTATTGTGTACAGAACCTATATGTTATGACATTCTCTATTAATGACAGAGTATATCAAAGATCTAAATGGCATCCATGTTATGACAAAAGAGATGAACTTTGCTTTGATAATGCGTTATATGTATTATCAGACTGGTGGAAATAGATAGGGAACTCTATGGACCCAGGGAGCTAGCATAAGTCATTTGAGAAAGGGGAAAAAAAATAAGAGATGCCTCTGATGCTCAACTATACCTTTTGAAAATCTTAAGGGCAAATATATTATGTTACTAATGTTTTGGCAAGTCATTTTTGACTCCTAGGGACCACATAGATGTTCTCCATGACAAACTAACCGTATTCTGTTCATTCAAGCCTCCCAACAGTGCATTCATTACCACTGTAACTAAGTCCATCCAATTTGCTGTTGGTCATCCTCTTCTTCTCTTTTCTTCCACCCTTCCCAGCATTAGAGTCTTCTCCAGAGAGCTGGGTCTTCACATAATGTGTCCAAAGTAAGATCATTTGAGCCTGATCATTTGGGCCTCAAGTGAGAAATCTGGGTTGATTTGTTCAATGATCCATCAGTTTTACTTGGCTGTCCATGGTACTCTCAGGAGTCCTCACCAACACCAAAGTTCAAAGGCATCAATACTTTTCCTATCCTGCTTCTTTAAAGTCCATTTTTGACATTAGGTGAATGCAAAGGTAATACAAATTAATTAAGCTTTGTGGATGTTCAGGAAATGTGTGCATGTGTATCTATATCTATATATATCCATTCCTGACCCTTTTACAGCCTACCTCTAATTTCCATGTTCACTGTGTGCAAAGTAACAAGAGCTGATGTGAGAGTGTGGGCAGAGAACGGCCAGGCAAGGGGGGTCAAGCATGTACTGTTATCCCCCTAACAGCGAGGGAGAGATAAGAGGATGAGACTGGCCCCTCCCTGAGGAATGCTAGGAGTGTTTACGGATTGACCCTGGGAACTGTTCTCAGTCTGGGAAGATTCTCTGAATAGGCTAAGCCAAATAAACCTTGCTGGATTGAATCTGTATTGTCTCATGGAGTTTCATGGGCTAAACCTGACAGCTATAAATGTTGTTCTGCTCTGTTTATTAACATGCACAGGTGAACCTGTACACCGTTTGCACATTGTCTTGCACAGCTGATGATCCTTGCACAAGCTGCTTAAACTGCTTTCAGCGCGGAGCACAAAGTTATGTGACATCGTTTTAAAGATGGGTTTCTTTTTAAGGGAAAACAAAAAAACCTAGGCAGACCTATGGAATTGATCTGTAAATCAGACAGCTGCATCTTTTTCTAAATGAAGTTCCTTTTAAATGTAATTTAAATGCTGTTTTGCCCTTACCACTGGATTCTCACTCCAAAGATGATATAAATACTGTGTTTGCCTTATTTATTTAGTTATCTGAACCATGTATATGGCCGCCTGTGCTACATAAAACATTCTTAGGTGGCTAACAAACACACAAATAACAAAAACACAACATTAAACCTCTAACACACCATCAGTACTATAGCAGTAACCTCTCAAAAAATACAAAATATTCTGGGCTCACCTCCCATCCTGACCCAATGCCTGAGGGAACAGCCAGGTCTTAACGGCCTTCTGCCTTTAATCACATTCACTACAAACACACAGTTCCTGAACAGCCGAAACAGAAACAATTAAGTTTTCTAAAATATAAGACACACAGAAATAAAACCTTAAGGGTTCTAACAAAAGTATCCAGTTGTTCCATAGGAGGACCTCAGCAGAAGTACCACTCTGCCAATAACAGAATGGCAGGATAGGCATGGGGTGTGGTGAAATGGAATTAATGGCACTTCCCCCCCCCAACAGATTCCTTCTCATTATCAGTTGTCTGAAATGGATTAAAACTGAAAACAATGGACTTCAGGGGATCCAAAAGCAGCAATCGGGATTGGTTTGAAGAATAAGAATGGCTGAAATGTATAAAAAATCAGGGAGGCAAAACAGTTACACATTACATCCATCTCTGTCTCTGATTCTGACTCCACCAATCTCTTCACACCATTCTCCTCTGTTAAATCAGAGAGAACCAAAACAGAGTACGGAAGAACACTGCATAAAAAAATAGCATTCTAGTCTTCTGATAACTGGAGAACTTCTGCTATACTGACCTCTGATTTGATGGTAGACTTTTCAATCATTCAATGCCTCTTCCCCCCTGTCCCCCTACTCTGCCATTTTCTATAAAAACAAATGCAAAATAAAGTGTTTTGGGGGGAAGGGGTCTAACAGACTCACCATCTTCCTGCAGCTCACTGTATCCCCAAATTCCTTATAAAGGTTGTTCTGCAATTCAGTTCAACTTGAGAAATGGGAAGTGGTTGATTTCATATCAGCCTAATATATAAGGTTGGATCTGTAATCTCTCTCTTTTTCTTTCTCACCCTCTTCTCATATGCACTCGGTCTCATACTTACACACCCAAGAACAGTTGTGGTTTGTTATCATTTAAGAGACTATAGGAAAGATTTCAGTCTCACAGAACAAGTAATTTTTAAAAACTAGAAAGAGAGCCTTTCCCGGTCAAATGTATAGTTTGCAATTTGTTAGACTTAGATAGAGTTTTTCTATTTGTGACAATGTGGAGTTCTGCCAACTCATCTATTTCTAATTATCATAGGCTGTTGTCTTTATTTCAGTAAACTAATTAACTTGAAAATAATCTTGATATGAAACAGCTTGCTCAGGGTATGACCCAGACTATGCACCTGGCAGGGAAGGGACAATGAAAAGATGGCACTTTTAGTGGGTTCACCTTTCCCTTCATTGTCCAGGACCATATTCCCAATGTTCCTGATGCAATTACCTTATTTTCACTCAAATCAAATTCAAATCACATTCTTTGTTAGGGTCAGCGACCCAGACTAAATAAAACTTTTGCCTTATTTTAACTTATGATAATAGCAGCCTTTATTTATAGCCATTAGAAAGGTGTGAGGACAAGGAAATAAGGAGAGAGTGAACAGCCTCAAGAATATCAACTTTATTTCCAGATGTATTAAAATTAATCATCATTCTCTCCCAAACTTCTTTTTATATCACAGGATACTGTAGAAGAATCCTGACTGGAAATAATGTAGTGTTTAGAGGAGGAGGAGAATGGAATATGCAAAATGAGATGCAAATTCAGAAGCAATTCCAGCATGAACTCTTAAATCATGACCTACACTAGATTTTTCCAACAACGTGACCTCTGAATGTGTTGGTTCTGCCTGCAGCTAAGAATTGTCAACTACCATGTTAATGCTAAAATTCACTATACTGGACACCATTAAGCTTCAAGCATTCTACTTTTTTTTTTCCCTATGAGTATATTTTTCAGAAAAATGCCTTCACAAATTCCATCAGCAGAATGTTTTGCATGAACTGTTATGGAAGGACCTTCTACCCATGCTGACTTTCCATATTCCCTAGGTAGAGAATTAATCATAAACTATTAGAAAGATTCCCATTTATATACTTCACACAGATGATTGATTTGCACTGTAAATTTTACAGGAACTGAAAGCCTTTGCTAAAAGAAGAAGAAAGGGGAGGGGTGGGGGTTACCAGGCTGTAAGGAAGCTCACTGTCTCACTGTGCTTGAAAGCTACACAGTTAAGAGCTTCAGATGAAAACAGGAAAAATGCACAATGCAAGAACAGCAAACTGTAAGCAAAAACTCTGGGAGAGCAGTATTGGATTTTAATTACAAGGGACAATTGCTGAACTGACAAGCAAGAGCCCGTGATCAAGGAGCTAATAACGTAGTGTGTATACATCTTTAAGGCTTTCAAAATTGCCCATTGTGTGTTGGTGCGTGCCTGTAAAAGAGGGTAGGGAGAAAGATGCCTCAGAGTCACTTTAAATAATAGCCTTAGTTCATCCTGGGGACCAAATACGCTGACTTGCTAAGTAGGTGGAGTGTTGAGATAATTAAGAGAACATTAAAAGTATTCAAATGATTTAAACCCAGATCAGGATGCTTAAAGTTAGCAGACAGCTTAAGTCTCACATTCTCAAAGCCCATAGAGATCCCTGCCTTATCAAATATAGCAGAAATAAAGCTCAATTAAAAGCAGAGTTTCAGTGATCCCTCTTTAGTCAAATGAGTGAAACAGGCTGGTGCTCTGTGAAGCTGCTCAGGATGTAAAGCAAACAGTGGTACAAGGCATGTGCTGCAAGGGAAAGTTGGCACGTAGATGGCATGCAACAAAAGAATTTAGCTGCTGATGAGGGTTAAAGATGGCCATAATCTACAGTATAGACCTGTGCAGAACGAGGATCAACATTTGTAATGTTTGTTGCTTAGACCATTTCAGATGCAATATAAAATCAGTACACCCGGGGGGTGGGGGAAGAAGGGGGAGGGGGGATGGCACTTTGGCTACCTTATACTGACTTATATTGAATGTCTGCCAGCCTTCTAGATGTTGCTAAACTGCAACTCCCATCATAGCTCACCACTGACCATAATGTGTAGGGTTCTCCTATGGATGCTTGCTGAGGTTGTTCTCTGTTGCAGGAAATAGCATCTCTAGCACAACTTATCATCTATTACCTATGCCATGAGGGGAAGGAAAGAAGTAGTACATGAATCTAAGGCTCATGTGGGAAACAATACACTTGTCATATTCACCCTAAGTACAGAGACATTATAGAAGGAGAGTCTGTTAGTCTACAGCAGCCAGAAATTAGAATGCATGTGGTGGTATCTTTTCGGTCTAACACATTTTATTAAAAGACATAAGATTTCATGAGCTATGTTTTAGTAAGATTTGTAGGAGTGCTTCAGACTCCTTCTGACTTAAGCGAGGAGGGAGAGCAACTGTAACTAGGGTACAAGTGACCCAGTAGGCTCACAGCTTGCAAACGGGGATGAATTGTGCTAAGCAGCACTACCAAAAAGAAATCAATGGATGAGAAGGAATTGCTGGAGTTACTATTTTATATTTACAAGATGAGGAACTCCCCACAACAGCAACATCTGGGATCCTAGGAAAAGTCTATGACTGTAGCATTAACACCTGTGCCTTATGACACTCTGTGCTTCTAGCACTGCAACGGCTTGTTCAGTCACACATAATGCCTATCTGACATTGGGCATGGAGAAGCATATGTGTTCTTTATGATGTTGGCTTGTTCTGGATCTCCTATGCACTTTCCTTCAACTTGTCAAAGTAATCTTCTTGGCTTTGACCCTGTTTCTGGCTGGCCAACACTGGATTATCTTTAGCTTATAAAGGGTTTCCTTTGATTCTCAGCCATAACCAGGACAAAAGTATTTGATGAATCTTTAGGACACCTCCAAACAGGGCTAGTAAGACATGGTCAGTGGAAAGAAAGAAAGAAAGAAAGAAAGAAAGAAAGAAAGAAAGAAAGAAAGAAAGAAAGAAAGAAAGAAAGAAAGAAAGAAAGAAAGAAAGAAAGAAAGAAAGAGGGAGAGAGAGGGAGAGAGAGGGAGAGAGAGGGAGAGAGAGGGAGAGAGAGAGAACAGCATGCTTAGAAACTTTGGAAATTAAAGAGAAGCTGGATGCAAACAATAAAAGGAGGGGGAAATGAAGAACACCCAGCAGGAACTCCTGAATGAAGGAGGAGGCTGGGAGAAAAAGCAGCAGGATATCCAAGCAGGAGGTAAAAGAAGGGAGAAGACAGCAGGAGATAGCAGGTGGAAGGAAGTACATGTGGTAAAATCATGTGGGTGTTTTGAAGACAGAACAATTGGAGACGTGGAGGAGGAGGAGGAGGAAGATGAGGAAGAATAGCAACGGATCTTGTGCTCTCATCACACAGAGCACACAGATCCTTAGCCAACAAACCAAGTCTGTTCACTAAAATAAAATTAAAAAAGGAATGGTGATAAAAAAGATAATGGACTCTATCATGATTCACAATTTGCTGACCCAGCTGTAAATCTAGTGCCTAAAGTTCACATGAATAGGTTCTGTCATTTAAAGTTTTCAGAGTAAGAACTCATTTAAACTCACACTGATAGGAATTAATCTAGGAACTTTCTTCATTATTCCTTACTCTTTACAAAAGGAATCGTCACTGTCCTAGGAAATGGTGGTGTATACTCACATAAAATAATCTCAAGAGGTCGACCACATTATTGCCTTTTAATATGGTTCTTCTACTATCCCTCCACCCACACACAGTTAAACACACTTTCAAAACCATGCAGATAGCACAAAAAAAATAATAATAACTTGATATAAAATATGACCAGTGTTAATGTTTTTCTTTTTTTCTTTACCCAGAAGCTCTGTACTCACAGACTATACACTTCTAATATAGGCATTGCTTTTGTCCTCATTCATAATGAAGGCAGAATGCTGGATTTGTTTAAGCTATGAAAGTCTTCTTCTGTACTTCCAACTCTAAAAGTCATCATCCCTGAATCTTTGGCATCTGGGTGGAGCTCATTAAATATTTCTTTTTACAGTATCTGCAACCCAATAATCACTATGAATTCATATACCATGTGAGCAAGAGAGAGCCAGTGTGGTGTAGTGGTTAAGGCACCAGGCTAGAAATCAAGAGACTGTGAGTTCTAGTCCTGCCTTAGGCACAAAGCCAGCTGAGTGACCTTGGGCCAGTCCCTCTGTCTCAGCCCTAGGAAGAAGGCAATGGCAAGCCACCTGAAATCTTGCCAAGAAAACTGAAGGGACTAGTCCAGGCAGTTGCCTGGCATCAACACTGATTTGAAGGCACCAAAAGCAAATTAAAAAAAATCTGCAAGACAATTCTCCTTGCAATAGGAAGTCAAAAGCATACTGAGACAAAGTCATGCTGGGCCTCTCACAGTTTTGCACAAATTAATTGGGAACAAATTGACGGTTGCATTTCTCATTAACGTGAATAATATTCACTCACAAAACCTCACTAACCACAATCTGAATCAATAGGGCAAATGGGTATGGGAATTCCCAACATGGGCTCTCCATATTTTGACAATCATGAAGAATGCTGTTATCATTCCTGTATGTGAAAAATTGGTGGACTTTAGGTATAAAGTAGCTATTCCACCAGTTTGCATGAATTTAATAAGAAGAAGAACAGTAAGAATAATAAAGCAGTTGTCACATCTTTCCCTCACAGAGCATGGGAATTATAGTCTTGTATCATGAAAGATGTCGAATTGAATATCCTTTCTCTCAAAAGAACTATAATTCCCAGAGTTTCATAGGTGGGAAAAAAAAGAGTAATTAAGCAGTTTTAGTCTGAAGTGCATATACTCTGCCATACACAGATCATTTAAAGCTAAAAGCTAAATCAGAAAAAGGAGAAGGTAACTTTCTTTGTTCCTTTTCTGAAAACACAGTTGACATCTTTCAGTTGCAAAGAGGTTGTTCATTGTATTGTCGAAGGCTTTCACGGCCGGCATACGAAGGCTGGTGTGGATCTTCCGGGCCGTGTGGCCGTGGTCTGGAAGTTCTGTTTCCTAACGTTTCGCCAGCATCTGTGACCAGCATCTTCAGAGGGCAGGAGCACAGACAGGAGCAGTCCTCTCTGTGCCCAGGATGGTGTGACCCTTTTGTGGGTATTTATAGAGATCTGAAGGGGGGGTGGGTAGGTTTGGGGTGGGTGGGTTAATGAGTGGCTGCTTGTTTTGGTATCAGAATATCTGTGTATCTTCCTGTGGGTTAGGCAGGGTTTTTTCTTCTGTTGAGTTGAGTTGAGTTCTATTGACTCAATAGAAGAAAAAACCCTGCCTAACCCACAGGAAGATACACAGATATTCTGATACCAAAACAAGCAGCCACTCATTAACCCCCCCATCCCCCCCAACCCCCCCCATCCCCCCCCCCTTCAGATCTCTATAAATACCCACAACGGGGTCACACCATCCTGGGCACAGAGAGAACTGCTCCTGTCTGTGCTCCTGCCCTCTGAAGATGCCGGTCACAGATGCTGGCAAAACGTATATTCTTATACACATTTTTAAAAATCTTTATGACATTGAAAAATACACACACATGTAGGCTGGTGTGGATCTTCTGGGCTGTGTGGCCGTGTTCTGGAAGTTCTGTTTCCTAACGTTTCGCCAGCATCTGTGACCGGCATCTTCAGAGGGCAGGAGCACAGACAGAATTTTTCAGGAATATAGCCTGCAAAAGGTCAATGAACTCAGCTCAGCCAGCAGGACATGTGAACAGCTCACACAATGAACATGCTAATCACCCTCAGCAGCCACTCCTTAACAACTCAATAGAAGAAAAAACCCTGCCTAACCCCCAGGAAGATACACAGATCTCCTGACACCTGGGCAAGCAGCCACTCATTAACACCCCATACCCCCCCCCCCCTCCAGATCTCTATAAATACCCACAAAAGGGTCACACCATCCTGGGCACAGAGAGAACTGCTCCTGTCTGTGGTCCTGCACTCTGAAGATGCCGGTCACAGATGCTGGCGAAACATTAGGAAACAGAACTTCCAGACCACGGCCACACGGCCCGGAAGATCCACACCAGCCTAGGTTGTTCATTGTTTCAAAAAAACTGAAAAAAGAGCTCAGGACCACAGACATTGGAGACAATGAAAGCCCTTGGGTTGAGAGTTTGTCTCTCCCCCTTCCCCCCCCCCAAAAAAAAGAACATCAAAACACGAAATAGCACAAGGGAGGAGAAATGCATATTTACAGGGCTGAAATCTTTTTAGCAGGCTGGAAAGCAAACTCTCCAGGCATCTGAGTTGAAAACAATTTAACCTTTCATCACAAGTGAAAATGACCGAATTGCAGAAATTGCTGCCATTATCATGTGTCACAACGTTTTCCAAGCACATCTGGAACACTGATAATAAACAGTAACCTCCAAAAAAAGCAAAAAAAAAAAAAAAAAAGTTTGTCAGGACTATATTCAGGATGTTGAAATGTGTATTTCTCTCAGGCTAGAAATTACACCATTGAGGATGCTATTGAAGCTTTCTCACTCTGCCCAATGTCTTGCTTCTGGTCAGCTGGATCACCCAGTTGGCAGATGGCCAAACAACAGAGAAGACAGAGTAGCTGAATTCTAAACAGGGAATCTGAGAATGCAGCTTGAGGGGAGAGAAAAGTAGACGATGAACAACTCTTCTGCAACTGGGAGGACTGGATGGGGGGGGGGGGAAGTCATATTTAGCAGGAGGGAGATTCCAGTTTTCTTTCCACCCCCACCACCCCCAATTCTTCTGGCATAAACATGATGAGAACCAAGACCTAACAGGTAATAAAGAGGCTGCAAACTGCCCAGCTAACTTCAGAATGAATTAAAGCTCACATCATCTATTAGAAAGTGCCACAAAGAGTGGAGGGACTCAAGCACTTTGGCAGGAGTAGCTGGCATCTAAGGAACCATTTTGCATGTGATAAGGAAGAAGTACCCAAGTATGCAAACTGTAAATCAAGGGGATCTTCTCTTTCCTTGCTTCTGATAAATCTGCTCTTATTTGGACATACGCAACAGGTGCCTGAATTGAAAGGCATTAGTACCAAGGAAAGAGCACAAGCCAATGATCTGCCTTCACTTCAGTTGCTATTGTTCTACAATAGTTGGAGAACCTAGAACAGCATACAAGATAAGAGGTTAAAGTTGTCATCCAAACTCTACGTATGAGGATTTTTTTTATGCATGTTGTTTTTGTATCTTTCCCTGCTCATCAAACAGGTTCATTAGGGCCTGAGAGCATTTGTGTTTTACTTGCTGAATAATTCTCTGGTATGGCTCATAATGTTAAACAGACGACTAGTGGGTCTTTAGAACCAGAAAACCATATATATAGTCTCAAAACCAGCCCATGCTGTAAAACAGTATGGGTAAGCCCTTCCTCAGAAAATATCAATGTTGCCACTACCTCAGAACATTAAGGAGGGTCTACAAACTCAATCATCATCCTGAAGAATGGAAATTTGTATAAGAAGTAGGCCTCCCCCCCAATTTTAGACATCTCAATCATTATAATAGAGAAAATAAGATCAAGAATAGCTCCAAAATACGCCAAAATTATATGCTTCTTTGTATGTTTTATTAAAGCTAAACTCTTAATCAAATTTTAATCAAATTACTTCCTCCAGTGTTTTTCTTTTCTTTTTTTAGGGAGAGAGAAAGTCTTCATGGAACAGTTTGTCTTGCAGCTCACAAGTCCAATTTGCTTGAAATACATTGGGAATTGGGACATCACCATCCAGAGATTTCCTTCTCTGACCTACCTCCTATGATTGTTCCTCTACAATATAGGAAGCATAAATACCAAAAGAGTTTAACTGGAAACCCAGCTGAGAAGGCATGTTATCTGATTTACAACACAAGCCTTCTTACTCAACAGAGAGACATAAAACCAAACTAGGATCTGGATCCAGTCCCAAGCAATCAAGAAAACCATGTGGCAGCAAATAGCCAATCATCACCTGCTATACAGATCCTTTTCACCTTCCCCCCTAAACTTATCTCAAACATAATTTGGCCTGTTGGTCAAAACCAGAATTATCTGATAAAATGAACAACCTAAAGGTATCCAGTCTTGGCCATTCAGGTTGGAGAGAGTGTGACACTTATTCAATTAAAAAGAGGAGATTGCCATGAAGATGTATTTTAATTTCCCAATGGGGACAAAAAACTTCTTGGGGATCATGCCTTCTCATCAGAAATATTTATATTTCCAAACGAAGCATCATGTCATCAGGATGCTTCTGAATCAGTCCAGAAGCAAGTATTTCTTATTATAAATGGAATCACAGTCTAAAGCTATTTTGCCTCAAATTAAATATGCCACCCTATACAGTTAGATTTAGGATTTTACTTTTGCATATTTTCTTTTACATTTCCCTTTATACAGGAAATTATCTATATATCTATCTATTGCAAAAATATGCCTGAATCTTTGGGTTTTTTTTTTTAGAGTTAAGGCTGGAATTTTTAATGCTATCCCCTGTCGAGTACTAAAGCAGGCAAATTATATTGGTTTGCCTGTTGACACACCGTCCAATTATCTTACTAGAGAGCCTACCTGGGTTTCAGTGCTGAGAGAAAAATGCAAAGATAGACATATCTGACAACGCTGAAGACAAGAAGTCTGAAAACAAATCCATACTGGCAGACTCATCGAGGAAGGAAAATGGAACGTTGCATACCATCAAGACAATAGCGCTCCACAACATTTTCTCATCTTTTGTAAGGGGAATTTTAACTACGCCACCATTTAAATTGACTTTCTCTTTTAGAAGAAAGTGCTAAGCCACTTGATCTACGACAAGGGGAATATTTAAATAAAATAAAACAAAACAAACCCCAGTATCTCCACCAAAGCATTGTTGCTTCTCTTCATATGACAGTGGCTCAATTTATTCAAGTGCTGATCAATGCTAAACAATCAGAGAAGTTCATGTATTATGTATTTAAAAAAAAAAATGATGCTGGTGCTTTTTAGTGGAATGTCACAAGGTTAACCAAGTAGTAGACACCGGCTCCCTGGAGCCCAATTGAAGCTCCAGCACTTGCTATCTGCTTGGAGGAGAAACAATAGCAAACTAAAGCATTGTTTGGCACGCATAATGAACCGCTCTCATAAACCTCAACCTTCAGAAAACATTATACTTTACAATTGGATATAGCAGACAATTACTGGATCTCCATTTGGATGAAAACAGCAAACCTTCTGCTCTATTCCTTAACCATATCTCAGTAATTATTGATAACACAATTGCCTGCAATTGCCCTGTTAAGACAAGTGCATTAGCAATTAAAACCACTTGTTAAGGTTTTATTTCCTGTCAGATGAAGAATGACTCTCTTAAATCTACCTCCATTTGTTAGGAACAGAGCCCATGCTATTGAGGAAGAGCGAGGGGGAGAGAGATTTATAGGAAAACTGGGCAATTCTTTGCTGTAATTATATTCTTTCAACTACTGTCATTTTAGAAGGCTAAATTCAAAACAGTTAAATGTACTTGGAATGTGTGGTGCAAATGGTTGAAAGAAGAGCCTATCTTTCCATCCCAGCTTGGATGTAGATAGGGATGATTGTTTCTGAAGGCTGAGGGAATAGCGCATTCTGGCCAGAAGTGGAGGCAAAAATGTCAGTTCTTAATTGAGGGATAGGCAATTTGGATGTGGAATTCCAATTATATTTTAATTTTAGCTCCCAGTAGTGATAACCAGCAATCCAACAGCATCGGAAGATTTACATATTTCCCATCCCTTCCTGATGTGGTACTATGACATTTGACATCTTAAGCTACTTGTGGATTTAAAATGCAATACAAATATATATATCTTCCTCTTCCATGGCTGTGTTGGAACAATATACTCAACCATGAATTAGCCAACGACATGTTATCTTAATAGTGCAAATCCAGCTCATAAATCCAGGTTATAGTTCACTGGCTCATGACTTAGGATAATTCAATAAAATACGGATGTAAGGGTGGTGTGCAAACATGGCCAGTGTCCAATGGAGAAGAAATGTTAATAATGTGCCTTGGAAGGGCCCTGCTCTTCCTTAAAGATTAGGATAATGAGAAGCAGGACATAGCGTGGATTTTCCAAGTAAGGAGGCCAGTGGGAAGAATGCAGTCAGATTAGAATAGAGAGTAAATAGCAACAGTAGTAGTGGTAGGATCATCAAAGAGGACAGAGGAGGAATTACAGTTTTCAGGCAGAGAATCAAGAAGCATGTTGCCATGGAATCCTGCAACAAACTCACAAACGTACTTGGTATCTCCCACAGAAACACGTTTCCTATAGCATAAATAATTACTTAAGCTTCTTTATACAGTAAAACTCCTTGGTGCTCAAAAGCTACTAGCTGAAGCTTGGGTTCCAGATCCCTTGGTACTCTAAGTGTGAACTTTATGGAACAGTCAATGTTAGGAATCTTATTTTACTCAGCTCCTGATAAATTAAGTTCCTTGCCGCTTTCCAGTTGCTAAATTCTTGGCGTTAATTAACATTTATGCTGCCATAATCTGCAAGGGCTTCTGGAGGTTATCAACAATAAAAAAATCCAAAAACTATGCACCATTAAAACATCCACACTAAGAAAATAATAAGGAACAATTAAGAAAGTGGTTGCCCTTGACTCTGATTCTTGACCCTGCGCTTATTAATTGTACCGTCTTACTGGGGCTCAAACTTTGGTTTTCCTTTTGACATTGCTGAAAGTTTTAAAGACCTTTGTCCAGCCATGTCCAACAGTTTTGGGAGGCATACAGAAAGCATTTGAGGGGAAAATTTTGTGAATAAGGTTGTTGTTCTTTGTAACACAGAGATGATTATAGTAGAGTTGGCTTAAAGAGTCCTTGTTCAATCTGCAGAAATTGTTAAATTTCAGATGTCCAATATCGGAGGCTGTCTTCACATCAAGAGAAAATAGAAGCTTATTAAAGCAGAAATTCTATTCCATTGCAAAATTCTCATAGGAATCTTAACTCTAGTTTCTCTGCTGTAGTTTGGTTCTTGTTTTACCATACAAAAGCAGCTTTCTATATGAATTTATTAGCACTTTTCATATTTGGCAAATGTAAGTGTTTTAAACCTTCTCCAGCATTAAATATATTTCACAGTGGAATTAAGCTGGAAGTTCAGAAAGAAGATTATGTTGCTAGCCTACCCTGCTTAAAACTCACAAAGATGGAAGATCTTGCAAAGAGTGCTTAACTTCATGTCAGATTAGCAAGTGGCTCAGTACAAAATTAAAATTTATGATAAGAAATTTAAATAATTTACAGATATTATGCTATAATGCTATCTCAGAGTTTCATTTTGGTGCATGCTTAGAGCAAGTGTCTTTTAGGAAGAGATCAAATATAACACTAAAGAGAAAAAGGAGAGGGATGGGTAAGTATATGCCCAGAGAGGAACAACAGAACTCAACTAGAGAAGTCATTAAAAAGACATGCACACACTGTATTTATTTCCTTTTTTTAATCCCCTAAGAAAGAAGACTACTTTGCTGGTTTTCTTCCCCATAAACAGTTTCCTCTCTGATGGGCACTTTTTTCTTAATCTACAATATCTTGGAACCATGCTCGGTTGGGTTGAGCTTATGATTTAAATGGAAATTAAACTGTCAATATACTAACATTGCTGGTTGTAGGTACAGATGTTAATTGGTAGAAATCCAGTCCATGTCAGGATAATCTGTGTTCATATTCTCTTCTGTTCCTTCTATTCTGAGGCTACACTTTAGCAGAGCTTAATAATAAACAGGTCCTTATCTCAAATTGCACAATGTGATTCAAAATTTATTACAAATATTAAATTTCTACATTACCCACCATTTTGTTTATTTTCCCAGTCCAGCCAACTGCACTGGAATTTCCTTGTGATCTTCTGTTTAAGTACTAATCAAATTTGACCCTATTTGGCATTTTGGGGAAATCCAAGGTTGATTAACTGCTGCTGCAGAAAAAGAAGTTACATCCAGCCCTGAGCTTTACATCTTTGACAAATGGCTTATTAAGCTCTGATATGGCTTACTAAATTTTCAGGCATCATTGCCCAGTGTCCCCTCATTTTCAAGCTTCTCTGTGGGACAAGAGGACTATTTTTAAATAAAAACAATGAAATTCTAAAGATCCAGATCTCTCCGTGATATTAACTTCTACACTTCTGGAATGTAGTTCCAGAAATGTAGTTCCATTATTATGTGAATTAATTAAAAGGAAGTCCAGCAGCAAATGGGATAAAAATGAATAAGACTACTTGGGCAGAACTGTGGTGTTTTTACAAGGATAATTTTTGCATGGCTGCAAAGGCTTACTGATGAGTAACAGATCATTAATTTAAAAACAAATAATCAAACAGAAAAGGATGATCAGACTTTCGCAGTAATCCTTTAAAAAGCTGTGTGTGGAAGACAGCATGTGGAAATGATGAGTCTGTGATTGAAGATACACTAAGGAGTGGAAATGCTGAAGTAAACTAAAAGGTCATAAGGATCTTCACCCCTGGGTGGGAAAAAATAGGTCAAGATTAGAGAGAGAGTATGTGCACGATAATCCTCCAGAGGAGCAATTATCCAAACCCAAGATGTATGGAAATGAAAACTCTTAAAAATTCTTTTTCCACCCAATGTTACATGTAAATAAATTATTCAAGTTGATTGCTTTGATCTTTGGAAATGGTTAGTTAGCATTTATAATATTTCAACTTGGCGATATTCAATATTCACAGAGCAGGCTGTGTTGCACTAATGAGGGATATTTATACTGCCTGCATTTAAAAAAATAATAAATGATATGACATATCAGGGATAGTCATGCCTCTTTCTAAGGAAACTCTTGCAAGGATATCAACTTGGTTTGTGCGTTGATGTCTCCTTCTGATGATAGCCAGTGTTGATGTGTATCGTGTATCACCATGGTTCAGATCCCTAACACCATGGTTCAGATCCCTAACACCATTTCAAACAGTATACCCTGTAGAGGAGTTAGTTAACACTCTCAGCAGCCACTTCAATAAGGTTGCATCACACATGCTTATGAATCTAGCTTGACTGTTCGAAGTCTGAAATTAATTGCTGCAAATTGCTAAATCACTTCTCAGACATTTGGCTATAATTGCATGTATGTTTGTGTTTCTGTGAATTGCTGCAAAGTGAGGGAAATACTGTATTTTATATCTGAGGCTGTAGATTTGTTGTAGACCATTTGTGTAATTCTTCTGGTTCTACATCATCAAAGAGACAGTGTCACAGAGCATCTCAAAAGGTGCTACCTGATCTTGGCTATTTTTGGACGCCAGGCAGGGTCAGCCATGGTCAATACTTGAGTAAGTAGCACCTGGAAATTTCAGTGTGGTTGACTAGACTAGGAAATAACTACAACAGTAACAACAAATCCTGGACAGGATGCTACAAGCCACTTCCATGATACCTCCAGGAAAATTGTGTTGATGCAGTCACCAAGAGTCATGCTTGACTGAATTACATCTTTACTTTTACCCTCCCCCATTAAATGTTATATATCTATCCTACACCAAAATTTAGAAAAAAGAGGCAGGAAGAGAAGCTGCAAATTACTGGAGATTAGATGAAGGCACCATGGATGATGGACACAAACAGATATATCAAACTGGCTGAAAACTACTAGTGAATGTATATTCTGTATTCCAGCTTTGGAACATGGACAGGCAAACAGTGTATTTTCGGGATTGGAGAACAAGTCTTTTTGTTATCAACTTTGCCCATGTTTATAATGGATATCTACAGAGGTCTGTACCATAATGAAGTGATGTACGAGCATCTGTGAACTAACCCTCAGGAATACTTCTAATTCAGAGCACATAAAAACAACTGTAGGTTTCTGTCCCAGGAGATAAAGTCTGGCAATACTATTAAGAGACAACATGAGGTTGTACTCTCTGGCTTCAAGAGGTCTCACAGATTTCTCTGTATTTTTTTTTTTAAACAGAAAGTTGAACTCAAAGTAGAATCCAGGATCAGATTTTAAGGCACCAGCAGTCTGAAAACTTATTGCTCACCTCCCTGCCCCTTTGAAAACTCTGGATATCACATTTAAAACCAGCACCTGCAAAAGATGAACTCAGAAAGAAAGAAAAAGGGGCAATGGATTTAGCGATGTCCTTAACTTTATCTGTGGACAAGGTGTATTTTATCTGTGCTAAGCAATCCAAAAACCATGGCAAAATATTATGGGATGGGAGGGGGAGGGGGAGGCGGAGGGAAAGGGAAAGGGAAAGGAAGAGATGGGATGGGATGGGATGGGATGCAAGGAATGAAGGAGAGGAGAGGAGGAAGGCAAAAGTTAGCTCCTAAGTTCCATATGGGTTGCCCAGATGTATCAACTGTTTCTAAAGAAAGTAATATACCATATTAGCATTAGAGACAATTTCAGAATATACGGTGTCAAAGGACAAGAAAGCAAGCACTAATTACAAGTTCTCTCCTGGATATAAATATTGCACATCAGGTACTACAAGGCTGCAACTGCTTCTCCACATGAAGACCTGTTTAGAGTTCCTGCTGTAGGTGAGAGTGAAGTGGGCATGGCTCATGTGTCAGGACTTCTCTGTTGTGGCCCCTGCATTTGGGAACTACTTGCCTTTGGAAGTGGCGTGCCCAACCTGGATGCTGGGCCGGTCCGGTCTGGGCTTTGGCTGTCGAAAAAGGAAAAAAAAAAAAAAATCCCAGCAGTCCCCTTGGCCAGAGCTCTGGGCAAAGATGCTGCTGGGATTTTTTTTTTTTTCCCATAGCAGAACCCAGCCCAGTCCGGCATCCAGGCCGGGCATGCCTTGTCAGCAGCGGGAGCAAGAAGACGGCAAGGTCAGCTGGGGCAGGGGAATGCAGGGCAGCAGGAGGCCAAGAAGGCATAGGGGGGGGAGAGATAGAGGGTGGGGGGAGTTGCAGCACCCCTGAGATAATAAGTGTGGTGGGCTGCCAAGTGCCCAAATTTTGATCATGTGACCACGGGGCTCTGCAACAGCCATAACTTCAGCCACCGGTCGTAAGTCAGTTTTTTCAGCATGTTCATAACTTTGAACTATCACTGAACAAATGGTTGGTAAGCAAGAAGTATCTGTATGTGCAAACAAAACCTTCTGTAACTTGTACCTTTCTGTAGTTAGTAACTAAAGGGTGCAGGTACACCATCACTTAAGAAAAGATTTCCAAAAGTTTACTTGCTGTGTTTGTCTTGCATGGATTTCACAAAAGTTAGACTAAACCATAGCTCAATCTTTGAATTTGAGGTGAGACTCGGATTTGGGGAAGTTGGTACAAAATCTGTATAAAACTGACCAACAGTAGGCACCTTGGAAAGCTACATTTCCTAGAGTGCTTCTAGCTGAGACCAAACCAAAAAATATTCTAGCAGGGGTATGCAGAACATTTAGAATCTGAACTGTTTCGAATTTGGAGCTCTACTTTTTAGTTCAAAATAGATATTCTGCTGTTTGCATTCCAGCTGAGCTCTTCGGATTCCTTTGCAAGATTTCCTTGTTTGTTTCTTTTTCCAAAGCAGAGGATCTCCAACATGCAACTGAGCTGTGTCAGGCTTGATGCACTTCCAGAACGCTTGTAACAGCCCATTTTCAATGGCAAATGGACCACCGTGGCTTTGAAACAGTTATTTCAAAGTCAAAATGGGTGCCTTGAATTTGAACCAGGTTGAATTCAGAATGGTTTTATTCTACTCACTGGTAACTTCATCAAACAGCTTCCCAAGTAGCAAGAATAGGAAGCCTGCTCCCTTTTAGAGATTTTGAATTTCAACTTCCATCAGCCACAGTCATTAAGGCCAATAACAAAGGACAACGTGAGTCTAATTTTCAAACTTCTGAAGGATACCAGATTTCCTGTCCTTGAAATATAGTTACATATTGCCTTGGATTTCCCTGTAAAGATCACAAATGTAAGAATGATAAATAAACAGAAGGGACAAATCAATTAGTCCTCCCCCTTCACAAAATATATTATTGGACTTCATTAACCCATCTGCTATTTTAAAAGTTTTGGCCTACTTACACATGATTCCTCCCTTGACCAGTGTAATTTTCCTAAAGGAAATAGAATGAATCCAAGTGGAAAGCTAGCCTAATAAAACTTTGCTTTAACTACCAAATAAATGTTTTGCTTTGTTTTTAAATAAAGTTTTACTGTATGAGTACAAATGGGAACGTAAACCATTTTTCTAAGATTTTTTTCCCCCAAGTATTCCCTCTTGCGTTGTCCTTTTCTTTTAAATAGAAAAACAGTCCACTATAATAACTTTAGAGGTGCTTTCATGCAGGAAGCACCATGGCGTGCAGGGTATGAGTTCCTTTGGGAGACAAAGCCTTTTCAAGTAAAAGTAAACGAGCCACATTCCTCATAGTCAGCCTCAAAGTGAAAAACATTTACCTTTGCTTAAGATCAGCAGTTTGGGAAGATTTCATGAAGCATATTGTCCTAAGAAAAGGACGCATGTTCAGCTGGGGAAAAATGTTGAGTTCTTTTCTGCAGCTAACCCCTTCTTGGGAGTATAGCAAGTGCAAAATTATTCAAGAATGTGCTGTTTTATAGGAAATGTTCAAAGTTTCTTGGGTGACCTTCACAATGTATCATCCAGCTGCACAGAAAAGATCTACAAAAGGAGGCAGATGTTCAACGAGCCTCAGTTGCTTGTTTCTAACATTCCTTCAGCTATTCCTATTATTAACATATTCATTTAAAACATTCACATCCCATTTTTCGGTCTTAGAAGCCTCCCATTCCATTCAACCCATGAAAAAAAGCAAACACTAATAAGAAAATTAACGTGCCTAAAACAGCACTATAAAACAACACAAGGGAAAAAACCATTAAAAGCAAACTAAGGGAAGCAATCTTAAAAGCTTGAGTGAACAGGTTGCATTTTCACTGGTGCACCCAAAAGAACAGTTAAAGGAAATTCTACTTGTTCCTGTCAATAACATTTGGTATGTTTGGGTAGATGTTGAGGGCCCATGGATAATTATGCTTCTCCTGGATCCCACTTTTCTACATCTTCCTGTCTTGCGTTTTGCCATGTGCACCGTCTAAAAAATTCTGCCTTACCATGAACAAATTAGAGTGTTTAGTTGCCAGTGCAAGCAACTAATCAAAGTGTGGAAGCTTTTCTGTGGTTGGCTTAATGTGATGCAGAAGCTGAGAACTCTTTCCTCCTAACAAGCTCATATATTGTTATAAACAAACCATAGAAGGAGAATTCATGGTTTGCTTAGTTGCTCCTGTTGGCAGGGAGAGAGCCAATCTGGAGTCCTCAGATTCCTGCTGTTTCTCCTAGCAGGAAGAGGTGGATGTTGCCAGAATTTGGATTTCCTTTAGATCTTATGTCACTAAGGATTATAAGAACTAGACAGACCATAAAAAGTTCTCCAGTGCTGCTTACAGGGTTCTGTTGTAACCTGATAAAATTACTAAGGATCACTGACTAAATCCTGTCCTTTACACGGGTCCCTTTAAGTTTGGTGCCAGCTCTTGAGTTAGTATATACATTTGGCTGGTGTGGATCTTCCGGGTTGTGTGGCCGTGGTCTGGAAGTTCTGTTTCCTAACGTTTCGCCAGCATCTGTGACCGGCATCTTCAGAGGGCAGAAGCACAGACAGGAGCAGTTCTCTCTGTGCCCAGGATGGTGTGACCCTTTTGTGGGTATTTATAGAGATCTGGGGGGTGGGGGTATGGGGTGTTAATGAGTGGCTGCTTGCTCAGGTGTCAGAAGATCTGTGTATCTTCCTGTGGGCCAGGCAGGGTCCCTTCTTCTATTGAGTTGTTAATGAGTGGCTGTTGAGGGTGATTAGCATGTCCATTGTGTGAGTTGTTCGCATGTCCTGGTGGCTGAGCTGAGTTCATTGACCTTTTGCAGGCTGTATTTCTCAGGATTGGTAGCCAGGTTTTGTTGATTTTTAGACTCTCCTCTTTTTTATTGAAACTGTGCTGGTGTTTGTGAATCTCAATGGCTTCCCGGTATAGCCTGGTGTAGTGGCTGTTTGTGTTGTCCAGTATCTCTGTGTTTTCAAATAGGATTTTGTGTCCAGTGTGCCTGAGAGCATGTTCAGCTACTGCAGATTTTTCTGGTTGCTGTAGTCTGCAGTGTCTTTCATGTTCTTTTATCCTGGTATGGATGCTGCGTTTTGTGGTCCCAATGTATACTTTGACAATACAGTATATACATTTGTTTGTTTGTTTGTTTCTTTGATGACTGGGCTTTTTTTAATTATTGCCAGAGCCAAGACATTACAGAACTTTCAGCTGTTCTTACCCTGAGCCTTAAATTGGAACAATCTCTTCAAAATGCTCCAGAAGAAAAAGGAACCTTCTGCCAGGCGGATCCTTACCATACTTTCCCATAATGAATGGCTCTATCTACTGCTGAGTTTTATTTGTATGCTAAGGCCCTGGAGCCTCATGTTTTTAAATAGTACTTTTTCACCCCCTGCTTCCAAAGGATATGTGGAGAAACAGCTACTACTGCAATCAGTGACTAGGCCTGAATGTTTTATTGTTTTATACATGAGAGGTGCAGAAACGGAAGGGCAGGACAGAGAGAGAGCTTTGAAGAGACTGCCCTGGTTGTTCTACTATAGATAGATGTAAGACCAATAGAGGTGAACATGTGTAGCTCAGGGTTGAACTGTGGACTCCTTGGGGTTCTCTGAGCTTGGGTCTTTTCTTGCAAACGTTTCATTACCCGGCTAGGTAACATCTTCAGTGCTAAAACCCCATCCTATTTTAACACTGAAGATGTTACCTAGCCGGGTAATGAAACGTTTGCAAGAAAAGAACCAAGCTCAGAGAACCCCAAGGACTCCATAGATGTAAGAGTTGTGTAGATCCTCAAGGAAGCACTTCAGTTTGACAAAGATTCTTGCACAGTATCTCTTCCAAGCTGTTTTGTAAAACAAAATAGAAATGTGATTCCACTTCACTCCTTTCTGCCTCTTCTAGCCGTCACAATGCTCAAAAGAGTCTTCTGTGCATACGTAAAAGTTGCTGTTCTGTCTTGTCGCTTGAGGCTTTGAGCTTTCACCAACCAGCTTCTTAAAGCAGACCCACAGGCCCGAGAGATATTGATCGATAAATGTATTTATGTGTGTTGCCACTGAGAGTTTTGTGTAGTGGTGAAGGCATCAGGCTAGAAACCAGGAGACTGTGAGTTCTGGTCCTGCTGGGTGGCTTTGGGCCGGTCCCTCTCTCTCAGTCCTAGGAAGAAGGCAAGGGCAAAATCTTGCCATGAAAACTGCGGGAACCTGTCCAGGCAGTCACCAGGAATCAAAACTGTTTTGAAGGCACACACACAAAAAAAGGGTTGCCACTGACCTGCAAAAATGGCCTAGAAATAACTTTAAATACAGTGCACGAAGGTCATAAAGTCTGTTATTGCTCCAGTATCCCAACATCCTTTACATTTGGCTATTTGTGGAAAAGAAAGAAAAAGGAAGGAAAAGAAAGAATACGTCTATGTGTTTATTAAAATGGAGAAGTAAGAAACAAAATACAGGTTGATGAGTGCTTCTAGAGCCTTTGCATAACTACTCTTTTTCTGCAGGAGTGTGTGCATACGTGTGTGTGCATATTAGTGCACCTAATATCACAGCCTGGAAACACTGCATGCGGTGAACACCCATCTATTTCCTGATTTACATTGCTAAAATGAACAAAGAGGGAAGGATGTTAATGATGCCATGTCTATCACAGCCACTCTTCCTGCAGAGCATTGAATATTAATCTTAAGGTTCACCATAGACCAGTGTTGTCCAAACTTGGGCACTTTAAGATGAGTGGACTTCAACTCCCAGAATTCCCCAACCAGCCATGTTCCACACCACAGTTCCTAGCTGGCCACCTACTATCTGCTTGTACAGTATCTACTGGCCCTCCTTCCGTCTCCCCTTTCCTTTATCTCACTGCCCTAATTAGAAGAAAAAACAGACCCCTTTCTTTAGGCTAAAACAATAGCTGGATGGAAGGTGGGTGAGTGAGTAGATGAAAGGTTGGTAGGTGGCAAATTTTCTTAAATTCTAAGCCAGAGAAAAATTCAGGAAACAAAATACTAGTGTCAAGGGTTTATTTTTGAGCCAAGAAACTGTGAAATATGACTACTTATATTTGCAAGAGTGCTTTGACTGCCACCGTATATGACTTTTATACTTAAGGTGAACAGTAGGGAGCAACTCCTTGAGTACAAAGCCGCTAAAATCCAAATTTGTGGTTTAAGTAGAACTTTAAGGATCTTCCAGGAGATTGGCTCATATTCTAACTAGCAAATCTGTTCTGTGCTTCTGTTGGTATTTCCAAGTATCCACAAATATCCACAAGATATTTCCAGGTATCAGTTGAGAGAACACTACTAAAGAACATGGGGCTTTATAAACGTGAAATTTCAGTTTTTTACATAAAT
Organism: Liasis olivaceus; assembly: GCA_030867105.1. Lineage (NCBI taxonomy): Eukaryota > Metazoa > Chordata > Lepidosauria > Squamata > Pythonidae > Liasis > Liasis olivaceus. The sequence goes on from CM061361.1 coordinate 17,812,074, forward strand.
ATTGAACTTGGGCACTTTTCTCCCTGCACCAAATAAATAAATAAATAAAACTCTGAAAAGGCTCAGCTTCCATTTAAGGTTTGCTTGCTGGAGGGGTAGGGTGGTGGTGGTAGGATAATACAGTTTATGAAACTTGCATCATCTTTTACTTCTAATTTTTAGCCATGCATCACCTCTATAAAATTAGGAGGACAGCTTAGAACAAGGAACTGTCCCAATTCTTGGAAATATAGTGTGCGGGTTTAATTTTGCAGTTTAAGTTTTGAAGTACAACAATAGCTCTAGGAGTTATGAAAATAAGTTGAAGCCTCAAGTGTCTAAAAGTGGCACTTGTCGGCTTATGAAGCATTTAGTTAGATGTACTTATACCATACAGATTCCCAGATCTGGCAAAGAATTCAACACTTATATTCATTTCACAGCTTGAAAAGAATTGTCTTACAACAGAAAGAGGGGGAAATAGATTCAATCCTTATTATTTCTGCCAGGAAAGCACTATGTTTTATACAGAATGTTACCTATCAGTCAAGTCTGTTTTAAGCTCCAAGTATTATCTCCATATAAAACAAATAAATTAAACACACACCACATAACCCAAGAGGACATTAATTTCAAGAACATCATCACTTTCTCTGTAAAACTTATTTTCATTTTAGAGTTTAGGTACTATTATGAAATCATCTCTAATGGAAACTGACTGCAAGCAATAATCACTTAATTGAATGTGGGCTTTCTGACTTTTTTTTTTAAAAAAAAGCAGGATGCAAATCACAGAACTATAATTAAAATTATGTCAGTAATTCAGTCGAAAAATGTTTTCTTCAAGGATTTATCTGAACATGGTTGTAAAATTGTGGCTTAGTTTGAAATTATAATATAGATATACGCACAAGTTCAGAAATAATTTTCTACCTTCAGTATTTATCTTTCTCCAAAGACAACACCAAGGCGTAATGAAAAATGGATACTTTTAGGAGTTTCACATTTTCTAGCATATTATATGCAATTTTAATATGAACATGGATGGATAAGTGAGATAGAATGGATGAATCAAAGTTTGCTGTACAGTTATCACAAATTGAGACATTTTCAGACAAGTGAGGCCTGCAAAGGTCACTTCTTCATTTTTATTGTTGCCTGAGAAGAACTGTGCTGATTTGAAGGGGGAAAAAATACCTGCAGTACGGTGGAAGGATGTATTTCTGGATCTGATGGATTCTGGGGAAAACAGTGCTAATAAGTTATTTCTGCTTGATGTGGCCTGGATATAAGGTATAAGCTTCTTCCTTAAACAAGTTATAGGCAAATCAAGGCAAGCCAACATAATTTCTCCAGCTTCTTTCTAAATTCCTGCTTATCCTTTAGGTTTCTCTATTCCTTCAATTCCATTTTCCCAACTATACAGCCCCTGATGTTCATTTTTGCCCAAGTATTCTGTTCACCTGTCCCAAATGTAGGTTTTGATAGCTTTAGATATAGATACAGATATAGATATAGATATAGATATAGATATCCTTGGGAGGAAAGCTATGGCAAATCTAGATAGCATATTAAAAAGCAGAGACGTCACCTTGCCGACAAAGATCCGCATAGTCAAAGCTATGGTTTTTCCAGTAGTAATGTATGGCTGTGAGAGCTGGACCATAAAGAAGGCTGAACGCCGAAGAATTGATGCCTTTGAACTGTGGTGCTGGAGAAGACTCTTAAGAGTCCCCTGGACTGCTAGGAGGTCAAACCAGTCAATCTTAAAGGAAATCAACCCTGACTGCTCATTGGAAGAATTGATAATGAAGCTCAAGCTCAGATACTTTGGTCACCTAATGCGAAGAGAGGACTCTTTGGAAAAGACCCTGATGCTGGGAAAGATGGAAGGCCAAAGGAGAAGAGGACGGCAGAGGATGAGATGGCTAGATAGCATCACTGAAGCAATGAGCATGAAATTGAGCAAACTCAGGGAGGCAGTGAAAGATAGGAAGGCCTGGCGCAATATGGTTCATGGGGTCACGAAGAGTCGGACACGACTTAACGACTGAACAACAACACAATAGGTATAGATATAGATATAGACAGATATAGAGACAAGTAGTTCAAAAATCTGAGCTGTCAAGTTTTTGGTTTTTTGGTGGTAGTTTGTTTTCTGGATTTTTGCTGGGGAACTTTACTTTAGAGAAGTCTTATGCATGAGGAAAGTGAGTGTCAGAGTTTCATCTTCAGCATGGTAGTAAATATTGTGAATGAAAATGCATTCCTGGGCTTAATGGTGGAAAGTTTAAGGACATGGTTCACATTGCTTTTATCTAAATTGCTTTTATTGCAGACATAGAAGCTTTTTAAATGATAAAAATCAACTGCTCTAGAATCTAGGACTCTAGTCATATTTATATGTCCGGTCTTGAGCTTAAACTGGCATTTCTTTCTCCTACCCTTACATGGTAATGAAGTTTTTGTGATCATTTTTCAGCTTTGGATGGTGAAAGCAACTGCACAGGGTTTTCCTAACAGTCTTGTTTGGTCTTAGACTCAAACTGTTTGGTCTTAGACTCAAATTCCAGCCTTGCCAGCTTCCGAGCACACAGTGAGGGCATTATCAGATAGATGATTATATGACTTTCACCCATTCATCCATGTGAAGTTATCCAAATAGAGCTGGCAGAAGGAACCACCACCAAATTTCCTGCATTCACCCAGTCCAGGTATATGCACTTTTTAGATACAATGAGTGTATCTCTCATTGATTGACTTTGATAATTCAGAATTACTATCAGCAATGATGCCAATATATATCCTGCCCATATATACTGAGTGGCATTCTGCCCAGTCTCTGGCAGTCACAATGGAAGCTAAATGAATTACCGTATCTCAGTTTAAGGAACCCCAAAATGAATATAATCTAACCAAGCACAGAAAAAAAAGGTCTGGAAGTGATGGGAGGAGAGGACAAAACAGGTCTCAAGCTTTACATATGCCCACCTCATCAAAATGGCTATTGCTTACAAAGATGAATTGCTTTCTACATGAGAAGTAAAGATATCTGGTCACTAGTATAGAATAAATCGTTCCGTGTAATGGCTCTGTTGTAATAGTATCAAGATCAAGAACATTAAAACACTCTGAAGTATGTTTTAGGGCTCTATTAATATGCACAGACCAGTAGTTGCAATGTCAGTTTGAAGCCTTCTGACTGTCAGTACACCCAAGGTGTGGATTAATTAAGCAATAAAATATGCCTTGTCATCATTTGATGCTACCAGTGAACCCAATATGAGATTTTATTTCAAGAAGATATAATGAAACAATCTGAGCATATGGAGACTATTATGAGAGTATTATGTCTTTAGTGCAAAAGAAGAGGGAAAAAGGGAAAAAAAGTCAAAATATATAGTACTAATATTTTTAAAGAAAGCATTTAATTAACTGTGATTTTTGTATTCAGTGGAACTTGTATCTATGGAAAGAGTATGATCAAGAAATTTAGCAATAATGAAATAGCAGAATAAGTACTGAGACAGAAGCAAGGTACAAATGGCCTTTCAAAATGCCCTTCCAAATTTGTGGATAGAGAAATTGGATCGACATTTTCTCCAAATTTCTCCAGAGGAAGGAAAAAAATAGATCTTCCACATCTTAATTGCTCCATGTGTCATTGAAGGAAAAATTGTCCTTCAGGCATCCAAAATAGTGAGTAACCATACAGAAATCATGGATGCCTTAACCTTGTGTAAAGTTTGAGGACAGTTTATGAGGTTAATATATCTTCTCAAATTGGATTCCTCTACAGGTGTTGGAATTCTATCATTTGTATGACCCAAAGTCAGGCTGATGGGAAATCATATGGCTTGAAACACAACATTTCTGGAGAGATCCAGTTCAGGGACATTTAGTATATTCAGATCTCTCCATGGATCTCTCCTTTTAAACCTCATTCCTTCTACCTCAGTTTCATCCAAGGTTCTTAGACGTACAGGCTCCTCCTATCCCCATTTTGCACCCACAAGTTGTAATCCATTTAAACTTTTCCATATTTTACATTTTAGATATGCCTGACACTTAAAAAGTGGAGGAAAAATGGACGGCTAAGTTATTTCATTTCAAAATGCAACTTTGGGGAAAGTAACTGGTTTGGGAGAAAATGTGTTTATTTCTCACAGTAAAAAAATGTTGAACTGATCCTGGCAACAAACTTAAATCTAAGTTTTAAAAGATAAAGAAACAGCATACCACAGCTGTCTTGGCATTTCATACTGTTTTATTTATGGATCCTTTTTGCCTTAGAAGTTTAATGGAATTTTCACTGTGATTTTTATTCCTGTGTGATTTATTATACATCAAACAGGGTAAATCAATCAATGTTGGTTTAAATACCAGTCCAGGTTGATATTACCCTATTAAAACATATCCTAACAGTTGTTAGAACCACAAGTGCTTGGGCAGAAGAAGTTATAAAAGGATTGGACAGACATATATGTGATTAACATATATCATTTTGCAGTTATGTATTACCCAATTAGTTCTGAAAGGGGATATCTAAATATTGGAAATAGAGTAGAATAGTTCAGACTTATGAATGCTAAGGACTAGACACAAAACAAAGATGTACTAGAAAAGTTAATGCTTCACTGTCACCCCCAGGAGTTATGCCCTAATCTAATAACCTCTTATGAGAGAATATGAAGGGTATGCAAAACATTTTGAATTCCAAAGGTTTTAAGCTTGAAAATGCTCCATTTCAAGTCTGAAATAATTATTTCAAGTTTAATGCAGTTTCTTTTTCCAGCCATTCTAGTATTCCTTTGAGCTTCAAACAGCTCCAGTCCAAGCTCGCAACTGGGATGGTCAGAATCACTGGTTAAGATTCAAAACATATTGCAAATCCCTGGAGAATGTCTGTCTGTCTATGAGATCCTAGGCATTTTATTCATCACCAGACACATTTTGAGAAATGTTACTCTTCTGGTTGAAAAAAAGAAAAGAGGGTATATTATATTATGACTGTATTATCACATCCCATTCAGCCACAGTGCACCTAACCATGGTTTGTTAAATAAGTCACAATTGTCTGGATTCACACAATATGGTGACTTGGCCAGGCAGGGACTTGGCCAGGCAGTCCCTGGAGTCAAGACTGATTTGAAGGCACAAATGTCCTATTTATAAGTAGGAATGTAAGAAGACAGCTTGGAAGAAGAATTAAGGAAGCTTAAACAAAAAAAGAAAAGTGAGGAAAAAATGGGGAGTTAAGGAGAAGATAACAGTTGAGAGAAAAATTGAAAAGCATGAATGCTTGAAATACTAAGCCAAGTTTTGGAGTGTGAGGCACTACTATAACAACAAAACCCTGCTTGTGTTGGGGTCCACCCACCTCTCAATGGCTGAATTAGTTCTCAGTCATGTTAATGCTTCTTCCCGGTCTGCTCCTCATCTTGGAGGAGGGGACAAATGAGCATCTAACCGTTGAAACTGCAGAGTTTTCTTAATGAAAAGCTGTGATATTTAATTGCCACATCCTCACTTTTCCTGTTCAGATGAAGTCATCAGTAAACCAACAACAATGTCACATTTCTGGCTCCAGTGAATACTTGCAATCTGGCACATCCAGGCTAGATGTACATTACGTGAGATTACAGTTTGATCCCTTCTTTCTGTTACTGCCACATTGCAAACACAATGCTATCAGTTTTGATCGATAGGTTTCAATAGCTTTCTGTTTATCATTGTTTCATAGTGTCATGATTTCCATTCTGATATCTACTCATTTTCTTAGGCAATTTTATATGTAGCCAAGGAGACTGTATTCAGGCTTGCTTAGCATGACTCTAAAGCTGGTAGGTGGGTGTACATAACAGAGAGAGAGGGAGAGGGAGAGGGGGAGGGAGGGAGGGAAGGAAGGAAGGAAGGATTCATTCCTTAATGAATGTATATGTCTTGATTTTTTATCATTTAATTATTCAATACACTATATATAGCTCACGATGAACAAGAAACCTATAATGGATTTATTTCTCTTGAAATACTACAATGTGTTGGAGAAGACACATTATAGTACAGGGAATACCAATGAGCAGTGTGTTTTGTCATCTGTGATGGAAGACTGGAGTGGGTCAGGAGTTGTGAGGGAGATGAAAGAGCAAGCCATCAAAACATGCAAGATTTGCAGTACAAAATGCAGTACAAATAGAGTTCTGCTTAAACCAAGCATCTGATCAGTCGTTCCTGTGTCCAGTGGAGCTACTGACATGTTGGCCAGAGTCAGGCCACGTTCACTCAGAAACTGCAGTCTCACAGCAGTATTACATGGGCAGTAATCAGCAGACCTGATGAAATTATTAGTATGTTTAGGTTTCATGAGTTTTCTTTTTAATTTCACCAATGATTTTCTGAACATTCTGTTTCTTATATAATAAAACTGTACATTTTAAGTTGATGAATTTTAAATGAAAATATCCTGAATCGGGGAGGGATTATGAGATCAGCAGCAAGCTAGCCTAAGACTCTTACCCTTTCCAAGGAAGCATATTTTAATTATATTTTTTATCCCCCTTGCTTTAAATTTGGTCAGTGATTCCCAATCTTTGTTCGAAGTTGGTATGCTTCAGCAGTAGATGAGTTGTATCTGTTTACTGAACCACCAAATTAAATTGATGGTACAAGAATGTATGCAAGGTGTGTGTAATAGACCTTACAGAAGAACATAGCATCAAAGTATCTGCAGGATATGGTAAAAGAAATTCAAGGTACAACTGAAGCTCTACCCACTTTATGTGCACCACCATCCTGACTTTTTGTGGACACCCCTGCCCAGCTTGTTTGGTTTGCTTTATTTGATCAATTGAGATTTCACTGTATCCTTAACAGAAGGAGTTTAAAAAACAGGTCTTGGTTGAAGGAACTAGATTTTGTTGAAAAAGCCAGATCTTTCTGCTTTCCCAAGCTTCAATACCACTGGGGATATTTGGTTCTCTGGGTGTGCTACAAAGGATGTCTCCAGTCCTGTAATGGGTAGGAACCTCCAGGATTCCCCCCAAGTGACTTATACAGTATGGGCAGGTTCTATATGGAGGACATAGTCCCTACATTAACCCAGACCAAGCCACATAGGGCTTTACAAGTCATTACCACACCTTGAATTGGACTTGGAAATCTACTGGTAGCCAATGCAGTCCCTACTATATTGCTGTTGCACTGCTAAAGCAGGTGTCACCTGATAACATATGGGCTGCTCTATTCTTCATTGATTTCAGATTTTGAGGGGTCTTCAAAGGAAGCCCTAGGTAGAGCATGTTGCAACAATCCCTGTGGGAAGTCATAAATCAACATTGCTAAGCTTTCCACCTCTAAAAAAAGGTAGACAAGCCTGAACCAGGCAAAAGTTTCCCTGGTCCTGGTTGTGAGTCCCAGGGAACTTCTAATTTCTTCAGAGAATGCAGTCCCTCAGAGTGAATGTTGGGACTGGCTCTAAACCAATTTGTGCAAAAGCAAGTACTCTGTCTTACTAGGATTTGTAACCTGCCCCATCCAAATCTTTATTGCCTCCAAATATTTAGTAAGAACACCCACAGCATCCCCTGCTTGGCCCAGGTACAGATGATACTTCTCTCCAAACCAATGGATGACCTGCTGTCAAAATTTCTAATAGATATTAATTAACACACTTGATCTTAGCCAAAAGGCCGAGAAGAAGCAATTGTTAATTAACACAAAGGAAAGAGTGGAGCCCTGATTAAGGGCAAGCCCATAATGGACTAACCAAGGACTTACAGTAGTTACTTCTCCCCATCACTACTCACTGGAACTGCCTACTCCAAAGCAGAATCACGGCAAAACAGTGCCACCAATTTCCAGTCCTCACAGGTGGTCCAGCAGGATATGATGGCTTATGGTATTAAATGTCCCTGAGAGATCTAATAGGACCAGGATGGCCACAGCAGAGGTCATCCAGAAGAGCAACCTATGTCATGACCCCCATAACCATAATCTTGACTGCAAGAGATCCAGATAATCCATTTCCTCTAGATTCCATTACAGCTGCAGCAAAGGCCTGTATAGAACTCGCAGGCTTCTTGTTCTTATACTATATTTTAGTATTATTTCAAGCACTCAAAGAGGATGTGGCAAAGTCCCCCCCTTCTAAATGCTCCTACAATTTTTTTCCACATTACTTCTATAATTTTTGTCTTGTACCTCTATGCAAAATTATTATTATCCTAAGAAGCAATTTGCACAGATTAACTTTTGATTCTTACATTACTTCTGAAAAATAATCCTACCCCATGAAGAGTGCTCAGTCTCTTTGCTGGAAACTTGAAGAACATTTACTGAAGATTGGTTTCTGCATTCAGCCTAATTGTTCCTCTATTATACTTTCTGGTTACAGTAGAGAGGAAAAAAATAACAAAAAACAAAAAAGGGGGAAGGAAATAATGTATAGCACAGTCTAAAGTCCTAAATCTATTTGGCTTATGTATAAAGGGTTTCATTTAGTGGGCAGAAATCAAAGTTGAGCTGATTGGCATATTTATTACAATAATAGTTCGTAATTAAGAAACCACTCATATTTATAAAAAGAAACATTCAGCCATTTGAGCACACAACTCTTCTCCTTCTCCTTTGAATACAAAACTGATGTTTCAGAGGATGATTGCCTTTAGAATTATGGAATCATAAAGTTGAACGGGACCATTGAGGCCAACCCCCTGCTTAGGGCAAACATCCAAATTAAAGCATCCATAACAGATGACTTATCTAGCTTTTGCTTGAACACATCCAGTCATGATCCCCACAGGAAACTGGCTGCAGTGACATTCCCCCTCCTGCCACAAAGTCTGCAAGGGATTGAGATGATCAATACTTACAGTCCTGAGTATGGGCTATGTTTATGTTGGCCCATCAAATAGCAAGTAGAAATGAGACATAGGTGGTCTTTTAAAAACAGCTGGAGAAATCCATTGCAAAATTGACCTATTAGTCAGTAGCTGCTGCAAATAAAACTGACATTAATGAAACTAGGTCCTCTACTTTAAAAGCCCATGGAAACTAAAGTCTTCAGGAAATGAATGGGAAGAGATACTCTAAGAGGGGATGTAGAATGTTGTCACAGGGAATGCATTCCCCACTACCATTAGCACTACAGGAAAAACCCATCTCCTATGCTCGCCCACTGAATCTTCCAACAATCAGACAGCGGTTTTTCAAACTGTATAGGGGATTAAAACCAGGCAAGTAGCAAACAGAAATTCAGCAAAGCTGGCAATGGCATAAGATCAACAAGGTGACGAAAGACAAAAAAGGCCACTAGGTTTTCCATCAACCAAAGCTCAAGGGCCTCCCTGTGCACATAAAAAACAGGTGAAGCTTCAATCTTATGCTGATGGCCACCACCTCGACTTTTTTATCCCCTTCTGCAGACACCTGTGCCTTCTATGAAATTCCCCGCTTTGATACACATATTAAAACCCGTATGTTGTCATCAGGTTGGTCTTTTGTTGAAAGGAGAAGGCTAGTGAAACAATAAACTGTATAATAAATGAAACCTTTCCTGATAATCACATCATAGTTTGAAACACGCTCGTTACACTTCCTGACGCTTATGGGATTGGGGATAAAGTTCTGCCATGGTCAGAATGAACTTGCCACTCCTTCCGTGAGTTTTTGCTTCTCTCGCTTCTTGTCTCTTTTATTATATCTATCAGGGAGAGGAGGCTGGGAAACCTGTTCAAATCCTTCTGGATCTGAATAAATGACACCCTTCCAATGTTCATTGAACATTACATTATTATTTTGTCTTTGCCTATCGGTAGTGAAGAAAATGTGAGAAGACGGCTATATTTCCTAATGGTATATTTTATTTTATATTGCCATATTGAACAAATCATATAGTCAGAATGTTGGTCTTAGTTCATCCTATTAATCATTTCCAAATGAAGAATTGTAAGTAACTCCTGGTATAGTAAGTCTAAAGAAAGCTTTTCCAAGTGGGTGGGCAGTCCAAGTTTCCCTGAAACAAAATTTATTTTTGTAGTGCCTAAGTACTCTTTTCCCCAACAGGACTTAACCTGTGGCCTGCCTAGGTCTGCTCCAGCAATGAATCTACAACAGTAAGAACAGAAGGGACCTTCAAGGTCTGTGCAGTGCCACATGCCGGATTTTTCTGTAAGATATATAACCCAAACCTTATGTACATTCTTGCACTATTAGTTTCATTTCACCAGTTCAGCCAACCATATGGTCACAAAACAGAAGTAATTATTCTATAGTAAAATACATATTCCTAAGAGTTTCCCAAGTTAAACTGGAATCTACCAAGCCCTAACTGAGCTTGTCTCCACCATCAGAATTGGGGAAAGGAAGAGAGAGTGTGGAAGCTTCTTTATATACTGAGTCATAGTCCACTGACACTGGGCCAATTTTTAGTAACCCCCTCTTTCTTGCTTGCTTGCTTGCTTGCTTGCTTGCTTTGTCTGTCTGTCTGTCTGTCTGTCATACCAATCAATCAATCACTGGGAGGTGGTTGGTGTCAAATGAATGAGTACATCTTGCAACAACTCTGGTTGGTTAACATAAAATTAACATTCACTAGAAAAAACAACTGTAATTTCTCTCTCTCTCTCTCTCTCTGCACCTGAGGGCAACAGTAATCACTGCAACAGCATCTACCACATGGGCCCCATTAACCTCCCAGACCCCATACCTGTGAAAATAGCCATGTTTTTAGGGCTTTCCAAAATGCTAGCAGAGTTGGGACCAGCCAAATCTTGGGAGGGTTATTATTGCAGAAGGAAGGTGCTGCAACAGAAAAGGCCCCCTTCCTAAGTCCCTAAGGGATGGGGCCTAGTGGGGCATGTAGATACAATCAGTGAGAAGTTCTGGGGGTTTTGCTAAATGGGGTGAGCCATTTTGACCCCACTGTCACTTCTTGGTCCTAGACATCTGGACTTTTGCCATTTTTAGATTCTCAAATGTTTTCTGTCACAAGTTTAATGTCTGTCTTTTCTTACGTTTTGCATTCGTTACTTTAAAAATGGATTGGCCAATAATAGATAGTATTTTCTGGGAGTATTAAATAAATACAGATGAGCTTGGTTTTGGTAGCAGAACACAGCCTGAAGAAAGACAAAATAGAGGAACTCTAGCTGACAAGTATCCTGCATTTGTGTGACAGCTTAATACCATGCATATTAAAGGTAGATGATCTGGACTGACAAAATTTGAACAATTACTAGATGGACGCAAAGGCACAAAGAAAGTTCTAACTCTTGTTTGCCACCTAGTGATTGTTCAGATTGTTACAGCCTGGATCGTGCAGCCCTTGTTCTACCTCGATATCAGACATATCATCCTAGACCGAAAGAAATCCCAGTTCCTGTGTCTACGCGCAGTCTTTCGTTTTGCATAATTCAGTGTTCCAAATCTAGTGAAGACTTTTAGTGGCTTCTTAATGTATATGCATAACTTCCCCATGTGCTAATGAAATTCAGGTGGGTGCATCAAGGTGTGAATAGATTCCATTGTCTTTTTATGGTGCCATTTATAATGAAGAATGGGATGAAGCAATAAATCCCTGAACTCTGAACTGTAAAGTGGTCTATTAATTATTACCCTTAACTTTTCTGCCAGGTAAGATGTTTATGGGTCCTCTTCACCACCACCTCCACATCCCTGCTATAATGCCATCAAGTTAGGCACCGTGGTGCATTTATGATGAGTTTAATTCAAGGATTTATTTGATATCTCTGTGTGGGTGATGAAGAGGACTTTGGTTTACATCATACGTTTCAGTGCTGTTTTTCACTGTTTTGTGTTGTAGTTGCGAACCTCTCATCTATTGACAAAAACAGACTACAGTTGCTGTTCATAATTCCAGCCTTTAGTTTCCTTACAGAAATCTCACTCTCTTTTCCTACCGGAATAGTGCCAAATACATTCTGCACTAGTTAGCTCTGTGAATCCTGTGTTTTCTCAAAGCTTCACATTTACAATGCTTTTCTACATTTACCACAGCCACTTTTGGATTACAAGGCAGGGCAAAAGTTCACGCCCAATCCACAGGCTACTCGGCTCAGAGAACAGAACCAATTTGGAACTATTATGAGAAAATAACTTTCATTAAGCTTTCATCATTTTTTGCGGGACACTGAAAAGCCATCTTGCCTAGCTAACATGTCAGCTTCTCAAAGTGGCATCATATATTACTGCACTGTGGAGAAAAAGGAAGATCAAATGGAAATAAAAAAAGGTCCTTTGGACAGGCTACCCTAGCAAGGAAAGTTGCCATTCCAGTAAGTAGGGTTAGCTATATTAGTTTGCTTTATCATGACAGCAAAAAAATGCACATGAAGAGAAATTTTGAACATTGAGAGCCCATGCATCAGATTTATCCTTCTCTAAGACAGTGTACATAATTCTTATAAATCATAGCTTACTTCATTCTTATAAATCATACCAAAAACAGTTAAGAAAATGTATCTGTTTTCAACCATCTTGAAGTCCCTAGGATACTTAGCTATCTATATCTCTCTTTCATTTGGTTTGCATTTTAAGGCAAACTTATCAAGTCATATTTTTCAAACATGAATGCATATCCAAACAGAATTATACAGTAAAAGCTGCACGTTACTGAATTTTGTAACATAGCTCACATCTAAAAATATGCAAAGAAAATTGCTTATATGAGGGGGAAATGGCACAAAATGTATATGTTACAAGATGTGCATATCACAACCCATTAGGGAAAATCTCCTGCTAGAACTGTGTTCTTTACAGAAAAAGTTAATATAAATATACGCAAGGGGAAAAAAATGCACAGACATTCTCAATTAGATTTGGGGGGGGGGGGGGGGAACCAGCAGCAAGACGTAACAAGAAAACAAAATGGATCAAATTCAAGGCTGAAATGGAAACCAAAATGTTCAGGTGATAGACAATTTATATACATCTCGCAAATGGATCTTAAATGGGTACTATTTATTCTGCAACAAATTATTGCAGGCTTGTGAGTCACAAGAGGTATTAAGCAAGCGTAATAAAATTCCTAATCAATTACAATCTTATCAAGTTATTTAGTGCAGTTTTGCAGCCATACGGACTAGAAACAAGCAAATGAAGCAGAAAAGGAAGACCTGAGATGCTCAGTAAGATAAATGATATGCCCTACATTTTGAGCTTCTTATGGAAAAGTCAAACTTAACAATATAAGTCAATCTGAGTGTATCAGATTGAAAAACAATCTCAAATTGTAGGATGAAGACTTTAGCTCTGATCAGTCTTAGACAAGGATGTTCTTCCAAATAATCACACTTAGTACTGGAAAAAATATACGTGGCAACCTTTTTCTTACCAAAATCAAATAAGAGACCAGTTCAACACCATGGGCTTCATTTAGGAAGCGAGTGTGTCTTATGTGCAGGGCTTCCTTAATCTGCATTTATTTTAACATGCTTAGTCATAATCCCACTAGAAAGGGAGATAACGTGAAAAAATGTCAGATTCTTAGGTACGTGAGCATGTTAAATATAAGAAGGTTTCAACTCTATCACGGCTTATCTTTATCTATGCCGTAAATGTCTTCTATCTATTAGATGAAGGAAAGAAAGGGAAGGGGAAGGAGGAAGGGACAAATCATAGGTGCATAGATAAACACAACTTTACAGCACATGACTTTTTCAATAGAATATACCAAACTTCTCAGTATAGGTGGCAACAACAGAGACAATTAAAAAGAAGCAGGGACACGATTCTTTTTGCTAAGAAGTCAGCTTCATCTAGAAGATAAAGGAGGGAACATCATCATGAGATGATGAGAAGCCAACTCCATCTGACTTTGCCCTCCAACTGTCATAGTATTATAGCACAGGGTTCCTCAACCTTGGCAACTTTAAGACGGGTGGACTTCAGCCCTTGCTGGCTGGGGAATTCTGGAGTTGAAGTCCACCCATCTTAAAGTTGCCAAGGTTGAGGAACCCTGTTATAGCAGATTAAAAAAGAAAAATGGACAATACATTGGCTCAACTGAGACTAGCATTTCTTGACTGTTCTTTGTCTTGAACTGATTTCATTCTAAAAATGTAGTGCCTGAGTTTACTTCTCTCTTCTTGCCTCCCAACGTCTTCTCCTCTTGTGTCATGTCTTTCATATTATACATTTGAAGGCACTTATTTTCAAAGTTTATAAGGAGTACTGGGAGCATTTTCTGGTTGATGAGAATTTAATGGAGACTAAATCATGTGCAGCAAGAGTACAGCCATCCTTCTGAAATCCCAATGTACTTCTTTTTTTACTGTTTTAATTGTTGCAAGCTGGTTCTTTGTTAGGTCACTTTGACACCAATTAATAAGTTACTGTATACAAATCAATAACACTGTTTTCCCTTTCATGTTATGCCAGGCAGCAAAACAGCTAACTAACATTAGTAAGGACCAATAATTAGCTTCTTGTTCTGACAGCAACTCAGCCATAGGGTCATGTAAATACAGTTGTTCCTTCATACAGGACCCTTTGTAATCTTTTACTGCTGATTCAAACCAGCTCTGAAATAGGAAGGAGAAAATATGCTGCAATTTATGGAGCCTCTGTCAGAAAAGGGAAATGGTTTTTCTGAAACTTATAGGAAAGAGCTCCATCTATCAAGCAAAATTTGGGGGCCTGGTTAATTTCTTTTCCCTCCATTCAGCATAAAGTTGCCCATTGTATATGGCTTGATTGGATTATATAAGCCTTTCCAATTACAAATGTTCTTTTCTAGGAGGAACAAATACGATGTAGATCCTTTACAGCTCATGAACCTCATTTTAATTTTGCAGTTTAATGCATAGCCTAATTGCTGTGAATCCTTTTTCTGGGCAGGCTGAATTCAGTACAAATACAGAGAATGGTTTCATTGAGATAATACTGGCTGAAAAAGCAATTATTTGTTTTTCATGATCCTAAAGATCCTAAGATATAAACCAGGGAATAGGGGGAAAGGCAAGGATAGGCAACCAGGAATTGCATCGTAGGCCTTCTACACCATGCTAGCCTAGGCTAAAGCATTTTGTGGGAGCCCAGCACCAGTTTTAGTTTGTTGGATAAACCAGATCACCAGAATGATTGGTTTGGGCTTGGCATGCTGTGTGAACACAGCAACTGTGTTTTGCTAACCCAGGTTCAGAGTGAAACATTTTACGTCCTATTGTGCTCTAAGTTAGGAGCTCAAACTGTGATGCCAGACTTCATTCACCAACTGAAATGAATTCTAATTTTCTGGGGTGATGGTGACACGAATGATAGAAGTTCCAGGGGTTAAAAAATGCTATTACTTTAACACTGCAATTTGATAAAAAGGGGGATATAAATTCACATACAAACTGCTCGAAAGGCTGATCTGACCTTCCTTAGTTATTATGTTCTCTTTACAGAGTTTTCTATTCTCCAAGTATATATGTGCTTGTGTGTTTGTCTGTTTAAAACATTTATAAGGCTGTCCAACTTGAACAATGGGACTCTGGGTAGCATACAACAAACCAATAATAATAATAATAATAATAATAATAATAATAATAATAATAATAATAAAATGTCAAAAGCAAATTAAGCAACACCAACTAAAAACAAATGTAAACAATTAATAGGCAATCAGGTACTCAGACAGGAGCACTGATCATCCTGATTCAAGTATCTAAGGAAACAGACAAGTTTTCACTGTTTTCCTAAAGGCCAGCAGGGTTGGGCCCAACCCTATGTTGGGGGAGAGGGGAGAATCATCCACAGGGTGAGTTGCCATGGAAAAGGCATGACTGTTAGGTCCCATAGGACAACATTCTTTCAGGAAGTGGACTCAGAGCATGCCCAGCCTGTTAGAGCATGTGGGACAGGCAGATATCATTGGGAGAAGACTGTCCCACAAATAACCCAGTTCCAAGCTATGTAGGCCTTTATGGGTGATAATCATCACCTTGAATTGTATCCAGAAGCCTACAAGAAGCCAGTGCCGCTCATGGAGTAATGGTGTTATGTGGATGTATCAAGGGGCACCCGTAACTACCTGCGCCATGGCATTCTGACCTATTTTAGCTACTGGATAGTCTTCAAGGACAGTCCCACTGAAAACTGAATTCAAGATGTCTCCACATAGTCTATGTTATAGAGACCCATGTTTATTCTTCCTAGAAATGTGTGTTATGTGGGGAAAGGAGATAATTTTTTGGGAGAGAAGGAGCCTGGTGTCTTTTAGATTTCAACTACTCTCCTTCCTCAGGTCTCTAAATATTAAGTTACATTAGGTAAAATTAGAAAGATATATTGAGCATCTATAGCACACGTGAATAGCAAGACACAGTCTGTTGTTTCATATACTACATCTGGTGTGATCAATTATGGACTGTTGACAAGCTATTTAGGACAATTATGTTTCTCTAGTATACCTCTGACCAAAAGAACAAATGTCCACTTAGCTTTTAAATCAGTAGAGGCTATGTTGTTGCAAAGTAAATGAACATAATAGCAGGTTGAGATATGCCTTAGCAATGTGCAGCAACAGTGGGAAGAGGGTAGATACACTCAGAGGACAAAATAGCTTCCAAACTAGGCCACATCCTTGTGTGGAGTGTGATGACTTGGGAAAACAAATATATCAATTATTCCAGCAATGAAAGCAAATGCAACAGTTTCTTTTTGGTGAAGCAACTTTTCTTTGATCACACTAGGACACCCAACTGTTAAGCACTGGGAGAAAAAAAGTCCATGAAGAGTTAGTTAAATCAGATATATGTTCCATCTGCTTAGAGGTTACAAACTCATGACCAGCTTAATATGTTTCCCTGAGCAAAACAAACTGTCCACATCTGTGCATAATTTATTTCATCATGTCCTTTATTTAAGAGAAACTACATCAAGGGGGACTAAAATTATGATCCTTTTATTTCCATAATCCCTCTTACATAGAGGCTTTTGTCCTGGATTAGTGTAGATCAGGGATTAACAAACTGTGGGTAGTGACTCCAAGAGGGCTGCAAGGTAGTACCCCCCCCCAAAAAAAGGGGGGGGTGAAAAATTAGAAAACAAAGTTGACCAGTCTTGCACAGAGAAAGCAGGAGGGCTATCAAAACTCATTTCCTGTGAAGGAATGGTTGGATGAAGGCCACGCTCAGGGAGATAAGCATTCCCTTAGCCCCCAACGGGAGAGTGGGAAGTTTAAGAAGATGAGACTGGCACCACCCTAAGGAATTCACGGTGTTTTGGCTTGCTGGCTTGGGAAGTTTAGATTCAGTCTGGAGAGACTGATGTCAGGTTCAGCCCAAAGAACTCCACGAGACAGTGCAGATACAGTTCTGTTGTGTTTATTAGCTTCCACCTCAAGACAGAAATCTCTCCAGACTGCATCTAACTTCCCAAGCCAGCAAGCCAAAACACTGTGAATTCCTTAGGGTGGTGCCAGTCTCATCTTCTTAACCTTCCCACGCTTTTGCTGGGGGCTAAGGAAATGCTTATCTCCCCGAGCATGGCCTTCATCCAACTATTCCTTCACATTCCCATCTTACATGGTTGAATTAGGGAGCAAAGCACAACACAAGTTACGATATTGTTCTCGATGTGCCCACATAATCACCAGCTTCATTTGGAGTGGGGGGATATGGAACACAAATTCATGTGTTGCGCTAAAGGGTAGGGTTTCTGCAAATTTTGAGAAAAGCCAGTGTATAACATGGGTGCAACCCAGAGAAGAGAACTAAATGTGAGAATCCAGCTCTTGGTAGTGTTCCTTACATCTTGGGTAGAATGGAATTAATAACAGTATTAACTTAATGATTGGTAGCAATTAATGTAATTAGTAGCATCAGGCTACTAAGAGCAAACACAGATTTGTGGACAAAGTCAAGTAAGAAGTCAGGGCAAAGCTGCTATCAGCGAAGCCAGCACAATCAATATTATGAGAAGTGTGTGAAAGGAGGAAGAGGACAAGATAAGAGAAGGAGGCAATTTCCATTTGTAGAGAGGGAAGTTTTATTGTTCACAGCCTTAGTAATCTTCTGTTGTTTTGCACTGCAGTTGATGTTTTAGGAATTAGTGCTAACTACCCACCCGCTCATCTCATATACTTGTAACAATAGGTTTTAATAAAAGAGAATCTCCGTATTCTCTTCTGTTAGAACCTCCGTAGCTCAGGGTTCAACTGTGGTGTCCTTGGTGCTCTCTGAGTGGGGTGGTTTGCTTGTAGACAATTCATTACCCAACTAGTTAACGTCGTGAAACATCTGCAAGCAAACCACCCCACTCAGAGAACACCAAGGACTCCAACAATATGTTTTGGGAAAAGGTAGCATCAGCTTCCATCCCTGTCTTATCACACTACAACTGACCCTTTATTGCTTATTACACAGTGTAAAATGGGGTAACAGAATAAACAAGAGCAAATCTTTTTTAAAAAGAAAAAAAAATCCATCCGTATATGGAACTAAAACTGGTATTACCCGGTGATGTTCACATTCTAGCAATTTCGGTGCTTTTTAAGATCTCTCTCTTTTTTTTTTTTTCCATTTCCCTAACTCTTTATTCCTCAGCATGCCAGTAAATTCTACTGACAATTATGTTTTAATGCTTAACATGTGTTAAAGGTTGAGTATCTTAATCACTGGGAAATCTTCCAAGTTTGCAAACATATGGAACACACGCATTTATATTTCAGATGCTAGGATGAATTAGAACAAAAATTAAACAAAAATCTCAAAAAAAAATCATACTCTTTGTTTATTTCACTCTCTGACTAATGATTCTTAATTTCCTAACCTTCCCAATCATGTGTGTGTGTGTGTGTGTGTAGGGGGATGTTAATGTTGGATGTTTGGATTGACTAATAAACATCAAGGTGATAAAACAACATGCCCATTTGAATGAGGAATGATTTGTCATATTCTTCCCCCCTTCTATTAGATGCAGTAAAATTTTGCTTTGCTTTAAGTTAACATAACTATCCCCTAAGAATATTTTCAGGGACACTGAAGCCAAGGTTGTGAATCAAGGGCATCATTTCAGAGCAGGGATGAATGGGGAAATTCCTAGCTAAGTCGAAAAGCTCACTATAAATAATATACAAGGTTAGCTGGGGCAGTGTGTAAATTTTGTATGTTATATGCATTTACTTAATTATTTATTGGATTTATATCCTGTCCTTCTACCTGAAAGTGATATCTGACATCACCTGTTGACAGCAAATGTTACTCTTTGGAAAATTCCATATTCAATGTTCTGTAACAAAAGCTACAATTAATCAAATGGGAGATGAAATGTAATTAAATTATATCCACTAGTTTTTCTTTCTTTCTTTCTTAAACCCATGGGATATGGTTTTCTCATTATATGAAATTGAGCTTATGCCACTATTGGTTCAAAACCTTCGGCTAGTCACAAATTCCATCAGTAAAATAATACAATTCCAATACTGATCCCCATGTTTTGAAACGAAATGCTTTGAAACCCAAGATTCTGCTTAGGAAAAGAAGATCTGAATTCCCCCAGAAGTTATTCATGGTTTTCAGTTCAATTGGCTTGGCAAAATATTGCAATGGCCCATGGTTTGTGCAGGAATTAATAGGTTCCTACTATTGTTACCTGTTGAACCAGTATACAGTGCAACTTTCTCAATTTAACCTCCCAGAGTCATTGAGAGCTGGACAGCATATAAATCATTATTATTATTATGGTAGTTGCACAGTCAGCCAGACGTTTAGACTAGATTTGGCATTTTTATCCACCTATTGAGTCCTTCCCAAGGAACTGGGATAGGCAGATGTTGTTGTCTGATGGTGTTAAGGGCATTGTTGCAGGATGTAAGCTGTTCCAAGTAAAGCTGTCTTTTGCAATGGACTGATGGTGATTTTGTCAATGCCGATGGTCTTCAAGTGGTGCGAAAGATGTTTTGGAATTGCACTCAAAGGACTTATTACTATTGGTACTATCTTTGCTTTCTTTTGCCACACTTGCATTACTATTATTATTATTATTATTATTACATTGATAATGAAGCTCAAGCTCAGATACTTTGGTCACCTAATGCGAAGAGAGGACTCTTGGGAAAAGACCCTGATGCTGGGAAAGATGGAAGGCAAAAGGAGAAGAGGACGGCGGAGGATGAGACGGCTAGATAGCGTCACTGAAGCAATGAGCATGAAATTGAGCAAACTCAGGGAGGCAGTGAAAGATAGGAAGGCCTGGCGCAATATGGTTCATGGGGTCAAGAAGAGTCGGACACGACCTAATGACTGAACAACAACAACAACAGGTTGGCAGTGTAAGTAGCTAGTTGACCAGATTTAAATGTAAATTACCTTTTCAAAGGGTTAGGGTTAGGGCTCTAAGAAGCAGGGTTATAATGAAGTGATGAATTTGTCTTTGGACTTTTGTTTGTGTGTTGATTGTTGGTTGATGTTGATTGTTTGTGCATGTGTGATGATACCATTGCTTGCTAGTAATATGATTTTTTTTTTTAATGTCGCAGTAGGATTACAGGGATGATCTGTAATTTTATTAAGTGGTAAATTACTTAATGTGTTCAGCAAAAAGTCATGAATGCAGCCTATCAAATAATCAATTCACGACATAGAAATGATTGGAAGTACAATAGTTGTCTAGCTACTGATTACAAACACAATATACATGCAAAATTAGATTGTGTATGCAAATCAAATTCATTTGTTTGGATTATTCAGGCTCAGGGTTCTTGGACTCTTTAGCAGAGTAACTAAGCACCCCTCATAGAACATTCACTTACCACCTCTCTAGTTTCAAAGCAAATACAGAATATCTTGATTCTTCCTAATTTTCATTCCTATGCAAATTTCACCTTCCACTGTCATGCATTAACTAGAAGGATGCAGACAGTCCACTTACCAATGCTCATATAAACAGACATGGCCAAGAGCAGTTCATACCTTTATCGAAACATTTCCTGAAATAATAATCATTTACTAGAATAGTAAATAATCATTTACCATTAGAGAAAGCATAGCCAAAGCATGCATTTGACTTAATATATAAGGGGGCCTTCCCCACACACAGAAATAGCAATTGTGTCAGACATTTGGGGCCAACCAAACTAATTTCCGGAGTAATGCTATTTTTAGGAGGCAAAGACATGGATTAATCCTTGGTTGGTGGTACTAAGAACCAAGAGATTGATAACACTTTCTGAACCAAGGTGGCTTGTTTTTGCACCAGTGACTAATGAAATGTATTGGACACTCTTCCTTCTTTTGGGGGAATGAAAAGAACAGAGGCAACATCAATAGAAAAGGATTGTCTTACCTGCAAAATAACAATGTGATGGAGGAATATTTACTAATCTCAATTCCTTCCCATCCCAACCCGTTTCAACAGGAGATGCAGCTTCCATCATTTAGATTTATTGATTAGAAATGGGGGGGGGGACTAGTTTTAATTGACTAAATAAGGGCATCCCTAAGAATTTAGGCAAACCTTTTTTTAAAAAAAATAACAGACGTATCTATAAGGTGGCACATCCAGGATCCACATGAACACAATCACATCCCTCTGCTCCGTGAAATATAAAAAAGCATCTTCTAATTCCTTTTAAATCTTCTGCAACACAAGAACTGTAGGTACCGTATTTACCATGACAGTGATTTTTTTTTTTTAATGTTATTTTTAATAGTTCCTGGAAGTATGCTAGAGATGACATGCATTACTAATTGCTTTAGCTGGCACCTAATTTTTTCTTCATCTTATCCTCTGGACAGATCCACTAAGCCTATATTTTCAAGTTGCTAATGTGTTTGTCTGTAAATACCTTTAATTTGAAATCAAAATGATCTCCTTAGAAAATATGCATCTTCCTCCTTCCTCCATAACACAGTTTTCAAAAGGAACAAGATCAGAGCCAACAATATCCTGGCATGGCATTATTTGGAGACAGAATGCAATTTTGGTTTTGATGCACAAGGAATAGCTTTTTATTCTTGCCAATCCAATGGAATGTTGGAAAACTATGTCAGGGGATCAGGACTGTGTTTCTTTGTTCAGCAGTCAGAACACTCCAAAATGTTAACAGAAAAAAAAGACAAAGAGGGTTAGGTTGGTATAATGGTTGAAATGCTGGCCTAGAAACCAGGAGACGGTGAGTTCTAGTCTTGCCTTAGGCATGAAGGCCGGCTGGGTGACTTGGGGCCAGTCCCTCTCTCTCAGCCCAACCCACCTCACAGGGTTCTTGTGAGGAGATGTAATAAAGTGTGAGGATGACCTTGGAAGACCGGGGAAGAGATGCTGCCAAGGGAATGATCAGATAAAAGAGGGAGGAGCCCACAACTGGGTAACAGGCATAGAAAGAATTTAGAAAGGACCTATCCTGACTGGGAAACAGGGGCGTCGGGAGATTTCTACTTTCAGACTTGCAAGATTCTTTTAATGAAGCCTATCAGTAAAATAGAAGTAGTTCATCTGGTCATGTTTCCTGCCCAGTTGACCCGGAAGGGCTGACAGGAAAATAGGAGGCAGGAGTATTGCATACGTTTACCACCTTGAATTACAGAATAAAAAGGCGGGATAAAAAATCTAACAATATTAGTATCTTCGTTGTGGGGGAAGCAGCCAGCAAACCATGGAGTTTAAAAATGGGCTGGATCCAAGTGGGTCCTGCTGAAAAAATAAATCCATAAAAATCTCCCCCTGTTCATCCTTCGGGGAGCCTTTGGAATGTCATGAACGGATTCACCCTAAGATCCCCGGTTTCTTTCCCTGTCATGTGATCTAGAGCACAGCTATTTTTAAGGGATTCTAAAAAATTTCAGACAACATACTCTGCAGCTTTTCTCTAAGTCAGTTAACACAAACTCTCATGTCTATGAGGTAAAAAAACCCTATACCTTTACAGGCTTAAGGTGGTATCTTCAAGGGGCCCAATTCCACTTGCTAAGGACGTCAAATGTTTCCTCAATCAGACCATGTGTGCAAGGCATGTCAATTGGCTTTAAGCTTCAGCAAAACTATTTCTAATACCAGCATATTTTGACATAAATCTAATATATACACTGTTGTTAAAAAGTTACAGGCAGCAGAATTGAGATGAATGTAACATGGCAATACATAAAGATTCCTAGCCTCCTTAAAATAATAGAATGTAACATTAGGATTTTGCATTCAAGTTACCTTTGGTGAAAATGCTAATGATTTGAGGAAATAGTTTCTGTCATAAGCTCTTTATAATAAGATTTCACTCTTCCTATTCTCCCTTGGAGGGATTTTGTAAGAAAAGACTGGGGACGGTAGTAAGTTTTATTTCAGTTAAGCTTACCTACTCTTAGAGATGTTCTCACTGGAGTTCTTTATCTACTCTTAAAATACACTTCTATGGAAAGTGGTCATAGACATTCCCATGAATATGGGACTTCACTCAGAGACTTGAATCAATGCAAGAGGAACTCAAAATCTGGCAAGAGACAGCTTACTCTAATTTAGGAAGTATCTTCAACACTTCCTTTTATAGACTCCCATGCTAAGGATGTGGACTTCTGCACAACTTTGCTTTCTGTAGACAGCAAGGACATGACCTTATTCAGAATATCCAGAAACCATTGTGTAAACATAGAGGACAGAAGAATTCCTGGGAAGGAAGATGGTGTTAAGAAGAGACTCAGTCTGGTCCCTTCCTGACTCACTGGCATATAAGAGGGAAGAGAAGAGAAGCACAATCAGGCTTGCAAGATTCTGTTATAATAGCCTATCTCAGAAAAGTTGAGTTCTAGTCTTGGGTAGAGTTGGTTTCCTGATCTGGTCTACCTTGGGACAAGTTGCTTTTGAGATAACCATCCTGACCATTTTATCCTGTTACTTGGGCATGCAAGAATATGGAAAACACAGAAACCAGAATACAGAAATCCTAAAGTTCTTAAAAGCTTGAGCTATTGGATCACCTTTGTTAGGAGGGGAGTTTTCCTAATGATAGAATCCTCCAGAAATGGCCTCCTGCTCTATATTGCCTTATTGCGATCCATGACTCTGTTTTCCTCATGGGTCATATCTGCAAGAGCTTGGTGTCATCTGGGCCACAACCAAATCAAAGCAAGGGTAGCAATTTACCATCACACTGACCTTATCACTTTTACAAAGAAAGAAGGGGGGGGAGGAATAAAAGCAGGAGAACCCCTTTCAACACTTGTTTCAACATGCCACACAGACTGGACGGAAGGGCTATGCAAAGGGTTTGAACACCCAGTACTACTGAAGTAATGGGTTGGAGAAACACTCTCTCTCTAAGGATCTTTTCTCCAGAGAGAATGAATGCATTCTTTCTGCTAGTGTTAGGAGTTTGAATCTATCCTGGGGAGCAAAAGGGCTTGCTGCTGTGTCAATATTAATTCTGGAGACCCAGGTGAAGAAGGATTTATCTCAGATGCTAAAAGCTTCACCTGTGGCTCTCCCCATCTAAGCATATGAATTTTCAGCCAAGAGGATCATAATCCAAATAATGGCAATTCCCAGAACTTGCAGTCCCAGTGCATCTGGAAAGCACCAGAATAGAGAAGGATGAGGCATGTAATCTGCGAGCCTCATAATTGCAATGGGTTATTAACCTAAAGAAAATCAACCCCCAAATGGTTAATTTAATCAAAAGCAACCTAATATCTGATCATTTGAATACATAATCAGCACACAGTTGTGCTGACTTGAGAATTATTGATTCCTCATATTAAAACAAATACAAGTCCAGGTGATGTCTATATATTACAGTCATCTCCTCTAATGTGATTACAGCATGTAAACTGATTACAATAATTACACTGGATTATTTGTATGTGGGAGGTGGTAGTAGAAGGACACATCAACTGTCTCATAGATTACAGAAGCAAAACAAACAAAATGTATTGGAAGAATCAAGTTATAAAGTCTAGCTTCAAAATAAATCATGCAAGTTATGTTTTGTTCAAAATTTACTGTGGGAAAGTATAGATATTAAAGCCTGAAAAAAAAATGGAGATGATTTCTCTCTGTGTACTGGTTTGTTTTTTCATTGTTTTGTTTTTATATATATTAACACATATATGCACTAACATATATTAACCTAAAGTTCAGGATATACACCAATGTTTCTCCTTGGCCACTTTAGGACATATGGACTTCAACTCCCAGAATTCCCAGTTGGAATTGGTTTATCAACTCCAGTTTTAAGCTATATTCCAAGGGTGAATTTGTTATCCCAATTTCTCCCTTTGACATAATGTTCAGAAAATGTCATTATTTGTCAAACAATGAGTTGGTGGCAATAAAATCATTTCACCCAAACTTTGTGGGCTAGATATACTGACCTCCAAACTCCCCATCTTTGTTTTAGTATCCTTTTTTTTTAATTTGGTGCCTTACGTCAACACATTTCTACCTATAAAGACCATCAGGGTCTCCTAGGAATATATCAAATTCTTTATTCCCACCCTGGGGGGACATGGAAAGTTTAATATACTAATGCTGATTTTACACAGATAGTCTGCTTAACCCTATTTTATTGAAAAAAGATCACCACTGGCTAGATTCACACCACCATGGCCTTAAACTATGGTTTACGATGGCTAGGTTTTACAGTATGCCAAGCCACAGACAAGAAACACTGTACAGATTATATTATCACGTGGCACAAACACAGCCGCACACATTCACATCCACAATCGCTGTCACCAACATATTCACAGTACACATTTACTTGAGTGTATGCAGTTAATTGGGATCAAAATGATGACCCAGGCACAGTGGCATTCTAATGGAAATGCCATCTTTACATACTTGCATGCTAATGTCTGATGCAAGTACATAAATGCAGTTTTTGTACCATGATCCACATTCTGTCACATCCCAACCTACAGAGAGTCATCACATCTTCTTGCTAAGGGCAGAAACTTTAAATTCATCCTTTCCCAAACTAGATGAGGATCTTTCCCCCCCCCCTTCAAATGAAATCATTTGTCTTCTCCCCCAAATAAATAGTACTGTCTGCACCTTGTGAGCCTCTGAAGATTATCCCAGCTGGCATGCAGTTCTCAATTTGTCCACCTGCTCTAGCACTGCAGGATTTCAGATAGGAGTCATTTCAAGCCATGTCTGGAGAAATCAGACAGGTGTAATTTTCACCACTGGAAGGTAGTGGTCTACCACTGAGCTACAGTCTCCATCTTGGCTTAGGTCCATTAAAGGACCCACAAAGTGGGATGCTACTATCAGTATCTATCAGTAGGATATGATCTGCATGATAACAGTAGACTTTGAACCCTCCATAAATATACAAATAGCCTGAAATATTCTGTATAATGAATTCTTCCTATTCCAATTGTGCTTCACTACTGTCTTTTGACCCATGTGGAGACCTGTTCATGTCAACTCTACATTCCTTTTGTCTTCTGACTTTGTTTTCTTGCTTGATCCCGTTCCTTCGCTTCGAATGGTTCCCTCTCTACTTCCTCCTTTCTTCTACAAGAATAGCTAGTGAAACCTGCATTTCCTTTGCTGAATTCCCCTGAGGTACCTTGGCTCCTTCAGACTCAATCTTTTCCTGTCTTATTCAAAAGAAATCTTCTGCTAAAAGGCCTTAATGGAGATGCTGAGGCTAACATTTCTGAAATAAGCTAATTTGAGCAAAGCATTGAAAGCTTTGATGGAAACACAGACTTCAGGACTGAAGCCATCTGAAAGGCAAAGAAGCATCTGCCGTCCTTACTGTAAGTGATATAAATCCCCCTAGAAAGGAAGGAAACAGCTGTGTTGCACAAATCCCAGGTTGTTTGAATGAAATCCTCTGTTGCATCCATTTTTGGAGCTATGACTCTTTGGGAATGAATTGCAAATTGGATTTTACGTTATGATTTTATGATCTAAGAATCACTGGCAAGTTGTTATACTTGCTTTAGTGAGGCACTGCTTCAATTAAACCTTTCTCCCATGATTGTGTAGCTTCCCTGGATAACCTTTCCTTGATATTTAGTACAAGGAAAAAGCCTATGTTTAACATACAGCTCTTGGGGAAAGCTACTGTTAATGTCATTTTAAAAATGGCAAGAAATTATTAATCTGGAAAGATCATTCCTTATGCTCTGCTCTTGAAAGTTTGGTTTCTAAGGTGTGGTTCCTTAGAGGGTATCTCTGAAGCAGCTTCCTCTCTACTTGAGGCCCTCCCAATATCAACTTCCATAGCTCCCAGTTAATATGGACATGGTTTCATAGAAATTATGGTAGTTGAGGGTCAACACATCTGACAGGCCCTAGATCAGTGCAAGATGCTTTGAATATAGTTCAAACTAGGGTGCTACAGTGATTTTAATCCATTCTACAGAATGCACGCACCGGTTATATTTACAGCCTAGTAAATATATTGAATTATCCAAAACTTGATCTTGACGATGATGATGATTTTGAATCTCAAGTTTCTGCAAAAGTTGATAAATTGAATGGCATGCCCACGGACAGGTTCTAATCAAATTTAACGTGCACAGTTATTCCCCAATATGGCTGAACAGACAAAGACTCAAACCCAGATTTGAAAGAGCTAAATCCTCTGCTTAAATGGCAGGCTACTATTTTGTTTCCTTACACTTTTTTTTTTTTGTATCCCACATTCTTTTTGTCTATTTGTTAAATTCTTAACAAATGAAAGTTTCATCCTACTGCAATATACTCTACACAGACATTTTTAAAGACAGGCCAAAAGTTGTTTTCCTGTGAGACCGCTATCACAAAATTTGGTAAATTTGAAATCTGATGGATAATTATGCTGCAAACTATTCTAGCTGGTGTGAACTAGGCTAATTTACATCCGAAGTCACAAAGACTTAATTCTTCAGGAATCTATAATGTTCAGCTGATGGTTCACCAAATGAACTACTATGTGTCTCATTGTCTACTTGTTTACAAATTGGGCCATTAAGGTCTTTTTTTAGTAATTTTGGATAGCAAAGGAATTAGGATGATCAAAGTACTACTTTTTTTTCCCTTTTTTTAAAAACACAGTGGAGACAAAATGTTGGGTTTGGGTCCAAGGAAGATGCTCTAATAATGAAAAGCAGCCAGAAGAATCTGCCTGAGACAAATTGAGATAAAAAAGGCAAGAAAGGGGAAAATACTTTGGCAAGATTGATAAATGATGCCCAGAACGTCAGAAGAGAAAAATGCTGGTAAGGTACACAACTGGTTGATGAAGAAAGGCAGAACTCAGTGAAAAATAAGTGAAAAATTGGAACTTATGCTACTGCTAAACATAGGATCTGGGGAGGAGGGAAACCATGTCATTATTTTTCAACCTCCACATTTTTTCACCTGTGGAGAAGAGGGGGTCATGCATCTAACCTGCAAAGATCATACAAGTTTGTCAAAGTCCCAGTGAATCTGAGCTTCACTTGCTCCATCTTATAAGAGATATTTGCAAGTCATATTTATAGTTTAAAACCTCCCTTGGACTTTAACATGCGAGGAAGCAGGACTGTAAAAACTCATCTGTAGTTTTGTTTTATCAAAAAGTCACTTAGGCGAATGGAAAGTTTGTGGACTGCACCAAAAATATGTTAGCATCAAAAATCCTACCAATGTCTTAAGAAATGGCACTGCAGATTACACTTGGTGGCAAACTGACTCCCATTAGATACTTTCTTTCTCTCTCTATAGCATGGATGGCAGATTCTGTTCAAGATTCTGACTTTATTCACGTTGTCAAAAGCCCAGACCTATAATTTGTGCAGTAGATACCTAGCTGTTTATTACACAGTCAGTATTAACTTAAAAGTTATGGTTTTATCATATGACTAGAGCACATTTCGCTGTCTTACATATTACACATACTATATTTTTGGGAAGAAAATGTGACATATAGAGTATCAGCATATTACAAGTTATGTGAAGTATCATGTACCCAACCAGCTTATTACAGACATAGAAGCAGGCTGAATTATTTGAACTCCATAGTTTAATAACCAATAGTTATTAAAACAATTCTCACAATAATATAGCCATAGATAAAAGGAGCCCATTTTCTCCTATTTGTTAACATTGCAGTTGAGAGTGCTACCCATTTCGGAAAGCTCATTATTTTAATGAATGTGCAAATTCCACAAACTGAAAGGCATGCCCTATGTTAGCCCTCCCTTCAAACGCATTGCTTTCATTCCAAACATCAGCATTTTTCCATCTTGATCTTCCTATTCAGCAGAAGGAGGAGGGAGCCCCATAAAACCTAGACTAATTCAAAGCAAAAGCCTTGAGATGAGCAAACTCTGGTGTGATGTCTAGTCAAATGTGATCACAGAGAAGCTTAAACTCTCTTCAAAGTTAGCTACGCATCTCACATTACACTGAGACTTGCTTATTTAAGAAATCTTAGAGAAGACTTTCTATGTACAATACTATGTTCCTTGATTTTTCTTGCATAACTTCTATGAGAGATTATTATATTATAGAAGTTGTAGGTTTGATACCTCTGGAGTGTTTTAAGATGAGTTTAGACAGCCATTTCTTGTGGATAATTTAATTTTTTTCCCCCCTGTATATTGCAGGGGATTGAACTGGAGGATCATTGTGCCTTTTCAGCTCCACAATTCTGTGATTTTATGATTTTCACAACAGCTATTCTGCCTTTCACTTTTAACTGAATATGTTTTCATGACCATACAGACTTTCTTCAAAGTAGTCCTCACTTAACAACTGTTTTTTTAACGACAGTTTGAAGTTACAACAGCCTCAGAAAGAGTGCTTTATGGCCCACAAAGCACTTACATCCATCATAAAATGTTGTGCCACCTCCCCCCCCCATGGTCATGTGGCCACATTTTGGGCTCTTGGCAATTGGCTCACATTTATGACCAGTTGCCAAGTGCCCCACAGTGATGTGATAGCCATTGGCAATCTTCTCTGCTGGCTTCCTCAGAAAGTCAATGCAGGGAAGGTTACCAAGCAGAGAGGATGGAGGGAAATCTCTCAGCGGTGTGCAGGAACGGAGCTCAAATCCTGAAGATTTGAACTCCATTCCTCTAGCCCCACAAAGAATGTCCCCTCCATCCACAGAGGGAAGGGCAAACCATTTGGTGGGCTTTAGGAACGTTTGAGAGTGAAAAGGCCACCTGCTGGGAGGATTTCAGCTCTGTGCAGAGCTGAAATCCTTCAGCAGATAGCTCTTTCATTCCGTCCACTTAACGACCCAGGAGATTGCTTAACAACCACAACTGGGAGTGCCCAGATTGTGGTTGTTGAGTGAAGCAGTCGCGTGGATGTCTCGCTTAACAACTATTTCGCTTAACGGATGAGATTCTGGTCCCAATTGTGGTTGTTAGGTGAGGACTACCTGTATTAAAAATGAGTTGTTATGTTAAAATATGTAGTGTCCATTTATAGGAAACCTACAGGCGTACCTCTGTCAACAATTTCTGGAGAAAGATAGGATATATGTATTCTTATAATAAGTGATAAATAAACAGTTTGTTGCAGTATTAAGAACTCTCTATCTGGCAATATATTTGGCGTTTTAGTTGCGTGTGTCCCCCCCACCCAATATGCCAGTTCACATTTCTTCAAAACGACAGAAGCAAAATTTAGAATTATCTTTTGAGTTTCTGGAGTGGTGTCAGCTCTCAGCCTCTTCTCATCTGTTCTTTCCCGCTCTGATTTTAAATCCTCTTGTGAAAAATGTATTTAATCTCAAGCAGAACAAATAGTATATCTGTATCTATAATCTTACCATCTGCAACTCTTCAGCTGCCACTTTCCTGATGAAATATGTTTACAAAAAAAAAGCAAAAACAAAAACAAATTTCTCCGGGGGATTTTTTGGAGGAAAAAATGGATAGTAGAAAACAGGGAAAGATCAGCCCTCCTGCATGAAAGTTTCTTTAGTTTAATATGTCAAATGTTTCCATTGCTTTATAAAAATAGTCCATTTAAAAACTGTGCTCCAGCATATGCAAGGAGGGGAATGAATAAATAAGTGAAAATGAGGAAAAAGAGTCCTGTTGATTTTGCTTGTTCTTCTTTTCAACTGTAAACTCAATTAAGCGATCAAGAGTTGGAAAAATTAGATTCAGTGACACAGAAATAGGAAACAGAATTATTGTGATAGTTGTTTATTCTGTCAAAGAAAATTGATGCAGATGTAACTGCTCAGAAACAAACCTTCCCACTGGAAAAGAGGGTGGAAATTAGAAATCCTTGCTTCAAGAAATCGGACAAGAAGAATTAGATGGAGCATGCTTCCCTCTGACTGCTCCATTTTCCAGCCTAATGTGAATAATATTGGTCTAACATTTGGGATCTAAACAAACATGACACCCTGGGCTTTGTGGTACTAAAGAATCCACAACTGAAGTGAAACATATTGAGGACAAACCAAGAGCATAAATTATACCCCAAGGAAAGGACAATATGAAAAGGTAAAGCACAGGAGTAAAGTCTATTGCAGGGTTCCTCACCTTGGTGACTTGAAGATATGTGGACTTCAACTCCTGGAATTCCCTAGCCAGCCATGCTGGCTGGGGAATTCTGGGAGTTGAAGTCCACACATCTTCAAGTCACCAAGGTTGAGGAACCCTGGTCTATGGCAAGAGTCTACCTTTGAATCAGTATCTGAGGAGCAAATGTTTCATACCCCCAATGCCAAGAGCGAGAGCCAGTTTGGTTTAGGGGTTAAGGCATCAGGCTAGAAACTGGGAGACCAGCTAGGTAACCTTGGGCCAGTCCCTCTCTCTCAGCCCTAGGAAGGAGGCAATGGCAAACCACTTCTGAAATCTTGCCAAGAAAACTGCAGGGACTTGTCCAGGCATCACCAGGAGTCAACACTGACTCGGAGGCACCAAAAAAAAAAGGGGGGGGGATACCAAGAGCAGCAGTTAATTTGTTCCCCAATTATTTAATTAGCCCCCCATAAATTGGATAAGTCGGTCCTGGAAATACATGAGAAGGGTATTTCCATGCTGTCTATGGAGCTCATAGAGAGTGCTATTAGTTTCGCATTTATAATGGGTTGAGCCTATGGGCATGGTCAAACTGCTAATTTCATGGATAAAGTGGCTACTTCAATTCTGTAATTCCCAACTTTCAGATAAATTTCCACATTTCTGTTCATTATGCTTAACACAGTATGCGTGCCACTACTGTCTGTTGAATGTGAGGAGATCAACATTTTATCCTGAAGTTGCAGAGGTGGCCTCAAATATTTTTTGCAATGCAACAATGACCTGTTGCTCAGTGATTCCAAGATTGGGAGGAATATTTGGGATGGATTACCTGCCAAGTCTGTCAAAATGCAAACAAAATTGGAAGGGAGGGAGGGAGGGAGGGAGGGATCACATAAGACACAGAACCATTTTTTTTTTTCTTTATGGTTCTTTACCATTAATCTGGGATGGGACTGGACAGTTGTTCAAACAGAGCTGACAACCTTTCAGACAACAGTTAAGAAAGTTCCTTACAAAGCCGAATAGAGTAGAAAAACTCTATTTTTCTTCTCTATTCAATAGAGTAACATATGCAGGTCCCACCCATTCCCCACTTCAGTAATGTGATATCTGTGATACTGACATGGATCTGATGTAGGCTATTCCACACACTCCTAATAACCAGCCCCTATTATGGCCTAATCGTGATACATCCTTGCAGGCACTTCCAAAAAACCCAAAATTCATTAGATATTTAAGCAGCGAGTTTGTTAATTAGTAGCAAAAAAAGGAGCACAGAAGAGAATAGTCTTTGATGTAAGCTCATATCTGAAGTTTCGTGATGCATTGATTAAGAAAGACTATGCACAGCGAGTATTTTTGAGAGCTTTCCTTAATTAACAAAGATGTGTTCTTAATAAAATGCATTAAGTATTTTCATTCAAATCAAAAGCAGGCTTTTTTTTTTTTTTTCAGAGGGGGGTGGGCACTTGCAAGCTTGCAAGATTCTATTACTGTAACCTTATAGTAAAGGTAGTTTTAGTATTTATTTTCCAAGTCTGGTCTACCTCAAAGAGCTGACATCAATCTTGCAAGTCTGAAAGTTCCTCCCTGCTTTTATCTACAAGAGAACTAGGGAGGGTCAACTTTAAGTTGTCTTCTCAAATTACATTTCTGCTTTGGACTCAGATTTCTCTTATGTGACTGTTGTCTTGGTTGTGACTCTTCCTCCTGTTCCTCAAGGTTATTCTCACAGTCCATTACATCTTAATCTCCATTTAATACTTTTCGTCCCCTCCTGTTAAAAAGTGCACTGGGGGGGGGGGGGGGATCTATGTGTTCACTAAGAGTCGACACCCACTTGATGGTGCATAGTCAATCATCAATCCTGTCAAAAATTACAGTTCGGGAACCATTTCTGGGGATCTCTTGGAGATCCACTCAGTGGTCCCCAGGTGTGCAGTTCTACTTTAAATTCATGTATTCTTCCTGCTTTTTCTCCAAGAACTCAGTGCAGGTATGTCACATTCATCATCTATTTCCCCAAAACAGCCACCCTTGTGTAGAAGGCTGGATGGAGAGAAAGTGACATGCCCAAAGTCATCCAGGGAACTTCCAAGTTGAGGGCAGTCTTGAACCAAGGTCTCTCTGATTCTAGCCCACCACTTTAACCACTACACCATACTGACTCTTTTAGGCATATTGCTGAGTTTTCTTTCTTCCTTTCTAAAGTAAAAAACAGCCCAGTCAGAATTGGGATCTAAGGGTAAAGGGGCAGGGTTTAACTCATAGCTCCCTACTATGGCCTTGCTCAGGGCTGATACCTTACGTATGATACATGTTTTAACAATATACGTCTTTTATCAATATGTATGTGTTACTGCCCTACAAAAAGTGCCAGAGGATATTCCCAAGGGAAAACCTCACAATGGCTAGGGATGGGGAAAGAGTTATTCAGTCTTGCACTTTCAAACCAATATGAGAATTGAAACCCAGCTATGTGATAATTATCTTCTTTTTCCCCCCTCCAAATGCTGAAATGCCAATTACATGCTTACAAAATGCGGACTACAGAGGCAACTACACACCAAGCAATGTTGCATTAGTAAATAATATTAAAAAGCCCTGTATTGTAAGATATTGCTTGTTAAAAACAACAAAAGAAAAAAAGAAAAGAAAAACAATGCGCGTTGGAGAAAATGTATACGTAATGTGTCTATTGGGAGAAATAAGCACAAAAACGCAGACACGTTTCTGTGGAGACCAATGAAGAAGTGGGAAGAGAGAAAGAAGATGAGAAATAGAATGAAATTAGATTTGTCCAACTAATCTATGATTAGATTCACCCAGGAATCCATCACCGAGGATCCTTCCAATTGAGAGCTAGTTTTGCAATTGTTTATTTGTGACTTTGAAAGGTTTCAGATTGTCGTTGTTTGTCTCTGCCTTCCCCCCACCAAAAAAAGGTTTGCGTTAATGTCCCAGTTTACCATCAAGCACAACCCATGTGTACAAATATATCTTTGTACATGAATATGCCCTCATGTGTAAGTGTGCATCCATGTGCCTCCAGTCAGCCCACTTTTTTTTTTATCATTACTTAAGACACACACATTTACTCAGTAGTTTGCAGTTTGCTGTCAAATTTCTGCAAGTGAACCTGCAGATCAGGGCAAAAAAAATGTCACTTAAAAGGATAATGCATTGAGTCAAGAAGATAAATTGCTTGCTAAAGGTGAGGTAGATCGGTTTTTTGAGAAGTAACAGCTGTGTTATCATTACAGACAAAGCTTTCATGAACATACAGCCCCTTGTATCGAAATTTCAGCCAGCTTCTTCCAGACGAAGCATTTATCTTCTAGGCTGGATTCATTATCCTTGTAACTGACAAGTCTTCTGTAGCTGGGAACTTCACTTCTTGCTTTTAAAACATGTGCAAGCCTGTAGTTTTCTTTCCTCTCTTCCTAGTGTTCCTTTCTCATCTTTAGCTCCAAGACATTTTTTTCCCCTTCCCATCCACTCCCCTTCAGATCCAGACTTTACGCACTAATTCTTTCCAAATCATAAATCCTTCAGTCTTCCCCATATTCATTTGCATCCAAAAAAGATCAAGCAAAGACTTTCTTCTGGATGATTTGGTGGGGGGTTCTTAAAATAAATAAATAAAACCTTCAAGGATACAAAATTGAAAGTCTTTGTTTTGCTACCATAACCTCGGGCTATTGTAAATGAAGCCTCAGCAACCTTTGAAGGCAGAGATGAAGCAATGTTCCCCAGGTGGGGAAAAAAAAAAAAAGAGAAAAGAAAGTCTCTTTGAATTTATTTGAAAGGCATGTTTTGTCCTGCTGTTTCTTTAGAGTTGTATTTAATACTAAAAGTCAATGAAGAAAATATCCTTGCCAATTCTCTGCCCCCAATTACCAACTGAATACAGTAATGCACTCCCCATATTTACATAAATACAAATTAACCCAATCCTTTAAGCACCATGCAGAACAATATTAATAGGGCAAATCTGTTTTACAGTCCCAGTGTGTCAACAGCAGGGACCTCCAGGAAACTGCATGTAGAATTGTCCCCTTTAAGTTAACATTAAGTCCTCCTCCAGGTTCCTGTGTCAACCTTCATTGTCTTGCATGTAGGATGTGCAATACACTTCCCTTTAGTTCCTAATGCCACTAGACAGCTGCTAGCAGTTGTAACCCATCTGCCTGTTGGTGGTTGCATTGAAAGAAACAGCATGACAATTCACACTGCAGACCGGATTGGAATTGGAAGATGTTTGCTTAGTAAATAGCATTATTGATATGTGTATTGCTCTCTGCTGCACAGTTTATATGTCTGCAGAAGGCGAAATAGCAGTAGCAATGCTATCAGAACCATATTTTTAAAATGATTACATGTATCTTCTAAAAATTAATTGAATTCAATATTTTGTATTTTGCTTCCAGTTGTGACAAGACAAAGAGAATTTAAGGAGTTCACAAATCCCATGTTGTTATTACTAAGTGCATTCAGTGGTTGTAATAATAGCAGAAGTTCCACTGTGCTCACATCTTCCAATATTTTGCAGGCTAAAATAAGAGTGTGCTTACAAAGCTTCAGTGTCGATGAATCCCACCATGTTCACTATTACGTATGGTTGAAAGCTCTTAATCATCTTGCTGTATGCAGCATTTGTTTTTTTCAATGGTAGTCTTGGACCACCACCACCCCCGCCCTCTTTAAAAGCTAAGAAGGTTCTTTCACTGATGATAGAATAGTAGGATACATTTATCCTCCAAGATTATCAGCATATAGAAAACTGCATTGCAGGGCACTGTATTATTCATACATGTTTTTCAACACAGGAATTGCATATTCTAGAAGAAAATGACAGAATTGCAAGGGAGTATTTTGACCACTGAATCCAACATCCTGCTCAATGGAAATTAAAGCATGGCTGTCCAGTCTTTTCCTGAACACATCTGATGAAGGACAGCCTACCATCTCTGGGATTCAGTACCATTGTTAAACAGTTAGGAACTCTGTCCTAACATTCACCTGGAATCTGCTTTGATACAATTTAGGACCCTTATTCCTTATCCTGACCTCTAGAATGACACAGGACTGATCTTGACCTTCTGTGTGTGTCACATCCTTTCAGGCGCCATATCCCTATTCAAATTTATCTCCTCAAGATTAAATATACTCGGTTCCTTCAATCTGTCTTCATGAATCTTAGTTACTAATCCCTTGCTCATTCTCATCATCTTAGTGAGATGACACAAAAGGATCACTTCCTATCAAAACTCCAAGGGATTTACCCTATTTTACATTCAGCTCTTCCAGAAGTTGAAGTCAAATTAGAAGGGGATGAAATGTTTATTGGCACTGGGGTAAATTCATGCAAATTCAGGTGTATGCAATGTCAGATAAGAAATGTATGCAGTTGAAGTTCCCAATGTACTGGGAAATTAAGTCTGTTATCCTATATAAACTTACCTGAGAATAAATCCCATTAATTTTAATAGATCTGATATCTGAGGAGACAGATACAGAATTGTACTATATACCTGCTAAAATATCCTTAAGTGTGTGTGTTGGAATAGATTTAAAGTCAGTCAAATGTACAGCAATTGGAGAACTTTGGGAATCAGTAATATGGGTGGGGGCCATCAGCCATCATTAGTGCTATGGGGACAGGATGTTATAAAGTTCTGTTGCTCATGTCATACCATTTTTATAGGTGTGCAGGTGTGTATATACACCCACACAGGTACAACTATATAGAAAAAAATATGGAATGACCATAGAACAGATAAAATGGTATACATTCTCTTTATACTGTTATTTAGTGAAGTGATGTAACAACTCTGAACAAAAGGACCCACCTCAGTGGCAGGTGGTCTAAGATGAGCCAATGACTGGGCCTCCCTGTCTCACCTTCCCAGGTGAGGCAATCTGGATGAAGGGCTGCTGATGGAGGCAGTTCTGGAAAAAGAAGGCGGTGGCTGTAGGCTTCTACAGAACCAGTGGAAGGATCCTCAATGACTCACTTGTTTTGTAGTTTCAGGATAGTTGCACAGAAACTGGTGAAGACAGTCCTGGCTCTTGGCCTCTACCAAACAACACATAGCAAATCTTTCCCCTTAAAACTCAGTGTTTTAAGTGTAGTTCATGAGAATGTTTGGGTAAGACCTTATTAAAATTGAAATTCACGTAATCTGCCCCAACCAAAATCACTGTATAGAGATATTCTCAGCATTGGAAGGGGTATCTTCTATCTAACCTGGCTATGATTCAACTGTTAAATATCAGAAACCTTGCAAGGAAAAATATGATATTCTAATGTTGTTGTTGTTTAGTCGTTAAGTCGTGTCCGACTCTTCGTGACCCCATGAACCATAT
The DNA here is from genome assembly GCA_030867105.1 of Liasis olivaceus. NCBI lineage: Eukaryota > Metazoa > Chordata > Lepidosauria > Squamata > Pythonidae > Liasis > Liasis olivaceus. The sequence goes on from CM061361.1 coordinate 17,849,831, forward strand.
TGCGCCAGGCCTTCCTATCTTTCACTGCCTCCCTGAGTTTGCTCAATTTCATGCTCATTGCTTCAGTGATGCTATCTAGCCATCTCATCCTCTGCCGTCCTCTTCTCCTTTTGCCTTCCATCTTTCCCAGCATCAGGGTCTTTTCCAAAGAGTCCTCTCTTCACATTAGGTGACCAAAGTATCTGAGCTTGAGCTTCAGTATCAATCCTTCCAATGAGCAATCAGAGTTGATTTCCTTTAAGATTGACTGGTTTGACCTCCTAGCAGTCCAGGGGACTCTTAAGAGTCTTCTCCAGCACCACAGTTCAAAGGCATCAATTCTTCGGCGTTCAGCCTTCTTTATGGTCCAGCTCTCACAGCCATACATTACTACTGGAAAAACCATAGCTTTGACTATGCGGATCTTTGTCGGCAAGATATTCTAATGCCGCACCTCAAACACAGTTAATAAAAAATGGATTCTCAAGAAGTAAGCATTCAAAGGCTCTTGACCTGATATCCAATTGCACATCCATCTGCATTCTTTTTTTTTTTTTTTAAACACTGGAGGTTCCCAGTGGCCCCATTTATGGTGAAATTTGATAAAATCCCTCTCTTGAGTTGAACTCAATTCATGGTGATCACATGGATGCACTCCTATGGTTTTCATGGCCACAAATGAGGAAGTCGTTTACCATTCCCTTCATCTAGGTTGCTTTTTCAACTTCCCACTTTCAGTGACAGCCCTGGATTTTTCTGGTGGTTTTTCTCCAAGTATCAGCCAGGCTCACATTTTTGAGGTAGTCCTGGCTCGCTAGGAAGCAAACAGATCTGTTCCCCATCTCTTGGCCTTGTTAACTTACTGTTTATGAGGCAGTTTTATGTTCACTTTTAATATTAAAAGGAATTTCACAAAGTATGATGTGCAAATAAAATCCCTGCCTTGAGAAGATTGGCACAGTATTGGCATGGGAGGAACAAGAAAGAAAGGGAAACTACAGACAGTCATAGTAAGAGATGAATATGTGCCAGTAGGGTCATGAGGACTTACATGCACTGGGTAGAACACACATTCAGTGGATTTTGCCCTCTTCAATAATTATTACATGGATCTGTGGATTGGTAAACATCTGATCTGTTTTACTCTTCACATTAGCATGACACAATTCTGATCAACGGAGTTCTTAAAGAAACTGTTTTAAAAAGAAATCTTTAAAAAAAATGCATTTTCATTTGCAACTGCCTCTAATGCACATAGTTGCAAACTACAATTAACCACATTTTAATGAATTGCACGATGTCAGTCTCTTTGATATACCTTTCTTCAGTACAGACTTGTTCATATATATTTCCCTGATGTGAGCTTTCTCTTTAAATAATAATAATAACTCTTTTTGTATGCATCTATCAGAAGCCTATGCTACTGTATTGTCATCTATGTCCATTTCAACGGAGCTTGCTAATCCGCAGCAGTAGATATTCAGAGTAGCTTTGTTGCTATTTTCTTAATTGCTAACTTCTTATGCCTTCCAGAGGAAATTGTTTAAAAGCAAAACCCTTTGTTTGTTGCATCCTACTCTGTTAAACACCACACATACATAAAAGTGTTACGCTACAGTCCCAAAACCAAATTAAATTGGGCTCGGTTTAAAAAAAATGAAATAAATAAATGAAATAACGTTCAAAGGGTTTCAAGGCTGTTTCAGGTTTAGCTATCTATCTTATATTCAAAGACAGCTGGAGGAAAAACCGAAGCTGACTATATGAATGTATTCAGTGACCCATAAAATCTAGCAATATTCAGCACCATTTAAATTAAACAAGCTTTTACAAACTCTAGTTTTTAGCTACTTGTACAATGTGAGGGAGGCTTGTCAAAAGGAAAAAAAAGCATGCAACAAAACCCAACCTATGGCATACCTTAAAGAAAAAAAATTACTATTCTTCTTATTAAGCTTAATAAGAAAGAAAAGAATGAAGAGCCAGGAAATCAAGCAAAGGCATTTACTTTAAACAGACAATCAAATTATTATTGCTTATGAACTAATTTTTTCCTGATTAAAGCTTGCACTGCAGTCTTGTCATTTCTATCAAGTAGTATTTAAAAAAAAACAAAAAAAAACAGGAGTTTTGATGGCTTCATAACCACTCTTAAAAGTTTCCTGGCAAAAATGAAATTAAATACATTATGATACTTCATTTCTTTCCAATAATCCTTGTTTTAACTACTTTTTTTTTTAATGCATGCATTCAATGCAATGAATCCTATTAAAGCAGAGTGGAGCCAGACATCAATAATGGAACAAATAAATATGTATTAAGCAGTCTCTCTTGAGAACAATGCCATTATGAACAAAGTGTTACCCTTCTTGCAATTCATTCTAGTCATCCGTATTAATAGAATCAACATTTCTGTCAAGATGAATAGTAAAGTTAATGTTTGCTGCACTGGGAAGTTAATTTATTGCTGCCATTCATGCAGATAACAGCATCAACATTAATTTTTGGTGTCTATAGGTGTCAGCGCAAATCTCTGCACTAAAAACAGGAGAGTGAAATTAACAAAATTCTCTTCCCAGCAACAATCTTAAATACCAGTCTGGATCAGGGAACACTTGGTCTGCATGTTAAATTTCCTGGATTCAGCCACTCAGGGGTGCACTACAAAGGGGGAGTAGCTGCAATCCAAAAAGTCAGTTCTTGTCAGCCTCCCAGGTAAACCAGACAGGAAACACGACCAGATAAGCTACTTCTATTTTATTGATAGGCTACATTAAAAGAAGCTTGCAAGTCTGAAAGCACAAATCTCCCACTATCCCTATTTACCACCTGATCAGTTAGGATGGGTCCTTTCTAAGTTCTTTCTATGCCTGTTACCCAGTTGCGGGCTCCTCCCTCTTTTATCTGATCGTTCCCTTGGCAGCATCTCTTCCCCCGTCTTCCAAGGTCACCCTCACATCCCATTACAGTTCCAGTGCTGTAATGAAAATGTGGTCTTTCTTTTGCAATTCATTTTCCTTCCATTTCCTGGATGAAAGCTAGTGAAACCTTCATGGATAAGATACACAGTTGTTGCATTTAGAAAGTGGCCACATTTTATGTCTCTACCTTTCATCACACTATCAACTCTCCAGTGGTCTATAACTTCCTGATCTTCCTTGTGGATTACAAAGGTCCATTTCACAGCACTGCTATATAAAAATATGAAACTGATCAACTATGTATTAATTAAAAGTGTGATATTCAAGGAGAAATAAAAATGTTGAGCCATTTCAGTTAGCTTTTTGTGTCTTGCACTGGCCATGTTTGGCAGCCAATTATGGCAAGAAGGTAGAATCTGTGGTCCTCCAGAAGTTGCTGAGCTATAATTCCCAGAGCTCCATCTAGAATGTCAATGGTAAGGGATACTAAGATCTCTAAATGAACATCTGATTTAAAAAGCATTTAACACTCCTTCACTCCTCCAAATATCCTTGCAGAAACAATTTTGTGAAGATACCAACTTTATTCTTCTTTTGGAACTCATACTTTGGAATCTTAGACACTGATCCATAAAACAGACATATTTTCAAAGCAACACAGATTTATTCTAGGGTAGAATAGTAGTAGTCCATCTACCCTAGATTTGTTCCAGAGTATGCAGCTGCAATCAGCTAGAATTTGGAAGGTATCAACATTGACTACATTGCTTTGGGGTTGCTGTGAACTTAACTGGAATGGATGCCATCTCTGGAAAAGATATCAAGGAAAACCTGTGCAAAGGAAACCTGGCTTCATTAAAATGAGAATGCTAATTAATTTATCTTCCTATGAGCATGTGTCTTTCTACATTCCACACCATTTCACAGTGCTATTCTTAAAACGTATGTGCATACAAAAAATTCTTCATCCCCCATCCTTTTGGCTGAAATTATCCCCCTGCCATGTTTTCAATAGCAGAAAACGCAATTACTTATATTGTTGTTATTTGGAGAAAAACTATATAAAAAAGTGGAGGGAGGGGAAGAACTCAGCCAATGTTAATTTATTCATACTCTAGTACAATCCTAAATATCCTGTTACCCATGACAGCCTGATTTTTTAATGGGGATGCAGACCTTCTCCCTAATTGGGAGAAATTAAATAAGAGTGTTAAATAAAATACTCATTATATACCAGCACAGACAGATCAAGCAAATGAAAGTTCTGAGTTTGTTTTCTGTTTTGCCAGATGCATAGCATAGGCCAGCAGGAACCTTGGTCTTCACACAGTTCCATGGTGGGTTTTTTCCTCCCTTTGTTTTTGAGACAAAAGAAAAATTGTAATAACTCTTATTAATTACACAACACTTTTCCTAAGTTCTTCACGCATATAAGCACAGTAATACATAGCAGAATCATTCAGGAGAACTTCATTATAGTGGAGCCACAGTTAAATACCCTGGAAAGCAACCCCACCTATCCCAGTGTTGCTAGAACCCCACCTTGTTTCTGCATTTTAGACAGTGTACTAGTTATTCTGCTCACAGTTTATTGTTAATCAAGTGATCAACTGTAGAATGCTTGATTAATCAAGTTACCATCAAGGAAGAAAGTGGAGATATCTAGTTCACTGTGATCGGCATTGACAGAGAAGATGCTTTTAAGTGTAGAATTAACAGGTGAAATACTTCAGCATTTTTAAAACCAAAAATCAAGAAATCTTCAAGTAGGCCAGCCTTAGGTGAAATGAAGTAGAACTAATATTGGATTCTAAGAGATGGAAAAAATGTAGGCAGAAATTGTAATATTCATGAGAGCCATGAAATGTTGCCTAAAGCTGTGTATCTCAAGCATGGCTAACATAAAATCACACACCTTGTCTGGGGAAAAAAAAAAAAAAACTTGACATTGTAGAAGTGGAAAACACACTGTTTTAAGAGTGCTGGGTATTTTAATCCCAAAGTAGTCATTTTCAAGTAGGGCAGAAAGGAAATTTTAGACGACCCATTGTAAAACAAACTAACCACCCTTCAACTTTCAATCTTTTTTCCTTTAAAAAAGAAAGTGAGTCTACATAATTCAAAGTACATGGTCTGGGGCAGGGGAGGAAGGTGTTCATAACATCCTACCCACAGTCGAGATGAATGCACCAATCCCTCACTTTATTTCCATCCACCATCATCACTACCACCACCATTATTCCAGGCAAGAAACTAATTCCTTTCCTTATTTTCTCCATCCATCAGTCAGAAATCCTTTCTGTCTTCCATTTACAGAACATGACAGTCATTCCCCAGGAGAGAAGAAAAAGAAGATTCTTCCCTACTGACATCCACCCTTCAGACCTGGAGGTTTGGCAACGGTGCCTGGAAAATACAATTGTCCTAAGTTATATTGTAGTAGGCCTTCAAATAACCACATTTCCAAGTAGAAGACATGGCAAAGCCTTGTATTCTGTCACTGAAGATTAGAAGAAAGCAGTGGATATTCTTGCCTTGTTTTCTCGAATGACACACAACTAGCTGGACCATTTTAAAAAAAGAAATGGAATGGAATGGAAGAAGAGGGCTTTATTGACTTTAGGTTAATTCAGAAATAAAGCAACAGCAACTCTGCTTACATTTAAGCTATGACGGTCTGAAGGGGAACTACCACTAATGACCTGTTCTCTATCACTTGTACTGTTAGTCACTTGGGAGCAGAATATTGGGAAAGACATAACAACAGATGAACAAACTAGATTGCTTTATGTGAATCAGTGCGAAAATTTGAAAATTCATCTTCCTCAAGTGCTATTTTAAAACAGAAGCATGGAAAATATTTGGGAAAAGCCCCAAATTAATTCCTGCTAAAACCTGGTAAATGCTTGGCCCCAGCGAATAGCAAATGCTAATTATTTAAGAGATTTATATGATTAACAATGTAAAGTTATCTTTGAAGCTTAACAACAAAACCACAAGCCCCAGTGGCATTCAGCAGCTTTTTCTGGGTTGTTGATTTGATTATATATATACAAAACTCCTCTTAACATGCTTTCTTTGAGCTAAACATTACTGAGTCTCAAAAACATGCAGACTTTTATATGTATCATGAGACATCTTGTAACAATGAGGGAGGTTTCAGGCACATGATCATCTGAAGCAGGACACCCTACAGATAGTTAAATTCAATATGTCTTCTAACTCATAATCCTTTTATGTTCTGGAAGGAGTGCTAAATAATAGAATTGAGTGCACAACATCTGGCTTCAACTCCATTAATGCACAGAAAGCACACTGGCGAGACTAAGAATCTTTTCTCACTTTTCCAGTATGCAACATTGTATAGTAACACTCCCAGACATTTTGTTGTCAGAAGCAAAGGATAAACTAGCTTTGTCTGCAAAAAGGCATGACCTGGCACAATAGGTGTACTCTACGACGCTTTTGGGCATAACTAAAATAATGTTGCTGTTGAGTTGGGCATCCTTAAATTGTAAATGATCAGTAAATATAATGAGCTATTCTAAATTCATGAGCCTGCATAGTTTCATTTTTAGTTTCATCCCAACAACAGCTCCTCATGTTCTCAGTATTCTCTGCTCTCCTGCTTCTGATCAACTGGTGTAAGGTTTTCTATAAAACTTCATAGGCTTTCCATTTCTTATGCGATGTTACTAGAACCTTGGAAACATGACTGAACCTACATTGAAAAACGAACAGGATTAGAAAGAGATGAATTAAAATGTTTCTCTTTCTGTGCTCTGATTTTTGATTGTAATGAATAGTTGGATGATTTATTTCTGTGTCTATATCAAAAATACAGATTGCTTTTCGGGGTGTATGTTTATATGGCACAGGCAGGTAATCATATCAGTGGAGGCTCACTTATTCTTGGGGTGGGGGTAGGGATTTCCACCGAGAATCCCTCTCCCCCCTTTAAGGTGGTATACCTGGCAGGCAGAAGACTTAACTTTATTAACAATGGTTATCTTAACAATAACAACAAATAGGATGTTTACTCTCTGTTTTAGTAAAAAAATAAAAGCAATGTGCTTATTTGATCAATAATTTTGACAATTATTTTGTTTTCATCTGCCTCCAAGTTAGAGATTCTATTTAGCAATATTCATCATTATCTGAGAATCTTTGTTATTGCTGTTGTTTTCAAAATCAACCTACACATTCAGATGCAAATTGTAGTCGCCTGACTGATTCTGAATACCTATATGTGCTAATATAAATACAATCAGCTAATGCTGTGTTCTAGTTTAGATTTTTTTTTTTTTAAGTGCCACCATATTTACTCACATAAGGTTTGGGGATTAAAAGAAAAAAGCTTTAGACCCTAGGGTTCTAAAATGAAAATAGAATTAATCACAGTTTATAAAATAAAACTTCACACATTATTTCATTTTGCCATCTGTCTTACATTCTTTCCCCCTTCAACCAACCTGCAGGAGATTAATTCTCCCAGGATCTACAGATCTTGGGATAGTGATTAGTATTGCCACAAAAGAGCCATATATTGCAAGACTATTCACAACATAGATGATTCAGCCAACTGTCATGGGAGTGATACACAATGTAGCTGCTGTGCAAGCAAGCCATTTCAATGACAAATTTGATTTTAATCATTTTTCTAGGCTAGTATGTGTCAAAGGAAGACCTTGGAAAACCAGAGCCAAAAAAAAAAAAAATCTTATAAAACCAGGTATCAGGGCAAGCATTTATTTGATTATGTGTTGTAGGTCAATACATTGACCTATACTGTTGAACCCAACTAACTGCAGGCTGGAGTATTTCTAACGTGCCTCAAAGGAGGCTGAAGGATACTTTGAAATCTCTGCCTGTTGGGCTTTATCCTTCTGATTAAGGAGTCCCCATATTGTGTCCTTTCCTCACAATGTATAGACATGTTTATAATCATCTTGAGAAGGGTGGATGCGCTGGTATTCTGTAATGCAGGTGATAAGTGTAGGAGACTCCTCATATCTCAGAAGCATTGTTGTATCATGGAAACTAGAGTAATTGGGGAAAAGACAGGGTTAGTACAGTAGAAGTCAGTTTTAACTTGGCTACCCCACATTTTCAAGATCTCTCTCTCTCTCTCTCTCTCTCTCTCTCTCTCTCTCTCTATATATATATATATATAAATATATATATATATATATATTCTTTTTTGCAACAGTGGGATTATCCAGCTAATCTAGTCATTAGAATGAAATATTTCAATTCAGGAAGAAGAATGAAGGATGGTGTCTCAGATTGGGACACAGGTAAGAAATACAGAGCCAGCTTTACTACTGGGCGAAAGAAATGCATCAGGAGCTGTTATTCTTAAGTTTCCCCAACTTTTCATATCTTGGAGAAGAGAGTTCTCTTTACCGCTAACCCATATTGCATTCCTTAATAGACAGCTGCTTCAAGGAGAATGGATACACCCTATCTGATTGCCAGAGTTGAAGTAAAATTCAGTTGCAAGCTTGGCTTTTGTATGTGAGATGGAAGGATGCTATACTGCTATGTTGTCCTTCACCTCAGGCAACAAAATGACTTGTATAAATTCAGTGTATAATACATTCACTCAAGGAGATCTGGTTGTGGCAAAGCCTCGATCAGTCACCTCTGGGCAGGGTCTCTCCAGCTTTCTGCTAAAGCATTGGCTTTCGAGGCTCACAGTCTAATTTAAATCAGGACTCTCTCAACTCAAGTATTCCCTGGGAAGAAAACAATCAGTTGCCTTCTACAGGCCAAGAATATCTTCTGCCTGAAGGGAAAATCATGCCAAAAATCATTTTTGTGGTTGGAATGGATGTAAGGATGGATGAGAAAGAAATTCAGAGCTTTTTTACATGATATGGCACTGGTGTATCTAAAGGATATGGACTTCTATATTTTGGGGGACAACATAGCTGTATAGAAAATCACAAATCAACTATAATGGGAAGAAGCTCCAATTATGACCTGCAATAAAGAAACACACAACTTTTGTGCTTATCATGGACACCACGACCATGCTTACTCATCCCCCATATGTCAGTTGCACAGCATTTGGAGTAACCAAGAAACTTATTTGCAGTTTATAGCTCCGATGAATCTTCTCACACAATATCTTCAGGCATTTCCTTATGGTTCACTAGCTTTACTAATTCCGTTGCAGGTTCTTGTGGGGTATTAGCCAACTTATAATTACCAGGCTCCACCACAATGGGCTCCTGAAGAACAACAAACTAGCTTATATTTCAATGCATTTTGGTAGGAATTTAGGTCGTAGGAGTTATTTAATATCTTCTTTCTTATTATGATTAGCGAGCAAATCTACCAGAAATTAAGGACTGAATATAACTTTTTTGTTTACTAAGTAGATGGTACAAAAAGGATAGAGCTGTAGAGCTGTATGGCGTTCAAGGACTGAGAATATCACTCCATTTTTCACTGGTTATCTTGTTATCATGGTTTAAAGACTTAAATCAGGGGCAGGAAATCAGGGCAGGAAAACTCCAGATATGTATGAGGAACAATTACTTCAGCAAATATCATAGACTTCCCATCTCTCTTTTAAATGACTGGCTCCTGAATATTTCAAAAATGGCATATACTCATATTAAGCAGTATGTTCTGCACAAGTTTATCTCAGAGGCCATATCTATGGTATCATCATAAGATACTTTCAATTTATTGTGCTTTATTATACATATTCAATATTCAGTGGGGAGAATAAATGTTCTATTTTTACTAGCATCACTGGTACACTTGGATAATCTTTTTCAAACCTATCTAATTTTCTCACTCAAGTGATAAAACTGTTTTACCTTTTTAAGCAAACTGTTTGAACTAATCCTTTTAGCTTTTAAAATTTATTTTCCTGTCCCTTTTCATAATTATGATTAGCGGCATATAAAACATTTCAACCACATAGGAAGTGTTTCTTATTTCCTGGGAATCATTTGACATTTGAAATAAGGCATTTTTAATCTGAAACTTCAGCATCTTTCTAATGATCTGCCTCTCTTAGGAACTGCTTTACAAATTGTAGAAGAATGCGATATAAGTAAAGCAACATATTAATATATATTAACGATGGTGAGAAAGGGAAATAGGTCCTATCTTTTCATCTAGCTCAGAATTAGGTTCCAGGAATCTAAATTACACAACTGAGATGTTTTTATATTGGCACTTAATAGGACACCGTGAAGCATCTGGTGCTACTGGATTGTATCTGCAGAACCATTAGATTGAATATTACTAAATGGAATCATTGACAACATGGCATAAAAAACCTATAGCAATGGCTGCAAAGGATAAAACTCAAAACCTGGAGTTTGCCAGACAATGCAGATATGGAAAAACTTATTTGTTATTGGAGGGGGAGGGGAATTCTATCTACCTGTCCATCCATCCATCCATCCATCCATCTATCTGAAAAGTTTCCAACTCTGAGTCTCTGAACAGTTCTATCATATAGTTCTCACCCACCATGACTTTTGGTGTTTGAATTCTAGAGGCTAATATTCCCATATCCACATGCCCACTATTTAAATCTGCCTACTCCTACTTACCCAAAACAAAGACAAGGCTGAATATGAGACTTCCTGAAAATGAGAGTATTAGGGGGAAAATTCTGTCTCACATTCTCAGTGAATCTATCCTGTCTATGCCATTTGAAATAAATACTATTTTGGGAGAAGGGATTATATTTGGTAAAATATAATAATAATTATGCCCATATCCAATACACATGTTATGGAACCCAGGAGGGTTCCTTTCTTCAAAATTGGAAGACTGCTGTTTTGAGAAAGTAAATTGAGCTGTAAAATTCTAGGATTTGTTTTCTTCCTCTCTTCTTCCCAGAGACATAGGTTTTGCTAGAACAACCCAATTGGGTCAATTGTCTACCTGAGACCATTTTTCTCCCCCAAACTAATTCCTAACCTAGACAAGTGGCCTTAATGAAATGTAATTCAATAGACTAAGAGATAAAGGTCATATTTGCATGAGAAAATAAAGTAGGTGAGGAAAAATGATCTGACCTGGACAAATAATTGACAAAACTGATGACTCTACATGGAATTGGGAAGTACAAGAAATGGAAGAGAGGCTTCTTGAAACATTTATAGCTATGATGAGAATACTATAGGTGATTAAATTAACAATGCAGCCTAAATCATAGTGTTGTTTTCCATTATTTTTGTGATGAAAGCTCTATCTGCTAACTTTTTAATTTGAAAACAGGGCGCTTGTGCATTAAACTAAAGGTATCTTTAGAGTGCAGTATGCTTAAATTTGTTTAAATAGTATTGCTACAAAAATATAACCAGATTCCAAATTTGGAAGAGAATTCAGGACTTCTTCAAAATGAAATATAGGAAAAATTATGAAAGAAACTAATACTGAGAAGAATCACACAGTTTTTAATCAGGATAATAAAAAGGAGTTTATAATTTTTAGATCTCTGGTCTGTTTCCGTATGTATTTGACTGTTTTATGTTATAAACTTAATGTGCAAGATTAAAAATCATTCCTAAGAACATAAGCAGTGCCTTGCTGGATTGAGCCCCTGGCCCTGCACCTTAGATTGCACCTATAGAGTTTAGTTAGATTGTTTTAGAAATGCATTTTAATTTTATTTTATTTTAAATTTTATTTTATTTTATCCTAGGACACTATCATTTTAAGATAGACTATATATATTTTCACAGAACATTATCCTTGTACTGGTCCAGGACCACAATAAACTTTGGCTTGACTTGACCCCTGGCCCATCTCCTTCAACAGCCTGTTTACACAGTGGCCAACCATCTGCACAAGGAAGCCCACTAGTCTTCCAGCAAATGGCTTTCAGAGCAGTCTCACTGCCATCAATGCTAATGGCCACAGAGCCCCATGACTTGGTCCAACCCTTCTTTGAAGCCTGTCTGGACCATCCTCAACTATCTTCCACACATGACCTTTATTTTCTCCACCAACGTTCTTTCATTCTTAGCTATTGTACATTTTTGCACTACTGAAGAGGCAAGCTATTCTCCAATTTATATTTTTAAATTAAAATGATTTATGGCTTAGTGGTATATATGAAACAGGTCATTGCCACTCCTTCATCCAACCATGAAGTGATTCTCCCCTCCATTGGCCAAAATAAAATTCTACTCAAGACTGAAAGGAGAGTTTTGCTTTACCTTACCTCTGTAATATGTGCCATTTTCATACAACTATACTCCCCAACACACACACGAACACACATACATGCACAAAGAAAATACAGAGAAGAACTGAAAGCAATGAAAACTACCCCCCAGAAATCTTGCATGTATACCCAAATTTATCATTCTGATATTTTGTAAATCAATCCCCCAGAATAATTATTTACCTTTTTTTAAAAATAATAGTAACAATCTTTTTTTTTTTTCCAAAAAAACTGTATACACTGTCTGAAATTTAGCAAGTTTTGTCCCTTCAGATGAGATAACTGGGCTTAAGAATTTCATCTGAAAACTATTACATTATACCTAATTCTCTTAAAATATATATATTTTTAATTATGTACTAAATGTATTACACCACCAACTACCAAGGTCTGTCAGTGGTTTACAGTATAACATGAAATCAAATCTCACACCCAAGACATTAAAAGCAATAATGGTGCATTTAAAAAGCTGCTTTTTAGGACATTTTAAAAAGCCAACAGAGTTTGTGCCCTTCAGAATGCACCTATCAGCAAAAATTTCAGAAGTTAATTTCACCTACTTCTAAAGGGTCAATATGCTTACAAATTTCATTCACTTCTATCAACAAGCAGAAACGTTATTGTTATTTACTTATTCCCACACTGTAGTAAAAGAGAAGAGTTGGAAAGTTTCAGAGTTTTGTAAGAATGGTTTGGATACAGGCCCAACTCAAAGAGGAACATCTCCAAATCAGGTCAAGATAAATTGGACTCTTTCTGAAGCTGTAAATCAGGCCCTGATCCAAACTATATCTCTTGTGCATATCTTTGGTAATCATATATGTTCATATACTGTATATCCTTATTTTTGCTTCTTGTTTTGAAGGAATCAGCATACATTGCAAATTATCCTCTCTTGCTCACTTTTCGGATTTCTAGTATTCATTAAACTGGGTTTCTTGCATTACATCGCTATGTGACTGACCAAGCTGCTTCTTATAAAATTGGCCTCAAATAAATAAATCTTCTCTTTTCCAAGTATTCTGCCAAATATAGAACTAAGATAAATTATTCAAGTTGTTTTACATTTGTTCATTATAACAGTACTTGCCAAGCCCCTGACATCCCTTTTTGAAAATTCTGCTTCATTTGGGGAAAATGAGATATGTCACTCTTGCACAGATCAGCCTCATAAATTCTTGGATTGTATTCTTTGGGGGGCGGGGACACAGATTTGATTGATTTGGTCTATTACCAAAGTTGGTCTATTACCTAAACAACTAAAAAACCAGTGGGAATGTTGCCTATGAAATCCTTCAAAGTTGGAAGCTACCCACTTTTTCCTGTTGTGGAAGAAATGATGATAAACATGATGGGCACAGGAATATACCCAGCATGTAGTTTAGGCTTTAAAAAATAATAACAGGAACTTATATTTAGCATTTATCATGAAAATTGAAGCTGTATTTTCACTTTTCTAGTTAGCCTTGGAACATGATAGATTCTATCTGCCTTGAGTTGTTTAATTTGATGGCCATATAAGTATATGTATTTGTAATAGTAGCATTAGTATTAGGCTTGCAAGCTTCTGGTATTATGGCATTTCTCGATAAAGTATAGTTCTAGCATTACTGTAGAATCTGTTACCTGATCTTGTCTACCTCGAAGGGCTGACATCCATCTTGCAAGCCTGATTGTGCTTGCTTATTTATTTATTTATCAAATTTGTATAACTGTCCATCTCACAGAAAAACAACTCTGGGCAGCTTGCAAAAATTCACTAAAAACAACATGTACATAAGCAATCAGTATAAAAAATATAAAAAACAATACTAAAATATAAATATGATAAAAAAAACAAATATACAAATCCTAGGCAAGAGGGAATAGGGAGCTCCAGGCCTGGTGATATAACCAGGTTTTGAGGGACTTCTGGAAGGTCAAAAGGGTTGGAGCTAATCTAGCCTTACCTCCCCTCCCTCTTCTATCCCAGTGAATCAGTGAGAAGCCTGCTAGAGTCTCTTCCAAATATTATCTTGTTTCCAAGGACTTCAGGGATGTTTCAGCCCTCTTTGCTTATATAAAGGTTCTTGCCTATTTCCCTCAAGGTCTTTCTGACTCTCTACAGATAAATATCTATTTATCTGTAGAGAGGTAGACATCCAACCCACTCCTTTTGCTATTGTAAAACAAAGAGTAATGAAACTCAGTGAAGAACTTTGGGTCAATTAATCAAAGATTCAAGAGGGGAGAGGGAATAACTTACTATGTTGAGAAGCGGATGTTGAACAAATACACAGATTACAGTAAAGCGGCAGGGTCTAAGCTCCGAGGTTTATTATGTTTATATTCCCCTTTTCTTTCAGGAGCTGAAGATGACGTGCATGATTTCACATACATGAGATGGGCGGCTATATGAAGTTGATAAATAAATAAATAAGTTCTTGCCTTTCCAACTGTATCAACATGAAAAGGCTGAAAGTAGAATAAGCTAAAAGACATTCCTGATTCTAAGGTTACCCAGTGAGCTGCCTAGATTGAGTGGGCATTACAATCTGGAACTCCAACATCCTAGGCCAGTGTTGTCCAAACTTGGCCACTTTAAGATGAGTGGACTTCAACTCCCAGAATTCCCCAGCCAGCTGGCTGGGGAATTCTGGGAGTTGAAGTCCACTCATCTTAAAGTGGCCAAGTTTGGACAACACTGGCCTAGACCAACGTTCTGCCATGCAACACCACTCTTTTTTTCTTTTCTTTTTTTTTACGGAAAACTTTTCCAGACAAAGTCAGTGGAACAAAATCACTCCTTAGGCTTCTAACCTGTATCAGGCATTTGGCTTCAAACTAAAGTTAAACATGTATATTTCTATGGCAACTGATTTATTAGATCTTGCAAGTTCAAATGTCTATATAATCTCTGCTTAAGTAAAAAATCCTTACCTGTGTTTCCCACATGTACAAAAAGAAGAATGAACTATTTTACTAAGGCTGGAATTGTAAACTGTGATATACTAAATTGCCAGTGAATATTCTTCATTAAATGACAAAAACAAAGCTTCAACTGTACTCTTCTGATGCATAGCATTTAGCTTTAAGGAAGAATGGGGTGCCTGGCTAAATGAATTCTGTTGTTGTCATAATTAACATACTAGGAAAGTCTTCTTTTGACAGAGATATATGACCTAAATAATTTTTTCCCCTTTTTCAAGTCTAAAGGACTTTACAATGTCCACCTGCAGATGTCTATCCTTATTTTCTCCTTCAACTTTTTCCCTGTGTCCTAGCATGTCTATTCCTGCAATAAGGAAATCTCCCTTACCGCAAATTCAAATAGGAATTAAATAAAAATGAAACTATGTTAAACATGAATATCTAAGTTTCTAATTCATGCTCCTAAAGGTATTAGATACCAGATCTAGATGACCATTAAATGAGAGTCAACAGTTTCAGAAAACTCTAACTCCATGCTGCTATCTTCTGGTTAGCCATATATTTGCAGCCCAGATCTGGTAGATCTTAAATATATATTCAAAGACATTTTCATTTCTATTCCTTGTGTCTCAATGTTTTCATTTCTATACTTTTTGTCTGTTTTACCTATGGGCATCTCTGCATGAGGACTTTGGGCCAGTTCAAAATCAGCTCTGAACCTTTTCTGATCAGATGATGTTGGTTTATACAAAGACCATTCTTGAAGCATTCTCCCATTAATGGGAATTGTTACTTCTCAAGGCAGTTTTGAGGCAATCATTCAACTCCCAACCGCTCTTGCAAGAAGCCTGACACATTCATTGGTGAATGAAAAGGTTTTTTTCAAAAGGGTTGGGATAGTGTGGAAGTTTTTTCACTGTCCTGAATTTAATATCTTAACAGCCTGTCCTCAGCTGACATTCCAATTAAACATTTTAGTCATATGGATTTTGATCCCTTTCAGGTTCCTCAGTTTAAATATCTACCTATCTACCTATCTACTACCTACCTACCTACCTATCATTATTTTTGGTTTAAATGATAGACAGAATGAGTGCTTCCCAGTACAGATGCATTTCAAAGAGAAGCAGGTGCCACAACATTTTGACTTAAATGAATCTTGAGGTCTGGCTTAACAACTGAGTTGACAATTGAATTGGTAATTGAGATTAAGATATCATAGCTGACTGATAAACCTGTAAGACGTAAGAAAAGTTCCAAAGAAAGAGGATAAGAATATAATAGCAAGAACCAGCGTCAATGATGGAATCCATCAGCAATTCATATATGAGGTATCTGACTTGTAATGTGCCTTCCTTCAATATCTGTTCTCCATAGCTACCTTACAATACCAAATACAAATGTCACATCTGCTGCAATCATCATATTACAGATCTCCCTACTTTTGTGGAACACCTCTGGTTGTTACTGGGAGTCGGAATGCAAGAACATGCATAATACAATGATGCCATTCTAAACACTATGCTTTGCTATAGAAACACTGTTCAAAGATATAATTGCTGTGAATCAGACATACCTCGTGGTATCACAAAGGGGGGCAAACAATGCTTTTTCATCAGGCTAATAACTAAGAGAGAATATCTTCCTACCATCTTCCCTCACTGTTTCTCTTTTGTGCTTTCTGATTACTGTCTGCCCAGTTAATTTCTTCATCTTTTCAAACAGCACTAATCAGGAATTAAAAGCTAGCATCAGCTTTGCAAGGCACAGATTCCTGCTCCAACTGGTTAGAAAGGATTTTCAAAACAGGAACAATTCTAGTCCCTTACTGATTATCCCCAGACAAGCTCATAATCCAGCCGCTGGTATTTAGGAAGTCAAGCAGCGAAATAAACAATGTTGATTATAATCAACTGTTCTTTTTTTTATTCTCATGAGATAAGCAGAAAACTTTAATGCCACCATCTTTTGCCATCTGCTTTTGCTTGCTTTTTTTTTGTTCCATCTTCTCTTTCATTTTAAAGCATAGCACAGATTCTTCTGAGGGGGAAGAAGTACAATTTTACTGGTGTTCCTGTACTTTTGAGATCCCATAAGGTACAACACAACTGAGGCACCTTATTTTTTTACAATCTCTTGTTTGGCAAGTAAATTAAGGTTTTCAGATGGGATTGTAGTAATTAAGGTGTCAGTTAAAGCATTTGCAATTTCTAAACAGGTATAGATTTTAGGGGACAAAGGGAAGGATAGTATATTTGGCTAAGGAAATCTTTTTTAAGAGACAAAATGGGGGGGGGGGGGAGGGGGAAGACCCTAAGGATAAATCCATCTTTCAATCAGTAACAGAGATGCCACTGTCTAATTTGAAGAGGAGAAAAATGGTAACGCCTCTGGAAATGTTAACATTTAAAGATCTGGTTTTGGTCTTTACTGAGGTTATAGACTGAGTTCATGAATAAGGAAAGATGCATTAAATGCTCTCAAAAGAGACATATATATTTACTTAAACTTTTTTCAAAGCTACTTTTAAACTGGAAGATTAAGCATCTGACTCATATGGGTAATATCTTCCATTTGTCTTATAATTAAAAAAAAAAAGGGTTAGTATCTCACTATCAGCAGTGGGGTCCTCTGTTAATTAATTTCATTAAGTTTTTTTCAATGGTTTTGATATACAGCTAATATATGTCACTGCTTACCCACTAAAGATAATTACTTTGCCCTAGTATAAACTGTAACTATCAGAGCTAGCCTAAAAGATGTTGCTGCTTAAAGCAAAGGGCAAAATCTGTATGTGTATTGATTGATTGATTGATTGATTGATTGATTGACTGAGATTGATTATTCTCTTTGAAGGGATGTTTCCTCTTCCTTTTTCACAGGGAGTAAAAAAAACCTCCACAATCCCCCCCCCCCAAAAAAAATGGATGAGGAGAACAATCAAGGGGTGACTACACCTTATTATCTGGATATTCTTTGTTTTACTTTTAAAAAGACCAACTATGTTGAGAGAGCAAATTATGTCAGTATACTTTTGTGCACCTCACAGATTGGTGGAAAATACATTAAACTGAATGTCTGGAGATAGATAGATAGATAGATAGATAGATAGATAGATAGATAGATAGACAGACAGACAGACAGCCGATTCTGCGGTGACTGCCTGGACGAGTCCCTGCAGTTTTCACGGCAAGGTGTTTCGGAAGTGGTTTGCCATGGCCTCCTTCCTAGAGCAGAGCCCAGCTGGCGAGTGCAGGAGGGGGGTTTCCGTTGCTTTGCTCCTTTTTCGGGCGTGCGCGGCTTCCACATTACTGGCAACTGCTCCCTTCTCCCGTGCAAGCGCCGCCAGCATTTTTCCTCCCACCAGAGTGAGAGTACCCATTTATCTACTCACGTAAGTTTTCGAACTGTTGGGTTGACAGGAACTGGGGAGGAAGCAGGAGCTCACTCTGCTGCAGGAAGGCTGGGCTCGAACCGCTGAAGTGTCGACCATTTCTGGCCGGCCACTTTCAGCGTCATTAAGCCGCTGCGCCACCGCGTCCCCCATGTCTGGATATACCCTTGGTGTAAAGTGTGGATCCATTCTCTTTCTTTCTGGCCATGTGTTCCTGCTATTCTAATGCTTTTGTGCATTCATTCACCAGAACCCTTCAGGGAATGGACAAGCTTACAGCTTAGAGTGAATGTTGGGGACCATTCCATCTTCACTAATAAACGAGCAGGGTATTCAATTTTTAGAAATAAAAATTCAAAAGGAGGAGCCTGAGGTTCACATTTCTGAGGGCCTCTCTTCTTACAGGTACTGCTTTAGAAATAGAACCTATCAATTAAGAAATCATAAATCAAATGATCCCTTCTAAGTATAGGGAAATTAAAACTTCCCTGTATTCATTAAAAAAATCAACAACATCTGGGTCTTACATACTTCCTTTCAGGACAAAATATGCATAGTATGCATTCACTTCCTAATTATAATTTAATTAAAACACTCTTTGATAAAGGAAAATTATAATACCAGCAATGATAATGCCTAGAAGGAGAAAATACAAGACTTCAACATGAACCGCAATCGAGTAGGATTTTTGCATATGAGAGAATATTTTGATTGGGGCACTTCATGTCTCTGAAAGGAAAAAACTGACTAATATATATTTATTAAACAATCAACTGATAGATATCTGTCAGTATGTAAATTGTTTTATTTGAGAGACAGAGGGAGAGAGAGATGTAAATAGACACATCTAGAGATCACCATTTCCAGCAACTTCAGCACCTCATCCATTGTCTGCAGACTTAGCAAATTTTTAAAAATTGGGAATGTTAGTGATCACCCCACTTGGAACAAGCTGAAATTTCTCATTCTCCTGCTCCATGTCATTATCCGCCATTCAAGTTCTTTCCATTTCTATCTGCCAGATTCCTTACCCTCACTCTGATTTGGATTCAGAGGCAATCAAGGGTATCCTTGCGCTGACTCCTCTTGGATAGGAGTGGAAGAAATGTTGGGAGGAAAAGGATCCAGAATCCAGCAGGATCAGACACAAAGACAGAAGTCAATATGTAGAAATAATTTAAAAATGGGACTGTGCAGGGTTTGGAACTAACTTTTCAATACCAACTGCAAGGTCTGCAGACCTCCGTCTTATATCTATCAAGGATGCAGAATAGAAACTAAAAAAAAAGGAGAAAAAGGCCCAGTTCATAGAAGCATAGGGAAAGACATAGATGAAAATTTTAAACACATGCACACATGTACTCACCCACACACCTACATCCTTTTGCTGCACAGTTTGAATATCTTTCCTTAATAGTATGAAATCTACCTACTAGCTACCTTAGCACATGGTACATTTAATCAAATTCTTTTCACTCCAAGTGCATAATTTTTTTTTTTCCAAGGAAATATGCAAAAGTTATTTCAACCAATGTCTGGCAGCCTTTCCTTTCCTTTCCTTTCCTTTCCTTTCCTTTCCTTTCCTTTCCTTTCCTTTCCTTTCCTTTCCTTCCTTTCCTTTCCTTTCCTTTCCTTTCCTTTCCTTTCCTTTCCTTTCCTTTCTCCTTCCCTTCCCTTCCCTCCCTTCCCTTCCCTTCCCTTCCCTTCCCTTCCCCTCACTCCCCCTTTCCTTTCCTTTCCTTTCCTTTCCTTTCCTTTCTTTTCTTTTCCTTTCCTTTCCTTTCCTTTCCTTTCCTTTCCTTTCCTTTCTCCTTCCCTTCCCTCCCTTCCCTTCCCTTCCCCTCACTCCCCCTTTCCTTTCCTTTCCTTTCCTTTCCTTTCTTTTCTTTTCCTTTCCTTTCCTTTCCTTTCCTTTCCTTTCCTTTCCTTTCCTTTCCTCTTTCTCTTTTTTTCTTTCATCACTCTACATATTTTCCTGAGTAATATTATTTTTCTTAAAAAAAAAAAAAAGCTACTGATAAATAGCAATCCCTACTGTCTTCCACTTTCATAAGACAGGGTGATTCTGCATTTTGCCTCATAGGTTCCATTAAATCCAAGGCAGCAGATCGTTTGATCTGAGTTTTGTTTAGGGTTTTGTGGTCCACCCTCCTTTTATATTGTTTTGCAAAATCAACATTATGGGATCTGGCTGTGCAATCTCTCCTACCCCCTCCAAAACCAAAAACTGAACCCCACCACTGAAATAACAGTTCATACAAAAGCCAGAGAAATAGTCTGTCTTAGGGGAAAATGTTACCCACAGCCTACTGATCTCAAAGAATAACGTTCTTAAGGGTTTACTTTTTTAAAATTTGATTGAGAAATTGCAGATTTCCACTTATATAATATATAAATAGCAAGCCAAGGTATAGAAGGGCAGCGTAAAACATGGAGAAGATTGAGCTGCAGCCAAAACTTGTCACAAAATTGTAATTTGATCATGGGGAACCTGGAGCATAATGGAAGGAATGTTAGACGTCAACCACGAAGAGAACTAGACTCCACTATGTCACAACCAACCAGTAAGTTCTGCTGGCAAGAAATGTGGAAAGAAACAACTCAAAACCTTTTTAGAAACTCTGCCTTAATTAACTCAACATAAATGGAGTTTTTGCCATTTCCAAGGGTCTGTATTTACCAGAAGACTGGCATTAAAAATGCCTTACTGAAGTCTGTGTAATTCTGACTTGATCTTCCCAGCTGTGTGATCTTCCCCAGCTGTGTCAGGTCTGACAGTTATGTAATGGATAATTCTTAAATATATGCAGAATTATTGCACAATCTGCTTTGGAGATTCCATTTAATTTGGGTCCCTGGGCCCGATTACTTTTCAAAGTGTGGTCCTCAGCCTATCAAGTCCCTCTCTCCACCCATAAATGTTCTGCATCCCAGTATACTTTTTCTGCAAAAAAATCAAGTAACACGCAATGCAATACTGGCTGGGCTGTGAATAGTTGGGCCTCAGCATTATTATTGTTCCCAAAACTCAACTAATATGCAATGCAATACTGGCTGATGTGTGAAGTTTGGTGTAGTGGTTAAGGCATCAAGCAAGAAACTGGGTGCCTATGAGTTCTAGCCCTGCTTTAGGCACCAAGCCAGCTTGGTGACCTTGGGCCAGTCACTCTCTCTCAGCCCTAGGAAGGAGGCAATGGCAAACCACTTCTGAAAAACCTTGCCAAGAAAACTGCAGGGACTAGTCCAGGCAGTTACCAGGAGTAAAAAACTGGGAGGCACAAGAGTTGGGCTTAAAGTAGCAGTATTATTTTATTTTCCCCAGTGTGGTGGGATGCTTGTATTATGCCTATATTACCAGGAAAATACATCAAAAATCCTGCTCCATATCCAAGGAACAGGAGCAGCAAAAGGAGACTTAATATAGGAAAACATTTAAAAGTTTCACAGATTCCCAAAGAGAGAAGGGCCATTTAGACCATCAAGCCTAACCCTTACTGGAAATCCAAATCAAGTATCCCTCACAAAATATATCCAAGTGAAGCGAACCTACCACCCCTCTTATTATTAGCACAGCAAGCCACCAATACAAGTGTGAAATCATCAGTGTAGACAATAAGAAAGAATGAAGTCAGATCGTTCAATGTCCCTACAGTGTCCCATGTAAAAATAGATGGAAATCTATAGGCTAGACAAAATAAGAACTTTTTGATATTTTACAGGGATTCCTCAACCCCTGTTTAATTGGAGCCTTTGTATTTATAAGCCCAAATTTTCATAAACAGAGAAAGAACACCTGTCCAGTCATATGATAACTGTTTTGATCATAATATTTATGAAAATGGGGGGAACTGAAACTTGAAAATTGCTATCTATAAGAGAGAGAAAGAGAATGGGTCATCCTTTTGCTAATGTCTGAAGAACAAAGAAGGAAAAGAGAGGCCATGTTTATTATGTCCAACTGAATATATGTCCAAATTTATATATATTTAATCTGTATAAAAGACAAACTATAAGCTTAAATTGTTGACCATATCTGGGATTTGGAACTCCCAAGTAAATGCCGCCAGTACAAGCAGGGTATCCCTATTTTATACTCCATTGCGCTGAACATCTCCAAATTGTCCTGGATCTTGTGCAATGCCCTGAGGCTTCTTCACATTGTTCCCAAGCTGTGGTTACTTCTAATGCTCTGTTAATCGTTCTGTGCTGTAATGTGCTCTGGAGGAAAATCAGAGCATTCTCATCAAGTCAAAGAGAAGTCCTACTAATGAAATTAACTAAAAGGAATAGAGTGTGTTTGGGTATACGGGTGTGCTTTGTCATTGTGACCCCCTTGAAGCTAAATTTTGGGTGGTGATGCACATGAGATTATTTTGTAGGAAACAGTTTTAATTAGTGTTACTTTTACACTTATTTTGCAAAGGATGAAAAGAAGCCAACTTATCTATTACTGCAGTTGAAAGGGGGGAAAAAAAACTTCCATCATCTGACTCTTGGCAAAGGAGTGACTCTGAACCTTTCCCAGGGCTGGTTCAAATTTCTTTTAAGACCAAATTAACTTTGTCATAGAAAGTTCACATTCTTTCCATAATTGTTTTTCCCGCACACAAAAGTTTTTATTTCCTACAAAAATCAATAACTGGTCATTTTTTCTCTTTGTGAAGCCTACATATTTCCCTGCCTTTGGTTCTTTTTGTTACAGGAATAGAGATGAAAAATTTGCGTGAAAAGAAAATAAATGCAGGTGTAAATATTTAAAAATATTAAAACTGGCACTGCCTTAAAAAAAATTGGGATATTGTTTGTTTGTTTAAGTGAGGGGTCAGGAGGAAAGCTTCCTTCCTTCCATCCTTCCTTCCTTCCTTCCTTCCTTCCTTCCTTCCTTCCTTCCTTCCTTCCTTCCTTCCTTCCTTCCTTCCTTCCTTCCCTGCCTCCCTCCCTCCCTCCCTCCCTTCCTTCCTTCCTTCCTTCCTTCCTTCCTTCCTTCCTTCCTTCCTTCCTTCCTTCCTTCCTTCCTTCCTTCCTTTTGATATCTAAGAAACATGATGTGTTCATGAGTTTCTGCTTTTACAAAGGTCTACAGCTTGTAAACTGCAATGAATGAGGGTTGTTCTTTCTTCAAGAGATCCAAAGTAGTCATTGTAATGGTGCAATTTACAGTGTTGCTTTTGACCTAAAAAGCTCTTTATGGCTTGGCACTGGGTACCTACAGGACTGCTTGTTCAACCAGAATTAGACCCAATTATTATGTCATCTAGAGAAAAAAATGTTCCTAGTGTCTCACTTTGGATAGGTAAAAGAAGCTGAGGCCAGGAAGCATTGCTTCTCAGTACCAATGCCAGTCCTATGGAAAGGCTGGTCCTTCCCTGAGTGGAGAAACATGCTGAAGACTGATCTTTTCCAAGGACATTCCTTTGGGTAGCTATGATTATGGTTGAAAATAGACCAGGAAAGAGAAGGGGGAAGAGCTTGAGAGGGTAGATCATCTTTTGGGTAGGTTTCAAACTTAATTGGTTGATTGTGACTAAGTGAGAGGAAGCCAGTCTTGTCATCAGCTAAATGCCCACTGTCCTTGACAGTTCTGACATTTAAACAATCAGTTGTGAGTTGATAAATTTACTCATACAAGCTTTGCTATTTATATTGCTGGATGATTTATTTATACAGTCAACTTGGGAGAGTTGGTTAACCCAGAAAAATGTCTCCTCTCCATCTGCTTCAGTAGGGTGGATGGTCTCAAACCACCCGAACTACATTTCAAATACTTGTCTCCTGCTATTAGATTTCCTAACTGTACCTTTCTCAGCTCTCATGACATTCTCTGTGAGTCTCTGTATTTCAGTAAGCAGGTGACAACTGAGGATCTATACAGGCAATGCTGAACATTAAAAAAACTCCTGATATTGTGCTTCAAGTATTAAACTATAATCCAGAAAAACCCACAGGTCAAATTCCACAACAAGCAAGAACTCCCTGGGACAGCTAATTTAGATGATTATATTTCAGCTCTGATTTTATTTGGATGAACTGGCCAACAAACCAGGAAACCCCAATTAGGAAATTAAGACTAATTATTTTAGAATGAGCCAGAATAGTAAACCTGTTACTAATATACTAATCACTAATTATGCATATTGAACCAGTTGCATCCAAAATTTGTTTAATAAGCTCATTTGCTCTGTCATCTGAACTATCATTTCCAGATCTGGTTAAAGCAGAACAGTACATGAACATCCTTCCTATTTTGTTTGCTCTCTAGTGAAACCACCTTGAATTGGCTTGTTCATATAATAGTCTAAACTATTGTTTATACAGCACAATGGGGAAGGAGTTCACACTACATGCTAAGTCAAACACAATAAAACCTATTTTTATTGTAAGTTCCTGGACCCTAAATACCTCATTTTGCTGTCTTTACCCAGTAAATAAGCAATTTTAGCTCTTTTCTTGTTCTTTTTTCTCAAATCCAGGAAATCCAGGATCCAGGCTCAATAGGAAAAAAAAAAAAAAAATCCAGTGACATAGCAACATCCATTTTCTCCTTTATCAACAGAGTTTTCATAATCCATCCCCCCCCAATAATTTTCAGAAAAACAGGATGACTGTAATTGCTTTGATGAGGAAGTTCTGTGGGCCTCTCAAGCCAAATCTAATTGCACGCAAATGCAGAAGCAGGTTTGCTTCCTTGCAAGTATTCCTAGATTTAATGAGGAATCAAAAGTGCAAACAAATGTTGGTTGTAAGATACCTGACCCTGTCCAGGACTCAACAGTTACCACTAGAGAAATGTTAGTGAGAAGAGAAAATAAGGAAAAAATGTCTCTGAGTATTTTCACCCCATATGACCCTTTAGGATTGCAAACTCATCCTTCCCCATTCCATTTCCTGTTGGAATCCTTCCTTCTAACTATGGTTCACTGTCAGGGGGATGAAAGTGACTCACCAAAAGTTTCCTTTTTAGATTTTAAGGATTTATTCCTCATTTTTGACAGGTAGAATTAGAGAGGAAAATGCTTTCACGGCTAGCTCTAAGAAGATTTATTCAGTATTATGAAATTTCATCTTACAAGAATCCCATAAAACTCATTCAAATTCTTTAAATACATGATAAACTGGTAACATTCAACAGAGCAATTTATCATTTCTAAAGTTTTCCAGACCTCTGGTCTATGCGCAATGGGACTGGCCTTAATTCACAATTACCATTGAGGTCAAACCTTGGAGAGACAGTTTTCTTAAGAAAAGAATGATTTAGCCATATTCTTAAAGATTTTTTTTCATAGGAAAACTGAAGCGAAGCTAGACAATCTTTTGGTGGCTAGGAAATTGGTCTTCTGACAAACCCAGGGATCCATAGTTGTAGGGGAACAATTATGCAAAGACACAAATGTAGGTGGGACCTTTTTTGTCTGTTTACTCCTAACTTTGGGGAAGATCTTTGCTGCATTCATTGTGGCGTTCATTGCATCATTTATTGTGTTTAGGTTTAAGAAATCGTGTGCATAACCTACATCAAAAGAAAAGGAAAATGTAGCATCTGTTAACTGTGGTAGAACAGAGAGACACAAATAATAATCATGGTAATAGTAATAGTAATAGTGGAAGAAGGAGGAAGAGGAAGGACCCTTCACATTCTAATATTACGTCTGTATAAAGCTTTGATTGGGTTCAAAGGTGATTTCACTGAATGACCTCTTGGAATCAAATTGAGATGGGGAATCCAATCCAATGCCTCCAAGAGGATCTGTGGACATTTGTGCATGTGCAGTCACACGTCCAACTGGTTCAATGTGATTATTTGAATCTCCAATTATAATTGAATGAATACCTTTCTTCAAAGTACAAGTTCAACTTAAATGCAAATTCAGAACTTTTTTTTTCCTGTTCCTATTGCCCTAATTCGCCATGAACTCATTATCTATGTGAAGATCTGAATCTACCACAAAATGATATCCACTGACCAAGTTAGGATATCAGAACGTTCAGGGAAAGTTGAAGAATTGTAGGGGGGGGGGGGGGAGTGTGGATTCCATAAAACATCATGACTCCAAGAATTGTAATGGGGAAGTGGGGGAATAGACTCAATAAAACACCATGAGTTTTTAATAGGACTGGAACAAAAACACCTGGAAATTTTAGAAGCATAGTGCCATACTCACATTACAGTAGGGAATGAAGTACATAAAAGTACATTACTGTATAAAGCAACATCTTTCCTTGTTCGTAGGGGAAAAAAACATGTTGCAAAGGATGTTTTTCATACTGATAACTGAACAGAATTTGGGGGCTATGTTGTGGAATTTGCCTTAGGAAAAAAACAGCAGATAAAAATTTGCAAATGCTGCCAGCCTTTCTGAAGAATATGACTTATCATGATAAACAAAACACTCCTTTTCTACTTTAATTATTTCCTCCCACCCTATCACAAATTGCAAAGGTAATAGAATTCTTCTGTAATCATTGCCCTGTCGAGGAAGATTCCAGAAGAGAAAATGAATCTCACTTCAGACAAATTATTAAATAAAATAAGGAGCAAATAGACAATAAAAAGGAGGAAGAAGGAGGGGTGGGGAATATGGATAACAAGAAAGTATTTCTTCCAATCACTGAGATATGTCACCAGGCTTCTGCCTGGGGGGGGGCGCTCAGTTAAATGACAGTTACTGGACTGAAATATCTTCTTTTTTCCCCCTTTAATAAAATGAGAAGAAGGCCATTAATAGAATAGCAATATTTTTTTCCCCTTGTTTCCTTCATTTTCTCATATAAAGAATTTGTAGCTTAATGGAGCATATCTTTAAAATGTATTTATTTGATTTGTTATCACACTGACACTGCAGCTTAATTTGCATTTCTTTTTGTGACGTTAACATGGAGATTTAAAAGGCAGGTTCTCAGTAAGTCCTGGCCCTGGACAATCTGTTTGGCCACTCCAGTTTTCTGAATAACTGTAACACCTCTCCTCTATTGGGGGGCTTCGGCTATTGCCTGACCCCAAATTAGTATTGCCTAAAGCTCATTCTAGTTCTAAATAAATCCTGTTTTATTCTGATTTACATTTGGTTTTTGTGTGATTTCTTGTGTTCTTGAAAGAGAAAGACCATCTTAGAAGCTACATATCTAATGGGGAAGGAGCTTCCCAAAATGAAAAGTGTTCTTTTAGTTAAATGAATATATAAGATCATATTGTTCAATATATACATATGGAGAATTATTATGGCATAAGAGTTAGTATCTATGCTGAGTTGAAGACACAGGTTTAAATCTAGCCTTGGCCATGAACGGTCATTGGGTTGATAAATCAATATCTCTCAGTCTAAGCCACCTCAAAGAATTATTTTGCTGGGGATAAAATAAGAGGAGATTCTCATGCAAGTTGTCTTGAGGTTCTGGAGAAAAGGCAGGATATAAATATAGCCAAAAAATAAATATAATTCAATTTTCCACAGTTTGTCCTCTGGCCTCAGAGTAGATAACAGGCTCTGAGATTTCATTTACATTTAAAACTTGTTATTGCTGCTGCTGCTGCTGCTGCTGCTACTACTTGTCGTTGGTCACACAGCCAGATGTTTAGACCAGATTTGGAATTTTTATCCACCTATCGAGTCCTTCCCAAGGACCCGGGATAGGCAGATGTTGCTGGTTGATGGTGTTAAAGGCATCGTCGCAGGATGGAAGCTGTTCCAAGTAAAGCTGCCTTTGCAATTGACTGGTGGTGATTTTGTCAATGCCGATGGTCTTCAAGTGGTGCTCCAGATGTTTTGGGATTGCACTCAAGAAGCCTATTACTATTGGTACTACCTTTGCTTCCTTTTGCCACAGTCATTCTGTTTCTATTTGCAGGTCTTTGTATTTTGTGATTTTCTCCAGTTCTTTCTCTTCTGTTCTGCTGTCTCCAGGTATTGCAATGTCCACTGTCCAGACTTTTTTGTCTTTCTTATCAACCATTTCTAAGTCTGGGGGACTGCACTAGGTGTTATAGTTCCTGGACATCTGGCGACAAGTGGGTTACAGGACTCAGGACTGTTGGCTGAGCAACCAGGGCCAGCAGATGCAGGACGACTACTACTACTACTACTACTACTTCTTATTATTATTACTACTACTATTATTTATTACTACAATTTATAGGTTGCTCCATTTCCAGAGACTCTGAGCAGCCTTACATTATTAACATAAGATGATTAAACTCAAAAACCAATTCCTACAATTAAAATCAATAAGATGACCTGCAACCATTTGAGGAGAGCATGACCTTACTCATCCACAAATGCTTCATTGAAACATTTGTATAGCTCTTCAAAAATGTGGTAAGAAGGGAATGGTCTGGATAAATGGGATAAACTGCTCCAAACAGAGGGGTCCATCAATGAGATAACTTGAGCCTGGGGTCCCTGAAGATGACATTCCCTCAATGTCAAATGACATTCCCTCAACGTCAAATGGGATTTGAACCTCAAATGGGATTTGGGAGCCCCCTCTCCCAAATCTTACTGGATGGACAGATTTAATGTGGAGAAAGTAGACACAGAGGTATCCAGGCCCAGGTGACAACCAGCACTCAGAGGTTTCAAGGGAATAAATGTACAGAAATGTTTTTCAGATACTGGGGCTTCTGGAGAAATCCTGAAGGTAAGGTGAAATAATATAGTTCATCCAGTTTGCTTTTTGAAGTATGTAGAAGGTATTTCTTCACCCAGTAGTTTCATAGGTTAGTAAACCATAAAGGAAACACACTCTGGATATTTTACATAGCCTTACTACTCCCCCCCCCCCCCATTTTACATATGGTAAAAGGGGACAGGTAAACTAGTGAGGTATCTCTATTATTAACTCCCCTTTGCTTATTATTATTTCTTTTCTATGTTAGTTCTGTTTTTATAGTTTTTAATGTTTTTAATAATTATTATATAATGGTTTTATGCAATGATTGTTTATTTATTTACTGTTTTATTGGACTGTTGTATGCTGCCCAGAGTCACTTTTTGTGAGATGGGTAACCATATAAATAAATAAATAAACAGACAGACAGATAGACAGACATGAACCCAAGCCAAACAGGAACTAAAAGAAAAGTGGATAACACCTATTTTCTCTACCATAGAGACGTGCATGGCATCCTGGAATTCCTAATCTCTCTGCCCACTTATACCAACTTTGTGCGAAAGAAAGAAAGAAAGAAAGAAAGAAAGAAAGAAAGAAAGAAAGAAAGAAAGAAAGACAGACAGACAGACAGACAGACAGACAGACAGACATTTTGCAGAACCTCACAGGTGTTCTTCTCAGCATTCCAGAACTAAGTTTGAGAAACTGAGATCTAACCATATTCCCCTCAATCCCTACTGAATTTCTACCTTGGAAGTCTCAAACTCTCGGCTCTTCGGGGCAGTGTATGAAGCCTGCAATGATAGTCTGTACAAACTGCAGATGCTGCCAGCCAGGGCCAAGATGTTGTGTGCTGTGTAGACATGCAGGCCAGGCCATGGGAAATGCTCCAGGAAGAGGATCATCCTGAGGTTTGAGATCTCTCCTCTACTTTCTGTTTTTTGTAGGTCAATTCCTAAATTCCAGTTGCTAATTCCATGCCTTTCAGAGGTTCGTTTAGATTTGAGAGACACTGAGTGGATTCTATTCAGGAACATTACATATGCTAGCAATGGCTTTCCTTCACAAAAGAAAAGAAAGACCGAAGCACATCTATTTAGCTGTCATAGTGCAGCTATTACAGATTCATGCATTGGATCTATCCATCATCCAAATTTTAAAAGCCAAGAGAAGGAACCTGAACAGAGAGAATACCTCTCCATTAAATCAGAACTTTTCAACTTCATCTTAATTATGAAAAGGTGACAGATACTATGTGGTTGAAAATGTAAGAAAGCTTTTGAGGGTGACAGATGGCCCCTTCAGTACCGACAGCAGAAAAAGAGAGGTCTTTTTCAGCATTCACTGTCAAAGGAGTCTCACTAATCTGCCGAGCTCTAATGAGACTGGCAGAGGATAAGGGAAAATGCTATTTCTCTCTTCTCTCCACTATCACTTATCCCTTCATGAATATTAGGGCTCTGCCAATCTTCAAAAGGGCATTTCACTTTGACAAAGACTCAAGGGAAACACTCCCTCAAAGCAGCTTCAAGAAACAACAAAGGCCCCACATCTCTAAGAGGGAAGCAAAGCACCCAAATTGCTTCACTTTGCTTCTCTTTTGAGGACTCCTTCAGCAGTTCCAATAATCTTACGGGAGGTTCTGTGCAGGTGCTACACATCTTTCAAGATTTTGGTTGACCAGCTTGTCCTTCCTTTTAGACAGGTCCTAACCTGAAAAAATAGGTCATTAGCACCAGTGTACCAGCCAAAGAACTTTTGCGTGTATATGTGTCTTCAAGTCAGTGTTGGCTCCTGGCAACTGCCTGGACAAGTCCCTGCAAAATTTCAGAAGCGGCTTGCCATTGCCTTCTTCCTAGGGCTGAGAGAGAATGACTGGCCCAAGGTCAGCTGTCCGGACTCCCAATCTCCCAGTTTTTAGCCTGGTGCTTTAGCCACTACACTAGACAGTAGCAATCTAGAAACTAGCCTAAACTTTGGTACCAAGTCTGTACTACATCTACTTCTGTGAACCATGATAACACCTTTTAACACCATTCTAAACTCACCTGGGTCCATAATATGCCAGGGTAAACTCTTTTGCTAAACTGGACTGTTTATACCCAACAAGCACAAGTCAGACATTGCAAGCAGCAACACTCAGGGGGAGAGAGAGAGATGAATGAAAGAGCACATTTATTCTACACAGTCTCCATCTAACAATCCTGAAAATTGCTATGCTTCCACAGTGACAAGAACAGAATCATTTCAAATGAGACTCCACAGTGAAGCTGCTGAGTTTAAAGTTTAGCACCATCTCATTCCAAAGGAGACTTGGATTCAAGAGAGTCTTGGATTCAACTGGAGACGAGTCGATCAGGTTAAATATAGCCTGAGTCATTATTGGCTGCTGATGTCAACTCCTTCAAGGAGTGGGGGGGGGGGGGGGGGGACACCCTATGGTGAGATCCACATACAAGGAAAGGCTAACAGCCATCTGTACCACGAAAGCCTGAGGGTAGATCCCATACTACCAAGGGCCCTGAAAACATTGACAGGGAACCCTGAAGCCTGGAAACTTCAGTCTTGAACCTCACCCAGGCCAAGCAAGCCACAGGAGGAAATTGCCCACCAATTTCTAGAAATAACCTATAGACAATCTGAAGGTCAAACCGAAGGAGGATTGGGGCAATGTCTTTGAGCAGCATTCAAAAGCAACTGTTGGCATTGTCATTTCAGGTGCTGAATCCACCCGAATGGATATGATGATCCAAGTTGAAGAATCATTGTCATTACTGCATATATTCGTATGGTAAAATTTTTGATCAGTGTTCCATTTTTTAAAAGAAAGAAAATCTGCATGTACTGTTCCACTTTTTTTTTTTTTTTGCATAATATAGTGCTGATTGATTCTATGATTTACACAATTATTCCAGTGTCTGTATTTACATTTATATGTGACTATCCACCATAATATATAGATATATCTGAGGAACCGCCTCGCCCTGGTCACTTCAGCCCGTCCCACTCGGTCCAGCAGAAGGGGCAGGTTGCAGACCCCACCAGTCAGGGAATTTCGATTGGTGGGGTCGAGGCAGAGACCCTTTTCTGCTGTAGCGCCCGCCCTATGGAACATCCTGCCTCCTGAGGTCCGGTGTGCCCCCTCCCTCATGGCCTTCAGGAAAGGTATTAAATCCTGGCTCTGCCAGAAGGCCTGGGGGCCAGAGGAGGGCCCGCACCTGTGGAGATGGCTGGTGGGATGATGGGTTGTCTCCCCCCCCCCCAGCATCTTACAGGTTTTTTAGGGCCATAAACCAGAGGTGGTTTTTTAGGGTTTTTTAATATGTTTTTAATTATTTATAGTTTTTAGCCATCTCGGAGAGAGCTGTGTTTTTATTGTGAGCCACCCAGAGTCACCCGTTGGGGGAGATGGGCGGCATACAAGCCGAATAAATAAATAAATAAATAAATATTGCTTTTAAACAATAATGGACTTCATGATTATAATTATCTATGCCACAATAGGCTTCTTTTTAGTAAATCATGCCATTTCCCTAGAGAAAAAAAAATCATTATGGGTTTCTTTCGCATCCTTCACTAGGAAGTGGTGGGCTAACTAAGAACTTGCTATGTCTGGCTAGAAACATCTGTATTTCATTGTTTATTAATTATTATTTAAAAGTGTGCCACTGCTTTGAGCCTTCACTGAATTTTTTCCCCCACTACTGTCCTAGAGAAATATGAGGCAAGATACCCAGTGATATTAAGTGATATTAGTCTGAATAAATGAGCACTGTTTTTTTTCCAACCAGAAATGCCCTCCAAGACATTTGACGGATACCGTATTTTCCTATAACATTACTCACAGGATCTTCTGGGAAATTGCTATTTGCAATTTGAGGAAGCCTTTTATCCCCATTTTCCAGTCCTGAATTTGAATTAAGCATCCCCAGATAGCATTCAGCTCATCCTTAACTTGAACCATGGATCATCATATTTAAGCCCAATGTGCTAAATAAAGAATCCAGCATCTGAACATTTGTAATGACATGTACAACTACATATAGGCTGGTGACATTTTCTATTTTTCCTGTCACCAAGGTCAGCCAACCTGCTTTCCTGATATTAAAAACTGGGTGATTGATTCTTCAGAGTTCAGTCTACACAAATGAACTCCATTAAATATAATTTACAGTCTTGATGTTTATGCTCTCAGGATTCGCTAGCTAGAAAATCAAAGCTAAATGGCATTTTTCATCAGGATTTCATCTTAATAAAGCAGTTCTCCCTCCTTTTTTTTTTTTTGCCGGATGCATTTTATATACGTTGTGTTTTGTAACAGTCTTGGTACTTTGAACTTCATCAAACTTTGACAGTAACTCTTCATCTTAATAAGACAAAAGCAAAGGTGCTGGATGTTCATCCTTACAGACGTTTATAGCAAAACTTTGATTTATTCTTGGATTATTCTTTTTCCACCCCCTCCACTTGCCCAGAGACAAAATGTATTTGATTTAGGAAGATGGCAAGACAACAAAACAATAGCAACCCACCAGAGATCCTTCTTCTTTTTCCTTTTTTTTTGCAAGGGATCAAGTCTCATTCTTTCCTTGAGGTTAATCAGACTCCGGTAATCCAATGGCAGGTTATTCAAATTCTGTTTTCCCAAAGTCTTTTCCCCCAGCTCCAAAGAACACCAGTGAATGCATATAAACAAAATGTTTGTTTAGTCAGCTTGACAGCCG
The DNA here is from genome assembly GCA_030867105.1 of Liasis olivaceus. Taxonomy (NCBI): domain Eukaryota; kingdom Metazoa; phylum Chordata; class Lepidosauria; order Squamata; family Pythonidae; genus Liasis; species Liasis olivaceus. The sequence goes on from CM061361.1 coordinate 17,883,569, forward strand.
ATCATGGCACACTGGGAGATATCGCAGTACAATAATTGTAAATGCCCAACATGATAATGCTTTATAATAATGTTGCCTTACTTTTGATATTTCTTTCTAATTATACCTAACCTCACAGAGGAAACCATCCATCAGTTCCTATTAAAGTCTGCCCAGTGTCACTGACAGGATATTTATCCTGCTAGACAAAAATGACAAATTTTAATGAGCTTTATCTCCTACAAAGTATGTTACTACTATGGCGGCATTGGTAACCGTTTTTTCCCCCCTAACCATGCCAAAGGCTGTGAATGTACTCCCTTGAAAGTTAAGCTAAACGCATAATAAATCTGGAGGATGACATGCAAGCTGGCCTAAGTAAGATATTGGACAGACACTCTTGTTATTAGGCAGATGAGAAATATAATAAATAAGGAAGAGGAACATCTCTCCTAATTTAGTGCAGCTTCAAGCTGTCTTTTTCTCTGTGAGAAAAAATAAAATGCCAGGCTTGGGGGGAGGGTGGGAATTTATATTTTTTATATACCTTCTCTCATTCAATTTGATGAAGGAAACTTTGCTTTGAACTTGTTCCAAAGTAGAAAAGATTTTTAAATAAATTCTTGGGCGGGGTAGTGGTGGTGGTGTGATGTTCTTGCACTGTTTAATTGCCACCCAGTGAAAGGTGGGTTTGAATGGCATGTAGCCCTCTCCAAAGGTGCAACAGTTTCCAATGATTCTCATGCAAGGACCTCAGGAGTGGATTCTTCTCAAGGGGCTTCAGTAGTCACAGTTATTAGCATAACCAACACAGAAAGTCCTGCCCTTGAGAAATTGTTGGAAAACTTCCCCCCACCCCCCCATCCCCATCCCCAGAGAAATCATCTCTCCCATTTCTCTGCACACAGGGAATGTAAACAGTGGCACTTTTCTATGATCTAAATGTGAACTGAACACTGTGGCATTCAGTAGTTAAAATGTAGGAATCCAAAAATGGATAAATGGCTTTTGTCTGGCACATTCAAGCAGCCCATACCATCTTTCCTAATAATGTGGCAGTCGACATAAAATTGCAGATACAGAGTACGCTTCCAAAAATCTGTCATTAGGATATGAATAAAAAGGGACTGGTGCCCTCGTACAACTGTTGGGCTTTTAGCTTTCTTTCCAAATCCTCCTAAAACCTTCTAATGTTTCACCAGAGGAGCAACATTGCTGATACTTGTTAAAAACTGACTTTTGGTGGAACTTGGAAGCTGTACATACAAGCAAATTTGCATGCATGCACCTTTCTTAGTTGACTGGTTTTTCATGACTGGATTCCACTTAGTTCTTACACCTCACCAGAAATATATTCACAAATCAGATTTCTTTCTAGGCAACAGTCTAAGGGTGATTGTTCTACTCATAAATTCAGTTTAAGAAAAGGTGTTTGAGAGACCCCTTTTACTGAAAGTCAATCTATTACATAGCTTCATTCTTAATTTAAAAACTGGAAACATTCAAGACATGTTCGGGTTTAGCATGGGAAATATTGACATGGATTTTCCTAGATAATATACTGATAATTCCCAGCAAATTGAGCATTCTCTTCTTTGGATTTTGTCCATGGTTTTCAGTGAAATGTTTTCGTGTACATCAAAAGACACATCTACTTGAAGAAATTTTTAACAAAGTAAAAACCAAAAAAGAAAATAAAGATAAAAAAGAAAAATAGTAAATAGTGAAAACAGAAAACAGAAAACAGAAAAAGAAGAAAAAGGTAAAGGAACTTTCTAAAGAAGCGGTTTCTGATCTTCCTGACTGCAGTTATAAAGATGTTTATATTTTGCCCTCTCATAATTTCCTTCTTTCCATAAGCTACCCTTTCTAATCTTCAAACCCATAAATCACAAGTTTTTTTCTCTTTTTTCAAGAAAAAGTCTACAAGGGGTTTCCAGTCACTGATAAATGTAATATTTGATCTTTCTGTAATCAAACAAGTTAATGTTGCCGTCTCTACTAGGTCTGTCACCTTCACCAGCCATTCCTCCATTGTGGGTATTTCAGAGTCTTTCCATTTTTACACTTATAATAGTCTCGCAGCAGTAATCATATATAAAAATAATCCTCCATGGCTCTTTTCTAATTGGCTGTCCATTAATCCAGCAAGAAAAGTTCTGGTTTCAACTGAATGTTGATCTTTAAAATTCTTTGTATAATTATATGTATTTGAACCCAGAAATTTCTGGCTTTTTTGCAAGTCCACCAGGACAACACATCTGTTTCTTAAATAGATGTTGATTTCCATCCATTTTTTTTTTTTTTAACTGTGGCTTTGTGCTGTACAAAGTGCATGCAGGAACTCCCCTTCTGGGATCCAAAATTTGTTGTAGCTTTTACACCGGTCATTGTTGAATGAGCCTGGAAATTTCCAGAAGTGATTTTTATGAGGCATGTGTAGGATGGAGGCACAAGACAGAGGCAGGAGGAAGATGGTAATTTAGATTTATTGTTGAGAAAAAGACTATAATTTTTGAGGCATTAGAAGAAATGGAAAAATTGCTTGCACTGCTAGAGAGGTGTGAACTGCAATTCAGAGACTATAAAGGCACTCAAGTCAAAACCATTTTTCTTTATTGATGCATTGTAATTATTTTCAGGTTCTGTCTATAAGGAAGCAATGAATAGTTTTACAAATATTTGTATGCACAGATGCACAAATGCATCTTTGTTGATACGTGTTTATTGAATCAGCTTCTAGAACAGACAGTTTTAAATGCCATATAGTAATCCTAGACTGAAAATGGGCCAAGGGTCAACAAGTATAGCTCTCGATGGGAAACATAATCATTCAAACATTTCTCATACCTATGCTAAGGAAATCAAGCAGTAAGTATGCATCAGACCTCTGTACTAGAAATTTTGCTATAGGAGTAATAGTCTTGAGAACCTATTGCAACATCAGAGTTGTGAACACCTCAATGCAGCAAACTGTTCTCCTGTGCCCCTTCCTCTAACCCCAAGGAACATAGTTTTAGGCATGCTAAGATGCAACGTTTTAATGTTGTGTGCATTTTTCTGACTGAGATGTTTGCTGGATCCTGATAGGAAAAGAGACTGTTATGTTTTGGAAATGTCTACAATGAAGTGGGTTGACTTGGAAGGAAAGGAGAAATAGTACACTGAAGAACACCAAGCCCCTATCATCATTCCAGAAGCTCTGAGAGACAGATAAACAGTCAATGTCTTATGTTCTTATCATTTAGATAACAGGCACAGCATTATATAAAGAGATGTTTGGCAGGCTCTCTAAGGAAGGGATGCTAAGGAAAAAAAACAACCATTACCCCTGTAATAAAAAAGGGGGAAACGCCAGTTGCATGTAGTGGTTGAGGCCTCAGGCTAGAAACCGGGAGACCATGAGTTCTAGTTCTGTCTTAGGCATGAAGCCAACTGGGTGACTTTGGCCAGCCCCAAGCAGGCAATGGCAAGCCATTTCTGAAATCTTGCCAAGAAAATGGCAGGGACTTTTCCAGGTAGTCGCCAGTTGTCAACATTGACTCAAAGGCAGGCATGCAGATAGATAGATAGATAGATAGATAGATAGATAGATAGATAGATAGATAGGCAGGCAGGCAGGCAGGCAGGCAGGCAGGCAGGCAGGCAGGCAGGCAGACCTTTGAGTCAGTGTGTGTGTGTGTGTGTGTGTGTGTGTGTGTGTATCCATCCATCCATCCATCTGGGGGGAAGAGGGAAATCTGCAAGTTAATGGTTGGCATCACAAAGTCCTGCCTATGTGCATGAACATACAAAAGACTGCAGATTTTGACATACATGTACCATGGATGCCCTTGTTATGGTCATGAAACAGGGTGAAACAAAAGGCAGAAGTACACAGAAACAATGTAATAATGAGACTTCAACCTGTTTGGGATGGGTTAGAAGAATAATTTTCCCAATCTGAGGTTATCCTGGATTCAGCTTTGCAGCTGGAAGCTCAGGTGGTGGCTGTAATCAGGAGTACCTTTGTCCAGTTTCAGTGGCCAGACCAAGCATGTTGATTCCTGATGGTGTCCATGGAGGTGCATGCTGTAATTTCATCCTGAATGAATAATTGCAATATATTCCACTTGAGGCTACTTTTGGAGAACCTTGAGAAACTGTATATACTGTAGTCTGGAATGTAGCTGAGAAAGGTTGATGGCATTTGCAAACATAACTGTGTTATACCACTTTTTACGGGTTTCAATAGCTACCCAAACAAGTTTGTTTCTAAGCACAGCTGTAGACAGTGTGATGACCATTGAAGCCCAAAAGAACTGAGGTCCAGGATATTTCAAGGAATGCCCTCTCCATAGGATATGATGAAGCCACCTTCTTCTAACTCACAGCTTGAAGCAGTAGCATGTTTGCCTGGGACAAGAATATGGGTTTTCTCAGTGCCCACAACTAACTTCAGGATGTCCCTATCAGAGACGACCAGGCCTGGCTCTAGACATTTTGGCACCCTGGGCAAAGTCATATTCTGGCTCATCTTCCAATTTTATTAGGAATTTTAGAAAGGCATCCTCTTCTTTCTTTCTTTCTTTCTTTCTCTTTCTTTCTTTCTTTCTTTCTTTCTTTCTTTCTTTCTTTCTTTCTTTCTTTCTTTTCTTCTTCTTCTTCTTCTTCTTCTTCTTCTTCTTCTTCTTCTTCTTCTTCTTCTTCTTCTTCTTCTTCTTCTTCTTCTTCTTCTTCTTCTAGTTTTTCAGCGTTATGCAGGACAATTAGTTTCTTTTCTTGGATATTTTCACCCTATTTACTGTGAATCACAGTAAATAATTTTAATTACATCAGCACCCATTGTTCTCATATGGCAACCATTCTGCCAAATTATATTTAACCCTTGAGGGGGCATGCTGGCACACAGAGTGTGCTGATGCTGTTTTTTGCTTTTTTACTGTGTATTTTGGAAGCCTTTTCAATGTTGGCACCCTAGGCTGCTTAGGCCTAGAACTGCCCCTGTGGTACTTTCTCTACTGGTGTTCCAGTAAGTGGTTAAGACTTTTCTTCTTAGGAAGACCTACTTTCCATGAGCATAATATATTTTAGTAGAGTGTAGAGTGCTTCTCTGTCTCTCTCTCTCTCTCTCTCACACACACACACACAAGTGATATTTTCAAATGTTTTTTTTGCAAGTATTTTCAGCATTGTACTGATTTTGAATGTCTAAATGTCACAGGCTACCTTGAATGATGCATATGTATTAGAATGGCAGGACAGAATTCTTGAAATACACACTTGCATACATAAAGACCATTCTTTGTGATTTCAGAAGCCTTGAGTCCAAAGTCTTATCACTGATGGGCTCCAGAAAGCAGCCTTCTTTAAGCCTTCCTAATAACCCTTTATATTATTTTAGGATTCAGGGAGATACAAAGAAAGGACAATGACACAGGAGTGGATTACTACACTACCTACAAACATTTGAAAGAAAAGGAACTATGAGACATTAGACACTGGGACATTTAGGGGGGGTGGGGGTGGAAATGAACTTATTGGTTACTACATTGACATACATGCCTGCCATTTTTTTTCCTTAAAAAATTACTAAATTGTATAATGCTTACCACAAAAAGAAAACAAAATTATTGTACCTTGAAGAATACATTGTTTCTCATTTAAATGGGCTGTAAGGATATTGCTCATTTTCATTGTATGTGCATTTTTAGAAAGACAGAATGAATAATGTAATATAATATGATATATAATGTACTATATTTACTGCCACATTCATGGCAGTAAAGTACTATACTTCTCATAATCCACCCCATGAATATTCTGAAAGGACTGTATATGAAAAAAAAAAGAAGCATTGAACAACAAGATGAAGATTAAACAACAATTTATACTATACAGAACATCAGGAGCCTTTAGGACATCACTATATAAGCAAAAAAAAAAATGAAAATAATATTTTTCAGCAGTCATACTTCCAACAGACTATACTGATTCTCCCATCCTGTGTATTCTATCCTGTAAGAGGGATCTCCTTCAATGTGTATTCCCAAATGTTAATTACCATCCACTCTTCACAGTCCTTATTTGCTTAGATGCCCTGAAACAGTTCCTTAAGCTGAAACCAAGTTGGATAAAACCAAGTCTTGATCATATCTAGTCTTACTAGGGATCCTAAACAAACACGAGCACTCCTTTTTAGAGGAGTAGTTCATCTTTTCAGTTTTATCCTGGTTCCTTTCCCCACCAAATTTAAAAATCTTTAAATTTTCAAATGTACGAACAAGCAAGCATCTTTCAAGCTGTGCCCCCAAAGTAATCCAATAAAGCTACAGCTGATTATTCCACCATCTAAACCAAAAGGGCACAGCCCATCTTTGAACCTACCTTGAGATGGATCTGCTAATATCAATCTCTAATTCAATCTCTGTGTTGTATGCAATGTGTGACAGTGAGATAATGACTTGGATTACACTAATTGCTAAACCATAATATGCTTCATTGGTTTTGGCTTAGTGAATAATAGCCTAGACACTTTAATTTGTAAATATGGCTTAAGGCACATTATTTGTGGACTTTCCCACTATGGTTTGTTCACAAAATCAAGATTAAAATAAGCCTTAAGCTGTGAACCAAGTCTATGCTTTACCTTCCAGCTATCCAGACTATTGTTTATTTTACTTATTTTTTTCTGCAATTTATATGCCACTCAAGTTCAAAAAAGCTCTGAGCAGCTTTCAGTAATACAGAAGTAAAACAGAGAATTAGATGAAGAATGAATGAATGAATGAATGAATGAATGAATGAATGACTTCCCAAACCTGAATGGCAAGGAGGGGACCTGCCATACCGTCAATTCCCAAAGGCTTTCTGAAACAAATCTTGGTGGCAATCCTGTACCCCAAAAGGGTTGGTGCTGCCTTGACCTCAGATGAAGCATTATTCCAAAGGAGAGGGGCAACTGCAGAAAAAGGCCTGCCTTGATTGTGTTGTTAGAAGTACAACGCCTGCATTAGGTGTGCCTATGTCAAACCCAACAGCTCAGATTATAAATCTGATTCTTTAATTGGATTCAGTATATTGAATTGGGATTGTGTGATGGCTTTTATGTATGTGAAATCAGTGTGGTGTAGTGATTAAAGTATTGGACTAAGAAGGGGGAGACCCAGATTCTAGTCTCCTACAATCACAGAAGTTCAGTGAGTGACTGTGGGCCAATTGCACACACTCCGCTCAATCTATCTCACAAGGTTGTTATTGTGGGGAAAAACAGGAAGAGAGAGCATTAGGTATGCTGTCTTGAACTCCTGAATAAAAGGCAGGACATAAATCTAATGAACAAATAAATAACATGTAGGCCCTATTTAAATATTAAAGCCCCATGGTTCTCACCCATTGTTATGTATAGTATATGACCTAATTTGGAATAAGAATCAGAAAAACAGATTTGATCACACAGTCATTGCTGCCATCTTGACTTTTTGACCAACACCCCCTGGATGCCCAAGGCAAATTTGGAGAAAAACAGTTTTTAATAAGAAATGTTAAAGAACTCTTCTTTCCTTGGAACAGGACACGTAATCTCATCTGCAAAAAAAATACTGTCTTAAAACTGCACACACACACTTGACTGTCCTGCCAATTCAGTAAATGTATCTTTAGCTTTTCTTGAAGCTATCCAGTGCCTTTTAAAATTCTTCATGGCTGAAATCTCGGTACCATTTGAAATATTACAAACAATGAATCCAGTTTAACAGAAAGGTTAAAAGCGGTTAACAGAGGCAAAACAAAAATCTTTCCTTGGTGGATAATCTGCTGGATTTCATCTCCTTTTCAAAATCCATGTTGCCATTTGTTAATTCTGAAATGATTTTTTTTTTCTTGTAAGAGGATTGTAAGGACAGATGCTGGAATTCCGTAAACAACTAAGCACATATTCATCTCTGCCAAGTTAAGTGTTTTAAAGCCAAATAACTGTAACCAATCTATCATTCTTGGTTGCTAAATGCTTTTTAATAATTGGGCTGCCATAAATGATAGACATAAAATTCCAAAGGATTTGTGTGCACGTTTCCTGCCATATATCCAAGGAAAATCTCTTATATATTGTCATCAACTGTGTTACACTTTTCACTTTATTGGTTCCATAACTAATCTTCCCTATAAAAATAACATGACTAAATGTAAACTTTCATGATGCAATCCTCACTTGGCTGTGATTCTTGAATTTCCTACTGGAATGCACAATCCATGAGTACTTTGATCAAAGATATGTAGCTCTGGTTGTGTTAGGAATAATTAGTATGTCTGTTAAGAACAATTAATGCTACTGTTTTGATAAGATTTGTGGAAAAAAGACAAAAATAAATCAAGCAAATGCATGAGGCTTTAGATGAATATGTGAATTCCATTTCCAAAATTATGTTTGTGAACTAGACCATCACAGGCTTCCATACAGGGATTTTTTCTGCACTAGGAGTCCTTCATCTTATCCTTGATGTTGTTGTGCAATATTTTCCAAAGATTCTAATAACTTCCACATATATGCTCATTGAAACAAGTGTTATTCTTGTTCAAGCCCAAATATTCCTTCCTTTCAATATGTTGCTGAAAATTAAGAAAATTGCAGGTAACATACAAAGGTATGCAACAAAGCATTACTGGGCAGCTTTTGACTGCGAAGGTCATACATTTTAAAACAGCCTGTGTTTTTCATCATAAAGAGCAACAAGCAGTAGAAGAACATGTTTACAGTCTTCCATCTTCTGTCATGCGGGTGGGGGGGGGATGCATTTCTACCCTTCAGTTCTAGTTTGTGCACTTTATGTCTTCACAGCCTGACACCCATCAAATAAAATAAATAAATAATTGTGGCATTTATCCAACAGACTAGCAGGCATTTGTTTTAGATGGCAGAAGCTCGCTTGTTCTCCTGAGCTGGCAGAATTCAGTTTTGAATGAGCAGTGATAGGCTTTGCTTTGATCCATTGAAAGCTGAACTATTCACATGGAGAGACATAAGACATCACAATTCTTAACATGAGGGTGAAGGTGTCCTTGAGTTTTCAGAAGAGGGAAGCTGAGCTTATTTACTTCCTGGAACAGAGACTGACTAAACCAGATACCAAAATTCCTATAATGGAGTTTTATTATCATCCATAGTGATCAATTTGGGGCATTAGGTTGCCTACTATAGGCCTTAAGAGTACTGTCTTTCATTTTCCAGTCCAGTTTCTACAAAGAACAACTGCTTTGCATTTGAGAAGGCATTCAATAGACATTTGGGCTCCTGACTTCTGACATTCATTTGAAAAAAGCTTTGCTTTATGGTTATTTTCTTCTTTAATCACACTGCCAAATACCCACTCTAAAGTACACTTAAAAATTCATTGTGAAACTATTCACAAAGAAGTACGATGCTATTATGGAGGGTATGAAAATAAATGAATAAATAAAGACCTTAGTTTTGTGTTTTGTGCACAAAGGTTTAATATTTGGCAACTCCAGAAAGAAACAGGGCACATTCCTGTATGTTACCTGGAGAGATGCTACTGGTAGTCCAGTGTTTTTCAACTTTAGCAACCTCCAGATGTTTGAACTTCTCAGAATGTCCATGCTGGAGTAAATGACCCTGTATTAGGCAAGTCAACAGCCCAGTGCAGTATAGGGTAATTTACAATAGAGTTCCACTAATTCAGCTTCCTATTTAGTAAGATAAAGGAGTGGGTTGGAGGCATTCTCTCTCACCACCACCATCACCACCCAGCAAAAAAATATTCCCTAGCTTTGATCATGAGGCTTCACTGGGACAATGGGGGAACTTCAAAAAGAGATTAATTGATGGGGTCAGTTTAGCTTTAAACAGATCCAACTTTCCCCAGCCAAATGCATCATGAAAATAGCTGAGTGAAGTAGTACTACCCCGTGCTTTTCTTATGATCAAAATGAAGTCCAACACTCATCCTATGAAAATTGGCCCTCTCTAGATGGAAAACTGTAAAAATCACCAGCAGAACATAAACTCAGTAAATCCCAGCTGTGCATTGCTGGCCCACACCGCTGCTACTGATTAAGATAAAGAACGTGCACATCATTCATGTCATGGGAACACAAATCCTCTGATACAAACTTGATGTCTGAGCTGAGTGCCTCACCATGCTTAATGATAGGGGCAGCTATGTTTTCCACACCAGCAGGAAGAATAGCATTGCCTAAAAGAATGGGGCAAGCCACTTTCTTTAGCTCTTAAAGCTTCTTGCTGAATTAGCAGAGACTGCTCTTCCAAATGATACCAAAATGCCCATTTATTACTAATATCCCTTACCCAAGAACAGAAGATTATTTTTCACATCTGCTCATTTCTCTCAGAACAAGTGTCGCTGCATCAAGCCACCTGGATCCTTGTTCAAAGCAGAAAATTGCATTCCTCCAATGTCCATTATGAGCAGGATGAGCTATTTACCAGGGTTACGAAAATCTTCAAAGGGATGCTTTGGTTTGCAAGGTATTTGATTGAACCACCCCTTCAAAATGCTTCTCTGAAACAAAGCGCTGCTCCACTCCCAATCAGTAACAGTATCTTCATCACTTGCACTCTGTATTCACTGAAATCACAGTTTGCAAGGCAGAACTGCCTGCAAAGGAAAGTGGGCTCCCTCTCAACAAAAAGTCAAGGCATCATGCTGTGTCTGGTGTGAGATTTCTTAGAGACACAGCATGAGATGCCTCTAGAAGAGAAAGCATCTGGCATGGGGCCAGGTTACCTAAGGGACCGCCTCTCCCCTATGACTTCAACCTGTCCCACCCGTTCACACAGAGAGGGCATGCTTCGGACCCCCTCAGTAAAAGAACTCCGTCTAGCAGGATCCAGAAGGTGGGCCTTCTCTGCGGTAGCCCCCACTCTTTGGAACATTCTGCCCCCCGAGGTGCGATTGGCCCCCTCACTCCTGGCCTTCCGAAGGACCTTGAAGACCTGGCTCTGTCATTTGGCCTGGGGTGGGGAAGGAATATCTCAAGTAGGGAGATGGCTAGCCCCATAGTGGCCTGCTGTCCCCGGCCCAATTTTCCATCTTCTTGGATTGTCGTTTTTTAGTATCGTTTTAATTCTATATATACTATGTATTTTATATATATTTATAGTTTTAATGTCTTTGTAAGCTGCCCAGCGTTCCCTGTTGTGGGGGAGACGGGCGGTGGAGAAATCCAATAAATAAATAAAATAAATAAATAGATCACCTGCCTGTGATCTACATTCCCTACTGCTCCCACCTATGGATCTTGGGAAGACAGACACTCAATAGGCAGACATGGAGCCAGCTGAGTGCAAATTTCTGAAGACATCAAAGGTGTGGAATGTTACTCCATCTCTGGGTGCTAAGGTGACTCACTGAACATATGTGTGCTCATGGCAATCAATCGCTAGGGATTTAATATCTAACGGTGAAGAACTTACACCAGAAAATAGTTGCCCCAGCTACAAAAGGTCTAGGCCTTAGCTTTTGACTTCAGCTCCCCAAGCTAACAAAGCAATTAATCAATATCTACCTTTAAACATTTATAAACCTGTGCCTCCCCACCCCCTGCCAAGAAACTTATTTCTTTAGGCCTAGAGCTGATGTTCTGAAATGGCTTTGCGGGATTAGAGGCTTACACAAAAGAAGAAGAAAGTTGATTTTCTTCATCCATTTGTGCTATTCATAAAAGTACATATAAGCTTCAGGAAGAGAACATTTTGTGGGATGCCACAATGCCACGTGCTCTGGCTGATAGTTACATGATCTAAAAATAAGTAATCTATATTCCTCTTAACCTCTGTGCCTCTTCACTGCCTCAGTGAACTGTGCCTTAGTACAAGATAGTAGCTGTTGGCGTTGATGAATGCTCTTGGGAAGACAAACTTATTAGAAAGAAGTCAGTAAATATGACAAAAAGATATAACACCATTTAAGGCATGCTTCTTCACCTAACAATTGACATAGTGACAGATGATATATAGGGAAATACAGGGGAAAAAATGTTAGGTACATTATTCTGGTTTTTCTATCACCACAAACTTCCTTACTTTCTACTTGTTTACATGCTTTAAATGAATCAACGCTGTGATGTGTCTTCTAAACCAGTAAATGCAATATTAGGGTACATCCAGAATGACAGTTTCCAAAATGCACAAAATAATAGTTAATTATATATTCTGCGTTGGTATGATTCCACCTTGAATATTGTGTTGAGTTCTAAGGACCATGTTTTAAAAAGTTTTTTTAAAAAAAAGGTTCACAGAAGGCTAATGAGGATAACTAAAGGCCTAGATACTAGGTCTTGTGGGGGAAAAAAGACAAAATTGTGCATATTTAGCCTTGAGATAAAAGAAGGATGGGAGTTGTGTGTGATAGCACTGTTTAAGTACTTGAAGGTATATCCCACATTTCAAGCTCAAGACAACATGTAGAATAATACAGGACATGAAATAATGGCTCAAGTGGAAGAAGGCAGATTCCTGAACATGACAAAAAGCTTCCTTATAATAAAAGCAGTTTGACAGTGGAACCAATTATCCAGAGAGGTAATGGGCTCTCTTTCAGACCGAGCCATCAGTCCAGGATACTTTCAGTTCAATTCTTGCTCTGAACCAGAGGCTGGATTCAAAGGTCTGAAGGCCCCCATCCAAACCTCTATGTTTCCATGTTATGGCTTAGTGTGGCGTGGGAACAAGGGCACAGTATCAGCCTGTGAGTCACTAGTGCATCTTTACATAGACGTGTTTATCTTAACTCTGGATTTGGTGGACAACTCTCCTGCTACACCAGATTGCTAACTCAATAAGCATCCTGCTGTGGTCACTGGTAATACTCTCTTCTCAAAGTAGAGTCCCTTTTCAAAGTAGCTTCAGCGCTGTACTTCATCTGCCCAAACAAATGAAAGAAGCTGAGTCAATGGATATTTCCCATACAATAGCTCTCCTTGTTTCTTGGGGCTTTTCCCCCCATTCCTCCTCCCCCCACTCCAGTCGGCTTATCTATATTGCTTTTAGCCACTTCCTAAAATCATAGCAATTGAATTAAAGTTCTAAACATGTACTATAGTCTGTAGTCCTGCCCATCTGGTCTGCCTCCCATCACCTGATCCCCATGGGGATGAATTTCATTTATTTTACATTTTAATACACGCTCAGCTCATTTACACATTCCAAAGTAATAATGTAAGATAATTATCCTCCAGTTTTCACACTAATTTTGTGATGCAGTTCTACAGTAAAAATCATCATACATAAATGTGTATGTTAAAAAAAAAAATACAGGTGTGAATTGTAGGGAAATGTGTACATTGGGGAAAGGCTTTGTAACAGAATACATCACAAATAAAATGTGCGTCAATTTTCATGCAGAACGTTGGAAAAAACAACACTTTACTAACATATTTAGAAATAGAATGGAATTCCCTGATGCTTGAGAACATGTGATCATCACAGAAAGTAACAGATTTGTCTGTGCCTCTTGGAACCTGACCCAATCTGGACATCATCCAGATGTGTTAGAGATCAACTGGGCATTGCTGAAAATTCTGGGCGTTGAAATGCTCACATCTGGAGGGCAAGTAGTCTGGAGAAAGGTGCTTCAAACATAATTTTTATGTGGAACAGCAAGTCTCAAAACAAAGTATCTGCATTTAATTAGGAGAGACAGAGAAAAAAAATTGTTTCTTTCTTCTGTATGCGTGTGATATCTGTATTTAAAAAAAGATGTATTCTTGCAACCAGCAGTTTCTTCCAATTGGGATCCTATGTTCAATATGAAAACGTTAAAGATAATTAGGGAGGAAATTCATCCCTAGTGAAACTTGTAACATCCTTGCAACATGTTAAATATTCCACCCACCCCCCACCGCCCATAGACACATCTAAAAATATGTTGCACAATATTATAAATGGCAATATATCATTATTTGTATGATTTATTATATTTTTTTCAAACCAGAGAGCCAAATAACCATTTCCTATCAGAAGGGTTCAACAGTTAATATATGGTGGGAATTCGCACTAAAATCTAGTTTACAATTTACGGTTTGACAGGTGAGGAAGTGGAATCAATCATACAGCAAATCTTCTTAAAGTGTGGTTACATTAGATATTGAATTTTCAATTAAATATAAAGGCTATTGTGTGCAAGTGTTTTTATTCAGACATACCAAAGGTCAAGATTCTCCTTTAGGAATGTGTATTCCAGTAGACATACAAGGCTCCTATCCTCATCATGAATTTCCAGCTCTTTTTTTTTTTTTTTTTTTAAATGGAAGAACTGAACTGAGGAAGCATTTTTACACAGACTATATGAAGCTTAAGTTAGGCACTCTTAACAGTATGTGCTGGAAAAGAAATGGGACCATACTGTGCATTTAGTGTTCACTATACTTTGCACTGTCTGAAGATTCATTGCAGATTCCTGACAACTCCAGACAAAGATATGGAATGCATGTAATGAAAGGGGTCTTTGTGTGTGTGTGTGTGTGTGTGTGTGTGTATTCCTGCTTTCCTGGTACATATACAGTAAGAAAATGTGCAAAAAGGCTTCCTTTGTGGCAGTCAAATAAAAAATATTCAGTTGAGACATAGTCCTCTTTTTCCCCCCTAATCACTGAATTTTCTAATAGCACCGTATAATAATAGTTTAAAACAGTAAAAATAGCCTTATGCCCCTTTTCTACTTAAAGGAAAAGGAGACCATGCAGAGGTTCTACATGAAAGAAGAGAATCGATTCTGTTTAAGCAGTGGGCCTGTTTGTTCAGAGGAGCATCCATTCTCATATTTCCATTTTTCCATGTGGGCCTTGCACATTAAATTCTACAACAAAGGCAAGATTGTTACATAAAGTATACAATATTTTACTTCTTATTGCCCGAAAGATGAGACAAGGAAACATACGGATGCAACTGCACTAGACATAGCAGTACACGTTTTAAATATGTGATAAACAACAATAAAGAATGAAATCATCGCATCTTATGCCAATAAAGATAGATTAAGTAGGAGTTTTCCCCCCAAAATTGACTAAGAGGGAAGCCATTTTAACATTAGGCAGCAATACTATAACTCTGCAATACTTATAGTTATTTTTCCCCATGTTTAACAGCCTTATATCATATTAAATGCTAGTATTTTTATATAAATATTTGAGAACTGGAATTCAATGTAAATTGTACCAATGCAGGTTCTCTTTAAAATATTAACTTCACCTTAAGTAATTAACATAACATGCCAGGTAGATATTCCATACCCTGCTCTGTAGCCACCTAAGTCTAGTTTGCATTATCACTTTCCTCCCATACCTTTTCTTTTCTCTTCTTGGGTAGGATTGTAGGAGGAGAGAGTCTATGGTATTCCAAAAATCAGAAGGAATTTGGTAGTATCTTCAGATGAGCTTCAGATGACGAGAGCAGCAGCTCACAAAAACTTATTTATTGTTTATGAAATTGATTTAGATGGCTGCTCATCTCGTGGATCCAACCCTAGGTGGCTAACAACACATTAAAACATTAAAAAAAACTACCATTAGCAAAGAATTAAAAAAAAAAAAAAAGATTATGGAAGATAAACCCAAACAAAAAAATCAACAGGCCATCTAACTTCTCAACCCCCAGGCCCTGAAGCACATCAAGGTCTTCAGTGCTTTAAGAAGGACTGCAGGGTCAGGGCCAATCTGATCTCCAGGGGTATGCCTTATCTGTAAGCTTGAAAAGGTACTACCAGACTCCTTCTGATTTGGGGGTGGAAGATACTGTGAATTTCTCTTCTTAAAAGTTTAGCCTGTACATGGAAACTTTCTTTTCTGTCTTATATGGTATATGTGGAATGGGTGAGAAACTGCTCTTTCATCATGCCAAGAAGATCACCAGCTTTGCAATGAACCAACCTAGCCTAAGTTTGTAAAACAAACAACAACCCAGCAACCCTGCATTAAGCTACTCTGATAGTGACAATGTCTTTCTACAAAATACTCTAAAAATAAATAACATTTTTTTCCCCACTGTGAAGCACACAAAGCAATCCATTTTATCGAGAAATGCAGGGAGTATAAAGAACTTTACCATTGTCTATTTAAAGTGTATATGCATAACTGTTATTGCTCCTTTTTCAGTATGAATAAGGAATGGGAGGAATGGACCACAGATATTGTGAACATAAATAAATTAAGGGGATGAATCAGTTAAGGACAATGAAGCAACAAGCAAGGGAAGAGAATGAAAGGTTTATCTCAGTTACCACCATTCACACAGAGTGGTGGTGAATATCAGTTTTTCCCCCTTTCTTTTAGCAAAAAAAAAAAAAGAACATTATAGAATAGCTAAAGTACAATGTTCTAAAGTCTCTTTATCTTTTTTTTTTCCTTTCCTTTCAATTGTGAGTGTTCTTGCCCTGAATACCTTTCAGTAGGGCAGCTTGAACAGTTCAGGCCACTTCGAAAACCCCTCTGGAGATCAGACGATAAAATTCTTCAGCAATCAGGGAGGGAAGACAAAGGGCTTTCTCGTGCTATGCCCATATTTCCATGTTTGCTGGCTTAACATCATTCTGTACGACTTCAGTACTTAACAGTTGATGCGAAGACGTTCAGAGCTGGCAAACAGAGAAACAGCATGAGAAAAGCCCTTGCCTTAACCAACACATCTTCCCTCATTATTTTAAATGCTAGTTTGTTGAATATCAGCTGCCGGGAGACCTGGCCCTACCATTAGGTAGAGTGAGCTGTCTGCCTCAAGCAATTGTCATGCAATGAGAGCAAAACATTCATTTCTTGATTTTTTATTGTCAGCGATTGGCTTGTGAACTCATATTCTGCCCAACGTGCTCAGTTCATTGAGCTGAAACAGGGCACTTTAGAAGTGAATATGTGTAGCTCAGGGTTGAACTGTGGGGTCCTTGGGGTTCTCTGAGCTTGGTTCTGCAAGAAAAGAACCAAGCTCAGAGAACCCCAAGGACTCCATAGTGCACTTTCACTTAGACAGATGTGTGTGTGGAAGGGATCACTCCTTTTCTGTAAATTTTCTGGGGCCATCTCCCACATCTAAATATTGGCCAGAATAAAGTAGAGGTTGGGGATAGTTCAGTTTATATTAATACTGTCCCAAATCTGTCCACCAAGTTCCCCAAAGTTTTACTCCTATGCAAGAGTACTTTGTTTTTCTATCTCATTCTCATAGTGTTAAAATATTCGGAACAATTTGGGGGGGGGGGGAGCTGTGGGGGCATGGTGATGATGATGATGATGCTATTCCTCCATTACTAATTTTGGAGGTGTCTTGTCATGACTCTTCCCTTGGAATCTAGTAGGGTATCAGAAGCCCAGGACACTCTCCGTTGCTGTGGAGATGATTAAACCCCCATAACACGCCCCTTAGCTACCCCATAAATGATGTAAGTTGAAGAACCTTATAACCCATCCATGAGAAAGTCACTGGCTTTTCTGTGTTTAAAAGCAAAACAATGAAAATGGTGGAAAAATACAGAAGGAATGCTTGGCACAGTACTACTTATTATAAAATAAGTAGTGCGGGGGGGGGGGATCAATTGAGCAAATTAGCAAAGTATGGAGAAAAGCAATTGAGCTCCTATAGCTAAAAGACAACATTGGGCATTCACAGAGGATTCAGAAGGTTCCACTCAACAGAACAATTATCCATGTAAACTGCCCTAGCAGGGTATAAGGTACACCACAAACTTCAACATCCATTTCTTCTCGTCCCAGGATCTTTGGAAAATACTGTAGTCGCTGCATCTTCTACTGAATAGCTAGAATTCCCAGAATTCATTGGGAAAAGCAATGACCGGTAAAGTGAATTACTTAAAAAAAACAAAAAAACCCAATATGGGTTTGTTATACATACATGTCCCCAGGGAACTGCATCACTTAACTTAAGTCAGCCTATTCCGCTAGACTCTGCTGCATGAAGTACAGCAGGTTCCAGGTTTTGTAAATATAATTTTCACATCATTATAAGATATTACACACCCAAGGGATCCCTTCTCTGCTTCAGAACCCTTTCTGATCCTTTGGTTTTATTGAAATTCTCTAAAGTCAAGGAACCCAGAAAGAATTTATTTGTTTACAAGCGATGTTACTACCACCAGATGACGGTGCTTCACCCTCTTCCTGAGTTGTGTGTGTGTGTGTTTTTTAGACTCCTTATATTGAGACATAACATGAGGATACAGCCTGGGAAAAGAAGGGACGTGCATAGAGAAAAGATTGAAACAAACAGTGGAATCAACATAAAGGTTTCTGGTTTAATTATTGCAGCTTTACTGGAAAAATGCAATAGTCAAGAATGGTGAAAAATATGTATAAAAGGAGGATTAAAAAAAAAACAAACTGAAGTTTATACCTTAGAGGGTATATTTTTGCTATCGAGGACCAGAATCGACAGCACAACCATATATAATAAACAGGACTGGGATTTTCCTGGTTGCCAACTCCTGGGAGACATCTTAAATGTTGACGCCTACTCTATAACTTCAGGCAAATTTTAGCCATACAGTTAGAATGTTGGTTTGGGACCATTTGCATTACACAGAAATTGGCCACTCTTATAACACTACTTTGGACCTGAAATTATAGTTTTCATTCTAAGAAAGTACAGTCACCCTATTCTAAAGGTTAAGAAGGCCATAATTGTAACTTCCTTCAACATTTGCTACATTGCCAAATGGACAGATGCAGACAAGAAGGTAAGCAAAATTCAAGAACTTAATTCCTAGCTGGAACAGTTTTAGGTAATAAACGTTTACCTCCTATCAGATCAAATCTGATGTCATCTTGTTCTCCCAAGTGACAAACCTGCACCCCCATAAAAATGAGATTTTGGCTCCTTTAAAAGTTACAGTCTCCCTGCAATGACAGGAACGTCTGTGTCCATATCTGAAAGCTTCTAACACAGTATTACTTTCTGCAATGACTATTTAGAGCTGTGCTTCTCCTGTATTATCAAATGAAGCAACATGTTAAGAAGCGGTCATTCTCTTTCCTTTATCCTAACCTGCAGATCAGAGTTACAATTTAGCCCATACGCAGACAAGAGTATGAATTTACATATGTGTTTGTTTCTAAAAGCTGGATTTGTGATTACCCCACACACCCCCAAGATTAATTTCAGGGTTGTTTCATTCTGTTGATTGTGTCAGGCCCCTAGCTTTTAGGAATCTACACAGCAGTGTAAATTTCTAGTCTTGTAAATGACACTCAATCCCTTAAGAGTTACATTGGGAGGGAGAACATTTGGTCTGCTTCTGAGAGACCTTGAGGAACCGATCCAACTAAATGAAGTGAGTCTGCAATTCCAGACTCCATTAGCATTAAGAACCACTTATCAGATCTTGCTAGAGCTTTACTGTGTTCCACCTGGCCCAGATTCCTTAGATTCTCAAGCATACCATGCTAGCATGGACCAGACTGTAACCTCTCTTTTGTTCTGCAGATCTGCTCTATATGCTATGCAAAGCAAGAAGTGCCACACTGCCATCTGCAGACAAGAGTTACCCCCTAACATGCACATTCAGTTATCACATTTTCCTTGTAGCCAAGAGTCCCTTCATTTCTTCCTTTTAGTACTGATGCATCAGAAACGGTTGACTTCTCAGTGCTTTAGCCAAGCATGAATGTTCAGGTTTTAAAATACATATTTTTATATATATATATATATATTACATTCTAAAGGCAGAATGTAATAAAAAGAAGAAAATAAAGCAGGAGGGAAGGGGACAAAGCAGACAGAAAGATGTAAAGCAAAAGTTGGCATTACCTGTCTGGTGTGAACAGAGCCAGGAGCCTTGAATCCTCCCTGACAGCTGCATTCAGAGACACTGTATGGGTCCGAGCTACTGGAAGAACACTTGGAGAGGGAATCACAGCCCACCACAAAAGTGTTATCCAGAGGCAGTTCCTGTATGACATGGTGTTTCTTCGGTGGTACTGGAGTCTCAGGTTTAATTTGAAATGTGGGCTGTGGAGTGGCAGACTTGTAGTGCTTTGCTAAATCTGGACTGTCAGGTTTAAAGGTGGTTGGTGTGGTGGCCCAGTTATATTTTCCCATAGTCTGTTCTTCTAGCTCTACAGGAATGTCCAATGTGCCATTGATGTGTTCATGGCCAGGATCATCAGGCTTAGATTCTTCAATTGTCACAAAATTTAGAAGAAGACTTTTTGGAGAGCGCTTCTTCTTCTTCTTCTTCTTCTTGATCTGACGGTTTTCTTGATTTGGAGAAACCCACTCACCACTCTGCTTGCTTTTCTGTACAACTTTGTGCCTGGGTGTTTGGCGACAACGAACCAGAGCTGTCACAAAAATGACCAATATCACCGTCATGGTGCCTGCAATAATGGCAATGATGATTTTGACATAGTCATTGGTTTGTGGGGTAATGTCTCCATCACCAACATTTTGGCCAACTGGTGTTTCCATGTTTCGGCGCACCAACTCTTGGACATATGATCCATTGGTGACTGTTTCATTCACAAATAAATGTACTAATGCTATGGTATACAAGGATTCAGGCTGCCCTAAATCATTGACTTTGATTACTAGTCTGTGTAATCCATGATCTGCTGATATGACTTTCTCTTTCAAAGTGACATTGCCTGTTAACTGATCAATCATAAACAATCCCCGCGAATTCCCACCGATAATGCTGTAGCGGAGTTCAGCGTTCATTCCAGTGTCACTGTCAACAGCAAACACCTTTGTCACTACAGAGCCAGGGCTGGTAGACATTGGAACCAAGTCATATGAGTAGTTTGTTGAAGGAATGACAAAAACAGGCCTGTTGTCATTCACATCCACTACATTGATAGTCACTTTAGCTGTTGACGTGCGTGGTAGCCGGCCCCCGTCCACTGCTTTCACCTGAAAAGTGTAAGATCCTTGCTGCTCCCTGTCAAAAGTAATATTAGGCCTTATGACTCCAGTGAGAGGATCGATAATGAAATTATCTTTGCCATTTAATATAGACAAGGTCACTACTGCATTTTCTCCAGAGTCTGCATCAGTCACAGTGATCAGTCCAACCGTTCCATACATGGGTAGATTTTCTGGCACATAAAAGTTATACTCGTTGTGTGTGAAAGCAGGACTGTTGTCATTTTGGTCCAAAACTGAAACCGTCACAGTAGCGTTGGTTTGCAAAGGTGGCATACCATTATCTTTAGCCAGCACTGTGAATGAATACCGATCCTGTTTTTCTCTATCCAGCTTTCTCACTGCTGTCAGAATGCCTGTACGACGATCCAGGTTGAAAATTGGAGGTGCATCTAATCCCAGCATGTAGCTGATCTCAGCGTTGCGGCTACTATCTGCATCTGTAGCGCTTATCTTGGTCAGCTGGGTTCCAGGAGCATTATTCTCAGGAATAGAGAGCCCGATCACAGGCTGGGTGAACACTGGGGCGTTGTCATTTTCATCTTTGATTTTGATGAGGAGCATGGCAGACTGGTTCAAGGGTGGTTTTCCTGAATCCGAAGCCACTATTTTTATGGCGTATTCTCGGGTGGCCTCATAATCTAGGAAGGTGGCTGTTTCCAGAAGAAACTGATTATCAAACACTGGCTTTAACCTAAATGGTACATCGTGGTCTGTGAAGCAAGTCACTTTGCCATTAAGATCCGCATCTTTATCCATCACAGTAATCAGGGCAATTTTCGTATTGAGTGGTGCTTTCTCTGATAATAACACAGTTCCATTCACTGGATTGATAATGTATCTTGTGTCTATTGATGGAATGTTATCATTAATGTCTGTGACATTGACTGTTACTGTGGCTCTTGAAGGTGTTGAGCTACCGTCACTTGCTAAAACTGTTAATTTGTGTACTGGAGATTCCTCCCGGTCCAATGGCTCCTTGACGGTTATAAGACCCGTGGTGTTATCTATGGCAAACAGTCTTTTGGCCAAACTGGAAATCTGGCTGCTAAAATAGAAGTGAATCTGGGCATTTGACCCCAAGTCAGCATCTGTGGCATGAAGCTGAGAAACAGAGGTGCCCACTGCTGCATTTTCAGGAACACTGACTTCAATATCATTCTCCTTGAATACTGGACGGTTGTCATTAACATCAGTGACAGTGACCTGGAGGATGGCAGTGCTGGATCGTGGAGGGTTTCCACCATCTTCCACTTTAATCTTCATCACATAGGTGTCCTTCTGCTCCCTATCAAGGATTTGTTGCACTATCAGCTGGGGCCACTTGTCTCCCTCCGGTGTTTCAATTATATCAAGTCCAAATACATTTTGACCCTAGAAGCCATAGAAACAGAGAAGGGAATATATTATTGCACAGATCTGTTATAAACAGAACATACTTTTTTTTTTTCCTGAAAGATATCCATGTGCATTTTTCCATACATATTTGTATGCTTTGGTGTGACACCCCTAAAGAAGATGCAATTCTAAGCACTTGTGACCTTGGAAATAAATCCAGCTTAATTCAATGGGTCATCTTGTTTAGACAACCTGGCTATGAAACAATCTAACAAGTAATTACAGGTTATTGTACTTTGAATTAAATAAATTCTTAACTTTCAATATACTCAAGAATGTTGTGACATTAGCTACATATACAATGACCTGATATTCATTCATGAGTCATATATGGGCTTGACGTTGTGTGGTTATTCCTGTTTAGAAATGTCACAGGAAGCAGGAAGCTAATACACACTTCCTCCACCATCCCTACCACCAAATGGCCTGACACTCATCAATATCTTTTCTAAAGGATAATTGGCAGGGATTTCCAAAGTTTAGAAAGTGGTGATAATTGGGAACCAACATGCTTACACAAATGGTAACAATAAATAGCCAATAGTGTTTTTGTGATAAAAATGTCTGTGAGATAAGGAGGGTTTTTGTTCACTGGATATAGACAATTCTGAAAATAAGGTTCAAGGATGCATTAAATTGTATGGAGCAAGGGAAAAAAAGAAAGCAATTCAGACTTTTTTTTCCTTCATGTGATGGCATTTGGTGAAAATACAAAAAGAAGCATGTGATGGACATACATGTTGATGACATGACAAGCATAGCTTGTGGTTACCTATATGCCAGCTAGTTCCTTCCCATCATCTCATGGGCTTATCAACAAATATTTATTTATTTACTGAAATTTATAGAGCTGTCCATCTCAGTATAGTGACTCTGGATGGTTAACAACAGATATAAATGCCATACAACTAACATCTGCCATTTGACTTCTTTGAGACTTCTCCATCATCAACCTATGACTCCCACCCTCACTAACCAAAGACAAAAACTAAAATAATCAGCTATTTCCTTGGGGTTTGTTCCTTTGGTTGGTGGTAGCTGGAAGTGGAGAAGCATTAAACAAGACAGCTGTTTGCAATCAATCACGTTCACAACTAACCATAATCTATGTCCATCATGTCATCCAAGCATGGACTACATGTCTTTTGAGTGATGTGTTCCTCCTGTTTACACCTTACACATTTACTTCTTTACCATCTTTGTTAAAGAAGAAACAGTGATATGTTAAGAAGAGTAATGGAAACATATACAATAACAGAGAACAGATGACCCACTCATTTCATAGTGTATATACTAATGGGTTTTTCAGGGGGAGGAGATCCCCTTTTATCTAAGCTTTACCTTAGTAGATGTACAGCAAAAAGCTTTAAAATGGTAGCCCAATATTTAACACAATGAGACTGGCCTCTCAGCAACCCAGCTGGTTATAGCAAGTGGCAGAACCTAACTAAACTTGGCTGATGTTTAAAAAGCTGAGCAGCATCAGACATAAGCAGTCTCTGGATGAAAGTCTGCCAGGAGATACCAAGGCTGTAGGCTAGACAAGCAAGTTGAAAAGAACAGAAGCAATAATTCTGTATTGTTGCCAAGAAAAAACCTAGTCAGGTCCATAAGGTCACCAGGAGTCAAGCTTGACTTGAGGGAGATTTTATCTTTTTAACCTTTTTAACCATGTCCTTAAGCTTAGTAGCTAGATTTTGAAATGCTCTCACCCCAAATCAGCTTTTTCAGCACTTTTCAACTTTTTAAATGTTCCCTAACTCTTTTCCAAGTCCAAAGCCTAATGACGTGACACATCTTTAAGTTGGAAGAACTTGTGGATGGATGAATATGAGACTCCAGGCAATACAGCTGTCCTCAGTCAACCAGTACAGCTGCTTTGTATATCTAACATCTGACTGCCAGCTATTTTGTTGAACATGATTCCCCCAGTCATTGAATATTCTTTGTCATTAAATATTTGCTATATTCATGGAGTGCCCTATTTAAAAAGTACAAATTCCCCACAACTTTTGGTGTGAAGCAGAAATGGCCAAATGACAACTGAACCATGTAGGATTGTTATAAGCAAATCATGATAAAGACAGTTAGGTGTCTTTGTTTTTTTTATAATCATGCCTTTCATGGCTGCAGTAAAAAATCTGCATTCCCAATACTACAAATAATGCAACCCTTATAAATGCACGGTGAGTGATAACCAAGCAGCCATAGATTTTGTTGAGCATGGGATGGTATGTCCTTGTTATAGGAAAACAAATATGTCGGAATAGAAACAAATTCTGCCTACAGCATACAAGAACAAGATTTTGGTAGAACTAGTGGGGAATAAAAGAATTTCACTTCCAGATGGGCATATAAACCTGGGAATGTTGAATCCTCCCCCCCCCTTTTTTTTTTTTTCTAAAGGAAAGGAAAGGAAAGGAAAGGAAAGGAAAGGAAAGGAAAGGAAAGGAAAGGAAAGGAAAGGAAAGGAAAGGAAAGGAAAGGAGGGAGGGAGGGAGGGAGGGAGGGAGGGAGGGAGGGAGGAAGAAGAAGGAAGGAAGGAAGGAAGGAAGGAAGGAAGGAAGGAAGGAAGGAAGGAAGGAAGGAAGGAAGGAAGGAAGGAAGGAAGGAAGGAAGGGCAAACACTTCCCCTAAGGAGGAAGAAGTGATTAGCATTTATAGTAGCATCTCTTTGAGTGATGGAAAATGGTGCAGACTGGCACCAAAAGGAACAGTGCCTGTTCTGCATTACCACAAACGAAAAAGAGAGTGATAATGGAGAAACACCAAAGAGAGAGGTGAAAACATGAAACATTCCCTGTCATTCCCTGGTGCAATGCAACCCTGTAGTCCAGAGCAGAGAGGCCCATGGTTCTGTAGTCTACAGTGTAACAAACTCATTGGGCATTTTCACATGTGAGGCTTGAGGCAATTTAAGCCCCTTTCCCACTGCCACCATTTCCACGTCCTAAATACCTAGAAACAGTTTCCAATTGGCTCACAACTGTCCTCCCTGCTGCCAACTTCAACATGCAGAGAATGAACCTGAGGCAGTCAATGTGTCCTTCAGCTAGGGTGCAAGAACAGCATCCAAACCATGCCCCCACCCCGGATCTGTTTTGTTTGGTGTGTAAAATATCAGAGCGTTCACAAACCTGAAGTTACTGATGCACCATTCCTCTGCTCTATTTATTAAACAGCAGAAGAATGACAATGTCAAGCCGCAGCAGCTTAGTATCTGTGTGAAGCATGGTTTGTTCATCAAGAGTCTGTGCCACGGTAAAGTGGTCCATCTCCAAACTACCCAGAGTATCAGCACACCTACCGTAGTGTAAAACAGGATCACTATGTGTCTTGTTGGACAGCACTTCAGCCAGGTACAGGTCAAAACAACAAGACACTGGGTGATCCCACAGTTGCAAAGACCATGCTTGGAGGTAGCTATAGCGAGGAGATCTAACTCTACCACAATGGCAAAAGATTACAAGGCCCCTGGGTCAAACTTGGTTCTTAGTGGCTGTCTTCTTCTGCAGCAGTTCAGAAGTGACTTTTTTGTGATGTGATGGGATGGGATGTTTTCTGACTTGGAATTCCCAGGCTGTCTCCCCTCCCAGTACTGACCAGGTCTGACCCTGCTTATCTTCCAAGATCAGCCAGGATTGGTTAGCTGCTGCCACCAGCTGAAAATGCCCCAACCATCAAACTTAGTTTATTAAATATGAGAGTTAATGTATTAATTCTTCCAGATCATATACTAAATGAGTAATTATCTGTTACAAGTAACCCTTAAGTGGCTTGATTTAAAGCTGCCATTTGGTCCTCTGCTTTCAACTCTTTCATCTCCAAGATAAACCATATCTAAATTTATCAAATTTTTGATCCTATCCAGCCCTTGTTGCCTCTTTCCTGTCCACACTTCCACTAATTTGCCTCTCTCTCTTACCTTTTGCTGAATTTTGATTGTTAATCCCACTGTAAGGGCTTTTCTATGGTCGGGCAGCTTACACCAAAGGCCGTGTATAAAGGAATAACCTGCTGTCTTTAGTCAACCATGTCTTTAAAGATGTCTCAGCCTCTTTACTTAAAAGTAATCCCAGTCATTTCAAAAGGACGTGCGCTACACTAAACGGTTTGAAAATTGTAGGCATATTTTTGGTTTGTTTTTTATTTGCTTGCAAAGCTCCTGAATTATGAGTGGCGGTGTTTTGTTTTGTCTTGTTTTGCTTGCACAATTGGAAAGGAAAAAAAAAGAAAGAAACATTACAGAAGTGGGAGAGATAGCTTCCATACACTTCTTTATTTGTATGCAATCTGACAGTCATGCATTGATTATTCTGTTTTTAGCTTTGCAACTACAACACAGAGAATTTAATTCATGCAGAGACTCTCCATTTTGTTTTTCTTCAACACATACATATGAGAACTGGTTTTTAAAAAAAAAAAATCAGAAAAAGCAAGATACTTGCCCTCATTGCTTCAAAGTTCTAAAGTGGGAGGGGAGACTCATGGTGCAAATCCCCCCCCCCTTTTTATTTTGCACAGGGGAGCAGGAGAAAACATGACGTTTAAGAGAGGGAGAATTATTTAAGTCACTATATTAGTTCACAGCAGCAAATGTGTATAAGCATATGACAGCAAGAGTGTGTCAGTGTATAATGGCAAACATGCAAAAGAGCAGGCAAATAGAAAAAATAAAAAATAAACTGGGATTCAGCATGCTTTTTTCCCCCTGTCATATGCAGGAAAGCAAAACATATATTCCAGCCTTGACCTTTCAGTATCACAGTCAAGATTGCTCCAATATTCCATTTAGATTTCTTTTAAGGAAAAAAAAAAATACTGCCTGAATAACAAAAGATGTGAAAGGATATCAACAGATATTGCTAAAGATGAGTTTTACAATCTTGATATGACAATGGTTGACTAATGCATCTCAGTCTTCCTGAACAGAATATATATTGATACTTTGATGGCTGCTACAGTAAGTAACAATCAGTACAGATGAAGGAGACATCACACCACAGATGCATCACATCACCTGAAATATAATTATTTTCAGGGAGGACCTATTCAAGCCATCAAATAATGAATTTTCAGGTGACATTTAGAGATGTATATGCAGGTATCAAAAAGCTCTAATACTAGATGTCATGCAGAACCAAAAACTTAATTGACTACTGAGATTTTTTGAAGATGTTACATAACACATTGACTTATTGATATAGGCACTTACCTTCACCCTTTCAAATTTATATAAACATTTGATTCATTTTAAAATCATGTTTCAACACCCACACTTTCAAATTCAGTATTTTGAAAAGTGCCCAGGCCCTTTCAAGAGTCAATTATTTGATCAAATTTAAATAATAAAAGGGGGAGTGAGTATCTGAATGTGGGTGTGTAATTACCTGTTCATTTGTATTGGATCCAAAGGTCCTTTTCGGAGCTGTTTTGGGCTGCCATGTAAATACAAAAATGAGAAAGTATCTCTTTAAATGTTTCAAAAGGAATCAGTTTTTTAAGGAAAAAAAAACATTCTCAATCCAATAAAACTTTTAAAATTATTCCTTTATTCCTATACAACTATGCTGCTGAAATGTAAAAGAAAATATTCAATATTCAGCATCTCCCTGGTACAGAGACATGTGCAATAGTGGTGGTAGAGCAACCCAAGATCTTGAAATGCAGAGTAAACTTGGATTTTAAAAAAATGTACAGGATTCAACAATAAAGCCAATTCAAACATGCAATATAGACATAATCTACATTCTCATCATTCTTCTTTGCACCTGCAAATTCCCATCTCTTAGAATCTGAAAATCTAAGATTGCTTTTCCCCACTGAACACCAATAAGAAAGACTTTTTGTTGAATATTAGCCAATTACCTTGCACTCGCTTGTTGCAACTGGGCGAGTTGCAAATGTCCTACAACTCTCCTACTTTTATAAGCAATGCAAAATGTTAGTTGGGCTGCCAAAACAGAAAATAATGCCAGTGTTGCTTGGAACAGAGAAAGAGAAAGAACAGGAAGCCTTGCTGGAGAGTTCCCACACCTCTAACATACTTCTAACATAACTGATGCTTCCCTGATGCAAAACTGTGCCGAATTCTCTAAGTAACAGATCAGCTATTCATGCTAATACAGGATAATAATAGTAAAGTGTAAACTCAAAATAAGATAAGGATGGTCGAGAGGAAAAGTTCCATTTTCATTCAAGAGTAGTACAATTCAAATGGCTGGTTACATCAAGACTGTTAGAGAATACAAGCTGTTTAAAATTGTCAAGCCTTGCATCAAATATATTGTAATAGGTCTAATAGATTAGATGGACCATTAAAATTACTGAAGCAAGCCTAGCTCTTGATGCATGCAATTATGTAGTCAGTTTTAGCAGGAAAAACTGAAAACAATGACCATGGTATATGGTGTACAGTATTTCTTGGGCTACAAATCTACAGTTATACAATTTGATTTCATTTTAAAATCACTATTAAATGTCACTGTATCATGCAATGAACTGCCCAAGTGTAGAACCTGCAGAGATCACCGAATTAAGCTGTAGTATTTTGAGATCACATAACTCAACAACCCTCCTTCCAAATGGACAACGCCAGTTTTCAAAATGTCTGGCATCCTGTGAAGTTTAGACTAGCTGGTAGACTGCACCAAACTCTGCATGCAAACTGTAACACACAGTAGTTGAAATCCAGTTAAGTGGCCTTCAGACATTGATTTTAATGAGCTTAAGCACTTTATACTCTGTGTTAGATGGAGAACAAGATCTTTATCTAATAACGTCATTAAGTCTGCAAGCCAATGAGTCTGAATAAGTCCCATCAATCTTTGTGGAAATTTCTTTCCAGCTCAGCATGCTGAAAATGCATGCACTATACTTGAGGGAAAGGGAGTCTATGCATCCATAGACTGGCTTTGCACATGGAAGTAAACCATTGCTTGCACACCATAACTGCATTTACATAACATGCTAAGTCCAAGCCAATCACATAATGATTTTTGTGTGATATGAGTTACAGTGATCTATGACAACAATTTTGAGATATCGGTTTTGTCAAGACACAACCCAGAGGACAATATATATTTTATTCTCTGCAGCAGGGTTTCACATTAAACTTTCCCTTCTCTTTCTCTCTCTCTCCTTTTTTTTTTTAATTAAGGGTCTCAAAATGGTATTAAAATCATTTGAAACTCAAGTTTCAACTTACGCCTTTTCCATTCAAACCATACCACTGGGTTCAATTTTATCTGCATTCTAAATGTTTAAGGATGAAGAGATGAAAGGAGGAGGAAGACAATAAAGAATTTGTTGAGCAAGAGGAAAGCAAACCAACAATTTCATGATTTCGACAATCATCGATTTCTGCTGGATTCCTCCTTCTGCGCTATATTGCATGCCCTTTCCAAGAGACCTAACTTAAGAGCAACATTTAAAATGAGAAATCCTGATTCCATGAACTGCAGCATTTAGAGTTTATTGATCGAATGATCGATCGATTCATTTTTTCTGTATGCTTGGTATTCCTACACGGATGCAAAACCTGCCTAGATAACCACAGTATTTTTTGTGGTTCTGTCCAAATATTTTGCTTTATTAAGGCCAGGTGTCCAGACAAGGACCACCTTTATTTCTAAGAATGATTCTAGATCCATAAATAATCAAAGAAAATTGGTGGCTCTAATGTTTGGAAGCACAGCCACCTGTCAGAAGCAGGGGGGAGGTAAACTGCCATTGGGAAAAAGCATCGGGGGGGGGGGGAGGTTAGACAAGACATTGGGGAAATATAACAGTTTGCCTTCTAATAAAACAAAGTTGGGACATAAATAAATCAATCCATCAATTGTGGTTTTGCAAAAGGCTACACCTATAATAGCAGCCATCCTAAGAATGGGCAATCTTCCCCAACAGGACTTGCAAAATAGATATCCATGTTTGGGGAATCTTGATATATATGTATTCCATTTCAATGGAACTCCACAATGATTCAAGAGCACAATCAAAGAGCAGACTCCAAACCATGGTTAAATTTCCCAATTTCATTGATACAAGGGAAGAAACATTGGTGGTCTTTCACACACTTTCCATTTTGTTAACAACCCACTTCTTATTTTTTAGAGTTACCACAAACAGTGTGGCTTGCAGAGCATCCACAAGCCACTACCTGGAACAGGTAAATCTAAAGATGCTCAGAACTACATGAGTATAAATGTTAGGGCTATGCTGAGATCTGGATTCAAAGGGCAAAATGTGCATGGAGGTGCACATAGCAGTTCAGAAATGCCTGAAAGAAGCTGGCTCTTTCCCACAGAGTTGCCACAAATCTTAGGAACTTGCTTTAAGGTATTCCCAACAAGTACCCTGAAAATCAAATGTTGTCCTACAGATATGGATATATGCAGAATACCAATAAATGTTTTATCAATAATAAAGGGCCCAAATCCTTCATCATCTGTGATGTACCCAGTAAGTAGCCAGATTTCCATAAATTCTGAAATATAAGGCCACAGACTCTCATTAACTACCATATCAGGAACACAGGCAATGGTTATCTGAGGAAATGGATCTATAATACTAAATGAAATTGGCTTCTTCCTAACAAGAAACCAATGTGTATACAAGTTAACCATTTCATTCTGTTATTAAGTAATAATTAAAGAGAATAATGAAAATCTGTAGAGGTCATTCCTTAATTTCTGCTTGATCCACTTCACAAAGTCCGTGGAGGAATTAAAAGTTGAAAAGGGATGAAGAATTAAAGAAGCTAATTCTTCTTCCCATCACACACTATTAGCTCTGTAGAGAGACATTTATATAAACCACAGAAAACAGGAGACTGATTCTATATTTGAAAGACAGATTAGAATATCAGTTATGACTGTGCTTTGCTCTAAATATGGCAGTTTCTGTACAGCCTGAAGGAAGATTCCAGAAACATCAACTTTCATTGGGGGGGTGGGGGTGTATTTTCCACTTTTACATTGCTATTGTGATAAAAGCTAACAGGAAAATATTTGCTGTTGTATAATATGCTCATCCCACAGCCACAGAATTGAAGTGCTATTAGCACATTAAACTTCATCTCAGGACTGTTGATTCTGCAGCCAAGGGGCCAAAGTCTGATATTTTAAAAAAATAAATAAATTATGGTGGTAGGATACCCCTGTTTGTGACTTTCACATAAAGGGATGCAGGATGATGTTCTTTATGCCAGTCTGTGACCATAATAAAGATCTGATTTGATTTGATTCAGGACGATGTAAGTAATGTGGTTGTCTCATATCTGATGAGGTACTCTCAACAAACAAAACGTCAGGGCCTAGCCCCAAAATTAGTAACATTAAATAGATCCCTGAGTGTAATGCTTTGGGAATGGACCAGTGGGAGAACCTTCTCTTTCCACGCCCATCTCAAACTATAAATGGAGAGTCTAGACCACAGGCTTGGCACTGCTATCAGAAGGTTTGAAGCTACCGGCAGAATATCTAATGAAGACAAAAACTTAAATGAATGTTCTTGCTTGGCTGCTGATTAATCTTCAAAAACCATCTGCTCTCATGTTATTCACTGTACTTCTTATCCTACGTTTTCCCCAAGAGCTCATAGTAGTGTGTGTGTGTATGTGTGTGTGTGTGTGTGGTATTTATGCTCTGTTTTATATTCACAATCTCTGATAGTGACTGGCCTAAATTTGAACATAACCTCTGTCATTCAATGGGTAAAGATTCCACCACATGAATACTAATGAGCATCTTTGGATCCCAAATGTCAACATTGCACAACTTTTACAACCATAAATAACTTCACCTCTTAATTAGTAAAGAGTAAGTCTAAGTACACTGTGTGAGATTGAAAACTATGAGAACAGGAAGCTAATTCATCTTGTTGCATTTTAAGCCCTGAATAGGTGATACCAATAGCTACCCAGAGCTATTCTCAGAAGCTAAGCAGGGTCTACTGTGGTTAGTATTTGGATGGGAGACTTATTGGGAATTCTTGGACTACAGGTTAAACTTGGAAGCAAAGAAAAAAAAAAAATCCTGGAAGAGGTCAATAGGAAATCATTTTCATAATACCACCAGGAAAACTGCATAGATACAGTCACCAGGAATTGAGTTCAAGGGTGTCTTGAGTGTTATGTTTTAAAGCAATGTGTTTTAATAAGATCACCATGCAAGAGGTGATGTTATGTTCATAAAAGGAAGTGGCTTCTCCTAGCTTTCAAATAATAATTTCAAAAAGCTTTAGTCCTCACAGCTTTGAGGGACTTCTAGAAAACGCCTCCCAGTTGAAATTTAAAAGTAAGAGAAAAAGTTGAGACATAGGTAGCCACACACCAGAATTGGTTTTGCCCAGCCTCTTTTCTATTCCATCCCTCAGACTTCCATCTTGGAAGACTGGAGGCTACCATCCTAAACACAATTACTACAGTGTAATTCCATAATTCTGAATCTGGACACCTCAGATTCCTACATAAAG
The DNA here is from genome assembly GCA_030867105.1 of Liasis olivaceus. Lineage (NCBI taxonomy): Eukaryota > Metazoa > Chordata > Lepidosauria > Squamata > Pythonidae > Liasis > Liasis olivaceus. Next base: position 17,916,300 of record CM061361.1, read on the forward strand.
ACTTTCCAAAGTCATTGAAGTCAACTGCAAAGTCATATAAGAGCAAAATTTTGGTGTTACAGTAGATTTATAACATTAGACAACTGTGATTATGCTGCATTTTTTTCCTTGACTGTATTAATTTAGTGGGATGCGCTTCTTGAAAAGCAAAGCAAAGTATGCTGAGTAAATGTCATTCAGGAAAGGGTGTATCATCTGCTCCTCCATGAGATCTGTAAACTCTAGATGTTTATGTGGTGCAAAAAGAATCCATTTGTTTAGCTCTCCCCAGTGCTAAATGGTAATTTGCAAAAGAGTTCTTTTACATTCTGGAAGGCAACATTTCCTCTAAAAGGTGTGCAAACAAAAGAAAAGCAGAGATAAACCACATGTTTCAAAATCACTCTCTGTATATGTATGCGGAGGGGAGGGTTAACAAAGTCTGTCTATATAAAGTACCAAGAAACAGCATTGATTGTTTCATAAATAGTATTTCTTTCTAGGAACAATGTTGACTATCTTTAGCAGAGAAAAAAGGAAAGGTCCTCAGACGATAAAGAATCAAAAAGCCAAGATGTATTCTTCTCCCATTGGGGCATTATTTAATATACACTGGCCAATTATTGTCACTTTCTGCTTCACTCTTTGCTGTGTTATGACTCTTTTTCTTTTCCTTCCAATTTGGAGATACTGTGAAACAAAGGCTGCAAATTGCAGGATGCACAGAGTATCAAAAATGTCCAAACTGAGAATGCAAATCCATTCAAGGATACAAGGCCCCCTCCCTTTCTTTTGTACATGGTAATTCCCTCACTCCCCTTGTGATGTTTATAATAATGGTTGTTGGGAGTTGTAGAAGTCAGTGTAGACTTGAAGTCTTTGTTCTTTGCAGAAATTTAAAAGCAAAAACAAGAAACGTGTTGAAAATTTTCATCCTCAGTGGATCACTTCCATTTTAGTATTTCTTTTCTGTTTCTTTTCTTTTTTTTTTTCTTTTCAAAGTGATTTAAAGACAGAACTGTTAAATGCAGTGAGATAAACTCTTCACATACTCCTTGGAAAATGCCACTGCCTACCTACTGGAAGTTAGCCACACCACATCAAAATGTTATAAATCTGACAAAATGGGTCAGACAAAGCACAGAGCTCTAAAAAATTGATAAATAGCATCAGCAAGATTCAGGTTTAAACTCAATAAGAGTTGTTAACTAACACAGAATCATTCCTTAAATCTTCCAGCATCTGATTCATGAAACAGTAAGATATCATATGTCATTCTTTAAAAATATGATTGCTTAAAGTAGTGCAACATTAACCTGAAGGAATATTAGTCTCAGAGTCTCTTCTTTTTCCTTAATTCTGTGTTGTTCTTCTTGTCTATTACTCTTTCTCTCAAGACTGACAGTATAGCTACTTCTCCCATCTCGGCCCCCTTCAACTATGTGGACTTCAACCTGCAGAATTCGCAGTCCACAAATTTGGAGGCTATGCTGGTTTGAGACTGAGAGTTTTGAGAGAAGCATCAAGAACCTCAGATAGGCTGATGATTCAGCTTTGATGGCTGGAAGCAAGGAATATTTATGGAACATTTTTCTGTAAGTAAAAGAAGGAAGTGCAAAAGCTGGTGTGTATTTTTTTAAACACCCCTCCCCCAAAGATTATACCAACAAGCAGGGCCAGATTGGCAAAGAAGAAATAGGAATAAAATAGACTTTCTCTTTCTATGCTCAAAAATTCACAGGAATGGTGACTATAGCCATAAAATAAGGAGATGTCTGCTACTTGGGAAAAAGGTTATAGCAGATCTAGACTACATATTAAAGTATAGCGTCATCTGACAACAAAGGAAAATCAAGGCCATGATTTTCCCAGTTAGAAAATGTGACTGTGAAAGCTGGACCATCAGAAAGGCTGAATGAAGAACATTTGACGTCTTTGAAGTTTGTTGAAGTAGAAAATTATTAAGAATGTTTTGAACCCTAGGAAGAACAAATAATTCAATACTAGATGAAAATCAGATTGCTCACTGGAAGCACTTACTGGAAAGCTAAAGCTTAGACATTTTGGACAGATAATGAGAAGCAAGAATCATTGGAGAAGACCCTGGTGCTTGGAAAAGTCATGGTCAATTAAAAAAAAACAGTTTGACAGAAGACAAGATGGTTGTCATTGACAATAGAGACAGAAGCTTGCAAGAGCTTACAGAAGCAACTACTGACAGACTATCGTGGCAAAATTACGTTCATTGCATCAGGAAGGGGTGGAAGTATCTGGTCAACCAAAAAACCACAATGAACAGAACCATATGCTATGTTGATAATGCCAGACTTCGACCAAGGAGACCTGAGTTCAATCTCCTCATCACTTATGCAACTTAGTAGCTGACAACAAAGCAGTCATTACCATTCAGGTTGACAGTGACAAAAATACAGCATGGAAATCAGTTATATTTAACTTAAATATATTTATGAGTGGGAATCAACCCTTTCCAGATGCTCTGCCTCTTCTCACTTTAAGAATGATAATCACTTTGAGTTGGGTAACTTGAGGCGAGGAAGTAGAAGGAACAGATGTGCAAGCATTTCTAAAGTACTTTGTCAGCAAGATCTGACCAAGGTTTGAGGGACAGATATCAAAGAAACTGCCGCACTTGGAAGATTAGAAAACTGAATGTGGCTTGAGGGATGGCAAAGTAAGGCGTAACCAGGTAGATTCCTGAATATAAATCTCATGGTACTTTCCTAGTCTCCTTTTGAATCTCTAAGTCCCTTCCCTAAGATTTAACTTGTACAAAACTGTCAGAGAGGAGCACATAAGTCAAATTCTTAACTGACAGATTTTTCTGCCTTTATTTTTTTTTTTTGTTATTATTTTATATTAGTGTTCCCTCCCTCCAAAAGGACAGCAAAAACCCCTCCACCTCACTCTATTCTTTTTTCTTTATTTGACTGCACATTTTTAAAGAAAAGAATGTAAGCAAAATGAAATATGAAACGTATGAAAGAAATAAAAGTACAAATTATGAAATAGAACTTCACTCTGAATATATCATGGCCCAGCTCTGATTAAAATGGAAACTTACAGAGAAATTCTAAGCAAGTAAGTGTTGTTACACTGCTGCATCTTTATTTATATATGTATAGCTTTCACATCTTATTTGCTTAACTGGGTGAAGGATGATAATTGCAGAGATATTCCTGGACTCCAACTCACATAGTCTAACCACTAATCATGATTGTTGGCACTGATGGGAATTTAAGTCCAACAACATTTGGCAAGATATCTGATCCTTATTCACAATTATCTATTACCTTTCCATCATCATTTTTTAAATAAGACCGTCGTTGTTGTCTAAGTGGGTATGAGTAACTGAGGTAGGGGAAATGTTTCCTCTTCTTGTAGTTGTGTTTTAATTTGCTTTTAATTACAGCACTAATTGTGCTTTTTAACTTCATTGGTATTTTTCATTAACTGCCTTGAGTGCCATCTGTTGGCTGAAAGGAAGGTGAGATGCACATTTGTATGGAAGAATACTGACAGACATTTACTATAGAAGAAAAGTAGACTGTCAACTGAAAGGCAAACACTAATGACAAGTAATATACTAGCATTGTTTACTTTTTAATATGCAAGGGACAGATCCTAGAACCACCATCTCCAAATCAGAACCCTCCAGGAAGTTGGTTACAACTTTCAACTCCAACGCTGGGAACTGTATTTTCAACAAACCTGAAGGACATCAAACTGGGAAAGGTTGTTCTATAACAGTTTGAAAACTGGGGGCAGGAGGAACCAAGAAGCTTCCAAGTCACCAAAGAAAATCCACAGTATGACAAAAACTCCCTTGGATAAATGGCAAGGGAATTAGAGAGTGGGAAGGATTTTCAAAAGTAATTTTATCTGTCTTACAATAATAATATAATTGCTAAATTGAAGAACAGGGATTCTCTTGCAGGTAAAAAAAAATCCTGACAGACTATAAGTTGAGACAATTTTTTTCTTTTTCTTCACAGTTAAGCCTGGTAAGGTTTGGAAGAGTCTGGAGTTTGAGCTTTTTTCTTATTCATTTCTTCTTGATCACTTTATTATGCAACCATCTAGTGGAATATCACTGTACTTTATATTAACAGCTGGAACTAAATGGTCACTTGATTGATGAGAAATACATCATGATTTTTTACAGGCCTTGTTATCATAGCTATACAGATTTGGAAAGCAGAGACAGTGGTTAGCCTAAGATTAGGAAGATTTTGATTGATATTTTGATTCAGTCATACAAGCCTTACGGGGCAATTCTGGACTATCACTAAAGTCACCTACTTCACAGAATCGTACTGTAGACATGATCAAAGGATAGTAGGAAGAATCATTAATAATGAGCTCTTGGAAGAAGAATGGTAGAGGGATGCAGTTTTAAAAAGCTACAGAATATTATTTTTATTTTATTTAAAAAATAAGAGAGATTCACATAACCAAGGAGAAATCTCTCTCTCCCTCTCCAGAAAGCCTGTATAATCATGCTATGTTGCATTGCTTGATGTGTCTGGTCTAGCTCAATAAAAGGTGGGCTTCTATGCCCATATCTGTCATAAAGAAAGTTGGTATGTTGCATTAAGCTTGTCACCTATATAATATTAAAAGTCTAATTGTGTGTCAAGCTCTTTCTCTGATGATATTCAGGCTTCTAGGAATCTGAAATCAAAAGACTACAGTCTACGAATGTGCTGCTTCCTTCTCACTCAAGAATTACCTATTCAGTCATTTATCTGGCAATTGGTAGCCATGTCTGATATGCTGAATCTTACATACCATGCATGAAAGTTGTAATTGTTGGACAGAAGATCACTGCAGAATTCTCACCCCCCTGCTTTGGCTGTGCTAGGAAAAAACACTGGAGCAGTGTAAGAGTTGCCTCCACATAGTTTGATCCTACGCCAATCTGAGTCATTGTACTGACTCAGCTCATGAAACGGATTGACAACTGTGTTGTTCTTGGATTCATAAGAAATATCCTAAGAACTCTTTTATTGTTGTTGATTTGTAAATATTAAGTCTACAGAGCAATCATACACAAATACGAAGTTTAACCACTGCTCTACCACCCAGTGTTAGCCTTAATCTCTTACCATGTCTAAGCATTCTTAAAGCAACAGTGCTACTTTCAGAGCTGAAAATGGAGAAGAGACAAAACAGCCTTTCTTCACATAAAGCAAAATTTAAATGTATCCAGTTTGCTCCTATAAGTGTGATGTAGGCTACTTTGCAACAGGAGAAGTTCATCAGGCAGCACAATTGCTGGGCATCCACTTTCATCAGATGCTAGCAGTAAATCCATTATATACGTGGCCAGAAGGCAACTTTAGAGTATGCAATAGGGCTGTGCTTTCTATCATAACAGCCCCATCCTCCAATCATCTTGCTGACTCACTTGTTTTGCCTAACAAGAAGGCTAGTCATGGTAAAAGCAATGATACACATTTACAACAGAGTCTATGAAGAGCCGTCTCTCATAAGACAAAGCCCCGCAATTCTAGTACAACAAGCAATTTAATATCAGTTGTTGCTGAGGTAACACAAGGCACTATTTTCTGCTTCTCTTGTAGCCTTTCCAGTTGGTCACTGCATGAAAAAGGATGCAAGGATGCATTTCTTGAGCTAATTTATGCTCTTACGACGATCCAATTCCTCTTCATTCTATCAACACCTAAATCCAGACATGATCATGGTTCAATGGTCATTGTTCTTATTTTACATGGGCAAGTATACATAAAACCACACCAATATCTTAAGAAGAAAAATCCATTCACAGTGGATCTTTTTTGTCTACTGAGAAGCAAAAGCCAAACAACTCTTTTTTGTTCTCTTATACCAAAGAAAGAATCGTGCATGCCCACACCCTTCCAGATTTCAAAGTAAAGGATGGGATCTGACATGATACAATGGGAGCATCTTAATTCCTCTTGAGAAATGATGATGGGAATTCTTTAGGCTGAAATATGGCAGAAGCACATGATAATGATAAAACATTTGTGAAAAATACATGCTTGATGAATAGGTTTTTCCTCTCAGGGGTTTTCTTGAAAATCAATCAATCAATCAATCAATCAATCAATCAATTCTCTCTCACTGGGACCCAAACTCACTATAAGTTTTTTATATTATTATTATTATTATTATTATTATTATTATTATTATTATTATTATTATTATTTTATTTTCAATTAAGTTCTATTTAAGATTTTGTCTGATCCCTAACCCAACTATTCCAAGACAACAATATCTTAAGCGTGATTTTATCAGTTAACTATATCGACTAATTACTGTTTCTTTCCTTATTAACTTCGTTAAAACAATAGCCAAATTTCTATTTTCTCCCCCAGTGATGCTATAGAGAAGGCTAGGACATGATGAACCTGAATTTTCATATGATGTTGGGTTAGCTTTTAGTCCAAAGGAGTAGGCTGTCTTTCTCACATACAGACTCAACAATTTTTAACAGATGAAGGGGGAGAACACTCTTTCTTAGACTAACCATAAAAAGAACAATGTGTACACAGCTTTGCATGCGCAGTTGTATACTATTTTGGACAAGATTGTCCTGATATAGCTCCCCCTTTCTTATTTTTTTTCTTTTTGCACACACCTTTAGATAGAATATGTTTGCAAAAAACAAAGAAAATATTTAATGCAATGCATTTTGAACAAATATTTTCATGAATGTACGCATTGTTAGGCTCATAATTCCCTAATGCATCTATTTGGCTCTGAAAACTGCATTGGAAAATTTTGATAATTGCAGAGTTTTATTAGCACATTGGTTCAAACTTTTGAAATTAAGAAAGCATGCATTAAAATTAATTGGATTAGAATGAATGTCTTCATCTCTCGAACAGCAATAATAACTAATCAGAAAATACATCATATTAATATAAATTAGTAGCATGAAAATAACATAAAATTGGCCCCAAAACTAATTTTCCCTCTTCCGTCCATTTTTTTTTAAACTTGTTTCATTAGACACTAGAGATATTTGGTGATTCAAGACTAGATTTTTTTTTTTAATAAATTAGAAGTTAGATGACTTGGAGCATCTCTTTGCAGAAAAAAAAGATAACTAATCTTCATAAAAGACTGCTTATTGAATTGGCTTGATGCTTAAATTCAATTTTCTTGCTTACTCAGTTTCTTTATAAATATACATATTGTTAATGCATTATTTACTTATTAAACCTTTACATCCTACCTTTTCATGATTAAGAGAGATCCAAGCCAGCTAACAGGATTGAAATAAAATCAACAAAAACCAATACAAGGTTAGACATTTTAAATTAATAAAAATAGAAACAAAAATAGGAAATTCAAAATAGATGGGCAGGAAACTCTCAAGCAGCCAAATTACAAAAGATCCAGTTAATCGATCTCCAAAAGAAGATATTTCTAAAGATTCTGCTCCATCCCTAAAGCAACCAATAGGTTTAGTTAGCTACTGGTGACATGATCAAGAAGTCCCTGTCTTTCATACTGACCAAGCCTCCCTCACAGACTGCTAAAGGGTAAAAGAAAGAGCAGGACCAGCTATAGTAATCCATAAACACATAAATATGCACTTGATGACTTCCAAACATATTGAATTGCAATTTCTGTAATATCTACATATAGGAGATATGAATCGACATCACCAGAAGATGTCAAGATGTAGATAGCTATTATGTAGATTTATTATTTCCATATTTGACCCTAAACCATATATTCATCTGTCTTTTCTTAGCCCATAATATCCTTTCTATTAAACTCCTAAGATAGGGAGGGAAAATAATATTGTCAAAATTAATTGGTTTATACCCAAACTGTGGCTCTCAAAGGCCCTTCCTGACATGAAACTAAAAGGAGGAAGCTTGTTCTCCTTGCATTGATTAATGCTTCTCTGATGTCTGCCCTTAATGTTTTTATTATTGTCTGCTTTTGATAATTCCAGATAACAGATTTTGCTCATCCGTGTATCGTCAACATGTTTTGGCCTGCTACAGAGCAGTGGTATAGTTCTGAAAGAGCTATTCTTCTACAGATTAGCCATGGAGATGAATGGGAGTAATGATGGACAACTAGAGGAACTAGAAAGAGTTCAATGTTTAGTGTTACACAGGGTGGGTTGTTATATGGACACTGTGAGCTGGGTCTTAAACAGATGTGGAAGAGGAATTGTTAAAGATTCAGGTAAAACTAATAATTATGAGCATGGAAAACATCTGGAAAGGTTGGAAATATGAAATGAGATTAGGAAAAGTAAAAGGAACAAGCAAGCAAAACAGGAAACAGACAAATGTGGGTTCAGGCAGAAAAATGATCCTAGATACATAATGTGGAATTCTTTGAGATAATTGCATCCTTAGCACCTGATGTTAAACAAACACACCCCCTGGACCACTAAAATATGTTTTTTCTGTGTCTCTTCAAAACATCCATAGCTGTGTTCTATATCTTTCAGCACAAGCATTAAAGCATATATGTGTACTATTCCCTCCATCTCTGCCCTTTTGATAGCCCTGCACCCTGCCTTCCCCATAGGTGGGTAGAGGAAGTTGAAGGCAGTCCATTAACTTACTGAGGCTCAGGGCTGGGAGGAAACAAGTCTGGAACGGTCTAGTTTGGGGTGGGTCCTTAGCTAACAACCAGTGGAATTTGCTTAACAACGGCAACAGGGAGTGCCATGATTGCCATCACTAAGTGATGCAAGTGAGTTCTTGCTTTACAACTGCATCACTTAGTGATGGAAATTCCAGTCCCAATCGTAGTCATAAGTCGAGGACTACTTGTACATAAGCCATGTTACTTTTCTAAGCATTTTAAGGAAGTCATATTGTCTTTAGACTTTTAGCTTGTTTTCCCCCTATTATTGTACTAACTTACATAAGCTGTAGCAGTTTGCTATAATTTTTTTGTTGTTTTATTATATTGCACTTCTATATTTGTGTGAAACATTTTAGGCACACTGTGATGTACCAACCTGAAATGTTCTGGTTGAAGGAAGATGATGCATGACGCTAAACTGGAGATAAACAACAGAACTACATATAGCTCCAAAAAACTTTGAATGCAGCCATCAGAGCTCCATCAAAAATGGCACATAAAACAAAAAGTTATTTTAAAATTAGGTAGTGGCCATATGAACTGTAATTAATCAATTCATTACAACATATTAAATTCAGTCCAACTGGCCACTTGCCTCCTTACCTGATGAAGGAAAGCTAGTGACAGTAATTTAGGCTCTGATCACCACCCGCATAGACTACTGCAATGCACTTTACATGGGCCTACCTTTAAAGACTACCTGGAAATTACACTTAGTTCAGAATGTGATGGTCCATGTCTCAGTTGGCTCCCAACATTGGGAGCATATTATACCTATATTGTGTCCCCTGTACTTCAGGTTCAGTTCCAAGTACAGATTAAAAGTGCTGGTGTTAAAGTCATGACTTGGAACTTGGGTTCCTGTGGGTGTCTCCTCCAACTGGATTTGGCCCAGTGTGTTAAATCATGTAGGTAGGGACTTTTGGCTGTCCCACATTTTTGGAATGTCAGGGGAGCCAAAGCTAGCACGTGCTGATTCTCCACACTATGGGCTCCCACTGATCTCAGAATAGCTTTTAGGAAGTCATTTAAAATGGCAAATTGTCAAATAACCTTTCAATAGCATCACCCGCACCTTTTATTGTTCTTACTATTGCTCTCTCCAATTTCTTTCGTTTTCCCATTTAGATTCTATGTTGTTTTAATTCTCTTGTTGTCTTTACTGTGATCCTGTAACCACAGAGAGTCGCCAGGTTGTGGCAGAATAAAAGTTGAATAAATAAAGCAAATGTAGTCTTTGTTTAGCCCTGGCTCGACACAGCTTTCCAGAGCAGCTCTTGGTCTGAAAAGAATCCTGCTCCTTCTTCTAAACAAGCTGAGAATGCTAGATAATCATCAACCAAATATTTGTCTACAGATATCAGTTCTGCAGGATGGCAAAACACATCTAAGCATCTGCAGGACCCAATTCCTGATTTTTTTTCCCCTTCCCATTTATTCCAAAGTTTGCTGAATGAGGAGAAAATAAATAAAAATAGATTACCAGTAATGGGAGTCTCCCCATCATTAATGTGGATGAAAAGTTTAACACTGAAGGGGGTTGTATAACACACACAAGACAGATAAAATCTTTGATCACACTAACACAGCCTAATTGGGAGTAGATAGTACTGTTTAACTGAAACAAATGGCCTATTTCTGAAATGGGTTAGCATCATTAAAATTCCACTCACACACCAGAGCCTTGTCCACAAATGCTTCTACTCTGTGCTGTGTATAAAGCTAGACTGAGAAATGCCAAGACTATTGCAGAGACTCCTGGCAGACCAATACTACTCTCTCTCACTCCCACACACACCAGTATGAAGGCTAGTCAATAAATGTATTCTGTCAGACTATTCTAAAGTAGAATGTATGCCCAGCATGGTACTTAAAAATGGAGAAGTATAAGAGCAACTCACTTTTAGATACTGCACTAGGTTTTGTCTTAGAGAACTCACGGTACGTAAAACTAGCTATTACCTTGAACTTGGGAATGTCTCTTTCTGTACAGCATGCAAGTATATTTGAATTTCTTGACTCAAGCCTCCTTCCTTCCTAAAATCATAGCCAGGTAGACTTTAGGAGATACCTAAATTTCCAAAAACACTAGGTACTGTATCTTCTAATTTCAAATGCCAAAGCACTGACTAGAAAATAAATAATAAATTAAAACCATTAGTATATCTGTTCAATTTTGAATGCCCCTCCCCTTACATTCTGAAAATCTCATTTTTCCCCCCTTGGTTCACAGCTTCCTGCAAGCCATGATTTGCTTTCAATTTGTCATGGCAAGTACAGTTTAAACCATGGTCTCCAACTGAGTCTTGATGCAAATAGCTTGCGCAGTTCATCTATTATGGATTGTGCGAAAAAGATCAGTACATACTAGAGTATAAAATGGGAAGGGCACAAAAATAAAATTAGCTCCCAAATGGTAATGTTTGATATGACAAGATTATGAGAGCAGAATCTGTTGTATGTAAGCATGTGAAGTGTGCAGAATTAAATCAAAAGGCTCATCACCAAAATCACCCTGTTCCTTGGCATGTTGATATTTCTGGAGCAAGCAGAATAGAAAGACAATAGTTCTCTCTTGTTATTCCTCTCCAGCTATTGCTAGTATTGCTAGACTTTTTTGTAAGTTGCCCAGAGTCCCCTATTATGGGGGAGATGGGCGGCAGAGAAATCCAATAAATAAATAAATACATACATACATACATACATACATACATACATACAGGCTAGTAAAGAAATCAATTTCCCTCCCCATCCTTTCCCCTCCCCAGGAGAAATGCATGATCTTCAAAAACAGAACATGTCATAGCACTGGCAAGCACTAGGTTTAATCTCAAATATATCTTGGATCAAAATTCCATAGAGTTTGCCTAGTTGATTGTGAAAACCACACAGATCTTCTTAGCGTTGTCCCGTCGTTCAACTATAGAATGAGTCAGATCTTTGACAGAATGAACTATCAACTGAAAACATGTGAAACTGATGTGGGCTCAGTATGGGCTGATAAAGGCTGATCAGAAGCATCCTAACTCTGAACTGTTTCTGGATTTGGCATGTTCTCTTTCAAAGCCATCCAAACCATGGATCATTACCTCATGCCATGGCAACTAATTCCAGATTATATTCTATTGATTAATACTTCCATTTGCTTCCCCTAACTTTTGATATGCTTGGGAGGCACATAAAATCTCGTGCGGATTCAGTGAAAGATGAGTTAGCACAATGGAACAATATTCCATGACTACTTTCCTGCTTGATTTCCCCCTTTCTCGACAATCTTTACTTGTCACTTTTATTGGATTGTCTTCTCCAAGGAGCACACCTAACCATTTGATAATCCATTACTATTATAAAGCAGGTACGTTCCAGACCCACCCACAGTAGAAATGTTGACCTACTCAACTGAATCCTTATAACCAAAAAACTGGCTAACCATAAAACTGAGACACAAAAATGTATCATGATGGTTCTACAGTCCTGGAACTATTTCATTGAAGCTCAATTCTTCATAAAGAAACCGTTTCTCAACTGCAGCTAGGACTGAATCATAAAGATTGCAAAAGCATTGCTTAGAACAGCTGCTTTGGAGTTCAGGGACTGTTATTTCTGATATTCTCCAAACAGCCTCCATAAGCTATAACAAGTTTGAGTGAAGCATTGCATGGTTCTGCAACAATGCAAACAAGATAGATTACCCTCAGCCCTCAATTCCTCCATCTTGATTACAGCATTTTTCTTCCAAAGGATTCTACAAACTGCTTCAATAGTTTGAGAGAAAAGCATCAATATTTATGTTGTTTTTTTTCAAGCAACCCCCCCCAACCTTCTGAATTATTGTTAAAAATAAAGCAGGCCACCTGTTTAGTTCTCTCCATCCTTTTGCAATCTGTGGGCAGCAGAACAAAAGAAAACAATGCTGAAAAGTTGCAGGGGGAGGGGCAGGGAGCAATATCACACCTAAATATAATTACAGCTCGAAATATCTTGGTAAGAAGCCAAAAGGCTATGTTCAACTTCAGTGGGCTTCAGATCAGACCTTGAATCAATAGCAATTATGAAACAGAAGAACGGTCCTGATCCAGAAATTAATCTCTTAATGAATTGTTCTCCCACGCTGGCCAAAGTTCAAGAGATATGGGTGAGATTTCCTCATGGATTAGGTGCAATTGGACACATTATAATGATTAATCTTTCATGTTCACTGCTTTTGCTGAGTAGCTTTAACTTCCCAGGTACTTTAAGAGAATCTGAGCAAACTGTTGTAGGTCTAATGACAGAAAACAGCAGTGTCACAAAGGGAGAATACAGGACAGTTCAGCTCCAAGAGTTTTTCTTTGCCTTTGTAGAGCAACATTAATCATGTCATCTCTTGAAGAGCAAATGTAATTGGCATATATCTTTCAGCTCTGCCAAGTTAATGAGGTGATAACAAGGCTATTAAGTTTTCGTACTGTTGAGAAGCGAGCAGAGAGGAAGACACAGGATGAGGGAAACAAGCAGAGACTGGATACTTTACTTTAAAAAAAATGTTTTTGTTGATGGAGTTCCTACTTCAAGTTGGAAGTTTAAATTAAAACAACCCTCTGCGAGATTTGTTGCATTTCTCATGAAAAGCTAAACACTGGAATTTCATTGTTTGACAGTCTTTTTATCTTTAAAGACCAATATGAAGACCGTCACCTTCAAAATGATCACATTTATTTCAACAAATTGTCCTGGACTGCAGTAGCATCATGTTCAAAAAATATAAATCCATGTCAGTGGGGACATTGACAATCAATGAAAAGGAGATAAATAGGGAAAATGTAGATAAGTGATAATTTTGATAGTAGTCATTCATGAAACAGTTAGCTATAGTGATCTGATTACACTGATAAGTTAATTAATCTATGTATGGCAATTATCCTTTTTCCTTGTTTGTTCCAGAGTCCTGAACCTCAGTGAGTAACTTTATACCCTCCCAAAGATTCATATATAGTAAAGAAAACATCTATTTTTACCTCACAGAGTCTCATCTTGAGTGCTTTTAGGAAGAAAAACCTGAACTTACACCGATCATCTTATTACAACTCTGGTAGAGAAAAGTCGTCCTTTTCTCTACCAGAATTGTTAATAAACTAGTCAGCTAGAGCAAGACAATAAAATCATGTATCCCTGGAATGAAGAAGTCCTACTACACAAAACTTGACTTTTTTTTCAGTGTACAAACCTCCAATCTTCATTGCCCACTGAAGGGGGTGCACCTCATGTGGGAAAAAAGAATTGATACATTCAACTGCCTGGTCATACAGCATCTTTGCACTGAAAGAGGACCTCATAGTATTGATTGTAAGGATACTAGGAACTTACGACTTAATGTGAATGAATCATAGTTAAGAGTAAGATTGAATAAAATCTCCATAAAATGTTAGGATCAGCAACCAACCTATCTTCCACTTCCTGTAAATCATGTTGTTGCAACACCTGTGTCAGTACTAGTCATACTACAAACAAAACTATCTATTAATTTAAAGTATTGGGAAATCCCTGTATTGTGGAACTGGTATTAATGCAAATTCCCTACAAAAAACTTGATTGATAACTATTAACAAAAGGAAAATAAAACCCTCATTTGAGTTGATCAAAGATGAGGAAAACTTCAAAGAAACTAATTCACAGGACTAGATAACTAAAGACACCTATAACACAATTGTATTACACACCTTACATCTACTAATGATATCCAGAAGCCATTCCACCATGCAACTATGCTGTAGAAAGTAAACAAACTGAAGAGAGATAAAATAAATTCAGCCCTGTCCTTTTTGGTTTCTGCACAATGTAGCTGTTAACATTATTGGGCATCTATGCCTTTATTAAGGCATATCACTGCTTAATAACTCAGTATATTTGGCTGAAATTTCACCAGTGGAGGTGAATGCTGAGAACACTGACAGCTATCAAAAGCCAATCAATCAATGTATTGCAGTGTTTCTCAACCTTAGCAACTTTAAGATATGTGGACTTGAACTCCCAGAATTCCCCAGCCAGCATACTGGTGTATTGGTATGAAATACACATTATTGGTGTATTGGTATGAAATACACATTAAACACTAGAGGAAATAATACCTTTACTTAAAAGAGAGAAGTAGATACACGTGGGTCTGTGTCTGTACATGTAGGAGGGAATTTTGAAGACATGGAGAAACCGAGTTGGCGGAAGTCATCTTAAATACAGGGTTTGTTTCTGGGGGATTCTGTCTGAGAGTGAACCTGCAGCTTGGAAGACATGCCTGCCATGTGCCTCCACATTTTCTGATCGCATATCTGAAGCCAGTAACACCAAGACATCTTCTGCCTCCATGAGCTCTCTCATCCAAAGCAAATTAAACATGATGGCATGAACCCCTCTAACTGCTGTGGGAAGCAAGCAGGCAGAATAATTAAGTGTCATCAGCCTGCATAATCATACACACAAACACCCAGGGAGCTATTGCTCTGCCCCAAAGGGTTTACAATCCGAAGTTGACAGTGGGGAAGACAGGAAGGAACAAGGCAGCAATGACAAAAGAAGAAAGAAATGACGTTCTGGATGCAGAAAACAAACGAGGCTTAGAAATGGCAAATCCATTGGGGACAGAAATGTAGGTGGCCCTGTATCTGGCCCGCTTAGATGGAGGGAAGTTTGCCATTGTCATTCATGTTTGTGGCCCTTCCAGAAAAAGCCAAGGCAGGCTGTTATCAAGGAAAGGGCCATAAATACTTCAGGGGCAGAGCCCCAGAGATTCGTTAGCCCTTTAAGGAAAAGCTGATAACCACAATGGCAGGAGCTGAATCCGACAGTTATTCATGAGACCCCCATTGATAAACTGGGAAAGCAAGCCAGGAGTTAAGCAGTTATCTGGGAAAATCTCTCAATAACTCACTGCCACACAACACACTAAAGCTGTTACTAGTTGAAAAAACTGTCGATAATTCATTTTGGTAAAGCACAACAATTATAGAAGAAGGAACCACCTATAATTCACCGGAGCAATGCAAAGTTTAAAGAATTAGAAAAGCAGCTTTTTAAGCTTTCTGCATCTGTGGACCGCAGCACTAATGCTCCTGTCAGCTTCCAAGCAGAAGGCATAATGGCCGGGCCTCTTGTAAGTTTCTCAAGCCCTATTTAAATAAATCAGATCCGTGAAAGGACACAGCCCACCAAGGCTGATTCACTGAGTCCACTACAATTTATGCCTTGGCTTTTATGCCAAGAGACGGGCTGAATTTTACTTTCAAGGAAAACAAACAAAATGTCTTCCAGTTCGCCCTGTCTATAATGACACCATTATGGCTGCATTCCAAAGTCATGATAGAAAGTGGCTTAGTGTTGCTTTATTTAACTAGTTTTGTAGGTATTCGCCCTCCCTTTTCTTTTTTACTAATCCAGCAGGACAAGAAGGTTACGGGTTTTGACTCAGTCACAGTTTTATTAATCGTCTAGTTTATTAGGCACACTAAGCCAGCATGCCAAAAACTACAGCCCGGAGGATTCATATGCCTACCATAACCCATTACTTTTGCAGCCTTACAGGATCCCACCCCAAGTAAATGGGGTGAAACATTCAGCCTTTTTTTTTTCTTTTTTTAATGTTGTGGGTTTGGAGAGAATGCACATCTCACAGATGTTTAAACCATCCTTTTGACCCCTTGAAATTCCTGAAGCCTGCTTTGAAAACAAGCCTTGGCCCATCCATTTTTGGAGCAGGGCTGTCCAGTGCGTTCTAAGTCATAATGGGGTTTCTTTAATTTTGACCTAATAATGCATCAACCCATCAATTTTAGTTTAGTGTTGCCTAGTTGCCATGATTTGTTTAATAAACCATAGTTAAAATCCTATCTTATATTCAACCTGAATTCAGCCAAGTCCTCTAAATTGTAGCTAACATTGCAGTGGTTCTGAATACACCAACTCAGCTTCAGGACATGAGTTATAAAACTGACTTGGTGTAATTAACTAGGCATCCTACACCTATTGCTTTGGAAACTGAATGTTCTGGAGAACTTTGGAACACTGTATTCCTTTTCCAAATCATGTTGATCCAACTATGTTCAGAGTGGTCAAACAGTTTTCTACACTTGATGACAAATCCAAAACTGCTCAAATTAAAAGCAATGTATATGAGAAATTGAAAAACCAAGGTAAATAAACAGATCTGTACCGCCTAAAACAAACCTCACATTGTGCATAAGGAATGTTTCCAGATATCAGGTGTCATCATTGATCTTCGTCACTTGTCTGGGGCCTGAAAGCCTTGGAAAAGGTCCTCTGAAAGCTATTATAGTAAGAGGCAACTGGGTGTGAATTCCATCTGGTATTTCATCAACATAATCTGCCCCAGAAGTAGGCAAAGTCTTGCCTTCCAGATGCTTTGACTATCTTGCCCTTAGATAAGAGAATAAAATTAAACTATTTTGCTTTCGAGAGCATCAGATTTCCTAACTTTGCTCTAAGCCAAAAGGAGAACACTGTACCAACAAACAAACCAGTTAATAAATGCCTATTCATATGTCCTTTTCCAAAATTGCTCCTAATTCAAACTGGTTGAATTTGGGTTAAGGTTAGGATTGTTATTGTTTATGTTCTGCCTCCAAGCTTTCATCTTATTCCTACAGATATTCCTCTTGCAGTTTAGAAGGTGAACAGGAAGCTTACAGGTAATTGGTTAAGAAAATCCTTTGGCTGTAAAATCAATCCCATAGAGAAAGTCTGTAGGACCGCATTCACTTTTAGCAGCTTTCACTGTTATTCAAAAGCCAGCAGCTATATTTTGCATACATATACACACATGGTACTATCATGCTGCCCTATCATACAATTTGTTTTCTGTTCAGCCTTTCATCGTGATTTATAGATGTGGGCCTGAAGGCTCCTATTATTGATTGTTTTGCTTTCCTGCAGAGGAAATGTACATTTTAATCCAATTTTAGGAGGTTAAAAAGAAAAGCAGCAGAAAGTTCAGATTTGTAAAGTGCTGATTACAAGTGGGTTCGATGAGCAACCCCCCCACCCTTTCCCTTCTTTGAGCCTGTTGTAATACCCAGTGAACTTGTTCTTTGTGGACATCAGCAAAAGACTGAGCTCGCATTAAGACAGATGAAGTGAGAGTTGCCACATTGCAATTTTGTCCCTTCCAGCTTCAGCCTATCATTCCTCCTACACAAAGACAAGCTAAGCTGTTCACTACTTCTCTCTGACAGCTAGTGAGAAAATCACTTCCTTAGAAGTCAAGGGATATGCTGATTTGTCCCCTTGCCCTGAATTTCTCAAACCTCCCTGCCTGAAAGCAACTTTCCTTTGTCTTTGACAATGCCCTGTAGGAATGTTAACATAATGGAACTTGACAGTTTGGGATTTTACTTATTTATTGCCCTGCTGTGATGCCTTAAAACACCCTGAAGGAGCATGGTGTTATTGACCAACGTGCAGTGGATTTTTCAATTACCATAACATTTAACTAAAATACAGTAGGAGAGGACAATATTATTTAAAACCATTAAGAGATGCAAGCTTTGCACTGGAACTAGGGAAAGTATCAGGAGACCCTATATATATGAAGTTTAAAAACTTTTAAAAAGGAAGCTAAAAACCAAGACAAACTAATATATAGTATGGAAGAAAAAGGAAAAAGAAGTCAGAGAGAGCTAAAAGTGCAAGAAAAGAAAGAAAATAGAAAAAATAGAAAAGAAAGAAAGATACAAAGAAGTGGCTTCCGATATTCTTCACAGCAGTTGTAAGTACAATTATATTTTAACCTCTCTCTCTAAAGTTACATCATGATCCTCTTCTTTCCATAATCTATAATTGTGGAATCCTGAAAGCCATAAATCACAAGTTCTTTTTTTTTCATTGTTATGCAAAAAGTCCATAAAGGGTTTCCAATAAATGTATTGTCTTTTCTTTAATCAAAAAGATTAGTTTATCCATCTCAGCAAGAGATGATAACTCTTGATATGAAAGTATCTTCTGCATTTATCTATGCGCTCTGGGTTAAAATCCAATCATAAGTAAAGGGGATTCCAAGCTGATCTGGCCCAGCTATTTTCAGATACCCAAGAAAATCAAGCACTAACCACTAGGGCTGTGTGAAACATTTAGAGGAGCATAACCAGCTGAAGCCACTGTTCAAAGGAAGACAATCAACCCTGAAACAAGAGACTCAGTTTGGTGCAGTAGTTAAGGCACTGGACTAGATATTGAGATTCAGTGAGTTGTGGACTCTAGTCTTTCCTTAGGCATGAAAGCCATCTGGATAATTTTGGGCCAGGCATTTTCTCAGTGTAACTCAACTCATAGGGTTGTTGTGGGGAAATAGGAGGGAGAGCATTATGTATACCACCTCAAGATGTACAAAAGAAAGGTGAGATATAAATGTAATGAATAAGCAATTGTTTCCTCTGCATACACATGCATGTTTAGATGCTACCAGGAGATCCTCAAAGTACCACTGCTGAACCTCCATGATTATGCAATACCTTCCAAGCAGTGGGTCTGGAGTTGGTCCCTCCCTAAAATGTCCCTCTAAATGGTTTGTACAATTCTACATCATGATCCAGGTTGTGCCTAAGAATGGATTGATGTCTAGGCCAGCCTTTCCCAACCTGGGTGCCCTCAATGGGGATGTTAGTTTCCATACTTCTCAGCAGTGGCCATGCTGACTGGGGATTGTTGAGAGCCAAGGATGCCCAGATGTGTGCAATGAAAATTCCAGGCAACGGAAGGCAAAATGAATGCAGATGTACCCATTGCTCATTAGTTTTGAATGGAGTCACAAGTAGGTAAGGGCTATCTAATCTAAAGAAGGAGCTGGAACAGGCTAATGATGTTCATCTGGAGATGAACCAGAAGACTCACAAGTGAAAACAGGATGGGGTGTGAGCACAGCACACCTGGCTAAGGAAGTGGGAGGGATGTAAGAAATAATTGGTACAGTAAGGTTGAGTCCCCTCTTCTCCCAAAAATCAAGATGGAAAAAGTGGTGGGTACTGGCTTATCTGCCTCTTCCAGAAACTGCCATCTTTGGAAACAGGGAGCTACATGAGATGACAAATCACAACGAGTAAAGAAACAACACAGCAAGGAGATGAGTAGGAAGGAAAATGTCAGTTATCTCAAATTTTCTATATGTAGGAAGTATCAAGATTCACGCAGTGAATATTTTGGAATGTAGAAATTTCATGGTTTCTACATTCCAAAATATTCACTGCTTGAATCTTGATACTTCCTACATTTCTGAAGATTATGTAGTTGCTGCTTTAGCTAATGTAGTGATTTCAGTTATGTTATATTAATTAATGTATCATTCTTTTTTTTCTTCTGGTTTCCCTTAAAGACCTAGTTACATTCTATATGCCCCCAATGAAACTACTGGAATTATAGCTTTCTTGACCCTCAAAATCTCTGCTATAATCCTATAACAAAGTATTATAAGGATTTCCTAAAACTTATGAGGAAGGTAGAGAAGTTAAAACAGTATGAAATAGATACACTGGCAGTTTATTGCAACAGGCAGTATTGTGAATTTCAACTTTGCAGTGATTTCCATTTTATTTATGATCAGCAGGACATTTATTGCCTCTCTACATGAAGGCTGCAGCTATAATGAAACTGATTTTTTTTTAAAAAAAAGAATCTTTTATGTTGCATGATCACCAGAAATATGAAGCTCATGGAAAATTCTCATGGAGAGGCCAAAATCTCACAAGATCCCATGAGATTCAAGGTGCAACTGTTGAAATCTCACAAGATGGGTGATCTTGCAAAGATTGGGGATGATATCTCTAATTCTACTGTGATGGTCAGGACTGCAAATAACACTTAAGCCCATTCTACACAGATTCCCAAAAGTGGGCACAGGTTGGTGGTCAACATATTTTCTTCCACTCACAGCTTATAATTAGCCACTTACAGAGAGCTGTATATAAGGACATTGTGATAAACCCTATGGGAGCT
Source organism: Liasis olivaceus (assembly GCA_030867105.1). Classification (NCBI taxonomy): domain Eukaryota; kingdom Metazoa; phylum Chordata; class Lepidosauria; order Squamata; family Pythonidae; genus Liasis; species Liasis olivaceus. The sequence continues at coordinate 17,936,880 of CM061361.1, forward strand.
GCCCTGAAAATCCCAAGAAGAGAAAGATGTTTAAAATAAATTTATGATCGACAGTAGTTATGATTCCTGACGGAGGCAAGAACCCCCGTAAGCACCTTCAGGGCAAGAACCTTTTGATGCGGCACGCTGAAATTTAGCTATGTAAAGCCACTTTGCTTGCAAGGCATTCCTCAGAGGCTTAGCTATGACAGCTCCCATTTGTCTTCCAGGTGTCATTTTTCAGACCTAGTAAGAAAATCTCCCGGCTTCTTTGCAGAAGCTAGCTCAGTCGCTTGAAGCACACTCAGCGAGCAAGCTAGGGAATAGCCAATAATGGCCTTTTTAAAAATTCATGTCTAAACACTACATGAGATCTGTCACAACTTGAACTCATGAGTCCAGAAAGTATGAATGTTAATGGAAACTCAAGGCTGCCACAAGGCTTGTGTTCAGTTCCTTAAATGCACACAGCACTCCCAAAAACATCAATGGACAGGATTGAGGATACCAATAGAAGAGAATATATGTAGCTCAGGGTTAACTACAGAGTCCTTGGTGTTCTCTGAGCTTGGTTGTTTTCTTGCAGATGTTTTGTTACCCAACCAGGTAACATCTTCGGTGGGGTTTGCTCTCTGTTTATATACAGTAGCTTGCCCTGTTAGTGGGGGTGTTGTTTTCTCCTTGGTAGTTCCTAGATTAGGCTGTTGTTAAACAGGGCAAGCTACTGTATATAAACAGAGGGCAAACCGCACTCCCTTCTATCACTGAAGATGTTACCTAGTCAGGTAACGAAACATCTGCAAGCAAATAACCAAGTTCAGAAAACCCCAAGGACTGCACAGTATTAAGGATACCTAAAGAGTAAGACTGCATAAATTAGGAATGGGGCAACTGGAGGCCACAGCCCTGGATGGGAGACCATTTGACGCCTTTCTCTGCCCCAAAGCACAAAATTAAGGAGAAATATCTTCCTAAAATTCTCAACAGAGAACTATCAAGAACTGTCAGACCACTATCGTGACCAATGAGTTGTGTGTTCAAGCTCAACAGATCACAGTTGTGTAAACCAGCTACAGAAATTATCCAAATAATCACATTTTCTTCCTGTTACCTTCCTATACCTTCCATAGCAGGCCTTGTGTCTCCTAATTTTTCATAAGGAAGTTTTTAATAGTTTCTATAAAGTTATGGGAGAATACCTCAAAAGTTCTTTTTTTTTTTAATCCCGCCTTTCTTATTTTTATATATAACTCAAGGCAGCAAACATACCTAATACTCCCTCCTCCTCCTATTTTCCCCACAACAACCACCCTGTGAGGTGAGCTGGGCTGAGAGAGAGGGACTGGCCCAAAATCACCCAGCCAGTTTAATGCCTAAGGTGGAACTAGAACTCACCATCTCCTGGTTTCTAGCCTGGTGCCTTCACCACTAGACCAAACTCGTTGTCTTCTACTTGTTATTTGTAAAATGCAACCCCCTTTTCCCTGTGACAAGGATTAAATGCTTGGAAAAAGCATTTTAATCCACTATCTTTTACACTAACCAAAAATAATTCCAGTAAGTTTCTTCTGCCCACAAAGTCAAATGGTACCCTAGTCAACAAAGTTTTAGTTTGTTTGCTTGTCTGGTGCTGGAACTATTGTGAAATAACATATTTCATTAGATTTATCATCGCAGCAGGTTTTGAAGGTGTACCCCATTCCATTTAGCAGAGTAAAAATGTGGACATTTCTACCACCCGGTGGTTGTTACCATTGTTGTTCTAACATGACAGGGATGGGCCTCTATTCAGAGACACCCTCAGCAAGAATTCATCTCTGCAGATTCCACAGTACATAAAAAAGGAGAGGACGCAAGACGGTTGCCATTTATTTACAAGAAGCCTTTGGTACTCCTGCAATAATGAAGTCAGAAGTTACCTAATCCTATTTATGCCAAACTCCATATTTTTCAGCAAGTCCTGCCAGCTTTCATAAAGGTTTGTTTACAAGTAGAGAGAGTTCCACATTGACAGGTTTTGTTTTCCACGCAAGGTGGTTGCTGATAATAACCACTCTAGGCAGTCCATGACCTACTTAAAGGACCAGACTACTGCTTCATTGTCCTCCTATCTCTCCCCCTCCACGCAGCACACTGGACTGAGAATCCATGGCTTTGAATCGCCAAGCTAGAGAAGTACGTGCGATGCTTCCCTCCAAGGTGGGCTTAAGAAACTTATCATTCGCTCTTTCCTCCACAGGAAACAGCAGAACTCTGTAGTGGTCAGGCAGCCAGCTTCTACAAAATAAATAAATATAAATCAGGCCAGTTGTAATGGGAATTCAATTTATTTTCAAGTCAGAGTTATTCCATTAGGTTGTTATATCTGCCACAGGGGTGGTATTTGCAGTTGGAATCAGTAACATCCGTTGTCTCGATGTCTCCCTCCTCCTTTTCTGCCTCCTTCAGATATTAACAGGACGTAGCTCTGAGCGGCAATAGTGTAAAGTGAAGAAAAATCACATCCTCTAGGCCATAAAAATTAATTTTGTATGTCCTTCTCTCCTTCCACTGTTGTTATTTTCCATTGCCCAATCAATTTGAATCAGGATTGCTAGCTTGGCTCATAAACAGTGATTTCTTTCATAACCGAAGTGTTATAAAGTTAGATTTAACTACAAAACCCAGCTAAGGGCAATAATCCCAGTCTCATATCTGCATACAGCTGTTGCTTACAAATCACGTCTCTGTGTTTTATGGTTGTATACATTGACGGCAGCAGAAAAAGCACAGCACGTCACTGTCTACAACGTAGTATTAAGCTAACTCAAAGTCACAGAAGCTGGGCTAGGAAATTAAATTGTAAGGGAGAAACCCAAAGGATTCCTGAACTGAAATATATGCTATCATTTAACTGAGCCGTACTTGGGAAACAGTAGACAGAAATGTAAAGGGCAATGGCTAAGGTTTCATGGAACCACAATTGCAGAAGTTACAACTGTCAAGTTTGTCAATTTATGAAACACAAAACCAATCACTGTTTTATTTTGCCCACAGCACAAGCTAGGCTTAAGTTCTCTACTAGCCTTTTCAAATGCTGGTAATGCAAGGCTTTCCATGTAAATCTCCCAATCCCCAGAGAACAAAATGTTTTGGAACAGTTAGCATAAAACTACGGCAAACAGATACTAAGGATTACACTATGGATTGGTTTACTTATATACTTATTGCAACTTCTATGCTGCTCAATTCTCAGAGGCTCTGCACTGCTTACTGCCATCAACAAACATATTATTTTAACCACATAACCATCAAGACTGTTCCTAACCACAAGCATCCATTTGATTCACCACTACCAGGGGTAGGCTGAATCTCAACATCTTCAAATGTTCTCTTGAAGAACCATATCTTCACAACTGTCCCGAAGCATCAAAGGGAGAAGGAGGTCAAGATATGGGGAGGGGGGAGCTGTTTAAAAAAGGGGGGCATCGCTGAAAAAGCTCCACAAGGGGGTCACTATAGATGGCATTCCCTTGAAGACAGGACTTTCAACAAGCCTTCTGTCCTAGATTTCACTGGATAGACAGATTCAGCAGTGAGGAGGGGATCTTCAAGACAATCAGGCCCCGAGCTATGGCAGGCTTCAAACCAGCATCTTGAATCGCAGCCAGTGAAGCTCTTGCAGTAGTGATGTTACATGGCTGAATCTTGGTGCATCCAAAACTACCTATATAAATATAAGAGTTGATTCTATTTGTTTTTATAATACCAGTTTTGAATTTTGCTTTGTTTACAAAAGAAACAAAACAAGAATGGATAGAGAATGTACAAACCAAGGATAACCTTTAGCAGATATAGGCCTCCTGGGTCTTTTCAGATGTTTTGGGCTTCAAACCCAAATAGATTCAGCCAGCATGGGCAAAGGCAAAACCCTGTGGGAGCTATAGTCCCAGTAACTGGAGGATACTAGGCATATGGGTAACCAGAACCTGGAATAAAACCACTGTTTAGCTTGCTGAATGCTGAGACAAGAGGTAATTGATACTAGAAATTCTGAAATCATGCTATTAAAGACAATTTTGGGTACCCTCCCCCCAAAGCAAAATGCAGATTGCTAAGGGCAGCTATCCAAATAGGGCAATCCATTGAGTAAGCATCAGAAGAGAAAGAAATGAAAGCCACTGGATGGTTGGAGAATACCTTCTAACTTTAGATTTTTCAGTTTCTTAGCTCGGGACTCACCTCTTTATAATGTATTATAAATGCCACGGTCATCTACCTTTCTCTAATTCCACTTTTCAGACTATAGTAAGGTGTACATACTATATTCTGCTTTGGAAAAAGACAATTTTCTCAATTCTACTGTAATGGGAGGTTATCATTTAAATAAATCAGGTTAAGAATGTGAAGACAGAAGGGGCCAAGGCTTATTCACCGCTCAATAACTCTTGAGTTTATAGGGCTGAGATTATTATATCTGACCTGAGCCATAAAGAGGACTTTGAATATTGTTCGGTCAATGGGGACAAGTAATACCTTTGGTGGCAATCAAACCTGTTACAATTATAGGATGTGCCAAATATACTGATTCCATCAACTAGAGTGGATTGCTTTTAACGGAAGTGCAACTTCTCAGATTTTTTTTTAAGAAACAGACATATCAACAGAACCAGTCTCTGTTCAGTTCCATTTTCTTGCATTTCTTAATGCCAAGAAAAATTACATCAAACACACACATGTCTATGTCTGTGTATGTGTGTGTATGTATATACATACACACATACATAACCTACAAAACCCTAATTAATCCCTTTAAAAGCAAAGTGCTACTTTCATTTCTAGCTTTCTGGGCAATGGAATGATCCAGGTGGAAACTAGCTGGGTAATTTTGAGCCACTCACTGTACCATCATACACACAGAGATTCATTCATTCATTCATTCATTCATTCATTCAAGTACCCTTGAGTCAGTCTTGACTCCTGGTGACTGCCTGGACAAGTCCCTGCAGTTTTCTTGGCAACGTTTTTCAGAAGTGGTTTGCCATTGCCTCCTTCCTGGGGCTGGGAGGGAGTGACTGGCCCAAGGTCACCCAGCTGGCTTTGTGCCCAAGGCAGGACTAGAATTCACAGTCCTCTGGTTTCAAGCCTCATGCCTTAACCACAACCCCAAACTGGCTCTACACATGCAGAGATACACACATAAAGAACTTACTTGCAATAACCTTGAGTGATTTCATAACCTTCATTTTGCAATGAATTGAATACATGCACACACACACACACAATGAGCCCAAATCATTCCACTGCAGGATGAAGGCCTCTTCATTGGAGATTATGGACCATAATCTACCAAGCTGATCCAGTGCAGGTTGGTAAGTAGATGTTTTTTAACTTCCCAGGCTAAGGTTGAGAGTGAGTGATTGCCCAGAGTGACCCAGATGGCTTCCATGCTGAAGGGAATGAAGGCATAAATAAACAATCACACACACACACACACACACACAAATGATGGGAAAACTGCATAAAGTGGAACTATAAATGTGAGGCACAGATCCTTCAAATTAAGAGAAAATGCTGTTATAATCATTGCGGGGAATTGATATCACAGCATGACATGCCCATCCATGAATATTGTGAATTTGCAACATACTCCTATGGGGAATTACACTGCTGATTGAATTAAAGTGCCACAACAGCAACACATACTGTTGTGCCCTCTGCCCTGAAATGCTCTGTTTAGAAGTTAAAAACAGGGCAGAGTCTTTTCTGTGCTTTATAAAAAGCAGACATTGTTGTGAACAGGGCCATACAAATTCTGTTTCCAACACAGATGGTCATTCTGTAGCCTTTCCAAGTTAAATAAATAGGGTGCATACATACACACATTATTTAACGTATTCAGATGGATGGAGGAACTGAAGAGGTATGGGATCTGCTGAAATGCTCCCCCCATTTAAAATGTCTTCCCAGATTTCACAAGGCCTTTCCAACCTATTTCAAAAGGAGCCCAAGGGATAGCAACTTGTTAACAAGAAGAGGCACTTTTTAAACCAATGGCAGGAACTCCATCACCAGAGAGCTTGATTAAAGCCCTAAACATTGACTCATACAATTCTGGATCATCAATAAAGAAGCTTGCCACTCGAAGTGCTTTCAGAATAATGGAACACCTTGTAAGGCTTTAATAAAATGGTGTATGCCAGATGTCACTGAACATGAAAATGTTGTAACATCTAAAATTTATTTACCATAGTTCTATACTGAATAAGAAGCACTCAGGCTAAATTACTTGTAACTAAGACCTATTGGATCACTAGATTTAAGTGGGTCATGATTGTTTCATTGGTGCTTCTTATGAGTATGCCGCTCCACTTTTTCAATTGTTATTCAAAGCAAAGAGCAGAGCTGAATGACACAATATCACAAATAATTTATACGGATTTCAGGTTAAATTCAATTCAGGACTCCCAAGGACAAGGGGAGGAGCAAACTATATTACTTATTAATGCTACATTACATTTTATCTTAAGTAATGAACTGCCCATTGAAAAACAGAACAGGTGGCAAGTCTATAGTTAACCTAACATTCATGTTTTTCTCATATCATGTTTTTGCAATACACATGAAAGGTCTTCTTTCCCTCCCTGGGGACTCTTATCAATATTTGATGCATAAAGAGAGTGACATGGTGATATGAGTATTTGGAAGGAACAAGGGAACCGACAGAAATGTTAGGCAGAAATGATTTCGTTAAGTAGAGTGTCTTCACTAATTTGGGATTGAATTAGTTGAAAGACTGATTCATCTACACGAATCTGCTCACACTAGAAAAGAATCTCTTTCGCTCTTTTCGTGTTCTTGTTCATGAACCCCCAAAGAAAGGGGCCTTTTCCACAGGATGCCAGATTTTTGGAATAGTCTACCATCTGGGGTGTGTCAGATTCATGCTGCCCACTTTTAATAAAGCCCTAATGATTTATTTATGCCACCCCTGAATGGGTGTGAATGTTTCAATTTAAGTGTAGCTATAACAGAATTGGATTTTAATACTGTGCAGTGATATTTTTAACTGCAGCTCTTTTATTAATGTTTTATTAGATTTCTATTGTGTACATTTCAGTACTGTATTAATGTATGATTATTATGATTATATTTTGGTGCATAAGAGTTGGTTGCTGTAAGCTGCCTTGGGAAAACATTATTTATAAATCTTTAAAATGAACTAATGAGCTGGAAAGGGAAAAGGTTTAACAAAGAGAAAAAGAAAGCATCCTCAATTTGCCAAACCAAAATCCAATGTTTAGGATTTGTGTCCCAACTCTTCCCATGAATATATGGTAACAGCATTATTGAATCAACCAGATGCAAGGTTGGTTTTTGAAAGATGGTGGCCCTTGTTTATTGATCCCTGGCCTTTGGTATATTGCTATCATACACAAAAATTATTTCTAGCTATTACAACTATTTGTTGCTATCACAACTATTTAAACACACATGCACACACGTTTAAGCCAGTAGGCCCATCACTTTATAATGAATTTCATGCATTTTAATCATTCAAAAGAGAAGGGATCAGCTCATTTCTCACTCATCTGAGTCAAATGCACTTTTTTTATATGGTGATGCTTCTCTTTCTAAAAATGACTGTATTTCAACATTTATGTGGTAACATGGGGACCCTAACTGTTATGCAATTGTATGGTATTAAAATAGAAATATCTTCTTAGTAGGTTTTCCCCCTATCCTTTACTATAGCCATTCCCTACAGCTTGATTAAAAGTATTTAGAATCTGACTCTGACTTGATAAAAAAAATATTCACATCATGTTCACAAACTGATCAATGGACTTCATCAGTGCCTACGTGAAACTGATCTGAGTGATATCTTCAGTTTCTTGGCACATCAGCATTTACAATTGTATTAGTGTACCATCTTAACAACTCGGTCTAGAGCCATCAACAACACACATCTTAAGTTTATTAAAAGCAAGCAAATAAAACCTTGTTGGAATGCTTGGAGAGGTCTAAGGATGGAATTGGCGCCAGTGCAAGGCATTGATTATGTCAATGAGTTGAAAAGTTCATTGTTAAATCAAGTCTGCTGTAGTATTCATCTAAATGCAACGGAGAGCTACAGTTTACAGCAATCTCACCGATGCAAGCAGTCACACTTGTGAAGGACAGAAACACCAGTGGATCCCAGTGGGTTACACTGTTATTTTGTATGAAGTGGGCTTCTTTTTCTTTCTGTAATACTGTCTGCTCCCAGCCCCACAGCCAAAATAACATGTTCCCTTGTAAGAGAGAAATATCAGCAGAAAGGACTAATCAAATGGGAAAAATCCCTAAATGGAGGAACCAGTCTTCCCAGAAAAATAAATGCACTAGTAAGGATTGAATGGCCTCAAAAAGTGCACTTTGAGAAGTCCATGAGCCCAGTGCAAATAATAAACCATGCTTAAGCAAACCATATGATGTGAAATCCAGTCATCAATTCTGATAGTACTTTTCATGTGCATAGAGTATTGCAAAGAATTCTATATATACTATATTCTAGCAGTACTTAAGCAATCTTATAAATTTGTTCAACATTTTCCCATATCGCAGGGGAGGGTTGAAACCAAGTACAACCCTTTTCACTAAAGCCCTGAGTAAGTTCATAACAGACAGGTGAGTCAAACTGGGAATGTTCAAATTCACATCTCATGATTTAATTGCAACACCATTAGACCAACTTTTAAATGCTGCCTGAAGAATTCCAGATCCTGAGTTATATAACCTAACATTCATGCCTATCAACTCCAAGAGTAGCTATTGACTGGAATGGCTGTTGAATCTTGTCTCCGTATTAGAGACAAAACAGTAATTTCCGCCATTTCCATAGAGAACATGTTAGTTTATAGCGTGCATGGAATGCACAATGTGTAGCATTCATAACTGAAGCATCTGTCTCACCTTTGCTAAATAGCAGAGCCAACCCTACAAAATTTTTAGCAGAACTGGAAATCTTGGCCAAAGCAGATTTAATGAACATTAAAAAACAAAACATATTCCATTATCCCTCTATATTTGCTGGCAAATATTTCTTGGCAAAACCATTTATTTACTATGCCATTTATTTTCTTTTGCTGGATAAAAGTCAGATTCTTTTTGCTCTTCCATTTACTTTTCCTTCTCTTTTAAAAAGCTATCTAATAACTCAGCTGTTTCAAAACCCTCATTAATATCTTCTCATTTACTAAATGGCTCCTCTTCCTCCCTGAAAGTATTTGCAGCTGAGTTACAAAAGCACTTTCTTCTTCCCTTCAAGTAAAAGGCAACTAAGTCTACTTAAAAAGAAGAAGAATCCTGCTGTTTTCTTTTCCCATTCCATCTATTCAATTGAATTGAATTTTTACCGTATGACACATAAAAATGAATAATTTTAAATAATTTACAAAAATCTATTTCTGTAAATCTCCAAAACAAATGAATAAGCTCTATGCAATTTGCTCACGATTTTCATTAATCTTCACTCATTTTTAACTGGCAAGAAGCTAGATTATGTTTGTCCACAGGTAACAGGTGTGCTATTGTTGTTTTGGTTATCATAGACTCTGAAGCTAAGATATATTTTGCAAAGCATTTAGAGACCATCTAATCATTGGACTGCATTCTTATTTTCCACTCATGCCCAGCTAATTATCTGGGGAATCAAACTCTTCCTAAGAAAGTTGGGAAATTTATCCTGCAGTGTACTTGTAGAAGGAAGTCTGAAAAATCAGAAAGCATGGGAAAAATTGCCCCAGTAATAAAAATCACTTGAAAGCAAAACTAAACAAGATTTCGCTCGGTGACACAGCCCAATCAGTTCAATCATTTCATAAGGGAAAAAATCTGTGCAAGTAAAGGACAAAAACTATTCTCTTAATTGAAAAGACAGACTTTATGTATGCATCAGTGTGTGTGTGTATCTATCACAACAGAATCAGAATGGAAGATAAAGAATCAGAACCACCTTCCTTAAGAAATGTCCAATATGCAATCTCAATCAATTCCAAGTAAGGAAGCAGATAGATGCAAATAAACTGAAGCTCTGAATTTAAGAATTTAGTTTTTCAGGTAGGGCATGAGAAAGTCTTGTCTGAAATAAAGAGCAGCTACCATCACTGTATAGGAAGGGTAACAGTGAGGAAGATAGACCAATGATTAGATCTGTAAAAGGAGGTTTCCAACGTCTAGTGAAACAGGACCAACGAACATAGGAGAAACATGACGTCAAGTTTCAGTTCCAATCTTTTCATGTTCAGGATCAAGTAGCAAGATATAGAAATGCCTGGAAAGTTGGAGAAAGGAAGCTGGTCAGAATGGACAGCCCTGGGATAACTGAAAGGGTGTCACTCAACTGAAATGCATGGAGAAGCAAAGAAAATAGGATAATTCCTCCCTCCTCTCTACACAGATGTATAGGGCTGAAACATATCACTGACACCTGCAAAAGAGCAAAAGTCATTCCCTCAGGACTTTGGAGCAAAAGTATCAGAAGTAACAGCCATCTTTTTTCTTTTCAATAGCATTAGTGTGAAGCTTCTTCTTCCCATATACCAGTATCTTCTTTTAGAATTTGAAGAAAGAAAGAAAGAAAGAAAGAAAGAAAGAAAGAAAGAAAGAAAGAAAGAAAGAAAGAAAGACAGACAGACAGACAGACAGACAGACAGACAGACAGACAGAGAGACAGACAGACAGACAGACAGACAGACAGACAGACAGACCCAAAGCATGCACAGAACACCTATTTGTAAGCCAGCAATTCTGCTTGTTTTTACAGAAAAGGCATAGTTAGGGTTGTTTTGTATGTAAAGGAATAAGTTTTCATTTCCCTTTTCTGTTAACCTACCCAAGCATTACCAAAGCATGCTGACTGAGCCAGTCAGACAGAAAGCTTCATCTTTGCTTCTCTGAGAAAGTTAATTTGCTTCAGTGCATATCTATTCCATGGGGTTCCCTTGTTGGTTTTCATATGCTAGAGCTGCTGGTCACGTTCACTAAGTATCATCCCTACATCCAGCTTCTCCCTGGCAATTAATCATAATTTTAAAAAGGCTTCAAGTTCTGAAAAACATCTAAGCATAGCCATCTCTTAAGGCACTGACTATTTAGCATTCACTAAATAGTACCAAAATGGGAGAAGACATGCAAATTGGTTGAGTGTCCAAGAGATTGTGGGGTAGCTTGGAAAAGAATGAAAGCTTGAGCAGACATGAAGAATCAAAAGGCAGAAGGGGAGTCCATTGGCAGCTAATCCCATAAACGGCAACTCAGCCCAGGTGGCCAGAAACCTGCAAAGAAGCATTTCACGTTATTCAAAGAGAATCCACCTGAATGAACTCATTATAAATGAGGCTGGGAAACTCTTCACATAGCTTTTCTTCGCCCCAGATTAGCATGAAAAGTACCTTACTGAAATCTGCACAGATCTTGTTTCTTTGAACTCACCCAGCTGTGTGGGACTTAACACAATTTCCCTATTTCTTTAAATTGTGGGATGGCAAGACTGGATAAATTGCCATATCCAGTAATCCATCTTAATTGGGATTCTGACGACACATTGATGGAAGTAAGGGGAAAGCATGTTTTTTGTCCCCTCTTCTTCCTCTCTGCCAAGACTTTTTCTCCCACATTACAACTCTCCCACATGATAGATGGCACATAGCAGTGGTTAAATGCAGAATGGAGAATTAATTCTGATAATGGCTAAACTGTGCTCAGATGGGAAGGAGCAAGTGCATACCCAGTCACTTTCACACACACTTTTGGTGCAGCCCACAAGCAGAAACGGCCTCCCCATCCTACCATTTTCAGTAATGTGTCTTTCAGCCAAATAGAAAAGGACATAGTAACCGAAAAAATTCAGAAGAGAAATGCTTAGAAAAGAGATGATTATCTGAGAACCATGCCATTGCCTTCCTTTGGTAAAAAAAGAAAAGAGAAAAGAGAATGGGAAATGGAAGAAAATTAAGAGAAGAGGAACGGGAAAAACTGAGAATATTCTTTTCAGGAAAAGGACTACCATTCACCTTAAGGAGTTCATAGTGTTGAATGCCATTCACTCCAATGTCAGGATCAATAGCAGATGGAACAGAATAGCGGGAGTTGATAGCTGTGTTCTCAGGGATGGAGATATTAATGACTGTTGATGGAAAAAGAGGAGCATTGTCATTTATATCCTCAATCAGGAATCGAATCTTGACCAGTCTGAAGACTTCATCAGGAAGAACTGCAACTTCCACCTCATAAAAACAACGGTTCTCACTAAAAATGCCAGAGCAAAGCTTTTCCCGATCAATGCGATTGGCAGTGGTGAATATTTCTCCGGTATTCTCCTCCACACGGACAAGTGGAACATCGCCAGTCTTGTACACAAGCTTGAATTGAAGAGGAGATGAAAGGGGCACATCAGGATCCAGTGTCAGATTGAGATCCTTAAGCAAATTGCCAATTAGGACATTCTCTGGTAACTCCTCCCGCACTGTATAATTCTTCTCCTGAGCACCTGACTGAAACACGATGCAGACTAGTAAGACTGCCAAGAGGTAAGTCCCAGAAAGCAAGTCCATCTCCAGAACAGCTAAGGTGTTGTCCAGCTGAACACCAAGTAGAGCTAAAAAGAGAGAGATAGAGAGAGAAAGATTGTATTAAAAAATGCAATGAGAGACCACTCACCTCAAATGTTTTTTTCTCCATCATTGCAGAACAGGAACAAATAGATTCAACAACTGCTATGGAAAGAAGAAGGAAATGATGACAGTGAGAAATATAACCTTTAGGACTGCACAGAATATAAAGGTTAACAAAAAAAATACCCAGTTAAACCCTGTATCTAGTTAATTCAGGCTACTGGCAAGGGAATTCTAGTCACTCATTTTTTCCCAGCAACCACGTGTATCTGGAATCCCAGTTCACCAAGAAATTGTACCATAATAGTCAACATTCATTTAAAAACTAGACCAAGGTCAAACGTCACAGTTGTAGTTGCTATTTTCCCACACTGTAACATTTGGATGGCTAAGAAAGGTTTCTATAGATACAATTAGAAAGTGCTGTATAACTTTCTCATCAGGACATTGGTCAAGCTTTGATAACAGACTGAATATGCCTATCATATCTTTAGTGATTGAGGACTGAGATGAAGGATCAGTAATCCTGTCTGCATCAGAGCTTTCTCTAGGCAGATGTTTGGCCTCCTGCAGCCAGCTGTAGCTTCCTCAAAGAAGGTAATGCCCAGTACCCCAAAGAGGATCCATGAACAACCATAGAAAGTTATTACTCCCATCGTTCTGCTTCCACAATGAACTTATACTTTGGGACATGCAGATGACCTAGTCTATCCTGTCTGGGGTCAGAAGCTAAGCAGGATCAGAAATAATTAATACTTTGATGGGAAACATTCATTAAATATTGTGGCTTTAGGCTAGGGAAGGAAGTTTAAAACATATCCCCCCCCCAAAAAAAAAGTGGCAAACCACTTCTGTATTGCTGTCAAGAAATCCACATGAATATGTTCATGGAGTCACCAGGAATCAAGCTCAGCTTGACGGAGACTCGACTTTTTTGTTCAGGAAAATGACAAAATAATCTCCCCTCTTTTAATTTCCATCCAACGTTGAGGAGAGCAGTGCTGCCTGATGGTTCTTAAAAGCACAGATAGTCCTGTCTGTTTTCTCATACGAAAAAGTCGGGTTGGCAGGCTGAGTGAATCAGACTGATGCCCATCTGCCAGAATTTAGCCCAGAGCAGATGACATGCATTTGAAAGTAATAAATGGAGCTTCCAAAAGTTGAAACAAACAGCAAGTGGTTCTATAATCATGCAAAGAATTGGCTTAGTCCCTATTTGAAAGGGACTACCTTTGTTGGCTTCTTTAGATAAGAGAACATGGCTGGTTGTGGGCCTGTAACAAGTTCTCCATGCCATCCATTGTCCTTGCTCGCTGCTTTCCAACTTAACATACCCGTAATCTCTAATTGTTAGGATCACATACCACGTGTTAAGAACTACTGCAGGACACCATGGACAATCATCCAAGCACTCAAATACCAAACACATTATTTTATCACATCTATTCCAGAGTTTTACGTCTTACATCTATTCCAGAGTTTTGCTGTTATTTAAAAATAAACTCTGACAATTAAGTTGTTTTATTTCCTACTAATTTCACTCTGGGTAGCTGACGCATGACATTCTTTCTCTTATTTGGGCTCCACTGGGAGGAAAAATGGTACATAAATTGAATGAATGAATGAATGAATGAATGAATGAATGAATCCATTGACTGGATCTTGATGGGGATAATATAAGAATGATTACTACACTAAGGTTTCTGTTCAACATATCTACTATAAGCATGTCTAAGTCTGGATCCAATCCTATGATTTCACCAATCCAATCCTATGACTTCAGCCAATCCAATCCTATGACTTCATATCTCATTAAGAATTGGTAAGTTTACGTCAGTTTATACTGAAATATGAGCCAAATATATCTCATCCACATGGAAAACTAGTATGCCAAGATCAATGTTGAATCAAGGCATAGATATATCAATCTACTACTACACATTTGACCCATGAAGCTATCTGTAGTTCAGTGGTTGTGCTCAACAGTCAATCAGAAGTTCAGGCCCTTTCCTTGCTTGAGACCTAAAAGCATGGGAAACACTCCATTTCTGGATCCCTGTCACTCAAAAGTAAGATACATTTACTTACGATACTTATTAAATCATAAACTGTCAGTCAACCAAGGTACCACCTTTAGCATGCTTCTTTTTCAGTGTATCAAACTCAGTCCAACTTCTTTAAACAAAAATATTTCAGACAAGAGCATGGAATTAAACAAAAAGGTTTTCCTTTCAGAAATGTCCCATGTAAGACAAAACCCCAGCTACTTCCTAAAATATTTTTCATCTTTTTTTTTTAGTTTTGTTTTTTTGTTTTTTTTTCCTTTCCTCTTAATACATCCTCTGGTTCATCAGTGGTTTTAAAGCATCAGGTAAGACCACCACACGTCACATATAAAGCTTAAGCAGCTTACAAATTGTGTGTGTTAAGACTGGCATATCCTCATATTCTAGATCAAGTTTAGTATATGTATAAGCATAACACAGATTGTCAAGTTAGGAAACATCCAGGGTGGTATTTGGTAGGATGTATCTATTGTATATCTATGGTGAGGTTAGATACATTCATGACTACAAAGCATTTGCAGATTAATGACTGGAGAAGATTTATGTTTACATGGGGGTACAATAAATATATACTTCCTCTGAACAAAACTACAAGATAGAATTAAACACCATAAAAATATGGTCTCTTTCTCTCCCCCTCCCCTTTGAATATTGTTCTGTGTTCATAAAGCATTTCTTTTCCTTTTTTTTTCCTTTTAAAATTGGACTGCATTGTAGCTAGCCAAACAATAAAATAAAAGAAGCATTAAACAATCAGAGAACGAGGGATTACAAGATATGGCTTTGGTTCGCTCTTATTAAAATAAATGGCTAATTGCCATCTGAGCATTGGGATTACACAGCTCAATGCAGGCTCTCCCCTTCTGTGTATTTTTCTGTATTCAACCCACTTGCGAATCTATAAAGATAGAATAAAGGTCTGTAGACAACAAAAAGAATTTATACCAGGTTTAAGCCCACTTGCTCCCAAATCTGCATAATTTTCCACTTGAAAAATCATGCACATTTCTTCAAATGAGGTTTTTTTCCTGCTCATTTTTTCCTGATTGATCATTTCTGCAAAGACCTCCCCCTGCCCCATTGTATGTGCTTTTGTATGTTTTTATTTAGATAATTATTTTTGTATGCAGCTTTGTGTACAGTTTTGCCCAAGATACAAGCTACTGAATGTCAAGAAGAAAATTCAAAACAGTGGGAAGTGTCATGGTTCACAGACTGGTTCAGGAAGTGAAAATTAATTGAATGTGAACTCTACTAGCGTCTGTCCCATATTTCTTCTGCTTGTAAGTGTTGGGATGGATTTCACATAAAGAAGGAAAACAGAGCCAGTCCCTTAAAATTTGGATAAAGACAATATGGAATATGTTATTACAAAACTTTGATTCATGAGGCTGTATTTGAAGTAGAAAAAGAAACCACTTCTGAATCCAAAGGACTTATCTTTTAACATTGTTAGATGTGGACAGAATCTATCTATGAAGCTATTACTTTATTAAATCAATATTGTACTATCTAATATCCTCTATAAAGCTCTTAGTACATCTTTCATTCCCAACACGGTGGGGGGGAACAGAAGTTTAATTCTTTCTATTTTTTTTCCTATTCTTTTCCTTTGTTTTCCACACCTTCTTTATATGCTTTTCTTTTTTTAGTTTGTCTTAGTTTTTTATTATTGCAATTTTTAATACAATTACTATAAAAAAGAGAGAAAAAAAAAGTTTAGATAAAAGTATTTTTTAAAAAAGTTTTCCAGCTTTTGGAAAGGTCACTGGGACACAAAGAACATAGTATCAGACTCCAGCTATCTAATTTAAATGGTAAACAGAGAAGCAGTATTAAAATATAAAAATATAATCCTAGAATTTCTCATAATGATAAGCCACAAGCATATGGTGCAGGTGGTTTGTCAAACAAGAAGAAATGCAGCACGCTAGTTTATTATATTGTCAAGTATTTGCAATGGAAAACAAGTGTTCAAGAGAATTATTGAGGGTGCACTAGCTTTGATAACACCCTTCTTAGATCACTGCCTTATCCTGCATTTTTTCCAATCAGTTCTCATTCAGTTTCATGAAAAGGAATTTCCTTCTGATCTTCTGAAAGGAGAAGAGAACATTCATGAAATTCTCATGGGCAGAACATGGCATCTTTGCATTTATTTAGTTACCTGGTGGCCCAAGGACCACGTTACCATGGGCACATCTCTGCAATGACCCACAGCTTCCTGTACTTCAATTAAATCCCAAGGGCAGATATCATGAGAAATTTCCTGCAATGGGTCTTCTTAAAACAAGTATGGGCAGTGAGGAAGATCTTCAGAATGAGAAAATGATTGACAGAAAACAGCAACACCATGGCAGAATTCTTCACTACTGCCAACAGTGAAGTAAGCTCAAAGAATCCAAGAGAAATATCAAGTAATTTCTCAAGCACTTGGAGAAAAATAGAAGTGCTTTGGGGGGAGGGGGAGAAAACTTGAGAAACTACAAGGTACAGCATTATCTTAGAAAAACTTGAGGCCCATAAAGGAAATATCTTCATAATATTATTTTTAAATACGACTTAAATTTCCCATTGGGGAGGTAGACAGACTGAAAAATAGGCTTTAAAGAACTATCTTCTTCATGAATCTGCCCTGTCTGGAAAGATTAAGCTGAGATTTATCACTGGGCAGTCTCCTTTAATCAGATCAAGTAAACTGGGATATACTTTCCAACTCGAACCTAATAATGACTCTGGGAGGAAGATCACCATATGAATTAAATAAATAGCATATTTTATTGACCCAGGTCATTTTCACCTATGCATGCATGTGCGTGTATGTGTATATGTGTGTGTGTGTGTGTGTGTATTTATATACCCACATACATACCCACATACACACACACAAGTTCACCATTAAAACTCCTTGCAGCAATAGCCATTATGGCACCCCTGACAAGCAACTAATTTTATATCTCACAAATCACCCTAACTTGTGCGGGGCCCACTAAAAAGAAAGGGAGTTAAACTGTAAAGCAAAACTCAGCAGATCACCTATAAATTAAATTTCCTTGAACCACTTTTATATTTTCAGGATGATTCCTGAAAAAAATGTTTGTGGCAGTTTGTTATGTCTCCCCTTTTGTTTCTCTTCCCCACCCCAAATAACATTTGCTTTCAAATTAACAATGTCATCCATTCCATTCTGTATGAGAATGCATTACAGGAAATGTTCCAGAATAGCAAAAAAAGTTATATATATATATATCTACACCTTTTCTAAGCAGGTCTCCAAAGTTATTTGCTGGCAGAGCCAGTCTTTGGGCCAGGCTATTCATGTTTGTGCTCCTAATCTTGAACCTATTGTTAAATCACCACAAACATGACCTTCCACAATCCATGTTGATCTAAAGCAAGAGACATTTCTGACCCCCATCTACTGTATATATTGAACGGAGAGAAATCTTTTATTATAGCAGTATTTGCCTTACAGGATGGGATAGAAAATGTCCATCAATGGTCTGTAACAGCAGAGGTTTGAAAGTGGGTGCAATCTGGAACTAAAGAGTTTGTTCCCTGCCTTGCAAACTCATTCAGCTGAAGCTTCTGCAACTTTTAAGAAATGGAGAGTGACAATTTTCTAGCTGTTCAGTTAACCAGAAGGAGCATCTTGTCAATCTATGAGAAGAGCAGCATAATGCTTGTGGTGGGGAGGAGGAGAGGCAGAATCTCATAGCCAAAAGTATGGGAACTGCTTGCCATTTGAGCTTGGATGAAGGAGGTGCTATGGAAACAACCACAGAGGGAGAAGGAGGAAACATGTTCTCTAGCAACAAGGAATGTTTGGCAAGATATTAAATACATTGAAAAATGATGGTGGGTACAAAGAAGTTAGGGAACCCCTGAGTTCTGTGCAGAAGCTGCCCACAGCTTAATTCTGGAGGTTCCAATTATACTCAAGCACTTGTTTCTCACAATGACCAAACCTTCAGGCAGGATAGGAAAGAAATTGCTGATGTTCCTTAGTAGCTTCTGGTTCTGCATTGCCATCATAGCTAATATTGACAACTTTATCTCTCCCCCACCAAAAAAATAAAAAGACTAATTCCCTTTAAGGCCATCCTATGACATATTGTGACAGATCATGACATAAATTAGGTAGACATTGTTTGATAAGGGCATTTTCAGGAGAGAGAGAGATGATAGATAGATGATAGATAGATGGAACACAGAAATCCTGTTGATCATGTTGAAAAGTAAAATTAGCACATGTCTGTGTTTAATCTTAGCATGCCCTTTCTCCCTACAACCTCACTGCCATTTCAGGATTAGTCGAAAATTAAGCACCAAACACCAACCATATATGCTTATGTGTGTCTCTATATAAAACAGCTTCATCGTTTTCATTAGAGTTCACCTTGAGAAAATGGGCACTTAGTTCACAACAATGTTACAAATGGTCAGCAACATCCCACTCATGAGCAATGCAAACTCTTCATCCTCTTCTACCATTAATTTTCTTGAACAACATCTATTTACTTTGGACCCCTGCAAAGCACTTTCCTCAACCTTTTCTTTCACTTTCCAGAATTCCATGGTCCTTGAGGCACCTGTTGGAGAGGAAAGAAATTTGTGGGGCAACAGGAGACGAGAGGGTTGCGTCCTAGTGTGCCTGGTCAGGCAGTATATATCCCGCTAGGCTATGCTGCTATATAAAATAATACATCATACATACCAACTGTGACTTTATATTGCATATTTGTTGGTCTATATGTAACTAAAATAACACCACCCACATCCACAAAGAAGATAACAGCATGCTCGGAAGAACCCAGAAGATTGCAGAAATACAATAAAATGTTTAGAGGAAAAATCCACCAGCTAGAGCAAACTATGGGAGTGGGGCAAGGGATGAAAAAAATGGAAGTGCTGAAACAAGCATTCCTACCTGTAGTTATATGTTTCTGGTTTTGAGTTTAACCAGCTCATATCAGGCCTATTATGGAGACATTCTCACTTGGGAGATAATTATTTCCAACACCATTTTTTGTTACTGATCCACACTGGACTCCAACATTGCTTAAGCTCACATCAGTGTGTCAAAACCAAGTACTCCTTCAACCAGCAATCTGTGTCACTCAAGCCCTGGTAGGATGTGCGTGCACTCCAAAAGAACATCGACCTACCACACCAACTCCCCCATCTAGCCTCCACCCCTGCAAAGCTCTTGATATAGCAAAGTTGCAAGCCAAAAAGAATAAAAAGGAAAACATTGTGATGAGAATTCTTTTCTTCACTGCACTGACGGCTAGCAACAGCTGGTTATCAAATTTATACCATGGACAGCAGCAGCAAGATTTATTAGGAGTCTGTAGCTTAGCTTGTTTGCAAAAGGTGGGGAGGGGATCCAGAAAGGTTTTGCCTGTGAACAATGAACATCATTCTTCAACATCTCAAATGTCATGTTTTATTCAGGTACCTTGCCAGTTCAGATGAGCAAAAACAATCTCAAGAAAAGGGGCAGGAGACACATGGAATGATCAAGAGAAACAAGGAAAAACAACACAACAATAACAACAACAAAGAACAATAAGTAATGGGGGAGAGAAGACTTTTCTTGAGCCAGGGCAGAATCAGAACTTGCAAAGCAAATAAACACCACTTTGCAACTATTTACTATTTTAATTAAAGGCTATTTCTTCCATAAATGTTCTATTCTTGTCAGTTTGGGTATCTGCTCATCAAGAAGCAGGCAGGGAAAAATCACTGCCTGCCTCAGAGATAGAAAAATGAATTTGTACCCCTTAATAGTTCAGACTAGTCTGTTGAAGTAATATTTGTTCTTACTAGAAGTAGGTTTTCAGAATATGTAGCACAACATTTTTCTCATCATCATATCTAGATGAGAAACAAGGAACCTGGGACATAATTTCATGCAAGCAACACATTTACTACTGAGTAGCATGATATACCAAAAATATTAATCTTCTAATGATCTTTCCTAACCTGATGTCCTCCTTAAGTGTTGGGACTGCAATTCTCAGGATCCTACTCAGCAGGACCTTCATGTTGACACTACTGTTTTGATAACCTGGGAGACCCCAGGCTTAGTTCAATTTTGCCATCACTATATTGTATACACTTCTTTTTTTTTATTGTATGCCTGGACTTTGGAAATTAAGGGATGGACAATGAAAATGGATGCCAAGAAATGAATTCTACAAGGCTTGAAAGATACTTAGATACTGTATATAGGAAGGCAGCATTTTGCAGCAGTTCCCTGGTTGCTACTAACATGAACATGAGAAGAGGACCAAATATTCTGACTTGTTCTCATTCTTTCTGCAGGCATGAGGGAGCTGTCCTATAAAAGTGGCTGAAAACTTAGCTGCTCAAATTCCCGAATTCTCCTCCAGACATTTCTTGGGCCAAGTGAAACCAGAGAAGTACAGAAGTTGAAAGTTAGAACCATTATCCTAATTGATTTTATTGGCAATGAAACTGCCATAAATATATACTTTGGGTCATCTAACTGGCCTTGCAACTAAGCACCTGAAAATGAATTTTTGCTCCAATGTGGATATATTCAAAGTAGGGTTACATTGCATTTTCCAACTACCCATCTCCAGGCCACCAAATAGCCTTCAATTTTTGATGCCTGAGGAAGATATTTGAGCTAAAAATATTGCAGATATACTGAACTGCCATCCGTTTAATAATCACATGCTGCATTAACTTCTCTGATAAACTAGTAACACTCAGAAAATAGAGGGCAAAGCAAGACAGCAAGCAAATAGCCAGGCCTGATGCTTGAGCATCAGATGCACAGAATGAGGACAAAAAGCATGGAAGAAAAGGTGAAGCACTCCCTGCTGATAAGACATCTACTCCAATTTACTTAGATGGAAAAACTACAGCCCATTAAAAAGTCTGTAATGCAGGAAAATGGCACAGATCAGTGTTCAAAACAGCACTTACCAATAGCAATTAAAGCAATGAAGCAGTACGCTTGGCACCAAAAACACAATGCGAGAAAAGATCAGCACACCTAACATATAATTTTCAAATGAAAAAAAAAAATCCATAAGACTGTGATTAAGTTGCTGAAATTGGATTTCTGTGGCACAGTTTCTGATACCTAGAAGTCAACATGATATCCCAACGTTGTGATGCAATATTCCCAAAATTAGGCATTCCCAAATCCACAACAGGATCATTTCTCTAAACAGGGACATATTTATTATTTCTCAAATTAATTTACCCGGGGGGGGGGACTATGTTGAGTTAATCCACCATTTTTCCTATTTTTATAGTTCATAAATCAATTCGCTTGGGCCACACATCCCCCTTTACAAAGTGAGCTTGTGTACATAGCTTTTCTGCAAGGTACATGGTTTTTTTAAGATCAGTAGAAGATACAAGGTGAGGAAGTTAGAACACTGCCCACCTGGCCCACAGGAACATCACCCCCTTCATGTAAAAACCAGAAATTATTACATAGGAAAGTTCTGGTCCTATTAAAAACTGTGTAGCTCAAACTGAACTAGGAAACTACAGCTCTGTTTTATGAGTTTATTGTTACTACTGATTAACAACCTTGAACTGCTTACTTTCATTGACTGTGAAGGCCAAGACATTGTCCTTCATTAAGATTTACATGACTGCTTACTACTGAGTGAAGCTCAAGGAAGCAGCAGTGGTGTTCAGACCCATAGATGACTCCCATATTTATCTACCACCAGTTCACATCTAGTAGATACTTGCATCAGATTTGCTCTATGGACACCAGAGGGAGGAAATTCTTGTTATAAGTGTCCAGTGAAACCCCTGTCAATTAAAATTGGTGTCAACCCCTCTATATATTGGGATCTGGTTCAAAATTAACAACCTTGCTAGGCTTTTGTTTCAACTTGTATTGTTTGAACCTATCTCTAGAATTACTGTCCCACATTTAACACTTTCAAACACTTTTAACATGTCTGCAGAGTGTTACTTTAATTGTTTAACCTACTGTAAATTATGTGCTTGTTTTTCATTACTTTTATCTTGCTTTGGAATTGTTTTAATATTGAACAAGCAGAATAGAAAGTTTATAAATAAGATCACATCAACCATTATCGGTTTACCTCGACCAACAAAAGTGTCCAATTGATAGTGAAGGCATTTTATAAGCCAGAAAAACCACCACCACCACCAGCAGCAGCAATTCCTTCTCCCAATTCTTTAAATATACTTCTAATCCAGGGAATAAGTAAAGTGTGATAATGTGTATCAAGCATGTACATATGGTTAGGTAAGTGAAAAAAATAGTTGTTTATATTTATTTCATCTTGGAAAAGTTGGTACACACATGTTCACATTCAGATGCCACGCTCAAAAAAGGAATAATGGCTTAATAAATACCAGTGTGAACTAGCTAAAAGTCTGTGCACGCAGTCCACTATTCTTATGTCTTTTTGCCCTAAATGCAAATGAATATGCAAACTAGAAAAGGGCAGTTTTCCATTACGTCTTAAATCTGTAATTATTGTCAAATACATCCAAACAAGTTGGTATTGATCAAGTAGTTTGTTATTGACTTAAGACCTACTGGGTTCAGACACAACCCCAAATAGGTTCAGTGTAGGAGCTAAACAAATGTGCCTATAAGCACACACTGACTTAAAGCAACATACAAATATTGTACTGCTGTTTTTCTCCTCAACAAATGCATAACTTTGCCCCCAAGTTATTTATTCTTCAGGTATTGCATCCAGTATTCACTGTAGATTTGAATTTTCAGACTTAGGCTCATAGATTTAAGATATTGTCACTATATTTATTTATTTACTCGCTTCTTTACAAGTTTTATAATCTAGCCCAGTCCTGGAGGACCCTGGGTGTTGTACAGCAATGCATAAAACAAAAATACACACTCATAAAACTCTTAGGGCCAAAGGCTCCTTGAAACAATACCACCTTGACTTGCTTATTGAAGATTAATTAACAAGGCAAGGAATGTGTGTACCTCCGTGGGAGCTGTCCAGAAAAATCACGTATCCCATACTCCACACATCTCATGGGAGGGGGGACTTTTAACAGGGTTCCTTGAGATGCCCAGATAGGCAGATTCAGTCCTAGGAAGGTAGAAATGTATAAGACTGACCAATTCATAATCTATGACTCTGGGTGGTATACATCCATAAAAATAAAATATGGTCAAAATCAAACAAAAAAATACCCAACTCTCAGACCCTTTCCTGTACCTGAGCCTAACAGGCACTCACCTTCCCAGAAGAATGGGATTAATGACCATCCTAGCCCAATACACAGGAGAAAAGCCAGGTCTTCATGGCTCCATGAAAGATTAATAGGGTCAGGGCAGCCCAAACCTTGTGATGCTCATTCTAAACGGCAGTTACAGCAACAGTGTTGTCCAATATATGCTGATGCTGCACCATGTGGGCTTTAAAAGTAATGATTAGCACTTTGGATTGGGTCCAGAAGCCTCCTGATCACCAACAAAGCAACTGTAATACAGGTATTATTCTACATTGGCAGGTTCTCCTGCCAATACTCTTGCTATAAAGTTTTGTTCCAGTTTTAGCTTCCAGGACATCTCCATAGCCAGTCCCACATAGAGTGCACTGCAGTAGTCTAATCAGGTAATGATCAAGGCATGAGTTATTATGGTCAGGGCCTTAATTGATACACCAGCCAAAGCTAGGTCAAGGCCCCTCTGGCCTTGACTTCCATCTGCTGCTTGAACAGGAACCAAGAGCCCAGAAGGTTTCTCAAGTCATGAATCACCTCCTTTGGGGGTAATGTGCCCCCAGCCAGACTAACTACTGGGACTGATGTTACAAGATACTTACTGACAGCTAACAACTCCATTACTCTGAGCTTGTTTGCCCCTACCATGTCCTCACAGCCCCAGAAATACTGGTTCAGGACTTCCACTCCATCTATGGTTTGGCTCAAGATGGTGATGTATAATTTACTATCATTAAAGGGGAGATAGCCAAATCAATTTACTGCAGGAAAAAGGCCTGTTCATTCAAGGTTATGGACTATAATCTATCACAATGATCTAGTGTGGGTTGGTAGATAAATGTTTTTCTTTTTTCTTTTACTTTCCAGTCTAGGTCTGAGAATGCCTGGCCCAAAGTCACTCAGGCAGCATCCATGCCTCACAAAAGACTAGAATCTAAGTCTCCCTGTTCCTAGTCCAGCACCTTAATCACCATGCCCATATCTGTGCAAGTGGGTGTATAAAGTATGTGTGTGTATCAATTTCCAGATTGTCAAAACAATTGACATACACCCTTTTTTCTTTTCTTCCTTCAGTCTGTCAAAGAGAAATGTGACATGAAAAAGAACAAGGGAAGAAGAAGAAAAGAGACCAGTACTGAATCCAAGCTGAACATAGCGTTATTTTCCAGTAAACACAAATGGTAGATATGCTGTTCGAAAATTGGATTGCAAGATTACAGCTTAATACTGTTAAAGGGGAAATTTATTTTAATGTTGGTTTTTCTCCCATCATCTTAAGGCCATTTCAAATTGAGTGCACGGTGAGTGCACCGTTTCCTGTTCTTGTTCTCATTTCTGCATGATGGCGAATTAAGGGCTCAACTTTACAATGCCTTATGAAGCCTCAGCTGCAAAGAACCTACCACCTCTACATAGGCATAATTCTAATAACCTACAACTAATCCTGTTGATTTTCAGTTTCACATGTCATTCAGAGGACGACGAATGTTGCCTCCTGTAGGACTACTACATTTTGTTGCCATGTTAGTGATTGTATTTATTTACTAGATTCTTATGTCACAGTTTCAACTCCAGGACTTCCCAGGGCAGTGAAATTATACCAAGAAAAATTTCCATACAAAACTGCAAGATTAAAATTAAATCCAATCCCTGGGTTAAATTCAAACCCTGGTATCTACTTTTAAAGCCCCAAATATCCAGTGATCAGGGTTTCCCAATCAGATCTCTCCCCCAAACTACCAGATGTATCTCCTGGACTACAGCTCCCATCATTTCCAGCCACAAACCTATGTACAGGCCATAACAACTATACAGTATGTTGATACTTACGTAGTTTCCCCCCAAACTATAAATTAGTTCATGTATCAGAAAAAACGTATGCACAAAATTAGACTTGAGAAACATGCATGTGGAAGTACACGTCAACTTAATAGGCAGATCTTTCTGGGGAAAAAATAGGTAGAACTGGGATGGAACAAACTCAGTGATGAAAAAAACCTGAAACTGAGCAAAATCATAATCATCTGCCCATCCCTTTCTTCATTTGAATTTTTAAGTGGGGGTGTAATTCAATAGTCTACCTTCTCTATGACTTATCTTCCCTCCCAACTCATAGGAAGAATTTCTGTCCATTCAAATAATTAAATAATTAGATCTACATGGATCATCCAGGATCTGCTTCAATGAGACACAGAGCTTCGATCAACCTCAAGCTAAAATCTCCTTTCTCAACAAGGTGTTTTGATTCTATTTCAACCAGAAAAAAGACAAAGCAAAAATGCCCCCTATAAGATCCATGCAACCCTAACCATATGGCCTGAATATGTACAACTCCCAATTTCTCAAGGCGACAGAGCAAATATTCCTTGACTCATTCTTGCAACCAATTCTGTAAGAAAAGGTTGTTAGCAATGATTATAACCATTTCAAAGATAGCATCTGGAGTTAAGAGAAATGGCTGTTCCCAGGACAAAAACTAAATTGAGGCCTTCCGATTCATACGCCATGACGTAAAATGACTGGGGGGGTATGTAATTTTTGTTCTGTTTAGTTGCTGAAGAGAGCATTTCAGATTCCATCTTCTTCAGCAGGAAGATCTCTCTGACTCTCCTTTGTTTTAATTTCCTCTCTTAGCACTTTCCCACAAAGTGAAGTGTCAAACAAGCCATCCATTTCTGCCAATGAAAACTCTACAAGAACAGTCAGAACAGTACAGCGATGGCAGAGCCCCCACAGGAACCTTCAAGTTAAAAATGTAACATGTTTTGCCATTTACTTCCTCCTGCAATTGTCTACCTAGCTTAATGATTTTCCTAGAATTTTGGAAGAAATTGTTCCTGCTTTGAGAAGAGATGGGAAGAGAAAAACAAAACAAAACAAAAATACTTGATCCAAAGGATTTCCCTTCCCCTCTTCTCTTCCCCTCTCAGATGAATTAAGATGTGTTAAAGTCCCTGGACGTACCTAGAAAGCAGCTTGTTTATGCAATTTTCATTTCTAGGCGCATCTAATAAAGCATCTGAATGGAGAGCCAGACTAAATGTGACAATTAACGTGCATTTTGCATTTAATATACATGGCATTTGGTGTAGAAACTGAAGCAAGGAACTTGATATTAATGAGCTCAAAAGGAAACCCATTACCCCAGCAAAAATCAGGACAAAATCAAGAGTTTTCTACAGAAAGTTCAAGCTCCTCCTTTCCCTAATCATTGTTTGCAGAGGAATGCTTTTATCCATCCTATCACCGTCTGTCGTCCAGATAGACCTTTGACAACTGAATGCTCTGCCAGAACTGATTCAAAGGCCTGTGGCAGCCTCTGTTCATGAAAACAAGAGACTATAAAGGAGTATTATAGATAGCAGCAGGCTTTTGGTAAGAATGAAAGTTTTATTATAGATTCAAATAATTCAAATTCTATAGGCTGCCTTTGATCTCAGATATATTCCTTCAGAATTTCAAACCTGGCTCCTGTCTTTCTTTGAAGGAATCTCTGAAGGCCTTAGGAGACTAGTATTGGGTAGGTGGACAATCCTGGATTCAAAACTAGTATGGATCAAGGGTCTTTCCTTTGCTGTTAACTGTAAGAAAAACTCCAGCTGGGGTTCTTTATTGCAAAACCTCAATAAATTTGTACATGTCAATAAAACTCATGAAATACTAACATCTCATGTTCATTTTTACAATACTAGGGAAATGTTTATTAAAATAGCTTTCTGAGTACTATAAAATATTGTTCATTTTGTTTTAAATTTGCATAGTCTAAATTCTGTATCCTAAGCCACCATAAAATGGGATTTTTTTCCTGTTTTAGTTGCATTACTTTTTGTCTTTCCCCCCCATAATATAAACAGCAAGTGTTCTTTATGAAGTATTCATAGTCTATCTGACTGAAGCACATAAACTATATAAAAAGTTATTATAGTTGCAAAAATTTTAAAGTTTTCCCAGTGCACATTTTTTTTAAAAAAAAAAGTGGTTTATTTTGTTCCGTGAGCCTGGAAATCATAATCAAAAGCTTAGCTACGCAACTTCTGTATTAAGAGCAGCAAGTATATATTTTATTCAGCAGTCACAAACATTCTCATTAACAAGAGAAGCGTAATATTTCCAACTTGGATAAAAAAGCAAAGCAAAGAGCTTTTCAGTTTCTTACAACTCTTCCTCTGGCAGAATGTGAAAGCTGAACAGAAGAGAGGGGAAAATAATAAATAATGCCAGTAGGGATTAAAATAGTGCAAACAGCATTATAAGGTTCCTGACTCAAAATATTTTCCTAAAGAGTTCAGTGGATTCTAAGAAACTAAGAGTGTTTTATGCTACATTGAACACTCTATGACTGGTGGATAGATTTGTCAGAGAACAAAATGCTGGCACATTTTTTACTTAAGCTGTTTAGATTGTTGTCTAAATGATCTGGGCATCCAGCTGCAAGTCTTCCAATCAGATTCCCTAATGATATAGAGGAGAGTCTTCATTATCTGTTCAGCCATGGTGCAAACTTCTTCATTCACACCTCCTTCCTGTTCTGATCTCAAGCCTTTCAAACCCAGACTAAGCTTGGCCTTCCATTTGATGGAGTCCTTGGTGTTCTCTGAGCTCGGTTATTTTCTTGCAGATATTTCGTTATCTGACTAGGTAACATCATCAGCGCTAGGCTAGCACTGATGATGTTACGTAGCCGGGTAATGAAACGTCTGCAAGCAAACAACCAAGCTCAGAGAACACCAAGGACTCCACAGTTCAACTCTTGAGCTACAGATATTTTCTTCTATTGATTCCATTCTGTGCCTCGAGACTGCTATTCCAAGACTAGTCCATTATGTCTAAGGTCTTCAACCGGTGAACTTTGTAACTGCCCTGAAATACTAACATTTCCTGGAATTATTTCCTCTTCAGAATCTCTGCTTCTCCTCTGATAAGTTTGTATGGCTTCCAGCTGGGTGCCCAATATGCAGTAGTACAAATCATCTTTCTCTTGTCTAGTTTCCAGACAGAATAGAGGACTGGTAGTAACTCCCTCCTTCTCTTTACTTTTCACAGTAATAATTTCCTTTTCCTTCCACCTCCTTTGAAGCTGGAAGTCAGAGAGTGCAGCTGTTCCACTTACCCACCACCCTTCTTTTTACTGCTCTCTTTTTGAGAATCCTGTTATGGCGTACCCGTTAATTTCTATTTCTTCATTTTCTCATTAAAACTCTCAGGGATGGAGGGGAGATGATATTTTCTTGTCTCCATGGCACATACTTTTGGTACTTAACTCCATTATATGGAATGAATGATACAAATGGTATTCACATTTGGCGCTCTTGTATTTCTAGTTAACACATGATACTTTGAATTAGCTTAGCAAACAACAGTGTGACCTTGGGATGAATAGAGCTAAGGGGTCACAGTGGGAAACAATTCATCCGGCACCTTCATTGACTTAAATTACTTCAGACATCTGGGCTTAGTCCTCAAACTGAAATAAATAGTCTATGGCAAATGGCTCTGTATGGTCCTTAAAGCCTTAATCCCAGAGAAACCTTATAGTGCAACTGAAAAGAAAACCCAACTTTCTACATATAGAGTTCATACAACTGAATACAGGCCTTTAATACTGGTGGTCAAATTAAGTAAACGTTTTCCTACGAAAGTGAGCAACACCAAATATTATCTTTTTGCTCTAGCCTTCTAACTGCATTGACTTTATTTTCCCCAAAGCCATCCAAATCCATTAAGGATCTATAATTTATGTAGGAAGGCTCTATAAAAAGATATGAAATGCAGAAAGACATCTAATGACATTTGGTCCATCTAGTTCAGTAATATCTTAGCTAGGTGCTGTTTCTCAGGATAGCAGACAAGGATTTTCCCTGTGGATGTGTTAAAGACTAACTTGGGGTCTTCCAGATGTGAAACACTGAGAACTTTGGGAAAACATCACTGAGGTGTTCTTTTCTGCCATTATTATTAGATCGGTTTTGTTTTGTTCTGTTTAAAAAAAAAACACTATTCCAAATGACGGCAAATATTGATCATCCCTGGAAAAGAAAGAGAGCCACAGACAGTATCCTGGAGCCTCTCTCTTAATCCTTCCATCAAAGTCCCAACATGCCAAAATGCCAATTCTTGCTGACAGACATATCTTGCCAAGGTAATGAAAAACTGGTAAATAAACTTTCCATCCTTAGAAACCAACAGACTTGAAATATCCCTCTTAATTGAATTATCAAAATTATGCTTTCTTCTTTTCTAAAACACCAACTCTGGATCAATAGTCTTTCATAACTGTGATTTGTATTAGCTCGATTGGTTGGGTTTTTTTTCTCCTTTCACACCCCCCCCCAACTTGCCATCATGCTTTTTTATTCTACCCCGTACAAGTTTTGGAGTGATTTTTCCCCCCCCTGTCCTTCGCCCACTTTACATTTCCTATTCAGGAACCATCAGTATACTTTAAATCATACACACACACACACACACACACACACACACACACACACTTTGGGAAACGGTAAACTAAGTTCTGGATCACCTCCATGCTTGCTTTGACATTGCCTTTCTGGTTATTAAAAGGCCATCTTTGCTGGGTGAAGTTTTTTACTACTAACAGCAGCAAAATAATGCACAGAGGTACAAATCTAGATGGTTGTCAAGTCCACAAAGTCCAAACCCCAATTTAGAAGAATTCTCGTAAAACCAGGCCTGGTTCAGATAAATGCTCCTTTATTGGTTGGTACATGCAGCCTGAAGCAAAGCACTGCTAAAACTAAAGCCTGTGTAAAGTTCCCTCTACTTATTCCCCCCCACCGCCCCTTACTACACTGGCGCCAAAATCCTTTCTCACCGAATGGTGGCCTTGTGCATTCCTCCCATTGATAACACAGTTCTTCCCAGCCTTCAGACTACCACTGGTTTTGTCTGCATTCAGGTCTTGCTGTACCTTCCCATATCAGTTTGAGCGCCTCTCCATCTCATAGCAATAACCCAAACACAACTATAAACTACCATCCCCCCCAGATACAAATGGCAGAAACAAATCAAGCAAACACCCATTGACTGCTATAGCTTTTTAAATTGACATTTGATTGATGCAGGTTCTGACAATGGTAGATAGAGATGATGATGAGCACCAATGGTGTTACCTAGTTGGGTAATGAAACATCTGCAAACAAACCACCAAGCTCAGAGAGCACCAAGGACTCCACAGTTCAACCTTGAGCTTCAGATCTTCTCTTCTATCAGAGTCAGAGATGAACCGGTGGACTCACTCCTTGAATGTATGTAATTGAAAGTACAGAAATGTAAATGGATCAAGTTTAAAAGTGATGGAAAGATAACATTTAACCAATCTGAAAATGAATTAAATAGATGCAATGGCTATTCTTCTCTAAAGATGGAAATAACAAACGCCATGAATGAGCCCATCAAGTTCTCATGCGATTTCAGCATTTACTAGTGCTTTTAAGAAATTAGAAGCCATCTGCTTATCTTTAGCAATAGCACATTAATTTAAGAGGGTGAAACTCATCATTATTTCAAACCCCTAAAATCATTTGTTAAACAATAAATAGGATCT
This sequence comes from Liasis olivaceus, assembly GCA_030867105.1. Classification (NCBI taxonomy): domain Eukaryota; kingdom Metazoa; phylum Chordata; class Lepidosauria; order Squamata; family Pythonidae; genus Liasis; species Liasis olivaceus. Next base: position 17,968,358 of record CM061361.1, read on the forward strand.
GTTTTAACATATTTGAAACTTTCTGTACCCAAATGCATTCCATTTTCATCTGAGATTTTTTTTTTCTATAGCTAATGAAAGGAAAAATAGATTACAGTTTCACCACCTCATATTTTTTAAAGCACAGCCTTGCAACATGTTGCCACTGCTCCTACTTAATAGTGCTATTTAAGTATATGGTTCCTTTCATACTGAAAGATCCCCAAAGTATTTTATAGGTGCTAAGTGGAGGGAATGTTCTTCACATCACTGAAATTCTGTGCCAGGAACAGGATTCTAAAGTGGCTTTGGGAAAAGAATAAAGAAATAATTGATAAAATTGACCACCAGGGTAAGAGAATTCGGCTAGGGCAGATGGCAATTACTGAAATTTACCAAGACTATTTCTTCCCCTGCAGCTAGTACAGCTTGATACTGTTAGTCTGGTGATGCAATCGTTGAACTTCAACATTTCCTTGGGAAAAGATTTGTGAGCACGTTCCATATATAAACAGATTCTCAAACTATTGGAAAACTTCAGAGTTGGTTCTTGAGGTTGGCCTTTCAGGAAAGAAAATTGTTTTTCCTTCCATTGTTAACATATACCTCACACTTAGCAATAACTCCTTATAAATAGGACTAAACTAGTATCAAAAATTATAAGAAGATGGATATCCTTCACTCAAGTTGATGCTGGACCTACATTGCATGCTATACCTCTTCTTTGTTCTATTGGGGTACACTAGTTGCAAGATGGCATAGAATGGTGGATATTAACATTTATCATATGGGCAAGTTGAAAAGCAAAACCCTAATTTTTCTGTCATTTGTGGCAGAAATAGAATCCTGTAGCTTCACGGCTCCAATGAAGTTTTGCATGAGACTGGAGGTGGAAAAGATCAAGTCACTTCATTGCTAATAACCACGAATCTTCAGCCTCCTAACTAGAGATAGAAACATTGAGAATATGCAGCCATAGAAACATGACAAGTTTGTGCCTACCTCCCCTTAAGTGCTCCTCCAAAATTCTGTTTCTCTTACTGAAAATATTGGGAAAAAATCACTGGGGAATAATTCGGGAGAAATATTGCCATAGTTCTCTTCAAAGAACAATTTAACACAAGGGATAAGTGCTAGTTTGTGAAATCTGGTGAAAAGTAAGTAAAATGCTTAACCAGGATACCTTGATCTAGAAGGAATATTTCTAATAATCCAAACCGAACTGGTTTAGCTTGTCTTGTACTGGAAGGACATGGTCCTGTCACTGCCATCAACAGGAGAAGACAGCATAATATTATGTGCAGCCTTCTAGATCATAGGTAAACCACTCACATATTGTCTACTGAGGGTTCAGGCACAATTCATAGCATCCACCCAAATTCTGTCATCAAATTTCAGCAATGTTAATCCCCTTACTACATCCATCATCCCTTATCCCTTTTCCCACTCTTGAATCATTCTGCTGGTGCAGCCTCTTTTGTGCTGTCCCTCATTCCAACATCTGCTGCTAAGCCCACATGTCTTCCTTTTGCCTGCCAGAAACAAATCCTGCGGCACCATTGCCTCTCTGTTGTGCATCCCACCACCTCTTCAACTCCTTCACCTACTCTCAAGGAACTACTGGTGTGTATCATTACATCATTTGCATTTAAGCTCTGCGTTGTCCGGTTCCCATTTTATATTTTTGATTGGGCATAACACCATGCCGTGTGACCTCAACAGAGCATCCTAAAACTCCTGCAGCTCTCAACTTGATAAAGGGTGTCCCACACGTGCCCTTTCCAGATGTGTCTGAACTCAAATTCTCATCAGCCTTGGTCACAAAAACAATGATGAAGAACATTGGGGGCTGCAGTGCATTCCAAGGCTAACAAATAAAAACCTGCATTCTGTTGTGTTGTATTTTACTCTGCTGCAATTCTGTTTGAGTAGATATCCCTGAACAACAGCTGGCAACAGAACTATCAGGGATCCACCGATCAGCCCAAAAGACATTATTTACTCCTGAGAATTAGTTTTTGACTGGCTGCCCTAAAAGCAGATTTATTATTATACTGCGCATCATTTCCATGGAGAAACAAAATGTTAGATCTTCCAAGACAGAATTAAATATTCATTTACTACAATCATAGACCCGTTCAAGCAGAGTGCTCTGCGAAGACAGAATTAAATGAATAATCTTTCAGAACAAGGTATGCATTCTTCCTTAATTTTATCCTGGGAAAAAAAAGGTCAAACCCAAATTCCATCCACACCCAAGAACACATTTTTACGATTTTCAATTTTGTGTTGAAAGTGAAGACACGTCACTATCAGCACTTCCCTCCTATTTTTTTTTTTTAATAGGATGAACCCTAGCAGAAATGAGAAAAATATTGCTAACAAAACTGCAAACTTATGTAGTCCATTTGTTAAAGTAACCATGGGAGATGCAATCTCTTCTAAAATGGGATTTTCATTGTCTCCCAACTGCCTCATAGTCTGGCAATTTCCTGTACTTCACATTTCTGTATTACTTCTTCTACTCAAAGTAAGAACAACAGCCAGAATTATTGTGAGACATAGTCTTGAAATTGCAAATCAAGTTTTTAATGCATGTTGGCAAAGTGGACTGGCAGGACCATTTTATTTCCACGTATAGCTCTCTATCACACTAATCAACAGTTTCTATGGCTGAAGCTTGAAAGAAGCTCATGGGCAAGTACATGCAGAATGATCACGCTAGAGCAATAAGCAAAACAGAGGAAACTCAGTATACAGGCAAACGGATTCCATCTAATAAAAAGAGGTTCAACGGCGCACCTAAGGCCATTGTGGCCTAGTTTGATCCCTATAGGAGCATTAAAAGGATGTGTTTCCACAGAACATAGCAAAATGCAACCACAGCACAACCTAGCACACCTCTTCGCCAACTAGCTGTACAAATTCGTAGCCCATTTGTTGAAAAGGTTCCATGCAAGTTATCATACCCTTTCCCCTAAGCACAGGCTAGATGCCACATCACTGTAAATGCAGGATCAGTGTAAGAAGATGCTCTGAAAGGAAGAAAATATTCCTTTCATATGAATTTAAGCAGTTTATTTTCTGCTTCAGTGGAAAGTATCAGTGATGAAATCTTTCAACGGAACAAAAATGATCTCAGCCAAAGTATTTGACCATACAGAATACTCTTGTATATCTTATTTGGTCTGGTAAAAAAATTCTAGGCCATCATTGTCTGAGATCCCTTCAAGTGGGATCTGAATAGCAAACCTATTTCTCAAACAACTAGTACAAAGAGAGCTTAAGATCTATTGAATCAAATCAAACTGTATTTGATTCAATAAAAAGTGTATTTATTTTTGTCCACATAAGGCAAGATTTAAAACTATAGAATTTTGACAACCCTCTCCCCCAAAAAACAATCTATGAATATAGATTACGAACAAGGCAACTAGAACTGAAACCAATAAACAATTGCCATGTAAGTTATGATTAATATGAATGTTAGAACTATATGTGCTGCTTCAAAGTTAATACTAAGGCAGTAACTACATACAATCATAAAAGCAGTAAAATATAATAAGATATTCTTCTATACTATCTTGAAAGAAAGATGGAAATTTTTAGCCTGAAAAAAGATGATGAAAAGGATACTAGCACCTGAAGGACTCTCATGAGGAAGATAGAGCAAACTTCTTCAAAGGTGTGTGAAGAAGACCAGGAATAATAAATGGGCTTGAATTACAAGGGTGCAGATTTTGGTTGGACATCAGAAAAAAAATCCTAATTTAAGATCTGCTCAACAGTGGAATGGACTCATTCAAGAGGTGGTGGAATTTCTTTGTCGGAAGTGTTGAAGTAGAGCTGGAGGGCCACTGTCATAGATGTAATAGTATAGGACTGGATTCTTGCACCAGTCAGTGGCTTGGAGCAGATGACCTCCAAGATCACTTTCAGTCCTTACTTTCTATGATTCTAATATTCCTGAACGACTTGAGAGGAAAGGAAATCTGAAGGATCATTTCACTGTCTTCAGGGGAAAAGGGATAACCATTAGCAGTACCCAAAGTTTTTATCTGATATAATCAACTCTGTTGGCAGACAGTTTTTGCCTTTTCTGTCAGGAAGGGAAGGGAAGGGAAGGGAAGGGCAGCATCTATTACAAAAACACAAATGAAAAATAATTATCTTTCCATCATCACCCCTGTACCTCCTTCTGGGAATCACTAGCACTCCGCTTCTTCATTTTTATTATAGCATGGCAAACAATGGCATGGGCATTCAGTAAATTATAAAGGGCAATAATAATGCAATGGTAGTCTACAAAAGTTGCTGTCCTTTATGTATAACAGGGACACACCATTTCCATCACTATTATGAAATTCTAGCACTAATTGTCCTGCAGCCCGGGGATAATGAGTAGCCTGCACACTCACTCATTCTCTCATTCAAAGGATTCTGCCAATGTCCTCAGTTATGTTAAATTTGACATTAAATCAAATGAGCATAAAAATAACTCTGGAGAATACATACCCGATATTTTTGCACTGCTAAACTATACTTACAACCCCCCTTTTAAAAATGCCCTTATGATCTGGGAGATGCTATTCAAGGTTGGCAGCCTGAAGATCAAATGCAAACTTCAAAGCTCTACAAATTTACAAAGCTATGGCATAATGGTTGGATCTGTTAAAATAAGGCATGAGGGACAGAAGGTTGTGTGCTCTGGTGAGGCTTCTGAATCAGAGAGTCCTCAGGAATAGCTGGAGTTCAGAATCAGAGCGTATGTTTTCCATGCAGAAGTCCAACACCTCCAAGCACCACTGGAAATATGCCAGCCTGAAACTCTGGAGAATCACTACCAGTCATTATTAACACTATTATTCTATAGAGACCAACAGTTGGGCTGTGTCCAAGGCAGACTCTTTTTTCCATCAGTTATTTATTTATAAACTGGAAGCTGGCATGCTCCTAAGCAAAATGTCTGCCCCTGATATAACCTTTGTTTACAAGCATGCATCTGAACCTCAATGCCAGAGGCATTGAGAGAAAATAAATATAGCAAAAGGCTACAACTCTTTTGTTTGGATATATACTTTCCCTGCCCAATAAAACAAAACAAAACAGGACAAAGGGTAAAATAGGGATGGAGAAGCAGGATGCTAAAAAAACAACTTCACCACTTTGATTACAGGTAGTCCTTGTTTAGCGACTGCCTTGTTTAGTGACAGTTTGAAATTACCATGGTGATGAAAAAATAACTTTATGACCAATCCTTGCATTTTCAACCTTCACAAGTATGTAAAGCAAAGGAAAGCTGAAGTAAGATCATAAACCCAGTTGCAGTTTCACTTAGTGACTACTTTGCTTAATGACCAAGTTGCTGGTCCCAACTGTGAATGAGGACTACCTGTATAGTAAAAGGTAAATTGCCTCTCTGGCAACCATTTTGTGGGAACGCTCATGAGATGCTTTCAAAATGTCAAATGTGTCTACCTGCCCAAAACGTTTGGGGAATCTTAGTGAAAAATAGCAAAGTTACTTTTTGCCAAATTTGACTGTGCAGAAGCATTTTTGAGCTTAGTTAGTAAGTAGCTTCAATTGATATTAATGAAACTAAAGCGAAAGTTTTGAACAGAATAGCTTTGTTTCTACCAGCTTTTAAGCAGGCACAGTGGCACTTAAACAGTCTGTACTAGAATAATTATATCATAGTTTACAAAAGCATTTCTAAAGCATTTCTTGCTCTGACATTGCAATTTTCTTATTCACCTACAAGAGGAAATTGCTTTCCAGAAAAGAAAAACATATTTCCTATCAATTAAAAGCAGCAAGATATGCTTTTGCTGTATATCAAAAGAATAAAGATGGCACAAAATATAATTGTTCAGTTTTCAGCTGGAAGTTTTTTTTTTCCCATGGAAAAGCTCCCAGACAAAACAAGGGGGGGGGGGACCTCAGACAATACCATTTCAACGCATTATGGCTCATGTTATTATGAATGGATTTCCACTCCTCCAGAGGGTATCTATAGCCATTGGAAAAAATCCCATTCTTGCATCTTCCTGGCCATTCAGTTATAAGCTAAGCCACTTAAAATATCTGTTCTTTCTTCTTCTTGAAAAGACATCCTGTTCCTCTCAGCCTTGGCACTATTTCAGAATCACGATCTACCCCACTTTTATGACAATGAGTACAGAAAGATGGAAATGGGACCACAGCTGCTTTGTAGCATCTCTGTCAACTAAACTATAATCATCCATACAAGGGATGCAACAAAATATCAATGGCTTTCTATCTCTAAACTGAAAAATTACATGTTGGGGATGATGATTATGTCTTTAATAAAACAGAAGGGAAGGAGTAAAAGCTTCCTATGCAGCAGAGGCTAAAATGAACTAGGAAGGAAAGGCATAACATGTCCTAATCTTTTTTTTTTTTTTTTTTTTTTTTGCAGCATCTGGTATTTGGGCCAAGCAATGTGGTTTCTTCCTTGATGGTTCTTAGATTAGGGCACTGTTTCTTCCTTAACTGAGTGATTGATTGATTGATGTGGTGCTGTTCCCTATTTAGCTGGCTGTTGGAAGAACCCAACACCCCTACTAAGACTGGCACTGCAAGCTACAGTATATGCAAATGACTAGCAAACTCCATTCTCCCAGGCATCAATGGTGTTTTATATTTATTTATTTATTTATATTTATATATCAAATTTGCCACCGCCCATCTCGTTGAAAAGCAACTCTGGGAGTTTTACAAAGGGGATAAAATCAATCTTAAAGCTATCTTAAAAATAATAAATACATTCCAAGAATGATGGAATTGGCGAATAACTCAGGAGTGACATCAGGGTGCCAGCCACTCCCAGGATTGATTAAAACTCTTATCGCCCCATGCAAGCTGGCAGAGCCAGGTCTTAAGTCTAACCTGCTACCTAACCTGTACATCTGTAAGAAAATGTCTATTAGGAAACAAAGTTGGGGATCACCAAAAACCCAACAGTTCAACCCTAAGCTACATTTATTCTCTACTACTGGAGACCTGATAATGCAAATCCAAAAATGCACTTATAGAGATGAAGGGATAAGGGGCTAAACAAAGGGCCTTATGCTAATCCTCCTTCCTGTCCTTCTTTACTAACGTGATCTCTTTAATTGCACAAACCACCACAAAAGGAAGACAGAATATACTGTAGAAGCTGCCCCAGGCATCTCAACTTCTTCTCTGTGCACATCTTAGCTGTGCACCTGTTGGAAGGGCAGATTGTTCTCCAAGGAGGATGGCACAATGGATTGGTTTTAGTGGGAGTAGCAAGATCCCTTAGCTACAGGAAATTATCCAGTTATCTTGTCGAAGAACCCATCCAAATCAGGAGTCAGAACTGCCAGTTAACAATGCTGTTAAGGAGGAGGCATACATACACTAAGCCTGGCAAATGGATGCATGGGTAAAACTCTGGTTCCTGCCCTTTCCTAAACAGTTCCTATTCTAGATATGGCTTACAAGGAAAACACTGGGTTGGGTACCTATGTCAAGGCTTAATAGTGATGCATTAGTAAGTTGTTCAAAGCAAAGCATTTGCAATCACTTGGCCAAACTTCTGAACATCTTCCATCTTAGTGATCTGCAATCTTAAGTAAAACTTTCCTGTTCTTTCCAAAACTGTGTTCTTGAGGTCTTTCACATGCAGGAAATAGCCCAATTCTGCTACCGGTCAAATGTTGGTTGGGAGACTGACTTCCTGCACTGTTATGAAGGACCACCATGTATACAATGAAGTTCTGACAAAAGATTCTGACTACAGTCCTGAGGTACCTTCCAGGCTTCCTTCATTAGCCACAGCAGATACAGCTCCTTGGAGGATCAGAACAATTTCATATAAACAAAACATTTTTTTTTAAAGTTAATTTTGTAAGAATTGGAAAACTGTTTTACTGCAGCCATGAACATGGGCTGCAATTATAACCTATAATGAATTAAAAATATTTTTTAATATAATGAATTAAAAATATTGTCTTTCTGTGCCGAAGAATGAATAATGCAGGAATGAGTAGGAGGCAGAATGTAAGATCATGTGTTATAAAATGACACAGAAAATCATAGATTGTCTTTATTACTGTGGGTTTCTTGCAAAACCTGGGGATTAGGTTCCAAGAGATGCAATTTTGTATTTCACTAGTATCATAATTTAAGTCCATCTAACTCATTTTGTACTTCTGTTGCATGGCCTCCAACCATCTGATCGCTATAATGAATTTACTTCTCAAATTGCATATACTTATCATTCTACCCAATATCATACTCGCTCATGATCTCATGGGGGAAAAAAAATTGCATACCAAACCACCAGACTTGCTGGACCTACACAGTCCATGTTTATTTATGTTTATTGGATTTAAATTCCCCTGTTTATTGCAACTCCCGAAAAGGATACAAAGCAGTTGCCTGATCTGTTAAAGAAGCATGGTTATCTACTGCCACTTCATACATAACAAATAAAAGAAAATATTGTTTTAATTCAATGAGATAGAATTTTACAAAGAGCACTGCAAAGGCCTGCAAAATCTACTCAGGATTTGAGCTATACCAAAAATATGCTTCCCCTTATTCACCCTGTAGGTCTTCCTTCCTACCTTTTCCTGTTGGCAAGGTAATTAACTATTTTGGATTATGTTCTTAATGATAACAGAATTACAGATTTCAGAAACAGAATATTTGCAGGGCAAAAATATATGCATTTCAAAGTCAGAAACTGTGACCATCTCCTCCCTTAAAATTAATCCAGATCAGTACTCATCCCTGTCATCGTCAACAATGGGAAATACTTTTTTTTGCCTACGTGGGACTTCATTACTAAAAATTAGCTCCTTGTCTAGCTAAACCCCAAAAGTTGCTGAGTGCTATGCAAATCTGTCTCCCCTTAAAGCATAGCACAAATTTACTGCAGTTGACCTCCTTAGAGAAAGGCTAGTTTCATAGGACATCTCTTATAATGAAATCTAAATGGCTGACCAAAATATATATTTCACAGGCCTGCAATCTGCCTTATTTTAGTGGCTGCATGAGTAAAAAAAATAATGCAATTGAATTTTCTAAAACTAAGCCCATTTCCTGAGCACTGCTCTTTGATTGAATACCAATCCATTGAGGGTTAGCAGGAAGAAACTTTTTCGTCTTCTTGTCCAACTCCACTTTTAAGGCAGAAATAAAACAAACAAATATCTATCCAGAATCGTCCAGGACATTGCCAAATAAGTTAGAATCATCTCATCCCTTAATAATGCATCCCATTGCTAAAGAGTTTCCTGGATAAGTTGCATAGGGCCATTCTAGTTCTATCGAAAGCATCCTGCTTAACTTCCAAATCAGGCAAACAATACTGCATTATTCACCAGGGTTGAAAAGGGTTCAAGACAAACTGAGAAAGGCAGGTCAGATGAAGAACTTTGTAAATCATACTTCAGAGGCAAGCCCCTTACTTCTAGGTATTCTGCTGAAAGGAATGAAAACATTCTGTGTCAGCTCAAAATCAGCCCCTTATCTAACCGAGCAAGTTCTACAGCTGAAACCAGGTAAATAATAATTTTAAAAGAAAAAGAAACAAAGACAACCGTCACAAAGCCCTAATTATGCGGGGATAACCTCAAAACAGACAGATCTTTCATACCAAATAAATATTTGTGATAGACGCGTCTCTGAGCCAGTTGAGAGGTTGGTTAGCAGGTTGTGATATATCTATCAGAGTTAGGATGTTGATGCATTTAGGCAATAAATTGAGGCATTAAGAGTGTAGCCCCATATCTTTGAGCTATCCGATATACTTTAAAAACTAGAGGAACCTGTCCTGTTCTTGGTCACTTAAGCCAGTACTGATATTATTGACTGATCCTTCTACCAATCATGATCCTAAGATGAGCAGCCAACAAGCCATGCAAGAAACGATATGTCTCTTAGACCGCCGAAGTAGAGAACACCTCCCTCTGTGCATTAATTGTCATTTGCAAACATACCTATGCATTATCACTTTACTTTTTAAAAGACTTAAGCATTTGTAAAGATATGTGGCAAAGGCACTTACCACTTAACTTATGAGCCTTCATTTGGCAAGTCACTATTAGCCAGAGATCTACATTATGCGGTTGCTACGAAGCAAAACATGCGTGTTTTCCAGGAAGACAGAGGCCTTGCTTAACCAATAATCTTTGGGTTACTCTAAGATCCCATCATCCACTTCTATCCAGAAACCAAAAATGTGCATCGAGAGTACAAGAGAGAGAGAGAGAGATCACAAGGAGGAAAGACAAAGCAGCTTGTTACAAAAGAGGTGAGTAAGCTTCTAAAACAGGACACTCCCAGTGGGATTAACCACTTCAGTGACAAGTATTTTTAAAACTGCAGGTGTTCATCATTATTTGTAAAGAAAGAAGAACAATTACAAAGACTTTAGGGAGATCATAATAGGGTAAGGCAATTACCATACATCACATCGTGTTTACACATCACTTCTTGTGTGTGGATATTGGGTGTGGGGGGGAGAGAGACTTCTCAGTTCAACACTGCTAAGATTGCTTGTAAATCTGTTTATTGCCAGCTGTTTTAAATCAGATTCAAAGGCTTACTTATTTTGAAGGAACTCTCCCACTGGACGTAGTAATGTAATTAAGCAACTTGGTATTATGAATTCCCCTCTTTTGAGTCAGATACTTGAAGACCTCCTTGCTCATTCTATTAAATGGGACACTAGATCTGCCAATTTCCTGTTTAAACTGCACTACTATCTGGGTTGGGCATTTTCAGCACTCATATTGATTTTGATTCATTACGTGCCATCAAGTTGTTGTTGACTCCTAGCAACCACACAGATTTTCTCCATTATGATCTGTCCCTAACCTGGTCCTTCAGCTCTTCCAATGGTGCATTCATCGCCACTGTAACTGAATCCATCAACCTTGCTGCTGGTTGTCCTCTTCTTCTCCTTCCTTCCACCCTTCCCAGCATTACAGCCTTCTTCAGAGAGCTAGGTGTTTGCATAATATGTATGAAGTAGGATAATTTGAGCCTGGTCATTTGTGTCTTGACTGAGAATTCTGGGTTGACATCTTAATTACATATATATAAAAAAAGCCCTGTTTAAACTCTGAAATTTGCTCAGATGGGGAGGAGACCCATTTCCTTGGCCAAAATAAGAGCCAGCCAATTAATAAATGGTAACCCAAATACATAATTGTTATGTATTTTTGTATGTAGCTTTATCTCAGCATTTGTATTTTTGTAAAATGTGTGTATTTTTGTATGGAGTTTTAAGTTGAGGTCTACATCATGAAATTTGGAGAAGTGCAAAAAAATGGGGGGGAAGGATAATTGTGTTCTGCACTACATATTCATTCAGAAAGTATGACCTGGGTCCATTCATGTTAAAATTAAACGATTTAGTCCATCTTCCCTATGTATTCTCATCTTCAAAGCACTAAAAAAAGAGGACAGATTTGATAGTTTAATATTTCTTCCTCCTGGCTTGTATCACCCCACTTAACTTTCTAAAATCTGGGTGCTCCAAAGAGAACTTTAAAAAAGTGGAAGCCTGTTCTTACTGTTGTCTTAACTCAATGCCTTACTGTCTCACTGCACAAACATTGTCAATGCTTGCTCCTCATCCACTGCCTCCTTCCAATAATCATTATTCCTGATGCACCCATCAACCATTATTCCTGATGCTCAACACCAAGTGAAGATTTTTTATTAATAGAGTTCTTTTGGGTCTTTTCCACTTTACAGTGTAATGCCATGTATGTTTATTCAGAAGTAAACTTCCTTCCATTCAATGACACTTTATCTGAAATACATGCACACTGGTAATCCAAGATGCTAATTTTATTCTGCTATTGCTAGAAATTAAGGTTTGTCTGCTGTCGTCTGCTTTGTTGCAGCTTTCTGCTTTTAGTTGTTTCAGTTGTTGTACATTTTAAAAGTGCATTTTTGTTTTCTGTCCTGTAAACTACCTAAATATGTACTGAGTGGTGGGAATGTCACCCTCTTCCTCCTCCTCTACATAATTTTGTATTTCTACAGAAGTCAAATGTAGTTCAGTGTAATTCAGATTAACAGCTATCTAGTTTATTAAAGATATAATAAACACAAAGAAAGCAGGAGATAATAGTGGTCCAAGAAAGACCCCCTAGAAACAAGATGAGATCAATGTTGTTTTATACAATCAAACACTAGGCTCAGTGGAACTACACATATGTTCAAAAGTGCACTTTTTGAAAGAATCTGAATCTTTGGGTTCTTTCCTTTGTTCGCTTGTATATTTGTTAGCTCTAAATCACTTGCTCTACTCAATAAAAAGACACATAATTAAGGGAAAATGACACAGTGTTTGCCCATAAGACTAGAGAAGGTATTTTGTCACCATTATGGCTCATTATATAAATTTGTCACCTCTTTGTAAGATATAGATGAGAGCCCCCAAATTAACATTATTTCCTCCTCCAGTGATGCCAAGGAAAATAATCAAGATTAAAGACAGAGTAGCCAGATGCTTTTCTCTTTTTTGCTGTTCTTCCAGAACTGTTTCAGATACAGCACATGGGGAGTACCAGTTTAGTACATGGATGTGCAGTTTCCATCAGGCCATAGATCTGCTTTGCATGACATACCACCTTCTGAAAGTCAGTAAACCAGGATCCCAGTCTGGGGGTGATTAAGGTTCTTAAAGGAGTGAATGGCACATTACAGCTCTGTAAAGCTTAAGACACACAGATTCTGAACACCCCAACCCCAGGTTATGCCAATTACATGACCCCATGCACAGGGAATCTGGACTATGCATATGCAAAGTATCTGCTTTAGAATGGAAGATTATGAGGATCACTGGAATGTTTGGTTTAGTTACTTTGGACCACACTGAACCGGCCTACAGTTTCCAAGAAGTAATTTACCCAGAACAGGAAGCGGTTCCTGATATGGTCCAGACATGATCCAGACATGGTCCAGAGAGGTCTATTTTGACAATATTTGGAATGGTTGGACTTGCATGTTCTGGAGAACAGTACAATGTTCTATCCCCAAATTGTTCATTTATACACACCACTAGACTGGGGCCAGAAAAGGGTGCTGGTGGATCATATCTTTGCATCCCTGCTTGTGGCCTATTAGACGTTGCTCAACTCTATCACTAAGCATTCCTCACCACTGACCATCGTGTATTAGCACAGCACTGCATCCCCAGTGGAAAAGTCACCATGCTATCTGGACAGAAACGTGCTGTCACATTCATCCATTCTTTTGCAAATGGCTATTTTATATATAAGTCATTCTCTGTTTCTGAAATCTCATTTTTTTGACACCACCCCCTTCCTCCCACCAACGAGTATACATTTGTATTATATTCCTCTCACAGGACCGTATGTGTCGAATGGACGATGGTCCATGCAAATGTATGCAATAATAAATGTCATAACTTTGGAAATGGCTGTCTTAGTTTTACTTCAGCTTGCAAAAGACTGGATTTTGCCTTGTCATTTCCAATGCAAGTAGATTAGCTAAAGTAAAATGTACATAAAGGGCAAAAAAGGATAAATGGATGTCCTCAGTTCTGCTACATTATCCCTTGAGTTCCATATCTGTCAGCTGAGCTTCTATTTTATGTTTAGCCCCATTCAGGCATTACCAGATGTAAGAATACTCACCACATGAGTGCAGCAGGATTAAGGCCCACTCTTACAGACAACCATGCTGAACACGGAATGCCTGCAGGAATCTGATATCATTAAAGCAGACTTGGTGAATGAGGGTGGAACCACACGTTACTCTAAATAACAGAATTACAAGAATGGGGCTATCCTTAAATTGGAATCTCAGAATCTTAGAGCTGGATTCTCAAAACATTGCAAGGGGGAAGAGGAGAAGACATAATGTACACATTCATGACAAACACAAACAAAGTAGCTAACCACACCTTAGTTTAGTGAGTTGCATGAAACCAGCCCATGAGTTCAGTTAATGGTTCAAGGTATTGTGTGAATTCAGAAAACTGGACGGAGTAAACCATGAGTCTAAAAAGCATGGGTAAGCAGATTTTTGTGAACGCAGCTTCAGTTGCTGAAATGTGAGAAGCACATAAATAGACCACAGAGTGGATTAATTCCATATAGTATAGAAAATTTTATCTGTAAAGGAATTTTTCAACACATATAAGTGTATTTGACAGATTTCCTGGTGCTGAACTCTTCAAAATTGGGCTCATGGAAAGCTTTCATTTTGCTGCACCATTGTGAACATAGAGCTGCTTTTGCTAGAACATAGAACAAACCAGTACTTATTGCGCACACACAATCCCTCATTTAAGGGGAGACTTAAGATTTTTCTTTAAAATATTTCTCATTCAATTTTTCTATCTCTTTTAAGAAACTGCGCCCCCTTTTTTCAAACTGAATACAGTATCTGCCTTGCAAGTATATTTATTAATAAGCCTTATTAATTGGAAAAGAACTATATTCATTTAGTCACTTTAGATTACAAATAATCTTCAAATTCATCTGTAGGTTTTTCTCCCCCCAAAAATACACTGACATTTAAGATACCAAGAATATTATGACTTTGTGGTCTATGTGAATCTTAATATTTAACAAATCCCTATGTGCTTAATTTTTGGAACTTTGGGGAAAAAACTCCCCTCTTTAACTTTAATGCCTAAAAAATAAGATGCAGTCAGAATCATAAAGAAATCCTATTGGATCATGAACTTTGGACAAGGTGTCCAAAAACAAAATCTTACTAGAAACAAATTCACTGGGACAAAGAATGACACACCACAGAGAGGAGGAAGGGCAGTGATAGCCTTGCTAACTCCAACCAGCATTGTTTAAGCTAGCACAGAAAACAGAAATAACACCTTCAGTCGTGCCACCGTCATTCACTTTTTTATTCCAGCACAAAAGAGAAGGACAAGGACGTCATTTGTCAGAGTGGGCATAAAACGTGTAAGGGTAAGAAAGAAAGCCATTGCTAACTCTGCTCTTGTTTTCTTTATTTATCTATACCATTACTGAGTGTAAAACATTGAAAGGATCAGAGTTAATCTGAGCATCAAATTCAAAATGTTCTGGCTTAGGAGCCACTGAGCCAGGATGAGTATCTGGCATGGTTGCAGGAATTCCAACCTCAAAGCCCTAGTTTCAGATCCCTTTTAAATGAAGTGTGATCCCTCCTCCTCTGGGGGAGATGGGCAGCATATAAATTTAATAAATAAATAAGTGCATCCTGCCAACGAAGATTGTTTTGTAGCAACATTCCTCGCCCTCTTCCTTCCTTCCTTCCTCTCCCTCCCAAAGGACTGTTTCTTTCATTCACATTCACCAACTCTGACCTGCTCCTTCTTAACTGGCCATTAACATGATTTTTACCAACCCATCCTAGCTCTACCCATGTAGTTCAGATGAACAAATGGGGCTGTAATGACCTGTATTTAATTAGTGTGCACAATAGCTGCTTTATTGATTTTACCGATATACGTCTAGTTATAGGAGTATGCTAATTAAGTAATTGATCACAGGACATATCTGCTGAGTTACAGAAATCTTGTAACAAATTGCAAGCCTGATGTTAAGTTTTCTCAAGCACAGTCACTTGCTTGTGGATCTCCATCCTTCCCTATCGCAATCACAATCAGCTGTTCAAGTTGATTCACGCTTTACAATTCGTTTAAAAAGCACTGGGATGTTTCTTTGTCCTAATTCCCTTTCAGATTTTGCCAATGGGATAGCCAAGGTAGCACTTTATAAATTTGACGGAAAGTTTAAGAAACCTTTACGGAAAGTATGATTTTGCTACCTAACATTTATGTAACAGCTTTCAAGCATTCATAATGCTTTCTTTCTCAGGAATTTACACAATTAGTTGAAAGGTGAACAAGTACAGTATCATCACCTTTATTTTGCAAACTACAGAGGCTGAAAAAAATGATAACAACTATCAAACTGTGGGAGATTTATAGAGATTATAGAGTTGGAAATTGACCCAGTTCTAGGCCAGCAACTTGTCTTTTAAGTTTTGGAAGCTGGTTAAAATCTTTATCCTCATCTGAGATTGTGTACAGCAGGAGGTGATCTACTGCTAGTATTTTTAGTGTTTGACTTTACTGTAATTTATTATTTTTATTACTTTGCTTGGATTTTTATAAATGAGAGTCACTCAGAGTCTTTTGGTTGGAGTAGCATACAAAATGTAGTAAATGAAATCAACTTTCTATTTATTGCAGGAAATTCAGAATGAAGACACCCAAACAAATGGTTGTTCTGCCTCCATTTGAAGATATTTGGTGAGAGAAAGCCCAGCACCCTTGGATGTTTCTGCTAATCAACTGCTAATGTCCAGCCAAAATATACCCCCCTTCCCCCATAACTTATTTTTATTAGATTAAGTCCTCTCCCCTGGGTCAACATCTTTGTCCTTTTAAATTTGTTTGCAACACAAATTCAGCCACATGATAGAAACAGGCAGAATACTTCTGAATAATTTAAGAACAGTTAAGGAGGCCCAACTCTAAACATTGGAGATCTCATGGACCCAATATTTGGATTGACTTCTGGACTAATCTAGTTCATTGTTTGGCTTGGTTTGGTTTTCCAACTTGGTCTGTTGTAGAATTCTAGAAAGTTCGAAAGCTTGTATATTCATCTGTCAATCAATCAGTTTATTACAGTCATAGACCAGTACAACTAAAAATTCACATAACATGTCTGCTTAAAAATCTTAGATATAATAATATCAAGCAAAATCTATATCATAATTATAATTTGGCCACCTAAATGTCATTCATACATGAAGTCAAATGGCCTATCCTATAGTGTAATTATTATTCCTTAAATTATTATATCCTACAATTATTGATCGTTATCTAAAATAAGGTGATGATAAAATGATAATATCTAAAATTGAAGTGTGTTGGTGATATTTCTGTCTGTTTTTTCATGGTCACCTACTTAGTCCACCCCTACCAAAATCGATTCCACTCAGCAAGGCCCCTTGACTCTCGAAGTAGTATTTTCAGGTATCTTTGGGAACTGTTAATGCAAACTAAAATACTAGTTGGCTGTAATCCATTACTGCAAAACCTTTCAGCAGCTTCCTATCCAATGTTGACGGATCTTTATTGCCGCCGCGCAGAACCTGGCTACCTGTGATATTCATGTGTGATATTACGGTTATTCCTTCTAAAGCTGTTGTCCAGCTTGGACTTACTCATGGCAAAACTGGTCTTCTTCTTTCCCCCATCTCCAGAAACCCATAGTTGTTTCTGCAATAGTGGTAGGAACTAACTGTATGCTCTAAGGTGCAAGAACAAGGATAGGAAATTTAAGAACTGTTTGAGAGTGAAAGTTTTATTCCCATTTTATGAATTCCTAGTTGAGCAATGGGGAGAAATACATAATTGGAAGAGCTGCAGTGAGCCTTTAAAATCATAATTTTGCAAAGCTTCTCTCATGCCCAAAGGTGCCTAAGCTTGTTGAACTATATGAAAATCTTTACACACAGATAGAATATTTGATGTTCAATAATAAGAAACAGGTGAGAATCCTCTGGCTTAATTTAGAGTTATACCTTGACTTTACTTTTCTGATCCAGAGCTATAGAAAAGAGATGGTGAAGAGATGACACACAGAACCAATAAAAAGTGCCAGAATAACCACTATATATACGGCAAGCATGAGGAATATATCCAGGTTTTGCAACACTGACAGATTTTCAGATCAAAATGCTTAAGAGGCATGTTGAAATTGAAATAGGATACATGAATCAAGGTCACATTTAAGGCTCTTGTTGTTGTATTAGCTAAAATCAGTTGCTTCTGGACCTTTCATTAATTTTAATCAAACTTGATTCATTTTCAACCAGCAATTTTGCTTTTTGCATAAGGTATAGCATAAGGTATGGGAAGCCTCCCATTCAACAACTCTGTCATTTTGGGGTGACATCGAAAATGATGTAAAACATGGAGTACAGGGGAGAAATTATTCTTATGCCTGCCACACAGAGCTAGGCAACTAATGATCCTTCCAGTGCAGTTGGGCTACAAATTGCAGCAGCCTTGGTTAGTACGGCCAATGAGGAGAATGATGGGAGCCACAGTTCAACAATTACCTTTCCAGCCTTCACAAAAGTTTTAAAAAATGTATCTAACCTTTTATTTAACATATATTTTATACCACTTCATATGCAGTCTTTTCAAAGTAGCGTACAGTAAAACTACAACTTAAAAAAAAGTTAATATAAAATCATTTGCATTAAAAGGGTAGGGGGAAAAAAAAAGGAAAAACCCCACATTTGTCTATACAGCTCACACAGTATAAGAACAATCGTCATCCTAAACTATTCAGATCCTTACGTGTCAAAAAGTAAAACCCGGACATTGGTTTGGTTACCTATATCCATTTCTTACAGTGGTTCCATCTGGCAATGGAATTATAATAAGGTTAAGGTGTCCATTTATATTCTGTTTTTCTACCAAAAATGACTCTCATTTATGAAAATGAAGGGATTAGACCGTTGATCTGCATCTTTACAAAAGCACCAAGCAAAGTAAGATCACCAGTCTGCTGGAACAATTTACTGTATCTGATACTAATGAAGTCGTAGAGGCTTCAATAACCAAGTTCTAGGCCAGCTAAGGGTCTACCAAGGCTGGACCCATCCATGATGTCCTCTCATTAGAGGTTTTTTAATTGCACTGTTAGGGTCCAAATCAATTCCAGTTCAAAGAACTTTGACCCAACACCAGCATAAAATCTTAATGATTGCTACACTCCAGAAAGCAGTATCTACAAATAAAATATTTTTGTAATTACACAATTTTGATATCTTAAATACCTGTATCTGTTTTTCTGTTTACATGTTAAATGCATAAAGTGAATACTACATATAGGCATGGATATTAACAAGTCTGCATGAGTGGCCTATTTCCAATAAAGTGTGGCACATAGTGAACTCCATTTAGAAGCATGAACTGAAGTTAGAGATTCCAGTTGGGTGTTAAAGCAAACTGGAGTTCTTAAAAAGTAGGGCAGGATGTAAGATGTGCACGTCTCAAAACACAGGTTGTACATTTCACTTAGCAACGCAGTATAAACAGATAGCAAGAGAGACAGTATAATATTAGAGAAACGTCCACCTTCTTGTTTGCTGTAGAAATACAAAATAATAGTGTGAAAGTAATCTTTGAAGGGACTCAATTGAAAACAGTTCTGGAGACCCAGTTTAATTTGTGAAGTGCAAATCATTTCTCAAACACAACTTCCCCATGATACATTCTCACACTTTAAGAATTCCTAAATCCTACCACTGGGCCTAAAGCTACCCCAACATCATTGTAATAAATTGTGTTACTTGCCTCTACCTACTGATTGTGATAGTAAAACACTATTCCAGGGTCCCTCCTGGACTCACAGCTACTGCTAGATGGACAGCTGGAGGACATGGTCAAGGGGGCTTTGCCAGCTTTGTTTGGCATACCAATTGTGGCCCTGCCTAGAGCAGGAGTCAATCTTAAAGGAAATCAACTCTGATTGCTCATTGGAAGGATTGATAATGAAGCTCAAGCTCAGATACTTTGGTCACCTAATGCGAAGAGAGGACTCTTTGGAAAAGACCCTGATGCTGGGAAAGATGGAAGGCAAAAGGAGAAGAGGACGGCAGAGGATGAGATGGCTAGATAGCATCACTGAAGCAATGAGCATGAAATTGAGCAAACTCAGGGAGGCAGTGAAAGATAGGAAGGCCTGGCGCAATATGGTTCATGGGGTCACGAAGAGTCGGACACGACTTAACGACTGAACAACAACAACAACTAGAGCAGGAGATCCTGTCAATTCATGTTTTGATCACCATGTACTGAGATTACTGCAATGTGCCATACATGAGCTGTCTTTGAAGACAACTTGGAAACTATAATTCATAAAAATGTAGACATCTGGCTGTTGGCAATGAAAGCTATCACAGATATGTAACACCTAACCCTAATTCTGCATTGGCTTCTGGGTGCAATTATGTGGCTGGGTGCAATTCAAAGGGCTGTTTCTAATCCATGGCTTGGCTCCCAGAGGATAAAGACATTCAAGATGGCTTCTGCCAAGTAGAATCATCGAACTATACAATATGCTCATTTATTTATTTATTTATTTAGTTGTTTATTTTATTTATTTATTTCCTCCCTCCCTCCCTCCCTCTGTTTGGGGAGGTATGGGAGTGGGGGCCTGAAAGCAACATTTTTCAAAAGCCAGATTGGCACAGACCTTGACCCTATTCCAAAGGCTAGTGAAAATAGTTTGGAGAGTGAGGAAGTAGTCACTCTGACTTGGTTGGTTAAGCTGTTGTGGATGTGCATTATGAATTTTATGCCATTTTGTTACAACACCAGAGGTGTATTATGTGATTATGACGGCATACAAAATTGGTAAACAAATATTCCACATCACTAATTTGAACAGGTATGATGACTTGGAAGAGGCCTTAGGCTGTAACTCCTGTTACTGTCTTACCAGTGGCCGTTAAAGCTAAATTCCAAAGCATTTAAAGGACAGATTGCTAGATCTTGCTCGTTTTCCTATTGAACTGCATTTCCTCAGCCAAAATCTATCACAGCCAATGTTTCAACAAATGTGGCCAGAATCAAAGGTATATAGAATTACAGAGGCTATTCTTACTTGACATTTGCTTCCAGATATTCCTTTTGCCCAATACCTCTTTCACTAGTTGAGAAGCACACCGTGATGCATAATAAATAAAATAACCAAAATCAAATTTAGTCCAATTCCTGTCTCCTAATCTGTGAATGGATAACCAACATTAAAGTTACGAAAGTATCAGTAGATTAGCATCCTCTTTTACTATTAAAAAAACCAGAAACTTAAAATGTTCATAATCCTTCTCATAAGGCTCACTCCAGAAAGACCTCTGTGGATATGGGTAAATTGTTCCATTATCATTCAATCAATCAATCAATCTTGATATGAACTTATATTACAGTTTTACTTATATTTTTACTCATTTTTATTTGTATGTTTACAATGGCTTTTTATTTTATACTTGATATGGTCAATAGACTAAATCAATAAAGTTGACTGATTGATTGATTGATTGTTCCATTAGGAGGGCACCTCCACCAGGAATGAACTTTTCCTTACCCCAATCCACATCAACTCCAAAGAAGCACAATGTTGGGTTCCAATACAGAAAACCGATAGATAGATGGATGGATAGATACATAAGATAGAATTTTTCCCCACAGTATATTGCTTTAAGTGCTTTTTGGCAGAACATTCATCTTACAAATATCTGAAATAATACTACACATACAGGGGGCTTCCTTATCAGTCCACAAACTCCACAGATTTTTATATTGGCCACTAGAAGAACTGCTTTATAGGAGTTGGCCAGCGCTAGGTCAGCCTTCCCATTTAATTAACTCCTGTAACTTAGACTCTTCATTCCCCGCAAGAGATTCAAGATTAGGCACATAGGTGTTATCACCTCCTAGTAAATCAAAGTTTGCTTATATGTCACCACAAACTGTGGGCCTGTTCTATGACAGAGAAGGCACTGAAAATGAAGACCCCAAAGCAAATATTACCCACCAAAATAACGGATCCTGAGAGCCAATATTAATTATCCTGGGACAGAGAAAGTTGAAAGCGTACTTTCTGTTTATAATCAAAATTCTGATGACAGTAATTTTTTTGAGTGCCAGGCTTTTTCAGAGGGAGTATATCCAGGTCTGAGCAATTCCATTCGATTTGCAATTTCCTGTTTTTTGAAAGGCAAGAATGCAATAACATGAATTGTGCAATCTAGTTCTGGTCTTTTCATTGTGGCTTCACCAGAGGTCAAGATGTCTACCACCACTGGACTGCAATGGCTGCATAAACCTTAATGCTTATCTGTTCCTCTAGAAGCTATACACAGTTGTAAAAAAATATATTCTAGTACTTTTCTTTCATTTGAAAATATGGCATATGCATTCATAGCAGGGGAATAAAGCATTATGCATACAAAAAGCATACAAAACCAATCCTTTGTAATTTTAGCTGACATATTAGCTAAATTGTATCTCACTGCACTATCTAAAAATCAAAATGATGTTCCAGTTGGATCAGACTGATTAAAAGTGAGTTGCAGCTACACAAAAACATATGAATACTCTAGAGAGAACAAATCAAACCCTAAATTAAATACTGTTGATTCCTGGTGGATCAGAATCTCAGTACCAGGTAACCAGTGGTTCTTTTAAGTATTGAGATGTACAATTATTGCACATGAAAGCCTTCATACATTATAATAAAATAGATGGTGAACCACTTCTTTTACAAGTGTTGTGCCTGAGGAGGTAAATGTTTGAAGAATTACCTAACACCCAATAAGCAATACATCTATCTTAGCATTCAGATGATCTGGAAAGGTAACGGAAATACAAGTACTGTCCTCCACAAACTGCTCTATACTCTTCACTGTTTTACAAACCACAGACCTTTCGACTTGCTCTGAAACATAATGGCACACTTATTTAAAGTATCCTATTTGTCCGACTTAAAAGATCCAGGAAACATGTATAAATTGCTGTTCAAAGTATGGAAGATTACTGATAATGTGGCATTTCACTATAAAAAAATGTTCTCAAATTTCTGCAGATTGGCATTTGCAGTCCGCTCGTAGAATCCCGATCCACTACCACCGACTTTCAGTCGATCCGGTGAAATATACAAAGAGCACAATGAACTAAAAAAAAAGAAAGAAAGGCAGAGTTTCATCCATAGCAGCAATGAAGTACAGCTCTTGGTTTTATCAGCATGTTAAGTTTTATCCATTTACTATACTGAGCACCAAAAGCTGTCCCTGAGGTAGCCAGATTCCGGCTCCTACGAAGTATGTAAAGGAGACCAACAATAAAGTGATGGATCATCAAGGGAACTTAATGAAAATTGAGAAGAAATCAGAAATAATTTATCAGAGAGCTGTTCACTGTAGAAAAACAAGGTAGCATGAGGGATTTATTTATTTATTTATTTTTCTTTCTTTCTGGAGAAATAAGCTTTTTGTAGGGTTGAGAAATAACTCAAATAATGGGGAATTCAGAGTGGTGAAATAAAAGGATTGCTCTCATCTGATTCTCGTGGTATGCACATTTTCCTGTGTCAAAAAAAAAAGATTTGTAGAGACACTCACGCCAAACCTCAGGAGAGAAAAATTTAAGCATTCTTGTCTTGTCCATATGTTGTCACTTCATCTATACCATAATTACTTAATCCCCTGAAGCAAAGCCCAGCTATAAATCATACTACAGGCCACATACCAAACTGTGCTGTTAACAATGTAATGAGACATATCCCAAATGTGTTATTCCAGCAACTCATTTTATTAATAATACTGTTAGCAAATCTTTGTAAAAAGGCAGCGAACGATTTTATTTATTAATGAGAAAAACTTAATACAGCAATCACCAACTTAGAAAAAAGTTTTCTGAACTAAAACAGGATAGATATTTTATGTTCTTATATAGTTTCCACCAGGCTAGACAGAAGTTACCTTCATGAAAGCAGCATACTGATTTACAGAAAATTAATCATCATCCTCATCATCAATACAATTATCTTGGCCAGTTGGTTGAGGAAGAACATCTTGTGAAAAATGCATCATCAATGATGAGGCTGCAGCCAGGAAAAGTTAACCTGGCAAAAGAATAATCAATGTTGCAGGAAGGCAAAAATGGAGGTGGGAGAAATAGAATCATATAAGCAAGATTCCTTGGAGGAAAGGTGATGTTAAAATTTAACTGAAATTGCACTTGCTTCAGAGTCACAACTAAGAAATGGAATGATTTTCAGAGAATAGAAGATGGTAGCTGAATAATACAGTTCTGCACATGTCTAGTTAGAACAAAGCTCTACTGAATTTAACTGTGAATAAGTCTTAGTCTTTCAAAAGGACTGTTGCTAATATGAATAATAACAATAACAACAACGATAATTTATCAAACGTGTATGCCACCTGACTTCAACAACTCCGGGTGGCTCACAAGAAAGAAATTACAGTAGACAATGATACATTGAAGAATTGTGAACAAGATGCAAAATACTCAAGTTCCTTTACCTTAAATCAGTGTTTCTCAACTTCGGCCACTTGAAGATGTGTGGACTTCAACTCCCAGAATTCTGGGAGTTGAAGTCTACACATCTTCCAGTGGCCAAGGTTGAGAAACACTGCCTTAAATATTATTTAATATGCAAGCTTGCAGATACAGGCAATTCAATATTTTTAAACTACAGTCATACGAATTATTCATGCGTTTAAGAAAGCTTAAGGGACGCAGATTCAAAATGCTACAAAATGCAATTCCTGAGCCCACTGTACTCTAGCATTCTTCTGTGTAAGTATTTAAGCCTTTTTTTTTTTTAATAAATTGTCACTTGAGAACATGCCCTTATTTGCTTTGGGATATTTCAGGGTGGGCTTGAACCACTAGCCCTGGTCCCAGGGCCTCTGCTTATCTCTCAAGTATAAGCTAGAAATGATATTTATGCAATTAGTAACAGCATGAATGTTTTCTGCGACTGAACAGAGAGGGCCTGGAAGAGATGCAAATACTTAAAACTTCCCAACCCATTACTTGAGGATGAACTCTTAATTTGCTACTGACTCTGAATGCAACAAAATACATTCATGCCATTTCTAATTGCATAAATGGTGCCACTTTTCATTGGGCCCTAGGCCAGATACGACACTTGGAAAGTGCATTGTTTAGGAGCGACAGGCCCATCCTTCATCTATTCAGACAATCTGATGTTGAAATCACGGTTTTGTATATGGAGGTACACATCGCTTGTAATAGGGAGATCGAGAAGTGCCAAATGGCGCTGCGGTCTTGTATTAGCTCCAGAACCATTTTCTTTCTGAGAGGCAGTTTCTGCCTTCGTTTACAGCAATCACTCAGTTATTCATGCATCCAAACTGATCTTTAGCCAGAGACAATATCATTTTTAACACTAAGAGGGAATATCAAAAGAATATCCACAGTCAATTCTTTGTTCATTTAGACAGGCGCAGATTACATTCTACTGAGAGAAGTCAAATCTAAGAATCAATGCTTATGCTAACTGAATGGGCTTTTGGGGTACGTGTATGTGTGCCTCAATGTTCCCTCAAGATGCCTCCATATTTACCATGTATATACACACACAAACAAACATCATTCTGGTAAAATTGAGAGACAGTGTGCTGGAAGTGAGGGGTTGCCAGGGGATAGAAACCATCAAAGGAAAATAAGTAATAAGAAAAAAAGGGCAGAAAGGGGAGAGCTGTGATAAACACATTTTAGCCAAATATGCTGCTCCAGAAAAAAAAAAGCATCAAAACAAGTTTCATTATCAAGATTTGTGGGCCACCTCAGCCATATTTCACTGCCATTTGATCTTTTCTCCCCTCTCCTACTTACTCACATATTAAGATAACACAAAACCTAGGGGGTAGCAGTATGGCAGTAGAGGAGAACAATCTAAGTGGTGGCAGTACAGGGTTTTCTGTACCTCAGCTGCTTCCTAGTGGGCACCCACATTTTTACCCCCCGGATTTAGTCACCCTATACTTCAGCGAAATCTTAGCCAGTGTTCCTCATCCTCAGCAACTTGAAGATGGGTGGACTTCAACTCCAGCCAGGCTGGAGAATTCTGGGAGTTGAAATCCACCCATCTTCAAGTTGCTGAGGTTGAGGAACACTGATCTACTCCATTACAGCCAGCAAGTGCCCACTAGCAAATATGGTGCTAATACTCACCTACCTTAGAGAATTATAGCAACAATTATCTGGAATGAATGAAAATGCTTTGCATTTCTTTTCAGTACAATGACCAAGCGTAATCTTGGAATGTAGAGAGTCATAGGAACAGTAATGTATCAGTTTCACAAGCTAGTCTGACTTAACGACTGGGTGTATACATCATAAGCCATGAATTGATTAATCATGATTTACTGAAGAAACAAGTGGTTGGATTCATACAACACATTAAGTCGTACCAACTACAGTGGCTCTATTACCCCAGGTTAAGCCCAAATTAAGCTAGCTATATTAGAGTTTAGTGTGTGAACCTACATTAGAGTTTAGTGCATTTACCGTATTTTTCCGACAATAAGACCCCCCCATGTACAAGGCGACCCCCATTTTTCCAACCCCAAATTAAGAAATCAATATTTTAAAGATAGTGCAGAACACATTTTTATTTAGTAATTAGTTAACATTGACCTGATACACTCGGTGGGAGGAGGTCCAAACCGTCTCTCTGCAGCTCTATTTCCAGGCTCTTTTGCATAACTGATTACATTCAATCACGAGTGAAACTGCCGATAGCTTCTCTCTGCAAAAGCCTTCCTCTAATTGGTTTGTTCAGCATCAGCTGACGTCAGTTACGTAAGGCTTGTGATTGAAGGAAGTCTGTTTGGGAGACAAGCTATTTCACTCGTGATTGGAGGCTGGCAATAGGAGGAAGCCTCTCTGCAGAAACAAAGTATGGGCAGTTTTGCAACCACGCGATTCTCTCCTCGGCTGACTTCCTTGAATAAGACGCCCTTCAATTTTTAGGGTAAGGATTTTAGAAAAAAGTATCGTCTTATAGTCGGAAAAATATGGTATTTAATTTATCTCTTATTCAAGAACTCAAGGATGGATGGAGAGAGAATGTTGGGCCCAGAATCACTCACTGAGCTTTCGTGAGTTATGTAGTCAATTTTGGCTCTCCTGATGTACAGCAAACACCTCTTGAAACTAAGGAAAGTTGTAGAAATTACTGTTGAGGGTGGAATCAACAGACTACAAGGCAAACAAACAAATAAACCAAAATCCACGGGAGCTCAGTTGTGACTGCTTATTTCATTTTGGCCCCTAAAGAAAAGCCAGTATTTCCTAGACTCACTCATCATTAACCGCTATTTCATACCAACACTCCTAACACAGAAACCTCTACAAAACACTCCTTTTCTGGCACACCCTCACGCTGTTCAGTTAATCTCAGACAATCAATATCTTATAGTACTTTCACTGCCATCATCATTAACAGACTAGCATGCTGACTTATAAGCAGTTAAAACCATGAGTATCCGTATGCTCTTCTCTCAAGTGTGTGTGTGTGTGTGTGTGTGTAACATAAACACACTACTTTCTAATGCAAAGGAACATATCTCCTGCTTCTTATGCTGCAAAGCTCTTTATTTTATTTGGGCATATGATTATATTGCGGACAAGGAACTGGAATGAAAGTAAAATAAGACATCCAGTAGATCACACCAAGCTGAGTTTGGAAGACCCCTTACAACATGCCTTCTTGTAGGCTTATTCTTATTAGCAGCATAGCCCTATAACTTTCCAATGAAGGATGGTATTGGGCTTTGGTTGGTCATCAGGAATCAGAAAGCATATATGGGTATCCCCACCAATACCTAATAATGCCTAAATCATACTTAGGAAAGCGAAATTCCAACCAAGCCCTTTGTGCCAAGACATCAACTCTTTGGTATCATCAGGGCAGGTGACAAAAGAAGGGAAATGCAAATAATTCAGGCCAAAAGAGAAATTCCAAAATCAGGATCCTTCCAGTTCTGGAAGCTTCTTCCTCCTACCATGCCAGTCATGGATTACTGCTGTCCTGCATCTTCCAGAAAATCTTCCACATCCTCTCATATCTTTCCAGAGATGGACATTGACGTCATTGTCTGTTTGGACTTCAAGAGCCATCCTAATGTACCTGTTGTACTTTCACATTCCTGCAGTCTCATCTCTGAAATCTAAGTAGGACATGTGCTGTATTGAGGTTGATGAAAACGATTTTCTTAAAACAGGCATTGGATTTACTTTTACTTCTTGGGTGTTACAGAGTGACATTCAATACTTTATGCAAGGCATTATGTCTGCATCTATGCTATTCTAACAGAATAACAAGCACCAGAAGTGATGCTTGCGTGATGCCTCAAGCATTCAAATACCCTCAGGTGCTACAGAGGGAGTTGGAAAAGAAGACTACTCAGTAAAGACTACCCATCTAAAACTGTGATTTAGTTTTAAGGAACCTAAAACAACATCCTGCTGCTGTTGCTTTCCTTCAGAGAAGGAGATAGTGAACCTAAAAGAGCTTTCTCCTTTCAGTGTCCATGCATGGAGCACCCTACATTCCCATAAGAACAAAGCCTGAATCTATCCATCTCCAAACTGGAACATAACAAGGGGGGGGGGGGGGGGGACCTTATGCAGTTCTTCTAAAAGGATCTGAAAATACCACAAAGAAAAAACTTTTTTGTATCAGTGACAGATATGCCTATTAAACCAGATACAGTTCGATGGAGAGATATGCCTATCAAAGCATAAAAAAGGAAGACACATTTTATTAGCAAAAAAATCCAACATGCTGCTGTAACAGGTTACTATGGTTACTGTTTAACAAATCCAGCCCTCTACAGTCAAGTCAATTGTATTCCATAAACAGGTCTAGAAATGAACATTTGATACATCTAAGCACCACTTTTGCAAGGCCAGAATTGTTCTCCCTCCTTTATGAATGTGGAATCCTGTCAAAGGATCAGCGGATAATCTTCAGGCAGTTTTCTGAAATTGTTAACGGGAGACACTATTTCACCCTGCAGCAGACAGCATTAAAATTACAGCTGGGCTCAATTGGCATTCTGAAATTTGCAATTGGTGGACAGAAAAATCGGGAAGACCATTTTTTTCTATTTCTCAAGGGGAAGAAAAAAATCCCTAACCATTTCTCAAAGGCAGGTTGCTCCTCAGAGATGGCATGGAATGACTAACGTCCCCCCCCCAAAAAAATCAATGCAAAGAAATTCCAGAACTAGAAAATAGGAATTTGGGGAGTCTTGGTTTATCAAGAATAGAAAAAGTGGGAGCATTCCTTTGCGCAGAACACTAAGCAATTATAACATGTTATTTTATCCTGCCATACTTGCAAATGTAAACTGAAATCATTTGGCACTCTGACTGGTATGAGGAACCTTTCTTTAGCATTTGTGACATTTATAACCGACTTGCTTCCAGTGAAACCAGCCATGGAAGTTAAACCCTGTCATTCTGGCTAAGTTTGGCCACATTAATTCATAACTAAATTAACTTTTCCAGGACCTATTCTAGGGGCAAGAAACTTCTTACACTCCAGATGTTGCTAAAATACAACTCCCAGCATCCTCACTAGGTATGATGGAATGGACTTATGAAGGCCATGCTCAGAGAGATAAGCGTGTTCTTAGCACCCAACAGGAGCGTGGGAAGTTCAGGAAGATGAGGCTGGCACCTCCCTAAGGAATTCACAGTGTTGTGGCTGGCTGGCTTGGGAAGTAGGGTTCAGTCTGGGGAGATTTCTGTCTGGAGGTTGAAGCTAATAAATGCAACAGAATTGTATTTGCATTGTCTCTTGGAGTTCTTTGGGCTGAACCTGACACTAGGAGAAGCGGTAGGGCATTCTGGTTCATTTAAAATAACCCCACATCTAGCCACTGTCACATGTCTTAGTTCTTTGCCATGAAATTTACCAACCACCATTCAGTACTGAGCATATATGAACCTTCTACTTTTGACAAACGGGCAACGCTTTTGTCATTGCAGGTAAGTTTCCCTAACATCTATCTAGTTTAGAAAAGACCACAATGAGATACAAAGAGGTTAGGAATACACCAATGAGATGTACAAATTGGTGCTTAGTTAAACAAGCAGTGTGCAGCTTTGATTTATATATGCATCGTACAACTTAGAAGGCTTTGGTGCTTTGGAAACCACAAGAGAGGCATGAAACTAATTTGGAAAGTACAAAAATGAATTCAGGGATGGTCGAAATAGCTCTGTAGTAGGTGATGTCAATGTGGAGGCCAAACTTAGTTTGTGGAAGACAGGTCTACTGCAGCATATGCCTTCTTACCAAATTTGATTGTTTCTGTGCAGAACCCTTCCAAGAATTCCCCACTTCACTATGGGCCCATGGTTGAAAAGGTTTTGTTCTCACATGAGGTATAAATTTCCAACCAACTCCCCGTAATATTACTTTCCTAATACAGCAGGAAAAGCCCTGATTTTGTAAAAGTCTTTACACTCAATTCCTTTGTTAGCACTGCAACAACTGCCACTGGGCTCCACAGCTTATTGATTATGCACCATTAAGTCAGTGCTAACTTTTAGCAATTGTATAGATCAACCTTCTCCAGGATGATCTGTCTCCATCCTGGTCCTTCAGGTCTTCCAACCACAAAATTGCTGAGTGATTTCACCACTTTCAGCTGAAATGCTGGCTAATTATTTCACCATTTAGGAACTTATATGGGAATCATAAAGTTGGAAAGGGCCATTGGGACTATCAAGTCCAACTTCCTGCTCGCTGCAGAAGTTCAAAGTAAGACAGTCCTGACAGATGGTTGCCCAGCTTCTTCTTGAACACATCCAGTAAAATGTAATTAGTTCCACTATCAGCAGTTGAATCAGCAGGCAAAATACAACTATAATATCCCAGAGGACATGCATACAAGCTACCTTCAGAGACCATGCTAAGCCATTGCTTGCTGAACCATGCTTGTTAATCAAGCCCTAATTGACTGGATTTACACAATACACTAAGGCAAACCCAAACAAACCACACTGCAGCTTAGCATATGTAACCCAGATAACAAAGACATTGAACCATTTTCAACTGTGTCATAATCACCATTCCAAAGTCTATATGTGAAAGCAGGAGACAATGAGTTTGTAATGGGCTCTCCAGCCTGTGCCTTCCATTCACAACTTTTCCATATTCATGAGAAAATCAGTGGCTGGATTGGTTAAGCATCTTGTGTTAACCCCACAAGGAAACAAATCATGGCTTATCCAAATATGATTACCATTATTCATGCAGCTATTATGAATGTGCACAATTAGGTCTGTGTTAGGCGGAATGCAAATCTTCTTGTGATTACATACATTATAAATGAAAATGGAGTGTGTATTTCCTCCATGTGCTCTTCTGTTTTTTTCTCTTTGGAAGTTGGCTACGTGCACTTTTATTTCTTACAGAGGAAAACCAACAGGCTTGTTTGAACCCTGACTGGCACTGAATTCATGTACATAACGCGTAACCTTAGAAAAACAGGTTGACTTTTTTGCTCCACCTACAGGGCATGTGAAAACCAAAGACAAAATCTTTATTTGATTGCAATGACATCGTCCAGATTCCTTAACTCTCAGTATTTCAGGGGATGATAGACATGCAAGTGAAGGGATTTCTGTACAAATTCATAGCAGCCAAGGATAAAGCCTCAAGATCTGTCAGATTTATCAAAGAAAAAAAAAATAGACTAACTGTTCTTCCCTCCTCTAAGGGGGAATATAAAATGGACACCTTTGTTCACAGTGACTGAAACAAATGCTGCATGCCAGGAGTGCTTCCACGTTCTTTTGTCTTCACATTTGGATGGAGGGAAATAGAATTTTCTTCATATAAAGACCTTTAAAACTCAGGGTAAGCAGCTGGAGCGCTGGCTTAAAACTCAACACTCATCTTGGTGCTAGCCCCAAGCTTGGAGCTTTTTCATGGTGTTTGGGCAGAATGACTGTATTCTTACCTTTTGAAGAAAATATTAGTGGAGTTAACAGCCCCAACAAGGCTACAGACAGGCCTGCTTTTGCTGTGGTGCTTAAGATGCATAATTTACAAGAGACTTTCTGCATCAAGAATGCTACAGGGAGCTCCAAATTCAGATTGATTATCATGGGGTTGAAAACAAGCAGAACTCCATTCAGATTTCATGCTGTCTTGGTCCCCCTCCAAATTTGCTAGTGGCACTTTCTTCATCCAAGAAGTTGCCTTAAGAGACTTCACTTCAGCTTTCAGCCAAAGCATGCCCTTTTTTTTTTAATCTATATTAAAGTGCCTCCCTTGCCCAAGGCTAAAAGGACAGCAATGTTCACTTCAATTTGTGCATTCTTTCAGCATCCAGATAGGAAGATTCATTGCTCCTTCCATTTTTCAAGCACAGCAACATTTAAATATTCTCACTGGGTTTTCATATAACCCAAGTCTCATTTTAGTCATAGTTTATTCAGCTAGAATGGTGTGATTAGCTAAGTAAGTGGCTACAGGTATGCTAAACCAAAAGAAAAAAAAAAACCCATGTCTGAACACTACTATCTAACCGCTAGTACAATCCTCCACTGGAACTGGATTTAGGAACACAGACTGAGCCCAAACATAGTTTTTTTTTTTTCCTGGGGGGGTCGGGGGGGGTTCAGATTCCCAATCTCTTAAGTGAGGAGCAAATGTGTTTTGTTTCCAAATCTCCTTACGGTTTATTCAGTAAACCAATGCTAAGCCTACCAAGGCTTAGCATGATATGCGAACAAAATCTCAGAAATTCCATCTCTGAATGATCAAAGTCGTAACAAAATTAGTAAGAGGGAGAATAAGTTTACAGCACCACTCTTTTCCCACAACTTCCTTAAGCTACAGTTAGATTCATACAGTACATTGCAGTAAGCCATAATATGGTTCATTGGTTTTGGTTTAACACATTAGGTGCTCTAAGCTTTTCTGGTTTGTAAACTATGGCTTATGGCTCCACTTGTTATCTGAACCTGGCTGATTGGATTTAGGAACAGAAAACAAATCATAGCTTATCATGCTGTTTAAATATCCTTTTTTGATATCACAATGTTTATTAAAGTTTACAGATAGAAAGAACTAATACAAATTAAGGAAAGTATAGAAAGAAAAAAGTGTGAAGAAAAAAGAAAAAAAGAAATATATAAAAGAAAAAAGAAAAGAGATATATAAAGGAATGACTTCCCTCTTCATCAAGACAAGTACAATTTCAGTAACTTAACACCTTGTCTGATTTTACCACAAAAAATCTCTTCCTCCCATATCTCATCTTCTCTCTATAAACAAATTTTAAAACCACATCACTCAGTCTTAGTCAGCAAAAGTCCATTAAGAAGTACCAGTAATAACAGCATATATATTTTAACCTTAATCAAATAAACCAACTTTGTATTCCTTTCCTTTCATTAGCATAACTTATCACTTTCTCTAAAAATACCAAAAGGATCTCTTCTTCCCCTATCTTATCTCTTTACTATAAACCAATCTTTAAAGCCTTGTCATTCATTCCTGGTCCAGAAAAATCTATTAAGAGTTATTAGAAACAACAACATATATTTGTAACCTTGATCAAATATAACATGCTGTATAAATATCTCAAGTTACAGATTTCCTACAGGGCCCAGAGAAGATATGGAATTATTATTGTTACTGTTGTTATTATGTGATGGAAGATTTTGCCTTAGCAACACTCTGCCAGCTTCCCTTGGAGAAATCTCTCCAGGTTTCCTCTAGCATTCCTTAAACTGATTTTTGCTCGCACCATGGGACTCCCCTTTCTTCTCCTCCTCTGAAACTCTGCGTATGAATCACAAAGCTGCTCAAGAGATTTGAGGTTTTGAAGGAAAAAGAAAAAAAAATCTGTGCCAATAGTATTGTCTGTATTCCTGCCAGGCTGAAAAAAGATGGATATGTTGAACGTTTGCATTGTCTTACACGCAAGGAGAAAACAATCTGGCTTCAGATTCATATTAAATAATGTTGCAGTAACACAGCTAGCTCAAAATCATTTTAGACTAACCATGCTGGAGAACATACGTCATTAACAGAGTAACCATGGATTATGTTCTCTACAGTTTCATTTCTTAGAGTAGACTTATTTCAGAGTGTGGTATCCAAGTTTTTTTCCCCAGGCAAACTAAATACACACACAGAATTCATTAATAGTTCTAACTGACTCTAGAAGAGCTGTCCAACTTTTAAATCTTGGTGTTCAGGTTAAGTGTCACTGTGGAGCTGGCAAAGATGTTTTTTTCTTTAAATGAATAAAAGGGGGGGGGGGGAGAGAAGATGCAGCTATCTTATTAGGGCCATCATTTTCACCAAACAGCAGGGTTTTTAGATAATGGCAACATGCAGCTACTTGCAAGCTGTTAACCTTAACACTTGGTTGTAGCTGCCAAAATCTCAGCATAGTTTCTGGCTTTCTTCCTAAAAACTTGCAAGCTCTTGTGACAGGAGGGATGAGGAGTCAACATTTCAGGAGTGCTTTGCATGCATATAAAATAATTAAGCTTCTGAAGGATGACCTGACCCAGTTGTACAAGTCCAATAGACAGATTAGAAGCACGATATCCACAAATCAACTGACTCAGAAATCAGATGGAATTATTTGAAGGCATACTTAATTAGGCATTATGTATAAGCTTTTGAATTCTTGCAAGCTGGACAACATTCTAGAGAAGAAACTGCAGCCAGTAAAGCTTCAAGGGATGAGGAAAAATATCAAAAAGGACTTTCACAATTGCATTGCTTGTTTTTAAATTTGACTCTTGCCTTGGGAGGATCTTGCATACTAGATAGCTCAAAGTCATCCCTATCCAGACAGCTGAAAACCTTCAACTAGAAATAGAACTTTTTTTTTTTTTTTGAGGAGGGAGATTAGCTAGCGTGAAACCAGGAAGTATAATAGAGCCCAAAATTGAAGGAGAAACCTTTTGCCCTTCAACTGGTCCTGAGAGACTCTCAGCTCTGAAACCATAATACTGCAGCATTTTAGAAGTGTCTTTATAACATGGCTTATATATAAGGCAACACAGGGTAATTTTAAGACAATGCTTATGAGGAATTCTCCTTTAACTTCCCTTCCCCCATTCATAGATGTGAGTTTCTGATCAGGTTTAATGCCAATGTTTCCCATAATGATAAAACTTCCAGTGTGGGAAGTGGAGCAAGCCCACAGGAATCTGCTTGGAAAGCCGACTGGATTACGG
This sequence comes from Liasis olivaceus, assembly GCA_030867105.1. Taxonomy (NCBI): domain Eukaryota; kingdom Metazoa; phylum Chordata; class Lepidosauria; order Squamata; family Pythonidae; genus Liasis; species Liasis olivaceus. Next base: position 18,003,195 of record CM061361.1, read on the forward strand.
ATCCTGACAATGCTGATCACCTTGATTCTAAAAAGCCAAATGTTAAAGACAATATTAAGTCAATCATTTTTGTGCCCCTGTCCCTCAGACTGAGCAGCTCCTCTGAGCAACCCACATTGACTCACTTTTTGGCCAACCAGTCGGGGGGCGGGGGGGCTAATTTTCTCCATCTCTGGCTGACATCACTGCAGCCTCTGGTGGCTAGCACTGGGTCCTCTTTCATTGTAAAGAAAGCTCTCTGAACCATCTGAGGTCAGATCTCCTTGAGCCTAGTCAGCTTGACCGTGAAGATGCTGTATGCTGAGATGGACTTGCAGCTATAGCCCAAGAAGGCAATTAGTCTTTCAGAAGGTGACATTACCTCCTTGAGTACACTGCTTCCTTAAACCACAGAAACACAGCCTTCCTAGATCCCCAGAGCAGCTCCTGTTGAGTGGGTTCTGCAGCACAGAAAAGCCTCCTGGAGTCACTCGATTGGTTAGGTCCAGATCAGACAATGAAGGGGTATACCAATGCCCACCCTCCAAGCTGGGCTAAGCCCCCAGTGCTTGGACAGCAATGGCTTCGTGAAAGCCATGGAACATACAGAGCTGACACAAACAAAGAGTACATTTCTTCTCTTCTTCCATGAACTGTTGGGGCCTCTGTCTACCACCTGTCCTCAAGAACCAGGATGTATAGTTCTTAAATACTTGCTTGCCTAACAGTCTTTGCTAGACAACCGCTGCACAGCAGAGAAGGGTAAAAGCTAACTGTGAGAAGTTGACATGGAAGATAGAAGTTATTTCTTTTTCTCCATTTCTGATAGGCAACCATTATTTTCCTTTCTTCAAATTTCCATTTTGGGAAGAGCTTCCAAAGTATGGATTTTTCAGCAGCCCCATAGAGCACCTTGCAAACATATTCCCTGTGTGCTAGATAAACTTTCTGTATCACCTTAAAAGTGATACAGGAGTGCTGTATATAAATTCAGTTCCACATCTACCTTGAACATGAATAAAATCCTTAGTCTCAAACGTCTAGTGAATGGGAACTGCTCTGTCCCTCCATGACATTTAATTGATGCAGATTATTCCAGCCCCCAACACAAATGCATATTATTAAAGTGGTTGTAGGGGGGGAAACTCTTTGAAAACCCCACAGATATGAAACTGTGATAATATATTCAAACCTAGGTGCAACTAAACAGAGATCACTTCTGTTTTGCTATCAAAGCTGACTGCATGTTTGTGACTTCCATTAAATAGTAATGCCAAGTTAAAAACAAAAAACCTGGCATTCACAGAGATGAGACTTTTTTCAAGGTTCCATAAAGATGATGAGGATGATTTAAAAAGCCTGTAAGAGACAGGAAGAAAAATTAGCTTAAAATAATGGGTTTGTTAATTACATTTCAGTAGAGCATTTATTCTTCCAATCCTTGAATTTGCTCTCAGCCTTTTGGTGTGTGTGTCGGTGAGGAAGAAGGTGATCGTCTTTGTTTAATAAACTGGCAATTTGCTGTGATTTTTCATCTGACATGATCAGAGAGCAGTGCTGTGAGTGTGCTTTGACCTCCAGTTTCCTGGATGTTGCTGCCTTTTTGACAATAGCAAATCATACAAGGCACCCTACTTGTCAACCCCATATCCGGCCACTGACGCTTCTTCAAGTAGAACTCGAAGAGTTGTTTGATGTTTCATTTTCATAGAGGCATGGCTCAGTGTTGCAGTGACAGCCCTGGATTAACCGCTAAGCAAAAATAAGCACATGTTTACGGCACCAAGGAAAGGGGGCACCACAGAGATTTTCCCCAAGCTAGCATGCTCTTGACTCTCACTGCCACACTCAATTTTAGTTGATTTTTTGGTAATTGTCCTTATCTGTTGTTTTCGACTTTGATCTGCATTGTTAAAAAAATGTTTTATTTGGCATGGTGATGACTAAAGTTTCAAAGTTTGGTTTGAAGGTGTCACCAGATATCACATTCATTTCCATCTCATAGCATGAGTGTTTTGCTTCCATTGAGGGGTGCCACTGTTGGACTGTGCTTAGGGCATCAATTGGCCTCAATCCAGCCCTGGCCAGTGAAGAAGCCAGACTGGGCAGCTAGACCAGGTCTCTACATTCAAGAGATCTCCAGATGACCATCAAGAAATTGACTTATTAAGGTCAATTAAAAGTCTACCAATACTTTTCCTAGTGAAGGTGCTCAAGGAAGACTAGGTCTGTTCCTTGTAAGTCTTCCTAGATACAATTTCAGAATGAAACATTTTGTGAATTGTATGTTTTCTTCATTTCTAAAAACTGGTGCTTTTGTCTTCTTCCTCTTCCCCCTCCCCCCCAAGAGTATTTACAATATTTTCCATCCATAAGTCTGCAGAGCCTCTCAAGAGATTAATTAAAAACCTAAATAGGGATTGTTTTTCTTGACAACAAATGATATTCTGGTAATGCTTTCTAATAATGAAGTTGTTTCAAGGGAAATTAGAGTTCATATTTTCCCTGTGCGTCTGACAATTCAAGCCAAGGTAGTATTGCATGATTGAACTTCAGCACTCCAGTTTGAAAAACAGTGGAGGTAGAAGACCAGAAAAAGTAAAAATAGAGTGGTGTACAGGAGAACATTGCCCACAGAAAATGGCCATTCCAAAACAGTAAAAGAGGAGATACCATTTATTCATCAATAAAACAAAGTTCCCCAGAAGGAAAAGTATCATCTTGCAACATAACTGTACAATTCCTAAAGCAGAATTGTTGGTACTTCTTAAAAATGAATTATTTGTCATCATCTTTGCAGATCCTTCTTCACAGCAGAGCTGGGTCAATGTAGTTTGCTGATGAAAATGAACAAGATGGTACCTTCCCCAGGCCAGAGAGGCAGTTTAATCTTTCAAAACTATTGACGGGATGGAGTTCATGACTACATCTGGGTGCAGCAGGCTGGCTTAGGAACTGTAGAGCAAGCAACATGGCACAACTCAGTTCTTCCAACACCCAGGATTTCTTCACCAAGATGACCATCTCATGCTACCTTGCTAGCAGTAGGGCCACCCTTTGTCAAGCCTTCACTATGTTTTTTGGCCAAGCAGTTTAAATAATTGCATCCATGAGTTATATCAGCATGCTATTGATACCTTTTGCTAAGGTGCAACCTGTGGCCCACAGACAAGATATATGAACTTCTCCAAGAGGCCTGCTCAGTCATTGTGGAAACTGGATACAAGATTAGAGATATCTCCAGTCTTATGCAACAAGACTCACCTCAATCTCCTTTAATTTCATTATTTAGCTACTTTTTAAAACCTATTATAGAAATATGGAAAGTATATTTCTGTTGTGCATTTCAAATACTTAAACATGTTTTGCATACACTGGGTACATAGACCCCTGACCTCTAGGGCCTTAAAGCTGAATATGTCCATTTTAAGTATTTCTGTAACAGATGAAATATCCTTAATATGAATACTTGTTAGTTTACGTGTAAGTCTTAGCTGTTCCTTTCCCATCTCTTCCTTCCTAGAACTTGCAAAGCTGAGGGCAAGAAAGGATCAACATTCTTCTCAATAACTCTTGCAAATACTCAATAAGTCTTGCAAATACAAATATGTATTACATCTATGCTGCAATGCAGAAGCAAGACCAGGACCAGAAAGATGGATACTTGATGCCACCAAGTGAGTTTGAAGTTGACATAATTTCTGATCCAACCCTGCCTAAACACGAAATTGCCGCAGAAGCTCTGGCAGTTGTCACCTGTAAATACAGAAGGAACGTGCAAGAATTACAAACCTAGTAAAAAACTAATGTCTAGTTTCAACCCTCCAAGAAATGGAGAAGAGGAATCTATTGCATTACTCCTGAAATACATTTCCAAAGGCAGATCTAGCTAGTTTTCCTTACAAATGAGTTTCAGAGAATGAGCCTCATCATTATAAACCCTGTTTCTAATACCAAGAAGGAACATTTTTCAATTTCTCCAAGACTATGCAGCACACCATTTTCCACATCAATTTTGCATTAGAAGATGTAAAATATACCCTTGCTATCTTGCCAATATTTCAGGGAAATGCCACGTCAAACACCTTGCTAAAATCCAGAGACAAATTATTTCCTCCCTTTTCTATAATGTAATTGTCAATCACCTGTACTATAAACAGTAATAAGGAACCTTCAATGTGTCACCACCTCAACTACTGTTAAGTAGTACCACTGCAACCTACAACCCACTCACCTGTAAGCCAAACTTTTGAAAAGACCATATTCTTTTGGAAAGGGCACATCTAGCCCCCCAAATGGGAAAACTCTTGCAGATGGAAACGGCTTAAAAACTGGTGGTTCAAAACCAAGAAAGACATACAAATTCGTGTAACCACAGAAAGATTCTCCACATATAACCAGTGCAGGAATGCGTCAGTGAGAGCTGTGACCTAATCTTTAATTGCACCAGATTTAATTTAGTCAGCTGTTAAATTTGCACACAAGCCAATTTGCACATAAAATTAACACATTATACCTAGTTTGGACCCAGGAGCACATCTTTGCACCATGTGCTACATGCAGCTTCTATAAATGTTTATATTTAAACAAAACTAAACAAAAGACAGATAAGCTGGGCAGTTAATCATGGAAACTTTCATCTCAGTAATGTCAATTAAATTAATGATCACAGTTCCATTGCTACCTCTTCTGAGAAACTTGATATGAATTTGCTGTCTATGATGCACAACTAATAATGAATTTGCAAGAACAAACCCAGAGGGAATACTTATGTACTCTCTTCACTATAGGCCTGCTGCCGAGAACCAGTCTTCAGCTGAGTTTCCCCATCCCTTCTCTCAGCTAATAATTAGAGCTACTGTAGCCAATCTGGATATTGAAGTCTAACAGCCAGAGAATACCTGGCTGGGGCAGACTCAGGAGCCATTTAGTCACTGACAGAGGACAGTATGAGGTGTGGACTGGGGAGGGAGAAATCGTATGCATTCAACTTAAGAACTTACTCAACAGTTCAAAAAAGCTGGGTAACCTGACAGAGTAGGGTGTTTCAGCAACTTCCCCCTTCAAGGCGGACTCAGTTTATTTTCCTTTGTCAGTCTGCCTAGAAGCAACATGCTAAATGATTCAATTTCTTTTCTCCATTTATATTTAGAACTTGGCCCATCCTTCTCTAGTCCCCATGCTGAAGTATCACCACAGTTACTTTCCCTGCACAGCCACACCACAGAGAAGATGCCTCTCGGTGGCTCACGTCCACCCACCCACACACCTCAAAATAACTGCAACAGAAACCAGGAAGATGGCTGGCATTAAAGAATTCTGCTCGATCCACCTCAGGAACCTTATGCCACATCCTATTAAGCACAAGAGCTCCTAAGGAACCTAAGATGTATATTTTAAGAGTTCAACCCCTCTAAAATTCTCTTTCATCAGATCCCAATATAACTAAGATTTTGCTCCATCTTCTTTCTTATTCTTGTTTTGGTGTGTCTATGTGTGCATTTTTTTTTTCTTGTTCTCTTTCACACCAAAATATTATACATCATTGAATGCTGGGATGAAAGTAGAAAATGACAGGAGACTTTTTCTTCCAGCCAAAATTCTGTTTTTCCTCCTCCTTTCGTTAAATCACTTAAGATTCCACAGCTGATCAAAATGTGCTCAGCTGTTTCTGTTTGATACTGCCATCCACTAATGCCTACCACAATTTGTTCAGCAAAAGGCAAAGACTTTTTGCTTGACAATGACTCAATCATGACAGAGATCCAATACACTGAAATGACAGCATTTTCAGAACTTTGTTAATCCTGCAAGAGTCATATGGCACCACCTGCCAGTCTGTTCTAAAAATCACTAACTCTAAAACCTTTTTTCAATTATTTCCTTCAAAAAGTTTGTAATACAATAAATTCTGGAAGCAATGCACATTCCAAGATGAATTACGCACAGGGAGGTGAAACTAAGGGCATATCCAAATAGGACTTTCCGGCAAATGGATTTTTTAATGCTAAACTGTAATTGAAAGGATAAGGGGAAAAATACGCCCCAAAGGATTATACAAACATACTGTCTGTTCCAGCATCTGATCTCCAGAAGGAGAACATGGCTTCAATTCATTGTTCATTACTATCACTATGTGTCAAGCAGCAATATACAGAGCACCAACTTTCATCTTAATTCCTGTAGTCATTTGAAAAGTATTAGAATTCAGTTGGCTGCTTTCTAGCAAAAGTTGGCGCTAAAGATTAAGGAGCATTCCCCAAAGAAAGTAAGTGAAGCCAACATGGTTAAGGTTTCCCTATGTACGTAGTTGTGTTTTTGCATGACTGCTCAGAATTAAAATCAATGAAATCAATAGGACCAACTCCCAGGTCAAGCTGCATAAGACAGCAACCTTAATGTTCTATATACCAGACAAAGCACAAGGTTTCTGAATTGCTGAAGAGTTCAAAAACTTAGTAGAGAGAAAGAGAGGGGAAAAAGGTTCCAGAGAAGACCAGAAACACACTTCAGAACTGTAGGAAAAGTTAAATGTGAACCTATCTGGTAAATCCATTTATAGTACGCAATGCAATGCAATGCATTCAGAATTTCACATATACCAAACTTTCAGCTTAACCATTTTGTTAGATTTATACATTATATGAATCCTTAATGGTGGCTGAGTACTGGCTTGTAAAAATCAAGCTAATTATGGCTTATTTGATAGTTTAGCAAACCACATTGAATTCAGTTCCATTGAATTTATTGCCATTGAAACTGGGTGGTCAGTGCCCATGATGATGGACCTCAGCATGTATATTTCTACTCTCCTCCAGAGTTGCAGTCTTTTGAAAGTCTGACAAGAACTTAGATACATTTCAGTTCTGTTCATTTATGCTTGGGGAATAGATTGTGTTCCAGGGGTGTGGATCCATACATTATTTATCCAACTTGATTCAATTTAGCTCAGCTCAAGTGTTTTTGCACAGTCAGATCAAGTTGTTATAACTGGTATGTATGTATGTATGTACAGTGGTACCTCGGTTCACGAATGCTTCTGTTCACGAACAATTCAGTTCACGAACAGCTCCGGTCGCAAAATTTTGCCTCCATTCGTGAACTCCACATCGGGTTACGAACAGGATCCGTGGCCATTTTCCCTCCCGTGACACGTGGTCGCGGCTTCCTGTAGGGAGGGGGACTCTCCCTCCAAGCAGTAACCGCCTCCCCACCCGCCTTCCTGTCCTCCACGCCAGAAGTCGCATCGAGCAAGGTTAGCTTTCTGTCTCTTCGTACTGTACTTTGTGTCATATTTTTGCGGTTTAAAAAAAAAAACATGGTTCAGAACGGATTAACCGTATTTACATTGAACTTTATGGGGAAATTTGACTCGGGTCGTGACTAAAAATCGGTTGGCGACCAAATTCGGGATCAGAACGGATTAACCGTATTTACATTGAACCTTATGGGAAAATTTGATTCGGTTCACGACCAATTCGGTTCGCGACCAGAGTCGCGGAACGAATTAAGTTCATGAACCGAGGTACCACTGTATATATAGAGAGAATATGCTCTGTCGATGGAAGACAAATACTTGCCTCCTACCTTTGCCCATTGCTGATGTCATTTCAGTGTCAACCCCCTCCCCATCTCTTTAAATCTTTTCAAAGTTGAGTGTTAATGGGTTGCTGAAATTCCCCGCACAACCTGCAAATGGTGAGACAAACACATTTTACCAGATATTCTCCTAGGAAGGAAAGGTTCTCCAGCCTTTATGAGGCCAGCTTTTAAGGAACGAGTCCTCAGAACATTTAAATCAAAAGTTTTCCCTAAGTAGGCTTGGCTTAGCACTGGTTTGCAGTTTCAGACGTCGTCTGCTTTTAAAATGCTTTATGAGCAAAAATATTGTCAGTAGCCAACGTGACGCTTAGCACACGCATCAAGGATCAAGCTCCTTTCAAGGTGAGCGAAGGAATGCACGTGTATCTCATTTTCTGGAACATGACATGAGTGTGTGTGTGTGTATAAATATATACACTAAATATATAAGCTAAAGAGGGAGAGATCTTTTTATTTGCAATCTATATCATGTTCACTTGTTGCTTCAATCCATTTCATCCCATTTTCACAGGAACCTGTATTTTTTAAAAAAGGAGGCACAAGCATTCACAACGCATGCCGACTGCCTTTGAAAATGTATTTCCTTTACAGCATATGCACGTTAGGCTATTTCATGTAAGAAAATCCCAAATGCCTGAGCCAAGAGTTGCACTGCAAAATCTGGAGTAGCATGAAATCCAAAGGGCAACTGCATGCTGAGTTGCACATTAGTCAGGGAGATGGGGATCAGATTAGTTTGTGTCACAAGCCACAACAGACTAATTCCTCAAGCATTCCAATTCATGGCTCTTTCTACTCTGCCATGCCTTGCGAGCATTTGTCATCGAAGTGGTGGAATAGAAATATAACACGGATACATTGGACCTCATGGCAGCACAGGCTTTATCCAATCCCAAGGGTTTCGTTGCAACCTTATTGTGCATGCAAACAGTGAACATGGAAATAGCACTAACATGCATGCCTCACTTGCAAAGCCACAGCGCAGCATGAGGTTGCAGCGTTAAAGCACAGTACCATGTTTTTATATGGCTTGGCAAAGGCATAAAGAGATGGGGATATGCAAATTTACATAAATGCTAGTGCTTCAGCCTAGGAACTCTGAGAATTTGTAGCAGATAAGCATGGAACATAACAGACTCAGCAACATTCCTGCAGATGCTGATACACCTCCAGGCATTCTCACTGTGGTTAAAATGGCAAGATCCCGTCGTCATCCCAAGTGATCTTGGATCAGCCTTGTAAGATTTCAGCTTTGAAACACAAGCCTGTGTATTTTGAAGACCATCATCTATGGGAAAGCCACTCCAATAACCGTCTGTATGAACCTGATATTACTTAAAGCTTTAGGCTCTTCTACTTTTCACACAAATCCACCATCAAAATAAAGTGGAGTTACACTAAAACCAGAATGCAATCCTCCTTCTATCTAATTAACTCTTGTCAGTTGGCAACTCCAGTTCAGAATCTGAGAAATTACTGGCCCAATTTAAAGGCAATCTCAGCAAACAAGAAATCCATCCAGCCAGAGAAATTAAGAGGAAGGAATGGAGGGAGAGTGGGAGAGAGAGAGAGAGAAAAAAGCAAGTTGATTTTGATGCTTTTTTCAGCTCACTGGAAGCACAAATTAGATACTTGCACAGATGGGAAAGAGTTCACAGGTTAGTGTGTTTATTTTGATGTTTCCCTGCCTTAACTCAAAAGCTGGAGGTGAACAACAACAGTTGTGTATGAGCCAGCCACCTGCAGCCAAAAGATCTAGCTAATTGTGATGTTAATGGGGAGGGATAAAATATAATATATTAACTCAAAACAAAGTTCTCTCTATTTTCCCATCACCATATTAGGTTTTTCATCATTGCTTTGGCTCCCACATCTCAACTTCCTTGCCATTAAAAACATACAGATCCTGTTGTAACACTAAAAATAACAAGTACTGGGCCCTACAGTTGACCAGAATAGCCCTGGATAATCAAGCTAAAGATTCCTATCACCTTCCTCCTACATACTAGGTTTCCGCTCAAAATTAGATCTCTTGAATTTGAGTAAGGGAAGAAAGATAGAACTGCTAGCTATGAGGACTTCCACACTAGCAATTTATAGCATCACCCAGTCATCGCTGTGGCGATATATCATTAGGTAGACAGGCTTTATATCAGCACAGTGATGGCTGGGTGATGCTATAAATCAGTAATGTGGAAGGCTACCATGTCTTAAATAAGGTTTAATTTCACCTTGGCTCTGGTTCATCCTAGTGACAGTTTTAAATATCTACCATAACCCCATGCACACATGAACACACCTACTTGAGTAAATAGTATACCATCTTCTTTTTTTTTGCATTCTCAAGTAACTTGCTGAATGGCTCCACTGATTTTAAAAAATACTAACAAAACAAGTAAGAACATAATGTGCCGTGTTATAAGTACACTGCAGATGTCAGATACAAATAATAGGTTAAAGGAATTGGTTGATAGCCAAGAAGCCCAAGAAGCTACCGCAGGTACTTTGTTCTAAGGAGACAAGACTACATTTATCAGCTCTATGTATCTTTATTTGATGATTAGATGTTGCCATAGCTCTACAAAGCAAGCAAAATAAACTCCAACCTGAGATTCTAGGGTCTTGGGCTACTTAAAAGAAGGAGTTGTTTGAGACAAAGTGTCAATAAGCCTGGGCAACCTTGGTGGATATCTCTCTCTCTCTCTCTCTCTCTCTCTCTCTCTCTCTCTCTCACACACACACACACACACACACACACACACACACACACACAGCTAAGGAGGTTTATACCTGGAGAGTACTTAGATGGGAGGCCACCAATGTTGGAAGCTAGATGGGGAAGACTAGAAAGCATATCAGAAGAAGGCAATCTTGACAAGAGACCTTCACAAATGTATCCCTGTGGTCCCCAGAAGACAAGTTTCATTTGCATGAGTCTTCACCTTTAGCATTAATCAGAGGACTGGTTCATACAAAGAACAGCTCCCAACACATAATTCCCTTGGAGAGATCAGTAGGGATGCAATTATACATGCAAGCTTGTGAGAACCACATGGAATTACTTTTTTTTGTGAATTGGTGCCTCTGCATGAGTTATACACTTGCAACCATACTGGTTCTTCTAATGGTAGCTGCTCTTTATCCAGTAGTAAAGCACAAAGTCAAGGCAACAACAGTCATGCTTCTCCAAGGTTCAAACTCATGTTCTTTGTTTTGAGATTCAAACTCTTGAATTCATGCTCTCTGATAGCAAGATATTGATTAGAGTGTTGCAGTAAGAATTCAGTAGCCTCCTGGTTTATGGAGAGGTTTAGCAAATATGTGAATGCCAAAACAAAGAAATTTCCATAGAGAACAACAATATGAATGAATGTATGACAGTGCCTTGTGACCAGCTGAATACTTATAAAGTACTATTCTAATTGTTCTCCAGAGACTTCACTAAACAGTTCCCCTGCCTCTGGAAATTTTTAATCAAAGAGCCTTTTAACAACATATGCCCTGGTATGAACCTAAAATTCATACACAAAAAGCACATGAATACTACTACATTTATTTTTCCAAGATACAGGACCCAGAACAGAACCAAAGGAGTTGTTTTGTTTTAGCATCCCCACAGAGTTTTGGATGGTCCCAACCCTGTTAGTCTTTCACTGAAGACCTGGCTGTTTCCCCAGGCATTTGGGTCAAAGTGGAGATGACCTTTGTTACTACTGATGATGAGTGGGGTCAACTGTTTATTCTTGGGTGCTGGGGTGTTATGTTTGGTTTGTCTGTTTTAATCTTGCAAGTCACCCAGCATCACTTGCGTAAATCATATTAACTAATTTCAAGAAGATACCCATTGTAAATATACAGATATATATTCTGGGAAGTCATTCAGGAGGTGTGATGACCTCAACAGACCAGCTTAAAGTAAATGACCACCATCCAAACAAATGTTAAGTGGATGGACACCAAAAAGCAAGCCTGCTATTATTAAACAGCAACAGATTAGACATAGAATGATTTACCTTAATAATGTTTAGCTTCCTCACCTTTCTGTTCACAGAAGTAAAGAATGCTATTGACTTCTTTGGACTAATGTGTTGAAAACAGCAGCAACAAGTTCTTCCTGTAGAGTATGTTCATTTTCCTGCCATTTTATTTCTTGAGAACTCATAGGAGTCATTTTAGTCAAACAACATTCACCCTGTGAAGGAAGTTGCACTGAGAGAATGACCCAATGTCCTCCATGGTTGAACAGAGACTTGAACTTGGATCCAACAATCATGAGCTCACCCTGTCTCTTGAAACACCAATCACCAAAAAGAGAGTATCAAGAAGCCATTTTGACTGGAACAATTTCTCTTCTAAATTCTCCAAAGCTCTTCCATTGTCAACCCAAAGAAAAATGGAGGCAGGGAAGAAAAGAATTCTGCCCTCTTTCAGGAAATATTTTCATTCTATTAGCAAAATCACTGTGCGCCCTTATAAAGCAACTTCATTTAAAACCAACTGCCAGATAAATATTCACTTAAACGACTGACAGAGTAAAAGCAATTACTCCATTTAATGCATCGGTATTTTTCTTTCAGACTTCATATCTCCATCTTATCAAGGATGCAGCTATATATTACTGCAGATACAGACAGAGGCTCCCAATAAATGTCCTCTGAATAGAGGATCCCACCCTGTTTCAGTAGATTGTAGCGTTACAAATAGAAGTTTCAAGTCAGAACCATGACCCCAAAGATGAAATACCCGTCCATGAACGGAAGATTCAATTTCACTTTCCATCTTCTGTTCTATCCTTCCTAATCCCTGGCATATGTTTGCAACCAAAACATCAAACTAAACAAAAGAGATGGTTAAATTATGGTTTATTTTCTACATTTGGGGGGGGGGGGACACTTTTCCCTTCTCACATTCCATCCTCTATTTCACAGGGTTTATTTTGCTTTAAGGGAAGCAGTTTATACATGCATTAATAAATAAATAAAGCTTTCAAAAGCACCAAAAATGCTAACGTATAGTATCTTTTAACAACATTACAGATGCTGCTTATCCCCATTGTACCTGATCCCATCTCCTTCCCCTTGCCATTTGAGAGGCCAAATAAGAACAAGCCTTACTTCCATCAACAGGAAAGAAAGGAAGACTGAACCCAGGGTTGGTTGACGAAAAACCTGTGGCTTCACCAGTAAAAACTCCTCCAGGGAAAACCACACTGTAAGTACTTTGGGGTGTTTTAAAGGCTGATGCTGGTAGCTGCATTCTAGCTCTATTACATAAAACTCCTCAATATGAGAGATAGGACAGGAGGTTGCATGTTGGCAAACTTTATACCAGCATGCTGATAACAACAAACATGTGCAGATGAGCAACACCTGCAATGTCATGGTGAAGAAGACCAGATGTCCCAAGATCATTGTGCCTGAGTTTATCCTTCCTCATGTTTAATAGCTCTGTGTTTAGGTTTCTAGGCACAGATCACCCATCCCTTGGTTGGCCATTAGAAGTTTGCTTTTTCTGCAGTCCCAAGGTCACGTCTTCAAACATTTCAGTTTTGTAACTCCTTGAACAGCTGAAAAGACATACTGACTGATAAGTATCTATACATATATTTATTTGCAACCACAGGTTTTAGCAAAAACTGGCTCAAATAGTATTATAGCTAAAAAAGTAGGATGAGACTCACTAACTGCAAAGAGCCATGCCATAAAACCACTCCAAACAGCTGGGATTTCATATATGCTTACAACCTTTGCAAGACATTTTCCCATAAACAGACCCAATCACACAGAGCTTCTTGATTGCCAACACCACACAGCCTTGTGGCAGTGCCTGAAGCAGAAATTATCCGCAGAGTCCATCCATTCTCAATAAATGCAAAGTTCTTTATTTCAAAGAGCTGCAGCTTAAAAACTTCCTCAAACCACCACGCTGGTCCACACAATCTCAGAATTGCTGACATTAGAAAGCAAACTGCCATATGTGTTTGATTATTGCAAGCTGCTATATAGTCCAAGCTAGGATTTTCATTGCAATGCCCTATTTCAGTGATAGTTTAATTCAAACTGCTAAGGGGTGAGTTAGAAAGAGGAAACCCTGAATAGGTACACAGGCAAAGCTTATCAAAGAGCAAACTGAGATGTTTTTAAGTATACATTTCATTTCTTCTCTCTCCCCCACGCAGCAAACTAATTTGCACATATTGTCCTGAATATCTGTCCTTGGCTGTTCAGACAACGAGGTCATATCCAACATAGACAAGGTTCACACAGCACACTAGGTTACAATGTCTTTTATAATGGTTTACTGAATAACCACAACAGGTTGAGTTCAACAAACCTACGTTGGCTAAATGTGACATATGAACATTGTCATTGTTACTTACTCTTCCTTAAAAGCCAAAAGGTAATTTTCATCCTACATTAATTATATACAGCATTAATGTTGATATGCCACCCCTTCACCTTGCTATATCTCAAATCAGATTTTGGTATCTCTAGTTCAGTATTACTTCACTGCTTACTATCCCTTACAATACAGTTTAAAACAGATCTGAGAATGACTGCTACCTGGAAATGAACTTAGGACTTTTAACATGCAAACCATGTGCTTCAATCATGCTCTACCCCGCTTTAATTTTTCTAGTAAACAACCCCAGATTGTTCATTTTTAGCTTTACATCTGCAGAAATACTACAATATTCGGCAGGCAGTGCCAAGAGACTCACCATTCAGTTTTCAGAGCAGGAATTTAAATCTCTCTCTCTTCAGCAGAACTTTCATCCTAAAGTGCATAGCACAAATTGGGGTCCTAAATTGTCTCTTTATTGAATAAATAATTGAGTGAGTTCCTACAACACCAAAAATCCAAACCACGTAAGCCACGTTATGGCTTAGGGCAGGGTATGAACCCAATCTCACTCTTTTCTGTTGCAAATTTGATGGGAGAAAATGAATAAAGCATCACTATATTGAATTTCATCAGGTAAATCAGGCACTTCACTACAATATCACAATCATTTTGCTCCTAATCCACTGTACTGATGGAGGCCAAAGCTGCACTCAGTTCTTTCTATTCATTCTTCTACAGTTGTAACTAAATTCCTCAGAGATTACTGTACAATTAAAAAAGGAAGGGGGGGGGGAGAAAACAAGATTTATAAATAAATTAATGAAGTGGAAACAAGACCTTACATAAAAAAGGCTCTTCTCCTGCCTTCTGTGGCTTCCTCAAAGACTGGTGGAACTTTTGACTTCAATTCACTTTGCAACACTATCACAGAGTAACGCATGCCCATTTCCTAACTAATGTGATGAAAACAGACACACAGAATAGCTTTTCCCACAGAATAGGACAACAATGCCCCTCAAAATCATAGACTTGAACTCCCAGCTGACATGGTCATTGTCAGCAATTATAAGAATTGCAATGGTACAAACCTCAGGGCTACAGGTTCTTCTTTCTTGCTATAAAGAAATGTCACAATTATAGTCTGCACCAAAACACATCAGAAGCCAAACTGGGAGCGCTCTCTTCCTGCAAAACATCCTAGGAATTTCAAAGATGACACATGGTTGAAATTATCACACAAATTCAATACAATCTACCCTTCATGTATTTCAAACAGGGTTCACGTCTCAGGCAATACATATATCAATATGTTGGCAAGATAAGCTTCAGAAGCCAGTAAGGTGGCTTCTCTAGGTTAGGTTCACACATCATGTTAAGCCAGTGTTTCTCACCCTTGGCAACTTTAAGATATGTGGACTTCAACTCTCAGAATGCTGGCTGGGGAATTCTGGGAGTTGAAGTCCACATATTCCAATGTTGCTAAGGTTGAGAAACACTGTGTTAAGCCCCAACATAGTTTGGTTTGAATTTACTATGGTATATAAACTACAGTGAACACTGAATGAACCAAATCACTGTGGTTTGCTCAAATGGATTTCAACCAGATTTAGCAAGCTGCATAAACCTAAGCGCCTTTTTTTAAAAGAACAACAACTCAGTATAGCAGCTGGAATAGCTCCCCAAAGTTTTGGGCCTGTTTCCTCATCCTATCTTGAGTGCTCCACCAATGAATGATTCCCATTCTTCCCAGGAAGGAAATCTTCCTTTTTTCATCAAAAATGAAGCAAAGTGTATACCGTCCAGACTTAACGGCAATGATCTGGGTTAACTAGCAAGCAGATTTCCATATACATTAGAGGGTGCTGGAGTACGTGCGCTCTCTCTCTCCAGATATATGCATATTATTTTCTGAGCTCTTCTTCCACATTGAAACATAATAGACTCATACAGCTAGTTTTTAGCATGTATTTAGGAATAGCATAGGACTACAACTTGATTTTTTTTTTTCCCGAGCAATTTGGCGCGGGATAAAAAATTGAGTCTCAAATAAAACGTCTGTGTGATATCTTGCAGAGATGATTTTTATTCATTCCACAACATACAGGAAAGAGTTACAAGTGAAGTTTAAAACCTGCTAACAGCGATTTTACAAGCAGAAAGGAGTAAGAGCAACTTACACAATTTCTTGTCAAGTCTCTCCACTAAACTCAGGGACAATAATTGAAAGAGACTGACTTTCAAACTATTTGGAATAATGAAAAGCTCTTCTCTCCTTTGCAAGCCTCCTGGGATAATGGAATGCACCTTTCCAATTTACATTTTTTCTGTTCCATATTTCATTCTTTTGCCTAAGCAATTCATTCTGTTGGGAGCATCAGCCTTTGACAAGAGTTTGTGCTAAGGTTCAGTCTCACACCTGGCCATTGTAGGCAACAAAATGGCTGCCGCATTTGATGCTTACGGATACATACTAATGACATCACCACCAAGACTTGTTCTCAAACAAAGCAACTGCGGAAAATCTGATGCTTTGCTGCCACAGTTGCTTCATGATAGGACTATCCTAGCTGTGTGTACTCAACATCAGCAAGACTTGTAAATGAATCAAGGAAGAGTTCTGAGCACAAAGAATCATCTTCTTCCCAAGGACATGTGGTCCATCAAGGGCAAATGCTCTTGTAACTCAAAAACAGGATCTCTGTCATCTTCCCATCTTCCTATGACTCAAGCTCAGGGGAATGTAGTGTTGGATCTTAAACATGGGAAACAGAGTTGCTTCCTTACTGATTCAGTTGGTATTACTATTAAGACTGCCTCCAGTTATACAGCACTTAACCTAGAAACATCTACTGGGGGATACTCCTGGTACGGTTAAGATGAGAACAAAGAATCACTGCAAAACAGGGCGTCATGTTCAAAGTTCTCATTCTGCTAAGCTAAGAACCCCTACTGCACAATGTTTAATACAAGATATCCATGTGTGGAATGGCAAAAGAAACAAGCCGGTGGACTGAGCAATACATTTCTATAGGGTTTGGAGCATGCATAGGGTTCTATAGGGTTTGGGTTTTTTCCACTATAACCTAGCAAATTTCATTGTTTATATCACTCATACTCGGGCGGGAATTGTTGATCATGCTAGGCTATGAACTCCACTACACTCAATAGGATTGATTCCAAAGTTAGGATTGCACTGCAAAATATGAGATCAAGCAACCCAAGGTTATTCGAACCAGAAAGTATGCAGAACAAAGGAGAGTTTAATTCTTCTAGAGACATGTAGAAGACTCTCTGTTCTCTTCTTGGAGACAGTAAAGCTTTACATAGCATGCCAATAAAATATATGCGTTAATTTCTGAGCTACCTTACCATAGTTGGCTTCCTGAACAAGGTGGTAGGTTTAAGACAGTTCAAAATTCAAAATTCCATGCTGTAACAACTTGAGACTGAACTGTTCAAGCTGATGTTTGTGGCTTCCTTTCCTATTACTATATATTTTGATTCAGTTTGAATACCAGTAACAGATCCAGATGTATTATCAGAAATTAGTCTACAAGTATTAGCATATCCAGAAAAAACAAACCCTAATCTAACAAGATCTGACATTTCATGATTCCTTTACTTCAAAAACAATGATAGCTGGCTGAACCAAGCAAAGCACAAATGTACTGAAGAAGCAGGCATCTAGATTCAACTAGATGTCTAGAACTTAGGGCAAATGGAAGTTTTAAGAAATTATCAGGATATTTCCCCTTAAATCCTTAGGTCTCTACCACTTGGTGCTTCCTTGCGCATCAGAAACAGATTGTACAAGAACATAATAGTGCAGACAGCGTGGCAACTCCCTTCATTCATTCAGCTTACAGCTCAGAATGCAAGTTGTAGGACTAAATTATAACCCCCAAACCAGTCAATACTAGAAAGAAAGGAAGGAAGGTAACATTATCCTGACTATTGGAAGGAAAGAAGGATGTGTAGAAGGTTGTCTTTAGGCCTTATGGAATACAAATGCTTTACACAGCTACAGGTCCAAATCTTTGATCTCCTTTTTGCAGAAGCTATGATGTAGAAAGCCAATTGTACTAAGCAGACAGTTCTATGCTGAATATAAATTATCCTTTAAGTATAGCAAGGTATTCTCCTGCTCACATTTAAGAGAAAAGGAAGCTTGCCAGGAGGAATGACAGAGCTATGAAGCAATAACACCTTTTATGCAGGTGGGAAAAAGAATTAAAATGCAGACAAAGATCTGAATGGTTAAACACCTTGAGGAAGGGAATAGAGAGAGAGGAGGGGGAGCAAATCTGTGTCTTTTCAGTTTCATTTGACAGAATAATTTAAGCAGTGAACATTCACACATCCTGCAACAACAACAACAGTTTGTTACTTGCCTCCCGTAATAGAGTTGATCCTCTTATAACCTTAAAAAAAAAGACTTCAAGAATCATTGGCTTAAGTAATGTTCAATTTTATCTTCAGATTCAGCTACAGACACAGCTGAGGCAGAACATGTCTGGAAATTTAAAAAGTCTTCTCTCTCAGCAAACACTTGCCTTTTTCCTATCAGCTAACTCTTCGCGTTCTCAGGCTTGATAGTCATTAATATTCCGATCAAGTCTTTGCAATTAACACACTTCCTGTTTTCTTCCCCCCACATCAACCCCGTCCACTACCACCTCTGTATAGGTGGGATTATCTGCTTAGATGCGGTTCTCTATTACAGATGTTGGTGTGTTTCTTTCTCACCCTTATCTTATGCAAAATTTACAGTATCGAAAGCATTCAAGGATGAAGGCATCACACAAGCTCCCGTTCGCATTTTAAATAGAGAGACAAATAGTTTTTGACAATCCAATAGTTTTTTTATCGGAATCTGTTCAGAGAAGGCTTTGCATCTTAGAAATTAACACAGGGCTCCGGGGTTCTGTTGATGATCTTACAAAAGAGGCATCTGTTCCTGAGCCATCAAGAAGCCTGTGTAACTTGCAGGCTTACATAGCCATTCCACCTAGAGAACGAATAATTCATTCCACGTTATCGGTGACCAACAGAGGAATGTCTATATACGCACAAAGATATCGTGGCATTCAGGACAGGAAAAAAAAAGAAAAGTCTTCTGTGTTTTTCCATATTGTGCCTATTTCCCTTGGCATATCAACTTTCACTTTTCATTTGCTCACCCTCCGTAAACAGAAAAAAAAGTTGATTTGCTTATGGCACAAGTTCTCTCGAATAAGGTTTTTCAATATGGTAGGTGTGCTAAATGTTAAAGAGAGGCATGTTTGTGTTTTAGATGAACCAGATCCCTTCATCAACCCCCTTCCTCAGACTGAAACAAACCCCTGATGCTTCCCAAGAGCAGCCTCCTGGCTGCTCATTTTAGATACATGGTTGAGCTCAAGCTATTTTAAGGCAAGGCTGTGTGTTTCCATGGTCCATACCCCCCCTCCTTCCCTCTCTCCCCTACCCCCCAAGGTCACAGAGAAGGTAATGCCTACTCATTACAGACCTTCAAAACTACTTTTTACAAGTTATTACTATACCAAGGTTGCCAGCAGAAACCTCTGCCCTGTAGCCAAACTAGATTTCCGTTCAAGGCAGCAGGTATAAAAAGGCACGCCACAGCCAATTTCTGGAAGGGAGAGAATGATGTGTTAAGTCCAGCTTATTTCTTTCCTTTCACCACTACTAGTAATGGCAAAGAAGTACTTCTAGGAACCCAAGTCTCTTCCTCCTAGTTTCTCTGCCCAGAACATCCACACCGAATGCCAGCTTAAACACTGCTATGCTTGGATCTTCTTTTCCACCAGCCTGAAGGTTCAACCAAATCAGCTGAGTGTCTGGATGTATATCAATATATATTTTCTCCCTCCCTTGCCAGCTGCTCTACATCTTATTCCAAGACTCCAAATAAGCAAGCTCATGACATGAGCTCAAGGAAATCCTTCAATTAAGGAACTTCATTTACACTCCAGCCCATTGCTGCCTTTTTCCTCTTCTCTTGCACAAACAGACACACACATATATATACACACACCAGCAGGGTGTTTTTTTTTTAATGCAATCTGTGTCAAATGCAGCCTCCATTACAAGACTACCATTCCACCCACCAACCATGTCACATCTTCTGCTTCTATCCCCCCACCACCAGTCCTAGCCTTCCTGCAACCCCCTCCCTCAGTAATCTGCACCCTGCCCGACCCCCAAATTCTGCACTGCTTTCATCGATGGGAAGATGTTGCACCGTAGGAGAGAGAGCGGTTCTGTGTGCCTCCCTACCTCTGATCCACAAGTTGATCAATCCTCCCAGCGGCTGAGCACTCTATCGTTGCTTCTGCCCTCTCCTCTCCCCCCCCCCCGACCCCCGACCCCGGTGAAATGCAAGGCACAGATGGACCCCGGCAGACCAGCCCGTGCCTAGAAGATTGCGAAGCTGTGTCACGGAGGCTGTCTTCCGAGGGAAGAGTTACACACTCACTTCCTCACTCCGGCTAGTCATCGCAGCGCGTTCCCTGGAGGCTGTTCAATGGAGGGGGGGGGGTTCTTTCTCTGAGGGAATCGCCGCTGCTCGCCATTCAGTGCCTTCCCTCCGTCCCTCTCTATCTCCATCAGCCGGCTCCCCCCCCCCCCGCCCCTTACCTTGAATTCCCTCCGTGCAAACCAAGCTAAATCAGCTTCCTATCCATGCTTCGCCACGCTGCCTTCAAGTCAGACCCAAAGCGCACCACGGGAAAATCCGTGTTCTGCTCGACGCTTAAAGAGGAAGGGGGGAGAGCGGGCACGGAACGAGGGGAGAGGAGATTCCCGAGGATCCGGCAGGGGAGACCGAGCGCGAAGGGAGCGGGACGGGGCTCCGGTGCCCGCAAAGTGAAATCCAGGGGCGAAGGAAAGGGGATGCCCGCATCCCCCGCTCTGCAATTGTGGGGAGGGGAGGGGAGGGGAGGGGCGGGGCGGGCAAGTTAGGGCTCTCATAAAGGAAAGGAAAAGTGAGGTTGCCCCCCCCGCCCCTTCGCCCAGGTTCAAAGGAATGCTTGCAAGAAACGACGGCGCCCGAGTCGGGCAGCTGCCGAGCGGCTCCGTTGAACTTACACGAGGAGATTCGCAAACTTGGAAGAAGGCGAGGCGGAAAAATCCTCCGGCTCCCGTCAGCGCCCAGCGGCTGCCGCGGGTCTTCTTGGCAGAGGCGAGCCCCTCGAGAAGTCTAGGCGGCCGCGGCTCCCGGCGGGGAAACGCGCGGCGCCCAAAGCGAGGCGATATTCCCCACGCGAAGACAGGCGAGCCGGAGGTCCCCTTCCGGCGCGCGAACGGCTCGGCCAGCGCGGGGATCCGCCGGGCTGCCCCCGAAGGCGAGCTGGCAACTCGGAGCACGCTCCCGCCCGGAGCTTACGCGCCGCTGCCGCCGCCGCCGCCGCTACTAGCACCGCCGCCGCGGCTCCACACGGCGGTTGCATCGGCTCCGCGCTTCAGCTGCTGGCGTCTGAACTCCGCTTTCCCCGACAGCGCCAGCAAGTCCTCGCCGCGACTGACATCACTGCAGAAGGGGCGGGGAGTGAGGGGGGACATGCAAATGAGGGGGGGAGAAGGAGGACTTTTTTTAAACATACATTCTGCCCCCCCCCCCTTTCCTCTCCCCGTGGTCTTAAAGGCTTCTGCGAACGGCGGCGGCGGCGGCTCTTTTAGCTCCAAGGCGAGCAAGTGAAGGAATCCAGCGCCGGGCAGAGGAGAAGGGAGGCTGTTTCTGTTGGCCCTCGGAGGCTCCGACGGCGAAGGCGCTCCTCGGCTGGAGCTGGGTCAGTGCGGAATTCCCTTTGGAAGTAACGAGAAGTTTGGGCTCGGACGGATTAAACCCGGAATGGATTCATTCCTAGCAACAGGGGATTCCTCGGGGAATAGAGTCTTCCGTTCACTTGCGCTTCTTTCCCACCCATCTTTCTTCCATAGACAGGTCAGGTTGATCTTCACCAGAGCCCCCGTGAGGTGAGGAAGGAAAGGAAGGGCTCCAGTGCCCCAGGAAGTTTCATGGTTGAGCTTGGATATGAACACGAAGTCCTTCCTCTTCCCTGCTCACAGCCTGTGGTCACACCATGCTCTACAGTTGGCTTCACGTGCCAAGCCACACGCACACAGCCGATCCTATTGTGCGGTGCCGGGACTCCACCAAACCATTAAACCAACGTTTTGCTTCCTGCCCACCCTGCCAGCTGAAAGACCCAAGAAGAAGTGGGTGGTGAATCTCAGGACTTGGAATTCCCGCATCTGGAATGAGACCCATGTTGTTTAGGGAAGCCCTGGGCATCATTACTCAAAGATAAGCCTCGGCTGGGTTCAGAGGACACAACCTGTCCCTGGTTTATCAAATGACCTCCATTGGGGGGGGGGGGGTGTTCAATACATAGTACCATCAACTAGCCACCCAGGCAGGGTTCCCATAAAATGCTAGGCTAAAATGGTCAATTTCTTTGCGTTTTGTGCAAAGACAGTGATTGATTGCTCAACCAGACAACCAAATTGCTCTGGGGAGACTCCTGGTCCATTCATACTCTTCAGTCTGGCACATTCAGGAGGATGTAGGAGTCCAAGGAGAGTCAGCCTCATACAGAACACGTTTTTGGCTTAGCGTGTTGGCTAAACCCAGTGGTTGTGAGTCATTCAATGACCCAGGGTTGAGCCAGCCATGTCCTTGTACAACGCTTGCACCCCGTTTCTGCAAGCTCCGTTGTGATGCAGCAAAGACATTTCTGCAAGTGCAGCTTGTCACACCATTATGATTAATGGGGAAGAGAATTGCCATTCTTTCACCCCAAAAAGCTGCCTTCCTTCTGGGGGTTTTGCATAGCAGAAACAATAGAGAACGTCTTTAGCAGGTGTCTTTCTCCTCACCTGCTCCCTGGCCCTTTTGGCTGGAGAATGAGCTTGGAGCAGGAATTATTCAGCATGTAAAACAACCCTCTGGCTTTGAGTTACAGTCTTTTCCATATAGGAGCACACCTGTGATTGCTTCCCATTATATTTTCATACACCTCAGAGCACTTTTTATCAAGCTGCTGAAAGCAAAGAAATTTTGATGAACGCGCACACACTCCACCTTAAAATCTGCAGCAAATACTTTGTCTCATTCTTCCTGACAGTTACCATTAGCTTCTTGCTCCATTGTCTTCAACCACTTTGAATCCCTATGCTAATATGGTGTGGTGGTTAGTCTAAAATTGAGCAGATTCAGGTTCGAACTCCATTCAACTGTGAATCTCAGGGGGTTATCATGAAACAGTCATTGACCTAGTTCATTCATGCTAAACATCCTTTGCTTTTCCAGGGCCTTTTTAATAAACTTTGGGTTAGCTAGATCCACACAAGACTCTGGGTCCAAATCTGACCACATTATAGCTCAGTGGGATGTGTGAATGCAATCAGAAATCAACCTACCTTGTAAGAATCCTATTGGGAGGATCACAGAGCATTACAAGAACATGTATCACATGTAGAAAAAGTGAAGCATAAATGACAATCACAACAATAATGCTAATTAATAGCAGCAGCTTACATCTGGATGTGCCAACAGACTGAGAAAATGGTCAGGTTCCTCTTATGTCTTTAATGGAAGCTTGTTGTAGGGAAATCAGGAGAAACTTCTCACGGTGTAGAAATAAACACTGGGAGTTGGTGGTGGTTATATGCTACACTGATTGGAAAAAGCACACCCAATACACAAAATCAAGGTGCCAAAGTTCATAGGTGAAGGAGCATTTCATGGCATGGAGCTGTGAGAACTAGAGCAAAAGGGGTTAAGCACGTACTCTTATCCCCAGAACAAAGAGGAAGAGATAAGAGAATGAGACTGGCACCTCCCTGAGAAATGCAGGATATTTGTGGGGTGACTCTGGGAATTGCTTTCACTCTGAGAAGATTTCTGTAACGGGAATGAAGCCAATAAACCTTGCTGGATAGAATCTGTACTGTCTCCTGGAGTTTCATGGGCTAATCCTGACAGGAGCTAAGAAATACAGCTGGTACTTAATGCAGATCAAACTGCTATGACAAGCATTGCTACAAAAGGTAGTAAGAAAAGATTAATCCCTAATAGAAACATAATTCCGGATAAAATCCTGTCATTTCATGGATGACTCCATGCAGTTGTTGGTTTGGTAGTGGTATGGAAGGATTCTGTCATGGCCTTCTGGAATGTTGATTCATGTATGTATTTCTTCTTGGTCTAGCCTACCAACCTTGGATTTCTTAGTGGCCTCCGGTTCAAGTATTAATGCAGCTTATCTCTGCTTGGGATAAGCCAAAGTCAAGTAGGCGCAGATTTAAACAATGGCAGCTCTGCTTAATTTATAGCATTTAATAATTGGGGGGGGGGGGGTTGGTTGGTTAGATTTGTGCTGAGATTTACAATCAGCCTGGTTTGATGCTTGCTAAGCAAAATGATTAACAGTTGTTCTAGCTATCTCTTTTCGGAATGTTGTTATCTAGAGGATGGATGTGATGATTTAAAAAAAAAAACACACACACACACACAGAGGTATGACACAAACATGGTGTGATGTCTTGAAAAGTAGAATCTGTTGCTAGCAACCTCCCCCTGCATTCATCATGCCATAGGTTCTGGGTTGTACATATTTTTCAAAATATCAGCAAAATATCACGGCTGCCTTCCAGTACGTGCTTGTCGAATGAGTGAGGATGATCGAGAAGGATTCTGAAGCAGCTGTTTCAGACATCAAATGACTCAACATCACATGCCTTGGCTATTATTATATTCTATGTACAATCCATTTACATTGGTGAAATTACTGTATACAGGGATTTCCTGGGGTGTTTTTGTGCTAATCTTTCCTGCCTTTTTGTCAGGGAAAGTTAAGATTATGATTATCTGGTAAAATGGGTTTCTAAAGCAGGCTTCTCCACCCCCCAGCCTTGCAGATGTGTTGGATTTTAACCCCCGCCATTCCTTCAGCCAGCACACTCATTGATTGGACTGGGCTGGGATGATGGGAGTTGTGTATCTCTGGAGGACACCGAGTCAAGGAAGAGGGATGGGACTTAGGGTATAAAGACTAGTAAGTAGATCTGGGCTTGTGTCAAAATGGCCTGTGAATGAAAAGAGCACTTTTCAACATGGCGGTCATCACTGGGTTCCAATATCTGGAATTTTCAGCCAAGTGCCTTGATCCACATTTAAAAGCAACCATGATTCCTATTTACGGGTTTGTTCTGGGATGCTGTTCATTGTTACATGGTTTATTTTTTATGTACTGATTATTTTAGCTTTAGTTAAAAAGAATTCCATCCACGATTAGCCTTGTGAAGTCAGTGCAGGATAGACATGTAAGAAGGAGAATTTTTGCTATAGGTACAAGCAAGCACAAAAGCTTTAAAAAAATTCCGCTCTACAGACACTTTATAAACTCCTCTTTAAAATCGTTCAGGGTTAGCCTGCAGACTGATTGCATTTTCTTAAAAAATAAAGGAAGCATTACCACATACTTTGGTATAGTTCAAAATAGATGTGAAACTTCAGCCCACTTTTTTTTGCGTGCTGTATAAATATGTTTTTTCCTCCATTCCTTGTCACCTCTGCTGCGGTGTGAGTTTTTTGCCATTTCCCTTGATTTCTAATTAGAGAGCAAAGGTGAGGAAAAAAATCTCCTCAGTGTTCACCCCTGTGAACTAACAGCAACACTTGGGTTTTAACCAAAGCCTCAGAGACTAGATTTCACCATTGACCAAGTGCTGGATTTTTAATTATATTTCAGGGTTAGAGACATGGGGGGAGGTACAAAACTGTAAATATTGCTTCGTGAAGCAAATGAGCTCACTTGCTGATGACAATGTAATTACCTTTTTTTTTTTTTTTGCAGTAATGAATCTCAATAAAAGCAAAGGAAAAGTGAACTCATCGTGCCCCCCTTCCTCTTTTCATTCCTTGCCTGCCCCTCTTGAACAAATGAATACAGTCCTCTGCATTTTGTGGGGCTCTCACATCTCACATCTAGAAGGCCCAGCTGCCCAGGATGATGGGAGTTGTCCAGCAGCATCAGAAGGGTCCTAGAGAAAGCCCACATAATTGCATGACAAAACACACTACTGACTGCCACCCATTTTAGTAATATTTCTAAAGGCAGCCATTAGCAAGTGTTCATTTTAATTCTATTAACGTTTCAAAAGATAAGATGCTGAGGTTGGAGAGGTTTGGTCTATTTGCCCTGCAGAGGCTGATGTTTCGTGGAATCTCTCAGGACCTCCAGACTTCCTTCATTGCACTGGGTAGAGCAGAAGAAATGGTGGCTTGCTTTTAATGCCATGTCAGGGGCATCCACAGCGACATTAACTGCTCCAAAAGGGTCGATGCAACTGAATTACCCCTTTTCAACATGCATTGCATGTACTGCATACATGTAAAAAAGGAGTGGAGGATTTTTTTTTTTTTAACCTGGCCACATCCACCATTTTGGAGCCAGTGATCATTGCTGCAATCATCTCATGCCATACAACTTATTCTTACATGTTATGTAGGAATACTTCCTAAGGTTCAAAGTAGTTTACTGCGCAGAAGCAACCC
Organism: Liasis olivaceus; assembly: GCA_030867105.1. Classification (NCBI taxonomy): domain Eukaryota; kingdom Metazoa; phylum Chordata; class Lepidosauria; order Squamata; family Pythonidae; genus Liasis; species Liasis olivaceus. The sequence continues at coordinate 18,029,683 of CM061361.1, forward strand.
GCCAAGTTTAACACATACAAAACTTTTATTGTCAATTTGTAACTTGTATCTTTGGGGGGGGGGGGGAATGTCTCCTAAATGGATAATAATTTCCTCAGAGAGATATTATTTATACCTATGAAATCAAGAATAAGGACATGCATCTCAATCAACATAAATGTGTGCATGAATATTAGGTTATAAGTGCTTAAAAAATGGGAAGAGGATCTATGAAATGCTGAAATGTGAGTGTAACATCTCTTTAAAGCAGCCATATCTTTTTTCCAAGCTTCCACATGAACTTGAAAATAGACGTGAATGTTTTAAGGAGTTAATTTATTAAAGTATCCATATCTTTAATATGATTATTTAAAGCAGCTGTGGCTGTTTTCAGGCTCTTGTGAAAAAAAAATGCAGTGGTTTTAAAAAAAGGGCTACACTCATACTCCCATGCATTTTGAAGTCTTTCTTCCAAATTATCCCAGATGTGTGCAGAGCCCTAACACACATAGGTGTACATTATAGGCCACATGATGATAAAGTAACACATGAATCATGACATCATCACACAAATGTCATTTATATAATGCCATTATATATATAAAATATATAAGATTGTTTGTGTGTATAAATATTATATTAATTATATATTATATTATATTATATTATATTATATTATATTATATTATATTATATTATATTAAGATTCATCATCTAGGTGATGACATCAATTGCTTCTGCCACCAGCCCATCCGCCGACACCTATGCTAATGCACATATTCTTTAGATTTTGATTATACATATAGGACAGAGACCATTTCAAAGGGGGGAGCTAATCTTTTAGCAATAGAATTCCTTCTCTCCACTGAATTCAAGGTGAAAGGGAATGTATTGTGTGTTTTACAGCTCTCATGTTCAGAACCACTGAACAAAAGGAGACTCTAAGAAGTGAATTTGTCTTGGAAATTTCAGAGCAAAGCTTAATTAGAGGCACAAAGTCAATCACACCTCCATTCTATGGCCAACATTAAAAAAAAAAACAAAGGAGAAAAATCAATAGAATGACAACACTGAAATTGGTATGGGGTCAAGAAACTTTAAGGTTGCACAATGAAGGCATAACACAGACTTTACCAAGTTCACTTTTACTGACCACCTTTACTAAAAAGGTTCTTCTTGTTCACACAATGAAAAGCCACTCCATTTGCGCATTAAAACCAACTTTTGAAACTTTTTATGTCATGTACCATGCTGCTCTCTGAATGTTTAAAGATCTCTGGGGGGGTTAATGGCTTGTAAAATAATAGCAGTCCATGAGAATGTGGAAATATATTTTCTCTCTGCTATGCTTTATGGCATATCTCAGGTAGAGGGAAAAATAGACCCCAAGAGCAGTCTAGACATGCAAAAATTCAAGAAAAAACAGTACCTTTGTTGTAACATTAAATTAATTTTTACAGGAAAGCTATACATTTCAAACGCATGCACGCTAACCCAGCACAGCTTGTTGTAGGTATCCTATGCATTTCATTCTTTTTGAAAAAGATATTTTCAGTCGGAAAGGATTCTGTTACCTGCTATTTTCATTTAAAATTGTGTCGGTACCCAGCAATTACAGGAAGATTCATTTAAAAAATTCTTCTTAGAATGTCTTTCATTTCCTTGATTACTGTTCTGAGAATAAGCCTACGGTAAGTTTTTCACCCACTGGGATTTCCTCTGTTGGGCACAAACAGAATGCACCCATTGGAATAATAACAGCCCCCCAGTTTTATTTTTCCATGCAAAAGTTCATTTGGGTTAGTCACTTAATGTCTCTTCTTCTCTTCAGTAAAACTGAGATTAGATTTCAAACTTTGGTTATAGCCTTCTGATCCTCTCTAAAGGATGGCACTGAAATGTCATTTTAATGTGACAGAAGGAGGAAATTATTAAATACACATGAAGCAATTTGTCAGCCTGGTGAGATAGTCCAGACAAGACTACCTCTAACTTTACTGTAAGGCTACATTAACAGAATCGTGAATGTCTGAAAGTACATCTTTCCCCCCTCACCTTTACTGTCCAAGAAACTAGGGAAGGCCCCTTCTGAGATGTATGCCACTTCCCCATTCCTTCTGTGGGCTCAGCTGCCGCTTATCTGACCATTGCCTAGCCTGAGGCTCTTCCTCCTGACTTCCAAGGTCATTCCCACATACCATTACACAATTAGGTGGGTGGTATTTCAATAATTTAAATTTAGCTAAATTTATAATTAAATCTAGTTAAACTTAGTCTTTTCCTGGTCTCATGTAAATTTGTGGTGTGGCCTCCTGCACAATATTCATGCTGGCTAAGGCTGCTGGAACATGGAGTCCAGCCATATCTGGGGCCAAAAGTTCCTCTTGTCTCTTCTAAAGAATGTATTAACAGACAAGTAGTGAAAGACTTTTGAGGGACAGGGTCAGATTGATTTTCAATACTTTATATTGTCAAGTACTCAGTGAAGCTTACAAACACTGTATCTTGATCGGGTTCACACACAAAAAGCAATTCTTGATCTTGCACATATTTTCCATACCATCTGGGGCCTTCATGTATGCATGTATATACTTTTAAGGATACCATGATCCTTCCAGCCCTGTTCTATGTGAAGTGTGGATCTATGGATGCAAACTCTGATGCAGAAGCTTCAGGTCATGCAGTGAGCAATGGAAAAACAAATGCTGAAGACCTCTCTTAGCGATCAAATCAGAAATGAGGAAATTTCAAAGAAGTCATAATTATAGCATTAAAATGGAAATATAAATGGGCAAGGCACATGATGCATTTGCCTGACAATAGGTGGACACAAAAGGCAACATGGCCGTGATCCTTCTTAGATAACCACCTACGAGATGGAGAAATGGACTACAAAGAGATTATGGTCCCAACTGGAACACCATAGCAAAAGCAGAATGAAATATAACTTCATATTTCTCACTTTGGATAGCAACACTATCCAGATGTATATGATGATAATGTGAAAGTGGCATGTGTGTATGTACACACACGCACACACGAACACCCAAGTGTACATGTGGCAACAGTCATGCAAGTCTAGAGGCATCCACAAGATTGGAAGCTTCTGTCAAAATGACAAAAGTGTTGCATCAATGCGTGCAAGCACCACCCTTTTTATCTGTGATATCACAGCTCACCTACAAAATAAGGAAAGCTTGCATCATATTGATGCAATGCTGCTTTCATCATCTGCCTCCGCAGTGGATGCCCTTAAGCTACGGCTTTGTTGTTGCACCTGTAAACACTAATAATGTCTGCTGTATTGCTACGCTCTCACAAATTTGCATTCACAACCCTGATCACAGCGAAACTTGATCAGGCAAAATCCCAGTTGTTTCTATGTCGATCCTCCAACAGATTTCCTTTTATAGCCATGCATTTCCTTTGCTTATCATATTAAAAAAAAATACTACACATGGCTTGAAGCGTGTATGTATGTATGTATGTATATATGAATGAAGCCTCCTTTAGTTCTACCATATCAATGGAACTGATTCTGGTATGCAAGTTTAGGAAGATCTTGGGATTGAAGAATATGCTGACTTCATTACGTGGGATTTTTCAAAGATCGCCCAGCTATGGCCTCCACCAGCATTTTGACTGATGGAAGACATTACAGCATGGACATCATTGTCTCGTGAATAATGGAATCAGCATGGCTTCCAATGGCTCTTAGCTTTGTCTTTGAGATGTTTATGCCTCTTCCCTGACAGCTGTATCTGCAAGGTTATATAATTCTTTAACTTGGAGGTAAGTGCACGAATTTGCATTACTTCGTTTTCTAAAAGTTCCTGTTTACAATACTTCAGTGTCTAGAAAATGCTTCCCATGAAAAGATTTTATGCTTAAAAGGAAAAAATCTTATTACTGTTCTGTCATATTACCACAAAGAGTGAGAACATTCTCTATTTTCCCCTTGCCTGGCTTAATTCTGATGTCAGAGCCAAGCTGGAAAAAAACGCTCAGAGCAAGACAAATTGAGAAAGGGGGCTCGCCTATGCTGAAGGCTTTATTTTGCGTAAAAGGTAGGCCCCAGATTCCTGTTTTACATGTGAATGGATAGCACATGCTTGACATGCATACAATTGTCCCACATTTCTAATTTGCTATTGCATCTTGAAAGAGAAAGATAAGAATACTTCTTTTCTTTAGACTGATCCTTACAATCAGGCATCCTTGATGTGCCTAAAGAAGTTGGATCTCTTCTCACATACCTGAAATGAAGGTAGGAACATTTTGGAGAATTGAAAGCTTCACCAACAGCTCAACTGCTATCTGAATTACGAGTTCTCATTTTTAACAGCTCCCTTCTTTTTTCTTTTTAGTTTTCATTGAACTGTTCTAGGTTACTAGTTCTCCAACTCTAAGCAGTGGACCTCGGGTGACCCCCCCCCCCCAATTTCCATCCAAGTGGAGGCCACAAGATTTAAGAACTTTTCAGTTGTGACCCCAAACTGGAGAAACTCACTAATGACGCATGTGCATTTATTACCTTCCCAATCTGCTTTTAAATGAGTATTATGGCCATGTTATTTTGATCTCTCTCTTTCTCTCTGTCTCTCTCTCTCTCTCTCTAAAAAAAAAATGCTGATCTGGATTTTAAATTATTACTGTTCCTCTATTTTAATTAAATTGTTTAATTTGTTTTATCTAACTCCTGGGTAGGATATGCTTTATACTGATGTTCTAATTTAAGATTTAATATGTTGCTGCTGATTTTCTTTTATTATTGTTTTTAAGCCACTGATTGCAGTCTATCTTGAGAACTTTGGCTCTGAAAGTCAGCACAGAAACACTGAAATAAAATAATACAGAAGACACTAGTCATCGTTACCACGTAATTTTCCTATCATTCTCCAGTTGGAAATGCCTGAAGTCAAAGTGAATGACCTGTCAAATATATGACAATCATATCATGCTTAGCTAAATTTTCCATCCTGTACTTAACACAGACCCTGCTGGTGGTCTGGCCTTTATTCAGCTTATTCTTTCCAGAGGCAAAATAAATGAACATGATAAAGATGGACAACTGATTTCTCTTCCTTAGCATCCCTGCCATAAATAAGGTCACCAGATGTTGGTAGAATTCCTGTATTTAGTTTCGTATTTTAACTCTGAACTTTTTGTAGCACGTATGTACTTCCCTTTAGATAATGAATCATATAACTCTATTCCCCTCCCCCCATTTATGATGAAAACAAGATCTGACTAACGAATTGATTTCTGGACAAGCACAATGAACGTCGGGGAAGCCAAGAAGTCATCTACACCATCTCAGCCAAGAAGAGTGATCACTGCTGCTTTGCTGCAGTGGAGGAACTGAAGGCTCTCCTGTTGATGCGTGCGTCCAGAATTTTTGATGAGTTAGATGCAGCATCCTAATGAGATGCTGATCTGAAGAAGCCCATTGACAAAAGGTTACTGGAGGGCTCCAAATTTCCCTAAGCAAGAGGCAGCTGCTTATAATACTGGTCATTTGCTCTCTCTCTCTCTCTCCTGCACACTCGTTTCACAAGGGCACCTATACAAACGGAAAAAGGGAAGACCGCTCCGAGGGGCTTTGGTGGGAGCTTGTCTAACTGAACAGAAGGAGGGGATTTTTCTTTTCACCCCTGGTAATAGGGGAGAAATTTCCTGGTGGAAGGATGAAAAAGTAAAGGCCACTGACATGTCACAGATACAATTAGGCAATTTTCTGCCCCAGGATGGGCACAACCTTAGATAATGGTCACATACATGTGTACATATCATTTCCATCATACCCATCAAGGTAAGCAATGTTTTGCAAAGCAGAGAGGAGTAAGAAATAACAAGCAGAAGAAAATTAAAGACTGAAGAAAAGGGAAAAGAGAAGGAAACTGGTATCTAATTTATACCAACAGACCACTCCCTAGCATTCTATGTTCGCAAATCAGTGTTTCTTCAACCACATCTGTATGATGCTTCAAACATTGCCTTCTGTTTTCTGAACTCCTCGTCTCTTTCTTTTTGATGATTTCATCACCAGTTTCTTGTCCTATTTTTTTTCTCTCTGTATCACCAAATCACCTCAACAGGCTCCTTTTGTAGTGGTTATTAAATGCTGTATCCAATCCACATTAATTCATTACCAATTAATTCTGGATCCTGCCTCTTAAGTAACCCATACAGCTTGTATTTATGTTTTTCCTTACATACTCAACTCTCACTTCAATATAACAAAGCATACAGAAGCATGTTTTTCTACACAACTGTATCCAATCCTTTAAAAAAAAAAAATAAACTCCATTCCTTGCAGCAGACTAAATCGTACCCACTACTTTTCTACTAGTATTTGCATGTCTTAAAATCTCTCCATCCACTTTCACATCTTTAGTAAACATTCATCTATTTGCTCTAGATTTCACCATTTATATATAACTTGCAGTAATTCACTCCACTTTCCTTTTCAACAGAGCTACCTTGACCTTTGATACATTAATTTTCAGATCCATACTCCTCATTGCATCATTTGCTGCACATCATTTGAATTTTCAGACAACAACATGCCATTGTCTACATATAAAAGTACTTGCACATTCATGTCTCCAACAAACACACCTTTAATATTACTTCAAGTGATCCTCATGCAATCCATAAATGTTTTAAACAGCCAGGGGGACAGTATACATCCTTGTCTTACCCCCTCTTCCTTGTTGAACCATTTGCTAAGCATTATGTGTTCCTCATACAAGTTTGATTTCCATCATACCCCACTGTTAATGGATTTAGCAACCACCTTTCAACTCCATATTCATACAAAACATTCCATAATTCCAAGCTATTCAGTGTTATTGATTTTGCTAAATCAACAAACTTGCAATAAGCTAACTTTCATGCATTCACAGCTTAATATTAATGGGGATAATCACAGCCATAGAATCTATGGCCATTAGGTATGATCACTTAGATTTCTTCCCCGATTTCCCTTCCCAAACCCACAGAAATAGTTTGAAGGTGATCTGGTATTATCCACTTCTATCAAATCAGAAAAGTGGTGAAAATCCCTGTCCCACCCCATGATGCTTAAGTTTCTATCTGAACAAAAAAACCCTCATGGGAAGGAAGGAAGGAAGGAAGGAAGGAAGGGAGGGAGGGAGGGAGGGAGGGAGGAAGGGAGGATATTTTTCATCTGTTGGTCTTCTGGAAAAGAGAAAGGGGACACTGCGAGAACCTGGCCTCATTAATACTGTTCTGGCTTACGTACAAATTTGACTTAAGGACAGACCTTGGGAACGGAACTCGTTCTTAAACTGGGGACTCCCTCTACATTACTGAGCCATAAATAGTGGCTCAATTTTCTGACATAGTAGAATTAGAGACACTTTCAAATGTGTTTGCTTATTTATTTATTACAGGCATTTCTATGCTTCCCAGTGCAGAACTGACTCCTGGCAGTTTGCACCCTTAAAACAATTGAGTGCAAAAATGCATTTAATAAAGATGAAGGTATACTAGGAACCCCCCTTCAACCAGCACCCTCTAATCCCTGAACGGCCTTAATCCGGTTGGGGAAGGCTAAATTGGCATAGAATCCCTGTACAGAGAAGCCATTTGAGTAAATGAAAACTTCATTCACAAATGGAGCCTCTCTCTATGGCCCTGAGTTGATTTTGATCATCAGAACAGAGAGTACCATTTTTATTTATTAACACGAGCATAACTTTGCTCCTTATGGATAGGACTGGTGATGGAACATGATCATTTAAAACAAAGCAACAACAAACAAGCCAGCCCAGGAGCACTAACACTCCACACAACCACATAAAAAGACCACTCTGTGGTCACTAAGATCTGAAGATGTGGGTGAATAGCCAGATCTACATTGGATGCTGTAGTAAACCAATATGGGTGCTAACCTGGGCTCTGGAGAACATACTTTAATTAGGGTGCCAAAAGAGAAATGTCCTCTTTTACATCTCTATGTGCCGCTTTCAACAGTGGAATACAGAAGAAGGCCCCCTTGGCAGATCTCAATATCCCGGCAGATGTACACAGTGGGAAATACTGCCTCAAATGTTGATGCCCCAACCCATTTAGGGCTTTAAACATCATTGCTAACACCTTGTGCTCAGAGCAGAAGCATATCAGCAGCCAATATGGCTTCTTCAAAATCTGTGAAAGATAGATTCTTAATTTTGTTCTGACTAGTCTAGCTGCATTCCCCCCGCCCCCTTTTTTTGGCACTAGCTGCAATTTCCATATCATTTTCATGGGCAGCCCCTCACAGAACATATTGCAATTCTTTAAACTTGAAGTTTACTGAAGGAAGAATTACTGTGGCCAGATTGTCCCTATATAGCAGACCTGCACAACTTGGCAGTAGGTAAGGGCCGAAATTAAATAGACTAAACTTCTTTGGGCTGCAGATAGGTTTTTAGCACCTCGCTTTCCAAGTAAAGTTACAATAATGGGATAATAAGGTTTTTTTATTTGCAAAATAGTTTACTCATTGATTGTACTATAATTATTATAGTATAATTAATGATCAAACTATTTTGCAAATAGAATAAACCCTATTATAAAAAAGGGAAATTTCAATTATTACACTTATTACTTAAGAAAAAAAAATATTCCTTTGGTAAGTTTGAATATATTTTTAAGGTTTCTTACCGTTTACATTTCATTAATGGGCGTATTACACTTCTTGTCAGCAATCAGTTTATCTATGTCCTGATTCAATCTTCCACTTTTTTGATCATCCATTTTACAAAGTCTTGTAAAATTTACAATGATCAAAATGGCCACTCTCCCAGAGCTGCCTCAGCGAGTAATGTTGCTGCCCTCATCGTCTCATAATGTGTCAGTGCTCACCGGCTGAGCGCTGATTGGTTATTTCCCAGAAATCACCCCTGCGACAGTTAATCGTGGAAACTTTATTTTAAAAAAAACACATATTGTATTTTCGGACCTCGCGCTCATGAGCGATGCGGGCCACGTGAAATCCTTTGGCAGGCCACAAGTGGCCCGCGGGCCATATGTTGTGCAGGCCTGCTATACAGGAACAGTTGCAGCTGAGGAGTTAACAAAATATGACCCCCAAAGTCTAAGCCACGGGTGCTATCTACTCTCTCGTGACCAAAAGTGAACCGATAATTTTTTCCCTATTGTGCACTTAGGTTTTCAGAGGACTAGAACCTCATCCAGAGCAGAATGTTTATACAATTCCTGTATTATTTTAGATGGTCAAATTAATCTGGTATAATGTTGTAGATGTCTCCCCTTTTAAAAGACTTTTGCGATCTGAGGAAACGGAGATCCTGCTAATGGTGGTGATAGTGGTGGTGGGAATTGGGAGTTCAAGTTTTGAGTCAGAGGGTGATCGCAAGATTGGATCCTCTGAGTAAGGATTTGAATACAGAACGGATTATCCTTTCCCTAAAGGAAGAAACTTGAGCATCATCAGAATCACCTGCTGCATGTTGAACAGGCCAAGAGCTGAAGGTCATGACGATGTCTACATGGATAATTCAAAACAGTACATATTATAGAAATAAAGTGAAAATCTGAAAGTAATGAAACCCTAGATAGAATGGGAAAAATAGATCCAACTCTCCCTCAGTAATGCAACGTGTACCAAATGGATAATTAAACTGAGCCAGAAAGTATAAGAGATTTAAAATTCAGTGCCTCTTGGTCATCACCCACCCAAATTAATTCATTGGTCAGTGGAACCTAAAATACACCGTGACTGGCAAATCTGAGATGAATTTTACTTTGAGAAAGCACTCAGAGGTGATTCATGCATTAAATAGTTTTACTCAGGTAAACCCCAGTGCCTGAATTTAAATGGGGAAATATGAGATGGACTTCCCTAGATATTATTTTTCAGGCTTTTCTACTAGAAAAAACATCAAGAAAGAATAAAACATATTGCATTATTGTGGAGAAGCCTTTTAATTATGCACATATGGGTTGTATGTTAGATTTGGCCATTAAAGAACTCAGATTCTTTTGGACCTGGCTTCAGAAGTTGAAGTATGGCTAGCCATTCCTAATTTAATCTTCATTTTGATTTTCCTTCCACTTTCTTGCACTGGCTCAATATGAAAACTAATTCACTGAGAAATACCAGAATTTTTATTTTCCCTTATGCGTTGTCATTACTGACCTTTTCCCCATTATGGTTTACCATATCAAGCTTTAGTTATGAAATGAATGTGCAAGAGAAGCTATTTTGTCAATGAAATAGATTTGTTTAGTTGTTAAAATGATTGAATTCATGGACGGGCTGAATTTTTCTTTCCCACTACAAAATGCCACTGTTTTTAATATTTCAAAGAAATGCTGGCAGATACCAGTCCACAAAATGCTTAAGTGGTATAGAAAAGCTCATTCTACAGACCCAGTCCACCCTTGAGATGCAGTGAATCAGTTAATTTTTGTTTGGGTTCCAATTTAAATATAGTCAGACACTTCCCGGTTGTCTGAGGTGCAAAACAATATTCTCCAATGTTATTTAGTTCAGAAAGTCAGACAAGAAGCAAACAGACAAATGTTTGTCCCAGAAGATTTAAGAATACTATTTACATCAACAAACATTTGGTTTAGGCAAGGTTCTGCATAATATGAAGCATTAGCTATGCCCAAATCCTGCCATTTGTCTTTAGGGAGAAGGTGAAGGCTAAAGTGTTTGGAACAATTGACTTCTTAAAAAGTCACTAGCTATTTGTGCACAATGTGGAGAAAGGAGAAAGCAGTTTCTGTTTCCCTTCTTGCAGTATAGATTCATGATTATACAATAAAGTTGACTGGCTAGAGAAGAACAAACAAGGCATTTTACTCTCATAATACATGGAATCTATATGGAACTACCAGTCCCCACAGGGAGATGGTCACTGGGTTGATTCGATCAAAACAGAGCTTTGAGAAATTAATGAGGGATAAATCTAGCAGAAGACAAAGTCTAGCAGACTTCTTGGAGGCATCTAGTTTGTCACTGTTGATGCTGGACTAGGTGGGCCTTCAGTCTGAAACGGAAGGATTTGTTAAGTTTTTGAAGGAACTTCAGTGGTTCCATTCGGTGATGTTTCCCCCAGAAAGCACATCTAAAGAAAAGGCAGTGTTGGGTTTTCTCTGTGCTTATTTAGTTGCTTCACAGAAGCATGACACTTGATCTCCAGTGCAGACTTCAGCATCCTGCAAAACTCAGTTTCCATTAAAACAAACTAAACCCAAAAAGACAGCCCTACGAGTCCCTTTTTTTCCCCAGCCTTTCAATCACTGCGCAGTCAAGCTGAAAGCCATTTTCCCATGCTGACTGAAATTTCAGAAGCCAAAGGGAAAACAAAGCAAGATTTACAACATTAGGGATTAAGGTTCTGATTTTACCTCCTTTTTTATAGACAACAGGAAGAGGGGGAAAAAATGTTCCAATTTTTATTTTAATAAAATATGATCAGTGACCAGCAGGTTAAAACAAAACAAAACAAATGAAACAAAAGAAAATAAAATACAATGAAAATGTAAGTATAAGGTAAGTAAAGAGTAAAAGAGAATAAAAGCCTAAAAAAGAAGAAAAAACTAGAGAATACAGAGAACTGGTAACAAAATACAGGACAACCCCCCCAGGATTTTCTTTCTGACTGAAATAGCAGCCATTAAGATCTTAGCCACTGTATTTGTAACAAAGCCTTGCCCAGATTGTTTTTTCACATCCTCTTCTATGGCACCAGGCACGTTACCCTCTTAATGCCGCTCACTAATAGAACTGAATCCCACCCTGAGGTAGAGGTTATAAGCCCCCATCTGCAGGTTCAGAAGCCATTCCTTGCTCAATAAGCAAGTGTTTGCAAATAAAGCTTTGAATTCTTGAGTTTTGCACTTCCTGGTATGGGGTGAAGAAAAAGTTTATTCCGTTTGAGGGCACAAGGCAGGACACAGGGCACATAGCTATGTGTGTGTGTGTGTGTGTGTGTGTGTCTGTCTGTCTGTCTGTTTATATACATATACAATATAAAAAAAAAACCTCCCTCTCACCCCTATGGGTGGTCTGTGTCTTCCTCAATCTCGGGTCCTCTACCAGAGGCCTGGGAGTTTGAGGGTTCTGCGCAGTATCTGAGCTGTTCCTAGCACTGCACTCTTCTGCACAGAGAGCTCGGATGTTGTTCCTGGGATCTGTTGGAGCCACTCTCCCGGCTTAGGAGTCACGGCCCCGAGTGCTCCTACCACCACGGGGACCACTTTGGCCTTGACTTTCCACATCCTCTCGATTTCCTCCTTCAGGCCCTGGTACTTCTCCAGCTTCTCATGCTCCTTCTTCCTGATGTTGCTGTCACTTGGCACTGCTACATCTATCACTACTGCTGTCTTCTGGTGAGAAGGAAGAGAAGGGATATATATATATATGAATTTCCTTGAGTTACCTTATTCCCTTATTCATGTCTGTCTGTCTGTCTGTCTGTCTGTCTGTCTGTCTATCTATCTATCTATCTATCTATCTATCTATCTATCTATCTATCTATCTTTCCAGTCAGTCTTGACTCTTGGTAACTGCCTGAACAAGTCCCTGCAGTTTACTTGGCAAGTTTTTTCAGAAGTGGTTGGCCATTACTTCCTTCCTAGGGCTGAGAGAAAGTGACTGGCCCAGGGTCACCCAGCTGGCTTTGTCCCTAAGGCAGGACTAGTACTCACAGTCTCATGGTTTCTAGCCCAGTGCATTAAACACAACACCAGACTGGTTGTCTAGATATGATATGATATGATATGATATGATATGATATGATATGATATGATATGATATGATATGATATGATATGATATGATGATAAAATTTATTACAGCCACCCAACTCCAATGGACTCTACTCATTCAGCAACTCCAATTAACAACCACTCGTTCAGCAACTGTTCAAAGTTACAATGGCGCTGAATGAGGAGACTTACGATCAGTCCTTGAAGCTGTGGCCCTTGCAGTGTCCCCACTGTCATGTGATTGTGATTCTGGCACTTGGCAACCAGGGCACATTTATGATGGCTGCAGCATCCCTCGGTCACGTGATCACCATTTGCAACCTTCATACCCAGCCCCCCTCAAGCAAAGTCAATAGGGAAGCTGTCAGGAGGTTGCAAGTGATGGTCATGTGACATCTCACTTCATGACCATGTGGGATTTGCTTAACAACAGCAACCGGAACTGCTGCCATAAGTCAGTGCAGTCACATGATTTTCTGCTTTACGACTGTATCAGTTATGGAGTTGCCAGTCCCAATCATAGTATTTAGCTGTGGGTTACCTGAATTATTTTATAATAGTGTTTAAAAATTAAAGGATATGATTCAAAAGAAAATGAAGAGGTGAGAATGGAAGGAAAAAAATGGAAAGTTTTACTGGCTAGTTGATTCTTTTAACTGTTTTAATTGTTAATATATAGAAGTAACATGACAAATAGATAAATTGTGCATGGTTGATACCTGTATGTAATGTTTAGCAGTAAACGTGATATGTAATGTTTAGCAGTAATGTGACTTGTTTAGTTTGGACATTTGTATGACATGCGAACAACAACTTACTGTAATGGGAAAACCAGACCACTGTATTTATTCATCAAATCCTAAGTTTTGTTAAAAAAAAAAAACAGGTCACACATTACACTGTCATGCTTAGAATAAACTTGCTTCATGCTACCATAAACCTAAGCCATCCATCATAATTTATAAACCACAAGGTTTTTTATACTATATTTATGGCTTGCAAACATCTGCTTCACAGAGAGCATGGTTCCAGTGACGTTATAAATTACCAGTGCTTCAGCTCTGATCTTGCTCATTGTGAAAAGGCAGTTAACACATTTTTGGCCCTAGTTATCAAAAATGACTAGTTTCTAGAGGAAATGTATTTCCCTGAGATTGTTACGACTTTCCATCAAGCAGCAATTGCAAGAAAATAATCACAGTAATTGGAATTCCCTCTGCAACAAATTGTGCCCAAAGTTACGTTTTGCCATTCTTGATCCTACTGCTTAGATGAATATGATTTATTGCCACCCTCCTTTAACATTGTTAGCAACTGCATTTTAAGCTGCAGAGATGTTAATTCAGAGCTATAACTAAGAAGAGGAACGGAACTTGCTCAGGCAAATCTTAGAAACAACTTTCATTTTTGGAGCAGCTTCACTAGGGGGAGTAGCAGGCAATATTAGTCAATGAGAACAAAAGCCACGCTTATTTTTTAAAATTGCGTTTTCTTTCTTTTTTTCAGGAGCAGAGAGGAAATCAGATAAATTTCTTTCAAGCTTTTCATTTTCAGCTAACCAGGGGGGATTTAAGTATCGCTTCTGTCAAGTGTGAGTAATACTGGAACTCAGAGTGAACTGTATACCAATTTATAACCAAACACAATGTCTGAGTGAAGTATGTCAGAATGCAATGGTCTCGGCTGAAGTCAAGGCATGCACAGTGCCTACGTCTAACTTGAGAGGCATCAGCAAGGTTCTTTGGAGTGTGTGTGTGTGTGTGTGTGTACGTAAATACAGACACACGTCTCTGTCTCTGTCTCTGTCTTTGTGTCTGTCTCTGTCTCTGTTGCTGCCTCTCTCTCTCTCTCTCCATCTCTCCATCTTCATCTTCATCTTCATCTCCATCTTCATCTCTATTTCTTTATCCCTTTATCTCTCTATATCTATCTCCATCTCCATCTCTTCATCTCTCCATCTCTCCATCTCTCCATCTCTCCATCTCTCCATCTCTCCGTCTCCATGTCCGTGTCCGTGTCCATGTCCGTGTCCGTGTCCATCTCCATCTCCATCTCCATCTCCATCTCCATCATCTCCATCTCCAACTCTTTATCTCTCTATCTCCATCTCTCCGTCTCTCCATGTCCACGTCCATGTCCATGTCCATGTCCATGTCCATGTCCATGTCCATGTCCATCTCCATCTCCATCTCCATCTCCATCTCCATCTCCATCTCCACCTCTTTATTTCTCTATCTCCGTCTCTCCGTCTCTCTGTCTCCATGTCCATGTCCATGTCCATGTCCATGTCCATGTCCATCTCTATCCACATGCACACTCATGAAATTGATATGCTCACTTCTGGCCTGACCATCAGTGACTTCTGGCCTGACCATCAGTGACTCCCATGGGTCTTATGGAAAGGTTGTTCCCATCTCCTGCTACCCAATCATTTTTAAAGAAAAGATGCAAGGAATAACTTGGGTTTTATTGAACAGAAATCATGTGCCATTCAGTTAAGCCCCCTCTTTTCTCCTGTCAGTTCTTGCATTGTCTTTTCAAGCTGAGGGGTGATTTTTGCTTTGAGATAGAAGAGCAGTCCATCACCTGCAAGATAATATCCAACAGGTTATAAGATTGATTGGAATCTGACCTCCAAAGTCAGAAGGAAGTCTCTGATCTCAGAGGAAGAAATTTTATATTAGATTCTCTGTCCTGCCTCTGCAGTTGGCTATTTTGGAAATTAGACTGCTCTGAAAGAGGCCAATGAAGGTTCCTTAGAAATCCCAGCCCCAAATGTGGCAATTCCTGATATCTCATCATTTTCTCTCTCTCATCAGGGAGCAGGCAGAGAGATGAAAAACAAATTCTTCGCTTTCCCTATTTCTGTCCTGCTAACCTGTACCAGGCACATCACTGAAATTATGCAATGTTTCAAAACATTCGGATGAGAGTCTAGGTTTACTGCTCTCACAAAAATAACACTGCAGACCTAAGAAAGAAAATACATTAGAATAAGTTCCACTGAACTTCATATTCCATACATCTGAGAGGGCAGGTTTAGGATTTCATTGCAAGTTTTGTGTAGTTTAAATTGCATTAAAGGGAAAAAGAGATTGGAGTGGTCATGAAATACTGATTCCTCTGGGTTGGTTGAATCTTGATTCCCCCCCCCCCCAAGTCCTTGGTACAGTAGGAATTAAGTAGGAAAGTGCTTTTTTTGTAGCAGCCCCTTCCCTGTAGAAGACCCTTCCACTGGGATTCAGCAGCCCCCCCCCCCCCCACTTCAGCTTTCTGGAAAACTAGAAAGGGTTGGCTTTCCCCTCCGATGCCGAGATAAAGTGAGGTTACAGCCTGAGGACTGTATTGTTTGATGGACTGGAGATTGTTTGTCAAGGACCAGGTTTTTGGATTTAATGGATGATGATGATGATGATGATGATGATGATGATGATGATGATGATTGCTGCTGCTGCTGCTGCTTCTGCTGTTGTTGTTATAAGCTACCCAGAGTTGTGTTTCATAAGGTGGGCAGCCATATAGTCAAATAAATAACAGCTAGACCCCAATCTGTCTCCTTGCCCTAGCGATGCAGCTAAGTAGAACAGAGGTTGAAAATGCATCTGCTGAATGAGTGAGAAATTGACAGAAGCTCTTGTGCCTTACTTTGGCACTTCTTTTCTTTCACCTGCAATTCACCCTGGTTTTGGAAGGATGGTTGTTTAATCATCAGTGGTTTTCTTCCTATGTTCCAGACTTTGGGAAGAGAAATGAACTGACCATTTGAGGGAGAGATGTTAGGGGCTGGGCACTTGTCATCATAGTATTAAGCTCACTCCCATTCTCTAGAATCTGCTGTTTTTCCATCTTGTTCCCTACTGTGGTGCCAGGGATCTCATAATTTTGCTGTCAGATTTAGATATCCATGGATGTCAGATATGAAGTATCTGGATTGGCCAGCAATCTGTATTTTGGCTCTGATCCCTTGATTAGTGGATACTTCTGGTTTATCTGTAGACTTTGATACCTTGACTTCCTGGCTAAAAATGCCACCATATGGAAACATGAGAAACATGAGATCGTGCAGAGGAATTATGTGATATAACAGTAAATGAAGGATGTTTGGTTATTGACCATAATAAAGGATTTTGATTTGCAAGGAGGGATGCTTTGAAGAACTTCTCCTACCCCTCCAAAGGCAACATTTTGCACCAACAATCTCACACATGCCAACATTTTTTAAAAAAACAATGAAGAGAAGGACTGAGGTATGCATATCACACATATATAACCTTACATATGGAGCCACGTTAAGTGGATGTCATTTCAAAATCAGGCTACTTTGAAATGAAGCAGCCTAGGAGTGTGACATTTTATTGCTGATAAATCTGAGTAGATAAATACAATTGGAAAGCTCCCCCCCCCTTTTTTTTTTCTTTCAGTCAAAAGACCCATTATCTCAGCCTGTTACATATCCCATTGTGGATATATTCCAGGGTTCCAAAGCTCTGTTATAAATGTTCTGGTATATATCCACTTTCTTTGACAACTGTCTGCTGGTGTTATGTATCTAGGATCAGAGTTTGGACAGGAACATTTACACAAAGCTTTCTTAAAAAGCAGAAATATTGGATCCTGCTAAAGGAATTCAAATTTGGATAAGCTGCTATGTGGAGCGATATTGGCTACATACCATATATTTTTCTAAGGACATTCAGTATTAAACACACTAGATAAATATGGCTGGCCCTAGTGTGAGGTACAGTGAGGTTTATGACCTTGGGTTATAGATTCTGGGAGACACGGGCGACAGTCTTCTGCTGGTTCTTCTCAGCTTCTCTTTGTTAGATGGCACAACCTTATGCTGTACATCATACTACCTTAGCTGCCTACTGCCTCAAGAGTGGTAGAACAGGGTTCTTCAACCTTGGCAACTTGAAGATGTGTGAACTTCAACTCCCAGAATTCCCCAGCATGGCTGGCTGGGGAATTCTGGGAGTTGAAGTCCACACATCTTCAAGTCGCCGAGGAACCCTGTAGTAGAGGACTACTTCCTAAGAATTAACATATGTTTTAATGCCTCTTCAGTTGGCTTTTCAAGCCCCTAAAGAGCAACACACAACAAGGAAGCAAGATTCACATGGAGGTTCAGTAATCAGGTTTACCCCCAGGAAAAACAGGAGTTAGGATACCAAACCTTGGAAAAAAAAGTATGAAAATTCCAGCCTTCATTTATTACTGGGACTCTGAGAATTGATTGAATGTCTTTCTCATTGTTTATATAACTGAAGGGATAACAGAATTTCTCTGGGTAAAATGGAAAGTTCCATCAACTCTTTATTTGTCATGTTTTGAAATACTCTTTTTTTCTTTTTCAGCCTCTGAGCGTTCTCCTATATGGTTTAAATAGGTTGAATGGAGAGAGGAAATGATTTTTCCTTTCCTTAGGTAGTAAATTATCTTGGGTCAATTCTAAGCAGCAAGTACAAGTCTCTTGGGTCAGACTGCAGAAGGAATGGAAATAATAGGGAGATAACATCCAAAAGTAATAAGAGAACAAGGCCATGTTGATGTTCCCCATGATGTCAGAACCAAACTAGATAGTTGGGGAAGTCTAAAAACCCAGGGAAACATTAGGGCTGGATTCACAAAGCATGCCATACCATGATTTGCTTAACTTTGATCTATGGCTACATCACAAATGGCTGGGTTCATAGTACATGTTAAGCCATAAACCATGGTTGATAAACTGTAGTGGCTGGGTTCCCATGACCAAGTACAGCCAAATTATGGAACTACATTATAGTCTGAGGCAATGTGTGAATCCAGCGTATTTCCTTGTGAATGGAGTATAGTAATCATGAGGTTCATACATCCAGATCCAGCCTATGGGATTCCTGGCAGCCCCACAAATGAAAAAGAGACTGAGAAAGTACTGCAGGTTGCTATGAATTATAAAGTCTTTCACATCAAGGGATTTGACATTGTAATAAACCAGAGAACAGAGCTTAAGTGGTTTATTATGCCACTTGGAACCCTTACAGTGTACTTATAGCTTTGTTCGCATCAGTCCACATTTTTAATTTATGTTAACACAAGGAAACAGTTGAAATCCTCCTGGTTATTTTGCAGCACTTTTGCCCAAGCATCTGGCTTCTGTTTTCTGTCCATTTCTTCCCAACTACTAGAGCTTCATCCAGCCAGGAAATAGGTCTATATAATAGAGCTTTGGGCAGATAATTTGAGGGATTGCCTGCACAATAAAAAGAGGGAGAAACACTTCTCCTCATTATTACTTAGAAAGTGGCTGGTGTTTGCCAAACCAGGAAATTACTCTCTTTGTAAATCAGGTTCATATTTCTTGGGAGCCTCAGTGAGCCCACACGTGTCCCAAAGAACATTAATATTTTATTATTTCAAAAGGAGAAGCATTGCAAACTAAATTTACATTTTATGGGCATGTTTATTGCACATGATTAAGCATGTGTCCATCTTACGTATATTCAGTTCTTGATTACTAAAAACAAAATAATATAATAGCCAGTCAGAGAAAATGCCTTGTGTTGTATTAGATTGTGAAGACAGGATATAAAACGTTGCGCATATTAGAAATGTGTAATTCATATTACACACTTTGAGCGTGCCTGTGTGTAAAACTTTGAAGACCATTCAAACAGCTATCAAAAAAGCTCATTGCTCATTTTAAACTTTTTATTCAAAACATTTAGCACTGGACTAATAAACAGTTCATTAATCACCAATCATGAGATGCATTAATAACCCAAGTTTTGGTTAAATTGTTCCCAAAGCTCATGATTCTGTTTGGTGGAAGTTATGTGTTTTGCACTAAGACTAGTGAAAGTTGAATCCTGCCTGTAGTCTTGAATCATAGTAGGAAAATATTGAAGAAAACTCACCTGCTGAGCTTCAAAATGAGTAATTTCCACTTTCTTGTTTGAAAGCAAGAATGATCACTGTTGGGCTGACAGGCTGATCCCCAAAGAAGAGGTGAGCAACATGTGTAATGGGGGGTGGGCACACTGATTTTTTTTTCCATCTCCACAAACATCTGACATGCCATGAAGCCCGCTAAACTATACCCTACAAAAGCAGGGTCAGAAATAAAATATGTCATTACATCAGTAGTTGTGTATTGATGAAAATCAAGGATAAACCCACCCATTCCTATACTGTACATTCCTATTGTATTTTCTGGCATACTTGCTCACTTACATCTGTAATAGAAACAGAATACATCTGAATGGAAAAAGAATGAGGGATTGAAGAGAACAAAAATGATAAAAAAAAAAGAACATGATTTAAAAAAAATAAATAAAAGAGGATCAACATCCGGAACCCAGCCTATTCAACATAGACTATTATAATTAATGGCCCTATAGTTGGTTTCTAAGTATGGCTACCTGTGCATCTGTGTTCTTCCTCAGTTTCAGAGAGATAGCAAGCAATGAGAACATAGCTTGTATGAGCAAAAGATCTCTCACCTCCCTCCATCACCATCGCTCATCTCCCTAATCCTCAATTTTCCAGCTTCAGAGGTTTCAGGGCAGGAGGCACAGCTGAGTAGATAGTTCACCTGTTTTCTGTGCAGAAAGTTCCACGTCCATCATCTGTGATTTCCAAATATAGTTTGAAAACCCTGACCACAAGCCTGGAGAAGAAACATAGATTTGAGGTAGGCAACTGTAGCTCTCAGCCGATGAAGCAGAAAATTTTCTCCCTTCCCACTCCAGTGACATCACAACATCACCTCTGACTTCTACATGACACCCACTTACTCACTCACTCAATCAAAAGTGAGCTTTCTCCACCACAAATAAGGTTGTTCAGTACTGTCCTATAAATCAGTATATCTGTCCACACCCTAAAATGTAAGTTAAATTGGGCAGTTAAATTAGACATAAGAATCCTGTTAACCCATTTGTCATCCTTTGAGCCAGGCTGATACATTGTTTAGACAGTTATTTGCAGATTCTGATCCAGAATTAAAGAAAAATAATGAGAGGGGGGGCTTACAAATATAGATGTGTATTGATGCTCTCAGAACTTAAACTACCTGTGAAAGATGTGGATGTACTATAGGAACTGTCTGCTCTCCAAATCAGTTTCTTTTCATTTATGCACCAGTCTGTTTCATGTTCTCTAAAGCGCTGTTTAGAAGAGGAGGAGTCTAACACGTCAATTAAAATGGGGAAAATATAACTTTAATAAGATATTAAAATAAATATCTTTAAAATATTGTAATATCAGTATCAAATAATATACAAAATATAGTTTTGGATGATTAATGCATCCATTATAAATGTAGATAATTAGCCTGAACGCAGAGGCTTGCTCAAAAGACACACAGACATACACACACCTTAACTTCCCATTCCTCATGCAGCTGCTAACCAAAAATCAGAGTAGAAAGAGAAGATTGGAATGACAAAACAACCTTGGATTCATATTTCTATGAACCACTATGGGGCAGTCACAACAAGATGTTCAAAGAAAAACAGCCAAGATCTTTCAGCAGCTTGTGGATTTGTGAGGAAAGAAACCTTGAACATATTTGCCTGACTATACTGAGATTCGGCTGTCGTTGTTGTTGTTGTTGTTGTTGTTGTTGTTGTTGTTGTTGTTATTATTATTATTATTATTATTATTATTATTATTATTATTAGTTATGCCCAGCAAAGGATTAGGGCCATCTAAGCATTATTTAGGACATTAAGAGGAGATTTTATTTTCTCCAAAATACATGAAATCATCATGGAAAAAAAAAATCATTCGATTTTGCAGTCACAAAATGCTCTGTGGAAATAAAGGATAAAGAATAGATTATATCCCACTTCAACAATCTGCTTGTCAGAGCCTGCAATTACTTCTTGCATCAAACATGTCCTTTCTCAATGTTGATTTGAAATTTGTCCCCCATTGGTCATTTGCAACTAGCATTACATTACCAGGAGAAGCCCCTCTTTTAAAAAGCTATTAACATTATTTTATTACTTAGAACTGTTTCCTAAGTTCCTTATTCTTTTTTTCTTCCTTGAAAAAATTATTGTGATGCTTTACTTTGGGGGGCAATTTTGAGATCTTTTCAAGGTTGTAATGTGACTGAGAATTCCTTATTCCTCATCTCTTCCACAAGTTGCAGCCTCTTCAGTTATTCATATTTCCTGTTCTATCACAAATCTGCGAGAAGATTTCATTCCAGCCATTTCGTGAGGATTGCTTATGTAGTTTTCCTGTGTAGGGCTGAGGGATGGACTAAATGATCTTTGTGGTCCTTTTCAACTCCTCATTTCCAGGTATTCCAGGGAACTTCCCTTGGAAATTTACTGAAATAAGAGAACTGAGAACTAAGGAGGCTATAGAGTACTAGTGAGGTGACTCCATAAAGAAAAACGGACACCCTAGAGTCTTGCTTCATACTAAGCCATCATGTTTATCCACTGTCTGTTGAAAACACCACAGTATTCATTCATCCCAGGAACACATTAACCATGGTTTACCAACTACAATGATTAGGTTCACCCAATACATGGAACCCAAACCAAAGGGCCATGAAATGTGAGGTCCTTTTCTGTCAAACTGGATGAATGAGCATGATTACGACATTTCAGAAAGGAAGCAGAATGCTGATTAATTTCCAAAGAATGTTGTGAAAACATGTGAAACCTGAGAACTGGTTCACACAGAGTCACAGCTGAACATGCATTGAATTCCCAGGACCAATTTGTACTGGGTGTAAAACTAGCTGAACATAGGATGTAGGAAGTTGGCTTCTATCAAGGCAAATCTGTGTTCTATATCAGTGTTTCTCAACCTTGGCAACTTTAAGATGTATGGACTTCAACTCCCAGAATTCCCCAGCCAGCATGATCTATATAATCAAGTGTAGTCAACAATGGTTTTAGCTTAGCATGTTGCATGAACTTTGTCATCATGATATACAAGCCATGGTTTATGGACTAGCATATTGGGTCAATCCTGCCAGTTAGGATTAATTCAAAACAACATGTTTAAACTACACCTTAGTATGTTGTATGAGCTCAGTTCTTGGCTGGCAGGGTCTGTCCAGGGCTGCTGATCAGAATGTTTCTGTCTTTGCTAGAAAAATCCTGAGAACTTCTTGCTATTTGAGAGCCAAAACAATCCAGGCCAAAGATTCAATCCAGATAGTTTTGCCATAGAAAAAGGCTAGTTTTTGTTGCCAACTAATGGGCATCTGGATTTTTTGCAGCTACATAAAGTAGGCCTACCATAGAACTTCGCCTGAAATACAAAATTTGTCCTGCTGGGAGTAAACTCCTTTGAAAATAACAGGGCTCTTTGGTAAGGAATAGCCATACTGATTTCAGTCAGACTGACAAATATGGCCTTCTTCATCTTCCGGCCTTATATGTATTATAAAAAAGGGAAACCAGAGGCGATAGTAGAGGCCACATTCTGTTGACATATTTGGCCTTCTGTTGATTTTCTCTCTCATTGGCAGGAATGTACACAGTCCTTACTTTACTAAATTCAGATTTCCAAAATGTGTATGCAATTAAATATTGCTATAATGGCAGTGGCTATAATTAGCCTATAATAATAATCACACTTACATTGCACTCTTAATTCAAGGATTTCTTAACAACAAATGTTAATTAAAATTTAACAACACCCTTGGGAAGGAGAGGAAGGGGAGCCACCCATTTAATATACAGACAGATAAACAGGCTTTGAGAATAATTCTCAGGGTTTATTGTTAAGGATAAACTTGTGCTTTATATATATGTGTGTGTGTGTGTGTGTGTGTGTGTGTGTTCCTTGTTGAGTATGGGAAGCATAATTTCAGAATATTTTGATATTCCTGCAAACAGTTTCCATAAATATAAATATCCGAGCCTAAAACATGAATGATAAAAATCATTACAGAGATAGCAACAGCACTGGATCCAGAAGCACCGGATGCAAATAATTAGTTAGTAGATTCTCTAATAACACTTCTTTATGGATGGCTAATTTTCCTATAGAAGATGTAGCTGGTTATCTCTGAATGCCATATTCTTGGCTGCCAGATGTCTTTCACAGAACCTTTTAAAAGAATGTGGGCTGAGTGAAGACTTACTTCTGAAGTTGTCACTTTTTCCTTGCAAGCCTTGAGGGTGGATCACTTATCATTCCTTCTTCCCACCCACCTATCATTGCATGATTGCTTATGTTCGTGATCTTTCCCTGGATAAAGGCAATTTCCTCTTCCTACATATAGTCTTTGTAGGGTTGCTCTCCAGTTCTCCAAATTTGACTTCCATCTATGGTGCTGTTACAAGTAGCTTTGGTTATGCAGCACTTCTGCCCCAAATTATTAGAAGGGCAGTGTCTTCTGATTGATACTTCAGGAGTCATTATTTCTCAGGGACTTGCAGCTATCTAGATAGTCTTCACAGAACCCATCTTCTACCCTTTGAAAGAAAACCTATAAAGCACCTGAGAATAAAAACTCAAGCCCGGGCATATTGTAATTAGAAGGGAACTTAGAAAGATGTAAATCAGCCAGATGAGTGGCTATAGTCTTGCCTGAACAGGTTGATCTACCTCTGTTGTGACAATATTTATGTCATTTATATCTGTGTCATATGGTTAGCTAGTGAGTTCATAGCAGAGTCGAGATTTGAAATGAATATTGACCTTCAGCTCACATCACCTTAGAAAACACTGCAATGAAAAAAAAAAAATGTTGAAATAAGTTCAAAGAAACAGTCTACAGAAAGAATAGGGAACAGAAAATGTATTATGAATCTTGCTGGACCAGGCCAAAGGCTTATCTGGTCCAACATTCTGAGTGATGTAATGAACAAATATGTATTTTTGGAACTCACAAGCAAGACATGACAACCGGGTCCTTCTCCCACTGATTTCTTTCTGATCCCCCCAGAAACCCCTAGCACGCTTTGACCTGGAACGGGAGATCATTAGGAAATCTATACTGAAGGCAAAGAAAAAACACTTCCCTATTGTTGCCAATCCAGTAGTAATGTATGGCTGTGAGAGCTGGACCATAAAGAAGGCTGAACGCCAAAGAATTGATGCCTTTGAACTGTGGTGCTGGAGAAGACTCTTAAGAGTCCCCTGGACTGCTAGGAGGTCAAACCAGTCAATCTTAAAGGAAATCAACCCTGACTGCTCATTGGAAGGATTGATAATGAAGCTCAAGCTCAGATACTTTGGTCACCTAATGCGAAGAGAGGACTCTTTGGAAAAGACCCTGATGCTGGGAAAGATGGAAGGCAAAAGGAGAAGAGGACGGCAGAGGATGAGATGGTTAGATAGCATCACTGAAGCAATGAGCATGAAATTGAGCAAACTCAGGGAGGCAGTGAAAGATAGGAAGGCCTGGCGCAATATGGTTCATGGGGTCACGAAGAGTCGGACACAACTTAACGATTGAACAACAACAACAAAATTGTTGCCAAGAAAACTACATGGAAATGTCCATATAGTTCCCAGAAGTCAAGTGCAACTCATGGAAATGTTTACTTTTCCTGATGAATAAATGTCCATTTTTGAGGAAGGAAGTGATCACCCTCAAATACTGGCAATGTTGCCCTAGTTTGTCTTGCTTATGGTAATATATAATAAATTCAAAACAGCAGGAGTTGCAGGTGTGAAAGCACCTGCTACAAGTACAATTACTATTTTTCAACTTTTAACGTATGTGTGTGTTCAAGCAAGTGCAAATTAAATTAGAAACAGAATCCACAGTTAGTTACGTAGTCTTATTTAAAGATAACCAGACAGAGCCCCTAATTGCAGCTAGTAATTTTAAAAAGTCAGTACTGTATTTAATTAGATGAGACAAGATGATGTGTCCGTATTCTTCTCCAATCATGTTAGGTTTATACCAGTTTTACTATCAGGGACAAAGTCTTCCACTCCTGATCCATTTGTATGTTGTTATCACATTAGAGATTACACTTTTGTTGATTTTCTTCACGTTGTCCCTATCCTGAATGGAAATTGATGACTAATCCGTATTCCCATTTTTATCATAGATGTTGCAGCTGAACAAGCAATGTAACAAACAACATAAGCTGGAATCCTTGTATATTATACTAGCCTGCTTTGCTACTTGGAGAGGTATGAATAGAGACAACATCTAGGCCCGCTCTTAGATCCACAGCCAGCTCTTAGATCTACAGCCATTCCCCAACATAGTTGTCAGATTTTTTTCCTGATGGACATGTCTTCAGAGAAACTATTGCAGATGGAGAATGATTATGGGGGAACTGTCAAGAATTCTAGAGGGATTTTAGCAAGAGGCAAACAAAATGTGGCATGTTTTCTGATGACTTCCGTTTTGGGATTCAGTTCACAGAATTGACAGGAAGATGTAATTTAATGTCCACATAATATGGCCTAAGGATAGGCAATCAAGGGCCTCTAATTGCTTGGGGCTTCAACTCCCATCATCTTGAGCCAGCCTGGCCCATGGCAAGGAAGTTGTAGATCAAAACTTCAGGTAGCTTCCTTTTGAACCATGGCTCGTAACCAGATTGTTCACCTGAAGATGTTATGGAGAAAGAGGCACAATATAAAGGCATGTTACCACAACTTAGTTTTCCACCATGATATCTCTTTCAGCCATCTCATAGGGAAATATAATAAACTACTTTTGGATTTCCAATATTAATGAGAGGCTGTTATGCAATATTTAATCCATATGTACCCATATCTTGTACATATGTTAGTTGTAGCAGGGACAGATACATTAAACTAGAGAGCACGTACGTATGATCATATCATTCAGTCCAATCATTCCAAACCCTTAATAATTTTTGGAGCAAAGGAAGGTCTTGGCTAATGCAAAGATTTAATTAATTGCTTGTCTTGAATGTCTTTTTTTCCCCTAATGAAAATGGAATGGGCTGCCAAAGCTTACAGCCAAACACACAAATATATATTGTATTTTTAATAATATTTTTATGGATACTTGTAGTTTGTCTCTGCATTCTAAGAGAACATACCATGAATTAGGAGGGTTCCAAATTATTTATAATCCTACCGGAACAGATACAAGAAGACATTTTTTTAATCAACAGCTTATTGTACATTTATTGTATTCCCCTCAAGTTCTAATTAAAACCTAAAATACTTGCAATTGTGTAGCTCACTTAAGGAATTAAAACAGTAATTATATTTTCTTACTAGGCTTCGGTGTCATTTTTGGAGGAGAGCAGTTGTTTGAAAAGCTGACAAATGAAAGGCTTCCAATGGCTGAAATGTGAGGTAGTGATTTTTTTAATTAGAATTTTTACTCTTCCTCACTTCAGTGTCACCAATTAAGCAATATGAGAGCTAACTGCTAATTTTAGAGTTTCCACTGTCAAAACCATTGTTTTAGTTTTGATTTCTGTCACGTTGTATTCCAAAAGGCATTCCTCTGATAGGTGGCTGAAGGCAATTTGAGAGGGAGTATTGGGGAGAGAGAAATACTTAATATTCGAATAGCACTTGAGTAATTTCTTCTGAATTGCCTATTTTTTATGTCTTTCTCTACTATATTTAATCTTGTCCATATAATGTAGTTAACCTGGGGCCCTCCAGATGTTGGGGATGGTTTATAAAATAACATTCTGCACAGATGCAGAGAAGCACACAACGGACTGCAAAAAACTACAAGTCCCCTGTTTTTTAAAAATCTCTGTAGAGCAGCAACCAATTTAAACTGCTTTAAAATATAGCGGGAATGCAAAAATCCAAATGATTGCCAGGTAACAGCCAAAATGTATCTCTTTGCTACTATATAAGCATCATCTGAATTTTTGCACCCTATAGGTGGTAGTTTTATTTTGATTTATTTTACTTGACCCTCTATAGAGATTTTTTTAAAAAAAAAAAAATTCCTCTTCACCTCTGGTGGCCTTATTTTTAAAACTGCTTATATAATTATAATGTTCATATTTCCACATTTATATTGGCATTATATTTGGTTTATATGATCTTCTCTTCTTTCCCAGAGAGTTTTGAAGGGTGCTTTTCTCTTAGGTGCTTTACTTTTAAAAGTAAGTTACAATGCAGCAGCAAAGCAATGATATCAACCTAAGAAGTGAATATGGAACCAGTGTCAGCATAGTATATAGTAAGAAAATCCACAAGAATAAAAGCTGTTTTTAGTAGTCAGTAATAAGCCCTTCCTTCAGCTGACGTCATCTGGAAATTGATGATGTCAAAAGAATTATGCCTCAGACAAAATATACTGGTTTTCTCCATCCTACTCTTAGCCACTTCTTGTCTGCATGAGAACTGATTGCAAATGACTCATACTTAATGTCCCACCTACATGATTTCTGGCTTGCAAATGTTACTTTTCATGGTAGAGTGGAAAGTAATTTCAGGTAGTATCTTCTGTATTCTTGTGGATATAGCTGAAGTGGCCCTTTTCTGTAATTATTAATGCTTGAAAAGCTTAAAATAGAATTTTTCTCCTGACCAAAAGGTGGGGATGGGGAGAGTAGGAGAAAGAAGGAACGGATTAGGACGTCAACTTGTTCTTTCGATATGATTGCTGATTATTCATTAGATGGGGATGATTCTTGCTAAATGATGGCATTCTCTGTTCTTTCCGTGTGTATTTTTTGTAGCCCCTAGTATTTTGCTACTATAGAGTCATCATCTGAATTTTTGCACCCTATAAGTGGTAGCTTTATTTTAATTTATTTTACTTGCCACTTTATAGAGATTTTTTTTTCATCTTATTCATTATCCTTGCCTCCCCCTACTTTTTCTTCCTGTAGAACTATATCAATGACTTATCTGGGTCATTGTAAATTGTCCAGCCCTTTCACTTCTGGAACACTGCCTTTCCTTTTCTTTATCTTTAAAGCACATTTTTGTCATCTTAATCTGACTGACATTTTTCTAAGTTTTGTAATGAAAACAAAATGGAACCTTGTCGCGTTTTACTCCCTATTCTTATTTCAAGCCATTCTCACCCACAAGCTTCCTTTGACATAAAATGTGTATCCCTTTAAAAATTCTTCAGTACCTCCTTCTTTCAGAACAAGTCCTAAGTTCTTTTATATTGTATCAAAACTGTGACTGAAATTCAGGCACAGAATACAGGTGAAACCCTTTTTCCCCCTCTTTACAGTCCAAATGCTATTTTGTTAAAGGCGTCTGTCTCGCATGAACCTGGAATGAGAAAGGATAATGAACATTGCTTTGTACTGGGAACGTTTACAAAATAGGGGAAATCAGTTTGGGATATCAAAGAGATTTGTAGGTGGAAGGGGAAGGTGATTAAGTGTCTGGACCCTTTGAGAAAAGAGGTGGAAATATAATGGGGGTAGCTGAACTCTTTTCTAATCACATGCTGACAAGGAAAAATGAACAACAAAGGCGAACAGCAAAAGAATGAAAACAACACGGAAACATGCTGTGAATTTCTTCTACCATGTATTTGGACTGATTGTAAAGGTACTAAGGCAGAATGTACCTTCACCTGTATCTCTGCTTCATATCTCATCTCCATAAAAATCCTCCTTTAAGACAACATCTTGGCGGAAGGACAGTTGTCATCAGGCTTATCCTTATATGATGGAGAGAAGTTCCTAAATACTCTTTTCTTTTCAATGTCTTTTGTTACCCTCATTTGCCCCTCAGTCAACTCTTACAGTGTCCTCCATACATGTGAGAATGATATTCGAAAATACATGGAACATTTCTGCCTGAGGAGAGCAATAAATTGATTGATTTACATATTTATTGAACAATGAGCTTCAGGATACAACCACCTGTGAAGTCTTTTTTGCTTTCCAGTGTTACCATTTCAGAATGGTACTGTAACTTTTTTTTTTTAAGAAACAACATCCCACCCTTCCAAAAGTTACCAGTATAAGTCCATGAGAAAGAAGAAGAAGAGATCCAAGAAAGGTGAAGCTTTCAATGAAACAAAAATGGAACAAGGAACAGATGGGAGAAGAGTACTCAGTTGCAGTCAAGGAAGCTGAAAGTGTATATGCATTACTTCAGAACACTACACTAATTTGGTAGTCTCTACATAATTTAATATTTCCCTAAAATATCATTAGTCAAGTGTGAAGTTTTTGTTCCACTGACATCTAACAAGAAAAGAACATAAATGGAGCATGTTCCATATCCAACTTCAATTACACCACTCTGTTTAGGCATTGTTTTCCAATGACTGCTGCAATTACAGTGATGACTGGACTGTGACTGGTCAAAGAACAATCAACACCAAACTTATTTAAACCATCTCAGTGTGGGCTGTAAGCAACTAAGTATGTGGACCATGAAAACGGAGTTTTCACTGGTGCTTGTTCCACTTGAATGTGCATGCTTTCCACTGAAACTGGATGTTTAATGTGTGCTAATGTTAGTTTTTGAAACTGACATTCTATGCTACTGTCTAGAGGACTTTGTCCAAATTCACCTGGTTTCAAGAGCAAACTATGCCCAATTCCTACATCTAAAGCTGAAAACTGTAACATAGTTATGACCCTAAGAAGCGTATGTTCTTGCCCAGGCTTTGGATTCTGATACTTCAGGTCAGAAAACTATCTCTGTGGGTCCTGGAGGAATCTCAGGCTCATGCTCGTCACCTTCAAGGGGATAAGCCAGGCAGGAGTTTCAGGGCTGGTGGCAAAATATCCAGTTAGCTGCATGAGAAATATATTTCTTCTGAGATTATGTGGCTCAATAGTGACAAGATAGGATCTCTAGCATATTTATTGTTTCTTACTGTGACCCTATTCTCACTCGAGGCATTCATGACCAGGGTCAAATTATCCTACTTCAGGCACATTATGTGAAGACCTAGGTTCTAATGCTGGGAAAGGTGGAAGAAAGAGAAGAAGAGGCCGACCAGCAGCCAGATGGGTGGACTCAGTTACAGTGGTGATGGGTGCAGTGTTGAAGACATGAAGAACTGGGTTGGGGACTGATCCTCCTGGA
This sequence comes from Liasis olivaceus, assembly GCA_030867105.1. Classification (NCBI taxonomy): domain Eukaryota; kingdom Metazoa; phylum Chordata; class Lepidosauria; order Squamata; family Pythonidae; genus Liasis; species Liasis olivaceus. The sequence goes on from CM061361.1 coordinate 18,060,357, forward strand.
GAAAATGTATGTTGTTGCTAAGAGCTGACACTGACTTGATACCACATAATCAATCAGTCAATCAGTCAGTCAATGTGATCTTATACCATTACTGAAGTAACAGCTCTAGAATTCTTCTACTGATGCTCAGCTGGTACTGTAAACTTCGCAGAAATGGACATCTCATAGCAGTGGAATAATGCTGCTGAGAAAGGGAATAAAAATCATATTTTGAGACATATTCTAATATTTCCAGTGTACCTACCTTCTTGTTTTTAGGTGTTCATAAGAGCCCTGGATATTATAAAACATAACTATTATCCCATTCTATGCTTTCATGAAGTAACACCACTTAGTGGAACCACCTTAACTGTACACATCAACATCTTCAGTTACTGGGCATAACCCCTTTTGTTTACAGCCATCTCTAGTGAGGACCATTGTTTTAGTACCTGAGCCTTTCCTTCATCACCTCAGTTTGTAAACAACTTTCAGTAAGTGCTTACAGAAGCTCCACAAAGAGGGGGCTATTACTTTAAGAGCATTGTTTGAAATTGAAAATTCTCTCTTTGTAATATTCCTTGAACACTGTCTAGTTTAGATAGCAAATTTCACAACCTTCCAATTTCTTTATGTTGAGTTGTAATCTTCAAACGGAGTGTTACAGCCCACACATTTTGGTATAACCTTCAGGACAACGATAGAGTACCTTAACTTAGGTTTATTTCCATGGGTTTCAGATAATTTACAAGGCTTTCTGTTCCTTTTACTCTGTCCTTCCTCTGAGCAACCCAAGATAAAGTTTCGTAAATAATTTGCTTTAGAGATTATGCTCCAAAAAAGGGTAAATATAATAACATTTAAGACTCAAAAGCTCACATAAACTCTGGCTGTCTCATCTTCCACGTTCCCCTCCTTGAGTGTGCTCACTGGAGGGACTCAGTGTGGTGCCTGCATGTAAAAAACAGCAAGATGGACTGTCAGATTCACACTTCTCTGACTAGTTGCTTCACTTTGTTAGAAGGACACATTCAGATGTATCAAAGACTAGTGGAATATACACTTTGATGAGATTCAACCAAACAGAGCCTCTGGTGGATGTTGGATGACAACTTCCATTCATGGAGCAGCCTTAAAGAAATGCTTTGTTTTAAGTGTTATTTGAAGAACATAATTCCTGAATTCAATCTCTATAATGACTCTCCTGGAAAAAAAAAAAAAAAGATATATTCATTCTCACATTTGGCCAAATGCTAAGTGTTGCAATACAGCAGTCAAAAAGAACACCTCTTCATCCTCTGTTTTCTTCCCAAACTCCTACTGATACTTTCTTAAAAGCCAAATCAACCACTATCCCAAATGACAAAGAAATGTCTAGGTCTTACTGTTAATGAAAGCAGCCGAAAGAGGAAATGAGACTGGCTTATAAAAGCTGCTGGCCATTTTTGTTTCTTACTGTCCTCTGCTGGGATTTGAAATTCCAAGGACTATCTCCTATTTGGAGATTTCAAGGACTGACTGTGGGAATTTCAGTGTGCAAAGAAGACACTTTCACCAATAAGCTGCAGCCCCAAAGAAAATACATTCTTTGCAAAGTTGCTGGCATATTGATTGAGCTCAGGTTTGTGAAACAGTGCAAGTTAACAGGGCCCTCTTCATGAAGTGCTGCAGAGAGCAATTTCTCCCCTTTTCACTATGAGAACATTTATTTCAAACCAGTGCTAAGCATGTAAGAAACTTTCTCAAGCCCATGCCCTAGACATTTCTTTGAAATTCAACCAGCACGACATCCCAAGGCACCCACCCACTGAAATTCACATTAATCAACTGTAGTTGCATAATGATTGCCACATACCAATGAAATTCCAAAAGGGGTATGCCAATTTGGCATCTACAAGTATATGTATTTTTCACTCATTGTCTTAGTCTGGTTCCACTCTAGTGGGTCAACTGTGTATTTCAGCACAAAGAAATCTATATTGCACTGTGTGATGGCTTGAACGCTAGAGGCACCAGGCCCTGAATAACACAAGGTAACAAATCTCAAATACTTTTTTGTGTTTCTGAAAAGAGTGATTATTAAATAACCTTAGAACTAATGATATTTGGAATTCCAAATTTGGGGATCCTGATAGAAACTGAACGCTTTCATAAATCCTTGAATAATCACACGATATCAGAATTTAATTATTCACCAGCTTCCATTCTCTCCAAATGTTTAGGCTTTAAAGAAAAAAAAAAAAGGAAGAAAGGAAGAAAGAAAATATCAGAAGGCATTCAAATATGTTGAGAGAAAATACTTCAGGAACTATGCATGTTGAGAGAAAATTAGTTTAAAAGTATGTAATTAAATACTAATGAAATGTGAAAATTTTGTGTTAACTTTTTTAAAGAGCACTTTAATCCAGAAACAGTGTACTGAGTGGAAATAGATTTCCCCCCCCTAATTCCACCTGGAATGGATGCTATATCCCAAGACCGTGACTGGATTGCTGCTGCCTCTATGGGCAATACTATGAATTGTAGGAATAAAAGAAACAAATTCATTATGTTGTCATTTAAAGAAGCAGTAACTGAAATCTGTTCAGTGGAATCTGTTTTAGTAGCATATCACCAGGGCAAACATACTTGCATTTTAACAGCAGATGGTGGTTTAATTTGCTATTGTAATTCCATTGTTCTAGTCTTGGAGTGATCGCTTTCTAATGGCCCATTTCAGAAATATAACACTCCAAGAGGAAAAAAGGATCCATTTTGTCCTAATTTCTAAATGAATCTTCACCTGGTCTTTGCCTCAATCTGCTGGGTAAGGTTATTATGGTGGTGTTATAAATTACTGTCCTTGGATATGAGCTGCCAACAGTCAATGGTGAGGAGGGAGGTTGTATTAAGAAACAGGACAGCAAATGAATATAACTTGTTGCTGGATCTCTGCTGTCAGTTTGCCCCAAAGGCATTCTTATTTGTCCATTGGGCCTTGCAAGAGAAGAGAAGAGAAGAGAAGAGAAGAGAAGAGAAGAGAAGAGAAGAGAAGAGAAGAGAAGAGAAGAGAAGAGAAGAGAAGAGAAGAGAAGAGAAGAGAAGCAAGGCTACTCTATCACTTCTGCTAAAAAGCAGCTGCTTTGGGCTCTTCCCAGCTATTACCTAGCTTGGAACCTTCCATCTTGCTTCTCAGACTATTTTCATCCCAGCTGTCCATGATAAGAAAGGGAACTTGAAGAAGTAGTATCTAAGCTTGCTTTTTTCCCTTCTTCTCTCCCCATCTCTCTTTCCTTGTCTGCTGTTTCTTTTTGGTTGGAGAAAACAGAGATGAACTGACTTTTAAAGTTTCTAAGGTGCTTTGAGAGGCTCATCCCATCTTTCAAATTTGTTGTTTTATATGTGTGTGTGTATGTATATATATATATATATAACACAATACATATATATTGACAAAAGATTATTTATATGAATTACAGACTGAATATTGGTCCACAGTATGATGTGGCCATCTAGCAAGCAAAAGCAAACAATCTACTGGTTTTATTATTATTATCATCATCATCATCATCATCATCATCATCATCATCATCATTATTTGTCCAATGTTGCCTCTAGTTCAGCATGCAAACATGCAGTGAAACAAGCAAATTACATTCGTGTAAAAGCAGGGAATTGGCTAAGAGTTAGAAAATCCCAAACTGTCATCAGCTAAGTCTCAGCTGAAACAGGAAAACTCTTGCATTCCTTATTTTGGAAAGCTGATAGTGATGTGTATACTCAGCAATATATAATTAAAATAATTTAGGTTACCATAATGTATGTGGGCTTACTTGTGTACATGGTGCAGACGTTAGAGCTGGTGCAGAGTATATTGGCAAAATACAGTAGCTGGTGGGACTCCTAGTCCTGCATTTCTTAGACCAATGTTGAAGCAATTGCACTGGTTGTCGACTGGAGTCAACCAGATTCAAGTTTTGGTTGTTGACTTAACATACTTGGAAACAGGAAGCCCAACAGATTACTTTCGCTGTTACACTTCTGATGGATTGCTAAGGAGATCCTGCTCTAAGTGCTGAAATGGAAAGCAAATCCTCCAGCAGTGGCACACTGGGATGTTCTTGCGCACTGGGATGTTCTTGTGCACTGAAATTCATGACTATTGCACCTTTTAGATGCTTCTTGAAATTCTATCTCTTTGCCCAGATGTAAGAATGTTGGATGGATGTTTTCTTCTCCTTCCGCAAGCTTTTTAATAAATAGGCTTTTATATGGCTTTAATGTATTGGTTTCATTAGGTTACGTTATCGTATTATGAGAAAGTGCTTTGAGATGCATTTGTATGGGAAGCAGGAGAGAAATATCTTATATTTAAAGATAAAGTGAGAACTTTCTTCTAACACATTCGCTGATTGCTCATCCTAAAGAAATGTGTTCATTGGCAACTTCAATGTGTGCAGAGATGTTTTTTTTTTCCTGTCCAAGGGAATTTTTGCTACATCAGAATATCAAGCTGGGTTGCAGTAGCTTTTAGCCACAACATTTTTATTTAACTTTATCACAAAGAGAATATAGAAGCAAAATGCATTTAACATTTAATTGAATTAGCTAGGAGCCTGGAAGTGGGTAGTAAACACTCATCATGTCTCTGTACACATAATTAATAAGTTTAAACCAGGTGGGATAGAAATGATCTTCTACATTACTGTACATTATGCTAATATTGACACCTTTTTTGGCAAATTTTTGCCATTAGAGTGATTCTCTAACTTTTTTGCCACCACATGAAACTATTTAAATTACTGCCTGCTTTCCAATGTCTCACCATTACCCATTTGGTTGCAACCAACCCCAAACCCTATCAGTTATTTACACTATAAGGTATCATTTGAATTATCTATCTATCTATCTATCTATCTATCTATCTATCTATCTATCTATCTATCTATCTATCTTAACAAGGCCAGCTCAGGGTAAAAAATAATAGTCTACAATGTGATTTGTTTTATTTTAATGAAAACATTCAGTCCAAAGCAATTGAGCCACTTCCTTTTTCTTGAGCATGGTGACTATATTTTAGTTTTGTCTTCTAGTTAGACCTCCTTCGTGAGTGCAGGAAAATAGAATGATGTGTTTATCTTTTTTTTTTCTTCAAAATACACAAGAGCTTTGTATCAAGGAACTCTCTTCTTTATATAAGGCCACTACCTACCAATGGCCCAGATTTCTCCTCTGAAAATAAGACAAACTAAAGTTCAGTCTGTATTTCTGTCGCTTGTATGGATAGGATGCAAAAATGCTTGATTTCCAGTGTGTTATATGATGACTGCTTTGATTACAGTTTCGGATTATATTATGGTTGGTTGCAGTCAGCCATATATTTAGACTGGATTTGGCATTTTTGTCCATCTATTAAGTCTTTCCCAAGGACCTGGGATAGGCAGATGTTGTCATCTGATGGTGTTAAAGGTATCGTCGCAGGATATAAGGTGTTCCAAGTAAAGCTGCCTTTTGCAATTGACTGATGGGGATTTTGTCCATGCTGATGGTCTTCAAGTGGTGCTCCAGATGTTTTGGGATTACACCCAAGGTGACTGTTACTATTGGTGCTGCCTTTGCTTACCAGTATGGTTGAACCTCTGGCATAGCTCTCATCCTCCTTGGAGCATGCAAGTCCCACAACCACGTCAAGGTAGTGCCTCACTGGGGAATGATGATGATGATGATGATGATTCTCTACTAATACAATATATTTTTTCATAGTTCCTACTAGCATACAATAACTCCACCCAGCTCTATTGCACTGTGTAACAAAATATTTTTCACTCTATACCATATCCTCTTTCTTTATGACCACTTTCCATTAATTCTGTTTGGAGAACAATCTCTTGTCTAATATTTTTTCAGACTGGACTCATGCTTTCTCTTTCAGCAGTCATTCTACTTTCCCTCAAGTTTCCTTCTGTGATGAAATGTCTAATGGACCCTGGGAACATAGAGGAGGAACAAGGCAATTACGAGAAGGAGTTGGACTTCTGAGTCCAGGGGAGGGGAGAAACACAAGAAAGAGTCTCAAAGTAACTCTGCCTTAAATCATGCTAGGTATAAGCTGATCTAGATAACTGCTTTGGTAGCCTTTCAAGATTCTGTTAATTCCCTTACTAGCAATGCATGTCATTCCAGAAACCCAAATGGTTTTTGTTTCCTGATTTGGCAGCCTTGAAGGCTTTGCCACTTTCACTACCTATTACGCTTTTGGTCAACTTAATGCTTTTTGGTAATGTAGAGAAGATGTAGACAGATTATCAGCTTTAAACTTACTAAGGCCATGTGCAGAATCTCTGTTAAAGGTAGGGACAGTACTGGTAGCCTTGGGCACATTTGGCCATTATGACACAAGGGCAACTTAAGCTCAGTTTTTATTATTTTTTGGTGCCTTCAAGTCAGCCTTAACTCTTGGAGACTGCCTGGACAAGTCTCTGCAGTTGTTTTGGCAAGGTTTCAGAAGTGGTTTGCCATTGCCTGCTTCCCAGAGCTGAGAAAGAGGGACTGGCCCAAGGTCACCCAGCTGGCTTTGTGCCTAAGGCAGGACTGGAACTCACAGTCTCCTGGTTTCTAGCCTGCTGCCTTAACCACTACACAAAACTGGCTCTCAAGCTGAGTTTTATCCCAAACATATTTCTGCTACTCTATGCAAGCTAGGATCTCTAACCTAGAGACTAACATGCAAGCCTACTTGTTGTTGCCTGCATACCACTAAGCAAAAGTTATATGCAATGTACTGACATAACAGTTGGGATGCACAATCACCAGGACCAAAATCACATGCACAAACAAAATATTGGAAGCTTGGCTATCACCATTACTTATAGGAGACCCCTTCCACACCCCAGGACCCAATGGAGAAATAATTATCCCTTGGAGACATTCAATTAACTGGATTTTCCAGTTTTTATCTATGCTAGAGTGCAGAATTTAAAAAGTCCCACTGCACTTTTTCCTTCACACTAATAGCTATTTAGAGCAGAAAATACCACTGGGTCTTTGTTACATATGAATGCAGTACTACTCCCCCCAGCCCTAAAATTTAGATATTGCCTGAATATTATTTCTGCGTTCTTTTCCTTGTCCACCCAAAATAAATCTCACTGTTTCTATGGGTTAGGAGACCTTTATCATCCTGCTCTAAAATAGCTCAAAGCCAAATACTTTCCCTCCAACCCTGAAGCATCAGCTTCAAAGGTCAGGGTTTAGACAGCCCTTCCTGATCCCCATGGATAATGTTTACAGTGCTCTCAAATGACTTAAAATAGACTAAATTGTTTTGAGCTGACAGTTGAAAAGGTCACCAAGGAAATCAGTTTAGCCAGTTCTGCCTGCTTGCTAAGGTACGGATGGTCAAATCTGTCGTAAACTACTGCAAAGGAAGTATTTTGTTTTGTTTTGCTTTTTAACTCTAAAACACATTGGAAATCAAGGCAGGGATGTTCATTTTGTGGACTCGAACTGCCAGATATTTCCCTGTCTGGGCTGACATGGTTCTACAACATGGCAAAAATCAACCTTAGCTTTTCTTAGGTGAACTATATTGCAAAAGCACATTCCTGATACCAAAAATCTATTGCTTAAAAAAAAACAAAACTGAATCTGAAGGTCCAGAGTTTCTCCCCATTTTCTGAAATGATTCACAGTTAACAATGAGTATACAGAATACAAAGTAGATACTATGCTGGACTACCTTAGTTTGAGTGTTGAGTTATCTCAGCATCACAGATCATGTTGTGATCATTTATCAGCATCTGGTAGTCATCCATCCACCTTCTCTTCCATGACTGGTCCATGACCACAGGGAGTACTAGAATTTTATCAGAATAATGGGCAACATACTTTGATTTGTGATAAGAGAACTTCTTTCCTTTATTTATCTATTCAATTTATATGGCTGCCCATCTCAACAAGTGACTCTGGGCGGTGAACAGAGTTAAAATAAAATGAAAACAATTCCAAGCATTGCAAAAATTAAAATACATAGCAGCTGAGAATAAATCATACACCATAATCACTAATATAATCAAGAAACTGGTCCCTGCACACACTCAGGGCCCCAAGCCTGGGCACAGAGCCCTTTAAGGACTTATGAAAAGCCAGCAGGGTCAGGCCCATCCTGATCTCTGGAGGGAGAATGTTCCATAGGGTGGGGGCTATGGCAGAAAAGGCACATCTTCTAGGCCCTTCCAACTGGTATTCTTTGGCCGATGGGACCCAAAGCATGCCCATCCTGCCTGACTGGATGAGATGGGTTGAAACAACTGGGGAGAGATGGTCCCTCAAGTAATCCTGCATTCCCATCCTCTTAACCCGGTGTATAATAGCCAGTTTCTATGGAGTCCTTGGGGTTCTCTGAGCTTGGTTGTTTTCTTGCAAATGTTTCGTTACCTGGCTAGGTAACATCTTCAGCACTGAAGATGTTACCTAGCCAGGTAATGAAATGTTTGCAAGAAAACAACCAAGCTCAGAGAACCCCAAGGACTCCACAGTTCAACCCTGAGCTACATATATTCTCTTCTATTGGAGCCAGTTTCCAGTTTACTGTAGCTGCCTGTTCTTCAGTGTGTTTAACTATATAGATATACTATACAGGGAACCCATTCCTGTGCAACACACTTTTGTGGTAGGGTAGAAGATTTCCTATTGAAATGTTTTTTTATTATGGATAGAATGATGCTTCTCAAGGCAGGAGCCAGCCAACCTCAAACAGAACATTAGAACCCTTTGCCGAAATTGCTGTGAAATCTAAAAGAACTGCCCTTTTAGATTTCAAAATGTAACACTACCCTTTCACATAATGGCAGGATTAATTTTCTCGTGGCCTTGGTACAGAATAGCAGATGAACAATCAGATATGATTGTCCATGTATTGATGAAAAGATTGGAGAAGGTGCCCTTTCAATCTGGCTATTGAACTGAGATAGGTAACTGAATAGCATTTTCATTAGCAAGGTCACCCATTGATCTTTTCTGATCAATAAAAACAGAAATACAGGATACAAAGTACTACAGAAAATAGATAGATAGATAGATAGATAGATAGATAGATAGATAGATAGATAGATAGATAGGTAGGTAGGTAGGTAGGTAGGTAGGTAGGTAGATAGATAGATAGATAGATAGATAGATAGATAGATAGATAGATAGATAGATAGCCTAATGGCTGGATGGGAGAGAATGAAGTGATTGAAACTGAACTTTATTTTCTCCCCAGCCCCTTCATTATTTTTCACTTTCTGTTTCCAGCTTTCATGGGCTCCAACCTAGACTGCATATAAGTCTAACAAAGTAGAGAAGGAACAAAATGCCAGGGCTAGCCTTGTTGTCCAGTTGTGAGGGTCACGCTGCCATTACCTAGTTTCAAAGCTTCCTTTCAAGGATTAAGATAACATTTTCTCTAAATGTAAAGAGAGCGAGAGAGAGAGAGAAAGGGGAGGAGAAGGAGGAGAAGGAGGGGCAGTCCACCTGTGCACATTGGAAGATGGCCTGTATTAAACACTGAGGGAGAAGGAGATGAAAAAGCAGCAGGAGTCATGGTAAGGAACAAGTAATTGTAGTTTAGGGAAAGAACCTCGCTAAAAGCATGTTTGCCATCCTGGCAATTAAAATGAAATATAAATAGCCTCTTGTAATTCTCTGCCATAGTTGGTGAAGGCAAAGAATTAAGAAGACCAGAGACTGACCTCCCTCCCTCCCTCCCTCCCTCCCTCCCTCCCTCCCTCCCTCCTTCCTTCCTTCCTTCCTTCCTTCCTTCCTTCCTTCCTTCCTTCTTCTACTATGTCTACTGCCTGACCACCATTCTTCACAAAGCAATCCTAGCGTCATTCTGAGGTATTTTGAGAATGAAAAAATGGCAGATGTTATCAAAGAAAAGTAAGAGAATGCATCAGGATCTTCACTGAAATGAGTAAGGTGGTGTGAAATTTGATTTCGTCGAACTGATTCAGATAATTGGCCAGTACAGTTCAGTGTTGTCTACATGTAAGTGAAACAGCAGATTTCAGACAAATCTTTCCCAGCGTTTTTGAATGTTCCAATAGAAGAGAATATCTGTAGCTCAGGGTTGAACTGTGCAGTCCTTGGTGTTCTCTGAGCTTGGTTGTTTGATTGCAGACATTTCATTACCAGACTAGGGAACATCATCAGTGCTAGTGGGTGTGAGGTTTGCTCTCTGTTTATACACAGTAGTTTAATCTTTTGAACGTGTATAATGCTCTTTATCCTTGATGTATGTACCTCTTTGGTGATTTTGGCTTTAGCCATCTGGCTTCTATTTATTGCAAGAACATGCATCAATTTCTTTCTTTTTGTTAAATACTGGAGTTTTTTAAAAGGAAGGGGCAGGGGCAAATATTTTATAAGAGAAGCAGGCAACCCACTTCATTCCATCTTTATACAAACTAAGCCATCTAGTATCTGTGGGCTTCCTTCTCCCTGTGACATCAAGTCACTGCAATTAATTAGCCTTTGTGAGATCAATGCTCAGTTGCAAACTGATAATTTTCCACTGTAAAACCATGACCTTTGCAACCGCTTTTACAAACAGGGGAAAAACAACACAATAACCCTTAAACAACTTGTCACTTTATTGTAGCAATCTATTAAAACCCCAAATGTGTCAGACAGCCTCAGTAGTAAGGCAGACACATTTCAAATCGAGAATGAAAATATTTGGATCTGATTACAGAAGCCAAACGCAAGCTGCGTATATTTGCTCCAAGCACAGAAATTACAAATGGGTTGCTGTCTTTCGTCTTTATAGGAAGCACCCAAAGAATATGAAATTCTGGTAATATTTGGAGGTGGATTTCCTCCCTTTTCCTGGCTGAAGAGAGGTTTTATTTATTTTCTTCTTTATTTCTATACTTTTTTTTTTTTTTCACAGTACAGGCCTGATGCACGCAACAAATAACTGATGATATCCAGTTGTATATTGTGATCCTGAGCCATATTGGAGATACTATTGAAGTCTTGTCCTGGTATCTTGGGGCTTTGAGAGTTTGGATGGGACAGGACCGGCTTCAAATACCCCAGCAAGACGGAGCTACTGTTTGTACCTTGGTGTTCCTGTACACCTCCTGTTTTGTCTCTGGACAGACATGAACTGTCCCTGAAGGAGCAGGTCTAAAACTTAGGAGTCCTTCTGGGCTTGTGGTTCCTGCTGGATGAGCAAGTGGAGGCCATGGCCTGGGGGCCATGGCCCAGCATTGTCTAGTATGCCAGTTGCCTTCTTACATGAGAAGGAGGACCTGATTACAGTGGCTCAGGCCCTCATCACCACCTAATTAGACCACTGCAGTGCACTCTACATGGGACTGCCTTTAAAGACCATCCAGAAACTTCAGTTGGGGCAAAATGTAGTGCCTGGGTACTCATGGGTTCTTAAAGGTAGGCACATATTACACCCATGTTGTGGGTTTTGCACTAGCTTCTATCAGCTTCCAAGTGCAGTTTAAAGTGCTGGCTTTATGGCTTGGTGACAGGTTACCTCTGGACCAGATGTCCCCACATTGGTCCAACCATAGTGATCATGGCAGAAGAAGCAGCTGGTTGTCCCCCATTTTGAGGAGGTTAGGAAGGCTGAAGCATGGAAGATTGTTTTTCTGTGATGAGGACAGCTCTCTGGAATGACCTCCCATGAATGCTTCATTTATCTCCAGCATTATCTGCCTTTCAGAAAAAGTTTAAAAAGGAGATTTTCTGGAGGGCTGTTGAAGTCTGATGCCATGCATTATTTTGTATTTTTCGATGTATTTATCAGACATTTTATTCAACAAATCATTGTTTAAAATGATTTAATGCTTAATGTGATGTTTCAACCCAGCAGTTGAAACATACCATTGGTCCATCTACCTTAAAAGTGTCTTCACTGGTGGCTTTCCAGATGTCCTTCTGACCTTTCAATAAGCATTTGGATTTGAAACCAGAATCTTCTGCTCACGCACTGAACTACAGCCACTCTGGAATGAAGCAGTAGGAAAAATTAATCCAGGTAGACTGGATTAATGGAATAAGAATTAGGTACAAATATTACAAATAACACTGAGAAAATTGCTGTCACAAAGACTTAGTTACCTACCCTAAGGAAATCCATTATTAGAAATTCCATCAGAACAGCAAGACATCTACCATAATTCCTGTAATTGTTTGTAGTGGACTCACAATACCCAAGAATTTCTTGGGTCATGAAAACCATGAGAATATGACAATATAGCCTAGACTGTTCTGTGCGCTATTTTTAAGGAATTTTTTGGGGGGGCGGGGGGGTGTCATTTCATTTATTTTATACTACTCTTTTATTGTTTATGTTGTATTACCACATCTTAATCTTCATAGCTTTCACATTAATTGTAAATTCAATTCTTATAATTAAATAAGAATGTATTTATAAGAATCCTAAATAATAATAATAGATCATAATATTATAACTTTTGCAGTTCTATGTTAGTATGACATAGTTATTAATGTTATTCTAAATCTTAAAATCTTATTCCTGGAATGGTTGTAATGTTTTATATTTTATACTGGTCTGAGATTGAATGAAAGACTTTCTAGCTAAGATCTCTGGAATAGATTTTAAATATGACTAGGTCTCTTCTCTGAAGCCTTTAAATTTCTTTTTATTACATTAGAAAACATAGATATGTGAAATACATCAAATTCAATTGTACCCAATTATGTCTTACATTCCAGTACTATTTCTCATCTAGATATTGTTCATGATTGTTTCCTAAAATATCACAATTTCCCAGTACTTTATATGGGCGTACATAAATTTGTAGGTTATTTTCCAAAGCCTTGACAAAGCTGAGTTGTTTTTCAACAAAACAATACTTTCTTTGCCCTATCTCCCCTTATACTGATCATATTTTTAAGCTTTGATGCAGGAACAGAATCATTTTTTTTTTTAATTCATTCCTATAACAAAGAGATTTCTCTTTATACTAATAATTATTTTTTTGCAAAATCCTTTATTTCATGTCACAAAGGAGAATTCCTGCTGAATCTTACGGTAAGATATACCACATTATCCAAATAATTTGTCTCCAAATGTTTTGATACTTTTTGGCTTTCTCACTCATTCATGTAATATTATATAAAGTTCTATATCTGATCTAATGCTGTGATCCGAACGGTAAATCTAATAAGCATTTTGGACTAGCTCATTTTAGATGTCTCTTTATTAGCTTGTCATTACAACCAGGTGAGCTATTATTCCGTTATTATGAATAACATCAGGGAAAAAAATCCTGTTTGGAATTCATTTTCCCATATATAATATATAATAAAACGGGAACATTTCTGCAATGAAGAACACCTGATAGGCAATCAAATGTTAATGAATTTTGTTGTTATTTGAAAACTGAAACTAAAATAGCATTTCAATGCTTTTTGTTAAGGAACAGTTTTAGAGGAATCTAAATGTCAGCCCACTGGAGTCTCATGGCATTTCCATGCATATAATATCAGCAAAAGAATTTGTACGCAAGCAACTGTAGATTTTAAGGGTTATCCCTTGTCTAAAGGGAATATCCATGAACTAGCAAAACAAAGGAAAAACAGAACAGAACAAGGAGCCCCTCAAACATCTCTGCTAAAGCAAAAACACTGAGATTTTTTCCCCCAGTTTTGATACTTTCAAGCATCAAATATTTACTTGAACATACAGGATAAGCCAAGGAACTATTGTAATAGTCTACAATAATTCATTTGATAGCTGTCACAGTGTTGTTGTTGTTGTTTTGTCACATTAAATATAAAAATGCCAAGAAAGAAAAGAAATTGCATTTGTAATAACATGACCGCCTTCTTCTATCAAATTCAAGATGACTGGTCACGTTTTCAATTAGGATATAGTTATGCTCAATTTATACCTATTTTGTATTTCCACAAATACTAATGCTGAGAGTGGTTCTGCTAATACAATAATTACTTTGTAATCCCCCTTTGTCTCTGGATCAACATAGGGAATGTGATCCTGTTGGTTCTCCCTGATTTCCTGACAGTTTTATTACCATTGACCATGACAGATTTGGGAATGGGAGGCAAAGCTTTGCAGTGATTCCATCCCAGTCTCCAAGTGTCACCTGAGGAGAGTTTCTTGAAGTAGGATCTATTACAGGATATCTTCAGAACTCCATTCAATCTCCAGTGTTTTTCATTAATGACATGAAACTCCTTCAGGTGATCATCACGAGATGTGGAATGGGGTGCTATCCGTACAGGTCTGTTTCTTTGTGACATCTTCAGGAAATAGTGTGGCTCCACTGAACAGCTGCCTGCCTGAATGCTGTTAGTAACAACTTGGATGAGGAATTATAAATTGAAATGGATTCAACACAAGATAGAGCAGCTCATTGTAGGAGGTCATAATTTGTCAAGCCTAGCCCAAGGAACTCCAAGAGACCATGCAAATTCAGTCCAGCTATGTTTATTAGCTACAACCTCTAGCAAGAATCTTCCCAGACTAAAACCCCAGTTCCCAAAGTCCTCCAGCCACAACAGTGTGAATTCCTCACGGAGGGGCCAGTCTCATCCTTTTGTTCCTCCCATGCGGTTCCAGTGAGCTAAGAAAATGCTTATCTCCCTGAGCTTGGCCTTCATAATTCCATTCCATCAGATAATTTCAGAGAGATGGTAGATTTCCTATCCTGAATGGGATTACTCTTTCCCAGAAAAAGCAGATACAGTTTGGGGAAGCTTCTGGATCCAGGCCTCTCTCTCTGCTTTCCCAGATGGAGAACATGGTGAGGAATACCTTTTATCAGCTTCAGTTGATACTCTAACCTGTCTCTTTCTAAGAAGGAATGACTTTAAAGCTATGGTGGATGTGCTGGTGAGTTGACTACAGGTCTACATAGGGCTGCTTTTGTATCTAGTTTAGAAACTTCAATTGGTACACGACATGGCATCCATGTTGGTCTCAGGAAACAGGAGAAGAGGCCATATTATACCAGTAGTTAAAACTTTGCACTGTCTGCCAATACAATTCTGTGAGAAGCACTAAGTGCTGGGCATTACCTTTAAAGCCTTTTATGGCTTCAATCCAAGATATTTGAGGGAATGTCTCATTCTGTATGAACCTCCACACTTAACTGAGTTCAACAAAGAAAGGTTGTCTATCATTGCCATGAGCTAATGTAACAGCAGTTCAGGACTGAGACTTCTCTATTGCTTTTTCCCTCTCTTTGGAATGCACTCCCTGGAGAATTGGGAATGATTCCATCCCAGTCTCCAATGGGAATGATTCCATCCCATCCCATTTTTATTCACTTTTTAAAAAGGGCCTTTGAAAACCCCCTCAAAGACAATTTGTTTTCTCTAGATAAGAGGCAGAGTTACTTTGTTTTCACAAAGTTTCATTATAATATCCTCCCTCCCTCCCTCCCTCCCTCCCTCCCTCCCTCCCTCCCTCCCTTCCTTCCTTCCTTCCTTCCTTCCTTCCTTCCTTCCTTCCTTCCTTCCTTCCTTCCTTCCTTCCTTCCTTCCTTCCTTCCTTCCTTCCCCTCTTCTGCAAAATATGCATTTAAATGCAGATGTGTTCCTCTTGATAAATTCTGAGATCCTTTTATGGTGTTGTTTGCAATTAAGCCCAAAGAAGCCATTCAGAATATATCTGTGTGTATTTAATGGGTTTAGGACATTTGAAGGTAAATATATATTCTATTACTTTCTGCTGTACAAATTCCAGGAGAGATATAACTAGATAGATAGCCACTTCACTGTGCTTTTAAAGTATCAGAATAGGTGATATATGCACTTTTAATCCAGTAATTTTATCTGGACCATTATCTATGCATTACAACCTATGTTTTTGCCATTCTTCCTTAGTCCATTGTTTTACTAAAATTTACAATACAGGTTTCAAGTTTTTGTTAGAGTAATGCTGATTATCTAAGAAATACTGCTGCTTTTTTGGTTTGTCCTGAGGATGGATTTATTATATCAGAGGAAGACAGTTATTTGCTTGGGACCTCATGGTTTATCATTCCCAGGTATGACAACAATGACAAAAAACTGGAAATTATAGCCCAAAATATTGGAAATGAGATTCCCTACTCCTGGATATAATTAATATATAGTACAAAAGAAGACTTTTGGAGGAAGTGTCCAGGCCATCATAAGTTATCTCAGATAGAATTTCAGCTCCTCTCCTTCACCAAAGTCTGGTTCCCATTAATTCTGCAGGGAAAAAATGTCCCTGGTTCTACTGCTGAACTGGCCTTTTGCACCAAAAGTACACGTTCTATAGCTGCTCTGCTGTGGTGACCTTTCCATCTTCTGGAAGGTGCTGATGAAGTCTGGTGAGACTCTAGAGATCATGAGTCTTTGACTGCCATCTCTCTGAATGAGATAAGCTGAGCCTTCAGGCTGGTTAAGAAGAATCAGCTAAATGCCAAGAAGGGGAGAAGGAACATTGTTGGCTTTTAACCTCCTTCATTTCCTAATTTGGGCTTTCAGATTAGGGATGAGATAAGAGTGCACTACCTGGTTGGGTATTTGGTAGTTTTCATGAAAGCTCAGCAAGTATAATGCTATAACTGTCACCAAGAATTTAGAACCCAAGAGAAGATTAATAGCAAATAATCCATGAAGAAGATATAATAGAAGACTTCGCTAGTAGGATTTTTTTCTTTATTCCCCTTGACCCTTACAACTGAAGGAAAGATTATTACCTTGGGAGATTCATGACATAGTAGTAGCAAGAGTAGAGTTGTAATAGTGACCAGTGAGATTTTATTTTCTATGTTCCTCTCCACCTTCAGCTTGTATTATTGCTCTTCTGTATTGTTCATTGAACTGCTTTTGAAACTTTGACACTGGAAGAACCCAACTTCTCAAATATAAAGTGAGATAAGTCATATTTATATTGGACAATCTTGTCCTTCCTGCTTTTCCTAGCACCTTTGGGGTCACTAACAGTTTTTGTCCTAGACGTTTTCATGTTTTGATTTTATTTGTTATAACCTAAATTATCCCATGGCTTGCAAATGCATGGAGTCTGTTCCTGAGGACTTAAAAGAAAATCCTCCTCTGGAACACAGAATTTTGGGATTTACTGCTTCCTTGAAACAGCAACAGCCCTGGTAGAAGGTTTATTCCTATGATGCTTTTATTATATATAATTGGGGCCTCCAGGATGAATGTAGCCACTCTATCAGACATTGCCATTCTTCTCTCCACTAAGAGATAAATCAGAGTATCCAGGACAGGGATGGAAAAAATCAAGGTGGCAATTGCAAGCATGCAATCAAAGCCATGCCCCTTTTAGGATGCATGTAAAAAGGGGTGGGACTTTGATCACTTAATTACAGCCTCCATCCTGATCTTTTTTATTTCTCCCTGTAGATGCCCCTGGGGAAAGATCTGGGTCCTTTGATTTTTAATTTAATTATGCTTCCTCTCATTCTGTTCTCCCTTCCCCTCAGAACATGTTGCTTATCTGTGTTGCAAAAATACTCCAACTTCTGAGTACTTTAGCATAAGTTTTATATACATTATTAATTTGGCTAAATATGACTTGATTAATACTTGATTAATTAATATCTTTATTTTAATGGCAGAATATATCATGAAAAAAGCAGTCGTGCTGCAAATAATGTAACACTGAAGCTATTTCAGCAAAATTGCCTGTGCTCCTACAGAAAATTGGGGAAAGAAATGTGGATCATATTGACTGATGTGTCCCTGAAACCAGCTAGTCAAACTCCCTGATGTTTTAATTTTTGATTTAATTTTTTGATAACATATCACAGTTGCAGCTATCTGTCTGAAAGGCAGAAGATAAAAATGACAAGCTGGGTCATTAGAGACTTTTTACAGCTATTTGCCTTTTTTAAAAAAAGCACTCCTATTTCTGTAAAAAATCCAAAATTTCCAATTTCTTTTTCCCCTTTATGACACATAAACACAAACATAGACTGTGTGCCATCAAATCATGTCTACTCTTGGTGACTACAAAGATAGACCTTCTCCAATATATATATTCAAACAGATTTGCTATCTATAGACCGGGATCTAAGTTTCATGGGAAGAGCAATAGTCCATGGTAATATATATACTCTACATGCAGGAACTCATACGTTCAGTTCCCAACAACCCTGGGAAGTTCTGAGAAGATACCTGCTTGATACTCTGAAGATCTGCTACTAGTCTATGTAGCCCATAGGATGAGAATTTCCCAACTTTAGCAAATTCTAGATGTGTGGACTTCAGTGGTATGGATATTGCTGAGAATTATGGAAGTTGAAGTCCACCTGCCTAGAAATTGTGCCTGACAGTGCTGGGGAAACATTGATGTAGATGATAGTGAGCTTGATTGGGAAACTCAGTGTGTAGCCCTATCACTGTTGCTTAATTATAACTCCTATTGTCCATTACTAGTTAGGGTTGAACTGAAGTTCAGCAACATTTGGAGGATCTTATATAGCTTAGCTGAGAGCTAGAGCAAACAATAACCAGATTTCTTAAATGACAGTTTCTTCTCTGTTGATGTGCTGACTATAGAGTTCTGCAGAACAATTCAGTGAAGGAAGGACATACCCATGCACAGCTCCTGGTAAGCAACCTTTTTTAATTGGTACCTTGATTCAAAAGGTTTACTTTTGCTGGAAAAGTAAGCTTACAGAGAGATTTTTGGGGGTGGGGGGGTGGGAGGCAAATATACTGAACTGACAGCATTTTCTGTGGGATATCTGGTCTTTGCTGAACAGATTTATGCCATTCCTCCAGCCCCAAATCCAGCTGGAGCTACATGGCAAAAGGCCACCTACCCATTTTTGCAGATGTACATGTCTATGGGACCATAGATGCCAAGAGAATGAAATATATGTGTTCCTTCCTGGCATTCTGTTTCCCTTTCCAAGCACAAATGGGAGAGTGGGCAACAACTCTAGCCATACAAGGCGAGCCAGCATGGTTTATTACAAAGGCTGTTGTATAAAATCATGACTGTATCAGAGGAGGAAATATCTAACATGTCAGTATGCTATGAAAGCTGCCCAGGATATTGGTAGTAGAGGTGGTTGGGCCAACGGAATAATGAAAGAAGATATTTTCACAAAGGACTTGTAGACTTTCTCAGGTTTATTTGCTGCTCCCCCCACCCACCCCCCTTTAACATATTGAATAGAAGCTGGAGGAACACATTCTAAGAGAAGAAAGAAAATCATGGAAATCTGAGAGAGTAGGCCGTGCTTCAGGTTTTTCTTTTCTTTTTTTCAAATTAAGTTCTGTTTACTCTATAGTGTTGGAATTAAGATTTACAATCTGGGCTTAGAAGGAGCAGACAACAACAAATGCCTAATTAGGGTGTGCAACTTGGAATAGAGACCTGGCCTGACTTTATGCGAACAGAGAGGAAGAAAATACACATTTCCTTTTTTCCTGGAAAACAGCTATGTTCCCCTTTGAATGTGGTAGTGGCAGGGAGAGATAATGTTTCATCTCCTGCCATTCCTACTTGACCAGAATTGTGCATTTCTTCCTGTTCAGTTTGATACATTGGCTATTTCCTCAGAGTTCCAGTTAGAAAGGTTTATATGGGGTAATTTTCCCTCTTTCATTCCATCTTTTAAAACTATTACACAATATGCTTCTGGTTCTAATCAAAGTGCTGGTCCTAATCTTTTCAGTTCTAAATAAGAGCTAGTGTAAATAAGGGATTGGGGGTTGGACTAGGACCCATGAAGGCCCAAGTCTCCTTTCAGCCACAAATCCCAGTCACTTATTCATAGCCTAAGCTGTTCATAGAGCCAGTTTGGTGTACTGGTTAAGGCACCAGGCTAGAAACAGAAGACCCTGAGTTCTAGTCCCATCTTAGGCACTGGGTGGCCTTGGACTAGTCCCTCTCTTTCAGTCCTAGGAAGGAGGCAATGCAAACCACTTCTGAAATCTTGCCAAGAAAACCACAAGGACTAGTTCAGGCAGTTGCCAGGAAGAGAAGGAGGAGGAGAAGGCATTCACAGGATTATATTTGTCAGGATAAAATGAAATGATCATATATAAGCTTTTTTTTTAAACATGAAAGGCAACTTTTTATTGTTATTGTGGTCTTTCTCTCCTTCTAAAGTTTGTGAGTCCACACAAAAACCTTGCTTGCTCCCTGACTCCTGCTGGCACCTAATAATATATGAATATATGGTCCATCTTGCTCCTTTTTGCATGATGGGCCATACACTCCCCAGTTCGTCCTATCAAAATAGCACAGCTATACTGAGATATTTTTCTTTGGAAATGAAAATTGGCTTGAAGATCTCTTTCTGTATACCATTGGTACAGTTTGGAAGTAAAGGTTCTCTTAGAAACAGTAGACATTGCAAAGAGGGCAGTATCTGTTTTTGTAGAAGATTTTCATGTTTATTCTTTCTTCTGGCTTTAGAGCATCTACCTCACTCAGGGGACAACTGCTGATCATTTACAAAGTGAACAAACACAGATGTTTCTCTGGAACAGGCAAGCAAATGATGTGTAGAGAAGTGGAGTTAGCATATAGTTTCTGTACCTCAACCTCTTCTGCCAACTGGCTATAAGATAAACAAAACAATAAAGGGAACAAGAAGGACAAAACAGCAAAGAATATTTAAGACATTGGATCAGGAGCTGAGCATTATGTGTCTCTAAGGCGAGGTCCACATTAATACTTTAGTTATCGTTAAGTTTCAGTGGAAATTCTAAGCAAGGTGAAACAGAGTCCAACCTTCCCTTTCCTGCAACAGCCAGTCCATTAACTCTGAACTGAACTCACACATTGTGTGAAATCAATCTGTGGTCTGTTTGGTTTAGCTTTAGTGTGCTATATGAACCATTGTGGTTTATAAGTCACGGGTTTATGGCTTAATGAAAACAAGGTGAAAAAAAAAGTACAGAAGGAAAAGCCCTCACCTTCTTTCCAAGATCTGCTGATCAAGAAAGGTTCTGATTGTGCCATGGAGGGAGAACTCCAACTCCCAATACGATCCTCAGATTTTGGTATACTGTGGTTTCAATATTCTGCATTGTATGTCCTACTTTGCTTTTCATTTGGCTCTATTGCGAATTTAGTGACCTTCATTTTCCTGTTCTTCCCCATAAGGAGAAATGAGAAATGACCTAGAGAAGACCCAGGATAAGCTGTTCGAACATTAATGAATGTATATCATTTGCTTGGTTTGTTCAGTACTGTTTCTTTCATTATGTCCTCAGGTTCAAACTTGATTGAAGTCTTTCAGTCCACTGAGAAATGTTAATATGGGACAACTTGCTCTTTCTCATTTGCAGCTCAATAACCTTTTTTTCTGGCATAAAGAAGGAAAGGAGGAATCACAGAGGTGAAACTTCTATGAACTTTTCTTGCTTAGATCAGAGAAGTACTATGGGGGATAGGCGGACTATCCTTCTCAGAATATTTCCCAGCATTGTTCAGCCTCTCTTTCTTTCATGTCTCACTCTAAGTCTTGTACTAATGATTTTTTAAATTATTTTATTGCTTTTAAAATAATAACAAAAAAGGGAAAAGAAGCAAAACACAAACATCATTATGATAGAAATACATACATGGTCAAAGGGAGGAAAAAAAGTGCTTTAACAAAACAGTTAAAAAATGCGACAAAGAAAACAAGGAAAAAAATAATATGATGTGTTATTGTAACAGAAGACAGTTACAATTCTATATATACTTATCTAATGCAAATATTATTCAAGTACCTATATATTTCTAATACACTTATATAACTATCCTGTTTAATTTTTTTTAACCTACTGTATTTTATTTATTTAGCAAATTTATACAGCCATCCATCTCACCAAAAGTGACTCTTGGAGGCGTACAACAATCAGATAAAAACAAATATAAAAACAACATGAAAAATATAAAAACAACATTAATAAATATCATAGAAACCAAAATACACCATAGGTGAAGTAAGAATAAAAATGGGCCCCTCAGCAATGGAGCCATCTAATCAGGTCTCCAGTTCCCTGGGAGCCCCAGTCCTGGTGACATAACCAGGTCTTGAGGGCCTTTTGGAATAGCAAAAGGGATGGTGCTGTGATGGAATGGAATTATGAAGGCCAGACTCAGGGAGGAAAACATGTTCTTTCATCTCCTGAGGAGCGAGGGAGAGATAAGAGGATGAGGCTGGCACCTCCCTGAGGAATTCACAGTGTTGTGACTGGCTGACTTTGGGAACTGAGGTTTCAGTCTGGGAAGATTCTTGCTAGAGGTTGTAGCTAATAAACATTGCTGGACTGAATTTGCATGGTCTCCTGGAGTTCCTTGGGCTAGGCCTGATATCAATCTTCCCAGACTGAAACCCCAGCTCCCAAGTAATGCCAGTCACAACACTGTGAATTCCTCAGGGAGGTGCCAGCCTCATCCTCTTATCTCTCCCTTGCTCCTCAGGAGATGAAAGAACATGTTTTCCTCCCTGAGTCTGGCCTTCATAATTCCATTTCATCACAGGTGCTAATCTAATCTCAGGAGGAAGGATATTCCATAAGGCACAGCAGCAGAGAAGGCACGTCTCCTGGGACCCACCAAATGTAGGTCCCTGGCCGATGGTACCTGCAGCATGCCTTCTCTGCCAGATCTAATGGGATGGGCTGATGTAATTGGGGAGAGGTGGTCCCTCAGATATCCTGGTCCCATGCCATGAAGGGCTATAAAGGTTAAAACCAGCACCTTGAATTCGACCCAGAAGCAAACTGGCAGCCAATGCAGCTTGTAGAGCAGAGGTGTAACATGTGCTGTTCTCAAAGTCCACAAAGCTGAAGCTTCCATATACTCTTCAAGGGCAGCCCCATGTAGAGCGCATTGCGGTAGTTCAATCTGGAGGTGACTAGGGTGGGAGTGACTATGAGCAAGGGCTGCCAATCCAGTAACTGGTGCAACTGGCTCATGAGACAAAGCTGTGCAAAGGCCCTCCTAGCCACACCTGCCACCTGCTCATCAAGCAGGAGTTGTGAGTCTAGGAGGACCCCCAGACTGCACACTGGGTCTGTCTGGGGTAGTGCAACCCCATCCAGGGCCAAAGACGGCATGGCCCTGGAACCAGTGGGCCCCAAAAACCAAAACCACTCAGTCTTTCCAGGGTCAAGCTGAAGCCTGTTGTTCCCCCTCCATACCCTCACAGCCTCCAGACACTGGGATAAGATGTTCACAGCATCACTTAATTTGCCAGGAGTGGATATATATAATTATCATCATCATACTGATGATACCTCACCCCATGGTGATGGATGAGCTCACCCAGCAGCCTCCTGTAGATGTTAAAAAGGAGAGGAGAAAGCACAGATCCCTGTGGCACCCCACACAGTAGGGGCCACGGGTGGGACTTCTCCTCCCTGATCATCACCAACTGGAATCAACCCTGAAGGAAGAAGGTGAACCAGCACAACACCCAATCCTGTGAGCTGATCCAGAAGGATACCATGGTTGAGTCCCATATTTCGTTATACTTGTCCATGCAAAGTTTAGGTCTATAGGCAATCCACTCCTAAGTGGCAAGCGCAAGCAGGTCTTCAGTCCATTGAGTGAATGGCGCCATACATTTAGCTTTCCAATGTTGCAATATCATCCTTTTGGCCATAGGAAGGGCACGGAGAATCCATTTACGTTGTCTGGTTGTCAAATTTCATGTACTAGGTATGTAACTCAAGAGAATATTATACTCTGACAATTTTAGCTTTTGTCCCACAACCGTATTTATATATTCCACTACTTTCTCCCAAAACGTAGTAAGTATAGAGGACATTGTAAAAACATATGCTTTAAAGAAGCATTATCCTTATTACATCTCCAACAAAAAGCTGTTTTTGACAGTCCTTTTCTATACAAGTGTGACGGAGTCCAGTAAATTCTAAATATTATTTTTTGTTGTGTAAGTCATAATTTGAGTTCCACCGACACTCTTGCTATAGTAGTTAAGACACTCTCCCATTGTCTAGGCAATATAGGAACCTCTAGTTTTTTATTCTACTCATTTCTTAGCATCTGCATAGCAAATTGATTTATTGATAACAAATATCTATAAAAAGTAGTACTAGTTTTTGTTTTTGTTTTATTTTAAAGGATTTAACAAGTTATTTTAGTATCTCAGGTATCTCAGAAACTGAAAATGCTGCTGGTCCAAACAATGTTGTTAACAAATGTTGTAATTGTAAATATTGCCATAGGGTTACATCTGATAGATATTATTTATGTCTTAACGCAGAGTATGTTAAAAATTCATCTACATCATCTATTAGTTGGTCCAAAGTCAATATCCCTGCTTCCATCCAATTTTTCCATATCTTTTTCCCAATTCTTAAGGTTGGGTTTTCCCATAAAGTCAATTTAGCATGGGAAAAAGGGTTAATTTTTTTTTAATTAGACATTCCATTCTATAACCTTCTGACTGATGTAATTGTTTCCAGAGATACAAGAGTTTTAATGTATTTAGATCCTAATACTCTCCATCCAACCAAAGGTGTTATATATGTATATTCCAAAGTTGACCAAATTGGAAAATTAACACCAATTGTTGGCTTCCAGTATTTAATACTTGACAATAGGTAAGCATGATGATAGGGCTCCAGATTCGGAAAATCAAATCCTCCCTATTTAATTGGTAATTGCATTTTCTGTAAAGATATTCTTGGAATCGAAGAACCCCACAGAAATTTTCTAAACAAAGTATTTACATTCTGGAAATATTTTGAGTCTTATACTAATGATATAAGAACTGCCATGCAGCTGGTGTTCTATCTGATTGAATTAATAGCATCATAGGACCTCAGAGGGTATCTAGTTCAATTCCCTGTTCAATGCAAGATCCATTAAAACATTTCAGACAGGTGGCTATCCACACTTTATCTGAAGTTCTCCAGTGAAGGGAAACATGCTATTTCATGAGGTAGTCTGTTTCAACAGTTGACAGCTTTTACCCTCAAGGATTTTTTTCCTAATATCTAACTGCATCTCCTTCCCTACAGTTTCAGCCCATTAGTAGTGGCCTTGCCTTCTGGGGCAATACAGACGAAGCCCACTTCTTCCTACCACATGTGTTTATATTCCAACTTTCCACATAGACCTTTTAACCACGAGATTTCTAAGAATGGGTCTAGATGAGGCTGGGTCAATTCATCGTGATCCAAGCAGTATACAAATGTGTGTAATAAAATAAGCCTAAATAAAGACAGTTCTCCCACCAGAGACATTTATGGCAGAGTTACATGAAATCTATTACCAGAGTGGTTTTGCTGACCAATGATAGTCACTGCCAAACCTTCCATGATGATTTCTTATCTGAAAACTGACTGCCTCTTTCTGTCAATCATTGCCTACAGGTTACATTCAACACAACATTTTAGCTCTTTTGCTCTTGCTTTTTGCATATTGAGACATTTCATCTTGGATGTATTTCCACCCACCCACCCCTCTAAATCTGTGATTTTCACTCTGCTGTCATTGATTATCAGGCATTAAGTATTTTCTATCTTGAAAGATCCTCCCATCATTTTGACAATTGCCAAGGTGATGATGATTGTGTTGGCTTAGACAAATGACACTTGAGATAATTACACTCTGTTGCCTTAGTTTTCCCCCAGTAGTTTTCAATGTGCATCAAACTTTCTTCCTTTCCTGTTGATTTATCTAGCTGCAGTCTGTAGAGAAGCTCCCATGTTTACCTAAGGGCATTGCTGGCCTGGTGGGGAACAAAGTCCGCCTCAGATCTCTCTAAGATCAAATACAGTCTGATCACTCTTTTGGGGAGTTGGTGGCAGCAATCCTGGTTTGCTTCAACAAACAAGAGGAAGAAGCTTCTCCGCCATCCCCGCAAATAAATTGGAAGTATTCAGGCCAATTACAAGTGAATGTTCTGTCTTCTCCAAGCCAAGCTTAAGCCACACTGAATGCCATCACTGCCTGTTGTGTGCCCATCATCCAAATTGTTGAAAACAACAGTAAACCAAATGCCTGCTAGCTGGCAGCAACCATTCCTCCTAGCTCATAAATGCTGCAAGGAAAGTCTAACAAGGAAGCTTCTAGGAAGACAACCCACTGTTGCAAACATCTGGATGCCAAATCAATACAGCTCAGACAGCTGTGAATCTGCCTTCAAGACATACAGCTTGTCAGCAGCTTTACTTGCAAGTGGCAATTGCAAAGACTTGGATTATACTGTAATTTAATTTTTTTTTTTTTTTTTTTTGCCCTTTCTACCCCTCCCATTTCATATGGAAGGTGCTGATACTACAGCTGTTAGCATTGCTTTCACACTACTTTGCATTCTGCTTGCCTCTTGAGATCCAGAATTTAAATGTTCCAGTGGGATGTCCTGAATGTTCAAAAACAGGCTACATGAATTCTTGATCCCGTGTTAGCACTGAATGCCCACTCCATGCCCAACCTCAGTGTTTTCAGATTTTTGAGTCATCTTGCAAGATGCAAGGAAAAGCCACACACCTGTACACTGTTCCACCCCCTATGTTTTAAACAGTGAGTTCTTTGTAAATACAGCTGTGGGAAATCATGCATAGATTTTGGTAGTGTAAAGTAAGGTAAATAATATAGTATATACCAAATGATAATTCAAAGCATAGGTGACAGACAAAGTGGAAGAGAAATTAAATTCCTGTAGGTACAAACCTACTGAACAGTAGGAATGGAAAGCTGCAGTGTATTTCTGTCAGCTTATAAATCACATGCCTTATAAATCAGCCCTTATTTCCAGTCTGACTGATACACAGAGACCTATAAGTGGTAGAAAAATGAACAGAAAGCCAGCACGGGGTAAAGCAAGGCACTGTTCTTTTTACAAAAACCTAAAATTTGGTTTTTTCTAAAGCATCCAACTCAATGAACATGGCAGTCCCCAGCCTCCATCATCACCTTCATTTGGCCTTTTCTTACTTAGCAAGCCACTAGAGGACAGTTCTAACCTTTTGGCAGGAAATATTCCAATTCTTTCTTTCTATATAAATATATATCACCCCCATCAAAGGAGTTCTGGCAGTTTACACCTAAATTAAAAAACAAAACAAAACATGAAAACCATAATGAAGCCATCCATCAAAACCAAAATGAATGAAAAACTATCTTACCACCCAGTCATGAAAACATCCTCTACATACTCAACCACCAACTGTTCACTTGACTAAAGCAGTCTTGCCTCCTTTGTTGAAGGCATTTATATTTATTTATTTATTTATTTATTTATTTATTTACTTATTTGTGCAAAAGTTTGTAAATTTTTACACACACACACACACACACACACACGCACACACACAAATAAATAGGGAGGGTATCAGGTATACCGTGGGGGTAGGCAAGGGGTTCCAAAGCATGGAAACCATAAGAGAGAATGGGTGCCTGTTCCCTTGAATGTTTGCAGGGATACGACCCTAAACATCCCTTCCTACATGCACACCCAGGCCAGACAAGTTCTATATGGATGAGATGGCTCCAAATATTCTAACTGACTTAGATACACCATATCTTCAAGGAAAATGTACTGCTTGATAATGGTAGGTCCTTGGACATGTCATTGGAAAAGTCTTCTATTTCTCTTCCAGATATTATGTCATGACCATGAAGGGCTGATCTATTCCATATGTCTCCTGGGCAAATGCAGAAAAGTGATGGCTTATAGAAGAAAATCAGCAAGGGGTACAAGTAGATAGGAAATGCATTACATTAAGTGTTTTCTGTAGAAAAATTGCACTTCATTTCAGAGCTCCTATATATATTATCTGGAAGACCTGTGTATGCTAAAATTAATATTTTTCAGAACTTAGTGAATGCGTGCGTGTCCATGTGTATTTCTATATGAAAGATAGAGAGGCAGTATATGCATTATGTATGTACAATATATATGTATAAATGTACACTTATTGTACATATGAACAGCATTGAACTACATTGAAAAATGCATGCAAAACTATGCAAAAATAGCCACATTAGAAGAAATATATACAAATATTTCTGTTTTTATTTAGTTTGGGTTGGACAAAAGATCTGATGGGGGCAGGTGAAAAAATAAGTATAATAATTCCTTCTTGGTAATGCAAAGTGTTATGTTCTCCCTTGACCCTTCAATTTTTCCCTTATAACTTCCCCTATTTATCTGTCAGTTGCAAATTCATTCATTCATTCATTCATTCATTCATTCCTCATTCATCTTATATGGCCACCCTTCTCAAATAAATGACGGTGGGTGGATAACAATAGATAAAAACACAGTAAAATACATATGCTATAGTTGCCACCATAGCTCTTGTTTGGTATAGAGACACTCAAATTATTATATGGCAAAATGAAGACAAACCGTCATATGCAAACTATATTTAGATAAATTATGTTCTATTATATTCACTAAATGGCAATGGGGCCAGCTTTCCTTCTTGATCCTTAGCCTCTTTACTGGTCTACTTTATTTCAGCCCATTTTTGTTGTTGTTCAGTCCATAGATTTCAGCCCATAGATCTAGCATAACTATGACCCCACAGGATAAAGTTCTTATTCCCTCCCTAGGTAGTTTTGTTTCTCTTTTTTGCAAGGTCTTGCTTTTAATTTAATTATTCATTTGTTTTCTGTAAGCCTTCAAAAAATCCTTATATCATTTACAGATGAACAACATGGGCGACATCCATTAAGGGCACCAGATAAAAGAGCTTTGGCTCCAGTGAAATTGAATAAAGTAAAATAAAATTATTTTTGAGCATGATATGTTTTCAAATACGCAAGCTTGCTGATTCTGATTTTTCTTGCATGTCTTTCTTGGTCATTGGAAGCTCCCATGATCTTTGTAGCATTTTAATTTAAAAGCCAGACATTTTCTTTGGGTACTGCAGAACACACAATCAGTTAATTATCCAATAGAGATTAAATGATGTATGCAATCCAAAATTCAATTAAAATGAGGATGATTGGTTAATATGTTGAGAGCTGTTTCTACAGGCAACCAAAATTATAATTACGTGTAGCTAACAAAGTATTGTTTTATCTCCTATAGCTGTATTTCCCATTGCCTCTAAATGTTTTCACCCTCCCCAATTTTAAATGCAATCTCAGCTGCCATCAAAAACAACTTCAGAAACTCTTTCACTTTTATGACAATCCTTGCTAGGGAAGTTTTTCTGGTTTCAAGCAAATGTTTAGTCATCTGATTTTTTTTTTTAAGCAAGCTTAATTGCAAAAAATTAAAATAAGTGACAGTTTTGCTTACAAAAGTGAATTGAGCTTTATTTCAGTATGTAATTAGTGTGCTATTAAAGTGAACCTGCAGTAGTCTACCTGTCTCTGACTATGAAAAGATAATTCTGTCCAAGCTGCATGCAGTATTTTCTATTGCAGAGGCAGTTCCCTATATATTGGTTTATTTGGGATTTTTAAAATTTCCATTCTTCAAGTTATAAAAGAAAAAGTCTGAAGTATCCAAGATGTTATCCCTTTTAAAGCTTTTTTTTTTTTTAATGCACTGTCATTGAAATGGTCAAGAGGGATGACTTCAAAAGGCATCAGCTCCTGTCTTCCCAAACAGGAAGAGGAAATTGATAGCAGGTGTAATTTTCTTCCTGTTTTAGGTCAAGACTATTCATATTCTGAAATCTAGTTTGGAGCAGTGGTTAAGGTACTGGACTAGAAGCAGTACCTTAATTCTAGTCCATGAATTGTATGACTTTGGACCAGTCACTTTTTCTCAGCCCCAGGAAAAAAACAAAAGCAAAAACAATGGCAAGTCATTTATGCAAATGTTCTCTAGAAAACCACATGGACTTCTCCATGTAGTTGTCAGGAGTCAAATTGTATCTATCTATCTATCTATCTATCTATCTATCTATCTATCTATCTATCTATCTATCATCTCTCTCTCTCTGTCTCTTTCTCTCATCTATACATTATCTATCTATCTATCTATCTATCTATCTATCTATCTATCTATCTATCATTCTCTCTCTCTCTCTTTCTGTCATCTATACATTATCTATCTATCTATCTATCATCTATCTATCTATCTATCTATCTATCTATCTATCTATCTATCTATCATCTCTCTCTCTCTCTTTCTCTCATCTATACATTATGTATCTATCTATCTATCTATCTATCTATCTATCTATCTATCATTCTCTCTCTCTCTCTTTCTGTCATCTATACATTATCTATCTATCTATCTATCATCTATCTATCTATCTATCTATCTATCTATCTATCATCTCTCTCTCTCTCTCTTCTCTCATCTATACATTATCTATCTATCTATCTATCTATCTATCTATCTATCTATCTATCATCTCTCTCTCTCTCTCTCTCTCTCTCTCTCTTTCTCTCATCTATACATTATCTATCTATCTATCTATCTATCTATCTATCTATCTATCTATCTACAGTATCTATCTATCTACATTGTCTTTATCACCTATTTGCATATTCAGATAAGGATATTTTTTCTCCCCGGAGTTGTACTTACCAGATTGATTACTCTGTCTGCATCAGTTCAGCTCCAGTACCACTCCATTGGATGCAACAAATCATCCTCAGTTATGATCCAGGTCACCATTTGTATTGAAAAGGGCATCCAATCAATTTGATGTTGCCCATTTGAATATTCACATCCGAGCCAGTTTCTTCATATGGGTCTCCTCTTCCAGCTTTTAGGAGAAATATTTTAACCATGCACTACATAAGTCCTAGTTGTGCTTTTTATTTCTTCCATGCTCTCCTATTTCCAGCCTCAATACCAGATTTATGTCTTCTTCAAAGCTGGCATCATGACTGCATCATGTTAATGTGGGTGCTTTGTTTACTCAAAGGGCAACATGTTGGACCAGATGAGTGATTTCTATTAGTTATCTAATAAGAACATCTTATGAGAGGCAAGCCAGCTGGCTCTTGATAAATGATTAGCTACATTCTTCAGCTTTGCTAGCTGGCTGGCACAGAGGATACAACAGTAGCCAAGTAATTGGACAAGCACAATTACAAATGCCTTGCTTCATCCTGCCTTCCCACCCCACCTTAGTGGATTATTTGTGATTTTCAGGTCCTGGCACTGAAACAGAGGATCCATGATTTATATGTGTGTGTGTATGTGTGCGTGCGTGCGTGTTGCATATCTTCCTATATGGCTTCCTGAGGTTCTGGGAAAATCAGGCACAACAGAAAAGGTTAAGCCAGGAGAAATTAGCATTGACAAGAACAGCAGGAAGGTCAAGGCAAGCAATGAAGAGAGAGAAACAGAATTCAGGACCCTGGAGAGTTCCAAATTAATCTTATTGACTGAGTTTCTTCCCTATTAAGACAATGATACTATAATAAAAAGTTGTCAAAGTTCAGGAATTTAGTGGAATACTCTGGACCATAAACCCACAGAAAAGTATTTAGAAATGTTCAGCAATTATCTGCCTTCTTCTCTAGGTTTATATACAGAAGCAGTAGAGACTCCACTCAAATTCAGCTGGAACTCATTCATGTTTTTGGATCTCAGGAAGAACTTGCAAAAACCCTGACTCACAACACACACCTCCCCAAAAAAGGTGAAGCCTTGTACTTTGTCATTCTGTGTATTGCTTTGTTACCTGGCAGTTGAGAAGGGTCTTCAAACACAAATGTCTAGCTAGTAGGCATGGAATTGGAATTGGAAAACACCAGTTCTGTCCTCAAATTCCATCTAAGTCCAGAACAAACAAGCTTCCCCTGGAACAACAATCTTTTCTCATCTTCTGATGAAATACAGTCACAAAGGATTGTTGCAAGAAACAGAAAGAGGAAAAATGTGAACATGGTAGAAATGGCAGCTATGATTATATTCATAAAACCTCAGTACACGTTCCACTGAGTGAACAATTTCATAGTACTTTTACAAGTCCTATTTGGAATCTTATTTATACACATTCTACTGCTAGCATAGGGTCTTCAGCAAGAGATAAATATTTGGCTGAAGATTTCTCCCCTTCTTGAACAATATAAATATTCCTGGATGAGAAATGTCACTCATTTTTCACCCACTGCAATTTAATGCAAAAAGATCTTTTTAGGTAGAATGCTGTCCAAATAAATTTTACCCCTGTCTCCCACTGTAAGTGCCAATTTTGAGAGCAGGGCTGGTTTGTTAAGCCTCTGAATAACAAACAGTGTTTTCTAATAAAATTGCTGTCACACCCATAACTATTGTGCTCAGGGCCATTGCAAATTGTTGATAAAAACCATGGGACAGAAGGTTTGGCAGACACAAATCTACTTTTGGTTACATGTATTGATGGATTTTTTTTAATTAGAACTTTTTTTTTGGTGGGCAGCTGAATTCCAGATCCATCAAGAAAGATGTTGTATTTCTGAATTCCTAGGAAAAAAACCTCACAAATCATGCATGATGTAATGGACAGAATTTTGCTTTGCTTGATGTGGAAGATACAGTAATTGTTACATGCTGTATATCTTGTTGACAGTAAATGGCAAGAAAAACCCTCAACTCACTCAAGTACCATCATCAGAGACACAGTTAGGGAAGCTTCATGCTGAATCTGACATCTAGGCAATCTCATGCTAAGTTACTTTTCCTCTCTATCAAAGACAATCACCATTTCATTGATTATAAACAAAACTTCAAGATTAAACTGCCCAGCAGCTTTGTCAAGGAGCAAACCATCCAATGTGTGCTGAAGGTCAATTCATTTGGAAATTTGAAAGAAAAAAAAAGGTTTGGTCAGAACTTTGTAGTTCAGAATTTGTATTTGTAATTCACTGGGAAACTACTTAGGGTTGGGCTGGATTGGTAGTGAATTGACTCCTAGGAACCTAATTCCCAAGGGGGAAAAAAGTAGCTAACATGTTTATTTATTAAACTCTAGTGAACTATTTACCATATAGCAAAAATGCTAAACTGGAGTTCAACCCACTTACAGCTCAGATCCACAGGTCTGATCATTGGTATACTGGCTGTTGATGTCATAGGAGATTTTATCTCTATATTTAAAGAGTTTATGATCTGGTTCATGCACTGTTTAACTATGATTTGTTTTATTTGTGGTTTGTGAAATAAATCACTGTTGGCTGAGTTAATGTAATCCTAAGCATAAATGATACTTTACATGCCATGATAGCTAGGTCAGGCAACGTATTATATCAAACCCAAATACACTGCACTATAGTTTTACTTGACACACAAACCCAACTTTTGTCTTATTCTTGTTCACAGGAAAATTAAGTATTTGCTAAGTGGAGCCTTTGAATCCCAGGGTAAAACTGGGATCGTTCCTTTCATCTTAGTTTTGGAAATTTTGGAAGTGAAATTTAGAGGGAATACTTTTAAAAAATCCTTATTTATATAGAGATGCTACTAAGTCCAAGTAAGTAGCTGAAAATAAGCAGTTTGGAAGTATATGTGACCTTTTTTGTTGTTTGTATTGAGAATAAATTTTGTAAGTATATATGAGAAATTAAAAAAAAAAACTATTAACATAGCTAGGTTATGGGAAACTACTTTTCAAAATATTTTTCTATTTGTTTGAACCAAGTGTTTTATTTATGTATTACACTGGCCAAGAGAGAGGCAATGCTTTCTATTTTCAAGTTATGGCTCTCTTCTTCTCATCCTTCTAAAATAACATTTGCAGCACAGAAGACTAAAGCCATGGAACAGTTTGTTTATCTGTCAAAAAATATTAGCAGTAGAGCAACAAAGAATTCCAGATCCACATAGCCAGACAAAACACATGAGCTAACCCAAGAGGAAACAGTGTGATATACATAAATTTAGCCTGTATCCAGCCTCTGAGGCAGACCTGGGAAGAAATAGAATTGGCTCTTCATAAGAGAAAAGTCCATTTATATTGCAACAAAAACTTTATATATGTTTGTGTATGGAATCAGACGCATGGGTTTGTTGAAGATACATTTAAATTGGCTTTATCTCAATGTATAATTGATTTGAAGTTTCAAACAAACAAAATAAATTATATATAAACTGACCTGCTTATAAATAATCCAGTAGCCTTCAAAGAAGTGATTCTCCAACTGGCCATGAATTAAGCATACTCTCTGACCGAGGGATACGTTGAATCCAGTTCTGTGAATTTTTGAAGCTTGGCGAGAACATCTTATTGCTTATGTGAGTCCCCTTCTTCTTAAGCAATGATGTAACAAAGACAATGGCATTGACCTCATTCTCCTAGCTTGTCTTAGAACTTAAGCCAAGCAACCAAATTGAATGTTTTTAATCTGGAGCAAGAAAAGTAGGATATGTTCTATCCTGTATTTCTTTTCCAGCCTGGTAACCTGACCACACCAACATTTTATTCATACTTTTTTAGGTTATTTGATGAATCACATCAATATGCCAACTGACTAATTGGATAAGTCTCACGGCTCTCCTATAATTCCGCTATGCAGATGATTGTCTCACAAAATCAAAGAATGAGTGCTCCGTGGTATCAGGACCGAAACTGCTTAGTTGGACTTCAGGGTAGGCAGAATCTTTTGATAAACCCAGAATAAAAGTCTCCCAGAGTTGGAAAAAGAATGGACAAATTTTCATTCCTTCAAAAATGTAGAAAGAAAAGCCCTAGAATTGAAACCATGGGATGTGCGTATGTGCATGTGTGTAGTGGAAGAGAGAGAGTAAGAATCTCTGGATTCTTCAGTAGGTAGGTCTGGCTTCTATTTGCCTACAATACAACTTACTTGGCCATGTCACATCTGTGAATTTCTGCTTTAAGGTCATGAATATGGGGCGAAGTGTCTGGAGAATCAAGATTTATTGCTAAGCCTAGTGAGAGGTGTGACACATGGGAACAGACCATGCCAAGGAAGAAGATGCCTATCATTTGTTAAAGCGATGGAAGACACTTCTCCAGTCTTCAATTTTCTATTTCATGTTTCATTCATGGTGTTTTAGTAGCATGCAGGTTGAATCACATGCATAATTGGGGAATGTAGGATTACTATCTCTCTGAATAGCACCAGACCATCTTTGCTGACTCAGTGAGGTTTGTCAATGATGAATGGACATATCTCCAAACTACTACTACTACTATTACTCCTCCTCCTCCTCCTCCTCCTCCTCCTCCTCCTCCTCCTCCTCCTCTTCTTCTTCTTCTTCTTCTTCTTCTTCTTCTTCTTCTTCTTCTTCTTCTTCTTCTTCTTCTTCTTCTTCTTCTTCTTCTTCTTCTTCTTCTTCTTCCTTATTGGCTAATTGGTTACTGTTTTGAGAGCTCTCTCTTCAGTCTAACCCTTGATATTTTTTTAAGCTTCGTAAAGTATTAATAACCCTAATTGCCTCTTTGCTACAGTGAAGTCTAGACTTTATAAAATACAATTCATGATTGATTTATAAAATCATCCTTTAAATGTATCCTCATAGTCTTTTTGATCTAATTTGCCCTAGGATTAATCTTCAGTCTTTTGCCATCTTCCACAAGATAATGTATGCTCAAAATGTGTAAGTATTTGAGAGAAGGGGGGGGGGGAACTCAGGGGGAAAATCTGACTCTCTAGAATGTTGCAATTCCCCCCTCTCTTAGGACTCTTTAATAAAGACATAATCCATTATAGAGTACTGTAAAACAACACTGTATAATACCAAGTATTTAAGTAAGACAATTTAATTTACACGATAAAATTGTTCTGCTTCAATCTTCTACCAACTTCACCCTCTAAACTGGAGGCTATCCCACTAGAACCTGATTCACACAAATATGTACTTATGCTGCATATGAGAAATTGTACACTTGTTGTCTGAACTAACTCAGTGATGATGATCAGCAGTAGTAGAAGAAGCAATAGTTCTTTTTGCTGAAAGGGCACAAGTGGTTTATAACAATTAAAATCAAGCAAGAATCACTGCAGTTGATGTGAGGTTCTGTCTCTAAATATCAATCTTTCACAGTCCATTCAGGCCTGCAAGTAACCATTTGACGCTGTAGTCATAATGCTGTTAAGCTGCATGTAGAAACCCCATGAAAGGTACTCCCCATGATATGACTTGGCCTCACTATACATTTTCAAAACAAATATTTCCTTCCTTCCTTCCTTCCTTCCTTCCTTCCTTCCTTCCTTCCTTCCTTCCTTCCTTCCTTCCTTCCTTCCTCCCTCCCTCCCTCCCTCCCTCCCTCCCTTAGTTGTTTCAATGCATTATTTCAGTGTTTTATAGATGCAACCAGATGTACTTTTATCTCGAGTTATTTCAGTTGCCTTCCACATACTAGACAATTTTGGGAGCATAATGTGGAAGAAATGTTCTATTGAAGAGCAAAAAGTTCAATAGGTTATGCTTCAACATCCATTTCCATTGCCCTTTGCTGCACTATAAGCATTATCTCCAACATCCTTATAGTCTCTTCCATCTATACTTTCCCGAAGGTTCTGCCCTGCCTCACCAAACACCTCTATACTCAAAGGACATCAATATGCATGGATTTCCCAAATGACTGTTGAAACTCACTCTATTATGCAGGGAAGACAATTTCAACCTTAACAAACCTTCTCTTTACTCAGAACTGTAGCATCCTTCCTGTCTCCTCTGCCCCCTCCCGCTCAAAAATGAATTATACTTGATCAGATATAAGGTCTGTGTGCAACTCTTCTGGGTGGTAGATGACAGTAATATTAAAGGTCATTTATATTTCTGTGCTTGTGGCCTTTAAAATGGGTCATTGCTCATAAGCCAGAAAGCTGTCATATTCAAAACAACAGAAGAAGAGAAAGTGTCCTGAGGGAACAAGACTGAGATTTTAGGAATCCTTACCTGAAGGTCCCAAAGATTAAGGTGGGAAGATTAGGGTGTCATCCAATCTTGCCATTTTCTGGATGACATATAAAATTAATTCCTTTACTTGGATTCAGTGACTGGCATTTTCTACCTTATCTTCTGTATGCCTTTAACCAGTCAGGTGCATATCTTCCATCTTTATGTTCATTTATTTATATTTATTACATTTCTATCACAACGTTTCTTGGAGAAGTCAGGAAAATGAATCTGGGGCATCCCCTAATTTTATCCCCACATCAACAACTCTGTATATCAACTTCTGGGGGAGTTTAGGAGGTGATGACCATGGCAAAGATCAAGGAACCAGTGAGTAGACTGATTCCTTGGAACCTCTCTGGATAAGGAGAGGATTGGAGATCGCCCACATGTGCTCCAGACAACTGTTCCTCCCAAGGAGATTGCAGCACAGTGGTTTTCTATGGGTTTGAGCACTGGGAGACAGCAGGATTATCCATCTTGCTTGCAACTGTGGCAGAGACTTTTAAAGGACACTAAGTTTGCAAACCTCACTTTCTAATCACTTTTGGAAATTGCTCATTAACTACTTCTAAGCTATTAGAGACATCTGGAACAAGTTCGAAAATGCCAGATGATTCTGCCTTCAATCCTGAATGAAAGAGAAGTTTAGGAATTTAAAGCATCTGAAATAAACAGCAAAAAGCTAAATAAGATTTTGATCTTAGAAAGTTATAAACAGACTAAGGATCCAGATAAAATTGGAAAATTCACAATAAGATTTTGGAAAGAATTATAAAGAACAAACAGCTTCTTGTGGGAAATAGATCCTGTTATGTCTTTGTTACAAGACATAACAAAGATAAGCAATTTCATGATTTCAAAAACTGGACACTAGAGGGGACTAAATATTTTAATAGGATATGCAGACCTGTAGAATGATGCAAAATATCATAACAATAAATATACAGAAGGAGACTTTAGAAGAATGGAATCAGAAAATGGTAGCACAATATCAACAATGTCAATAACGATGTCTGCTTCTATGGATAGACTATGTCCGTCTGTATGTAATATGTCTGTATGTATGTCCATCCATGCCTATGCTTCTATGTATATTATGGAGGACCATCCGTCTGTGCATCCACCTGTCTGTCTGTCCACCTGTTCATCTGTCTGTCTGCCCATCCATCCATTCAGCCATCCATCCATCTGTCCATCCGTCTGGCTGCCCATCCATCTGTGTCTGTCTGTCTGCTCTCCCATCTGTATATCTGTCCATCTGACTGCATGCCTGTCTGCTCATCTGTCCATCCGTCCACCCATCCATCTATATAAAGTTGGTTTATTTGATCAAGGTTGAAATAAGACTGGCAACCCTTTATGGACTTATTGCTGACACCGGGATTGAAAAGTTGATGTTTTATGGATTTGCTGATAGATAAGGGATGGGATATGGGATGAAGAGATCTGTTTAACCTTATAGGGGGTGAAGAGTTTTTAAATGTGTTTATACTTGTGATGAAGGTCGGAAGTCACTTCTCTATATATTTCTTTTCTTTTTCATTATTATATTCTTTCTTTTCTTTTTCTTCTGTCTTTCTTTCTTATATACGAGGATGTGGAAAGTAAAGGCCAAAGTGGTCTCAGTGGTGGTAGGAGTACTCGGGGCTGTGACTCCTAAGCTGGGAGAGTGGCTCAAGCAGATCCCAGGAACAACATCAGAGCTCTCTGTGCAGAAGAGTGCAGTGCTAGGAACAGCTCAGAAACTGTGCAGAACCCTCAAACTGCCAGGCCTCTGACAGAGGACCAGAGATTGAGGAAGACACAGGACACCCATACATGCATACTATACATGAATAAACTTAGAAATATATGTTTCTAAGAAATAACAATATATTAGGTTATTAAGTTAATATTTTTCTAAGAAATAACTTATACACACATACACATACACACACCCCAAGAACAGCTTTCAAATCATTATAGCTTTTGCCCTTTATTTTCCACCATAAACTTGTGAAGAAAGTTAAAATTGGACAGTAAGCATAAAACTTCCAGGGCTTCTAAATTGGAAGGCCATTAATTTTAGATTCACAGACACTGTGGCATCTTTTTAATGGACATTTTGTAAATAAAAACTTTCAGACTATTTTTTTAGCCCAATTACAGCATTTGCCAGAGTCTGTCCTTTCATAATTAAATTCGTGTAAGAGGCTCTTTTATATCATCTTTAAAAGAAGTCCCACTGAATGAGTCTCTTTTTCCTTCTCGCTTCTCGTAATAGCAACTCACAATGTTCATCTCATAATGCTGGTTTCGTATATAATGTTCATCCCATTGTTTTACTTTTTAAAAAAAAACTTATGCAATACATGGAAAACTTCAGTGCAGCAGTAAAATCAAAACATGTTGGAGTTCTAATCTAGTTTGGGATGTTGTGTATCTAAACAGTAACAAAGATTTAATCAGAAATTCTGACATGTTTGATCAAGCTCACTGAATTCAAGGCTGTATCAATATACATTATCAGACTTTTAAGAACCACTACTAAAATTACCCTAGTAGCAATCCAAGTGGTTGTTCTTATATAGCCAAATAGCAATAATTATATTAAAAATGAAAGATTATGAGGCTCAGAGGAACTCCAAGCTCTGAAGAACTACCTAAAAAAAAAGAAAGCCCACCTTATTAATTAATTAACTGTCTCTGCATTCTGATGATATATTCAGGGAAGAAGTTCAGACGAAGAGGAGGGATTTCGAAATGTTTTGTTTGGTGCTGAAATTTAAGAACATTTAATTGATCCTTATGGGGCATGGAACATATATTTAGGCTTGAGTAAATGGCAAACTGAAATGAACAAGATGCAAAAGGACTTCTGTATGCCCATGCCCACTGGCAACT
Source organism: Liasis olivaceus (assembly GCA_030867105.1). NCBI lineage: Eukaryota > Metazoa > Chordata > Lepidosauria > Squamata > Pythonidae > Liasis > Liasis olivaceus. The sequence continues at coordinate 18,099,956 of CM061361.1, forward strand.
AAGACTGGCAGGCTGTTGGAGAAGAGTCATACCTCAAGAATCTGCCAGGGAAGAAGACTAGAATAAAATATTCTGGGATAGGGCATGGTTGATTGGCTAGAAGACAGAATAGCTGAACATGGAAGACCCAACTTATCTATTTCACTGTTTTTCCTTGGAATATAGTTCTTTTTTCCTCAAACAATTCCATTTAATCAGTTGAACTTAGTTAGCCAGTTTTATTGCTATAGAAACCTATAACAGTCTGGATGTAATGCAAATAGCTAATTATTTAATACCACTCATTCAGCCACAGGTATATGATTTTCTTGAATGCCTCAAGAAACCTCCAATTTTACCTGCAGGAATTCAGTTTTGCTCTACCTCTTTGGCCATTTTGGTACTGATTGTGTGAAATGATTTAATTGGCTCATCAAGCCTGATGTTAAGTAAAAGTTCACTCTGATCAGAAGATCAGTTTTGCATGTTTAGTATATGTTCCCCATTAGGAACTTTGGTTTAGACTTCATCAGGAATGCAGAACCTGTATAACCTATGGAGAATGCTGGGAGTTGTAGTTCAGTAAGATTTGGAGGGCCACATACAGTATATTGCTCCCCATCTCAAATCTAGATCTACCACTTGAAGATGCATAACCAGAATCAGACTAAGATTACTGGAAAGATATTCAAATATTATTTGAGCTTCCAATAAAAAAAAAATCTAATACATCTCAGTTGCAAGATAAACAAAGATATTCTAGACTCAGAAAGCATTTGTCTGAAGTCAACATTTGTTTTGGAAGACTGCCAGGAACCAAGAGTCACATCCTGAAGCAAGGAAATGGGAGTGAAAAGTGAACTTCTTCCAAAGAAGATTGTATTTAGATTGATTTGAAGCAATTTTGTGATGGAGAATTACAATAGATTTTGCAATTTCCACCAATGTTTTCAAAATACCCTTTCAGAAATATAAGCTCTATGTCTCTCTCTCATGAGATCAATTGCTCATAAGTGAGTATACATAGAATAAATTTATCCAATATCTGAGCCAGCATGACCAGAAACACGGACTTACCGAGAACTCTTTGAAGAGTTCCACAATTAAACATTCTCCTGGGAGACATTATCAGGGAATAATTTATAATGCCAAGGGAGGGATGAACCTGTCAGGTCTGATCTCACTCAGCTTCTCATTTTCCAGTGCTTCATTTGTTCTTCTGTCCCATTTTGCATCAGTTTCCATGATACAAATACTTATAACTTAAATATTTTTATTCACATTATTAAGGGACACATTTCTTGCAAGCAATGTTCTTGTTATTTTATTTATTTTTTCCCCATTTTTTCCCAACATATTTTTGCAAAGCAGCTTGCAAAATCTAGTAAAGGGTGATTATTGTTGGATAATTATTTCTAGTAGTAATCCTTAGTTTTACAGCCCAGATCTGATAGCCCCAACTTATATGACAGCTATTCCACTGGGTCTTATGCCTGTAGTATTGCTATTTCTCTGTCTTGGATGCATTAATAGACTCGTGTGCCTGTACAAGTTTATTAGTATTCTGTACTACTAGTAGTAGCCTCCCAAGCCTGATGCCTACAAAGCTATTACTAGGACTCTAAGAACAATGACTACATTATTATTAATACTTTCCTCTGAGCCTAATGTCAGTCCTACTAATTATTCTGCACATGTTGCCTGTAGTAATACTATTATTCTTTTGAAAATGAAGTCAATATTAGTCATGGGTACTGATATTACAACTGTCCCTCTGTGTTTGATGCTCATGCTGGAAAACTGTCTTTCTCTAAACTAATATTCTAGGATGCATCTGGTTCTGCCAGTCCAAAATGTGAATACATTTCAAATCCAGGCTTCTTAGGGTCGGTCTCTTTATCCTGCAACTTGCCAATAGCATTCACAGCACTGCTAGGTCCATGCAAATGTACCCAGAGAATGGCTGCAGTGATGTGAAGATTTTGATTACTTTTATGCATCAGTACTGGGACTTCTGATCCCTTCAGTGGCTTGATCATTAGCATCATGTTATGATTCTATCCAAATGCAAGGAGCAGTTTAATGTAAGCTGTCACCGCTGACACATTTATGCTCTAACTAACTTGGCATCACAATGTGATGGTAATTATGTGTTATGCTAATTACATTGTCTTCCTTCCTTCCTTCCTCTTTGCTTGTGCAAAGAGACCCCCTTGTGCCACTGCTTATGACTGAACATGTGTTCATCAAGTCAACTTCATCAGCATTATTGAAACGTTCACTATTTTTTTAGTATTATTGTTACAGTGTCAACTTGTGGTCATAGAATGTGACAAGTTTAATGCCCAAGAATAATCTCCCTTAAAGTATACGTTGTGCTATCCTGTTTTTGTAAATGGATCTTCTTTAATATGCTGCTCTGAAGCTGATGCATTGACTCCCACATGAACAGAGGTTTGCCTGAAAACCAGATTACTGTAATATGCTCTTGAGGAGGACATGAAAGATGCATTCTTGATGAGGATGTGAAAGTTAGGGTGGATTATATTATAGACATAATATATAGATTATATCTATTTGAACACAAGAGAAAATTCTAGGAGCATAAGACAACATTGCATGTTTCGTGGCGGCTTCCATGTATCAGGCAAGTAAAATAGAAGATGCTCATGTAGACCTATGAGGTCTACATTGGCTTTTGACACAGTTATTTTGTGGAATGAGAAATATCAGAGATCATGGAGTGCTGTTTTATGAATAGGAATATTTAAGGAAATATGAAGGAAGGAAAAAACCAGATCTATTAGTATATGAATTGCTATAGATATTATATCCAGGAGTCCATAGTAAATATTACTGGAGGCTGAAAAGGCATCTGCAAGAGGAAGACAGGGGAAAATGATGGTATATTCATGATGACATCATAATGCAAATGAAGTGATATAAGTATAAAATGAAGTCAGACTCCATGAATTTAGACTCCTCAAATGGTGAGTTTGTGGGTAGGAATTCACTTAGAGGTGAATTTGTACCAACGGTTCTGGAGCATCACTGGAAGTTGCTTCATATCCGATCAAGCTGTAGGATTACCCTGTGTGAGCTGTTTACAGTGATTTACAGAAACTCTTCAGGGATTCCATTAGCTGCCTTTCTCTGCCTTACCTGAAAAACACCAAGGGTTGAATTTGGGATATTTGCACATAAAGTATGTGCGCTATCCCTGTATTAGGCCTTTCCCCAAAGAGATCACTGCTCACAATGTCAGTCGCTTCTTTATTATGGCTGAATAACTGCTTCAATCAAAAGTGGGTCCTTGACAGGACAATTTATTTTTTTGCAACAATGTGCACTTCATATATACGTGTATGTGTGTGTTTGGGGGAAGAACTTTGGAGACTCTAAAACTGAAGTGTTTCTGCCTTTCATAAGTTTTCTGAACATTGATTCATACAAATAAATCACTTGATGACACTTCATTTGATATTCAAGTCTATAAATGTTCATCACTAGGTGACTGCATATTCAGGCTATGTGAGTGAAAGTCACAAAACAAATACTGCACACATTACTTTAGCATCATATCAGATGTAATGGTCTCATTTCATATCACATTAAACCTTTTCTGAACAGGAAGAAACCACCCTAAAGAAGCTAAAGAAAATACTCACTTTTGCTTTAGTTAAACCCAGATTAAATTCAGCATTACCCAAAATCAGGATTTGATTGACAGTAGTTTGTAGATGAACTGTAGAATGTGGAATCTGCAGGTAGCAAGCTTTGAACATTTTTCAGTATTTGCAGTAGAAAAATAGCTCCTTTTCTGAACTAGAACTCAGTGTTGGTAATGGCAATTAATTTTAGCCAGAATGTTTATGGGAAGAATGCTGATCATTTCTACGTATCTTCAGAAGGAGGCTGCCTTTTCTATGATAGCTTTCACAAAGTCTTTATATATAATATACTACTGGTTTCTCAGAATGCTTTTAGGATGAAAGAAAACTAAGTCCCTTATAACTAAAAAACTGGCAGAAATACCAGGGTAGGTTTCTGAAGCTGGAAAACAATTTGGCAAAGCTGTTAATTTCCTAACTAAATGAAACATCAAAGTAATGAATCAGTTATTTTTTGTTCCCTCCATTTAATTGAAAGCAATGGGGCTGTGTTTTTCTTCTTGGCATCTATATGAGGATATATTCAGGTTCGTTCCCATTCTCAGGTATGAACAGGTGCCAAAAGTTATGAGGTACCTGGGGCCAGTCCGGTGTCATTAACTTTTAAGATCCCACTGAAGTCAGTGAAGAGTTATGCTGCAGAAACTAATAGTAAAATATGGTTCAAGGCTCCTCTAATATCAGGTAGCTTTCTTAGGATCACATGCGTATTTATGAACTTTCTAGGGCTAAGTATATGCCACTGGAAATCCAGGGGTATGTTCAGCCTTCTGTTTTGTTTTTATCCTAGTTAAGCTTTCTCCATTTCTACTGACCCTTCAGGCTGACTGAGTTGGATGAATATTGGAGCTATATATTATATTGTGGCCCTCATACCACCCCTTGGCCAGCTAGTTTGAATACTAGGGAGTTCAACATGGAAACTGCCCCCAATTCAGAATGGACAAAAATCTCCATAAAGAAATTAAATCTGTTCTTCCTTTATCTTTGAAATGTATCCATTCTACAAATGCAATATCCATGAACTTCTAGGTAAAAGAGCTGCCATCTAGTGGAATAAATTTATGCCCAAAGCAAATTTCTTTGATCATTCGTGCCCTGTCACCTTTGTTTAAACTGGCCTTCCCCAACCTGTTGAATTTCAAATATATTGGGACTGCAGTTCCTGGAATTGCCAGCCAAATTGGCCAACAGGTTGAGAAAAGCAGGTTCAAACATTAAAAAATGGGCAAAGGTCTATGATATAAGCTGCCTAAATTCACTAGATGATGTGGCATATAAATAAATGTAAAGGAAGAAAGAATAGAATGAAATAGTTTCAAATTTGGGAAAATATTAAATAGTTTTGGGAAATAGTTAATGTATCATTCTTTGGGTAGTTTGCAGAATACACCAGAATAAAGTAAAGAGGGTTTGTAGTTTAGCCTATTGTATGAACCATAACACCCTATAGCAGGTTTTCAGAATAAAAGACTTCAATTATGAGATTCACAGGGTCACTTGATCATTTGTTCTCAATGAATAATGAACCAGAACATCAGACTGATTCATACTATAAGCTAAACTGGTTGAGCTTGCTTTAACCTAGGTGTAAGATTTAACCTGTTATATTAAGCCTGCCTCTGGGCCTGTTGGAGGTATAATTAAGGTTTATCTTTTATAGAGAGGATGATACAAATAGAAATATTCCTCAGCAGGACAAACATTAAAGGACAATGAAACTAATGCTCAGAGAGGGAGAGAGAATGTAGAAAGTATAAATATTATATTGTAAGCACAGCACTGTATTTCGACTTCATTTCAGTGAAGGCCAGGAAATAATGGGGTGAAAAAAAATCCATGTCAGGTGATGAATAAACTTTAATAGACTTGAGAATCAGTAGGCACTCTCCATAAATACGTTTGAATTAAAAAAGAAATTTCTTCCTCCAGTTTCACTAACTGAATGCAGATAGCGGAGAAAACCTTTTTCACTTCTCCTTGCTGGAAAAACAAAAACAGGATAGTGAGATGGTTAGGAGAATGGAGGACAAATTAGGCCAGTCTTCATCTGATGCAAACTTAACCTAATTCACACAGCTCCAACCTATAGATAAATCCAAAAGCCCCTATACCTTGATAGTTTTATCTTTCTGAATGTTGTCATGGCTTTTAATAATAATAAAAAAGCCCAAAATGAATCAATTAGTATACGCAAAAAAAGTGAAAAGGATTTTTTTTCAGTGAAAACATTAATGACAGTGGCATAGCAATGTGCAACATGGAGTGGGTGAAAAACATCCTTGAAAAATGGCCAGCCAGGTAGAACTAGGAAAAAAAAAAAATTGACAGTGCTAACTAGCATCTGCTCTTATGTGCTAAAAGTGGAGGATGGGCACCCCCTTGGAGAAGAGAGGAGAAAGGGAGAAATCAAATGGTCCTAAGCACTTGATTCACCCATCCCCACCCCCAAAGGCAGTCTAGCATGGAACTAAAGCAACTGATACAGATTCAGAAATCAGATTTCTCAGGAGGGTTCAGTTCTTCCACACCTCTATTCTCAAGCATGGTGAAGGCAACAATTAGACTAGAGCTTTCTATTTGGGAACTCAGGAGACCAATAAGAAAGGTAAAGGCAAAACCTATTCTGCATTTGAATTCTCCGACGAAGAAGATAAATGTCTGGCTAGTACAATGCTCTGGACTGGTAACCAGCCATTCCTTTTGGGCCTTCTTCACCATTTGATCATCATCTTGTTGACTTGCTGCTTCTGGACTCTGTTGCATCATTTTGATTTGCTCCTGTCACAAGTATTTCTCTTTTGTTCATGCATCACCACTTCTGAGTCCAACAGGCTGCAGAAAATGTCCATATCCCATTGCTTTTCAGCTTCTGTGCCAGCTCAGCTCCGAATGAATTAATAGTAAGGAAGCTGTTGTGCTAGGGGGGAACAACAACACTCAGATCTTGCAGGTCGAAGTGCCTTTCCTAGAAAAATGCTCAGTAGCACAAGTGCAATTATTAGTTTTCATTTGCATTGCGGGAATGATAGACTGTTAGTTCTACATTTGGGAAAAGGGATACCAGAGTATTCTCTGCTGGCCTATTTAGGAAGGGCTGATAGATCCATAAGGTTGCCCAAGCATTGCTTAGTTTCATGTTAAAGGTATACACAGCCACTGGGAGCCATCAAGGACTTAGCTTGGCGTGGATTTTATGAGCAATTCATTCTGGACCTTATTCTCATTCACAGAACACTGCTCAACAGGACACCTTTGATTCCCTGAAATCAAAAGGTGAACAAAATGAGAACATTATGACCAATCCTTTGCAGGGCAGAAACCAAAGCAGTTCACACTGTAGCAGGTTTTCAGGATAAAAGACTTCAATTATGAGATTCACAGGGCTCATTTGATCATTTGTTCCCAATGAATAATTAAGCTCAGTTTATTATATTCTCCCATCCCACCAAGTCTGTATAATCTTACATGAACGTAATAGTTTATACAGAATGATTGCATCCTGTCTGAGAATTGGGAGGAGAAAATTTCACACAGGGCTAAAGGGGGGGGGGGGGGCAATAAATCTGTGACAATGAGGAAGTACATGTACAAAAGCAGAGAAGATAAGCAGATGAGTATGAGCAACAAAGAATAACTACATAGACTTCTGCTCAAATTATCTTGCAATTTTCCCCTACAATTTTTCTGTGTTGTAGCCCGTCCTTCCTTCCTTCCTTCCTTCCTTCCTTCCTTCCTTCCTTCCTTCCTTCCTTCCTTCCTTCCTTCCTTCCTTCCTTCCTAGTTGAGTGAAATTATCAGGGGTGACATGTGGTTTTCCCGTACTTATTTAAGGCCAAGGTCACTAAGTGGTGTGGGTGTTAATGTCCCCTTTCATTGCACAATCTTCTCTCCAGAGTCTCTCGCTAGAGTCTTCCACGTTTCTGGCTTCCCACGCTTTCATTCTTTCCCAAGAGAAGAGAACAAGAGAGAATTCCCTCCCAACATTTTATTTCTCAGCAGCAGGGCTACTGTCCCCACTAAAAGGATGTTCCTGTCCTTGAGAATTTGTTAGAGATGTTCACTGTCCACTGCAGAAATTTTCAGAAATTGTCTACCATTTTTTTCTACCTACAAATTATGTAGAGATTTCAGACAACCATGGATGACAAAGGCTAATATGGAAAGCCCAGTACATTTTCCCATCCTGAACCACTACATCATCATCATCATCGTCATCATCTCATTGTACATTTCCTTTTAAAAGAGATAAAGGATCAACATCAAACTGCATGTTACTTTCAACACATCTTTCTTTTTCCATCTTTTTCTCCCCTAAAAGTTTGCCGTTATGGAAGCTTCTGCAACTGGATTACATTACAGGCAAAGGAGTTCACTGCCTTTTACCCACTTGTCATGCTAGAAAAATGGTGGGTTTTTAATCTTCCTGTAATGTGCACTTGATTCTCTGCAACTTCCTTGGAGGAGTTTTATTTAAATTTGACTCAGCCTTGACATTAAGTTTTTAAATATGACTTTCCAAATATGTGCTGATCTTTCCGTAATTCTCCCAAGTGTATGCTGATGTTTATGAATGTTTGGAGCTGAGAACGGTGGATAGCAGTGGCCTCCAGTCATTGTCACCATCTGCACTAAAGATCTGGCACTGGGTAAATAAGAATCCTTTATTTACCCAGCCCTTTTAAATAATCTATTCTTTTTCAGCTGGGACTTTCTGTTCATTTCTGTTTGTTTGAAGTTGTTCATTGCATTGCTGATTATTTTTTTCTCCAGTTCTGTTCTTGCCTTGCTGTTCACCACCTAGAGTCATCAATGATTGGGGTGGTCTGCAAAGATTGTTAAAATAAAATCAATAAACATAAATGAATAGACTTTCTGTTTGTTTGTGTGTTTTATTTCTTAGATTTGGGTTCCTCCAAGAACTGAAGGTGGTATTCATGCCCACAGCACTCCCTCCTCCAATTTTATCCCCACAATAATACCCTGTGAAGTAGATTGGCTAAGAAGTAGTAGCTATATTCACATAATATATTTTATAAGGTCAGTTATATTCCTAAGGACTGCATTCCCAACCCACCATATGCTAAACCTGGCTGGTTTTAACCAGATTCATTTGTGTAACACTGACTGTGTTATTTATAGGTCAATGAATTGTGCAAACTCAGAGGATGGATATTCTGGCAGAAGGTTAAGGCTGTTTTGCGATCAGCTCAAAATCACCACTGAGCTTCCATGGCCAAGGGTGGGTTTGAGTCTCCCAGGTTTATGCTGCATTTTAATTATTTATTCATTTATGAGCCATGAATATAACTTATGTTAGGGGTTAGCTATTTAAATAAGATATGTAAAAAAAAACCCAATAACCAGGGTTTAGTTTTTTTTTTCCTTTCTGTTTTGCTGCTTTAACTGAGGCGTTTTAGAAAACACATTCTTATTCATGAACAGCCCAGCCGTCCTTCTTTTATCATAAATGAGACTGGTGAGACTTGGAGAAATCACGTTGCCTGTTTGCGACATTAACACCAAGCTTAGGACAACTCATCAACCCTTTTTGTAAAACCAATCAAACTTTGCTGCTCCCAGTATTTAGCAATTGCATCATTCATTAAAGATGTTCTCTCTTTGGCAATTTTCTAACAAAATGAGGATGCAACAGTAACAGGGTTTGGGACTAATGGAGGTTAGAAGAGCGAGGAAGGTTTTAACAGCTCAAACAACTCACATTCTGTCATTCCACATTATGTCTGGTGTACAATGATAATAATGAAGTTTCTAACTACAGCCAGGCAGTTTAACCAGCTATTTTTAGTTGCCTTACCCAAGGGACTATAATTACCATTTTCTTTGTGGCATTATTTATTAACCCCTAAAGATTACTGTTCAATTTGTTATTAGTCTAGCCCAACCTTCTCTAAACTGAAGACTTTCTGATTTTATGAAATATTGTCCTTATTCAACTTCCTGAATTCCCGTCCAACAGGAATTAACTCTACGGACATAGATCTGTTCATTAGGCATAAGCAGCTTGCTCTGATGGAATCTTAATCCCAGTTGTGGATTTTTATTCTTCAAACCCTTGACTATTCCTAGATCCAACCCTTTACTAGAGGCAGAATGGAGATCATTAAAGGATCAGTCAATGCTTCTGCAGTTGAGGGCTTGGTTGCCTAAGGAGTGGATCAAGAGTTAGAGCTGACTGATTTAGTGAGTTTTGGATACTAGGATTCTAGGAATCTATGGGAGGCTTGGTGTGGGACTTTCAAGTACTTTCCCTTCAGGCTTCCAGTGATAGACCACTATCATGGATCTGAAGATACCTCACTTCCCCTGTGTCTTTAATGTATTTTACTGTTGAGTCATTATTATATTGGGACTAGGTACAGAAATTAGAGCAATGATCCCAAAATAATCTGGATTACTGGATTGAATTAACGCAGCTGATGGATACCATGGTTTTGAATCCAGCAGAAATGACTTATTTCTACATGGAAACAAAAGACTTTTGCTTTTGTGATATTATTCTGATTTTTTATAATTAAACACAAGCTTTGTGGTAATTCACAGATAAAACCATGCATAAATGAAGGCATGGTAAACACTTTCTGAAATCAAGTTATTTGGAAAATAGAACTTTCCTTGGGGCAAAGCTCTGAAAAACTTAGGAGTTCCAGTTGCAGTGGAAAAAGTGGAAGGTAAGAAAGTGGAATAATTATATCAGTGAACACTGATGTAGTAAACATTGGCCTTATTGAGAAAGAATGAGCTGTTTTTGATCCCTTTCCACATAACACTTGAGAAATCACCAAAGAGGGAGAGAATGGAAGGCATGTTTTTGATTATTCTGAAATGATCCTGAAAGGTAACTTAAACATCCATTCACTTTTCATTTACAGCAGGAGAAGATAGCTTCTCTTTATGATAAATTAGGGTCAAGCCAATGTTCCTTCAAGCTGTGTTTTCTGGCCGCTGAGCATTCATACAAAAAGAAAAAGAAAATCACAATAATTGCAACAAATGCCACCGTTTTTCTCCATCTGACACTGTTGTATATTTGACTAATGAGAGCTTAATTACACAGCAATGCTAGAAATTACTGTTTCAATAGGTTAGCCTTCTTTGTACTTGATTCTAAAGGTGACACAAGTCCCCTGAGTCCAGAGTGCTGGCCACTGCCAGTATATTTCCTGTACTATTTTAGATGAGTAAACATCCTTTGGTTTCAGCAGATGGCACTACTTGGCTTACCTTCTTTTTGCTTGGAAGTAAGCAAGGTTGGCACATGTTGATACTCAATGGGAGATCCCCAGGGAATCCTAAGGCTTTAGACTAGACTGGGAATTATAGAATCACAGGGCTGGAAGGGACCTTGGAGATCTTCTAGTCTGGAAGTTGAAGTAATTTTCTGGAAAAGGGAATGGAACATTGCTTCTATATGGTTGTTAAGAAAACTACATGGCTGTATCTGTGACATCACACACTTTACACATAGGATACTCTCTTTGTAAAAATCCTAAAACCACTCTCTTAGTTTGGCAGCAGTGGGCCTCTCTCTCCCACTTTCATAAGAATATAGGAAGACGACCCTGGGTAAAATTCTGACTATTTGCAACTGTCACCCACTGGATGCTGTTAAATTGCTCATAAGCAGGACATTGGGGGTGCTACTAGGATATAGTTAACACTGGATAATTAGTAGAAATCTGAGATGAGGAACAATCAACAACACATCAGGAACAAAGAGTTAAGGATGTGACCCTAGCTTTTTTTTTTTTTTTAAGGTTAGGACAAAGCAAAATTCACTTCTGCCTAGTGCTAGACAGAGAAATTCTGCTTTTTTCCCCTCAGTTCTCATTTAGGTGATGTAAGGTAATCCTTTTCTGAAATGTCTTTCAAAAGAGAGTAGAATTTGGGTGAAATTCACATGGATGGAATGTGATATTCTTGGATTTTTCTGGTGATATTCTGACCAAGGAATGTATATGAATGTTCCATCTTTCATGGTTTCATCGTCTCTCCAGCAGTTTGCAGCCTCTTTGCTTTCTACATCACGAGACAAATCTCTATTTTTTTTTTAAATAGCAGTATCCGTTAGTTGTCCTTGAAAAATTGTTGAATCTTTCCCTTAGAGAAATTCAGACAAAATCTATTTTTTTATGCCTGCAAATCTGAAAATACCATTGGTGTTCACTTCTCCCTTCCAAAATCTCATTTTCCTGGTTCAAATCTCTTTCCACCACCTAAAATCCTGCTGCAGAATGATCTAACAGGACAGAAAGGGGGGGAGGGGGAAGGAGGGGGAGCTGAAAGGGGGGGTCAAGGGAAGAAATGAGTTACATCATATCCAAACCCCAGTTAGAGAAGCGGACTGACAACCCACTGTGCCAACACAAAATTAGAGCAGGGTCAAGTTAGTCTTAGATAATTTTCAATGTGTTAAATAGTAACACTATTTTAAATATTTTGCATGCCTTTAAATAGGAAGAAGTTTGGATCCAGCCTTCAGTGAATATAATATCAGGTCCACTAGTCTCTAGTCATTTTTAATATTTAGGAATGGGCTGTCTTTCAGAAAGTTATGCACTGATATCTGAATTTTGTACAATAAAGTCTACAATTTAAGATATATATAGAAGATGTGCATGTGGGGAGAGGAAATTGAAAGAAACACATTGCAATAGGCAAAAATGTATAGATCTTGCAAAGGATTTACAAAAGTATAATGCATTCAGAAAAAAAATGTTAGAAAGTATAAATATATACAAAAATGGGTTGAATATCCATCCAGCTTTCATACTGATAGAGAGATGGGATTAAATGAATGAAAAGTTGGAAAAATAAGACACAGAGTGAAATCGAACTTGATAGGTTTAGCTCCAGGGGATATAGTGGGGGAGGAACAGCAGCTATTATGAGATAGCTGATGACAGTGTCAAAGCAACATTTTCTATGAACAGCCCTGCTGGATCTGATTCAATACCCATCTAGTTCCGCTATCTGTTTACCATTGCCGTCTATCTGATGTCTCTGAGAAGCCCAAAGGTAGGGCCTGAGGGTAGATGTCTTCTTGGCCCGTTCATTCTTGGTAACAGCTAGTTCAAAGGCAAAGAAAAGGGAAAATGAAATGGCCCATGATTGAAATGCTGGAAAAAAACCCACCTCTGAAACTAACATTCTGTTTTGTACAAAGGCAGGCCCACCTATACACATCCTTAATAAATCATAGAACTGGGTCCATATTCATCACTTCCAATGTGAAGCAAATTTGGAGGACCAGTTTATGCTCGGTACTAAAAAGAAATCTTTTGATTCACTTTTTCTGTACGGTTGGACCACCTGATGGACTTTTGTAGCATTCATTTCCCATCACAAAAGTTAAAACTAGCTACCCGATGTTTTTTTTTCTTTTCTTTTTTTCCTTACGGAAGATGCTCTAGTTCAACCCCATGATTTTGTCTCTTCCCAGAATCTTTTCTACCTCTGGGATGCTGTTTGCAATGTGAAGCTTCTTGAACATTTAAGAAAGTATTTAGGAGAGTAAAATAGGCTCTTAAAAAGGCTGACATCATGGAAAGCTGAGTGGCATTTTTAAACACCTTTTTATGTGCATTTTAAAGACTTTCATGGCTTCATGCATTCATTCCTGAGAATAACAGGCTCTCACATTTACAAGCACTATAAACCAGAGCCCTATGGTGCCAACTGAAAAGGAGTGGGCAACTAGCTGCTTTTGCCCTCATTTCAAAAGTCATTTACAAGTGTCTATTCAGGCATCTGGCAAGAGTGATTGCCCTCTCCCACCTTCTGATAGCCCACTTGGCAGAAGAAGAATAGCAAGGGGTGCAATTAGATGAACTTAGATTTTCCAGGGCCTTAGGAAGGCTTCCAACAGAAAAAAAAAGTTATATATTCTATTGTGGAGCCATCATTAGCATTTTCTCTAGAAGGCTATGACTATTACTTGAGTAGTAAAGCATACTGTTAACATTTTGCACTGTTGAAAATATAAACAAGTGATGGAAAGGGGGGTTTCAGAAGGGGGATAGAGGATGGATTTTTGGCACTCATTCTACCCATCACAGGCTTTAGATCTACCCATTCTTGCCCCCCCCCCAAAAAAAAGCTCACAACACTTTTTATACTGTATTTGCATGGTGCTTAGAAGAATAGGTCAATCAGTTCCTGGTTGCATCTAGCATCACTTCTGCATGTGTTCGCTTTCCCTCTCCATCTAAAAATCTGTGAACTATAAGAAATCTGCTTGAAAATGCACATTTATATACTTAAGGCCAATTCCAGCCCACTTAGTTACTGTTTCTACAGTCCTGGGCATCCTTTGTTTAAAATGGTGGGATTTAAAGGTTAGACTATATATTTCATTAAGCCCATTCAATCCCCTCCTTCTATAGTTGGCATTGCTACATACCTTTCTTAGAGATTAAGTCTTACTAAGCCAACTGGGACTTATTTCTTAGTAAATGCACACAAGATTAGCTTCATTGCTTTTGGTCTATGCACATTTCTTGGAAGTGAGCTCAGTTAAACAAAGCAACACTTACTCCTGGCTCAATGTGCATAGATTTGGGACGGAAACAAACATCAAACATTGAAAGCAGACAGTTGTCCCTCCATTTTCCCTCTGTGGTCCTTTCTGCCATTCAGAAACTGGATAATGTAATGTTGTGTTGTTCAGTTGTCACCTAGAAACATATGTTCATTATGTTCTGGGCCACCAGCCTAAACTTTAAAGTATTAAAACAGAACACAAAGGGTTGCTTAAGAGATGCCTACTGCTTTGCTGTTACCAAGACAAATTCATAACCAAAGCTTAGAAAGAAATCATTATGGCTAATGCTGGTGGTCCTGAGTGCAGCTGCATGCGGTCCCCCATTTTACTACAGCAGATTCCCCCTCCCTCTCTCCATTCTTTCTTTATTAGTGTCACAATAGAAAGGGCAGGGCAAAAACAATGAGAGAGACACACACAGAGTTCATGTGCAAGAACCACCCTATTTAGAAACAGCTGGTGCACAGAACAAGCTGCACGGGCTTTGGAAAAAAATGGATAAACAAGCAAGGCAGTTAATGCAGTTCTTGGTACAGGTGGGAAGTTCAAGGGAACAGGTGTATGCTCATTTTGCTTTGGGGGTGAGAAACACAGAGTATTTTTGAATCTGCTTTATATATGTATGAGTAGAGATGTTAAGGGGTGGTAGCAGCAACAAACGCTCAGGCAATGCCAGCTCTGCAATTTTGTAAAAAGATGTTTACAAGTCCAACAACCCAGGGCTGGCCTTGCAATGGTAACATGGTGTAAGTGGTCATTTGTAGAGAAAGTTGGCAATGCTTAATTCATTCCATTTCCAATCAACCCTCTGGCAATTGTTTGCATCTACCTCCCTAATCAAAGCTGGACTATGTTATGAGGTGGCGGGGTTTAAATGAACTGTTTGAGTCCACCTCTACTAATGGGCAGAGAGAGAAGTGTTATTAGCTATACCTTCCTGTGAAATCACCCATAGGTGTGCATTATAGTTGAACAACAAATATATTGCTGGAAAAGGTAAGTTTGCTAAGTAACATCACGTAGATCTCTCCTCTGGCTTCCAACCTCCAGAATCAAAAGGATAGGTTCTG
Source organism: Liasis olivaceus (assembly GCA_030867105.1). Taxonomy (NCBI): domain Eukaryota; kingdom Metazoa; phylum Chordata; class Lepidosauria; order Squamata; family Pythonidae; genus Liasis; species Liasis olivaceus. Next base: position 18,115,240 of record CM061361.1, read on the forward strand.
TAGCACAAAGAAGAAAAACAGCTTTCCTCAGCTGCTAACCTCAGGTTAGCATTCATTAATTAACAATATTGGTGGGCAACCTGTGGCTTTCATTCTCTATGTCTGTTAGCCTAACTGAAATAATTGGAGCATCACTAAATGGCAGCAAATAGTTATATCTCATTTTTGCCTTCTAGTGGTCATCTGGAGTTTTGAAGCCCAGATGTGATATTCCAGTTCTGGAAGCAAACAGTTCATCTGATGCATCTGAGAGACAGAAGAGCACATTCAAAGGTTGGGGGTGGGGGGAAGAGAGTGAAGAAAAAGAAGTGCCAGCAAGAGAAGAAGTGCTTGGCATCATTCACTTTTGCTCTGGACCCTCCCACCTCTTCATTTCCCCCCACCATTATTTTGGGGCCCAAATGGATTACCCTAAGAGAATGTCTCTGTCCACAAAATGCAGGTAACAAGAGAAACAATTATCAGAGGGTTGAGATCAAGAGCTAGTAAATCAGTCCTACTGAAATGTTACTGCAAAGAGTTATTCAAAACTAATCCATGAATCAAGAGCCAAGAAAGATAACTTCCACAAAAAGGGTTGTTCTAGAAGCATGATGCAGTTCAGGTGAAGGTCAAAACATCTGGATAAGTAATCTTCTGGGTTTTGGTACACAAGATGGGCTGAAATGGACATTGCCTCCAGCAACTATCTCAGCCTCTAATACTGTCTTATAAACTTCCCAGGAGGTGATCCTTCTTAGGCTTCATCATAATTGTGATTTATAAGGAAATTGCTTCCTCCTGAAAGTAGTTTGCCATTTAACCTTTTGTTCCTCATCCAGCAGTGACACTGTTGCTCTAAATGCATTTTAATTTTATTTTAACTTTTAATTTTATTTTATCCTAGGTCGCTATCATTTTAAGATAGACTATGTATACTTTCACAGAAGATCATCCTTGTACTGGTCCAAGACCGCAATAAACTTTGATTGATTGATGCTGCTGCTCAGATTAGGAACTGAATCTACACACGGGAAATAGGTTGAATCTACTTCTACATCCATTCCATAACCTGAACTTTGGTCCAAGCAGGAATTCCAGACTCACTCTTCCACATTTACTGTGCAAGACAAAGAGATCAATCTGAAGAGGACCACAACAACAGAGTGGCAGAGAGAATTTGGTTGAAAAGCTGAGTTTAGGAGTCAACAGTCTGCAGAAAAGCAAGAGAGAAGGAATGTCAGTGAGTTTGGGAGGGATAAAATAAAAAGGGGATGTTGGAGAGGGAAAAAAATCCACACAGGATCCAGACTGGTTTATGACCAAGAAGAAGGATACAGAAGAAAAGGAAAGAGATTTTTGGAGAAGGGAAGCATGACCTATAAAGAAAGCATAATATTGATTTATTTTACTGTTGTGTTTTACATTCTGTAAATTGTGCTGTTGTTCTATGATATCTTGAGTATTTATATAAACAGAGAAATGCAGGAGGAGGAGGAAATAATAATGCCTTCGATTACTGTTCAGATTACCTCTGGTTGGAAGTGGGTTTCACAACTTTCATATAGGATCCTTTGAGGGATTAAACCTGCTAGCTTCTGTATGCAAAATCTTCTACTTTTCCATGGAGCTAATGTGCAGATAATCTAGGAATGAGGGAAACGCATGTATCTGAATGTATCAAATCACTCAGAAACTAGCTATTGGTGCCTGCCCACCCCTTTCTTATTTATTATAGTTACATATACTGCTGGGGAGAAGAACACTATATTTTATTAATACTGAGCATTTCTTCTATTGCCTGCGGTATTTGCTGCTGTAATCCCCCTGGATCATTTTGCAAGTTTTGAGGTTGTGTGCAGTGTTTCTGTCTCTTTGGCAGAAAAAAAAATATATATATCCATCATACCCAAGAATCCCCGGACAAAGAGAATGATAAGGCAGTCATTCCTTGGCTGTGTTTATGATTTTATTCACATCATAGAACCGGGGGAACAAAAGAGTTGCTGGAAACCCAGCGATTTTGCTGCATTCCCATTACCAAATGGGGTCAGCATTTTAGGCTAAGAAAATAAAAATGGGTCCATAGATTGTTGTCAGTGCTCTATGGAACACCAGATTTCTCAACGCCACAATGAAGTGTGCAGAAGGAGGCAAGCTCTAATGTGTGTGCGTGTGTGTGTTTGTGGGTGGGTGTGTTGCTCTTTCATTTGTTGCATCCTGATCCAAGACTTAGGAAAACAGTCTGTATTTACTGGTAGCAACTGTCAGTTTAGATTCAATTCAATTAGGCTGATTTATAATATTTGGAAGCAACAGAGGAAATTCTGAATCCAGGTTTTCACTCAGTGGTGAGGTTGCTTCGTTTCAGCAAGAAACACTGTGGAGATTTAGCGTTAACAGATAATGGGATTTAAAAATAGGCATTTTGAAACACTTTGTTCTAATCCCTTCAGGTGTGAGTTAAAAACTAATCAGGGAGAAATCCTTGCCAAGTTTCCAATTGCTGGCGAGAGAAGCAATAGAAAATAAGACACCTGTACTTTGTTTGGTGTTCTTGGTTCAGTCTGCCCCTTAAAAATGCTGCCTCTAATGTGAGAAGAAAACCACTTTCAAAATTCAGCCAGGTTCCACTTATAGCAAAATGACTCAAAAATGGGGCCAAGTTATGTCTGTCTCCAACTCAGGAAGGCAAGTAGGTGTTCATCTAAGAGGCATTCAACTACAACAAAAAAATCTCTTTTTTTAAGTAGAGAAATATCACATTCAGATCTCCCAATGTTTTAGGACAGTGGTGGACACTCTGAGCTTCCCCGGTCTGCTTTTGGTGGTCTTCCGAAACCTTTTACCATGATGGCTGAAATTAGTCTCCCATTTTTCCTCCACTTTGAGGTGAGGAAGCAATGGAAAGTGTCCCAAACCTTAGGCTAAGCATGTGGCTTTTTTTATTTTTAATAGTCCCAGTAACTCCAACTCCACCCACATGCGTGATGATGATGCCATCCAGTTTATAGTCCTCAGGCCTCTCAAAAGTGATAATCACAGCCCTGGCCACATTTTTGTCCCATTCCCCATGTCATGGCAAAGCTTTGTGGACTAGCTGAACAGAAGGCTATTTAATTTCTCTCAATGGAGATGCAACAGAAAAGACTTAGAAACTGAGCTAAATTCTCACAGAAACAGTTCCTGATACCTTGGCCTGAGGTCATTTCACTCAGGCTTTAAAAACTAAAGCAAGCACTTTAGATCAAGCCTAGATGCAAATCAATAGTTACCAGTGATGATGGAAGTGGAACGTGAAATACCCTGTACTGTTAGCTGCAGATAGTGAACTGTGAACAATATTCTGGACCAGCCTGGAATTTCAGTTTGGAAGAACAGGCTTGGCATAAAGCTCCTTATAGTACTTTGTCAGACCTTGAGTTCTCACTCAGGCATTACTGGCAAAAAAAAAAAAAAGTCAAATTTTTATCCTACCAGCAAAATATGCATCTAAGAACTTCCAAAAGTCTGTCTGGAAATCTAGGTAGATCTGAAATGGTTTATTTGAAATTGCATCAAGTTAAAATAATGGAAACCCACTGCGGAAGATGTACATTATTTGTCTTGGGAATGTAATACTCAAAGAGGACTGTCTAACCCAGTGTTTTTCAAACTCGGCAACTTTATGATGTGTGGACTTCAACTACAATGCTGGCTGGGGAGTTCTGGGAGTTGAAATCCACGCATCTTAAAGTTACCAAGTTTGAAAGACACTGGTCTAACCCTTTTTCTCCATTGCTGTGGAGTCTTAGGAAAACATTTAATGTTTCTCTTCCATGCACGGTCTTCATTCTGCGCCTGGATTATCATCACATTCTCATGAACTCACATCATCATTTCTGTTCATGACAACTGAAACAAGGGCTCTTGTTCCTTTTTTGTGTGGTACTACTGTTAAGATCTCATGTCCAACAAGCTTTTGCCCACCATAGAAATAATAAATTTGTGCAATATCCTTGTTGTGATTATGGCATGGGTACATGAATTTGCAGAGGTAGCTGTCAACCATCAGTCAATAACCCTCACCCATTTCATGGGGAACAAAGTGTGAGACAGCCAAAATAAGTGGATGTAATTGACTGGTGCATGAAACTCACTGGTGGGCAAAATCTTTTTGGGTGGTAAAAAAGGAACAAGAGCCAAAAAAAAAAAAAAAAAAAATCCCCTTGAGGTACCTAAACTTGTTAGAGGTGGCCAGTTTTGCTTTAATATGAGCTTTTGTTGTATCCCATTTCCCAGCTCCTGTGATGTAGCAGAATATCACTATTACTTGACAACAGTTCCTTGATATTTTTGCAGGTAGACTCCTCTTCTACAATGGCTTAGATTTAGGGGGAAATCACCAAAGAAAGTACACACAACCTGAAATTAAAATGTGGGCTGAGGGCAAAGGCATTCATTTAATCCCATTTTTGCACTGATCTGTTAGCTCGTGGTTTTCCCACAATTTCAAGGCCATGGCTTACCTTCAGACTGATTCTGAGGAGCCAGAAAGTGAAAAATGGTATGCAAGAGCCAATTTTAGATTCATGCCTAGTTTGGGAAACTGGACCTAAGATATCCTCTTGGCTGTCTTGGCTTATTGGAGTCTGAAAGTTCCAGCTACAAATTTAAGTAGCTCAGAGAACTTTGCCCAATTCTTATCAAATGGAATATATATGTGTTTGCCTATCATTCAGTTCACCTTGAACAACTAAGAAGGTTTGTTTCCAAACCATCATTAAATCTTGGCCTATTTTAACATTCTGATCTTACATTTAGAATGGTCCTTCCTTCCTTCTTCCTTCCTTCCTTCCTTCCTTCCTTCCTTCCTTCCTTCCTTCCTTCCTTCCTTCCTTCCTTCCTTCTTCTTCTTCCACTAATCCTGCTTGTTATGGCCTAAATCCTTTTGCATTCATGATGAAGGAGAAGGATTGAAACAGCGCAAAGAGTTAAAAGCACTCCGACTGGCTTACCCGAAGCTAAATCTTAACGAGTTTACACAAAATCAGAGTCCAATTATACACTGTGTTTGTTATCAACTACAATGAGAAGTTAAGAGAAAAGGATAGCCTGGAGGATGAGAGTTGCATATGCTTCCATGGTTGGTGGTAAGAACAACATCGATTACATTTGAATTTTATTTCTAAATTTAAAGAGAAAACTCTGTGATTTCCTGATCTGCATATGAATGAATAGTAGGCTGCTGGTGCCTAGACTTTTCTTAAGCCATTTGCTTCTTTTCTTTAAATTAGCCACAGTGCTGTTCAGTAGACTGATACAGTAAACACTATCAAACTTCTGTTGCAATCAACTTGCATTTTTTTTTTTTTTTTGGTGAGGGACAAATAGGAGTTAAGGGAAAATGTGATATCTAGCAGTAATGATCAGCAAATTATAGCTCATACAAGCAATTATCTCTTTCCAAGAAAACAACTGTAACTCCTAAGAGTTCTTGATCATTTATCCTGTAGAATTAATGGGAACTTGCTTATGTTAGGTCAAACTATTTATCCATCTCTCCTATTATTGCTTATTCTTCATGTAGACATATCAATCACAATTGTAGCAACCTGAGTGCAGGATCCTTTCAAAGCCTTCTCCATATTTAATGAAATGTAATAATCCATCATGGAAGTTACCAAAATATGGTTCACAACAGGCAAGCCATGGAACCATCTTATGCTTTTGATAAACCTGACTTTCAAAATTGGTATCTGCCTGTCAATTAATAAAAGAAAAAATGGGATTAGCAACTGGAAGAGTTCTTACCTGCATGTGAGTTTCCCAGAATTATGTGGGTAGCCAACTCTGGGAACAGGATGCTGTGATACAAAGATCTTTGTGTTCTCTCAGCAGTGCTGTTTTATCTAGATTTTCCTTGGCCACTAGGCATATTTCTTATAATTGTTCTGCTTAATCTGTGCAGGAAAGACAGCTTTGGGTCTATAAAACTTGTGTTTTATATATGTTGGAAGGCAAGAAAAAGAAAAAAAAAACTTGTAATATTCCCACTTTCTGCTTCAATAGTCCCATTTCCTTCCCACACTGTTTTGAAGAAACAGCTCAGTCATGCTATCTTGAAGACACAATTGCACTCCAAAGGCTGGTCTTGTTTTTCCTACCTTCAGTTACTTTTAGTACAGCTCCCTCAAAAACTCCAAAATAAATAAATAAATAAATCAGACAAATAATTCTATAAAGTGTTGACCAAAACTGCTTAATGGGGGGGGGGGGGGGACCCACTGTTGGGTAGACTTCCATGTCATATTACTGAGATAACATATTTTCATCTTGCAATGTGCAATCAACCTTCTTTATGTTGAATTTCAACTCTCTCACCCAAGTGCACTCATCTCTTTGCAAGAGTGATGGATTAAAAAATGCCAGTACTTTATCTTATCTTATCTTCTTCTTCTTCTTCTTCTTAATTTCCTGTGCCATCCAGAAGTATATGTTGACAGCTGTGCTCAGCTCCTAAATGGTTGCAAGGCCACATCAATCCTTGTTGTGTTTCATCCTTTCTCTGATACCAATGAATATAATGGCTATATTTATTCCTAAGTATTAAACCAAGTGTTATCTGCTTCTATAATACTTTTTTGGAGGGGCAGCAGGGGCTTCAGGTCAGTTTTTGATTCCTGGACACTGCCTGGACAATTCCTTGCAGTTTTCCTGGCAAGATTTTGGAAGTGGTCTGTCATTGCCTCCTTTCTTGGGCTGAGAGAAAGTGACTGACTCAAGGTCACCAAGCTGGCGTTGTGCCTAAGGTGAAACTAGAACTCCTGGTCTCCCAGCTTATAGCCTAGTACCTTAATTACTACACCAAACTGGCTCTGTCTGTAGAAAACTGTCCCAAAATATCTCCACTATGGAACTATCCATATTCTCAAAAACTGGATAAATGGAACAGAACTGTAATAAAGAAGCAAGTGTGCATATTATAAAACTTTTCTGTTCATTTTCTTTTAAACATCCTGATGACTTCTCATGGGTTCCTATCTTTCATATTAAAAATACAAATGTGAAATTCACTAGAACTGATGCTTCAAAGAAATTTTGGTGGATCAGAGGCTCAACATCTCCAAAGAGGACCCGTTTGGGGGTGGCAAGATTAGAGAATGCTAAAATCATGCAATTCTATTTCCCATTTGGCTAAAGGGGACATGATCTATGGCTTCAAAGCTATCTGTCACCTAAATCTTTGAGCTGGGCTCTCAAAGCCTATGGAAAAGTTGTTGCAGAATTTTAATTCTTAATGTGACAGAAGAGAGTAGTCTATACTTTATATGGGAGATTTTCATAACAATTGCATTTCATTACATTATACTGAAATTAAATCCAATGTAGATTCTGTCTAACCACTGGCTGCTTCATTGTCCTAGTCATGCTCAGTTCTGGAATATGGCCCAGGTATGTCATTCAAAGATCAAGTACAGCCCTTGATTGTCAACTCAATGGGACTTAATTCATAGAAATTGTCTATTGGATTACTCTATTATTTACCTTCCCCTAAATTGAAAGTAAAGAAGATTGATGGTTCAGCTTCTTTGTTGCAGGGGAAGAATCACACTCATTTTAGTTCCATTTTGCCTCTTGATTATATGTCCAAAACATTGTGTTATTCTTTTGTATTTCTTCCTTCCTTTCTTTCTCCACAGGTTCCTTACCATTAGGATTTGCAGAAAGCTTTGCAGTAGGATCTGTCTACTTGATAATCTCTTCTTCCTAGCACAATTTCCTGTCCTGGGCAATTACTGATTTTTTTCTTTTTTTTTCCTTTTTTTCTGGGCCATAATAATTGTTGCTCAGCAACAGATTATGTTCTTAGCTATTATAGTGATGTCACTACATTGCTTAAGGGAGAAGGGAGGAGGTGATGGACAAATCTTCTGTTGTGCTATACCCTACTGATAAGCAAAGAAAAGAGATCAAAAGGGGGAAAACAGGATTAAATGTGTGGTTTTAACTTCAAGTTGTAGCCTTTGCTTTCAAAATATCAATGTTCTGCTTCTTTAGAAAAAACAATCTTGCATTTTGAATAGACAACAGCATGACTTAACATGCTTAACAAGGCTTTCCATTTACCCTACCTCAAACAAATTTAGGTAATTTTGGCTCCTATTTCTTTTTTAGGAATATATGGAAAATGCATATTTACCCTTTCTGAGCAGGATCTTGTCATGGAAGAGCAGGATTTTGTGCCACTTAAAAGAGCCCTACCTACCAAGTAATCGTTTAGTTTTAATTGGTGTTGTTTTGAACTTCAGACTTCTTCTAAATAATGTTCAACTTGGTTGTTTTGAAAACTGTCCCATTTTTTAGTTGTTGTTGCTTGTCTGTTTGTTTTACCTACTAAGAACATGACATGTTTTGTATGAGCTCAATCCTGAATTTGTGTTAAGAGCTCTATTTGACATATTCCAAAATGGCAGATCAACTTCTCTTATGCAAGCCTATCGAGGTCCCCGTACTCTTGTCCTTTCCTGCTGTGCTAGGTCATGAACTGCCAGGGATGGAGACCAAAGCATCTGCGGGATCCTATGTTTTCGTAAAAAATGAATAAAGAAAGAAGCATTGAACCATTGTGATGCAAACTCCATCCCTTTCATAGGTGAATATATAAAAGGGGCAAACCTTTCATCGCAACAACATGATGCTGCTTATTTCATTCGCCCTCCACCCCACTGCCTTCTCCTCCTTGCAGATGCCTCTGGGCAAGGATTCAGCAAACCTAGAATCTTTTTCCGTCACGCTAGTGTTGTATCTGTGGTCCATAATTGTATGGGAGGACATATTGACATTTTACCTCCCTATTTGTAATCTGTCATGAGATGCTTCTATCCTAAATACAACCTATTTAGCTTCTGCTAATCTATTGTAACTTTTGAATGTTCTACTTTAGGACACAGAATACAGCACTGTGGCTTATCTTGCCTCATCTTGTCCCTTAAACATGCCTTTAAAAAAGAGCCTACATCTTTGGGTCTACTTCCTCTGGGTGACCTCAAAGAGATGATGCTACAGTCTACTCTGGATCCTGTGTTACCCTTTCTGTATTCTAGGGTGAGTATCCTTTAGATGGCCAAAGATAACAGTTGGCATTGCTGTTCAGCCAGAGGTTGTGGTGGGAAGGCTCCAGATGCAACCTCAGCGGTTGAGGGAAAATGAGGTAAAAGTAAAATATGAAAACACTTAAATTAGCCTTTCAGCTTTTAAATGGTGGTTTGCCCTGAAATTGAGGGAGAAAAGCTGCATTGCACTGGCACGAGTGCAGAAGCTCCAAGCACTGCCAAAGTGTTCTTGCAGGAGCTGTTGAATTGCCCATCTTAACACCATTTCCAACCGATTCTCTGTTTATGATCTTCAGAAAGTTTCTGACCAGGCTTTTTCTAATTACTGTTGCCCATGTATATTAAAAAAAAAAAAAAAGCCTAACAAAACAGATTATGCAGTACAACTGTTTTAAATTCAACTCTTATCTAAGCAGTAAAAAAGCAATTGCTGCTTAGGGCCCCCCGTATTCACCGAACAGCATTTTAATAGCTTTCCATTTGGAGGCCCAAGGTGGTGCTTAAGGGCCCACGTGTTCATTAGACACACCTGAATGTGCATCTTCAGGATGTGCTATTAAAATGCCTGCGCCAGGAAAACAACAAGATATACTTTGTGGCTCCTTAAAAAAAAAAAAAAAAAAAAGTTAAAGTAGATGAAAATCATTGCCTTCCATTCCATTTCCAAAGCAAATGGAATTGCTTCTGCTCTCCAAGGAGCTCAGTAGGGTATATATGACTTGCACATCCTCAGCTTTATTCACAGAGCAAGCTGTCATAGTCCAGAGATGTTGAACACCCAAATGTTAGTTCGTTTTTGGGCTGTGTGGTGATTTGAACCTAGGTTTCCTCACTCCTGGACTGGCTGTATGCTTTGTAATTTCAGACAAAGGTATCTACTGATTCCATAAAAATAAGTGCTATGCCTGAAGCAACAGGCACATTTTATCTGTGTATTAGTGCATGAATATCAACCATGTTGTATACTGTCAACATCTGGGTTAGCTACTGCTCTCCCTAATAGTCAAGGACCATGAGGAAGACTTAGGGATGGTTCGTACATACAAATATATTATGAGGTTTCTCTTAGAGTCATGTAATGTTAGGGTTGGAAGGTCTCTTGGAGATTTTCTGGTCCAATGCCCTGTCCATTGCAGAATTCCACTACTACAACGTTCCAGAGAAATGGCCACCCAGCTTCTGCTTAAACACCTACAACAAAAAAGAATCCCCCACCTCTTGAGATAATCTGCTCCAGTGTTAAACAGCTCTTGTCATTTTGAGTTTTTCTGGATCTTCAACCAAAATAGACTTGTACTTGAGACCCATTGTTCTTGGACCAACTTTGAATAATTCTGCTCCATTGTCTACACGACAGACCTTCAGATACTTGGAGACAGCTATCTTGCCTCCTTGCAGTCTTCTCCAGGCTAAATTTATTCAACATCTCCAACCATTTTTCATTTTCTTTCCTGGCCTCTTATCATCTTGGTTGCTCTCCTCTGAATACACTCCAGGTTGTCAATATCCTTCCTAAAACATGGTGCCCAATGGTGGATGCAATATTCTAGGGGCAGTGGACCAATGCAGAATACATAGAGAGGAACTCTGGATGAACTTGGTTGAAAGATGCTTTAAAATTATTTCATTTTAAATTACTGGATGACATGAATGTTTTTCCTGAAGTCTTAAATAGAGGTGGCATTGCTTTCAAATGATTTTTCCTTATCTGCCTTTTTGAGGACTATTCACAAATGAAAGTCATTACTTGATCTTATAAACTTGAGCTTTGATCATGAATCAATCCATCTGAAACATGTACCCAGTCTAAAATGCTACCCTGATTTTTGTTTGGGAAGTACAAAGAAAAAAAGGACTATTTACACAAATACTTATGTTGTTTTCATGTTTAGCCTGAATTCATTAATATAAAATGTTGGATGTTATAGTCTGTGTCTTTGAATCTATGCATGTTTTAATCTGGTTATTGCTTTCCATACCATCCTGTACCTTTAGTCCAGTAGCCTCAAGGTCTAGACAAGAGGAATTCTTTGCAAAACAAGTGGTAAGTGCAGATTTCAAACTAAATAAAGAAGAAGCCTTGAGGTCAGTAGCCGAGGATGGAGACAAAAGGCAGGCAATCTACTGATAGAGACACAACCTTTGCTTATGTTGAAGGAACACAGTTCCTGCTTATTATAAAATGTCAAGGAAATTGCTTCGTGCTGCTCAGTCTCTTCTGCTGCACCACCGTTTCATATTAATAGTAATATATTCTAGAATTTGATATTTGTTAGCATGATGGTCTCAGGTATAACCTGGGTCAAGAAGTTGTTTTAGTCAATTGTATGCCCTGAGCATCATAGACAAGGCAATTGGCATGGTACTATTTCAGAATACAAAATATAGAATCTGTATTGTGAACCCAATTTAATTTCCTAAGAAGAAACTGCTGCAAAAATGTGAGTAATTTCTGATGAAGCCTCAACAGCAAGATGTCTATGGTCCAGAAAAGGCCTTTGGCATGCTAAGTAACATCTTGCCATTGCTCATAATGCAATTATGCAGAATGCAGTATATAAAATAGGAAAACCTTACCAAAGAAATTATAAGAAAGTAATTTTTAAAATGTTTATTATGCATAGATGGCAAGACTCTGCATTCAAACAAACATTCTGTTAACATAGTGTCAGGTTCATCCCAAGAACAACAACGAGACAGTCCAGAACAGTTTAGCTCCTTCAAGTGCTTACACCCAATAGGCAGAATCTCGCCTGACTATATCTACAGCACAACAGCAGTAACTATAACCATGAGGCTGTAGGGAGGGCCCAGTCTCATTCTCTTGGCTTTCCCACACTCCAGCTGGGGACTGAGGAGGTTCTTCCCCTAGAATGTCTCTCCCTCTTCCCAGGAGCCTTGAAGCTCCATTCCAGAGCCTTCCCTGCTCATGCCTTCCATCACACATAGTGTGCCATACAGCCCTTAAATGTTAGGTCACAGGATTGAATCCAGCAGGATCGTGAAATCGTTACATGCAGAAATATGTCAAAAGTTGAACATTCTTTGCATTATTTCTCTAATCTTGGTTTATATACTTGCCTTCACAGAGTACCAGACAGCAAAACAAATGCAGGCAAAATGGAAATATCCAAAACATTAGCTGGCCCCATGGATAATATCTAACTATCCCACCTTTTTATGGCTTATTCTAGATCACTGCTTTGTTCGAATTTCTCTACCCTATTTCCGAGTTTAGAAATTGGGAAACAATTTCATTCTTAACTGTAAGCATCAAAGGAATATGGAGACATGGTCTCACCCCATCTTGACCTTCTTGTATTAATAGGAGAAAATCTGAAGAGGAACAGCTGAATGTGTTACAATCCTCCATGAGATCAAAACTGCACAGTAGGGATTGTATCAGAGGAATAACTGGACCACAATTAACAGTGGGAGTAAATTATGTAAAGGAACAGATGGCATGACAGATTCTATTGCTATGAAGACTCAACAACTTGGAGTTCTGAAGGTTTTCCTGAGGCAGATGTCTTGAAGGACACCACTTGTTAGATCCTTTTAGAGATACTGAGGTCTGAATTCCCAGCTCTTGGCAAACTCACTCTGATACAATAAGTGATTGGGTGGAGGATCTAGTTATTAGTACAGGAAATAAAAGAAGTATCTTTATTCCAACACAGGTGGTCCTTATTATCCATGAGCTACTCAAGCACCCATTGGCACAACCAAGAGGTCCCTCCATAGAGACTGTAAAAGAACTCTTTAGAGCAGAGAAGTCAGAATAAACTATTTGGCATTAGCAAATTGTCTCCCTTCAAATCACTTCAAAGAAGAAGATGGACAGCTGCTGTGAAGAAACCACGTTAAGCTTCATAACTGGGTTGACCCAGAGAGATCCAGCACTATTAAGTGAGGAGAAGTAGGAATAAATGCAGGTACATTGCACAGATGAATGCAGTGAGAAGAAGAGGGGGAAGGTGCTTTTGGGAGAGAAGTCCAGAACCCAAGCCCCCAATTACTATAGATACAACATTTATTCCTGGTTTTGTTATCTGTAGTTTTATGTTGGAATGGAACGCCTGCAAACAGTGAGAGCCACTGGTATCAAGATTTTGTTCTTTAAATGGGACAATTCACAAAAGAATGCATGTCTTTGTTGTCCCATTGAAATTAAAGGGAAAACCATCACATAAATGGTTGGTGAATCTCCTCTTAATGGATAGATTTGCAATTCATAAGGCAACCACTTAGCAATTAAAGCCTGAAGCAGATTACGCTGATTCCATTCAGACACATAGTAGCAGCACTGTAGTAATAACATGCAGTAATGGGGTTGTTATGAGAAGATGGAGAATTAGCATTACTGATCTCATTGAAAAAATAAACAGCATAATGGGGAAATGGCATGGGGTAAGGGTGTACATAGTCAAATACCTTTACAAATCTTTACGTATAAATCCAGTGTCAGACTATAATGAGTTTTCTAGGGCTTGTTCTGAAGGCACATTATAAAGCAACCTAGTTGAAACATAGCAAAACTGACTTCAGTCAACATGGATGAGAGATAACTGATTCAAGGCTAGATGCCCACGTCCTTATATCTTAGATGCATGATTTCAGCCAATTAGGAATTATATTGTCTAATTATGTCATGCTACTATGCATTGGTTAGATATGATGTTTTTGTCAAGTGTAAAATAAGTCCTCGCTTATAAAGAAGAGAAGAAAGCAATGTCTCATTACACTGGCAGTTTCATTATACATTAGCATATTTTACCAAACCAGATAACGTGCAAATGTTTATTTACAGAAAGAATTCAAGAAAAATTGCACAAGAGCATGTTTACATATTTTGAACACATGTTACTCACAAAACCTCCACTTAGGTTGCTGCAATGTCTCCATCTTGGGATACCAATCGTGTTGTTAGATCAGCTGAATGATCAACACTTATCAACAGTGTAGACAACAATTCCATTTAGGATTTGATGTCTTACAAGATTTACAAAAAGTCTCTTTTTTAAACTGAAGCTTTCTGCCAGACAATCCCCCACCCCACCCCCATTCTGTTATATAGCAGTTAAGGAAATCTTTGTAGTTCAAATGTTGGGTTTTAAGCCCAAGGAATCATGTCATGGGAATGTAGACACTTTGGATGAAAACCTGTCTCTTCAAGTCTTCTTGTTATGGACTGCCATCTTCTTCTCTATCCAGATACAAAAACAGTGTGTCATGACTAGAAGGCCACTAATTTGAATATTTCCATATTATTACTATTTCCAAGAATAGATCCAATTACTAATTACTAATTCCAATAGTATGTGTCTATTCCTGTGCATGTGTAGGCCGAATAGGAAAAAAATAAGTGTGAATAAGTGAAGATGGTTAGGAGAAGAAACAGATCCATCTCCAGAATTTCTTTTAGTTTTTCTTTTTGTTTTGACCACTTGTGGCCTCCCTCTCTCAGTGTGGCCTTCTAAGTGTGCCCAACTTCTTATCACTGAAAAGTTTGCTATTTCTGTGAACTCTGCTTATTCACTATTAAGATTATATTTTTGCTGGTTGAACAGAAGCAATCAGCAAGCAGAGAGACACAGCTATCCCACATGGGTGTGTCTTTGAGTATTGAGATCCTGTTCACCATAACAAAAGGACATTTAAAGCCACAGGGAATGAGTGACAAGTTAACTATTGCCCTGAAGTTCTGCTTTGTAATAGGGAGTTTTATGAAGCACTGCTGAAATGATTAATGTTGTAAATCTGATTTCTCTGATTTTTGTTAGTTAAAATGATGTAACCTTAATAAATGTAAAGACAGATGCATCAATAGATATGTAGATTTCATTTCTAGTATCTTCATTTTATGCTGCTGATCTGAAATTAACCTGGATCATAGTTCTTATATTCTTGACTCTGGAAAATATCTGCCACCATCAAAGGGAATAAATCCATAATTATGTGACTTGAGCAATGTAGATGGCATCATTAATGGATTTTAGAGTAGTATCGATTTTTTCCCCCATAAAATTATATAGTTTGAAGTTATGAGTTAGTAGACCTTGAGGGAATTGGCTATACCCAAGGAACATGATTACATGGATCAAAACCTGATATGAATGTAGCCCCAAATAATGTAGGAATATAGGCATCTAAGGACAGTGAGTGATTGAGTGATTGATTGATTTAAGCAATTTATATGGCCATCCAACTCACTCATGGTGACTCCAGGCGGCTTACAGGAATTGATTTTAAAGTGGGAATCTCTCTCTAGTCTACTCTCTGTATATTTATGTGATATATTTGTATATCACTTCTCTCAAACAAACAATCTTAAAGTTATTTTCTTAACCATTATGAGTCAGTGCTCTCTGTTGATGAAGCTCTGCTTGCTAGAGATGTATCTTCTGAACTCTTATGCCTCTGTAGTGATATGCTGGAATGACCTTGGAAGATCCGGCCAAAAGATGCTGCCATAGGAACAGTCAGATAAGAGACAGCATAGCCCACAGCTGGATAGTGGGTGGGGCAAGAGGCTCAGAAGGGACCCTCCCCAGTTTCTCAGGCTGTAAAAGGGACAGGGGAGAGAAGTACTTTCAGACTTGCAAGATTAATGTAGCTTTACAGTAAAGTAGAATTAGCTCATCTGGTCATATTTCCTGTCTGGTCTATCTGGTAAGACTGACAGCCTCAGAACTTCTCCAAGATAAAGAAAGGAAAAGGGATGTGATTAAATAGTGAAAACTGAGGCTGGCTACTGAATCAGTAAACATCTTACATCCAGAAAAATACCATTCTGTACTTGTGTCAGAGAAAAAATGAGTTAATTTGAAAGCCTACCAACTTCATATCCCTCAAAATATTCTATATAGCTAGGTGAGGACATTCAAGACAGGGATGAACAAATCAGTGAATGTCCATGCAATCATTAATCTCTTGCATTCTGTTTTCTGCTGATTGTTAAGCCTAAGAATGCATTTAAATTGTATGTTTCTCCTCCAATGCATATTTTATGTATCATATAGCAAAATTTAGGATATGCACAATTCAAGGGACAATACTTATGTTTCTGTCCACATAATAGGCTTGTCTAATTGCAAATTACATCAGTTTGCTTACAAAAAGAGACCAAATGAAGTTCTCCAACTTCCATTATTCAGGAAAATTCTATTGTCAAGGGCCAGTGATGACAGGACTAACTGTATTTAAATGATCTGCCTGGATGCTGTGAACATTGTGGGCCTCTTTTTACCAAACAGCTTTTCATGCTTGCTAAACTTTTATCCTGGCTTCTTCTGGGCTGCTGATTTTATTTTTTTTCCAGAGTATGTTTTAAAATACAATGAAATAAAGTCCATTCTAAGGAATAAATTGTAGCTAGAAAATTTCATTTAACAATCAGCATTTGCTAATGTTATTTTCCAACTGCAGAAATTGTGCAGGCAGCCTGTCTGACTTGTAATGACAATTTTCAAGACTGATGAAGTCAATTACAATGTCAGTCTAAAATGTATTTGGGGTAAAGGTCTGTAGATCCTATATGAAACTTTAAAAACATTGATTACAATTTAGCACTGCTTCCTCACTGATTTCTCTTGCACTTTAATCTTCTCTTTACCCAATTCACTTCCTCCACTGGTTTTACCTACACTGCAGGATAGGAAATGCCCGTTTGCTTTGCTTGCTACTGGTTATCCCTTTTTATATTTCTATTCCCAGAAATAATGACTAACTTTTGAAAGAAACAATATTTTATTCCTTACAATCTTGTACAGACAGACATGGGAATGACATCAATCTTCTTTAAGTAGGGCTATCTCCAAAGGAAAAGAAAGTTCAGCCTTTCATGAGATAACTCTGAAGATCCTCCACCCCACAAGAGCAAAACTACCAAAAAAAAAGAGAAGGAGAAGGAGAAGGAGAAGGAGAAGAAGGAGAAGAGGAGGAGGGGGAGGAGGGGGAGGAGGAAAGAACACCAGCACTCTCACTTTGGCCAGGATACATACACAGGATTTCTTTGAAAGTGGGACAAGGGAATAGACTTGGACCATCAATTAATGTTGATCAAACTTCCATGCAAGGTTTACTGATAAACATAGAAACCAGTTGGAGATGGACGCGGTGGCGCAGCGGCTTAATGACGCTGAAAGTTGCCGGCCAGAAATGGCTGACGCTTCGGCGGTTCGAGTCCAGCCTTCACGTTAACAGGGTGAGCTCCTGTTCCCCCCCCCCCAACTCCTGTCAACCCAACAGGTCGAAAACTCATGTGAGTAGATAAATGGGGACTCTCACTCCGGTGGGAGGAAAAATGCTGGCAGTGCCTTGCACAGAGAGACGGAACCAGTTGCAGGTAAGCGCAAAACCACGCTCGCCCGAAAAGGGCGCGAAGCAATGGAAACCCCGCCTCCTGCGCTCACCAGCTGGGCTATGCTCTAGGAAGGAGGCCATGGCAAACCACTTCCAAAAACAATTGCCTTGAAAACTGCAAGGATTCGTCCAGGCAGTCACTGCAGGGTCAGTAATGACTGAGCACAGACAAAAGAAAAAAAAAAAAAAAGTGAAGCTCATGGTAGTTCCTGAGCTTGGTGTCAACATAAATAACCTTAAGTGCAGGTACCAGGATCTAACTGACCCTGCCCGATCTTGAAAAAGCTAAATAAGGTCAGATCAGGTTTGGACCTGGATGTGAGACTATGAGAAAATCCCAGAATAGTAGAGTAGAATGGGAAATAAATAAACAAAGAAACAGATAAAACCCAGAAGAAAATACTGGCAAGCCACTTCTGTACTTTGGCCAAGAAAACTATACAGATGTATCAAGGGAATCCCCAGAACTGAGATCAGCTCCAGAAAGTCTTTACTTTTTTATGTTGTACACACAAGCATAATTTTTGCTCCACACAGATTTTGCCTAAGGCATTTTCATCTTTAAAAATTTCCACCATCCTGCTGTAAAATGCATTAGGTGATTATAGATATGAAATCAATATGTCTCATCACATTTTCACTGGCTGGTTGTATAGGTGTGCATCTAGTTAGCATGTCTGGCTCCTTGGTTGGTTCATTATTTCTCCAATGTGTACAGTCTCGAGTAAGTAATGGAATAAACTCATGCCTTCCTATTATAAAATATAATAGGAACTCCATCCTCATATCAATGAGTTTTCAAAGAATGCAAACTGGAATAGATGGCAAACAAACCATTGCTATAATAAAAGAAGAATTCTAGCACTAAAATAAGAAATGCAAACATGCTAAGTTGCTGTAGAAGAAGGAGAAGGGTAAATGGAATTTGACATGAAGGATCTTAAATTTTTCTGAATGTTATTTTCCCATTGTGGTTCTTCTACTGTTCACACCAGGTGTTCCTTAATTTTATTATTTGAAACAATGCTACCTCCAGGATTTGGGTACTCTTTGTGCCATAGGTAAAGCTGACCATTTGGCCTACCATACATGGGCTGCAAAACTGCAGCCAATCACAAAATGGCAGCAAAACGTTGAGGTTTTCTGTGTCCAAATTATTTTAGCCAAGATACAACAGCCCTAAATCAGGATCTGGGGATCAAGCCAAGGAATGGAGCCAGAAAAGAATCAAACACATTAAAAGCTATCACAGCTCAGTCAAGATACCTGACTTCATGCTGTTTCCTGATGGGATGAAAAATGGCCAGCCTCCACATGATAAACCAGGACCATGAAAACTAGATTTGGCCCCCTATAGTTTCTGACACTCTGAAAAGGCAGTTTGCCTTAACCTGGAAGTTCTGGTGGGTATCACAGAATGTTGATGTATTCATGGTAGTATAAAAACAGTGCTAGCATTTGGCACTTCCATTAATGCTCATAGGCCAAGAGAACCTGTGATGAAAGGCCATTACTTTTATCACTTGGTTACTTCTGAAGAAGAACCATGACCTTGTCTCTTTCTTGCCACAAAAAGGTACATCCACTTACATGAAATTCCTATATAACCATTGTACCGACGTTGCTGTAGGCAATTCTCATAATTGGTTCTGCCAAAAGTGACACAGTCCCCACCCCACTTGTCTTCACTTCTTCCATCTGAACCAGCATACAATCTGTTTCATACACATCTTGGGTTCCCATGATCACATCTCCAGTGTTTCAAATAATGAACATGCAAGGAGTGTATGCCAAGGGTATATATTCTATGCAGGGTCACCCAAGGTGTAAAAGTCATCCCAGATGCACACGTTAGGCCAGCAGGCACCTCTATTGGGTAGCAGCCAAGAAAACAAACACATGGATCATCCGGCAAATCAACCCAGAGTTCTCACTCCAGGCACAATGACCAGGCCCAAATTATCCTACTTTTGGACTCATATGAAGACCTGCCTCTCTGAAGAAGTCCATAATGCTGGGAAAGGTGAAAGGAAACAGAAGAAGAGGACAACAAGCAGCAAGATGGAGGTATTAGGTTACAGTGGCAATGGGTGCACCATTGGAAGACCTGAAAACTAGGTTCGGGATAGAACGTCCTGGAGCAAATCTATTGTGTGGTCTCTAAGAGTTGACACTGACTTGATGGTACCTCATCATAATCAATTCAAGAGAATGCAGCAAGGGTATGGGTAGAGTTTTGTCTTTACCATGAAATAAAATTAGGGTATATCATTATTCACTTATGGACAATAAGTCATGGCAATGTTGTATCAATAATTCATACTACTTCTAGGGAGGGCTTTTATTTCTGCTTAGATGTATCGTGTTAGATTTCATGTCAGAATCCAAGAGGTTTCCTGCTGGTTTTTCCTTTGTTTTTATAATTCTGTAATCAATTATAGAATTCCTTCTGATTCATTTCAGGGACTCATATCAGAGAAATGTTAGTGGTAATCTTAAACACAAAACATTTACCTTAGGAACTGTATTTCGACGCCTAAATACATGAGTTCATGTTAGATATCAGAGTAAAGGGCTAAAATACTGAGATTGTATAGTTTGTTGTCCATGGAAAACATACTTTTTTTTTTTTCCTTTTAATGGTGTAAATATTCCAAAAAAAACCTGTGAAATATCCCCAAGTTTGGAAGTCCTGGGAATCTCAAAAAGCAAAATCACTCTACTTCTGAAAGGGTGACATGCAACCTTTCCATAAGCATATACACATACAAAATTAAAGTTCCATTATTGCTTTACTAATGCAGAGTATTAGATAGCAAACATCTTCATCTATCCTTTCAGGAACAGCACATTCTATCTATTTCTACATGTCAGGCTTAAGCCGGGAGGCTCTATTTTCAGTTTTCATCAGCTTGAAGTCACTCTCCCAGTAGAGAAAAAAAATGGTCTTTCCTAAATGCAATTAACCTTACGGAATGTATTATTTCAAAAAGTGACTGCAGTCTGACAACTCTGAATTAAACCGAGAAAGCTGATACATCATAGAATTAATTAGGTAAGTTAATAAGGGGGGAGGGGGAAAGCCTCCCCTATCTTTTGAAGGGGTGGCGGTATACGTGGGTCTCACTCCTTCTTTTGTCATGCTGACTGAGCATCTTTCTATGAAAGGTTTCAAGCTCCCTGGAGGAACTTAGTTGGGTTCTTGGAGCTTTATGGCTTCCATAGTGTAGATCAGCATTTCTCAACCTTGGCACCTTTAAGATGTCTGGACTTCAACTCTGAAGTCTGAATTCTGGGAGTTGAAGTACAGACATCTTAAAGTTGCCAAGGTTGAGAAACACTGGTGTAGAGGCAAGAGGCCCAGTCAAGCACTTGCAGGACCACGTTGACCAAAGTCAGATCAAAAAAGACCAGGCAGAATAATGACAACTTCTGATCTAGGGGTGAGTCTCATGCTAGATACAGAGAAGTATTGAGTGAATTAAGAAACCTATTATGTTGTTCTTTGAAGGGTCAATTGGATCCAACTCTTTGTCAGCCCAAGCACAGAAGGGTAAAAAGTGCAGCCCACAGGTGAGATGCAGCCCACCGGCATCCCTTTTGTGGCTCCTAGAGCAGATGGAATGAAACCTTTAGCATCTGGGGAGGCCGAGAGGGTTAAGATGCATGAAACCTTGTAGATGCTTAATCCATTCCATCCGTGTCACCTTGGCTGGTGTTTAAGCCCATTTAGAAATGGATCCTGGCTCACCTCACTTTCGGCACGCAGCTCTCAACACACCATGGAAGTCCACTATAACTATAATACTTTTGCTGAGAGAAGCATGTCCCTCAGCCTAACCTTCTATTGTATTCATTTATTTACCCAGATGAGCAGCTCAAATCTCCAGAGGGGTCTTTCCCATCATCTGCTACTGAAACCTTTTTAACCAGATGATGCTAGGGACTGAAATGGAATCCTTCTTAGGCAATGCAGAGACTTCACCACTCAGCTATGGGCTCTCTTTATTACCATATAAATAGCCATGTTGTGTAGTAATCTGCCCCAGATTTCAATGATAGTAAGGTGGCATACTTTGCTAAAATAAACAATGATGCACGGATGGTTAGCACTGAACCAAGGGTCTGTTACCCTCTGCTCAAAATGTCATACTTATTTGTCAAATGTATAGAGCCGCCCATCTCACAAACAAGTGACTCTGGGTTGGGACAACTTATACAAAGAATGTAAGTTTGGGAATATTATTTCTCCCCAAGTTTATTCATATGGTATAAATGCATATCAAAGAGGCATATATCTTGGATAATTTTATTCTTTCTTTCTTTTTTTTTTAAAAAGAGTATACGTTATGCAAAAATTGCATACAAAATCTCTGGATGTTAGAGAGAAACCTTCTGGACCTCAGGAAAACCAGCAAACAGCAATGAATGCACATTTTCCAATTCCCTCAATTTTAAAATTGCTAACAAGCAACCACACAAAATAGAATAATAGATAAAATAATAGATAAAAACCCACAATCTCACTAGGGATTGCATGTAGATTATTTCTCCTATTCCTATAGGGAGAACAAAGCTACCTGTCAGAACTGCAAACATATATTCTGATGAAAACATTAAGGAAGTTGCATCGGAAAACTTGGTGCTGCATGGATTGGCTTTTCAAGAAAAACAAGATTTCAATTGGTAAGTTTTATGCAGAGAAAGAAACTAAGAACAACATAGGACTGCCAACCTCCTGCAGGCCCAGCAAAGTAGTGGGTGACCTTGAGTCAAAAAAACTTGTCCATGTAAGGTGCTGTTAGTTATGATTACAGTATAAGTGTGAATGGCACCTGTAACCTATAATTCATGCAGAAGGACATGGCAGGACTTTTGAGAGACTCAAGTGAACCGGTGTAAAAATTCAAAGTGGGGAATAATTTTTCTTCCAGCCAAGCACAGTGGCATGTAGAAAGGGACTGTAAATAATAATTCCAAGTGCTATTATCTAGCAAGAGTCTAATCGTGGGCTTTGCACAAATGCAGGAACTGAATCCTTGAGAAAAAGACTGTTTTGTTGAAATTTCCTGCATTTCAGAGTCAACCAGATTCCAATGTGACCTTTCTCAGACTAGGGAAATGTACAAATTATTCCCGTGGAAGTCTACCATATCATACATGTAGTTGTAGAGATCCACATCTGTAATATCTCCTCTATTTTAAAAATGCATATACTATATGTTAGGGCAGTATTAGATATTCACTGTTGTAGTAGATATTCACTATAGTAAAAACTTTTCTATAAGCTTCTTTGCTTTTCTTCCTTTACTTTACCCATATTTGCATCTCTTTGATTTCCTATGCATCTTCTGTCCCATGCTTGTACCTGCTCATTCACAGATGAAGATAAGCTTGCAAGAAGAAGGAGAAGGAGAAGGAGAAGGAGGTTAAGGGAGGAGGAGGAGGAGGAGGAGGACCACCCTACTTCATGTATGGTACACTTCAGGATCTCTGTCCCTGTCAGATCCCTACATCCATCCATCCATCCATCCATCCATCCATCCATCCATCTATCTATCTAAAGAAAAAGAAAGAAAGAAAGAAAGAAAGAAAGAAAGAAAGAAAGAAAGAAAGAAAGAAAGAGAGAAAGAAATGGAAAGTTGGCAATTTCTAGCATCACCTCTACTTAAAAGGATCACAAAGTAATTCTCACAAAATGAAGAAAACCATGCATGGCTTTATTTACAAGTGTGCCCATCTGTCCAGAAATGAACACAAAAGTTAAGCGAGGGTTCTGGAAGTCCCCCAGGAAGAAGCAGATGAGGTGGAAGGAGCAATAGCTTAACTTCTAGGGAAAGGAAGCTTTGGAATTGATCATGTGCTTCCTGTCAGCTGCTTTACAAGAGCACTCAGAACACACTCCCAAATTTGCAAAGCCCCGCCCCACCCCCCTCCATTGCCTGCCCTTTCTTAGTTCTTATGCCCTGGTATTGTGCATCTTTTAACTCTACAGAAGAGCTTAATCTATATACTGTACTTTTTGTTCTGAAAAAGCCCTACCATCTATCAGTCTGACAGACATGAATGCCAGTAAGGGATAGGGGGTGAATGTTGGGCAAATGATGAAATGGGCATGGTGACATCCTGACCACAGAAACTCTGCCCCTTTTGTACTTGCATCACAATATCACACACAAGAAAGTACAGGGCAGAGACGTCACAATGCACATTTTGGTTGTTTTGATGAAACTTCTGCCTGCTGTGGGTGCCCCTGCTTACAGGCATTGCTACACAAAGAAAGTGGAGATTTTATTTCTCAAGATAACAGTATTTCGTGTGATGCTATTACTGTGTTCTCCATCAAGCCTTAATGCTCATAATGCCTTCATTTTTATTTATGAACAATTGCATCTACATGCAATAGAGACAAAATGTGCCTGTTCCTTGCTCAGAACTTTCACTGGAGATCCTTGGTAAAGACTTGGCATTCTGGAAGGGTTCTATGTAGCTGTATGAGGCTGAATCCTGTTGGCAGTCTCCCCTTCCTTCTTTTTAACTATCCGGAGGCCTACGGGCAAAATGCACATACAAAGAAATATCAAGGTAAGTCCGTCGGAATGGGATGCTCAATTCAGCTCTCTGTGACTGCAAAAGTCTAAAGGCAGATTAATATGATTGATTGTAATTGCTGGAAAGGAACTCAGTGGGTCTGTTTGGAAATTAAAAAAAAAAAAAGTAACCAACCCAATCTGCCATTAGCTAAAAATAAAAGCATAGAGGGCTATCCATTGCATTAAGGCTGTGGCTGGAGGTCATCAAAGAAAATGAATATAAAAAGGAGCTTGGCAACTCTTTCCGTGCTTAACTCTGCTGCGTTCAGATTGCTGTGATTCATGGCACAGGCTTACTCATTATTTGCAACCCTGCAGGTAAGGGTTTGCGTGCATTTGAAGCTTTTATATTCTGTGCTTGAGCATTAGTGATTCCATCAGAGCCACTTGGCAGCTCCGTGCGATTGTGTACAGCAGCAGGTTCTTTGCAGGACACTAGAGGAACTTTCCTCTTAACAAAGCTACTATTCGGTCCTCATGGAGACCAAGGATGGAGAAAAGAGGTGACAGAGCTAGATGGGTAGGACCATACTGGCATTATAGGTGGACAAAGTTAGGGGAAGGGAACCTTTAGCACCCCACATCCTGCTGGAGAACAACTCCTAGAAGAACTAAGCAATGTAGCCAACAGTGAAGAATGCTGGTAGTAGTAGTCCAAGTTTGAGAGCACCATAGATTGCCTATCCCTGCTGTAGATGATTCCAGCCTGGTAATCTGTGTTCTCCAACCAAAGTTTCTCTTCCTCAATTACTGGCTCCGGAAGTATCTGACCTATATGGACCATAAGTTTATATATACGCAGAAGAACCACCAGAATAATACCCTGATGGCAAAGTCTTGTTGGACCACAAAAGGCAACAGCCAGAGGCATTTGCAGAATTAGACGGTTTCATCAGAATGATGAAAAAAGCATGGCAATGTTGGTATGGAAATGATATGCCCTCCCTACATGTGTGCCATGTCACAATGCACACAAAAAGAGGCAGAGCTAGCATTATGATGCAGTAATGTTTGTTTCATCATCTGCGGCACCCATGAGAGCAAATTAAACTTCTATTAGCATATTGCTTGCTGCTACAGTAGTATTATTAGACGAGCTAGCTTACCATTAGGCAATGTAAGGAAAGTTCTTTTTTAATTTTCTGGCCAATTCTATCTATTGAAGGACAGATTTACGTGGACTATCCAGGTTTTCCAGATTTCCCCCAATTAGCCTTCTGCCTCTGATAAGATGTAAGGGGTAAGATGTTATCTCATACCTCATCATCATCATTTCGGTCACCCAATTTGCTGGCTTTGTGCTCTAGCATGAACAAATACTGATTTTTTCTTTTTAAGTTGACTTGCTTCAGACATTCTGGAATGCATTGTTGTTCAATTGTTATTGCAAGCTTTGTAGAAGAACTCTTGCGGATAAAAGAAATCTATGATTAACAATAAATACAATAAAAGCATACGTGGAGATCTGGAGGGAGATTAAAATGATTTCCTTACATTGAGCAATCCTCTGAGGATGGCTTCCTACATTTTTAGGTGACTGCTGAATATTGTTGAAGTGCAAAATTTGAGGTGAATGTGGAGCTTAAGTAGAAACAGATAAAGGAAAATCAACTTATGTTCATAGAGCATGAGAATGCAAAATGAAATCACACTGTTTCCGAATGATGGCTTTTTCTAGAACTAGAGGCAGATCTCTTCCAAATTAAGGCTAAAACTTGATAATGAGCCTTCTCCTTTCATTTTCGAATATATTATAGAATCCAGGGCAATGTGTGGTTAGATATTGAAATACATCTCCATGTGAAATTGATATCCACTGGGGCAAGACTGCCTTCCCCTATAACAAAAGTCCATGGATGGGTGAATTCAATTTCTCTCTCTTTTTCTCAAATAATACCAATTAAATAATCAAGTGTTAATAGATACTCATTATGTATATGTTTGGCACACTCCTTTCATGGGAAGAAAATCCCTGATGGCCAAATGTTTTCATCCATCCATAATTTGAAACGGACGGGCAGATGCAGTGCACCACACATTTTTAAAGCAGATTTCTCAACAGCACAACCGTTGGGAGAAGAGGGGATGTGCATTTCTAGCTCTAGATATAAAGGCATTCTTCCTAACTTCCCCCCTTGCTTCATCAATATTTACTTTCTAGCCAGTGGGAATGACGCTTTCCCTTGCATGCAGGTTATTTCTCCCACCTTAGTTTCTAAAATCCATACTTGACCCTCCTTTTGGCCTCCAGAATTGTTCCCAAAGCACTTTCAGAAATGCAAGGCAACGTATGAGGTAAGATGAAGTATATTATGTTCATCAATACAGTAAACCAGCAGCATGACTGGGGGATAAAAGTGCATTGCCAGCATTACTCACTATAAAGTACTTCTCTGTACCTTTCTCTCTTACCTAATCATCTCTGCTTGCACCACATCTG
This sequence comes from Liasis olivaceus, assembly GCA_030867105.1. Classification (NCBI taxonomy): domain Eukaryota; kingdom Metazoa; phylum Chordata; class Lepidosauria; order Squamata; family Pythonidae; genus Liasis; species Liasis olivaceus. Next base: position 18,141,711 of record CM061361.1, read on the forward strand.
TACACAGCATTATGCGTTGGGTTTTCTTTACAGATGAAAACAAATGAACCAAGTGATGCAACATCTTTCTAAGGCACAACCAAACTTTCCAGGGGTAACACTCGGCAACTGCTACAGTTTCCAAATATTCAAGGTCATTCCCATGTATGGCTCATCACCATCATTAGTCTGGATCTGATTCACATATGTGAGTTGTACTGGTCAAATCTACACGTTCCAGGAAATAACAAAGCAGAGATAATCCTAGACATAAAAACAATTTGATTTTTCAGGATCCAGATGCATCTTGAAATATTCCCAGCCTGGGGCCTCATCGTTTAAAGGAAATTCTGTTCCATGTGGTGTGAGCCATATTGCCAAACCCTTCCAAATTAAGAGAGCTCTCATCCGATCCATATTCACAACTTTATATTTAGCATATATTAAAACGAGAAAAGGGAAATGCTGATTTTCTTTCAGAACATGGCTGTCACTTCATCCAAAAGGCGGCGCTGGATATAAATGGTAATCCATTTAAATACCAAATTGATTAATTATATTCAGTGGCATTAACATGAATGCTGAATTAGCTAGACATACAAAAAAGGATCCCAGGCTTACACTCTAGGTCATTCACATTCTTTCATTCCCCCCATCCTATTTATTACAATTAAATTCCTCTTCAAAGAAGTTTTAAGTAATGTGGTGCTGGGTCGTTAAGTTAACAATGTCACTGTGCTCTTGCTATCTCATTTGGCTTAATTAGAGGGCACAATCTTATCCATGATAGCAGCGAGTAGATGCTAGTGGCCATTATTCAATGATACTGAATTTTAAATGCTGGCCTTTCACCACAGGAAAAATAGGAAAAGTCCTGCCACTTGTCCCTCGTATTGGGAAACTTATGGGCGAATGCAGGCCGGGAGCATGTGCCACGTTGCATTATGCCCAAGAAAGATCGAGCAAAAAAGACAGCTGGGTTGGAACCACATTTGCACTTAGAGCAAAATGTTAAGGGTGAGTTTGGGTGTCTCTCGTCAGGCAAGACATTAGAGAAATGTTAAAAGAGGCCAAAAAAAAAAAAAAAAAAGAGGAGCGGGGAGACAATCTAAGGGAGAGGTGGTCTGGCCCTAGATGCACGCTTTTTAAAAGATCACTTATTAGCCTCCAAGGGCTGCGAAGAGCAAGCACTCATCTTCCCTCCAAGTGATGTTCAAGAGAGAAGATCTCTATGAAAACCATATTTATCTCTCTTCAGCTCGCTCCAGGCTGGAAAGTGCTCCTATTCAACAGCTCTTACTGACAAACCAGTGAGGAAGTATACTAGGCACAATGGGGACCCAAGTGGCAATTACAGATGTTATGTAAATCAGCTTTCCTTTTTATAGTCGGAATCATTTAGAGTCTAGATCATCACGGAGAACAGAGAGATCCACTCAAAACCCGTTTCCCCCTAACGGGCACCCATGCAGCTGCTTTGAGAGAATGGGGTCCACTCTGCAGGAGCAGCAGGTGGGCAAGCAAGGCCAGGTCCCTTCTTGAGGGTCCTGTTTAATCAGCCAGTGGATTTCAGCCACTGGGATGTTTCCTTTGATTGTATGAGAAAGACACGGCCACTGAAACTTGGCCCAAAAGGACCACATGAGCATTTACAGATTGCCTGGAAGAACAGCATGTAACGAAGGTAAGTTGTTGCATCACAGCCGTGCTATAAGATCAGGATCTGATTTTTTGGAGGCGGTTGGGGTACCACACTTCTGTGGGGGAAGAAATGCTATTGCTTTAAGTAATCTACTCATTAAAGTTAATGCAGCTCTTAAAGCAGCGCCCTTGAGTAGCAGAGAGAGGTTGCTCTCATGCAAAGTGATCATGGGCCACAGTGAAGGAGCTATGATTTAGTGATGTCACAGGAGCAAATTGGATGAGATTTTCAAGGGAATGGGGGGTTGGATTTAGGGGTTCTTCTTCTTCTTACAGGTAGTCCTCACTTACTGACTGCAATTGGGACCAGTAAGCCCATCGGTAAGCAACAGGGTTGTTAAATGAAACATCATGTGACCACACCAGACTTATGACATCAGTTCTGCTGTGGTTGTTAAGTGAATTACCACTGATCATTAAACATAACATCATTGACTGTGACTTGTGACTTCCTGATGACTTCCCCACTGACTTTGCTCGTCAGAAGCTGGCTGTGAAGGTCACAAATTGAGATCATGTGACCACAGGATGCTGAGACCATTGTAAATATGGGCCAGTTGCAAAGTGTCCAAATTGCAATCACATGACTATGGAGACACTACAATGGCTTCATGTCTGAGGACCGGTTTTAAACCTACTTTTTCAGTGCCATCGTAACTTTGATTGGTCGCTGATTGAGGTAGTCAGTAAGTGAGGACTACCTGTATTATTTTTATTTGGAGTAATAAGACTAGATGAAAATTAACTTACTGAGTTTTAGGGTTCCCCTTCCATACACACAGAAGTGCCCAGAAATTGCAGTTTTGTTTCTTGAAGTTCTGTTGCCAAAAATCAGCAGTATAATGGAACAGGAAGTTGGAGGTTACATACAGATATAGTTGCTGAGACCAAGAATGGTCAAGCAAGTATCTGTTGGCTCTTCAAATCACTTGATCCTCCTGGGCTTGAAAAAAATCCAGTCTCCTTCAGCAATTAGTGACACTGTCTTCTAGCTTCTCCGATGGTGTAAGGGACCTTGTGCATTTTATCAGAAAAGCTTGATTGTTAAGGTAGCTTTGCTTTGGCCTCCATTCATAAAGCTGTGTGAAATACCTGATTAGATATTATCAACGTTAATCTTTCTTCTCTCCCAAAACCCTTGAAGTTTCAAAATCAGACCAAGAACTTCACTGTGATCCAATCTGCTGACTTCTCCCGCCCTCCTCAAACACAAGAGAGTCAATGGTAAATTGCATACTAATGCAAAGGACAGTGTTCCATATTGATTTCCAGAATGCCTAATCTCTTAAAATTGTATGTCCCCAAGGTGTGACAAACTTAAAAAGCTTGGGACTTCTATGCACAAAAGCATGGCAATTTCAGGCCCAGAGAGAATATTTTTCACTAGAATATAGGATTGTTTATAGTTCCTAGAGGGAACTCTTTCTTGTAATTCTAAACTTTATTATAATAGCTGCAGTTCAGGACAGGCAAAGCAAAGCAAAAAGAAAGAGCACAGAGAAAAATAATGAATAAATATTTTGGAGGAGATCCAAGGATAAGAAAGAGAGCTGCTGTGGCATCGTAACTATGGTGCTGGACTAGGACTCTAGAGACACAAGTCTCTAGTCCACCTTCAGCCCTAGAAACTCACTGGGCGACTCTGGGTTAGTCACTCTCTTTCAGCCCAATCTACTTCACAGGGTTGCTGTTGTGTATGAAAAATGGAGGAGGGAACAAAAGTCAATTTCAGTACAGCATTAAGTATGGTACCTATCTGACCATCTCTTGTGGACAGATATGCAGAATGCCTGGTCCTCCAAGAAGTTATCATCTGGATGGTGGCAGAACTGGAGTATGCCTCCACCCTGGAAATTTAAATCTCTCCTCTAGTTTCCTTAACATTTCTTTCCCTTGTGAAAGAAACATTTGTTTTTCTGTTTATTCTCAGGATAGTCTGGGAATTCTTTTAATAGTGTTTTATTTCTCCCTTTACTGCTGCAAAGAAAGAGGGTACTAAATATATTTTTTCCCCTGTTCCCCATCTCTCCATCACTGCAGCCTCCTTAATGCCCTTCCTTTCCTCTTCTGAAAAAGCTCCTTGAGAGAAATGCATTCCTGATATCTTCTCTTGGAATTTAAGTGAATGGTAGGAAACAGGAAGGCTGCAGAGGGCTGGAGAAACAATTACAAAATGAAAGACAGGACATTCATAAACACACATTGGTTGCTTCATAACCCAGATAACTAGAAGAGCCCTGAATCCCACCTGAGATAATTTCACTGGATTTTCCTTCTCCTCTGGAGAAACCAATTTCTTTCTCATCAAACTGAAGAAGAATGGGTGAAAGAAAAGCGAGAGGAAAAAAAATAAAAATGTGATGTACTGCTATATCAGTTTTTCCTCATGCAAGATAATTGGTGGTAAGGTAGATGCTTGAGACAAACCTATGCGATTGTTTGAAACGGAAGTGGGAGATCTGTGACAATGTCCATTTAAGTTTGCTTTTTAATCCCACCTTATTGTAATGAAGAAGTACAGTGAATCTGACTCCACATACCTATGAGTAGGGCTAGCTGCAGAAGTGGTTCGGTGTTATTAAAAGTCTGCAGCTATTGTATATGACTATGACATATCACTGTCATTTTTCAATTGCTGGCATATCAGAGTAGAAGAATATTAGATTACAAACTCGATGACCCTTGGTTAGGAAAATTAGATTAGAAAGAAGTTCGGCCAACTCCCTTATGGAGTAAATTAGATTATGTGTGTTATGCAGTCACCAAACTCAAGAATGGCTCTCCTCCCTGGGTTTATTCAAATTTGTTCCTGTGTTGATAGAGCAGAGTGAAGATCTACCTATTATCACTAAATAGCAATGCCCACTTTTTAAAGAAGAAAAGTCCCATCTGGCTTTTCCCCGGTGAGAGACTATTCAAGACAACCGTGCCCTGGTCTTGTTCCCTTTGCTTTTTCAGCTTCCTATTCAAACTTCCTTGAACAGGGGCATTCACAGGTCAGAAATGTCAAGATGGTGGCTTCAGCTGCATGATTAAAGCCTCATTGTCAACACGCATAAAAAAATGTGGGGTTTGATTGTAGAGTCACAGCTGCTACTCTAACTTTTTAAATTTCTCCTATGGATGCAGGGATAACCATGGGGGGGGGGGGAGGTGTCAAAAGATCAAGATGTCTGTAACTATGAATCAAAGCCCACCCCATTTTCAAGCATGTGACAAATATAACAGTGGGTGGTGCTTTAGTCAATATGTGGCTACCATATTGACATTTTTTACCCTCCCCTTGTATGTCCCTAGCATTTGGTTAAGAAACAAAAGTAGAAACCCCAAACAGAAGAGTTTACCTAAAATTCTTATCAGCAAACTCCTACCAGAATAAAGAAAAAAAAATGTCTTCACTAACCATTGAAAGACATCGAGAGACCTGCTACTAGAACTTAGTGAGACATGGTGCTTCATCTGTTGGGCCCTCTTGGAGAAAGCCAGCTTGGCCAAGCTAGTGTAGAAGAAAACTTCCAATAAACCTTTCTCGCCATTGTAGAATGACGAAGAGATGTTGCAGTGCATTTCAGACCAAATTGTAATTCTATGAGCCAACTACCGCCTATACCTCTGGCTCTAGTTTTGTATTTTCAGGAGCAGAAAAGTGGCATAAACTGATTGAAACAGCCTCCGAGAGCCTGCCCTTCCTCACCACTGTGTTGTATTTGGTTCAGGATCACAAGCCCCCCCAAAGTTAGTTATGTGTGTTGTAGTTCCGAGGAATTTCTTTAGAAATGTAATACGTTGGATGAGAATGTATATGATGGCAGACAATGAGCCCGCCCTCTTGAGCAAAACAATTCCAGATGTGTCAAGCTATACATCACGATGCTCTCAATAACTTTGCGTAACCAGCAGTAACAGCAGTAATAACTGAATCATGAATCTTTTAGCTTGATCCCCTCCCCCCCCGGTATCTTATTATTGTAATTTAGGAAAATGAAATTGGGGCCATAAACATCACGGCTGTGCCATTAACACTCCAAAACCATCTTTTTCTTATTCCATATTGTTCATACCTTTCTGATTGATACTGCGCTCGATTCATTCTCTGAAATAAAAACCTTGACCCAAAGTACATAATATTCTAAAACCACAGTAAATATTTCACACTCGCTGTTCTAATTTGCACAAAGGATAAAAGGCTCATCGAACAAACAGGAGGGGTCTTCATCTTTTTTCAGTGGGGAAAACTGTCCTTGAGAAACGTATCCTGAAAGAAACTTACAAGGAACTTTCTTTAAAAAAAAAAAAAATACATAATTGTTGAATATGTAAATGAAATCAGCTTTGGCACTTTGGCTTAGAGCACTCAATACATGAGACTGTAAAAATTTCATGCAAGTAAAGTATTCCTTTCCTTTCTTAGGGTCTCCACATTGCATTATGGCACCAAACAGATGTTTTAATCCTCTTGATTTTTTCTTCTTTTTGTCTCAATATAGCAAATGCTTCCTAGGCTTTCTTAATTTATGCTGGGCAAACACTCCCAATGTGTGTGTGTGTGTCCTCTGTGTGTGTGTGTGTGTGCGCATAAGTGCACACATAACACTTTTTGTTATTTGCAATTGGAGGAAAATAGCAAAGATGCAGCTTAACTAAAAATGGTGGAGAAATCACTGGGGGAAAGAACAGAAGCCTTGAAGTGCAGTGGGGGGGAGTTGCACAGCCAGTTCTGGCACTTGTGTTTGTTCCCAGTCAATCTCTGGGGTTTCAAGAGAGAGGATCAGGGAAACACTTGAAGCAAAGCGAAGACACTATCAGCTGATTCTCCTGAGCACTGTTTTCTCGGTGACTTGAGTGCCCCTTGCCTGACAGTTGCTTGGAGTCCCCCCTGGAAATCCTTCTCCAGAAGCTTCCCCAGGCCTTTATGGCAGCTTTCTAAAAGGCAAGAGGAATGGGGAAGTGACTGGGAGACTTTGTGAGTTTTCTTACATCAAGTCTGGCTGTTTATCTAACCCAGTATCACCCTGGCTGATTGGCACTGGATCCCCAGGATCAGAGGAAGACAACATTTCCCATTCTCTGCTCCTCAATTGTTTACCATGGAGATTGAAGCTGGAAAGCGGGAGCTTCTGCACGCAAAGCACCTGATGAAAAGACAAACGTATCAAAGTAATTATTACCGTGTGCCACGAGCGCATTCAGTTCCTTGCTTAAAAGCTGCTACTTCAAATGTCAATGCAGGAATAAGTACATTTTTTTCCCTACCTCTCCTGTAAACACATTTTGGCTTATTTTAAAATCACTCTCCCGTGGGGCAATTTCCCTGTGATTCACCGAAAAAAGTGGCCATTTGCATTATCATCAGCTCTCTCGCTCTGTTATTTGGGGGATGTGTGTGTCACATTATCGTGTAGCCATTCTGAATTACGCAAAGGTCACTTTCCTTATTTTTGGATCCTTAATTTTTTTATGAGTGCTCACTGGGTAACAGAAGAAGGCTGGGTGGCAAAGTAGTCATGGAAAAGTGGTGCTACTTAGGCAGCAGAAACCACGCTTTAAACTTTTAGGAGTTTGTTAAAATGCCTTAATTGGATCCTACCCAGAAGTCATTCTGTCCTAGAATGGAGTTCAAAAAAGAAGCAGGAAGATAACCTTGCTCTCTGCACAATATCCAAAGCTGCTGTTTTTTCCTAGAAATCTGATGGGAAACAAAAGTCTACTGGTATCCTAATTTCTGAAAATTCTGTCTTAATGCTTGGTCTTCATGTGTGGATATCTAAATGCACTTTACTTTAGATCACAGAAATGCCACAAGCATCCTATAGGCTTCTTCCATGAGCCTTGGGTAAGGATTGGAACCTCTGAAATGTTTCACTGATAGGAAGACGGGTGTGAACTAGCAATATAATGCCTCCAGGAGAAATGTTCACATGTATGCAGGCAGGGGTGCCTAGGAGGCCTTTTTCATGACCCTAGGAGCCATAATGGAGGAACAAAATTTGCTTGATAAGTGTATTCAACACTAAACTACATGAAATATCTCCATCCCTGACATAAACACACATTTATGCCCAATGCCCTAATTGTTTAGATAACTGCAATTGGATTCTGCCATATGCATCTTCCTGGAAGCCACAGCCTGTCAACATCTGGTTTTCTGTGATACAAGGTAAAAATATTTCTCAGTTAAATACTAGTTACTATGAAAGGTTTGCTATCTTCTTCCCATTAAGACTCAAGGCACTGATTTACATTTAATGTGTACATCAAAAAGCCTATATCTGGATTTACCCTGTCTTCATCCTGTAATCCACAATCAAAGATTGCTTTAATCACCCAGTAGGTAGCAAGGAGACCTCTGCATTTGGAACAGCTCTATTTATTGCTGGAACAGCTAGCAATCTGCTCCCAGAGTGCAGCACATTGGCTGGGAAGGTATTTTTCAACTTTTGTAAGAGAGACTTTTGTTGTAAGTCTCTCTTCTAGAGCAAAATTTGGTTGCTGCGAGAGCCAGTTTGATCTAGTGGTGAAGGCACCAGGCTAGAAACCAGGAGACCGTGAGTTCTAATCCCACATTAGGCATGAAGGCTGGCTGGGTGACTTTGAGCCAGTCCCTCTCTCTCAGCCCAACTCATCTCACAGGATTGTTGTTGTGGGGAAAATAGGAGGAGGAAGGTGTGTTGGGTATGTTCACTGCCTTGAGCTATTTATAAAAATAATAAAGACGGGATAAAAAAATCTAAAAAAGTATGCCCTGAAGCTTTTAGACTTCTTTCAGTGATTGTTGTTTGCAATGGAATAATCTACTAACAATCTTTACTACTGCAATTTTTTTTTTTTACAAAGACAATTTTTTCCCCTCTTCTTTCTTCTATGAACGGAGACTTTGATTATGCACCATCAAGTCAGTGTTGACTCTTAGTGACCGCACAGATTTTCTCCATGATGATCCATCCCAAACCTGGTCTTTCAGGTCTTCCAACAGTGTACCCATCGCCAGTGTAGTAACTGAGTCCATCCTCCTTGCTGCTGGTCATCCTCTTCTTCTCTTTCCTTCCACCTTTTCCCAGCATTAGAGCCTTCTCTAGAGGTCTTCACATAATGTGGCTGAAGTAGGATAATTAGAGGCTGGTCATTTGTGTCTCTGGTGAGAACTGTGGGTTGATTTGTTCCATGATCCACTTGTTTGCTTTCTTGGCTGTCCTCAAGAGTCTTCTCCAACACCAAAGCTCAAAACCATCGATACTCTTCCTACCCTGTTTTTCAAAGTCCAACTTTCGCTTCCATCCAGTGTCACAGGGAATACCATGGCTTGCATTATTCTGTTCCTTGTAGGTACAGACACATAAACAGAGAGTACAAGAGGAGAAAAAAATATGTATATGTATTAAAAGAAGCAATCTGGAGGATTCTCCTCCCCTACATTTAGATATTTTGTTTCTTCAGAGTGTTGAAGAAGACAGAGTGATTATCTTTGAATTAGCAAGTCAGTAGGACTATGTACTGACAGTGGTAAACTATAGTTATTTCTTTTTTCTGCCTAATAGCATCAGACACACACACCCCAGACTTCATGTAATTTCTTAAAGCACTACTCTGATCTACTTAGAAACAAGTCCAATTGGGTTCACAAAGCCTATTCCCAAGTACGAATGGTTGCTTATGATCCACCCTGACCTAGATGAGCTGAAAACAATGAACGCTGTTACCAAATTGTGGTTTTTAATGTGACAGAAGAATGAAATCATTAAGTAGAAGCCTGGAGGAAGAATAATTGTGTTAACTATACTTAACTTTAAATTACATTAGATGTAAATGAAATCAACCCAAATTCAGTTTTTATCTTGTTTCCCCCCTCCCTTTTTTGGAGTGTAGTCTTCACCATACTGCTTAAAGGGCTAGGGTGGCTTTTTGCTAACAAAAACTGTGCTTCCCTGCTGTAGGATTTAATGGCATACACGTTCTTCTCCCAGGAACCAAAGAAAGAATGGTGCAATCTTCTCCTTTGCCTTTCTCCTTCCCTCCTTGGCTAATCCTCAGTGTATGTTCATGGCACAGAAAGGTTTTACCTTGAATTTTTGTTCATTTGTTTACTTGTTTGAATTTATTAGCCGCCCCTCTCCAATGGACTCTGAAATTTTATTTTTAGTGGGAAGTGATATACCAATGTTTCAAATTCATACAAACATACAACTCCAACCCTCACCTTTCCTTCTGGCCTGTTGCTCAGAACACCACTGATTTAGATGTTGGCTTTACAGCACTTTTCCTCCCCACCTTGTTTGGGGTGTGCAAATCAGCCAACATCCAATTCAAATCTGCAACTTAATCCAGAGAGTCAAATCAGTTTGATTTGAACTGAAGTGGTGATTTGAATGATCATATCAAATATACCAGGTATTTCATTAAAAAAAAAACAAACTGCATGTGGATATATGCAGCAGGAATCTGTCCTATCCTTAAACTGATTCAAAAAAGACACTTGATTGGACTAAACACAATAATCAGTGTAGTAATTTAATTTGGTGATTCAATTTGAAGTAGTGATTTGATCCAATTATGTTCAAATCAAGGTTTTACATGGCCCTAATACTGGTAGAGCTCATCTGGATTACTGGAATCCAGAGAGTTCTTTTCCCTCCCTTTTGAAGTTGGTCTTTAGTATATGTGCACTAAGGTACATTGGTTAGTGCATGGAAATGTACAAATCAAAAGACACAGAATCAAGGTCAGGGTGCTCTGATAAAAGAGACATAGGGAACAGAAAGAAAGATAGGTGGAAAGGAGAAAGCAAGGGTTTTGAAAACCTTACAATGAATGCAGGGTGATTACACATCATTATCTGGGATTTACCAGAAGAAAATGCACTCTGATTCTCAGAATTTTGTTTAAAATTGCCTGTAGTGGCTCTGTACTCTGACCAGAAGCTAAAATGGCCTCTGTAAACACTACTTTAGTCATAAGTGCAAAATGCTTTCCTTCCTTTCTTCCTTCCTTCCTTGAGAAATTGAAATGTGATTTAATGTCAGACAAGTCTTTTTGTTTTGTTTTGTTTAGGAGGCAGTATCTCAACCTTTGCCCAGCATTTTTGGAACATGTCACAGTTGTTTGGTAGAATCCTAGTGAAGTTAAAGCAAATATCAAGGATAAATGATCTAACCTCAGATTTATTTGTCCAGGATGGGGGTGGAGGGGAACCCATTCAACTTTGATAGCTAGTGGTATTGTCTAGGCTGATGAGTGTTTTTCTGTCTAACCTTCATTCAGGATCTCTTGCCTTTTGAGTAAAACAGTTCTTAATGCCTCAGCATGTGTTAATGGAGGCCTGATAATGGAGAATCAGAGATATGCTCCATGCCCAGGACAGGATCTACACACATATCCAAAAATGCTAGAAATTCCTGGAAGCTTGACGTTCTGACAAATCAGCCATCAACAGACACATAGAAGTAAACCCCATTCACAAACCATTTAAAAGATAAAACCAAAAGTCAAGGAAGGAAGCAAACAACCCAGAACACATCTTCCCCAGCAATCAACCCCCAGATAAGTAGGAAACACCTTCAGGTAAGCAATCAGTGAAGAAACAATGCCCTAACTCAAGGAAAAAATCACACACAGACCAAGACTGGCAAAGCAAGAAAACTTAATTCCCCCATACACTGATTTTGTCAACTAGTCTGCTAATGCAGGGTTCCTCAACCTTAGCAACTTTAAGATGGGTGGACTTCAATGCCCAGACTTCAACTCCCAGAACTCCCCAGCCAGCATGGCTGGCTGGGGAATTCTGGGAGTTGAAGTCCACCCATCTTAAAGTTGCCAAGGTTGAGGAACCCTGTGCTAATGAAATGTCTGCAGGAAAAACAACCAGGCTCAGAGAACATCAAGAACCCAACAGTTCAATCCTGAGTTACTTATATTCTATACTACTGTAATTATGTATTCTCAATTAAGTATTCTCTTGCTCACCATTAGATTGAAGATTTTAAAAAGCCCTCTCGAGTTTCAAAGCAAAATGTAATATTATTTAAAATAACTAATAATAATAGCTTCTGAACTTACATTTCTGACACTTTCATATATGAAACATCAAAACTCATTAATTAAACAAAGTGTGCTCTATGAAGGAGAAAAGAACAGCTCCATAATTTGTGCCATTTGCTTGGATCCCATTAACCATTTTATGTATACAAGCAAATGGCATTGGACAATAGCAAAACATGGTCCCTATTTGTCAAAAATCCAGACATGGATAAAATAGTGCTAAATGGTGCTCTGGTTTCAGCCTTTATATAAGAAATAGGATGACCTACCCACAAATTCTCAATGATCAAAACATACACTGTAATTATCTGTATACCTGTACATAGTGTTGAGTCACCATGACTCAGTGGTTGGTATTTGGATGAGTGAGTTCTGGGTGGAAACGGGCAGAGTTAAACCCATGCTCTTCATAGTCTAGATCTACAGATAAAGAGATAGCAGCTGGCCCTTCTCTCTTTTCAAATCACTATTCCTCCAGAGAAGGACAAAAGTAACAGGAAAAGAAAGGTTCTTACAGGCTTTCAGGATACAGATTTCTGCAGAAAAGTCTTTAACCATTTTCTTTTTGCTTAACATCTGGGAAATATATTTGCAGAGTCCTCCAGCTCACATTTCTCTGAGATTTACTTGCCTAAAATTCTTCAGGGTATATTCCACAATCCTAGTATTTCTGGGGCTAACTGGACCTCAATTTCTTTTTGTTGTTGTTGTTTAGTCGTTAAGTCGTGTCCGACTCTTTGTGACCCCATGAACCATATTGCGCCAGGCCTTCCTATCTTTCACTGCCTCCCTGAGTTTGCTCAATTTCATGCTCATTGCTTCAGTGATGCTATCTAGCCATCTCATCCTCTGCCGTCCTCTTCTCCTTTTGCCTTCCATCTTTCCCAGCATCAGGGTCTTTTCCAAAGAGTCCTCTCTTCGCATTAGGTGACCAAAGTATCTGAGCTTGAGCTTCATTATCAATCCTTCCAATGAGCAATCAGAGTTGATTTCCTTTAAGATTGACTGGTTTGACCTCCTAGCAGTCCAGGGGACTCTTAAGAGTCTTCTCCAGCACCACAGTTCAAAGGCATCAATTCTTCGGCGTTCAGCCTTCTTTATGGTCCAGCTCTCACAGCCATACATTACTACTGGAAAAACCATAGCTTTGACTATGCGGATCTTTGTCGGCAAGGTGACGTCTCTGCTTTTTAATATGCTATCTAGGTTTGCCATAGCTTTCCTCCCAAGGAGCAAGCGTCTTTTAATTTCATGGCTGCAGTCTCCGTCTGCGGTGATCTTGGAGCCCAAATAAATGAAGTCTGTTACTGCTTCCATTTCTACCCCTTCTATTTGCCAGGGATTGATGGGTCCAGATGCCATGATCTTAGTTTTTTTAATGTTGAGTTTCAAGCCAGCTTTCGCACTCTCCTCTTTCACCCTCATCAAAAGGCTCTTTAGTTCTTCTTCACTTTCTGCCATTAGGGTGGTATCGTCTGCATATCTGAGGTTATTGATGTTTCTCCCTGCAATCTTAATTCCAGCTTGTGATTCTTCCAGCCTGGCATTTCTCATGATGTACTCTGCATATAGGTTAAATAAGCAGGGTGACAGGATACAGCCTTGTCGTACTCCTTTCCCTATTTGGAACCAATCGGTTGTTCCATGACCGGTTCTAACTGTTGCTTCTTGGCCCGCATACAGATTTCTCAGGAGACAGGTAAGGTGGTCTGGTATCCCCATCTCTTTTAGAATTTGCCACAGTTTGTTGTGATCCACACAATCAAAGGCTTTTGCATAGTCAATGAAGCAGAAGTAGATGCTTTTCTGGAACTCTTGTGCTTTCTCCATGATCCAGCGAATGTTGGCAATTTGATCTCTAGTTCCTCTGCCTCTTCGAAACCCAGCTTGTACATCCGGTAGTTCTCGGTTCACGTACTGCTGAAGCCTAGCTTGTAGGATTTTGAGCATAACCTTGCTAGCATGTGAAATGAGTGCAATTGTGCGATAGTTTGAGCATTCTTTGGCATTGCCCTTCTTTGGAATTGGAATGTAAACTGACCTTTTCCAATCCCGTGGCCACTGTTGCGTTTTCCAAACTTGCTGGCATATTGAGTGCAGCACTTTAACAGCATCGTCTTTTAGTATTTTAAATAACTCAACTGGAATACTGTCATCTCCACTAGCTTTGTTGTTAGCAATGCTTCCTAAGGCCCACTTGACTTCACTCTCTAGGATCTCTGGCTCAGGGTCAGTGACCACACCAGCATGGACATCAGGGACATTAAGATCTTTCTTGTATAGTTCTTCTGTGTATTCTTGCCATCTCTTCTTAATCTCTTCTGCTTCTGTTAGGTCCCTGCCTTTTTTGTCCTTTATCATGCCCATCTTTGCCCTAAATGTTCCTTTGATATCTCCAATTTTCTTGAAGAGATCTCTAGTCTTCCCCATTCTATTGTTTTCTTCAATTTCTTTGCATTGTTCATTTAAGAAGGCCTTCTTATCTCTCCTTGCTATTCTCTGGAAATCTGCATTCAGTTGCTTATATCTTTCCCTTTCACCCTTGCTTTTCGCATTCCTTCTTTCCACAGCTATTTGTAAAGCCTCATCAGACAGCCATTTTGCTTTCTTGCATTTCTTTTTCTTTGGGATGGTTTTAGTTGCTGCCTCTTGTACAATGTTACAGACCTCCGTCCATAGTTCTTCAGGCACTCTGTCTACCAAATCTAATCCTCTAAATCTATTCATCACCTTCACTGTGTACTCACATGGAATATGATCTAAGTCATACCTGAGTGGTCTAGTGGTTTTCCCTACATTCTTCAATTTAAGCCTAAATTTTGCAGTAAGAAGCTCATGATCTGAGCCACAGTCAGCTCCTGGTCTTGTTTTTGCTGTCTGTATAGAGCTTCTCCATCTTTGGCTGCAAAGTATGTAATCAATCTGGTTTCGGTATTGACCATCTGGTGATGTCCATGTGTAGAGTCGTCTCTTGTGTTGTTGGAAAAGGGTGTTTGCTATGACTAGCTTGTTCTCTTGACAGAACTCTATTAGCCTTTGCCCTGCTTCATTTTGTACTCCAAGGCCAAACTTGCCTGTTATTCCAATTACTCCTTGACTTCCTACTTTAGCATTCCAATCCCCTATGATGAAAAGGACATCTTTTTTTGGTGCTAGTTCTAGAAGGTCTTGTAGGTCTTCATAGAACCGGTCAACTTCAGCTTCTTCGGCATCAGTGGTTGGGGCATAGACTTGGATTACCGTGATGTTAAATGGTTTTCCTTGGATACGCACTGAGATCATTCTGTCGTTTTTGAGGTTGTACCCCATTACTGCCTTTCCCACTCTCTTATTGACTATGAGTGCAACTCCATTTCTTCTAAGGGTTTCTTGCCCACAGTAGTAGATATAGTGGTCGCCTGAATTAAATTCACCCATTCCCGTCCATTTCAATTCGCTGATTCCCAAGATGTCGACGTTCAATCTTGTCATCTCATGTTTGACCACATCCAGCTTGCCTTGGTTCATGGATCTTACATTCCACGTACCTATACAATATTGTTCTTTACAGCATCGGACCTTCTTTTCGCTTCCAGATACATCCACAGCTGAACGTCCTTTCGGCTTTGGCCCAGCCGCTTCACTCTTTCTGGAGTTACTTGGAATTGCCCTCCGCTCTTCCCCAGTAGCATATTGGACACCTTCCGACCTGAGGGGCTCATCTTCCGGCGTCATATCTTTTAGCCTTTTAACATTGTCCATGGGGTTTTCTTGGCAAGGATACTGGAGTGGGTTGCCATTTCCTTCTCCAGTGGACCACATTTTGTCAGAACTCTCTGTCATGACCTGTCCGTCTTGGGTGGCCCTGCACGGTATAGCTCATGGCTTCACTGAGTTACACAAGCCCCTTCGCCACGACAAGGCAGTGATCCATGAAGGGGTAATTTCTTTTTTCAATTTCAATTTCTTTGCTAGTTGCTTATTCTTCACTTCCTATACATGAATCGTCTGATCACTTTCCTGGTTTCTTTTCTCTCTCAATGTACCTTTTTCTTTAACCCTAAGTTCTGTCCCATCCCTGCTGTGTGTGTGAGTGTGTTATTGTTTGTTGCTGGTGTTTCTCTCTTGCTGTTCTTCTTATCCGCTACTATCTTTCTCTATCCATGGAGACATAAATCAGGGGTGGGGGAACTCTAGATATGGCTGAACTGCAACTCACAGCATCCCTTACCACTGGCCATACTGTCTGGGGCATTTAGAATTGTGGTTTAGCAACATCTGTCCAGACCAGAAGTTTCTCATCTCATATATTGCTCTGCCCACCACAGCATCATTCTACCTGAATTCCTGTTGCTTGCTTCACACCTATTTCACGGGCTGTGATCAAGATAAAATGGATGAGGAATATGGATGCCATGTTACCTCTGCGACCTGCTGAAAGAAGCCAGACAGATAAAAATCAAATAAGTGCTTAAGCTCACTGGGCTCTTGTAAATAGCTTACCCTTGTCTTATATACAAAATTCACAAATACTCTTGCAAAGCAAAACACTGAACTTTTTTTTTTAAAACATTGCGATAAATAAAGCTTTTAATTCATCTTGATTTTTATTTCTTATGCCTACCATTTTCTGATTCTTCTTCCTTCCCAGCTTTTTATTTTTATTTTGCACATATGACATATTACAACACATGATAGATCCTTCTCACAATACTCAAAGCATTGCATTTTGTAAAGGCACAGTTGGGGAGACAACATTCCACATATACAAAGCTTAGTCTTGCAGTTCTGCTGAGGAAATCCTGTAGGAGACACAGAAAGACAGGAGAATAACCCCACGGCCATTAGGAGGAATGTCTTAAGGCAGATTTATTGTGGGGCATCAGTAAACTCTGAAAAAACATGAGAGAGACTCCAGGGAGAAAGATGAAAGCCTGCTTCTTTAAAAATTTCTGAAAGAAGGGCATTGTAGGATGGAAATGATCATGAATCTTAAAAGACATGCACATTAATGTCAAGGTCTACATTGAAGATGCAATGTAGCTATCTATGTATAGCTGTAACTCTGTTACTGAACTATAGCTCCAATTGTCTTTGGTAATTGAGTATACTGGCTTTGAGGCTGATGAAAGTTGTGATCTAAACACACTTAGAGGTTCTAAGGCTTCTTATCCTTAATATACAGAGTCAATCACAATTCTTTCTACTTTCATAAGCATCAAGAAAAGCATTGCTATTTCCATGCAAGGATGGAGAAATGGATAGACCAGCCTGTTGTGTTAATTGTGTTCACTGAAACATGTTACCCTTCATTATGCATTTTGCATTAAAAACCATCTTTAAATATGTATATTTTTTTAAAAAGGAGAATTTGCTCACAGCACATTTAAAAAGTGCTCTGTTATGATTCCTTTGAATTACAACATTCAGAGAAATCTGTAATTTGAAAGAGAACTACAAGCTATTCCAGAAACACAGCTGAAATTCATTCTGATTAGATCAGATCCAGTTGTGGAAATCTTACATCTGGTGGCACTAATAGCTTCAAAATCTGAAAGATCCTTGGAGGCTGGCTTCCATCAGTGTTTCCTTAACACTCTGCTTCATTGCTGGTATCTGCCTGTATTGCCTACTCATTTTTAAATGTATTTTATTATTTCAGTTTTGAAGCCCCCTGATTTCATAGCAACTCTGGGTGGCTTACAATTAAGAAAGGATATCTATCTATCTATCTATCTATCTATCTATCTATCTAGAAAAAGAAAACAAAAAATAAAACAGTTGAGCAGAAAATAGAACCCAAAAACAAAGGAGCTCAACCATGCTAACCCAAGGCCTGGAAGAACAACCAGGTTTTTAACAATTCATGGAGAGCCAAAAGGGTGGAAGCCGTATGGATATGACTCTACAGGGCAGGAGGCATCACCAAGAAGACTGGCTTTATAGGTCTTCGAAGATGACACTCTTCATCATTGGGACACACAGCATGCCCACCATGGCTGATCTTACCCATCAGATGGAAACAGAGAGAGAGAGAGGCAGTCCCTTAAGTAGCCAGGCCCTTAATATCTTAATATCTTAATACTTAATATCTGCGTAGGGTTACCAGATATCTGAACAGGCAAAGGAGGACATGGACAATTGGAAAGGAGGACAAATTGGGGGGAAAGGAGGAAGCACTAACTGTTTAATATTTGTATTTACATTTATTGGAGAGGAAGACATACAATGGGGAATACATATTGAGAGGAAGATGCTAGTGCTGGTTATTTGCCTATACACTTGTGGCTAAGGGCCCTGAGCCAGTTAGAAAGCAAAAGCCTTCAGTGGGTAACTGATTAAGGTCTTGTTAAGTTCAGGTGGAGCTTGTTATCTCCTGGTTACTACTGATTGAGGAAGCCCTGCACCATGGAGAAAAGCTGCTCAGTTTAGATACTCAAAAAGCCAGACAGTATCTGATTTTAAGGCTATGCCTGCTGGATCAAGGACAAAAAAAGGACATGTCCTTCTTTCGCTGGACATCTGGTAACCCTAAGCATGTGGGACAAATTCTTTTCTTCAGCCATTTTGAGCCAGAGGTAAGTTGGCATATGCAGTTGGAAAATATGAAGGATCAGATCAGAATCCTTTTGGCAATAAGTAGGTCATCTGCAGAGATGAACCTCACTTCAAAGACCATGCTGGTTAGGATTTTGGGGTGCTGTAGCTTCAATGCTTCTGGAGAGTTCTAAGTCACCTGTCTCCAATTGTTTCTTCTTATCCTGCTAGAACTAACAGGGACAGCCTGTTCGATTCCCTCCATTAAGCAATGTCACCTTTTTGACCCAGGAGTCACACTGCAACACCTACACCATGACCAACATTCCTTATGGTTCCTTTAGCAATTGCTCTCTTTATTCTATGTTAGGGATGACAGATCAATCTGTGTTAAATAAATATTCATAAAGCCACTTATCCCTTTTCAGCTTTAATTTTTATACATCCTGTGCATTAAAATAGACATTGTGATACACCTTTTGGTATGATTGAATAAACTTCCTTGCAAAATTCACAGATTTACCAAACACACACACACAGAAACAAATGAGAAGGATAGGCAAACTTTGACCCACATACCAGGACATCCAAACTGCACTGATTCACTTCAAAAAACGAAAATAGGTAACCATCCCTACTCTAAATTAGCTTCATTTAATCTCAGTTTTGTAACACAGGGAAGTTTAATTGACCTTGTGGACATTCTTGGGAAGAATGAAATGGACCTTCAGAATTTCTCCCTTCAGGAAAACAGATGAAAAATAACATGATTTCTTGAGGAGAAGAGCAGGATGTTGGGGCAATCTTTTAGTTTCCATGGGAAGATGGTGGGTTCTCCTTCCCCCCAGTAAAAATATTCCCTGCAAAGAAAACTATCAGGTCAATGCTAATCACAAAAATACATTTTATTAGTCACACTGCATTTTCCCCCAAGTGAAGAGTAACCCAATATTTCAGAGCTAGAAATGAGTTATGACATGAGAATAGCTTGTTGGAGAAGAAAGGTTGCCATACTCTTTGTGCCTATGGAGTCTTATCATTACATTTTAGTCAGGGAGGAGAACAAACACCCAGGAGACAGTCATAAATAAATACATATATACATACTTACTTACATTCTGAATCCAGCTGGTTCTGTATAAAGAGCATGCAGTCTATATTCCTCCAAGTCCCTGGGGCATTTCAAGACTCTCCCAGAAATTTCTGAAAGTGATTAGCATTCAGCCACGTAAAAGCACATGAAAGGAGACATGCTTCTTAGTATGGCATCAAAGTGAAGGTCAGTCTCTTGTACAGCTCTCTTGGGCCCATGTTTGCAGGGCAGCAAAGCATTTGATCTGGCAACATTGAAAAGAAAGCTAGAGGTTTATTTAAGGGGAAATAACTTGAGCATCTCGAACAAATTTCATGGTGCAGCAATCTTTGAGACAAAGGAACATGGTGGCTGTTGGATTGTTGGAGGTTCCATGCTTCATCAAGTGGGGATGAATTCCAAAGTATTCCTTTGGAAGAAAAAGCAGAGCTGACTCAGTCTCCAGTTGTAAGTTTTATTAGGATTAATGTTCATTTAGGACCAATCAAGACATTTGCTCTGGGATAGAGATTCAGACAGCATACTAAGCTGTGGTTTGTTTATGATTTGTTGAGGAAACCAAAATTGCCTGGTTTCACAAAATATAGAAAAGCATAAATCACCATTTATAAAGCATTGTATTTTTAATTTTTTAAACAAATGTATGATGGCATTTATACCCCACTTTACTTCTAAAGTGCAAGGTCTGGACATCCTGATATTCTCAGATATCAGCTCAGTGAGGTTGGTTGAATTGAAAGAAAAGTCACTCATTTAGCCCATGGTTAGGGGGAGATTTGAATCTGGATCACCCTAATTTGTCTGACACTTTAGCCATTGTATGTTAAACCCAATCCAACAAAGCTTGGTCATTGTAACAAGCCACAATGACTTCAAAAAGATAGCACGCTCATTGTGGTATCATTGTGAAAATGACAAAATTTTGTACTTGTACCATGGTGGTTGATGCTACTATGTCACTGATATCATCTGCATGTGTGTGTGTGTCTGAGTCATTGTTGACTCCTGGCAACTGCCTGGACAAGTTGCTGCAGTTGTCTTGAAAAGATTTCAGAAACCTTGCTGTTGATGTACTGCTGCTGTTGTTAGGGCCCATCAAGGCAACCCTGACTCATGGTGACTACAGGACGAAGTCCCTGCAGTTTTCTTGACAACATTCTCAAAAGCAGCTTGCCTTTGCCTTCTTCCTAGGGATGAGAGAGAGGGACTGGCCCAAGGTCACCCAGCTGGCTTCATGCCTAAGGCAGGACCAGAACTCAGAGACTCCTGGTTTCTAGCCTGTGCCTTAACCACTACACCAAACTGGCTCTGTATTTGCATATGCCATCATGATAAACATCAGCATTTGCCCTCCTCACGTCTCTTGCAGATGTCCATCCTCTTTTGTAAGATCTCCTCCTGCTTCAGTTTCTCTGTGTTCATTTGACTTTGCTTATCTCTAGAACACCTGGCTCCCTGCCAAGGAACCTATAGCTCTTACATCTATAAACAAGATACTTATATAATTCCCGTAAAGTAGAAGCCATCACCTTCCAAGGCAGAGAGTTACTGTTAAATAATCACTTAATGTTTGTCAGCTATCAACTCCAACTTTCCATCAGCTCATTCTGGTATTACCCTCCAGGGTAACAAAAAAACAATTGCTCCATATTCAAATATATGAAGCATAAAGAATATCTTGTACACATTCACAACAATGTAGCATTTTGTACTGGTTAATGACCACAATAAAGATTGATTTGATTTAATTAGATGTAATTTGATTTGAAAATGTAACATTTGTTTGATGAAGAGTAATGAAAGAGACAAGTACCTCTAGGGTATGCATCCACCGAAATGTATGGAAAGGCTTCTTAGACAGTTTGTATGTCACCGTGCGCAAGAGGCTGTTGAGCATGCCATAAGGACAGTGCCAAAATGCTAACACATATACAGGGTCATCATTATGCAAATTCTACTCTTATATCCTCCTGTCTCAATGTAAGCCATGTTTTGTCAGTTGCCCCTCCTTGCCCCCACACAGAAGCCATGTCTACGTTAGTGCATCTCTATTAAAAATTCTCCTCATTTTCTTTCTTACAATATTAAATCTTTAATGTTGAAGGGATGTCTACCTCTGCATATGCGGATAGAGACATTGAAGCTTCTGCTGAAAGGTGTAAGGCAGGTCAGGTCTCAGTATAGGGTTAATTGTGAGAACCTCTTAATGCTAGGCAATTGCCTTCTAAAATAGGATTAGTAAATTATAAGTTGATTGTGGCCCTTCACTCTAAAGTGATCTTGGCTTTTGATGCTGTCTATGACGGCTTGCAGATCATTAAAAAGGAAAATGCAGATGTGGGGAATTATAGAGAAAACCTCTAGGCCAAAGATTGGTTTAGTTCATTCAGGTCAATGTGTGAAATTGCCCCAGTCCTCTTTTTTTCTCTTTTACCTAATCGTTCCCAGTTTTCAGTTTTTCATCCCCTTGATGGCTTTGTATCTCTAACTTTTTTTTTTTTTTTTTTGCTTCTGAGCTCTGAGTCCTTATGCTGGCTTCCTCAGATCTCTTTCCCATAGAAAATATATATTTTGAAGGGAGAAGAATGTGAGTCGTAGCCTAAACTCCCCCCCCCCCCATTCTCCTACTGAATCTGCAGTGCATACATTGAACAGCTTAACTCACTGGAATGTTTATGAACATTCTATGTCATCCTACTTCCTGACTGATAAACTTGGCCTCTTTTATCCTGATCTCTATTCCTACTATGTGAATAGTAGTAGAATAGTAGAATAGAAACAAACAAATTCCTTTCAGCATGTGATGGTGGATTAGTAGAATGTTGTTAGACAGTTTTAACACTAAAGAACTAAAGAAAATGGCCCCTTGTTAATTTTGTTTGATTGACTGGGGAGCATGAGGAGAGATGTTGCAAGTGTATAGGTAGAAGGCTGAAAGAGATCTAAGGTGTTTCTAAAGCATGAACAATAAAGACAATGATCTTAAAATGTTGTCTGGAGCAATCAGGATATTGTGGGAAGCGGAATGCTAGACTAAAGGAACTCTTGACCTGATCCATCAGAGCTCTTTTTTATATTCCTAGTATACATGTCCTTATTCTTTAATTAAAATCAAAATATATGTTATGGCAGATACGTAGATGATAACTTCAGGTTTGGGTTATTTGTTTGTTTGTTACTTAACACTAAACACAGGAGATCCAGTCTTCAATTCATTACAAGGTTTATTTTCTTTTTCTCATATTAAATTGATTTAACACTCTGATGGCCAACACCCTAAATGTTCAACAACCTTTGATCCAGTGTAAATTCATGTAAGACTTACAGAAACATCATTACCTGTTCTTTATCATCCCAGTGCATAAAATATGGAATTAAGTTGCTGCTCAATCTTCTGAGAAAGACTTCTAAAAATTAAGAGTAGTTTGGTGGCGGATTCTTTACCAATGGAGCTCATGAAGTCCCCTTCACTGGGATCTGTTCAATCAAAAGCTAGTCATCCATCTCTTTGGGCTGCTCTAATTAGCATTCCTATATGGAGCACTTTGGATCTTAATTTAATTTGGATTTGGATCCCATGGAATTTAACTTGGATTCCTGCACTCTAAAAGCTACAAAGGTCTCATTCAAACTGAGCTCTATTCAGAGAGTTTATGGACCTATTATCAGTGTAGCTTTTGCCGGGGCAGCAATAATAATATCAAAGTAGTTTACTTTTGTGCTGTTTCAGGGTTTTGTTTTGCTTTATTTACTTCCCAGCCTAGCCTACAGTTCTGAAATTCCCTAGTGATCTTCCATCCAACTAGTAACCAGGCCCAACTCTTCCAGCTCAGCTAAGGTTGGCCAGTGAAGAATATTGAAGACTGTTTTACTTGCAGAAGAAATTCTACCAGGAACTTATGAGCCTGACTTGTGAAACAAATTAGACAACAAACATGTTCAAGAGTTTATGGCAGCTCTTCAGAAAACAGCAGGAACATGTCATATCAGACAGAAAATCAAATGACAGGTTTTCTGCTGTGTTGTGTTGTGGCTACTTGAATTGAAAAACAGTTTGCTGTCAATCTTACAGAACTTCAGAATTTCTCCCAGGCTGAGAATTGGGAAGTTGGAAAAAAGTGTTAAAAGGACAGAAGGCTAGACTATGTACTGCTCCATTATGAAGTGAATGGTTAGGCTAATTAGTTTGCCATGGCATTCTAAAGCTGGGGGAAATTGTTAAAAAATCCAGCATTTCAGTGTTGCATTTAATCTAAAGGCTTCAGTCCAGTAGATGAGTGATTAATCTGGCATCACTGAATGGACAGTTTTTCGCATGGCACTTTACTGAGGCTTTTGTAGAAAGGAGCATACTTCATCGGATGTGTAGACTGGCTGGGAGGTGATAGCTGTAGAGACAGATGGGTTGCAATTTTGTAGAGCTAAAATCATTAACAAGGCAACTGTTAATGCAAGGAAGGGCTTCTGCTGGTGGGGATTTAATGAATTGCTTAAATATAGCCTCCATTTCCTGAAGCAGTAACGTTACTAAACAATTGTTAAATTGTTGGGAAATGCCTTTATTAGGATCAACCTAATATCCACAAACTGTTGTAAAATGATCATCAAGCATTTGAGCATTCTGAATGTTTTCATCAGATGGGATCTTAAGCAAAGCATGTTTGATAGGAAGATGGCTTGATACCGAAGCTACAAAATCTGCCTTTAGTCCTTTTAAGATGAGGTGTAGGTGTAAAATGATTTAATTAGATGAAGCTTGATTGATTAAGGTACTGTGTGGATGTTAGGCCTAATCTTTTAGAATGGAACTTTCAAATGAACATGTTTATGATTACCACTTGAAGTAATCAAGTGGGAGTCAATCACAACTAAGTCCAACTGATTTCAGCCAGACAGTCATCTTCCTAAATTCAGAACACTTTAGGAAAACTTTTTGATCTTGGCTGATATGTCCAGCTCACTTTTCATTTCAAGGTATCCTGAACATTTTTGCAATAATTCCTCCATGGCATTTTGTTCAAGAGGAAATGAATTAGGAAGATGATGATAATCACAGCTTTACTGAACCACAAAATTGTTGTAGCACTACTTCTCCTCCCTATTTTCTTGCCATCATTGTTTCTGTCTGCTGTCTCCTAATTACTTGCATACTGATAAGGTGGCTGGATGGTTTTAAAATGTCCAGAGAACTGGTCTTTTGTTTCATTGCATATGGTAAAAGAAATGTTTCCTAAAAGATCCACATTTATATCTATTGCTAAGTTTATTCAAAAAACTGTTATGTTTCTTGGAATACTTTTTCCCACCTTACCTGATTAAAATATGCAATCTGATTATTGTGTTATAGTCATTTCATTATTATCTTATGGCCAACAGATGGTTCAGATCTGTCTTCTAATGTTGCTTATTTTGGGACTGATGAAAAAGTCAGAGAAGAGAACTCTTCAACTGTGGCAAATCTCATTATCTTTGTACAACATCCCTTCAAATGTTTTAAAACTGTCAATTATTCATGTATCTCCAGTCCAATTTTTTTTCCTGGCTTTTTAAAGTATGTTAATTTTACTCATTTGATGGATTACTGCCTCCCACCCCCAACACCAATATAAGAGAAAGAAAATGTAGGAGATATGCACAAGAAAGCATGGATTCATGGCTCGGAAACACTAGAGAAGACCTGGGTGTGGAGTAACACAGCTGTTAGAAGCGCTAATTCAGTTCTAGACTATGTTAGAAAAAGCATTGTATCAAAAATGTCTGAAGCCCTTATTCCCATCTGCTCTGCACTTGTGAAGCCATTCCTGGAGTACTATATACAATTCTGGGCACCACTCTGTGGGAAGCACCACATTGTGAAGCCACTCAGCATAATTTTGAAGTTAGGCAGCCTAGAAATTTGATAAATAGATAAACATCCAGATGACTATTGACAGGTTAGAGAAGGTTGAGAGGAGGACAAGGAGGATAATATAGGAACTTGAGGACATGCCATAAGAGAATAGGCATTCGGGATGTTCAGTCTGGAGAAAACAAGGCTGAGGGACCCACAATATAAATGTTCAGGTAAATAATAGAGCTTTGTAAGGAAGATGGTCAGGATTATTTTCCATTGCCATAGAAACAAAGAACAGAAATAATAGTACAAGTTGTGACTACCTAGATTTCATTTAAATATAAGAGCAACTTTCTGATGAGACAATCCACCTATGGATGCTCTGTATTCTCCATCTCTGGACCTTTTAAGACAAGGCCAAACAGCTACTTCTCTAGAATACTATAACTGGTTTTCCTGCACATTGCAGACAGTTGAACTAGATGATCCTTGGGGTGCTTTCTAAGTCCAAAATACAATGATTCCATGTTAAATTTGAAGCACGGCAAAGCTTAGCAAAATAAGGAGTGTATCCTGGTAATGTCACTTGAGCAACTGGAGCTTAGGCAGGATAGAAGAAAGTAAATAAATATTTCTGAGTGAAGAAAAATCATTGTGGGTTCTTCATACATGGCACCAGGCTAACTTCTTTCAGGCTTTTTCAACTTGCATGGAAAATACGAGTTCTCTCAAGTCAAATGCTGGATCTCCTCTTAGCTTTGTCCTCCTACCATGCTAAAGGAAGAATGCCTGATTTTAAGTGTTATTGGTTGTTTACCAGTTTATGCTCTCTTTTTACTTCATAGTTTTAAATAATGAAATGTCAGAACTGGTAAAGGCTGAGAGTAAATAACCTTGTACGCTCCTAATGGACTATGGCTTCCACAGTCCCATGCCATTGGCTATGGTGACTGTGACTAATGGAAATTTGTCCAAAACGTTTGGTGGGTACCAGGTTGCCTAGTCATACTCAAGGGTTTGGGGATTTCTTATTTTCCAATTTGACATGACAATTTGGAAACTGTTTACAGCCAGCTTTTGCTGAAATGTTGCAGTTCTGTCCTGCCCCCAGGTTTGGTTCTTTAGAGTTTGATTCTGTACCTTTGTACTGAACATGATTAGAAGGTTGGATGAAATGTTCTCCATTTGAACCCAAGCTGACCTAACTTACACTCCAGAATTAACCCAAACCCAAGTATAATGATCCTTCACTTGTTGTTGTTCTTTGAATGGTTAATTCTGTGATACAATTAAAAAAAAAAGTACATTACAAAAGCCGTATGGAAAAAATGTATACATTGTATAAAAAGCATGTGGGGAAAATGTACATTAAAAGTCAAATATTGGACACAGGCTTTCCAATATAGTGGACACAGAGTTTGTCTAAATATAGACAAAAAGTCCATATTTAGGAAGAGAAACCTATATAGTGAACATTATTTGTATTGTATTGGAATGGAACAGGATAAACATGTGTTTGTCTTTCTAAAGGATTCACATTTCCAAGCAGTTTTGTTTGTTCCTAGCTGAGACTTCTTCAAATCCCAAACCCATTGTTCTTTTTCCCGTATGTTGAAAAAAGCTTTTATATCTCACCTTTCTTCTAGAAATACTTGAATAATTTGATCTTCATGAATTTTGAGAATAATAAATCTGATTCACACCTCCCAAATGAATGTGTAGGTCAGAACACAATCATTTGGGTTCAGAACATTTCAGACTTGCTCAAATGCATTAAACCCATTCAAGAATGTCTATTTCCCTCTGGAAACACATGCAGAAACAAATCTTTTGAGAAAAATGCTTATGATGCAAGAGATTTTTGGTTGAAAATATGTACTTAAGCATACATTTTTATGAATATATGATTAAGGCAGAAATGGGGGGGATTTGGATTTATGAATTAACAGATGTTATTTTGATGCAGACTGGATATAAACCAAACCTTTCGTTTCTATTTGTTTCTGCTTTTCCATTCCTAATTGCTTTTTAGCTCTTTATTCCATCCTTAGATTTTATTTAGAGCAGAAATAATTCTTTCATGTGACTGAAATTTAAAACCTCCTGTTGATCCTGTAGACGTACTGTACCTACTTCTTAATTTAGTGGTATCAGAAGAAACCCAGAATCCATCTACTCCTTGTTTCAGTACTAAATTGGGTAATGAAATGTGGTGAATGCAAGAAGAGACATCTTAGTGTTCCTCAATGCTTGTTTAGCCCACTAGCCAATCAAGTGGTTGTTCTGGACTTGTAAGGTTATATTGTACAGAATGTGGCATTCTAAGTATAGAAATGACTAAATCTAGACCTTAGTTCTGGAAGCATGACCTGCCAGTTGTTCACACCGAGTAGGTGGACAATTCATAAATATTTAGGGTGTTCATTTTGAGACTAGTTGAACTTCATGGCTACATATTTATTGCCTGTGAAAAAAATCAATATTTGAATATTTGCATTTTAAATGCATTTGATCTTCTAGGGATTGCCATACTGGCCTTTCTGGTCTTTCTCTGGGGGCAGGAAAATAAAATCCTTGGGTTTAACATGTTTTCTACTGTTATTTATGCATAGAGAAATCTGAGCAATATGGCATTGGAACAAAAGTTTGTTTT
The DNA here is from genome assembly GCA_030867105.1 of Liasis olivaceus. Lineage (NCBI taxonomy): Eukaryota > Metazoa > Chordata > Lepidosauria > Squamata > Pythonidae > Liasis > Liasis olivaceus. The sequence continues at coordinate 18,169,518 of CM061361.1, forward strand.
TTATTGGTTTCTCTCCAAATGGTGTTTAAATAAGACTTAAACTAACATGAGTTAATGAAGTAGTCTTGTTCCAACCTTCCATAAACTGGTGGTCTCTGTATGAATGTATGTATGTATGTACTAGATTTATAAGGCGGCCAACTCAAACAATGTGATTCTGGGTAGCATACAACAACATCAAAAAACAGGCAAACTGAAAAAGAACAATGTAACATAAAAACATACAATGTATAAATAAGAAAAAAGAAATATAGAATATAAAACGGTGACCAAGAACCATCGTTAAAAACAACCAAAAGGGGATTCCACTCGACTGGCCCCAAATGCTTGGGGAAAAAGCCAGGTCTTGACAGTTTTCCTAAAGGCAAGCAGAGTTGGGCCTGCTCTGTATCGGAAGAGATGCAACTTCAACTTCCATAGGCTTATGAAGCTGAATGAAGATTATGGGAATTCATCCAAGTTATCTAGAAGATCCAATTATCTGAAGCAGAACATTTGTCAGTTTTGTCTTCTGAGTTTTGTCTACCTAGACAGAGTTTCATACAATATGTACTTCTGGCTTGTAGTACTGAACTGTATAACTTCCCAGAAAGTAGACTGAGACCTATGTCATGACCCTCCAGATTATGAACAAAGTTATTAAAGAATTTGTCATGGGAAATGTCCACATTTGGGATTTAAACCTTCTGCACACAAAGCAGGTTCTTTTCTACTGACCAAACTTGCATTTGGTTTATGATCTCAGCTATTCTTTGCTAGTGCACATCAAAAGAATGCTATATAGCAGATGAGACTGTTTATATATGTAGCCCGGTATTCTGTAATCCATCTCATATTCCTGTTCAGTGAAGGTTTGTTTGCGAAATCATGCTTTAATGTCATCTTCTATAAAATTATTGGGGATTGGATCCAGGATTATCTTATTGCAAGCCAAGTGATCTATCTGTAAGTTATGGTCCTACTTGATAAAGTGGATTTAGCTACTATCCCCATTTATTATGCTAAAGCATAAAGTAGTTGGCTTGTCTTGGCTTTGGGCAGTAAGTAAGCCACCCTTTGTAGCTAGCATTTTGTATGAACCAAGTCACTGTTGTTTATGTAACAAACTGTGGTTTTAAAAATCTTGGTTTTTCTTTTTGTGTGAACCCACCAATAATATTTCTAAAGGTGCTTCCCCCCACCCCCCTTTGTCAATGCCATTTCACCTTCCCATTTTACAAACCTATTCAAGATTTGGTTTTCCTTGCATTGCCATCTTCTGCTGTGAAAGATTTATGGACATATGTATGTATTCTGCAAAATGAATATATAAATATTCATTTAATTAAAATGAATGAGGGAAAACTGATTCACAAAACAGTTTCCTGTAATGAAATTTCAGGCTGGATAGTACAGTTTGATGGATGACTTAAGGCCAGAAAAGTAGTAATTTAATCCACCTTTCTTTTCATTAATTCATTACATCCATGAGATTCATTAGCAGGCCTATTAAATGAACTACCAAAAGGAAGGTTGGGGAGAGGGAACAAGCATAAGGTGAAGTATTTTTTTAAACTGGTTCATCTTCTGAAAATAGCAAAGAAGGAATTGTTGTTCAACACAACTCTCTGGTCAGAAGCATGCCTGCTTTCTTTATTTCACAGTATATATTTCACAATTCCATATATATATATAATCATTTGCTTTTCTTTTCTGCAGTTCTGATCACAGCTGGGTGAAATCGCAGCTTTTAAGCCTCTGGCTGGCAGGGCAGATGAATGGCTTTTTTCCGAGCCCCTGACAAGCAGACAAACTGGGATACATTGCACACTGAGTGGTGGGGCCTCCAGAGCCAGAGTGTCATTGCTGTGATGGCATCCAGTGGCTGGAGAATTAGGAACTCTAGCTCTTGTGTGAACTGGGTCACTTGACTGGCATATCTGCTAATCTCATGGGTGGCCCTGAGCCAGCATTCCACAGCCATATGAAAGTGTCAGCAGAAAATTCTTCAAAACATCTTAAATCATACTGGGTGGAGAGCTGTGGGAAGGGAAACGTTTAAAGTAGCCTGGAATTGTTTTTGCCTTTGTTGCTTGTTCAGTGGCCACTTTGGGATATCTTTGTTTCCAGAAGGTAACTAGCATCACATACTAAAAACAGTGTTTACCAGCATTGGTCCTGATTTCTGGTTGTTTTCTGCACTCAATCATCGAGACTCAGGAATACAGGGACCTGTCCTAAACTGAGTCAGACCACTGATCCATCACGTCTTATATCATGTTGTCTGACAGCAGCTCTCCAGGGTTTCTAGTAGGAATTTCCTCCAGCCTCACCTGGAAATAATCAAAGTTTGAACCCAGGACTTCTGACATGCAAAGTATGTGCTCTGTTCCTGAGTGATTGTAGTCTACAGTTAGAAGAACTGAGGATAAGATTCCAATGATACCACATTCCTTTGATGCAAGCTTGTTTGTCCTCTGCATCTACTGAGTGACTGGCTTCACCTATTGTGCTAAAACAAAGTTTGCATTAACCATGGTTTACTGGGTAGACCCAATGAGTGGAACCTTAACAGAGAGAGATCCAAACTTGAAATAAGGAGGAATTTCCTGATCGTGAGAGCTATCAAGCAAGGGAACGGCCTGCCTCCTAATGTTGTGGATGCTCCATCACTAGAGGTTTTCAAGAAAAGTTTGGACAGCCATTTGTCTGGGATGACGTGAGGATTCCTGTGCTGGGCAGAGGGTTGGACTAGATGACCTTCAAGATCACTTCCAACTGTATGATTCTGTCTTAGCACAGTGAGAGAACATCACTCTCTGTCTATTCACCAAGTCTGCCTCGAATGTCCCTGCATATTTGGGCATGAGAAAGAAAGAGGGCCACGATGGGTTAGGTGGATGAAGTTAGTGAAATGTTCCTTGCCCTTCTGCATTTCCAAGATGCAAATTTTTGTCACACCCCATATAGACTCCCCCATCACATTGCTCTTTACTAAACTTATAAGAAGTCACTCTACAGGCGCTGTGTCAAAACAATACTTTTTTGAAGTCAGAGTTTATCTTGGCTAAATTTACATGAGCTTCTTGGGAGAAAGAATGTAGGATACCTATTGGATACCTGTTGGATTTCTATCAATTCCAACCCCCCCATCCCCATCTACCTGCTTGTTTTTTTTTTGTTTTGTTTTGTTTTTTGCATCTAGGAAAACATAGTTTCTTTAACTGGCTTTTTACAAAAATAAAAACCTTTCAAGGGAAAAAAGTTTGCATATCAAGCAATATCGCTAGAACTGTAATACAGGCTCCAGAGGCTTGATAAAACCCTCAAACAGCCAATGTGTTTCCTGTATCTCATAGGTGGAAATCTGTCAACAGCTATTTATATCCTGACACATTTCTAATATGATCTTCATACTATTTATGCTTCACATCAAGTGCCTAAGTAATTGGAACAGTCTGCAATAAAGCGATTGTCAGTTTCCTTTTTCCTCTTCCCAGCTCAGGAGAAGATACCCAGCAAACAACAGTTAATGCAAGGATGGCTAAGACGGTGGATTAAATTACATGCTTGTATGAATAGTTAAAAGTAAAGCTGTGCCAAAATGCCTCTGCTTCTTCCCATTTGCTTTCAAGTTTTTCAACCAGCAACTTGGGAAGAAACATTCCCTTTCTTTTGAACTATTCGGCTATCAAAGAAGTCATTGCAAGAAATTCAAACTTTTTCCTAGAGTTACTTTGTCCACTCAAACCAGTCTTTGGCCAGCTTCACAATTACACCATGGATAGATGCCCAGGCATCTGCAGGGATGGGGGCAAAAAAGTCAAGATGGCAGTCATAACTGCACTAACATTAACTTTTGGAAGGCCCTGAAAATGTCCAGTGATCTTGGGGATCCTATGGTTGAACTGTCTTTCGATGGATGTTTTTCTCCTGGAATCTTGTTTTATTTATATTTTTAAGTGTTTTAATGGTTGTGACATAATTGTTGGTTGTACACCACCCAGGGTCATGTTCAATGAGATGGGTAGCCATATACATTTATTAAACAAGTCAACAAAGGAAGCCCTTTCTATGACCCCTGAAAAAGGGACAGGTTTCAATCACACAGTTGAAGTCAACTGTAACTACACGATTGAAACTATTCCCCTTTTTATAGGGATGGTAGAAAGGGGCTTTGTTTGGGCAGCTATGGCTGCCATCTTTTTTGACCCCCAGCCAAAAAAAAAACCTTCCCAGAAGATATAGCACTACTTCGTTTCTGAGTAGCCTCCTCTCACTGACCCACTTGGTGGATACTTTGTGATCCCTATAATAGAATCCCTCAGATTTTTTTTTTCTTTCTCATGGTACCTGTCCACAGCCTATAGGGATAGATTTCCAAACTGAATTTAAAAATGCCACTCTCCTAGCTAACTGTCAGCAACCCATTTATCTTCTAGCTCTTGAAAACTGTAGCATAAGTGCGAGGCTTTGCAAAGTCTTGGAACATCATTTTAAATTGCTTTTTTTTTTTTTTTCCTCCAAAGCATCTTGATTAAGAGTTGCAATTTTAAAGCATTATAGCTCAGTGACTCAGAGGAGCCACCCAGAGACATTGTCATGGGTTGTTAGACTGTGGTTAGAAGTTATCACAATGTATATGGCTTAGGTAGACTTGATCTACAAGGAGGAGGAGGAGAAGGAGACGGAGAAGGAGAAGGAGGAGAAGGAGTGTAACTAGCTGCCACCTGTTGATCCCAATTCCAGTAACTTTCCTTGCAACCAATATTGATTCAAAAGAAAGTTCATTTATTGAGAATAAGTGTACAGATCCAAAGCATTGCTAAGACTGAGCAAAAGCATGCCAAAAGCTGTTTTTCTTACTTCCCACCCCCCCTTACATCACCCTTAGTTCTTGGTCTTCTAATTCCCTTGCTGGCATGGCCTTGATCATGCCAGAGCCTGTGATAAGGAGCCATCTGCTTTAAACGGTTTCTCGTTCCTATTCCCCCCCCCCCTCCTTTTACAATGGCAGAACCGCAGCATGTAAAAAACCATTTTTTAAAAAACTAGCCATATAATAATCTATTATGAAATCTTGTGAGGATTCTGACAAGGAGGAGAAGGAGAAGGAGACACGGCAGCAGCAGCAGCAACCTTTTTTTCATTATTGTTGAGGTCCACATTCCCTTGATGGTATCCAGTGGGTGGTGGGAGGGTTTGAATCAAATACTGGGCAGGGTTAGAGGAACAAAGTATAAGAGGCAAAGCTTTTCTTTATTGCTGGCATCTCATTTTTGCTCTTTCTTTTTCTTTCCCTCTATCCCACCCTTATATGTCATGGAGGCAATTGCTCCCAAAGGATCAAGCCACCTTCTTCTGACATCTAAACAGATGATTTTCAGAGGGCCGCCAATCTGCTAAGGAAAGGCTTCTCAATGCTGCAACTGAGTGAGTTGTCCCCAGGTAGCAATGATATCCAGGAGGCAAAATGGAAGCCAAGGAAAAGTCTGTTAGACGGGATGGCTTTGTCCTACACATTGGATAACTGGAAAGGGATCACCAGGTGAACACAACAAGGTTCACGAGACAAAAGATTCAGCATATTGTGGGACCAGTCATTCTCTTACCATGTTGAATGAACCAGGCCAACATGCTAAACTGTAATCAGGGGTATCAAATCTGGGCTGAAAAAATTCAGATGACTACTAGATAGCAGGGAATAATTTAGATTTCTATATCACTTTTCTGTCTTCATGTGGTCGTTTGGATTTTTACACCCAGAGCTGGTAGCCTTATGTGATGTATTTGTTTAGGGATAGGATAGCATCTTCTGTTGTGTTTCATAAACTTTAATGTTGTGCCTGTATTACACATTACAGTTTTGATCCCCAGTATATTTTTTTGGGGGGTGGGGGATGTCTAATGAATCAATTTGCAAGCACACATATATCCAAATCAGCTGACTTTTAATATATAAAGGCACCCAGGGTATATGAAAAGGCCCATTCCTTCAATAATCACAAACTGAAGCAATGGGAATCCATCTGAGAATGACTTGAGAGGAAGGATACCATTCCCCCCCACAAAAAAAAAAAAAAAATAATCATGGAATCATGCCATGATTGGCTAATTCCAGGCAAATAAATTTGTGGGTATGAGGAGGCAATGGCTAAACTCAGAAAAATAAATATGGCAGAAGCAACTTGTCAAAGTAGCAGCAAAGATAAAAAGGCAAATATTTAAAAAGGAATATATATTTTAAAATAACATTTATTTCATTCAATAATTTATTTCACCTATATCTCACCTTTCCAGAGCAACATTAAAGTCTTATTCAACTTTTCATTGCTCCAGGGTTATTAGCTTTACCTAGGTCTTTTCTCTAATCTAACATTTTGCCAAAATACCACGTTGGACTTTAAACAAATCAAACTAGATGAAGAAGGAAAGAGAAAGGGAAATTCATACACTTTTCAGACAAAAGGAACAGTCCTTGGAGAACAGAGAACATTGGGTTATATGCTTTTAAGGGTGAATAATATTCTGCTTAAAAAGCAAATTTAACAAGAGCTTTATCAATAGGGTTATTCTGCTGCCATCACAGGCCACACAGATAATTAATTGTAATTGCAACTCCAATAATAGAACCTTGAAAGGAAAGCATCACCACTGCAAGTAATAATTTCTATTATTGGTATGAATATATCTAGATATCTAGATATCTATATTTTTATATATCTATATATTCCCTCTGACCCTTATGTGTGGTCTGTGTCTTCCTCAATCTCGGGTCCTCTACCAGAGGCCTGGGAGTTTGAGGATTCTGCGCAGTATCTGAGCTGTTCCTAGCCCTGCACTCTTCTGGACAGAGAGCTCTGATGTTGTTCCTGGGATCTGTTGGAGCCACTCTCCCAGCTTAGGGGTCACAGCCCCAAGAACTCTTACACCACTGGGACCACTTTGGCCTTGACTTTCCACATCCTCTCTAGGCCCTGGTACTTCTTCAGCTGCTCCTACTCCTTCTTCCTGATGTTGCTGTCACTTAGCACCGCTACATCTATCACCACCACTGTCTTCTGGCCCTGGTCTACTACCACAGTGCCTGGGTAATTGGCCAGTACCAGCCTGTCCATCTGGATCTGGAAGTCCCACAGGATCTTAGTGCTGTTATTCCCTACTACTGAGCCTTGGTAATCGGTCTCAAGGGTTGACTGTAGTTAGGTTATCCATGATCTTATGCCTCATATCAGCTGCTGTGCTCTGTAACGGAGGGGGTGGCAGTGATGTTCCAGCTTCAGGTGTTGGCTGCACATTCAGTTGTTGTTCTGGGTCTTCTTGAATCCAGGATGTAATGTGTAGTTGGTCTATCTCAAATTGTGAGAGCAGCTTCCTCTTCACTATGTTGAAGCATTGGGTAACTAGCTGTTTCTCAGTATGGATGTAAGTCTCCTCTCCATCCATAGTTCCTTCATACGTTTCATATATCCCCTCTCATTAGATATATTGTTGTAGTAGCATTCCATCAATTCCAGGTTCTCTTGTCTCATCCATGTATGGTTTGTTCCAGTAGCCCATTTATCATCAGATTGTCCTGGTTCCCCAACATCTGGCAATGACCTTGTTAATCCAGGCAATGTCCAAGCTGGCATGACTCTCTTAGTTTGTGTCACTCTCATATCCATTGTAGGCAGGTGAAACGTTAGGGGGTCTTTGCTCAAGGACCCCTACTGATAAGGTAAGTTCCAGCCAGGATTTGAACCCTGGTCTCCTGTGTCAAAGGGCAGTGCTCTAACCATTACACTATCCAGCCGCTCACGGAATATATATGGATAGTACTTAACCAACAAGGACAAATCCATTGCATACTGAAAGTTTTCCAAGCAGCAATATTTTTAACCTCTCTCTTTACACAGAATCATATTAACAGACGAGGTGTATCATCTGTATATTTTAAGATGAATGCATAACTATAGCTGTGGAAACTTAAGCAAGGTCACAGCTCTTCTCAGATTCAATATGAAGGCAGCAAATCATGCTTCGGAAGGTGCAAATTGCTCCAATGGTGATGATGTGAACTCGTAGTGCTTTTAGCATCTGTAGAAGTTACTCTCACCTTTTTCTTCCACACCAAGGGAATATCAGGCTGGCAATTTGACATAAAAATGGATGCACACTCTAAAAGAGCCACCAGGTGTGTGAAGAACCCTATGGCAAAGCAAAGAAACATAAAGATACCCCTCATCGTAGTAAGAACAAGAGGAACCAACAGTGGACAATCTGGCTGCCCTTGAACAGTACTTGGAAATCTGTCACTTGAAATCACCGACTTCAATCTGTCTAGTGTTTGGATTCATGATGTCCAAAATGAAATATTGAGATTAAATTGAAATGTTCTTCTAGGAAGAAATATTGTTGATAATATTTAAAAAGTATGCCCCTTTTCAATTTAAACAGTAAGCACTTTGAATCTGTTTTTTTTTCTTTCTTTCTTAAAGTTTATTAGGAAAGTGCATTCCTGAAAAGTTTCAGTTCAATGATCTTAAATTTAACTTGACCCTAAAAATCAAATCCTTCTGGGCATATATCTTGAAGGATGGATCAGAAACGTTTCTTGCCCTTTGTTTTCAAAAAGCTAAATAAGTATTTTGTCTGGATTGCGCTGTTCTTCAGTGGTAAAGCGGAGATGAGTTAAGATAAAGCAAAGGCAAACTTGAAGAAACTTTTCTTTTTCTTTTCTTTTCTCTTCTTTTTAAAATGGTGAGATATTCCCAAGGGTCACCTGTCTTTGCAGCTTGACTCCTTTGACATGTCACTGACAGAATAAAATCTTGAAACATGGACAACCTGTCAGGGTCACTGCTCAAATGCGAACGTGAGCTTGGTGGAGGGGTGAAAGAATTCTTTCTCCTTCTCAAGTCCACACTAAAAAGCAGGTCTTTATTCCTTCAATTACAATTTTCTCAGCATGAGTGTTATGAAGCAAAATTCATTCTCTCTGTCTCCCTCGCTCTCGCCTTCTTTTTCTACCAGTTCTTATTCAATTTGATGAAAGAGAATTCCCTTTCAAATCCCCTCCCCTCCAAGTAAAATACAATTTGGTAAAATTCTCAAGGGTGGAGTATGGTACAATGCAAAGGTCACCAAGACATGTGTGTGGCTGTCTTACGTTTCATTATAGAATCCTCTTTGCAATGGACTGCCGTGTCTAAGGCTTTCCAGTCTTCCATCAAATCCCAAAGGAGATCTCATGAATGAACCCTGAGGAAGTGTTGCATAACCAGTGAAACTTAACAGCAATGAAATATATGTAAGAGGGGGAAAAAAGCAGTTGTATCCTCTGCTACTCCAATAAGTTCAAAGACTCTATGTGGGAGACTGGAAGAAATTTTCAAGTACCCTGAGAATAAAGTAGAAAAACAGACGTCTCTTTCATAGTTATGATTTGAGAAATTTTGGCACAGCATTACAAGGCATGCTTCATTAAATCCCCATCTTTAATTCTGAACTGGATATAAGTAACATTCAATATATGGATACTTCATACCCACATTGTAAAAGCATGGTTCAAACCATACTGATCTGGTTCAAATATAAGAATAAGAGATAAACCAGGATTCACAAAACAGTGCTTGGCTTCACACATCATGCTAAGCTAGAACAAACTAGTTTCATTATAGCTTAGTTAATGAGGCAATGTAGCATCACTGAAGCAATGAGCATGAAATTGAGCAAACTCAGGGAGGCAGTGAAAGATAGGAAGGCCTGACGCAATATGTTTCATGGGGTCACGAAGAGTCGGACACAACTTAACGACTGAACAACAACAAAAATGAGGCAATGAGAAGATCTTCAGGTTTTCTTGAGCTTTTGATCCATCGTCTACCATGCATGTAATTCCATGCCCACTATGAGGTATTCCTAAACAGAAAATGAAGATGATCTTATGAGAATGCTATCAGACTTTCAGGACTTAAAAAACTCAAGATCCACTACAAGTCTCAGTTAAACAGAGAAGCCCAACCCATCCCTCTCAATCAAGGGCAGGCTCAGTCCAAAAGGTGTGTATCTGAATAATTAATTGGATGTGAGGGCAATCTGGCTGCGACATCTGTCACCCCATTGATCGCCAGGGCTGATTCGGCTGATCTAGCTGGCTAGGCGGGTGTCCCCTTCCTCCCTCACCGCTCCATGTGCGTCCCTCCCGAAGCTGCATGCTCGGTGGAAGAGGATGACCATCCCAGATAAAAGGAGTATACCGATCTTCGGTCAAGGGTATATGATAGCTGCACTCCCCTGCTTGAACCTCCAAACAAGCTCAAGGAATAATTAATTAATTAATTGGATTTCAAGGCCACCTGACTCCAAAAAGACTCCGGGTGGCTTACAGTATTTAAAATACTTAATTTAAGAAATATGATTGCCCAGACAAGCTCACATCAATAACATAAAAAAAAAAATGGACTGAGGTCCCACAAACAGGCCTGGGAACAGAGTCAGATCTTAAGAAGCCTTCAGAACACTTGGAGAGAGGGAGCCATATATATCTCTGAAGGGGTGTTGTTCCAGAGAACTGGTATCCTTGGGCATAAAGACTGGTTTATGGATCAGTACAAATGGACCACTACTTTCAAGAAGAAGTTCCTTATAAAGAGCTTAATAGGTACAGCTGAAACATGAGTGAAAGCACAGTAGGTCTAGCTGTAGAAATCTCAGTTCTTAAAACCTGGTACTGGAAACACTGCCATGCTTCTCATGTCTGCCTGGGCTCCGTGTTTTACACTACTTGATGATCCTTTGCCTCTTTGGAAACTGAATGGGTCTGTTGCTTACTTCTTAACTCAAAACACGGGTGTGAAAGTTGGGTTATCAGTTGGTCAACTGACTGTGCTTCATGCTGTTGATCTTTTTTTTTTTGCATTGTTCCTGACTAGTCTGGCAGCCAAACCTAGGGCATGGACTTAAAACCAGTTTTGGCCAATTAAAAACGAGAAAGCCCAAGGAGAAATGTCAGAAGGATTGGGTGGTTAAGAGCACCATTCTTAGGTAACTCCATTCTCCACATGCCCTCGTCCATTATTTTGTATCTGATCCTGCTTTTTCTGCCATCAGGTTTAGCAATACTGAAATGCTACTTCGCATGAAGTTGGACTATTTGTTTAACCTAACACACCGGAGCTCTCAAGTATAGGTGGCATTTATTTTCCTGTTATATTATATGATCCTGTAGATTCCAAGATTTGAATTGGGAAGGGGAGATCGTCTGTTCATTAAACATTGGCTCCAACCACTAACCAGTAACCCCTCCTCAACAGTGTGTGCATTTATTTATTCTGGCACATTTTTCCTTCTCTTTCATGGCTCATTTTCATCACCATAGTCCCTGAAGAATAGAGAGCTCTGTATGGTAGCCTAGGTCTGTCTGAACAGACAATACATAGTTAGAATTCATGAGAGGGAGATGAATTTTGGCAGCCGGGAGAGAAATATTCAATAGCCAGCTCATTTTTCCTTTCTTCCTTTTTCTAGACTACCTGCCAGCTGACAGTAATACAAAAGAAGCTCATTTGTGCAAACTGTGTCACTATTTTCTCAGTGACATTAAAATGTATGAACAAGCTGGGCAAAGAGTCTGTCATGGACTCAGGGGTGGGGTGTTCACCCCACACACAAAGCTGAAATCAAAGGAATCGCATTATGGCTTATTGCAATGTGTGAACCCAACCACCATTCATGAGGTATGGCTTGGGATGATGTGTATCAGGCCACTGTACCATTGTGGAGGATGAAAGGAATGGTGAAAGCAAACCATAATCTAAAGTGATGGATGAACCTAGTGACTGTAATTTTCTGGAAGCCACTGGCCTATGTGTCAAAACAGGCAGGAAAAAAATCTGTTAACCTCATAAAGGTACTGTGAGGTCTAGTACGGGATAGGTTGCAGTAAGTGACATTCCCATCGCAGTCCTTTCAGTCTCCCTCTATTCCTCCTTGCATAATATAGAAAACTAGATGTCTTACTCCACTTCCATGAAAAAAGGTAATCCATATTGGAAGCCACAATGGACACTTGAAAGTTTCTATGACTAAGGTGTTCAAGTGTCAGATGTATGCTGATGGCTTCCAAGATTGGTATTTAGGACTTTCCTATAGCAAGCAAATAACAGCCGATCATATCTTTATGTCCAAGGGGTGAAAAACATTGAAATGCTGAACAGAAATAGTACTGATACATCAGGATGGGAAATTATTTACTTAATGTGGAGCCTTCCAGATAAGTTGGGATGAATTCTGGGAATGGTAGCTCTAATATCTCTGAAGACTACCAGCTAGGGTAAGCTACTCTAAATGTCACATGTATTTGTTTTGGGTTTTTTATAACTTGTGTTTCCCACCCCAATCCAGTGGCCTTGGTAGTGAACAGAAGAAACTGAGGATTTCAGGACAGCAATGTCCCCTTAACAATGGATAGTCTGCCTCTATCTTTGCTAAGATTTGCAGAAATTGAATGTCTGTCTAAAGCAAATAAATAAGCAAGCAAACATACAAACTACCAACAACTTTTTTCTGAAATCTAGGAGCAAGAAGGCCAAGCCTACCTTAGAGCAAGATATTCCACAGTGTAGAGTCACAACTGTGAAGGCCTTCCTTCCAATTCATGAACCCTTACACCTCAGGTAGGAACAGGATCTTAAGCAAACCATCTCTGGATGAATGGACATGATGGGCAAAATCACTTTGACAAGGTGGTCGCTAAGATGTGATGCTGCCAAAAATGATGGTCTACAATATAAGACTTTGTCATTTTAAGCTGTCTGGTCATGTTCCTCTTACCTTCCCAAATGCTTGCAAAGCAGCTGCTACTTTGGATATGGATGGATGGTGATATGGAGATAGGCTACTAAATTTTACAGGGAATAAGAGAAGTCAACTGTCATCTTGGGTGATCAGCTTACTTCCAGAACCATGTCTTATTCCTAGTTGCATGTGGAAGTCAGTCACTTGGTTCCTTCCATAAAAGATCTTTTCAGTGTTCCTTCATGTCAATGAAGAAAAAAAAGAAATGATAGTTTGTTACTTATAGTGAAGAATTTAGGATTTTTCTCCTTCAAACTGACAGAGAAAAACTAACTTATGCCCAAAGTTACTGGGAAGAAAAGCAAAAGCCATGGATTAAACACATGCAAAGTGTCTTCTGACTCTACCAGAAGATGCCCTGATCTGAAGTCACAGTCCACATGATCCTTCAATGAGCTTTGTTCCTTTTCCCTCCTGTTGACATCCCTCTTTCATCTTGTGCCAGATTATCGAGCTGTCAGCAACTGTGACACTGTGCGCTTCTGATAGGAAATGTACTAAATGACAACTAAGTCAACCTCCAATGTGAAATATGAATAATATGGGGAATGAATGGAGATGGAAGCCTATGTTAGTCATGGCTGCATTTCTCTTGAGGCTCACTGAATCTTTCTCCTCTTGTTATTGCAAAGTTCTCAGTCTCTGTCCTGGGATAAACTGAAAATACATGATTTTGGAAGGGGTAAGTTTTCATAAGTTTAAAGGAGCAGATGCAACTTAGTTTAGTACTATGTCTTGGTTATATGACAGCAACATCAAGAGTTTCTCTCTGTCTCTCTCCCCCACCACTAGATATTTTTCTTTTAAGGGTCATTTGCCAGTTGGCAGAGTAGAGCCAAAAAGGCTTGGGAATAATACTATGCCAAAAATCATTACTACTTTTTTCTCTCTCTCTCAGTTCCATTCAATTTGATAGAAGAAATTTTGCTTTTGAACCTTCTTCAAGCTAGAAAAAAATCTCTTGGGTGAAATATATTGTACCTAACTTTATTAAGTTATGAGGAGCCCAAGAAGTAGGTGTGAATGGCATGCCATTCACCGTATAATCACCTCTCCAGTGCTCAGCAGCCTCCCTGGTTTCCAACACATGAATTAAATCCCAAGGGAAGACACCATTATGAAATTCTGGGCTGTTTTCAGACTGGGAAATGAAAGCAGCCGAGGAAGGTCAGAATGATGGAAAGTTTGTGCCAGAAAACAAAAGTACCCAACATTACAATCCTCAAGGACACCAACAAGAGCCATTAAAAGAAATCTCAAGTACCCTAAAGTACAAAAATAGAAGCCTCTTCCACAGGGGAAGAAAAAAGCTTGAAAAAGTCTAGGATGGACTTCAGCATAGCATTACTTGGAGTAGTTTTTGTCTCTTTTTCTGACATCTCTCTCTCTCTTTCTCTCTCCCTTATTACCCCCATTCTCCCCTCTGTTTTTCCCCTCTTTGCTGTCCAAATGACATTGGATCACAACTAAGTGTCCTAAATTTTGTTACCAAAAGTAAAGATGGCACTTAAGTTTCTGCATCAAAACTTGAGTTTACTTGGAGATCTACCATCCTGTGAAGAAAGACCTGATATTTAATCCTAAGCATGTACAGATAACTTGCAATTCCTCAGTGCTGAAAGAAATATATTCTAAATAGGTGTGTGTGCATGTGAATAGATGATAGACAGACAGACATTGAAGGTACAGCTTTATGTATAGATGGATGAATGCACGGGAATTTTACACAAAGATTGTTCTAACTGGCATTTGGGACATTCTTCCCCCATTTTTGGGTTCTCAGACTCTGCTCTTTCTTTTCTTTCTGGACAGCCTGCTTGGCTTAGTTGTCAGGGTAAAGTTGGACTGCCTGGTTCAGCCTACCATCCATGCATGCCTTTTACATATAAGTATGAAGTCTGAATAGGGTTAGGAAGGAAAGAGAGATTTTGTCTCTCCTTTTCCTTGCAGAAAGTGAGGCTGCAGAGAATCAGAGAGGGACACTAGTCTGAAGTCGGAGGGTGGCAATCATAGAGACACAGGGGCTGAGATCCAGAACAGACTCAAATCTAACATTCCGTCCAATCTTAACACCTTGAATGAACTGCAGCAGAATGCCTAAAGGGGATGCAGTGTGGGGAAGGGTAGACATCTACTGGGCAGCTTATGAATGCAGAACCAGTCATTATAAATTGCTGGATTTCATGCTGTAGCTTCAGATCCAGAGAGGGAAGTGAGTGCTTTAGTGGGCCAAACATATCCCTCCAGCTGTGCCGTGAGCTATGTGCTAGATCAATTGTAGCACGCCTTTCTCTTTTTCTATTCCAGGACTCCGACAATTGCTCAACAGAGTGCAGAGCTCCTGAATGACAAACCTGTTCTTTCACTGCGCAAAATATCTGTGTCTCATGCTCCTTGTGCTCTCTCTCTCCTGCATGCCTTTCCTTCAGGTTGTTCTGTGGCTGCAGCTGCTTTGCACTAATTTGCCAAATCATCTGATTAAGCTTGAAAGAGAGATTTAATTAAGAGAGAGGACTCAGAGGTTTTTTTTTTTTTTGAAAAAAAAACTCTAAGCTTTTCACTTTGCTGACCTGCTGGATTAGCTTTCTGGGAGGCAGGCATAGACTTTTCCTACAGCTAGGAATGTTTGCCATAATGAAGAACCAATTACCGAGGGAGGTGTTGGACTCCCCTTCACTGGCCGTGTTCAAGCAGAGGCTGATCAGCCATCTGTCAGGGATGGTTTAATTTGATTTTCTGCACTAAGCTGGACAGGGTTGGGCTTGATGGCCTGAATAGTACTTTCCAGCTCTATGAATTCTATGAATGTCCTGTTTATAAGCTTCTTGGAGACATCTGTTTAACAGGATTAGATAGGTCCTATTGTGGATGCTTAATTCAGTGGTAGCCAGGCATGATATGTTCCTCCAATTCCTACCTACAAGCAGTGATTCCCAGGCTTATCTCTGTAATCTACCTATTTAAGTCAGGTTTGAGAGACTAGGATACCATGTGGGAGCCAGTTTAGTAGGGTGGCACAAGACTATAAACCTGGAGACTGTGAGTTCTAGTCCTGCCGTAGGCATGAAGCCATCTAAGTGACCTTGGGCCAGTCCCTCTCTCTCAGCCCTAGGAGGAGTAATGGCAAACCACTTCTGAAAATCTTGGCAAGAAAACTGCAGGCCAAATGGTCTCCAGGAGTCAAGACTGACTCAAAGGTGCACACACAGAGGACACCATGTGCGATGAAGATAACACAGCTATGTGAGATTATTCCTTTAAAAATGTCAGTATATACAAAGTGATAGATAAGTAACAGAAGCATAGTTACAACCTTGAAATGCATTTCCCATGCCAAAATGGACCCGACTACCAAATTAAGAAACCAAGGTCTACCTTTTGGAATCGTAAGAATCTCCACATTCCCACAAGTTGCTGGATTTTGGCTCAGCATGTTGATTGACCATATCAATTATACTTTATCCATTCATAGTAGCCCCAGCGTACTAGTGAAGATGCTAGGAATGGTCTAACAACATCTGGAGGGCTCTCAGTTGTTCATCTCAGATTTATGAAAACACTATCTCATTGATCTAAATGTTAGATCAATGTTTAAAATGCTGGATTTTAAATCTGATTCAACGTAAGCTATTTAAAAAAAAAAGCGTCGTAAAGCCTAGATGTCCCCAAAGATATGTTGTTAATAAAGTTTATTGAGTCACTAGATAGGTGATAGTAGTGATTTTCAATAAACAATCAAGGGAATCATATTGGAAATTTAGTCAAATTAATTTTACATCTACGTCATGAGTGTATCTGACTTTTTCAAAGGAAAGAGAGAGAGGAAAATCTGGACTCCATGGTTAGGGAAATATTTAGTAAATGAAAATTTTTGAAAATCTTGAAATCTTTGCAGCCAGATGAGAAAAAATCTTCCTTGCTTAATTCTTTTGATTACTCTAATGCTTTTCCTCAACAGCATTTCTTCAAATGAATCTTGTTAATGAACATGGGCATTCTTCTCCCTGATCCTCAGTGCATAGGGATTGGCTAGATCTGTTCAATTTGAATTCAGAATGAATCATTCCAAATGTTTTCTAGAGAACTGTGAGGGAGAGAACCTTTCCCCCTCTCCCCATAAATTGCCTTGTTACACTGGCTTGCGTAATAATAATTGGCTTAAAATCACATATAATTTCTTCAAGTGTTGGATGCTAATCCCATCTCAAACTAAATTAAGATCCTCATCCATCCAGATTACCTTTAGTACTTCAGAAAGCAGTCAATGCTTTCTGAAGTACCGTGACTCTCTCCTTGCGGAAAAAAAATGCAATCTGTATTTTTGTATCTGAAAGTTTTATAGCTGAGTTTATCTTTGAAAAACTTGTTTCCTACATAATAACATAAAAGCATTTCCTTGCAAATTCTTCTAGTTAATCTCACAACCATAATGCTTTCATAAACTCTTGAGGTTCTTGGGAGATATTAGAGAGCCCACAATCTTCAAATATGTCATGGAAACCTAAGACGTTGCCTTATTTTGAATTAGAGTCTTGATCCACTTAGTTAAATACTACTGATGCTAACTTGAAGTAATTGTCCAAAGCTGCAGACTAGTGTTTCTCAACTCTGGAGATACCTGGGAATGAACAGGGGACCTTCTTCATTCAAAGCATGCACTCTACCATTGGTTGATTTAATCATTAAGTTTTCATCACCAATTCACATCAAAAGAATCTTCTGTATCTGTATTGGAATCTCCAAGTTCTTCCCAGGTATGTGCTGATGTTTCAACACAAGATGTGAGAACCCTTGTACATGTCAATTTTAATCTCCCCCATATATGTGTATCCAGATATATGACAATTCTATCCAGATACTGGTCAATTTTTCTACCCAGGTTTATAACAATTTCGGGGGAATATCATTGATCCTGTAAGAATGGTACAATGGGTAGACAGATAAAATAACCCTTTCCTAAAAAGTCTATTCACAAATGCCCTGCAGATATAGAAACATTATGCTACCAAACGCATCACTCAAAATTCCTTGGGAGGTTTGCCACCATCAATGATGTTTCCAAACTTTATAGTTACCAGATTCAGAAGAATATGAATTCAACTATAATGCCATGTGAGAAATGCAATTTCTCTCTAATTTTTTAATTAAAAGTTTTCTTTAAAAGAATGAAAACTATAACAAACTAAATTAGAACAGAAAATTTGAAAAAGAAGGAAAGAAATAACAGAAACAGCTAAAAGTGCAATAGAAAAAAAAAAGCAAATTATAGAGAAATATAAAGACATAAAGAAGTGGCATAGCAGTTATAAGTAAAATATATCTTAACATCTCTCTCTAAAGTCACATCATGACTCTCTTCTTTCTATAATCTATCCTGTCTAATCATCAAATTTATTTATTATATGCACAAAGATGGGAAAATTTGGCATTTCCCACTATGGAGGAATGGTTGGTGAAAGGGACAGATCTTTCTGAGATGGATAAACGGACTTCCTTGAAAAGAGAAAAGACAGTTTCTATATTTATTGGCAACCGGCAACCCTTTATGAACTTTTTGCATAAAACTGAAAAAAAAAATTGAACTTGTGATTTATGGCTTGGATGATTAGATGAGAAATCATGCAATTGCTAAGGAAGTTTCTTCCCCCTCCCCTTCTCTTTAAAAGTGTTCTCTAACATCAAAACTACTTATACAGTTCCCAGTTGAATGAAAGAGCCACTTAACAAGAGAACACTGTGCAAATAGGTAAGGGTCCCTAACTCTGCATGCAACAGAGATATATTGTTCTGGCTTAAAACAAAAAATGTGCCTCCAAGAGTGTATTTCTTGAATGATTCCAATGTCAGCTGTATCAAGCTCAGGCTAACCCTACATTCTTTCAAGAGAAATTTTTGACTTGGTTTGATTAAGGTTTGAACCAGGCCGTCTATTTTTAAATGCTATTGTAACTACACAAAACTTGAGTTGCATGCATACAGTGCTTTTTGCACTTTTGAAAATTCTCTTGGAAATCATTTTCCAGAGAGGTATCAGAGATGGAGAGAAGAATGTGGTGAAGGACTTCAGATGGGTGCATTTGTAGCAGAAGAGTAGGTCAACAGTTGCCTCAGGTTTTGGGTCACCTGTCAGGGTCTGCCCACCAGAAATAGGGGGGGCCAGAGTCCATTTTGGGAGGGAGCTGAGGAGTGTTAAGGGATGAAATAGGTTCCATCTGTGCTGCCTACTCCCATTTTACTTGTGAAATCTCCCATACTTTCCAAATTGCAAAGAAGCTCACATTTTGGGGGACCTATCTTTGGTCCAGCTCTCACAGCCATACATTACTCTGGAAAAAACATAGCTTTGAACTGTGGTGCTGGAGAAGATGCTTAAGAGTCCCCTGGACTGCTAGGAGGTCAAACCAGTCAATCTGAAAGGAAATCAACCCTGATTGCTCATTGGAAGGATTGATAATGAAGCTCAAGCTCAGATACTTTGGTCACCTAATGCGAAGAGAGGAATCCTTGGAAAAGACCCTGATGCTGGAAAAGATTGAAGGCAAAAGGAGAAGAGGATGGCAGAGGATGAGATGGTTAGATAGTATCACTGAAGCAATGAGCATGAAACTGAGCGAACTCAGGGAGGCAGTGAAGGACAGGAAGACCTGGCGCGATATGGTTCATGGGGTCATGAAGAGTCGGACATGACTTAACGACTGAACAACAAAAAATCTGCTCTGGACTGCTGCATGCCACAAAAGGACTCCTAGTGGATAGTCTGTTACCCTAAGGTGCCATTTTTTATCCCAGATTTATTAACAGCATAGAGGTTGAACTCAAACAACATAATTCAAACCATCTCCACTCAGATGTACAATTAGGCCATCTAGTATCAATCACGTGACTGTCTTCATGTTTAACACTAAACCATTATGTCATTAGCCTGTTTGTGACTTCATGTGTTATAAAAACCCAAACACTGTTCTGTAAGACATGGTTTATTCCCTAATGTATTGTAAAAAATTATTCAACAATCTATGGATAACCAAACCATGGCTTAACAGGATGTACAAATCAGGATATTGTCTTTTAGATTCATTTATCTCAGATCATTTGAAGAGATCTTTCACACTGCAGGAAATAATGGCTTACAGTATTCAGTGGAATAATCCATAAACTCTAGATATCCTGGTCATTCAGATTAGCATCTGAAGCAAAATATTTCAGGTAGACTTAAAGAACTGGGTCCAAGCTTCACCTTAATTATGCTCACTGACTAATTTATATATAAATCTATCGGTTGTTCTATGTATATGTAACACGAAAGGCATAAACCATACTTGGCAAACAATAATGGTTGAGTTCACAAGCATGAGTTGTAACTCAGTAAGGTAAAAAAGTGCCATTAGGATCTTTTTAATAGCACAGTTGAGGCAGTTCAGTTCAAAGATGGGCACTGAAGCTCTCTGCTTCATCCAGAAAAGTAAATCACAAAAGCAGTTTAGACATCATCATGAGAAAGTACAATTTGCTTGGCCTTTGCTTGTATAATGAATAAGATAACTTGTGTCCACTTGCTGGGGAACCAAGTGAACAGTCTGGGCATTCTGGCATTAAAGTGCATCAATGTTTCCTTGTAGCATTTTATTGGCTTTGCCATTTGTGTTCAAGGCATTTAATATATGTTGCAGAGTGATGGATGGGTGCTGTCTACCAATGGCCCTTTCCAAATTAATTTTTCGGAACAAAATGTTTCACTCTGCTGATTCTGGAAATGAGTAGGTGGGTTTTCCATCAGCGATCACCAGGTTGTGTCTTAAGCAACAAAGGATATCAAAATTCTTCTCCATGTGGACATGTGTCAGTCTTGCATGCCGGACCAGGGAAAGGACAAGTACTATTGATTTACTTGGCCTGGTCAAAATGTCTATGCAAGTCATTCATCATCTTGCATCTGAATTAGTTTCCGCACCTAAGAGAAAGAAAATGCTCCAGACTACCAGTTCTTTACTCAGTGGGAATGATGGGGACTGGTCACAATTTTTTCCCCTTAAAAAACAATACAATACTTCACTTAATCAAATGTTGATTAGCATGGTGTAACCACCATATGGAAAGCACATTCCCGTAACACTAACATCAGTTTTTATTTCATTCAGATCATTAGAGAAAGTCTTTGGAAAATCTGCTGTGAATAGATTTTGGAAATTTACAGGAGAAAAATGCTTACATCAAACATATGTTAAGTCCGTATGAGACTGATATTGGTTGTGACAGGAAGCTCTGTTTCAGTTCAGCCAGTCCAGCAGTAGTACTTGAATGATAAAAAAAAAAAAAAGTGCTGAAGAGTGGAAATATTATAATCTTTACAACTGAACTCATGTAAGGAGTTTTCAACTTCACTGATAAACTTTAACTTTATGGGGGGTATGTCTGAAAAAAATACAATAAATCTATAGTTTGTGTAATCTAACTGGAGGGAACCCATAGTCATATTTGCTTTGCCTTGAGCTGCAGATCTACATTGTTCTGCATACACATGATACGGGGTTCATATCAGGCAAAGCCACAATGTGGTTTCTTTGATCTTGTTTTCTGATCAAGCCTTTTAGTTTGTAAATCATAAGTTATGGCTTCACAGGACTGGCCGACCTAGCCAGTCGTGCCTAATTTAATAAACCATGGTTAAATGTGACATGAACCACAACTTAAAATGGAATGTGGGTGAACCCAATGCAAAGCATCCCTTTTTTTTGAGATCTCCAGGGCTGTTGAGGCATCAGTTTTACATGCAGAATCCTTGAGCATCATTGGTTGGTAGGCTTTGAAAGCTACAAAATATATTGTATCCTTTGATCTCCTCTCTAAACAAATGCCGTTTCAGTCGTTCAAAAATATTTCTTTCGTCTTTTTCCCACTGTATTACATCTTGAACAATAGAAAGAGAATACATATACCACCTCAAGGAAGGAAGGAAGGAAGGAAGGAAGGAAGGAAGGAAGGAAGGAAGGAGGGAGGGAGGGAGGGAGGGAGGGAGGGAGGGAGGGAGGGAGGGAAGGAAGGAAGGAAGGAAGGAAGGAAGGAAGGAAGGAAGGAAGGAAGGAAGGAAGGAAGGAAGGAAGGAAGGAAGGAAGGAGCTAGCAAGCAAGTTAATCATGAGAACAGTGTGTCAATGATTGATACTTTTAGTATGAATTCTCTTCCGAATTGATTTTATGCCTTGGAATTACTGTACAAGAAACAAGTTTTAGTAAATGAGTTAAATTAAGGGTTAGAACTTTATTTAGTTTTTAATCTGATCTGCCCCATAGTTAACCTTTTAGCTGGAGTAAATATACTTGCTACCCAGCCTCCTATCCTGTTGTTCACTTTCTAAGGTGATTTCAGCCAAGCTTTAAAATGTGTACTGAGAGAGCTGCTCTTCCCCAGTGCATGAACTCTGCCTGTTATTTTTCTAGTATTGGATTCTCAGCAATAAACCACTTTCTATGATCATGGAGGGATGATTTAATTATTTTTAGCCATTGTCAGACCTGCATGCTTGTTTTGGAAACCTCCTTGCTGATGGGGTGTGTTTTAAAGTACTTGTGTGTGCGCGTCTCTATATCTATATTTGTATGAAAGCTGCCTCGATCAATTTGTCTAATCTGGGAACTGAAATTGCAGCATCAGAAAGGGCTAGCTGAACTGTTCCTCAGATGGCTTCTTTTCAACTGATTGGGTTTACTTCCCACAAAGAGAAAAATGGACAGTGAAAAGCAATTTCAGACAGAAATTAATGAGCAGGAGATTGTTCAGCCCTGCAGCATGAACTCGCCCCTGCTCACCTTAGGACATGCCAGCCATCCGCTTCTGACACATAGGCTGAGACCATTGTACCTAGTTTGGCCCTGACAAAAAGGAGACCTGAAAAGTATGAATATATACTTCTAGAAAGGCATAGGGAAGAGGATCCAAATGGCAATGAAAGAGTTCCTTTAGGGTTCAACAAAGAAAATAGTCATTCAAGAGGGATTAACCATCGACGAAATCCTAAGTAATATAGAGGAAGCAGAGGTTAAAAAAAATAAATCCCCATGGAAAGGATTAACACAAATAAGTTGACATCGTTTAGTCATATGGCATTTCTGCAGTCCCATTATTATGTGAACAGCTTGGTTTGTGCTGTGTAAGCTGTAATTGAGGTGAAGGAAAATGTCCTATGACAAAATCTCACCACTGCACAAGTGATGTCAGGCTGATAAAATGTTTAGTGGACTTACTGGGAATCAGCACCGGAGTGAACTCATCCAAAAAAGTAGGATTCTTAAGCATTAGATTGCATGGATCAAACATGAGATGAGAGGTGGGGGGGAGAGAGTCATGGAAAGGAAAAAATCTATTTCATATAATTTTTGGTAAATAAATATTGAAAAACATTAGATTCTGTTCTTGGAAATTTCCAAAGTGCTATTTTCTCTGTCCTCACATCCCTCGATTATAAAAAATATGTTAAAACAGGTGTTTATTAAATATTTTGGCAGTGTTGAACTTTTTTTGTGTGCCTTTGAGTTAGTGTTGACTCACGGCAACTGCCTATACTAGTCCCTACAGTTTTTTTGGCAAGATTTTCGGAAGTGGTTTGCCATTGCCTCCTTCCTAGGGCTGAGAGAGAGGGACTGGCCCAAGGTCACCCAGCTGGCTTTGTGCCTCAGGCAGGACTAGAACTCATGGTCTCCTGGCTTTTAGCCTGGTGCCTTAACCACTCCACCAAACTGGCTCTCATTGAACAATACCTCCCCTTTTCTTTACTGTTTTAGCACACCCTGAAACATTAAATTTCTATTCCATTCTATGTGGGTGTTGACTCACCTCTGACTTCCATTGTCCTTCTCAGCTAAATCTGATTGGTGTCACAATCTAAAGTAGGTATTCTTAATATCTGCATATTAGTGGGATCATCCTCAATCAAGTTTCTATCCTTTGTTCTAAATGTCGTCATTATCATGTAACTAAATATAATATATCATATAACTAAATCTTACTTTGTTTGTTTAGTAAGGTCAGATCCAGATTAGGGGTGACTTCACAAATCACGTTGAGCCAGGATGTACTTAATTACAGCTTGATGTATAAACCATATATGGTTGGCTTCATGCATTGCGCTAACAAACTTAACAAATTCTATTGGCCTAATCCAAATAAACTACATTGGGATTGATTCAATCAGGCTATTGTCACACTAAGAGAGGAGTTGAAATAATGGAAATTGCATTAATCATAACTGCTTTAAAACCTACTGGTCTAGATATGAATAAGTTTGATCTATTTTATTTTCTGCCTGGCTGAAGAAGAGTATCAGTGAAGAGGTAAAAAATGAAGCAAATGCAGAACTGGATTAAGGCCAATGGATGCCCTAAGCACAGCCCAACAAGGGTGCCCCTTGGCCCTTCCATTGCTTAACTTAAAAAACATTAAGACCCAATAAATGCTTAAAAAGCATTAAAAAATTATTTAAAAAAAGACTAAATAAATGCTGAAGATGAAATTCAGTATTAAAAATTCAGTTTGCTTCCAGGCTATCCCCTAGGCCAGACTTCAGAACTATATTAAACATATTTATTTATTTATTTAACACTAAATAGCAGGAAGCAAATTAAGCAAATTATTTACTTATAATTAGGGCAGCAAAAAAAAAAAATGCAAATTTTCAAAACTTTTTAATGCCTTTTTAAAATAAATTGTTGTAAAGGAAAAATGCAAATCAAAGATTTATTAAAAACTATTTTTAATCACCCTCCCCAAAATTATAAGGCAAAATAAATTAAGGGGAAAAAACTCTGCCCCCTTCCCTTGGTGCCCTAAGCACTTATTTTGCTTAACGGTTAATCCAGGGCTGGGCAAATGCCAACAGGAATCTTTAAAGATGAATATTTTCACAATAAGTGTCAATTTTCAATCCAGTTTCAAGCTGGATCCAGAGATAGCTGAGATAGGCAGGACGCAATTAGCCATAAGAAAGTTCTCTGCCTAAAAATCTGGAAATTTATTACAAGAGGAGGGGAGGGGAGGGGAGGAGAAAGGAGAGGAGAGGAGGGGAGGGGAGGGGAGGAGAAAGGAGGAGAGGAGAGGAGAAGGGGAGGGGAGAGGAGAGGAGAGGAGAGGAGAGGAGAGGAGAGGAGAGGAGAGGAGAGGAGAGGAGAGGAGAGGAGAGGAGAGGAGAGGAGAGGAGAAAGCTAGATGGATCTATACTCAAAATAGAGTTAGTTGAATCAATACTGGGGTACAAGGCAACTTCATAGTTCATCTGAACAAAGCGGTGAGAGAACATGGAGAGGAAAAAGTTCTGCTTGTCTTAATCATACAGCTTCAATTTGTGGCTGCATCTTCTGATCTGCATTTCAATCCCCGGCTTGCCTCATTTTTATCCATTGTGCTAAATATGATCTAACAGATGGCTTTGGCGGTTCCAGCCGTGCCTCCGACCAGCCATAATTAACCTTTCCATCTGACAGATGATATGCTGTACCTGCATCCATTTTTTACATGTCAGCTTGGTTAATTATGGAAGTCTTCATTTTGGGAACTATTCAAAAGAATCATGGATTCCTCAATGACAGGGATTCTTTAAACACACACACATACACACACACACACAGCCAAACATCACACCCTTTTAGTGGTTCCTCCTCAACAGACATTCATCATTAATTAATTCTGCTCCATTAATTATAAGCACCCACATTTTCCTTGTTTTTTTTTTTTTTTTAATGCTAGGAGGTCCTCCTATATCTGAGATGCAGAATTGAGTAATGGTATAACTCTTATAACTCCTGGTACTTTTAATGGAGAGGTTAAATGGTATTGCAGGTAAGACAAGGGGTGGGATCCTTGTAAGGTATTGACTAGTTGCTTCCCTGAAATGCTGCAGTTCATGATAAGGAAGGGATTTTGAAACTCGCTTGGAAATCAAGACAAAGCCAACTGCTTTCCTGCAGCAATGTTTAATGACGCTACAAATATGAACGCTGCATTTCTTTAAATGCCTATATCATTTCTGAAAATCTTGAACTCGGCAGCTAGATACTATGCTAACACAGAAGCATTCAAGGGAAACTTTTTTAAAGAATGCATTTGGTATTTACCTCTTGAGCCTGCAATTACGTTCTCCAGAGAACCGTGTAGCTAGATGCTCGGTTTTTTGGCCTCCAATGACCTTAATGAACTGCTAGATTTACAGGTGATAATCTTCAAGTTCTCTTCATTACTGTTTAATACCGAAGACAGGAGCAGGAGGATATAGTGGAAATCACACTTGTTATTATCCCAATCAATGGTGATGGTAACTGGAAAGGCGCAATGTAATCTTCCAAAGGACTCTGTGCTGATGAAAGCTCTATCTTAGCAAATGGGCCTTCATTGTAACAATGTTCCACAACCACTTTTCCCTACAGGGCTACATGACAGCCACTCATTGATACAAATGAAAGTAAAAGAGTAATACCAGCCCTAGCCTTGGGCAAAGTGGAGCAACTGTCTCAGACAGCCAATACTGGGGTTAGGGTTTTTTTTTCTGAGCACCCAGATTCTTCTCACCTCTTAGAAGATGGAACTGTGTATTGCCTCTTTTTCCTTCAAGAGCCTTGCAGTTATCCAGATATTTTTTCTTGCTAGATTTAGAGCAGGATTCAGTTGACAGTTGAGTTGGCTTTCCGTATGTGGAATAGAACAGAGCTATCATCTTATCCCTGAGAGCCAGTTTGCTGTAGTGGTGAAGGCACCAGGCTAGAAACCAGGAGATTGTGAGTTCTAGTCCCACCTTAGGTGCAAAAGCCAGCTGGGTAACTTTGAGCCAGTCACTCTTTCTCAGCCCTAGGAAGGAGGCAATGGAGAGAACCAGTTTGGTGGAGCTGTTAAGGCACCAGGCTAGAAATCAGAAGACTGTGAGTTCTAGTCCCGCCATAGGCACAAAGCCAGCTGGGTGACCCTGGGCCAGTCCCTCTCTCTCAGCCCTAGGAAGGGGGCAAGGGCAAACCACTTCTGAAAACCCTTGCCAAGAAAACTGCAGAGACTTGTCCAGGCAGTCACCAGGAGTCAAGACTGACTCTAAGGCACCAAATCATCTCCTCCTCCTCCTCCTCCTCCTCCTCCTTCTTCTTCATCATCATCATCATCTTGTCCCACTGCCCCCTCCCAGGTAACTAAATTCCCTGTTATTTAATAATCTTATTTTATGGAATGATAATTATCATAGAATTGGACTATATAATTAAAGCTAGCAGTGTCCACAGGGGTTGGGTCAAAAAAGAAAAGATGGTGGTCAATGTTGCAGTCATGTAGGGGTCAGGCTTTGATTGCACTGGCGTGACCATGCCTTTGGTGAACCTTCCCCAGAGGACGCCACTGATTTTAGCCTTTTTGAATGCTTTATTTCCCCCTCCTCTTTATATTCAGACTCTTTTCCATATGGAAACTTCAGCTGATGATGTGTTGACCTGATGTTGATCCTCTTGTGGACAAGTTCTCATTCGGCCATTGAATCCTTGCTGAGAAGGTAGGCAGCACTCTGAAGTGTTGCTCACTGCTATAAAGATGAAACAGCAGTTAATTAGGACACTCAGTTTACATATAAATAGTGTTAGAATTTGGTGCTTAACACAAATTCAGTGAGTATTGAAAAAATGATACAGCCAGCTAGTGAGGTAAGGGGGAGGAAGGCCTGCAAACTTTTTCCGTCACAATGCCAGTATTATGGAACTCTTTCCCCCTTGAAATCTGATCACCTTCCACCTTGTTTAGGACAGAATTGCTGAAGAAGGCTTTTGATTCATTAATGGCATCATCCATTTTGCTCGGTTACTTGGTTGGTTGTTTTTATGATTTTTATGGTTGTTTATTTAATATGCATTGTACCGTGAACATTTTATTGGCATGCGTGCAGCCCACTGAAAGTCTCTTGATTGCAGCAGATAAATAAATAAATAAGTCGGGGAAGAATGTGCCAAGAGTTACTCGGAGTCATCAGAAAAACAATAGGGATGTGATACAGAGGAATGTTCAGTTTGCTAACTGAACCACCCCAGGATTTCTGAACATGTGTGATTCAGGAGTGACTATTAGACTTATTTGCTTCTTACGGAAATTGTGAATGCTTTACCTGCCTACCCTCTGCCAGTCTTCAGGAAGTAGATATACTGAAAAGATTCTCAAGCCAGGGAAAGAGAAGCAAAGTGAACTTAGAAGCCCAGTTCGATCTATGTCTACGTGAGGAAGTGAAGCTGGGGTTATTGTCTGCGCTTGGGGAAATCAGCTTGTACACTTTCTTCTAGATCACCTCTTCTGCCCACACCCATTTTTGCAGTACAGTTCCTGGCAAACCATTTGATGGCCACATATAACCCTTGCTATATATATAAATAAAGTGGCTTATACTGTATCAATGTTTTAATAGTCATTTGAGTGATAGGACTTTTTCCTCCCTTTATCTTACAATGATAGCAACCTAAGAATGGTTGAACACCACATTTGTGGGTCTTTGGGTCTCTGAAGTCAGTTGCTGAAGATTGCTACTCTTTACAACCTTCCTCATCTCTGCTTCTCTTGGCCTACTGAAATATTAAGTGTGCTCATTTAACAAGGTATATGCATTAGAGAATCAATAATGGCAGAATAGATGGGGCCCAGTGTGCTGGCATGACCTCAATGACAAAGATGTTTAGAGTTGGGTCATTTATTACAGAATTACAAAGAAATGTAATACTGAATAATGAATGGCTCTTCTGAGACTGGTTATCATGAGCATTATTGTGGAGGGGAGGAGAAAAAGGAATATTCATGTGTCATTACTCCCCCCACCAAGTCTTACCGTGAAGTAAAAATTGCACACATTATAATAAGAGGACCATAAAAATCACACTTGGTTAATAATCAAGAAAGAAAGGTGTCTCAAACTCTCATCTGCCAGGCATTCCCCATTTTTCAACTGTCTTGACAGTAGGTGACCTTATTCTTAACATTCTGACCATGGATAGCACAGCGATAGATTGCCCTTCATTACTTCAGCCTTCATTGATTTCCTAATGCATATGCCCAATGTTAATAAATAAAGCCATTTCTCCAGCAAAACCACAGAAGGCAGTTCTGAGTTCTCTGCTTTGTTGGTTTGTGTTTTTGTTTTGTTTAGTTTAGTTTTGTAAAGAACAATTATTTTGTGTTGTCCCCGAGCTGGTGTTTAGAAATGGATGTGCTGTGTAAGTCATTTGGCTATAAAATAAGTGGCCAAACGGAAGGTAAACAGTTGTTCAAAGCATGCACCTACGTACTCAAATTGTAAGGATGGATAATTCCTTAGTGGTGCATTTCTCTGATTTAGGATGAAGAATGGGCAGGTTTCTCCTCCCCTCCCCACCTTACCTTGAGCTATGCTCTTGGAAAATTCTAAAAACCAGTACTGGGTTTCAGTAGCACCTTGCCAAACTCTTGCACTGAACCATCCAAGGACTCTAGTTATTCTTCCTCTAAACTAGCACCAAAATCCTAACTTGCTATTTTTTCCAAAACTCCCTCCTTTCCACCATATCCCTCACCTGATTTCTGCTTGTAGTAGCCAAACAGGAAGGGTAACAATGATAAAGAAAGCTCTACTCTTCTTTTCCTTTAACTTTGCATTGTTTCAGTAGAAGAGAATCTCTGTAGCTCAGGGCTGAACTTGGGAGTCCTTGGTGCTCTCTGAGCTTGGTTGTTTGCTTGCAGATGTTTCATTACCCAACTAAGTAGCATTATCAGCAGTGCAAGCAAACAACCGAGCTCAGAGAGCACCAAGGACTCCACAGTGTGCGTTGTTTTGCAGATCATCCAGGAGAGGTAGATTTTTTTTTAAAGTAGACTTTCCAAGCGTTATATAACAGAACTAATGACAACTGAATTTAAGAGACACAAATGCAAAGTTATTTACCTCCAAAAAAGTAATCCTATGTAGAGGTATAGAATGGGGGATACCTGATTTGTATGAAAGGTATCACAGATTTGCAACTGATCAAAAGCTGAATATGAGTTAGCAGTCTCATGTATCTGCAGAAAAGGTGGATTCAAGCTACATTCTAAATATATTCTGTACCAGTCCAATTCCTCCTGTGTCCAGCTCTGAGTACCACACTTTAATAATAATTCAGACAAACCTAGTTCAACAAATGTGGAAGGAAAGAGTAGAAAAGGACAACTAGTAGCAAGGTGGATGGACTGTTATAGTGGTGATGATTGCACGGTTGGAAGACTGGAAGACCAGGTTAGGAACAGATCATCTTGCAGAAATTCTAATTATGTGGTCTCTAAGAGTTGACACCAACTTGATAGCACATAATCAATCCATCAATTAACAAAAGCAATGAAGATGATCAAGAGAGTGAAACATAGATGATGGGGGAAAGAGGGACCAGGTTAGAGTAGACTTGAAAAATGAGGCCTGAGAGAGAAGATATGATAGCGTTCTTCAAATATCTGAAGAGGGTTCACACAGTAGAAGGCAAGTTCCTCTTCTTTTGCATTTCAAAATGCAGGAGGAAACAAAATAATTAATGATAAGGAATTCCTGTTTGGGTTGCCTTGGACGAAAACACTGCAACAGCTCTTTAGACAGGAGGCAATATGTTCACAGCCACAACTATTTTGACTTAGCTCATATATCTCAAATTGCGTTGACTTTCCATCGTTCAAAATTATACTCTAACTTCTTTAGGAGAAAAAAATTATTTCAGTTCTCTTCTTTAAACACATAGCAACATATTATTTAATAAAATGGATTAAACCTACTGGTATTTTTGCATAGCACACACAATAATGATATTAAACTGGGTAAAGACATATTGAAAACAAGGTAGTTAATAATGATATCTAATTAGAAGTTGTGTTGAAAAATCAACTACATTAGTTGTAATGGGGAAAAATGCCACAGAATGCTAGATTTTTTCCTCTTAAGTTAACATTCTAAACTTTAATGGATGCCTTAATTAGGCTTCATTATTGATGCACACATTTTGGAAATAAAATCCACTTGTGTACAGTCATCTACTGCCAAATCTATTAAAAAAGGGAGTCTTATTATATCTGAAGGACAAAGTATTAGATTAAAAAAAAGTAGCTCCCCCCAGGGGCATATGTTAAAAAATGCGTATTCAGAAGTGATAAAAGCATGTGGGGACTGAAAAAGATTGGCTTAATGGATACTGCACAAAAATTGACAATGAATATGAAATATATTTGCTCACAAAAGAGGTTATTTTTGCTGTATGGTTTTTGTCCAAATTGCACTTTCAGATACTAATTACATGGAAGAACACATGTAGCCCAGGTCCAGGTTCATGTTACATATTCACAATTCTAGAAAGGTTTGTTTTTTAGGTTGTTTTTGGTGGATCTGCTATGCATCAGATATCAGGATTCTTCACATGATTGTCAACATTCACTTCTGTATATTGTATGTGAGGATACATTCATCTTGGGACATCCATTAAATTCGTTTGTGTGGTCTTCATTATCCTCTAGCCATAACATCTCTCCATATATCTCATGAGCTGAGATCACTGGGGAAACATAACTAGACCCTAGTTATTTGGCAGCATTGTCAAAGGATGTGACATATAACTGCCAGCCTAGATGTATGAATTGGATGTGACTTCTAAAAGAGGAGAAGAGATGGGAGATGGAAAATAAAGATGTGAAGGAATGGATAAAATGAACTCATGCCTTCTCTGGATCCCAGTCTAGACAAAAAAATCTAAGTTGGATTTCTACATTTCATTAATAACAGAATTGGTTGGTGATTTTACTCCTATGAATCCAGCCATTGTTCTCACTGCTAATCCCCATAAACTGGGAATTTTGTTGTAGACAAAGAATCCTTACAAATCTTACTTTTCTCCTGCCTTAAGGTATAGCAAATTTTGTCCTCTGAATTTTTTTTTAAAAAACAGCCCAATAGTTTGTCACTTACGGTTCTGTCTCTTTTTGAGTTACGTGAAAATAATTTTGCTAATTTGCCAGCTGGCACCAAATGCATCATGCTTTATCAGTTCATCCTGAGCACACATGCCCCAACGTGTTAGATTGCAATTGTGAATATTGCAACATCTGCAGATTTGATTAGGCATTCTCTGTTTGAAAGGCTTTTATTGGTGTGGCACAATACGGCTTTCATTCACAGTGTGGCCACAAAAGAGGAGATCAAAATGCATTTATATTAAAAGAGAGAGAAATTATCTGAGCATCTGCCAAACAGGAATTGTCTTGTAGTTAAGAGGTAATATTTTTCCCTCTTAGTTGTAAAAACACTGCAAATGCATGTGATTTAAGCACTCTTTGTCCACCTACTAGTCAGTCACCAGAATTAAGTCTTCTAAAAATCTTGGTGTTGTTGAAATGATTTGCATAAGCTGTTTTTAAGATTATGGGTTGGAAGGAAGAAGAGAGAAAGAGAAAGAAAGGAAAGGTTCCTTGTAAGGCTGAACATTTATTTGCATTTGTTATAATTAGCATTCCATTCCATTTAATTCTTTTTGTTTTTTCCAACTATAGCATAAAGTTCTTATGATGCCAGGTATATGGCCAGCATTGTCAAAGGATGTGATATCTAGCTGAAAATTTAGATAGGAGAAGTGGCTAGTTGCAAGGTTTCTGGGGAGAGTAAGGGAATGCCTTGTTTGTCATTGTATCACCATATATCCCGTGGTCTGGAAGTTCCCTGTCTTCCCACAGTGCCCTTAAGTCCCAAGGGAGAGACCTCCTATGGGATTCAGGTGTAGAAAAATGGGCAGACAGGGAGGCTTCAGAGTGCTGAAAGATCCATAACCGGAAACAAATATCTGAGCACCTCACATCAGGGAAACTCACCATCATCTCTCTTCTCATTCAAAAGTACCCTGAAAATGAGGCTGAATAACTGAAGCCACTTTCAGAAGAAATTAAAACTCTTTGGAAACTTTGGAAGATCGGTGGTCTTATTGCAGTCATTCCTTGGGATCGGGAACCATGCTGAATCT
Source organism: Liasis olivaceus (assembly GCA_030867105.1). NCBI lineage: Eukaryota > Metazoa > Chordata > Lepidosauria > Squamata > Pythonidae > Liasis > Liasis olivaceus. The sequence continues at coordinate 18,202,328 of CM061361.1, forward strand.
AGCTGGAAAACCTTGGGAGAAAATTAGCCCTCTAAACTCTATTTCTAATGTAAATGATTATGACATTAAAGGAAAAAAAAGTTCCTCAGGATAATATCTTTCTTGAGGTTTTTCAGGAACAACAAGTTCAACCTGCACAGCGTTGTATAAATAGCACTCTTGTTTACCTGGTTTTCACACTATCCCTGTTGCAACATCAAACTAGGTTGTTATATCTCCACTTCTGATTGTTTGTGCCTACAAGTCAGTCTTGACTCCTGGTGACTGTCTAGATTTTTATTGGCAAGATTTGCCTCCTTTCTAGGGCTGAGAGAAAGGGACTGGCCCAAGGTCACCCAGCTGGCTTCATGCCTAAGGCAGGACTAGAACTGATGATCTTCTGGTTTCTAGCCTGCTGCCTTAACCACCATTGTACACCAAAATGGCTTTTAGGTCTCCACTCGCCAATGCAAACCACATGATTAAAGGTGAAATGACTGTCTAGGAGTTCAACTCTCAGATAGACTTGAATGCTGTTTCCAATAGACACAACCTTAATACCCTTTCAGTTAGTTTGTATGATGTATGCCTCATATTGAAACCAGTAATCTTGTATTATTTTAAGTTCAAAATAACTTTACATTCTGTTATGGAGCTCAAGTTCTCACTTCTGTCTACTAATGCAGAATAATGGAAAATAATTAACTTGAAATTAAGTGTTCGGTTTTTATGGTGTTACAGCAGAGTTCTAATGTGAATTTCAAAAGATATTCTAAGTGCATGCATAAATCAATTAAATACAAAGAATAAATTATAACTACTTGAGAAAGTAATATATTTATTGGATAAAAGACTGGTTCATAAAACTGAGCCCTATTATGATCTAATGTGCACACAACACTTTACAGTGGAAATGAAGAAAATTTTCTTTCTGTGAAGAAAGATTCCAGCTCTCTCCCCCAACCCATATCTGTGAATACATATTTCTCGGCCTATTCTTTTTTAAATCCCTTTTGAGTGAAAAGAAGGGAGAAAAAGATGTTCTTGAAAGACCTTCTTCCTTTACTACATGTAGACACTAGTATCATCCATCATCATCATCATCATCATCATCATCATCATCATCATCATCATCAAATCCCATATTTTTTTCCTAACACTTCTTCTTAAAATTTGTCTTCGGAAGAGAATTTTAGTGAAATGCCCAAGGACGGAATGTGATATTCTTGTCCTTACACAGGGTCCTTGGTGATAGTCAATAGCTCCCTATGGGAGATGGAGATACCAGCTGCCTACATCCTTCCTATGTAGAATGTCTACCTTGGATCCAGCAATTTGGGGCAACTGTCACTCTATCTCCAATCTTAATGTTTGGAGTGGTGGAGAAGGTGAGCTGACCATTACAAAGATCTCTGGACAAGGCAGGTTATCTGGAACCCTGGTGATCTGGATTGCCCTCACATTTATACCAACAGCACCAGCACAGGCCCCTTCATTTGCTCTTCCTCTAAGGTGATATATACCATCTTCTGCCATCAGTGTTCCTCTGGATTCCTCATGGGACAAATGGGACGAACTTTGTGGAAAATAATTAATGGACACAAACTTGACATCAGGACTTAAAACAAAGACAAAATAGTATCAGAGTATTTCAACCTCCCAGGACATTCTATGTAGACTGCAAAGTTGCTGTTTTAGAAAAATGGGGCTTTAACTCTATCATGGGGCAGGGGACTACTGAAGTCACATACATCAAAAGGTTGCAGGCAATCTCAGAAAGTTTCAGCAAACCCACTGGGCTTTTAACACATGACAGTGGTTAATAGATAAGGCACTGATAATCTGTCTCACTGTAACCTACATTGGCATAACCATCCTGTCTTCTCCTTCCTCCTTCCTCACTCCAGTTTAAATCCTGCACTAATCTAGCCACTCAGTGCATCCATGAAGTGAACTGCATCTCACAAAAGCTGATGTCTTTTAGTCAAAAGTACCCATCGGAAAAGGTGCTACTAGACTGTTCCTGATTTTTTGCCACCATAGACCCAACAGCTTTCCTCTTACAAATTGAACATTGATTTCACTATACAGCATACAAGACTTGTTTTTGATATCCAGCGTTGGCTGAAATTGCTTGTAATGGCTCCTTTGCTTTGATTGTAAAGTTCCTGGAATTTTGTTTTCCTATTAATCTGGCCCACTGGGCCTAAGAATAGCTGAGTGTGACTGCCCTGTCTTTCACTGTACAATCATCGTTTTAGTCTGCAGCCTTCTAGATTGTCCATGCTTTAATTATATCCCATGGTGGAGTAATTCCTCCCATGAGTTTTTCTTTCTTTCTTTTTTTTTTCTGGAGTGGAAAAAATGAGCGGGGAAGGAGGCTTCAAATGGATGGAAAGATGAGTGGCAGAAAACAATAACACCATCTGTTGCATCAGTTGAAGGTGGATTGAACAGGAAGTTTGGAAGCCACAAACTAAGTATGAAGGTAAGGACTAGCTTTCTGCAAAATGTTTTGGATTATAAATCTGTCTCCCCTTAACACTGTTCATATTATGGGAGGTGGAAGCCAACATCACTTGGAGAACACAAGTTCTCTTTCCATGTCCTATACAGTTCCTTCTCTTTTCTCCTCCAATCATTTTTCTATTCCCTTATGACATTCATTTTTCTATTCCCTTATGACGTTCTCTATCCTTCTTCCCCATCTCTTGTTGCCTAGTATACACATCCTCTGATACTCTCAATCCTTTGAAGTACAATAACCAATTTAAAAAAATAAAAAAAGAATATGCATGCATACATAGATACATACATACATAGTACATACATATGTATTCATGTTAATCTGTTTGATATTTCAGATGGCAGAATTATTTCTGATTGGTGAGCATATTAGCCTAACATACTCAGCCATCTAACAGAAAAGACATACATAATTACATAGTGTGATTTGTGAAATAGTTCATACTGAAAAGAATGGGACTTTAGTTCCATCCTAATTGTTTTTCCTGCTGAGAGATTTGAATAGGAGCGTTCCTTTAATAAACAGGAGGGGAGTCCTAAACAATAGTAAATGCCAAGGTTACTGCTTTCATGTGTCCCTTTTCAAAAGCAAACAGAACAAAACCTAAAGGTCATTTTTTTTTTTTTAATGTGAACTACCTGGGTGGCTCTTTATTCTGTCTTTCTCCTCCCCCCCCCAAATTTTTTTTTGTTCCTGTTGTGACAATATGTGATGGCATAGAAAGGGCAGAGTGGACAAAGGGCTTATATCAGTATGACTTATACAATTTTCCCCCTAAAAAAAGCAAAAAATAGCCATGATAGTCTATCAGGAAAAGAAAAGAGAGGTAAACTATCTACTAGAAACAACTGAATTGCCATAAAAAAGTATGCAAGCTTTGGAGATTCCCCAGGTTTGTTAACACGTTCAGGAAGGTAGGAGAAAAAAATGGAGACAATCCAAAAATCGGACCTCATGGTTACACGATTTGGCCTGTTCCTGCTCTGCCAACGCAAGCCATTTCTCAACATGGGCAGCAGTAAAAGTATCTGCTGAAACCTATCATGATTCCTCCTTCATTCTGAACATTTTCTTAGAGAAAGTTGAGTATAAAGCAAGATACATTTCGAGCCAAAAATTATTATTTGGGAAAGTTGTGAACAAGAACGTGTATCTTACAATTCTATACAAAAACAGAAGTTGTAAGTCGTTATATGGTTTCATACAGAACTGATTCAGTTGAGAAAACATACATCATGCCTACATGCAGTGAGAAACAATACATTTCTCTGTGCATATATGTGCTTAATAGATTCACTTGGTCAGGACGACATGTCTTCATATCAATAGAAGGGAATGAATGAGAGTCAGTGTGAACCATTAAGAAGATGGATTAGGATTAAGGAGACCCCAGTTTAAATACACCCTCAGCCGTGGAAAGTTTAAGCAAGTCATTCCTTCTCAACCCAACCTGTCTTACGATGAATTCTTGTTATAGGGGAAAATGTACTGTGCACTATTTGGAGTAAAGCCATGATCTAGTTCTACTGGATAAATAAAATGGCCTAATAAAGTAAAATGAAATAACATCTAAGACAGTAAATAAATAAAAACACAACTGGGGGTTGAATTTCAGCCCTTCAAGTAGTCCAGATGAGAACCAAAAGGTACTAACACTACCTTTATTGTAAGGTTACAGTAACAGAATCTTGCAAGTTTGAAAGCACCTCTCTCCTTCCTTGCCTTTACTTTGTAAAGAAGTAGGGTGGGTCTCTTCTGAGACCCTTCCCATATCCCCATTCCTTCTGTGGGCTGAGATATCTCTTTTCTGTCTGGCCTCCTCCTGCTGTCTCCCAAGGTTATTCTCACAGCCCATGGCATCACCTTTTGCGTGCAAATGAATAAAGATGCAAAACTTAAAAATGAATTCCGGTGGCCCTAAGTCTGAATTTATACTAATCCATAAATTCTTTCAGGGAGCTTTTTAATAGTAAATTAAGCCATTTGCTCCTTTAGCTTAATGTGGTTGATGCTGACCGGCAGCCAGATCTCCTGGTAGAGCAGATGGAGATTCTGGGGACTGAATCCAGCAGCCTTCGCATACAAATAGTCTAAACCTAAACCACGGGTCTTTCCTGATTGAGCTGATGGCTTCACATTCTCTATTTCTTTTCTTTCCTCATTTGAAATCCTTCCTTAGTAAAGCAGAAAACCCATAAAAAAGTTGTGTTCCTTTGAAACAAGTTCGTCCATTCTGTTTTTCTTAGATAGCGTTTTTCAAGCACTTAAATATCTAAATCACTGTAAACCAGTTTGGGACTAATCAACACTGCGAATTTCATCTCATAGCTGTTGGAGTTGCCATAGTGAAAGTGTACTGTGTCACATTGAACTATTCAAGTTTAATATTAAATCAGAACACTAGATACTGAGTATTTAGAGATAGTATTTTTTTTTAATCTTTCTTCCTCCTCCTTCTCAAAGAAAACAATACTCAGAATCTTTCTTTGAATCAAGAAGACTGTAAACCTTTTAGCATGAAGGATTTTACAGTGTAGTCCACCATACTGATCAATGATGTCCAGGAATTACTTCATTCATAGCTGCAAGAACACACTGAAAACCCTAGTATTAACCAACATATTGAATTCATCTGAGATAAATATTATATATTTATTATTTGAAAGACATTTGTTTTATACATATGAACTAGCTGAAGTCTATCCCATCCCAAGTTCACAATTCTTCCTTGTCTGTGTGCGTCTGTGTGTGTATGTATGTGATATTTTCAGAATGACTAATGGATAATGGCTATTTCTGGTCCCCATTTTGCTTTTTGAATTCATGATACAACTTATGTAAATTGATTTACAGCCAGGTAGAAATTGTGGGTTTTACAGAAATTACCTAACTGAGATAGAGGGTTGACAGTCTGTAGATCAGAGATTCTATGCTGCATAGAATAGCTTGGGTTGAAACAGGACTTTGGTTACTTATGTGGCATACTCCCCCAAATATATAAATCTAACTGATACTGTCTTTATTATTAACATGGAATGTTTCATATGGCACAGGCATGATTAAGACTGGTATTCTAATCAGATGTGTAAACCACAATCCATTGCTGGATGAAAGCTATGGTGTCTGCAAGGTGTGGGGAAAAGAACTAGTGGTGAATGATAAAATGAACAGTTGATACAATCTCCTCCTTTATGGATGGTCTTCATGATGTTTCACCCACATATATAAGGGGGAGTGTTTGCACTGTGATCTCATAATGCTCATTTCATCACTTTGATGAAACTGCTGGATTCTGAGAATGCCTCTGATGAAGGCAGTGGCCAAGCACTTTTATATATGTTCCATGTATGTGCCCATGAAATCATTGGAAGTTGAGGTCAACATGAAGCTTTATCTTTATATACACACAGCCATCTTATGTACATAATTAAAAATGAGAGAGGGAATGAGAGGAGAAGGCAGAATGGTAAAGTGAATATGATAATCTCAATATTTAAGCCTGTGCTGTAGGAAGTCATTAGGGTAGACAAGTGAACTGTTGAAATCCTGTGCTGCTGAATGTCTGCGTTGAATCCTTTCGAATCCCTAATGGTTACATCTTTATTTCCTTCATTTCTTCCTTGTTAAACTATGCAAATACTTGCAGAGAAGTTGGACAAGATTAGGTTAGAAATAATAATAAAAACATTGTTTGCAAGGTTAATAAACAATTAACATACCACATACAAAAAAAAAAAAGATAAGTGAGTGATATATATATGCATGAGATATTCACACCAATAAAAGATCATTAAAACATTACAGCAAATTAAAATATAATTATAAGTTTTGGAATATTGAATGTAACTTTCCAAAAATTAATAAATTGAAACTAATTAAGCATAGACCTGTCCTCTCTCTGCCTATTCCCCTTTGCTCCCATTTAATTAGTCAATTCAGCCATTAACTGCAAAATGTTACTATTTTAATATTCACTTTCTTAAATTTGGTATGTTAGCTATCTCTATGCAGCTAGCAAGTATAGACGGTGAATCTGTGAAGTCCAATTTCTTTTCTCTATTTTGCAATTTTGTAAAACTAGACCCTCCCCCCCACAAAAAAAACACATTATTTTGTACCTTTTTTTCATTCTATCAATATATTCAAGTAATTTTCTTTTAATGTAATATGTTTGCAGGGACACCTTTCCCAAGCGTATGCAATTTTATACATACTATTATTCAGTATACACATTATAGCTATGCAAAACATTGTTTTGATGTGTCAAATTGAATTGGGTGCCTTTGAATTTAAAATTCAATATGCACGTGCAATATGCATTTGCACATGCACACCTTTTTTAAAAATTGAATCTATTATTCAAATCAATTCACTTCAACTCTCCTTCCACCCACCCACCCATCCATCCATCCATCCATCCATCCATCCATCACAGCATATAACTGCATTCCAGTTAGATACATTAGGGAAGTATCAGTTGGCTATATTCACATTAAAGTGGAAACAAACTAAATTTCTCTCTCCTCTTCCATGACTACTAGCAAAAATCAGGGTGTAGCTAGAATAGAATCTGACAGATGGTAGTAAGCAGGTTTTATCTAAAATTTGGATATTATTGCATTCTCGGAACTGTATAATAATACCACCTGGATGACAGTAAAATGATCTCACTAGCTGTGGAATTCAGTCATGACCAGTCTTCATCAGGATAGCTGTTATTTAGGTCAACCATAGGTCAGCTATAGCTACTGCCATTCTAGAAGAGCCTACCATGGAGCAATGAAAATGGTCATCATCTGTGATGAACTATGATTGTCATCTGGCCATTTAGGCCAGTACTGTTCACACTGACCAGCACACTAATGTTCCACAGTGTTTTGCTTTGATTTCTTCCTATCCCAGGCTGAAGATGCCCCAACTGAACTTGGGCCCTTCTGCTCTAGCACTGAGTTGTGGTTTCATTTCACAAAACCCTAAATCACCAAATTAGCTGAAATGCCTCTAATCTGACATCATGGTAGCTGGTGTGAGCTACCACGGCTGAAGACACAATAGTTATTCTAGGTATGAAGATAGCCATAATGATGTGGCTTCCTGACATGTTGCTTGCCTTTTCCTCCTTTGAAGAGTTGAGATTTGTACCCTTCATATTGAAGGGCAGGGTCTTTAGTTTAAAATAAGGTGTAGGCTGCCATTTCACCACTCATTATTTAAGCAAAGATGCTCTTGCAGCCCTTTGAAATCTCTAAATAATCAGAAGTCCTTGAGAAAAGAATACATAAAAAATATTGAAATAATAACAACAACAATGGACAGCAACAGTAATAATAGTGGGGAGATATTCTATCTGCAGATACAGTACTTGGCAGGCAAATTAAATTCATGGCAATTTGTTAAGGCAAAGAGAGAGAGAGGCATTAACAGTGTTTGAAAGGCAAAGTGATGGAACTTCCTCTTGCTGGATTCTCTTTGTTCTGCTCCCTGGTCTGCACCATGCATTGTAATATCACCATCAGAGAAAGTCATTTGCTATTGCACAGAGCAGATGATCTCTAACATGACAAAATGCCATTAGAGCTTCTGTACATATGATAAAGGAGGCATGTAGTGGGGGAGAAAGCTCTGTGTTTTCTCTTTTCTCTCTGAAACAAGGCTGCCCTCTACAGAACTGAAAACTCAGGAATTGGATGAGTTATTTCCTGCCCTTTCATCGTGAAGAAGGATGGAAATGCTGGAAATTCTTGTAAACGTTAGGTGAAGTATTGCACCAGTGTGTGTTGGTGTGTGTGAGCTATGTGACAGATTAACAGACCTAAGGAGGAATAGCTAGGCTAGAAGTACTTCCACAACATACTGATTGGGAGGGGTGCTTGCAAAAAGACCGGCACTAACACCAAAGCATGTATTGTATGCAGCAGGACAACACCTTGCTTCAACATCTAAGAAAAACTGCAGGTAAAGTATCTCAGGTGTTGGCTTTTAGGTTGGGACTTCCACTCTCCTAAATATTTGCAGCAGTGATGGGGAATCGGTGGTCCTCCCAATACTGATGAACAACAAATCCCAGGATCTTTGATAATGGCCATGTTGGTTGACACTGATGGGAGTTGGAATTCAGCAATATCTGGAAGGAAATAAGAAATAACTTGGAAAGGGGAGGAAAGTATATGTATCAGATTGTTTCAGAAAGAGGTACATTTCATTCCTCTGATGGAAGTTCAGGTTCTCACTGTTCTACCTACTATGCTAGAAGACTGCAGAGATCAAAGTCGCCCATCCAAGAAATAATTGAATCCCATCTAAGCTGTTGTAGTGAATTTGTTTAAATACATACTGAGTCAAAAGCAAAGGACCACCAGCTGGTTGCTGAGGAATCCCATATTTATTTCCATCATTTTTGAACAGTAGATGTTCAGATGTCTGAAGCAGTTTTCTGCCTCTGGCAAGCATAACAATTCCTTTGAGTCAAACTTGATTTTTGGTGACTACATGGAAACAAACAAGCAGTTTCCTTGGCAACATTGTGGAAGTGGTTTGCCACTGTCGTCTTTTAGGAGGTCTTTTTGACTTCCTAATCTACAATCCTGGTAGTCTCTGGAAATCTATAAGAAAAGAATTAACCAGACTCAGCTCTGCTTAACTTCCAAGCCCAGACTAAGCTGGCCATAGGCTGCTTAGCAAAATGGTTGGCCACCTATTAGATGCTTGGAAAGGCAGGTAGGACTTCAGTATGTCATATGCAACCCAGTGCTTGCAGACACTTCCTCTGTTTCTCATCTCCATATTCAGTTTTCCTTTTAGATTCCTTGAATTAAAGGAAGTGGATAGTTGCCATGCAACATGGCATTCATCAGCCTCAAGTTTCATCTTAGGTAGGCATCAGCTGTAGAGTCTTAGAAAATAAGAAAGGAATGGAGCTACACTGCATAGTTTATTTGGGACTCTTTCTCTCTTGCTCTCTCTCTCTTTGTTGTGTGTGTGTGTGTGTGTATGTGAGTAAGAAGAAAGAAAGGGAGAAACTAAGGAGTCAGGGCATATACTGGCAAGTTAGATTGGGTGGCAGACAGTAGCGTCAACAGTTTCTTATGATTAATGCATACCCTGGGGTGTTGTGCTCAGAAAGTTTCCTCCTATTATTGTGTATATCTGTGCAGTCAGTATGTAGGCATACCTGGTGGGCACCTAATGGGGATTCAACCACCTGGGGTCATGTTTAGGGAGCAGATTTTGCATCCCTACAATATTATCTCCTAATGAGACTCTCTTCAATTCCCAATAAGATAAATGAAGGCTAGTCAGTTGTGTGAAAGAAAATATAGGGGATCCCTTGGCGACATTCTGAGGACAGAACTCCAGAGGGCAGGGACCATGATAGAGAAGGCACAGCTTCTTAGTCCCACAAGATGACAACGTTTAATGACAGGACCTGGAGTGTCCCTTCTCTGCCTGGACTTAGCAGCTGAGTAGATACAAGGGAAGTCAGGTGCTCCCTCAAATAGCCAGCCTTATGTAGGGAGTAAAGAAGATGACCTTGAGGGAGATGGGCAAGATCCATTACCAAAGCAGTGAGGGAAAAACATATCTTACATCCAAAACAAGCAGAAAAGTAGTTTTAGCCTTCCCGTGGAGTTGATTTCTTGGCATGGTCTACCTAGTGGGGCTGATACCCTATGACGTGAAGTTAGTAGTTTGGTGATTGCTGGGAAAATAATGCAGGGAATATTTTTCTTTGAAAATTGTGCTTTCAGCCTCTTTCTCATTATAACTATGTGGAACTTGCTGAGAAAATCCAAGAAGAAAAATAGAGAAGGGAAATGAGGTATATCGCCTTATAAAAACCATATTATTACAGGATTATTTATAAAGTTTCAGCTGAATTTGCTTCTTAAAGACCTATTTGCAAGGGTTCTACTCATAAGATGCAAAAGAGACGTGTGGTGAGATGAGGTGAAGACGCGATGTATTATTAACAAGCCTCTGTTTCCATTGGTGAGTAGCTCAAATCTGAAATAGAAAAACACATCTCTTTTTACAGAGCTCTAATCTGAAATTTCTGTGCCTGACTCCAGAAACTCCATGGTACAGCTCAACAAACAAAAAGGAGGTGGAGAAGGAGGAGGAAAGAGAGAGGAGACCACAGGCCTGAAAACATTGTTGTAGCTATCACAAAAAAGAGAAAGATGACATCTGAAATCTCAAGACAAACAAATGAACAGAAATGTTGAATTTTTTTTAAAAGAAAATGTCATGTTAAATACAGGAAGCAGTTGAGTGGTTCCAAATTTATCTTGTCTGGTAAGTGTAGGATGTAGGACTTCCTTGCAGCTCTTCTAAGTTCAAATTCTTTCCCGGTGATACTGATTGGACAGATGGCTACTTAGAACACTCTTCATTAGGATTTTGGAATTTTGTATTGATATAAAATCTGGCTTTAGGGGAATCTTCCAGCCCATCCCCAATACCCCTAGATTGCACCACCAAAAGTTGGTGGCAAAAATCATCTCGTTTGTCCTGGTATTTTGTGGGGATAGGGGTGTTTTGGTATCTTTTGTTTGCTTACTCTAGCGTTCACATTTATGGGCTCCTTTGCATTTATAAAAGTATTGTAAGGTTGGGATGTGACTGCTCCATAAGCTTTTCCAGCCATTCCAAGGATTCCAAATTCATGCCCAGCTCTGAGAAGGATTCCCAATAAATAACTTGGATAATCAGGAGATTATCCTGCATTCAGTTTTGACAAACTTTTAGCAGAACAGCCTTTCAGTTTGTGTGATCAGTTAGCATACTTTTCTCTGATTCTCCCCAAGAACCCAAAGTCTTTGCAAACATAGCAGTATTCTTCCAAAAAAAAAAAAAAGAATAATAGAATTTCAATCCTCCTGCTTCCTCAAACACATAACCACTTTGTTTAATTTCCTTTCTGCCCTTTTGATTGTTTCTAGTATAACCTAAAGATCTTTTGGGCTGATGAAATGAATAATAAAAGGCAGTTCCTCCTGAAAAAGATTTAACAACAATGATAAGAATTTCCAATTTAATGCTATATGTATTGGTTTGAATATCCACAACTATTCCTTTACATCATCTGCAATGTTTTTCTGAGAAAAACTCTAGAGGTAAAATAAAAATGATTGGTGGAGGGAAGATTGTCATTCTCAAAGAATTTCTAGTTTGTTACACCGGCATTTCTTTAAAGAAATGGTCTCTAACTTTGCTTTTTTTGCTGAGGACTAAAGGGCAAAACAACCTGATCGTATGTGCCTTGCATGTTCTTAAGAGGACAGATGAACCAGGATGAAACTTTAGCCTATCCCCCAAATCCCCAAAGATTTCAACACCAAGGATCTTTGCTGTGGCAAGTATATATTAATGATATCTCCACCATAACAATGGTGGACGAAGCAATAAATTGCTAGTGTGGAAATCCTCTCTGTGAGGTCATTGCATGATCCCAACAGCAATAATGGCTGCCTTTAAGATGGACATTTTTCCAACCTGACTTCTTCTTACCATCCCCAATGTTGTGGAACTGACTTAGTGTCACCAACATTTAGTCATTTCTCTGCTAATAGCAACAGGACTAAAACTACATTAAGACTGTCCTTTCCAGCGAAAATACTAGAATGCATTGAGCTGCCTAGCTGTTCTAGAAGATGCTCAGCCAACAGGGAGAGATTCCTGATAGCAGTTTTAAGCAGATTTAACCCAACCCAATGGGAATTTTCCTTCTGAGAAGACGACTGGCTTCTAGAACTGAAAATTCACACCTTCGTTTATTTATTTTGTCTGTACATGAAACAATATCATTTAGATACAAAATCAAATCAGAGATCTTCTCTCCCATTTTATTTCGTTTTGATTTACTTTATGCTGGCCAGCCTCTGAGCTTCTGGGTTCATTGATTTGAAGATTGATGTGTTCTTAGACTTAAAACCTGAGCATAACAATGTAATTAGTTGGTGTCAGATTCTAAAGATCTATATTCTTAGGAATGTTGACAGATCCTTCTTTGTAATAGTGCCTTTCCTCTAAAATGAGGTTCCCCCCGATATCCAGATGCCCCCCATGCTACTGGCCTTCACCTGGATCTGCTCCCAGGTCTTTAGCAAGAGTGAGTGAAGCCCCCTTTGATTGTGTGGGTGTGTTTCTTTTTTCCATATTAGTCCAGTTTCTGTCATCTTGTCATCTTTTATTTCTCCCTCCCCCCTTTGTTTCTTATTGTATGTATATCTTTAATGTTTTTACTTGTGAGCTATTCAGAGTTCTTGGGAGTTAGGTAGCATATCGATTTAATAAACAAACCAACAAATGCAAGAATAATGAGTTTAAAACCCAGGGTCCTATTCCCAATGATTCAATGTCAAAAGAAAAATGTTAGGCACTGTAGAATTGGAAAGTGATGCTGATTTATATCCCATTTGACTTAGCAATGCTCTCTGAACCCTTTTGCCCTCTGTTCCAGGTTGTCTACTAGGACTTCACCTGGTAACTGTGATCTCTGGCGATCTGGGCTTTCTTTAATGCACACGTGCTTTCTTTATGTATAGTACTGTGTCTTCCAATTAAAATACTAAAATGTATTAAGCTACTTCTCTGCGGTTGCCCCCACCCTTTGGAATATTCTCCCCCCAGAGGTACAGTAGGCCTCTACCCTCCCAGATTTCTGGAAAGGATTAAAGACCTGGCTCTGCCAACTCTCATGGGGCGATACGAGTTCTAATCGTCCCTTGGGGTGGTTAGTGCCCTGACGATGCTCCCTGAGTTATTCGCCAATTCGCCATCATTCTTAGAATTTATTTCTGATTAACAGTGTTTTTGTATTGTATTTTAATTGATTTTACCTCTGCTATAAACCACCCAGAGTCATTTCAACGAGATGGGTGGTGACAAATTTGATAGATAGATAGATAGATAGATAGACAGACAGACAGACAGACAGACAGACAGATATAGAGTGGAGTCTAATGATTCCCCCAAACAGCAAAACAGATTCTTCATTTGACTTCCAGTGATTCGTTTTGTTTTGGAGGGGGAGCAATGTTGATGCCAAGCTTGTGGGCAGTCATGATTCTTATGTATTTCAGAACCAGAAGTAGTCACCTTAGTCGATTAGGCTATGCTGATGGCTTTGCAAAAGGTTTTATGCATTTCCAGGCAAAGACATTCTATTTCTATTCATTTTCATGACACTTCCGTCTGTTTGCCATTACTGTTTTCAAACACTGACTCTAATTTAAAGCTAGACATCCAAATACTGGTGACGGGCATAGATAGATGGTTGGTTCATATTTATTTTAGTAATGTTTTAAACACTGTGTGTCTTGGCCTAATGGACTGTCTCCCTCCCTGACACTTGACATTGAAATCACCTTCATTTAATAAAATAGAAATGGCAACACTATTTCCAGCAAAGGAGCTTTATTTGTATAGAACACATCTATTATAGTAAGGAATAATGGTCTGTGCATGCTTAGATCATCCTGGACTCTGGGGTCTTTTGCTTGGGTTTCCACACTACATATATTACAGCTGAGGTTATTGCTTATGGAAGATGAAATTTTGATGGGTAATATATACCAAGACTTAGCTTTATTGAAATTTAAACAAAGAAAGAAAGCTTTGCAACTTTGTCATGCATCTTTCCCCCAGTTCCACTGCTGTTTTCATCAGCTTAAAAGGGTGTCCAAAAGACTCAGATGGATGGATTTTATGGAATGTACATCAAGGGTACAAAATAATAATAATAAAAAAAATCCTAAATGCATATATAAAAATGACATCTTGCAGAGAAAATATTCCACTTAGACCCCAATAAATATTTCTGCTGGAATTAAGTGCAAGTGCAGGGAAATGTATTCTGATTAATGCATTTAAAAGATTTAAGAGGAGAAGCACTGGGGCCATCAAATAAATCTGAGATCCCTCTGGATATTGAAAAGAGATCCTTAAAGTTACAAAAGAAACTGGACTGAAAAGAACTCAATCACAGTAGAATTCTGCTGAGTACTATTTGATATCTAGCACATTCCTTAATATTTTGCCTCTCCAGAGGACTCTGAGGAGTCACTGTAGGTGAGTCGGGCAGCCATAGAAATTTGCTAAACAAATAAAAAAATAAACACCTCTGTTCCAAACCTTGAAGGATTGCTGTTAGACAGAAATAATGATATTAATCCAGATAGGCAAAGGGCCTGATTTTGTATTGGGCAACTATTATGCATATATTTTAATAGAATATTAACATTCAATTCTGACAACTCAAATCAGTTCAGAAAATCAAATGCAGAATCCCTTCCAAATTGTCAAAGCTATGTTCATTTGATTCGATCACTTGACTCTGCTTTGGAAAGTCTCCTGTGTCAGTCTCCAGATCCAAGTGAAATTAAATCTCCAATCCTGGGGCCGCACACATTTCTCGTGCATTAAAGCACTAATGGATGTTTTCAGGCAAGGCATCAGTCAGAAGATCCTTCATGCTTGCCTGCCCCAGATCTTAGAACTGATGGGCATGCTAAGGTTGATCCTGGAACTGGTATATTCTCACCACGGACTGGCCTCCTCTCCCTTTAGTGCCTTCTAGTTGCTTCCTTTCACTTCCTCACATGATCATGGATTCCATAACTGAACTACGCATAGTGCAGAAAAGTACTTCCTTTACTCTTTATCCAAAATCTCCTACTATCAGATCTCTCTAAATTCTCTTCTTTGTTATGTTTTAAGTAGACTCTTAAAATATATTTTTATTGGTTAGCTTTCCTGCCATAGCTGTCATGTCTATTCTGTGCCTGATTTTAGCTGCCAATGTCTGGGGTTTTTATATATCATTAACTGTATTTATTGCTCTTTGATTTACTGTCCTGATATAGTCGCTTGTGGTTTGTTTTGATTTTAAGTCAGTGTGGCGGTGGGACATCTTCTTCATCTTACGTACATCACCTATTCAGTTTCTACTCCAAACTGAACATTTTTTTTTTTGTCTGCGCTCAGTCATTACCCTGCAGTGACTGCCTGGACGAATCCTTGCATTTTTCATGCTTGGACGAGTCCTTGCAGTTTTCAAGGCAATTGTTTTTCGGAAGTGGTTTGCCAGAGCCTCCTTCCTAGAGCAGAGCCCAGCTGGCGAGCGCAGGAGGCGGGATTTCTGTTGCTTCGCGCCCTTTTCGGGCGAGCGCAGTTTCGCGCTTACTGGCAACTGGTCCTGTCTCTCTGTGCAAGGCGCTGCCAGCATTCTTCCTCCCACCGGAGTGAGAGTACCCATTTATCTACTCACGTGAGTTTTCGACCTGTTGGGTTGACAGGAGCTGCCGGGGGGGGGGGGGGGGGGAACAGGAGCTCACCCTGTTAACGCGAAGGCTGGACTCGAACCACCGAAGCGTCAGCCATTTCTGGCCGGCAACTTTCAGCGTCATTAAGCCACTGCGCCACCGCGCCCCCAAACTGAACATATTCACAAACATGTTTGCAAAATGCATAGGCAGCATTAGAATTCTATTTCTTTTCTATAGACTTGTTTAGAGAGTTTATATTTTGCAGATAACAGAGTCAACCCCCTAAGCCACACAGTTAAGTTTTAAAGCTGTTGCTCGAAAGCCAAGTTAATTTACCTAAAAGAGGATCTAGTCATTGAGATTTATTTTTAGAAAGCACTTAGCGTCATCTGAGGTTGCAATAAAAACCAATATATTTAACGATCATTTATGATTGGGGTGTGTGTGTGTGATATAGACTAAAGTGTTTAAAGTTGTGAGAATAAAAATGAATTAATAAGTGATGGTTTGCTGGTTCCAATTAAGAATCTATTAAAACAAGCTTTGTCTGTATTTAGTAACTGTTATCCAGATATGCATTTGACATTTTATATTCAGAAGTCATCCAGATGTATATTTGATATCTTATATTCATTTGACTGTAGTTTCTACTATGCTATTGGAAGTGATAACCAATAAGTAAAATAACCAAAAAGTAAAACCAATCTTCCATTAATTTGTAATACTTTTAAGAGCCATCTGATTACCAAATCCTGCAGCAGAGGCTTGTTTGCTTTTTGTAAAATCCTTGTCTAGTTTTTGAAGTAGCATTTAGTTATTCCCAGTTTTCAACATACCTTTGATCAAGTTTGCTGGATTCTTTCATTAAGAGACAAAGAAAAAGGGGAAAAAATCTCTCCCTACACCTGACCACTCTAATACGTCCACTGAGTCATTCTTTTTAACTGGAATTCACTCAAATGTTTCAGCTTTTCTTCATGAAGATTTTCCAAGCACCATATTATTTTAGCCTCTATGCTGCTTTTTTCTGGAAAAGGTGTGATCAAATACAAAGAGAGTATGTCAACTGTAATATTAGTGCTGTCTGCTCACTCAGTTTCTTGACAATATGTAACAAACAATTTGCCCTTTTTCGGTGCCACTGTAACTGACCTGGCATTATAACATCCCCATAAGTCATAATGATATTTATTTACTATATAAACCCAGCAATTGTGGTTTATAAGCAATAAAATATACCGTAGTTGGAAGCATGAGTCATGGCTCATTGAACAAATCAAGGTTTGCCACTATGGGTGAAAAAGGTTATGGATTTGACATCATTAAGCTTATCTCTAAATATCACACTTTTGGATATATATAAAAAAAATCCCCTCTCACCCCTATGGGTGGTCTGTGTCTTCCTCAATCTCGGGTCCTCTACCAGAGGCCTGGGAGTTGAGGGTTCTGCGCAGTATCTGAGCTGTTCCTAGCACTGCACTCTTCTGGACAGAGAATGTCTCTAATGTTCTTCCTGGGATCTGTTGGAGCCACTCTCCCAGCTTAGGAGTCACAGCCCCAAGTTCTCCCACCACCATGGAACCACTTTGGCCTTGACTTTCCACACCCTTTCTACTTTTGCTTTCAATTTGAGTTATGGTGGTAATAGGGATTGTCATGAGGGCTCTACTAGCATCTTCTAGCATACTATCTGATGGTACTTCACTACTGAGCCTTGGTAATCAGTCTTGAGTCTGGGATGTCATGTATAGTTGGTCTACCTCAAGTTGTGAGAGCACCTTCCTCTTCACCATGTGTGAGCGTTGGGTAACTAGCTGTTTCTCAATTAGTGTAGATGTAGGTTTCTGTCCTTTCATAGTTCCCTCATATGTTTCATATGCATACACAGACACACACACATACACATTACAACACATTACAACATATACGTGTTCTCTGGCACTGAGATTTTTAGCAGTATTTTGGTTTTTAAAAATACATAAAACATGCATGCACATTTTACAAATCTTTCTTCAAATGCAGGCATTTCTGCATTCCTTTAGCTACCATGTGCCTAGCTGAAGCCTAATGTAATATGTTGAAGGAATAAAGCAGAGGTAGAGAAACTCTTTTCTACTCACTTAATATATAGTTTGACTCCCAATTCTAGATTCTAGCTCACATACAACACCAGCCTTTGCAGAGAAACAGCTCTGGTTCTACTTTGCAATCAGTCATTACCCTTCATCTACAAGGAAAAGGACAGGAGACACAAGGTGTGGATAAAAATGTCTCATAATAATGATAAGCAAGGCAAAAAACAGCAGTGGGAAGAGGAGAGGAGAGGAGAGGAGAGGAGGGGAGGGGAGGGGAGGGGAGGGGAGGGGAGGGGAGGGGAGGGGTTTTTAGTCTCTCTAACAACTCCTTTATCTATTTCCCCTCCCTAGGAGGTAGACAGAACTCATGTGGTAGACCTTTGAAAGGGTCCATGCACAAAACCTTTGGAACTAGGATAAAGAGCATTGGAAATGGCAACATCTTAATCAAAAATTTCTATATTGCAGAAATCTGAACCCCACCCATGAGTTGTTCTCCAGTTTTGTTTTGTTTTTTCTTTCTGTTGAAAAGAAAAGAAAAGAAAAACTGTTTTTCCAATAATATGAAGGGGAATACTGTAGTTGAAATAAACTGAGAAGAAATGGTCATCACAACACTAATCTCATGTTTGTTGTATACTTCCAAAAGCATGTTAATGTAAAAGCTCCAATTTTGGGAACTTTATGTACTACCCAGCATATTAATAGCTTTAGGAGAATTCCCATGTGGGTCATTTATTATATTTGAGACATGATCTTAAAAATTCCTCAGGTAGAAATATGATTTGTTCTTTGCTGCCTGCACTTTACGCTAACCTCTCATTATTTATAAAATACTACAGGGTCTCCTCTCCTTCCCTTTCCCTTCCTTTCCTCCCTCTTTCTCAAAAAATGTATTGATTTATCATTCAAAAATGTCAAGGTATGATTCATGATATAAGACAAAGGTATTTGTAAATTCCTCTGGGTTTCCACTATACCTTATCACTAAAAGTGTAGAGAGTGTTCACTTTAGGGAGAATGAAAAAGCAGGGGAAGTTCACACCTACTTGGCTGTTTTATTTTCATGATTTGTCTTTCCATCTACACAAAAGAGCAAAAATAAAAACTTAATCACTTCACTTCAAAAGAACTGCTGAACATCAGCAGTTATTATATACAGTAGCTTGCTGTATCTAATTTGTTTATCTTTTATATATAAGTATACTTACATTGTATATAATTTGTATATATGTATACAGTATACAGTTTATATACTGTATATAAACAGGGAGCAAACCTCACACTCACCAGCACTGATGATGTTACCAAGATAGGTAATGAAACGTCTGCAAGGAAACCACCAAGCTCAGAGAGCACCAAGGACTCCACAGTTCAACCCTGAGCTATGTATACTCTCTTCTGTGGAAACGGATGATTATCGAACAGGTATAAGATAATATTACTATAGGCAGCATCACTAATGGATACAAGATAACATCACTATAGGCAAATAAAGTTGACAGCAGATTAAGATAAATAAACAATTCTCCACAGATTGCAAAGCAAAATATTTTTTAAAAAAATGGAAGAAAAGTCTTTGGCACCACTGGAAATGCGTATAAAAAAGTATAGCTTTAGCTTAAACACAGTGGCACTATCTTTTCAGTATAGTTATTTTAATTGTTTTAGCTCCTTGTGATTAAACAGTATATTTAGATTTTAAACATTTCAATTATAAACTTTAGTGTGCGGATTTTATATTTTACTCTCTGGTCCATCCAATGCAACTGAATTAACTTCTTTTTTTTCCATCCCCCCAACTACATTCTTTGGTTTTTCAATAAGCTGCCAAATGGGACTAAATTGGCAGTAGTTATTGCTAATTCTCTCTTCTAAATCCCCTGACTTCATCCCTTACTCACTTTAATATAGTTTTGATACCTTAGCTGTAAATTTTGTGTGAAAACCTCATATTTGAAATTAACTGCCCCTAGGCACAGAGCAGAAGTGAAATGATATTTTTGCAACATTGTATATTAAATAAACTCTTCTTCAATTCTAAGGGAAAATGTTTCTGGAGAAATCCTGCCAACGAGACTTTGGTCTGATAAAATAGGAAGTACTTTGATGTAACATGCAGCTTTCAGACAGGAAGCAAGAATGAAACAAACAAAAGTAAGATATTCTGATTTTACAATAAAGATCTCTTCCAGTCAATGTGAAGAACAATGGCTTAAAGAGAAGATTTCCCTAAAAGAGACCTATTTCAGTAAAATTCAAAGAATTGATCAAATGCTCAAATATTTCAGTAGGATTCAAAGAAATGCTTCAGGCTTGCCCACGAGCTGTTGAGACCCTAAAAGGTTTTCAGAATCCAGTGTATTTTTTTTTTTTCTCATTGAATAGAAGACATACATGGTCCTTTTATGGATAAGAAGGCTTATTATCTACTCTTCTCCTGTTTCATCCATCTTGAAACCAGTTTGTCGTGAATCTGCTTAATTAGAAGACTTTCTATATTAATTCAGAACAAGGGGTGTGCTCTTCAAAGCAGTTTTGCTAACATTTTTTTCTTCTCTATATTTTTAATCAGGCGTCACAGGGAAATCATCTTGATGTGATTGATTGCATTTCAGGGGAGTATAGTGTGTCACATATATATATATATACAGTGGTACCTCGGTTCACGAACTTAATTCGTTCCACAACTCTGGTCGTGAACCGAATTGGTCGTAAACCGAATCAAATTTTCCCATAAGGTTCAATGTAAATACGGTTAATCCATTCTGACCCCTACAAATTTGGTCGCCAACTGATTTTTGATCGTGTCCCGAATCAAATTTCCCTATAAGGTTCAATGTAATTACAGTTAATCCGTTCTGAACCATATGCTTTTTTTTTTTTAAACCGCAAAAATATGACACAAAGTACAGTACGAAGAGAGAGAAAGCTAACCTTGCTCAACGCGACTTCTGGCGTGGAGGACAGGAAGGCGGGTGGGGAGGCAGTTACTGCTTGGAGGGAGAGTCCCCCTCCCTACAGGAAGCCGCGACCACGTGTCACGGGAGGGAAAATGGCTGCGGATCCTGTTCGTAACCCGATGCGGAGTTCGCGAACGGAGGCAAAATTTTGCAACCGGAGCTGTTCGTGAACCGAATTGTTCATGAACAGAAGCGTTCGTGAACCTAGGTACCACTGTATGTATGTGTATGTGTAAGTGTATGTGTATGTGTATGTATGTGTGTGTGTGTATATATATATATATATATATATCTGTGCTCTCTTTCTCATTATTAAAGCACTATACAAAGCCATTTAGCTATGAACATGGATATAACTGATCAAGATGAGTTTTTTCAGAAGTTCTTGGCAGCCCAGTGATACAAGTAGGGAACTTAAAACTGAGGCAAACATCCAACCTGCAATGTTCTTCATAATGGGTCAAATGGATTCACTGAACATCAGATGTTGAATCCCGTGAATTTTCTCCTTCCAACACTCAGATATGTGAAGGAGCTAGTAGTATATGAGAAGAACAGACATCTGCAGGATCTGAAACTTTTATCAACTTGTGATAAAAGGCAAACTTGTGCCATTGGTCTACAAGCTCCATCCCTTCTATAAGTGTGCCCCATAATGTTGCATGTGCAAAGGAGGCAGAGCTTGTGGTGCAATAGCACAACACTGCTTTAGTTATTCCCCCTCCCCCTGACACTCCCTGAAGATGCCTTTGATGTGAGACTAGCTTCATTCCTTGATGCACTAAGCTGCAGGCCATTACATGATTGATTTGGCCTTGGCTTGACTTGGGTTATTTAATAAGCATGGTTAAATTAACCCATGGCTTGGTACAATGTGTGAGCCCTACCTGTACTGGTGACTATTAATCCAGCCTCACCCATATGTGGAAGTTATAGTTGATGGGGGGGGGGGGTGTCATAACTGGTATATAAACCAGATCTTCAAAACTCTATGGCAAAAGTGGGTGAGTTTGGGGCTTTACCTGTCTCTAACCTACCTCACAAAGGTTTGGTTATGGGGAAAAAATAAGTTGCTCTGAGCACCAAAACCAAAGATGGAATAGACATCTAATTATCCAGCTAAAGAAGTGTGAATGAAGTAAATTTTAAAAAGCCCTCTATGCTATGATGTTACATGAGCAGATATTACGAATTGTGCTAATACACAATATAAAGAATAGTGGCTGGTTTGTTCTGGGCTTCCCATGACATAGGAATGTGCCAAATGAGTTAATTTTATTTATGTACCAGGTCATCTTGCTTGATTTTTTTTCTTAAAAAGAACAAAAACAAAAACTGGTTTAGTGTCAGGTGTGAAAGCAGCATTTGTTTCTACTAATAATTCCACAGCAATTCTTCCTGTCTCCCAGCTGTTCTCCAGTGCATTCTATTATCTATGACAAAATGCAAGCAAGAGTAACAGGTACTTTCCTTTGACCTTCGTGACTTTTTTCCTTCCCCTGGTGTACACTTTACAAATAACTAGTCAATATCTGATTTTGAAATAAGCGCGTTTGGCATATCAGGGTACCAACTGCAATAGAGCAGTGTTAAAAAGAGCTCGTGTTAGAAGAAGCAGCTTGGAGAAAAGAAAGAACCTTATCTGCTCACAAATGCACGCTTTGAGCCGGTTTCCATTGTCATTCTGAAATAGTTTCATAATCCTTTCAATTACTTTTGAGATTGTTGAGGAATCCTTCAGAGATTATTCAGAAACACCTCTACTAAAGAAATAGTTTATCTACACTGTAACATGCTATTAAAATCTTTCATAAGTCTGGATGTAATACTTCACAAATAACTATCAAGTTATTTCCATTTCCTTTTGCACAGCTCCAAAATCTCTCTGGAATGAGCAAGTCTTTCTTTTTTTAAACAAAGATTCTATTCTGTACTATTTCCAATCTGGGGCAAAAAAGCAAAACTCTTGATAGGTCTTGGCATAGGGTAGACTGTCATCCCAGATACTTTGAAATGATTCAGAAACAGCATACACAGTTGCTGAATGTTCATAAAATTACTAGCAGCGTTAACTAGAATGATGATGGCACTATCAGGATTTGTATTTTGTGAAGTTTTGCGTTTTTATCAATAAAGACCAGTTAGTTTATATTTTCTGACTGGATTTTCTTTGAGGAACAAAATATGGACATTGCATTTTGCAAGCTCTCATGCTGATGTGTAATTTTCCTGAGAGCAGGATTTATGGGATTTTTTGCTGCACTCTGCACAACAGGCACTGGCTTCAAAATCTTCCTCCTAATTAATAAAAGCTTTACATAGTCTATTATAGGAAATTTAAATTTGGGCTGTTCTTTACTTGCTTTACCTGGTTATATTATTTTTATGCATTCCCTCACATTGATGCCTAACTTAATGACTGAATAAAGCTGGTTAATGAAGTGACTGAGTAGGTGCTGTTAATGTATTAATTTTATATGCATATACTTGTTTTCCACGTTGAACTAAGTTTGCTTATACATAGTTAATTGAATAAACACAAATTTGCCAGGCCTATACAGCACGTTAAGGCTTAACCCAAACAAATACAACTATTGTTTATTGAGATGAGTCAACCCTCTCCCCTATTTCTCAGACAAACATTTGTTGTCCGCCTTGCGAGGTAATCCAGACAAGAAGCACATCCAGAAATACTAGTTCTAACTTAACCGAATCTTGCAAGTCTGAAAGTACATCTCTTCCCCCTCACCTTTACAATCCCAGAAACTAGGGCGGGTCCCTTCTGAGATGTTTGTCACACCCCCATTCTTTCTGTGGGCTCAGCTGCCTCGTATCTGACTGTTGCCTAGCCTGCAGCTCTTCCTCCTGTCTGCCAAGGTCGTTCCCACATACCATCACACATGCAGAGAGAAAGAAGGAAAGGAAATGACAAAATGTGTGTGATGACATCATCACACAAATGCCACTGCTTATGTCCTTGCATTAGACATCTGTAACTTCTACGTGATCCATCATGTGGATCAATATTTTGATGTCATCATAATTTGCTATGTATGCTATTGCATATAGGCAGACAGCTCCATGTTGGCATAGTTAATATATAACACTAAGCTGTAACGTGGTTGGCTTATTTTTGAGTCAATATTTTATTTATTTATTTATATAGCTTCTCAGCACCAGCTGCTGGGTAAGAAGCACAGAAAAGAGTAATTATATCCTCTTCTCTGCCTCCTAGAAGCATCCGGCTAATGGACTTTGGGCTTAATCCAGCAGAACACTTCTTACTTTCTTATTGTCAGGTCAGATCTGTTCATTGCTCAAAACAGTAACAGGGTGTATTAAGTAAAGCATATGCAACCTAGCCATTTATAAACGTCCTGAAATAGAACATTAAGCAATTTGAAAGTAATGCAATGAACTATCGTGGGAGAACAACCTTTGCTAAATGTGATTGCCTGTCAAAATATTATTCCTGGCTGTGGGTTCTAATATGCTTGACAACTTCTTTTTTTAAATTTGCAACTTATATCACAGATTTCTGGTGGTTAGTAGCACTAGTAGCAACCACCACCACCTCCACCAAATGCACACACAAATACACACACACAAACCAACAGAAGGATGAGCGAAGCATGAAATATTATCAGATGTCACGGTGTGGGAGAAAGTAAACCAGAGCTTCAGGGATGTCTCCATGAGACAAAATGAATAGGGGTTCCGTTTATGGGAAATACAATATCATTGTATGGTAAAACTGAATGTGGAACTCTCATCTACCAAAGGGGAGGGGGTAGCATTTTCCTCCTTCTCTTCCTTCTGAATTTAATTCCTCATGTTGTTATTGCAAAGGTATATTTTGTGGGAAAGCAGCAGGATGCTTTTTCCTACCTGGAATTAGGGGACATAATTCTTCCCTCCTCACAAGCATAAAAAGCTCTTTCATACCCCCAGCGGTGCTTCGAAATAGGGTTGTATGAAACTTGCATTTGAAGTTGATTTCATCAAATTATTCCTTTGAACTAAATGTTTGAGTGAAATTACCAGATCAGTTTGATGTGTTGAATCAAGTAAAGGATCTCTTTGAAGATTCAGCAGATTTCTCTCCATACGTACATGCACACATATGCACATACATGTTTTTATCAGATTGAACTGAATCTCCAAATTAAGCAATAAAGTCCAATCAGATCTTGACTAAAGTAAGGAAAACCTTACTTCTAGATATTCTTTGCTACCTCTTACTCAAGATAATTAAGGTAATAATTATTTTTCTGTCTTCTCACTGAAGCAAAGGGGGAAATTTAAGAAAGGTATAGGATCTGAAATAAAATGATAATGATAATAAAAGATATCTGGTGTTAGCCAGTGTCCAAAGAATCTAGCCCCAGTACCTCTTTCTTACCAAAGAAACTGAAGAGCTATCACTTCGAACCATCAAAGAAACCACTTAACTGCAATTTATTAGGGCAAGGATGAAGAATCTGGGCCTTCCAAAAACTGGAAGATTATACATTATGGTTGGCATCTTCAGACAACATGGGCAATGTAACCTGAATGGAGTTATGTCATAGAAGGAGAAGCAAAATTGTTCTCCCTTCTGGGCATGTGTAATGGTATGTGGGAATGACCTTGGAAGGTGGGCCAAAGAGATGCTGCCTAGGGAATGGTCAGATAAGAGAGGGCAGAGCCCACAGCTGCATATTGGGTGGGTCAAGAGGCTTAGAAGGGACCCTTCCTTATTTCGTGGACTGTAAAGGAAAAGGCAGGAGAACTGTACTTTCAGACTTGCAAGATTCTGTTAACGTAGCTTTACAATAAAGTAGAAGTAGTTTATCTGGTCATGTTTCCCGTTTGGTCTACCTGGTAAGGCTGCCATCAGTTTTGCAATTCTGAAAGTACAATTCTCCCACTGTCACCTTTACAGCCCAAGAACTTAGGGAGGATCCCTTCTGAGCCTCTTGCTCTGCCCACTCTGCAGCTGCAGGTGATGCCCGCTCTAATCTGACCATTCCCCAGGCAGCATCTCTTCGCCCCATCTCCCAAGGTCATTCCCACCTACCATTACAGTATGGCTAAATGTGATTCCTTCATATCATGGGGCAGGGAGAATGGAGTTCAGGGTTTTCTTCTGTGCCACGTACAGGTTATGGAGTACATAGAAGTTGCCCTTGGGTCCCACTTTCTCAGTGCTTGAGAAATTTGTAAAGATGCATTTGTTTTACTAGGCTTTTAATTGCCAGATGGTTTTAGCATTTACTTTATTGTGAACTTTTCAGGTTATTTCTAAACATCCATATTCTGCACTTGTTTTAAAAGATTGTTAGCCACTTCAAGGGCTTTACCAGAGCAGAATAGCTGGATATAAACAAAATCCATCAGTCAATATATAAAAAAAAGGTGTTTATGCCTGGCCATACCCAACATAGTAGCCCTGTGGTGGGAACACTAATAATATGGTTTCTGAAGTACAGATATGCCAACAACATCAAAACAACTGGTTATCCCAGGTCTAGATGTGAAGTGTCTCCAGCCAGTTA
Source organism: Liasis olivaceus (assembly GCA_030867105.1). Classification (NCBI taxonomy): domain Eukaryota; kingdom Metazoa; phylum Chordata; class Lepidosauria; order Squamata; family Pythonidae; genus Liasis; species Liasis olivaceus. The sequence goes on from CM061361.1 coordinate 18,228,677, forward strand.
CAATTAAACAAGAGTCTACAAATGGGAAACTGTTATCCAGAGATAGGGTTCATTTTGCCTCTCCAGTGGGAGTATTTGCAACACTATTTTGCATTTTTTCATATATTTTTTCAAAGAAAAAAAAAAAAGACCCTAAACTTGTTACTGACATGGGAGTCATCATTATGCCTCATGATCAGGTAATAAAAATCAGGTGTTTTCTTTTTTCTTTCTTCTTTCTTTCTTTCTTTCTTTCTTTCTTTCTTTCTTTCTTTCTTTCTTTCTTTCTTTCTTTCTTTTTCTTCCTTTTTTTCTTTTCTTTTCTTTCTTTCTTTCTTTCTTTCTTTCTTTCTTTCTTTCTTTCTTTCTTCTTCCTTTTTTTCTTTTCTTTTCTTTTTTTCTTTCTTTTTCCTTTTTTTTTTTTTTTGTGGACATTTATATTTTGTGCTGGAACAAAGAACTCCAGGTTTGGAATCAGTCCCAGAACGTATTTCATCAACTTCTAAAACAGTGTCTCAAAAATAGAAAACTCAACAATTACTGGACACCTTTAATCAAGGCTTCGGTGTATACGAAATATCAAAAGTAATTACTGTAATTAGCATCTCTGTAAGACAGTGATTTTGTAAAACTTCCCTCTGCCCTCTCTTGCAAGGTTCACATTTTCATTTTTTAACATAGCGATAGAAATTTTAAACACCAACAATAAACCTTTGCTTTTTTTTTTTTTCAGCACTTCCCTCTGAATTTTGCCAAATTTTAGTTCAGAATTTTGGAAACAAGATTACCTTTCAGGAAAGAAGGAAAATGGAAGAAAAGAACAAAAACCTGGAAAATTCATCTTACTGCTGAAAGATTTTTTTTAAGTAATGAAAAACGAGTTCCTTAGTATATTTCAATTTGAACAGGATTTTAATATAAGCCTCCTATTACTGCATTATTAAGTACATAAAACTTGTTCAATCAGACCAGACAGTTCATCAAGCATATTGTCCCCAGAGTGGCAAAAACATATTTCTGTGAAACTCATAAGCATGGCAAGAACACAACAGCACACTAGCTTTCAGAGGCCCATCCATCCATGGAAGTAGACCTTGGAAGAGATGCAAACATGGTTTGAGAAGACAGGACAGCACTCAGACATCACACAGGAGAAGGCCAAGATTTATCCTTTATCATTCCAGGACACAAAATCACTGATTGGTATAAAAAGGCAGATTCTGGCTCAATGTTAGAAGAAGCTTCCAAACAGTAAAAGAGATTTGATAGTTAAACCAATAATCCAGAGAAATGGTGGTCTCCTTTTCTGCAGGAAGTATCCACACAGAGGCTAGATGGCCACGTGTCTGGATGTTTTAAGATGGATTCCTGAACCAAGCAACAGTTATTGGTTAAAATTAAGCCTTTTATAATGCCAACGTATCTGTAATGGGGAACTGTTTGGGATCATTTTATTCTTTGCCAGTGTATAATCACAGTAATGAATTCAAGGAAACTGTTCAATTATTCAGTATTTTTTTGACTTCGACATGTTATTGGTACCTATACAGCTCCAAAATAAGAAGCAGAACCTGAATATTAGAATATTCTGCATTGGATGACGTATTCATATACTATTTATATACAACCTCTCTAACAAGTTCTTAAATTCATGGGTAGCATTCAGGTTAAGATATAGATAAGATCCATGGAAATTTGCAGCATTTAAAGTAGTTATGATGACCAATGTTCTCACTGATTTCAATGGAATTGCATATGAGAAAATGCCTGAATATTATTCCATAAAAACAACTTTGAAAGCAATAAAATCTCAAACAATTGAGACTGAGGGCAGGATAAATTAAAGTTGCTTTTTGCAATTATGATCCATACCTCCCAGGCCAAAGAATGAACAAATTGTGTTCCCAAGTCACTGTAAAAAGAATATTACATTTTAATTCTAAATAAGGAAGTTCCTTGAAACAGCAGATAACTGGCCAACTTTATTAAACTTAATGTAACACTGACCTCTTGGTGCTTTACAGTAATGTGGACTGCTTTTGGCTGACTTTGACCTATGAATCCATCCATTTTGGCTCAGCCTTCTGTATGAACCAGCCCAGTGATTAATGGGACTAAATAAAAGATGTTTCTCTGTTAATGTTTCTAAGATTTCTTTTCCTAATGAAAACTTTTGCAAATTATATACTGATTTTTTGTTTCCTTAAGATTCCTAAGGCCTTGAAAACTTAGCTATTGTCCCAGGATTTGGGGTAGGGTAGATGGGATTCCCAGTTTGTCATGTTTTATACTTTGATATGTTCCCTAGATTGTCATCTTGTCATTATTTTGTAGTTATTTTTGTAATTTGTTCTGCTCTTCTTTTATTGTATTTTGTTATTTTTAAGTTCCTGAATATCTTTTGTGAGCCACCCAGATTCATTTGGAGTCAGGCAGCATCAAAACTGAATAAATAAAATTTATCATTTATTTGATTTATGTTTGCAACATTACAAGAGAATCTTGGCAGTTTACAATAAATACATCTCTATGTTATTTTTGCTTTCTGTTTATGTTGACATTCCTTCTAGAATTTTCTTCTCCAGGAGTGGTTTGTTTGTACTTTCTTTATATCAATCTTCTAGAAGCAAAGGGTAAGGGTTAAGCTTGGGGTTAGGGTTAGAGATACATATGTATGGATATGTATACTCACGAGGGATCTGTAAAGTTCTGGTCTAAGACCTGATCCAATTGAATTCGTCCTCTGAATCAAACCTGTGCGTTGATGCACTAAATTGATCTGATGTACCAAATCAAGGGCCTTCAAATGGATTTGAAAATTCACTGGCCTTCTGCCCATATGTTCACACACTTCTGTTGGATCAGATAAAATATTTTAATCAAATGTATTTGAAGTGACTATTTAAATTGACAAATGAAATCAGAGATAAAAACCCAGTGTGATCATAGTAACAGCAGAGAGGTTATTTGGTTATTATACAATATTTCAGCAACTTATTGGCTGGGAACCAAACGTGGAAGATCTATATCTGAATACAGGAACAAAAATATGAATATTATTGCAGACATGACATGCTGAATAACTGAGACAAACAGGGGCATTTTCTAGCAGAGTGGAAACCATGACATAAACATAAGATAAAAGTGACTGGCTGAATGAGCTGTTACCCAAAGTTCTGTTTGTAGATCTTCCTTTATCTAATGAGATATATGAAAACCAATGCTAGCCCAGAACAAAATCTCACTTAGTCCACCCTTCTGTTCCCCCAGCAATCAGTCAGAAACTTGTGACAAGCCTACATTTGCTTTCCCAAGTATATTTGCATTTGTTCAAAATAAGATTTCACGCCTGAATTGCACATGTTTAATCTGGACAGGAAATACTTGTTTACAGTTTTGGAGGTGGGGTGTGGGATAGGGGAAGGAGGATATAATGACCCACCTTTCTTTTTTCCTCCCAAACAAAGCATTTAATGGAAGAATACAATATCCTATTGATCTGATGGCATGAGTAGTTCATTCAGATAAAAGTATGCTGTGAGGGTCAATCAATCAGAGAAACTTGGGAAAAATCATGACAAGACATGTAGCAATCAATGCTAAGAAACATTTTATTTTTCACATTTGAAAACTCATCAGGCTGAATTATCTTTGGTCCAGAAATGTTTACCAGACAAAAATATCTATTTTTATGGGAAACAAGGACTACTGTATGTTTTATAATTGTAAATTTCATAGAAGAAGCAGCACAGGGGGGAAAAGCGGATTAAAAAATAAGACAGAAGAAGAAAGGAAGGGGAAGGGGAAGTCTAGAAGGTGTCTCCAAAAGAGCAAAAGAGGGAGGGATGACCAAAATATGCACTGTGATGTCACATTGCAAATTCTGTCCCTTTTGTGCTTGTGTCCTCATCTTGCACACAAGTACATAAGGGACAGAGCTTGCATTATTAAATTATGACACATGTTTTATTGCTTTGACAAAATAGCAGCTTGCTGCAAATGCCCTTGGCAGATATAGTGTTTTTGCCCAATTGCCTACATGATGACATCATCAAAATCCTCTTTCCCTAATTTATTACTAGTGTGAACTGTTTTCAGCTGAAGTCCTAAGAACTCTTAAGAACAAGTTCTATTAAATATTACATGGCTTGTTTTGAGATATGTACATGGGACGGCATTGACAAATAGTGGTGCTCCAAGATGTTCCACCATATAAAGATGGACCCAATTTTGCCAGCACATTCTTCCTCCTTAAATGAGATGGATTCTTCCTAACTGGAAGGCACAGATTTTACTTTATATGACCATATTGTGCAGAAAGCTTCACTCCAAGGAAGGAATCCCACCATGATGTACTATATTTTGGTCATTTCAGAAGACAAGTCTTTCTATTCCTGGAGCATCTGCTCATCCTAATAGTATCATTCTGAGGACACTCACAACAGCATATCAGAGCTGTTGCCTGTTTCAGAACCATAGATCTTTGAAGAATTTCCCTGTTCTACTATCATGTTCTAGGGATGTCTTATACAAGCATGCATTTTGGGGGGACTGAAATGGGGCTCCCAAGAACATGTTCCTCTATATCTCACTTTGAAGAGGATTATCAAGCCAGGCTCTATGTGGGTTGGATGGTAAGTTGGCTGGACAGCCAAAACTAGAATCTGGCATTTCCCATTAACTGTGGCAGAGTCTTCATCTATCTTGAGTGGCCATTGAGCAAAAAGTGGTTTTCTCTTTAAAATAAAATAAAAGAGTATACATGGAGCACTCAGAGCTGCTCATAAAGCAGTTATTTCTAAAAAGCAACAGTTCTTAGAATTCAGCTGTTTCATGGAAATGCAGGAGATGAAGGATTGCATCATCAGTTATAGGGCTGTATTAGGAATAATGTATAAGTTACCAATTTCGGTATGTGATTAATGTTCCAATTAGAAATATTATTATGGGAGCCTGCTCCCCTATAGATAGAGCTTCCAAGTGATGAAAAGGGTTTCAAGGTATTTTGAGATGCTGGCATCCATCTCATTTTCCTTTGGCAGTATAAAAAGTACAAACTTTAAAGAGGCTATCCTAGGGAAGAAATCTGGGAAACAGGAATTACACGTTTATGATAAATGAAAAAATATTTAAAATTCTTTTGGTGGGTTACGCTCCAAAATCACAGAAAATACAATATGAAAGCTTGGATGAAGGGTAGGTATAGGAACAATCATGGAAATAGAAGGACTTGGGTATCTAGCATTTTTCGAACAAAATAACCAGTTCTACAACCTCCCAGGACTCATAGATCCCACCAAAACCTTTCTAACATTTCTTCAATGAACCCTGGAACGGTCCTTCTAAATAATCTAGTTTAAATTCTAACATCACCAACAAGAAGCTTTGTAGAGAATCTGGAATGTGAGAAAGAAATAGGACCAGAAATTAGCCTGTGAGAAAGTAGTCCTGCCTATCAAAAATAATGCTTGACCTAATTTCATGTTTTGGAGACATTGGAAATGAAATCAAGAAGCAATTGCTGAAAGTTTATATCTAGTATTGAAAAGAATGTCAAAATCATACATATATCCTGGTCATGCAAGATTTATGTGCTCCACATACTTCATGGCCAATTCTGAAGACTATTGATTTCCCCAACCTTTCTTGAGGAGGTCACATGAATGACGAATATCACAAAAGCTATCAATGGAATATGAGTGATGCAATATGTGACTTTTCCCCCAGTTTTGATGAAAACAGCAAACTCCTGAACGCACCCATGATTCACTGCTACCTGGAATATCCAACATGGATATTGGATATGATTATTTTGTATCATCAGTGCACCCGTTAGCTTACAACATGGTTTTCTGTACATAAAACATATGCAGGATTAGTTCTGCCTGTATCCTGAGCAATAGGAAAGTCTGATATTAAACTAACCCAGATGGGTTCCCCAAAAAGACAGTGGGATTCAGAAAATCACTGGAATGCAAGTCATGGCCCTGATAACATGAAAATAGGACTTAAAGGCTTATTAAGTCTTCACTAGATCACCCATTTTATTTATTGATTGATGTATTTGATTGACTGATTGATTTCTATTTTAATGTCCTCTCATGATATTAGAGAGGCACTTATGGAAAGCAGTGGGATTCTGTGTGAATTTAAAAACACTGGGGACACATTCAGTGGGAAAATAGAGGTATGGAAGCAGAGATAAAAAAGAACACAAGAAGAACAAAAGATCAAAATAAAAAGATGATAACTGGTGTGATTAGACTGGCCAATAGCATCTTATTTTCTCATGTAATCATAAATCTAATTTATACGGAGAGGAGTACCGTATACTGACTATGTTTTCTACTGCCTCCTTCCTAGGAAGGGGGAGAAAGGAATACTATCTATGTTTGTGTGCGTATGTAAATGCCTGCAAATTAAAATATTTATCACCTAACATAATTAAAATATGAACTCACCCTAAACACAGCCAATCAGCTCTTGGAAGTATTTGTTTTTTGTAAATTCTGAGAAGAATGATCTTGCTCCATACATCTTAGAATGAGGCAAGTAACCATTTGTACCCAGAGCCTATACTTAATTTTTCAAATTATCCTCTGAGAACTGTCATGACAGTGATGCAGTGGCAGCAAGGATAGAGTCAACATTCTGGGCTTTCCCCCTACAAAAATAGATGTATTTCACCTCGCCAAAGTTTAATGTATCTCTCTGAGACCATGCTTTGATGAAAAAGAAACCAGGTTGCCAAGACATTGCTCATTTTACAGGAACACAGGATAACCATTCCAAGGAGCATTGTTTAAAAGAATCAGGCAAAATTAAATGGGGGAAAAAAACTGTCTGTGTATATGAGATGCTTCTAGTCAGACTAGACAATATAGACTTAGATATATAAATAATTTAATCTGATATGTCAGCTTCCATATCCTGTTATGTCAGGCCTTCCATATTTGCTCTGAAATTTCACTTTAGGCAAAATGTGAAGGTAACTCTAGTATTAATATTATAAATAACCATTGAAGTAGTACTGCACTGTGTAATTGATTTAATTTTAATTCTTCATATTAGAATTTTTTTTTCCTGGCTAGCTAGGATCAATGTTTTAGCATCTGAGATGAGTTGTCATAGCAACTTCAAGCTCATGATGTTTTCAATCATGTTGATCAGTTAGAGAAAAAAATATATTTTGACACCAAGGTATTTTCATCTTGAAAATTGGTTTGAAAACATAACTGTTGTGTAAAGTCAAGAGCATCATATGAGGAGCCAAAGTAGTTTAATGTAACTGTCAGTGTAATATATTACTTCCTTGTGACAATGTTTAAAATGGATTATAGTTGTGATGGAATCAGATAATGGAGTCACAGAACATCCCCAATGGTGCACTTGAAATAATTCACATATTGTGAGCATGGAGGTATGCCTATTCTCATTTTTAAAATGGCTTTTGTTCTGGAAATGTGAAGTGTGTGTGTATATATATATTGAAACTGAAGTCTTCTATGACTGCATTATATATATATATATATATATACACACACATACACATATATATATATATATATATATATATATATATATATATATACACACATATATATATGAAAATGCAGTCATAGAAGACTTCAGTTTCAAGGAGCATTCAACAGCTTTCTCCTTTTGGGAACACAGGTGAAATCTGGTCACCTCAGAATTTTGGGCTTATCACTCATACTAACGAGGAAGATCTAACATGATTAAACATGGTGTTACTGCTCCAAATGGCAGACCTCTTTTCACTTCTTCCCTGAGACCACTATTCTGTATATTAACACATTCCCATCCCTTAGTTCATATTTCTGGAGATGTTGGGTGCAGGAAAAAGAGAACTCTGCAGTTTCTCCCATATTTACTAACCTGTTTGTATCTGCCTGCCTATATATCCTCTCATAACCTACTAGGAGTCTAAGATCTATGGCCTTTCTCTTGATGCTCCCACTCAGTGGGTACCTGCAAGAAAAAGAGAATTTCCAGTGGTGGCACCTTCTGTATGGAATATTTCCGCCTGAGTGACTAAGCAGATGCCTCCATTGCTTTACCGTGGGCAATAGATAAAAGCCCATTTGTTTTCCCACCCATTTGAAAAAAAAGTTTCAGAATGTGGGTGCACATTGGGACCTGTCAATGTCCTCTTGCAGGACCCAGGAAGCATGCCTTCTCTGTTGCAATGCCTGGCCTCTGGAATGACATCTCCCCAGAGATCCATACAGCTGCACCCATAATGACTTGGTTGTTCTCCCAGACCTTGAGATGGGGTGGCTGTGGAGACTCTATGGTTTTAGGGGGTTTGGTACTGAGTCAGTCTTCCAGTCAGTTGTGTGGGATTTCCTTCCCCTCCACCCCAACATATGTTGTTTTCATTCTTTTAATTGTAAGCTGCCCAGAGTTGTTAAGGAGTCAAACAGCCTAGAAATTGAATTAATTAATTATATAAGTAAATGAGAATAAACTTTAGTATTTGCTGTGATTTTATGGTGTATTTACTGCCACCCTTGTTCCTTTTCCTGACCTTGGACAGTGCAATGAAAGAAACAGCAAGCTGGGTTAACTCTTGTGAAAGAGCTATTGTTCTAATCCAGGGTTCTCCAGAGTGGACAATATCTATCCCCAAGGGTTGATGTGATTATCTCTCCCCCTCCTCCTCCTCCTCCTCCTCCTCCTCCTCCTCCTCCTCCTCGTCCTCTTCTTCTTCTTCTTCTTCTTCTTCTTCTTCTTCTTCTTCTTCTTCTTCTTCTTCTTCTTCTTCTTCTTCTTCTTCTTCTTCTTCTTCTTCTTCTTCTTCTTCTTCCTCTTAGTTAAAGTAGTATTTATTCAACCATTTTCATATAATAAATGTTTGGGGGTCAGTGAACATTCTGAAGCTTCATGAAGGGGTCAATGAGCTTAAGAGTTGGGGGACCCCTGTTCTAGTCTAAGCAAAACTGAGGTCTGAAGAACTAGGTCCTTCCTTGAATTCACTCCTGTTTGCTGGTGGACTTTAAAAAGTCCTGACTCTTTCAGAAGCATGAGATTTCTCCATGGGTGGACACATAAAGAAAATATGGAAAGTTTTAATCTGTACTTTCAGATAAAGGAAGGTTTGCCTTGGCACCACTTGATTTGATCCAACAATTTGCGACAATCCAGTCAGAAATGTGATTCATTTTAAAGATTCAATTGAGTTGTCTTTGAATTAAATATCTAAATTGAAGCTTTGACTTAGCCCTACAAATGTGCATAATGTTCCAACATGACAGCATTACCTGGGGTGGAGGGACACCCATATATCAGTATACAGCTAGAGAAATGAAGGGTCCTCCCATTCAAGTCTCACTTTTCCCTGCTATTTTAATATAACAACCACCAATGCCTCAAAATCTATTTCCAGTTCAGCTCTTTTAAAGGTTTCTTTGTAAACTCCAGAAGTCTTCTTAGCCTGCTCTGATGTATAATTACATGACTAACATATTTCTGAATACAGTGATTCTTTGTTAAGACTGCAAAAAAGCAGGGATCATAATAAGCAGCTCTTTGCTGAACCTGACCCAAATAATAAATCAAAATTATCATTATTATTTACTATTTATACAGCATCCAGATTGGATATGCTACTTTTCAACAAAACTAACAATGTGTTCCTGGTTTCCAAATGCTCTATCAGTTACTGTTAAATATAAAAGAAATTAAGCAGAGACACAGGAGGAGAAAAGAAATAACTATTATGAACAGCATAGGTGATAAGTATATTAGGAAAAATGCAATGGATGGGGAGGGATGAAATGTCAGTTCGCATTATTCCGCTTCCTGTAATCAGATTGCTGTTTAAATTTGTCTATTTGGCATCAAGGGAATATGTTGTACCATTTGTTTATTGCAGAAGTAGAGCTAAACTTAGAAGACTGTGGCTATTTATGTTTCCAAAATTAAGAATACATGATGGTTATTTCAATAAGCTTGAAAGCAAGGTTTTTCTTTTCTCAGGAAAATAACCACCAGCCCCGTCTTCCTTCCTCTTCATCTTCAAAGCCAAAATCTTTGTCTTCTCTCTCCTTTAGCTTAAAAAAGAGCTTGATACTTTGAACCTCTGGTAGGAATTGACAGAATGTTTGCAAATTTTCATCTCCATGGAAATGTGAATTTCCATTTTCACAACTCAAATCACATGTAAGTTGATGAAATGTTAAAACAACAAAAAACATTTTTGGTCATTTTTATATCATGGCCGTGGTGGTGATGGAGCAGAAAAGGATAATGCAGTTGTGTAGCTAGATATATCCTTCTTTTTAAAGTGGTGTTCTCTGGCTTTGCAATAGTGCTTGTGCAAAGAAATCAAGCACTTCAAAAAAAAATTTTTTTTTACTCAATTCTACTGTGGGTTTCTCAGGATTTTCATCTAAGACACAGCATATCAGACTTCCCTTGTGATTTTTCCCTCCCTCTTTTTATTCAACAAACAAGGCAACACAAGATATTAGTTCTGATTCTGGGCAACATTCTTCTGCCTGCTGTCCCACCTTTTTACTGATATGCTGGGAAGAAACTGCCATAAAGCCATAAAACACAGTAAAATTAACAGAGGTTGGACTGATTCTGAATTAAGTACTTCTCCACCAATTAAGAAAAGATTCCTGCTCTGTATAAAGTATACTTTGATATGTATGTAGCCTAAAGTGTTGTTACCTGTATATTCTATCCCTACTTCTCACTTGGAGAGCCGATTTGGTGTAGTGGTTAAGGCAGCAGGCTAGAAACCAAGAGACTGTGAGTTCTGGTCCCACTTTAGGCACGAAGCCAGCTGGGTGGCCTTGGGCCAGTCCCTCTCTCTCAGCCCTAGGAAGGAGGCAATGGAGAGAACCAGTTTGGTGGAGCTGTTAAGGCACCAGGCTAGAAATAAGAAGACTGTGAGTTCTAGTCCCGCCATAGGCACAAAGCCAGCTGGGTGACCCTGGGCCAGTCCCTCTCTCTCAGCCCTAGGAAGGAGGCAATGGCAAACCACTTCTGAAATCTTGCCAAGAAAACTGCAGAGACTTGTCCAGGCAGTTGCCAGGAGTCAACAGTGACTCAAAGACACACACACACACACACACACACACACACACACACACACTTCTCCCTTAGATATAAGTAAAGGGAATTGTGCTAGATGACATTCTTTCTCTCTCTTGGGCTAGCAATTTTTCTCTCAGTCCTGGAAAGATGTGGGATTCTACTCTGTCTTCATTTTCACCTACCAAGACTATCTGTACTGAGTAGAATATCTTACATAGGTTCCTTCTCTTCTTCAGGGCTCTTGCACCCAGCTCCAATTCTAAAAGTCTTGCACTGGTCTCTATTCAGATCAACAGCAAATCTTCAACAGCTACCTTAGATCCATCATGGCTTGCCAGCCAATTGACCTCAATCTCGCCTTCCTCCTTCACAGAATCCTTTTCAGTTTTTATGGTCCCACCTGTCTCCTTCCTCTGCTACTTCAGCATTACCCCCTTTCCTATGAGAAAATGTACTGTTATGGTCTGCTCTAAGGATTCTTAGAGCTTAAAGCTGCAAAGAATAATATAGCTGTTTGGGTGTACCCTTGAGAGGATACTAAAAAGCTGTGGGTGACTGCAGACTGTGACATCTACATAATGCTATTTTGCATTATATTCTCTAATCTCACACTCACTGACAAGATGGGCAAGAGAACTGCACATGTTCTAATTCCAGTATTCTATTAGAAGTTATGATTGAGAGGGACGGTGTTATTAATGTAGCCCTGTTTTGCTAGATCATTGATGAGGATTTTAGGGAGAGAGGAAATAATCTTGATAATACTACTGATGGTTCTCACAATTTCTGACTCTTCCACCGAGAAATTGACCATTGTTGTCAATTATATCAGAAGCTTTCTCCCAATAAAGTGCAACTTCCTACATGGCTGGTGCCAAGGCTGACTGGGATTCCCCAAGATCTGTTAAATGAAGTGTTAAATCCCAAATTGACTCATCTCTACTTTCCATATCATGGAAGCCTATTGAGTCATTGCAAAGGTATTCATTATATAGTAATGGCAAATACGTTTGCCCTTTTCAATGCTCCCTCTTTTTCTAAGTGGAATAATATGTGTGTGAAGTACCTGAACAAGTCTTTTGAGAGAGCAATAGTTTCCTTCTCCTTTTATGCCAGTGATTTAAAATATAGGTTTTTGAAGCAGTGAACACAAAAAGAGGAGAAATAGTCCACTTCTAATCTGCGGGTTGGGGAGAGGAAAAAAAAAAACTTTTCTCTGGAAGAAAATTGTTTTAAAATATTCTCTTCAGTGTCAGTAGGTGTTTTTTGTTTTTTTTTCAACTGACACCAAAAAGTGACATCCAATGAAGGTTACATTCATCACAGTGTGATGTTTAAAGTGTAATTGTGTTACTCAAAGGCACACCCTGCTTAACCTTTCACTGTCAAATGATGTCCTAAAGCATAAAGTCTGACAATGAGGGCTGAGCCAAAGTTCCTCATTGCTGTTCATGAATATTTTCAGCAGCCCTGAGCAAGACCTCTCTTTATCATTCAATCTGATACCATTTTCCTCTTTCTGTTCCTTGAGATGACCCATCATGGGACTAAATCATGAGATCATTCTGATCCCCATTTGATTCTTGATTGGTTAAGATCACCTCTCTGACCGATTTCAAGAAACAGTTGTGCACATTTTGTCTCTACTCTTAAATAATTTTTATTAAGGATTTTTTTTTTTTGAAAGGAAGATAAAAGCTAATACAAACTAATGTAAAGTAAGAAAAAGAAAGAAATCAAAGAGAAAGCTAAAAGTGCAAGAAAGGAAGGAAAGAAAAATAGAAAAGAAAGAAAAAAAGATACAAGGAAGTAGCCCCCAATCTTATTTACAGCAGTTATAACTACAGTTATAAATCTATCTTTTACTCTATGGCACAACATAACTCTCTTCTTCCTACAATCTATCCTGTCTAATCATCAAAATCATAAATCATAAGTTCATTTTTTTCTGTTTCATGGAAAAAGTCTAAATGGGGTTTCCAGTCAGCAATAAACAAAGACAATGTCTTTTCTCTGATCAAAGAAGTTAATTTAGCCATCTCAGCAAGTTCCATCATCTTCACCAACCATTCCTCCATTGTGGGTAATGCCGAAACTTTCCATCTTTGTGCATACAATAATCTCGCTGCAGTTATCATGTACAAAAACAACTGTACTTTTTTCCAACTGTTTGTCCATCAGTCCCAAAAGAAAAACCTCTGGTCTCAATTGTATATATTAATTTTTTAAAATCCTCTGAATCCATTTCCAGCATGCATTTGAATCCAGAATTTTCTGGCTTTTTTGCATGTCCACCAAGCATAATAAAGTGTCCTTTCTTGTTCACATTTCCAACATATATTTGAAGTGCCTCTATATATTCTACAATTTCTCTGGTGATATATACCAATGGTACATCACTTTCCTTTTTAAGATCATAACACAGGGTAAATTTCAATCCTTTCAGCCACATATTTTCCCATTGTTCCATATGTGTATTATAACCAAAAATTGTAGCCCACTTTATTATACATTCTTTTACTTGTTCGTCTTCTGTTTCAAATTGCAATAAAATATTTGCAAATTGCAAATATTTTAGCAATTACATGTTCATCATTTGTACACAATTCTATTTCAAAGTCAGTCTTACAATGTTCAAAACCATAAATTCTTTTGTCTACCTTAGACAATTTTTCTAATAATTGTAAATAAGAGAACCATTGACAACTATATCTTTCCACCACCAGTTCTTCTCTTGATTTTATATTACATTCCCCTTGACAAAATTTTAGTATCTTGTGATAAGTTAGTCATTTGTGTTTGCCTATTATTTCTCGTCTATAAAATGCTTCTTGTGTTGAGATCCACAAAGGTGTTTTTTTTTTTGGCAAAGCCTGGGTTTGTATCTATTCCATATTCTCAACATGGCATGTCTAACATAATGATTTTTAAAATCCACATTGTCCTTGACTTTATTGTTCCCCAAATATCCATGCCACCCAAATCTCAGGTCGTGTCCTTCTAACTCCAAGAACCTTTTATTTCTCAGCAATGCCCACTCTTTTATCCAGACCAAACAGCAAGCTGCAAAATACAATTTAAAATCAGGTGAACCCAATTCTCCTCTTTTCTTTGCATCTTGTAACACCTTATATTTAACTCGTGTTTTTTCCCCCCCCCAGCCACACAAATGTAGATACAGTATATGCACAATTTGCCTCTACTAAGATGTTTCTTTCAGTGATGTCATCGGGGAAAACTGATTGGCTACAATCTTTTATTGTTTGGCATCCCAAATATAAGCCAAGGGAGAACATTTAAATATAATGAGGAAGATTTAAATCTTCATAAGACATGCCTATTACAGAAAAAGCCAGTTTGGTGTAGTGGTGAAGGTGTAGAAACCAGGAGACTGTGAGTTCTAGTCCTGCCTTAGACATGAAAGCTGGCTGGGTGACTTGCGGCCAGTCCCCCTCTCTCAGCCCAACCCACTTCATAGGGTTGGTTTTGTGGGAAAAATAGGAGACATGAATATTACATATGTTTACTACATTAAGTTATATATAAAAATGTGGGATAAAAATCTAATAACAACAACTATTTATTCTTGACCCATTTGTCATCTGGTGTCCATAACTGGAAATATCCAATAATGCCTTATGCACCAACTTTTAATTATGTGAGTGTGAAAGTAAAAGGAAAGGAGGAGGGAGGATTATATCTTGCAGTTTCATCCTAATTTTTTTTCCAGGGCCCTACAATTTTTGTTAGTAGACATTACTCCAATTCCCAATTCTTCACTGGTTGGAAAGTACAAAAAGAGCATAAGAGGGGAGTTGTGTTCCTTCAAATAGATTATCTGCCCACAAGATCAACTTCTCATTAGAAAGTAGCCTGTTCCTGTGCTTAATTAGATATAATATGTATTCCACTTCTTAAAAAAAATCAGAATAAACATAAATCTCTGATAACATTGGAGTAAGTGTGTTTATATTTAGTTGTCCAAAATATCAGGTACATTAAGGAATAGAGCATTAATTTAATGACAAGTAGTTGCATGAGTTGTATATGAATTCAGACAACCTATAAGCAGTATGCATGCACACTAAAAAGAAAGGAATAGTAAACTTATATGATTTTCAGCTAATATATATATATTTCTGTGATTATGGTTAGGCCCCAGCAGAACTTGAAACTATGCATATCTTTTAGCAAATTCAAAATGAAACAATTCATTCTGCAAACATTGGTTTTCTTTCCTTTAGAAGATGTTAAAGGTAGATGCACTATAGAAATAGTGCTTTGATGAAAAAGAAAAACAAAATGGTATAGATTAAGAGGAAGCTGAGAAAGAGGACTTCAGAACATACGCTAATAATGTTTGCTTTGTCTCGAGCCATCGGCCAAACTTAGAAGTTCTGGACTACAATGCTCACCATCGCTGATCATTGGGTGAAGACCTATAGCCTGAAGCATTCCAAAAGCAAGGCTTCGCAAAGAATCTCCAAAGATTAAAGTCTGTTTGCGAAACCTGATGAATTCTTGATGGTTTATTCTTTCTTTTAGATGCACAGAGATACTGAGATATTCAGTGACTGAGCCAAATATACTGTTCCTTCCTCAGTCCTCATAAATAACTCCTTTTTTCCACAACTAATTATGGAAAACAGGACTTTAATTTTGACTCACAGGCTGGGTAGAGAAGAACCTGGTCAAGAAGAGAAGTTGGCTGGCTCTTTGTATATCAGGCCTGTGTAACCTCTGAGCAATCAAGTGAAATACAGTCCGCTAACCATGCATGATAGCCTCTACTTGATATGTTCAATAAGCTCCCAATTTTGCTGCTTGAATGAAAATTTAAAGTCAACGGAGTTGTTGAGAGCAACGGCCAAGTCATACTGCACAGTCAATAAGCTCTTTGGCTTATTGCATCAAACCTGGCGTACAGGTGTCCTCCCAGACCAAAACAGACATTTGAGATTGTGAGCCGCATTTCAATATCCCCAGCAACAATGACATAATTTTTGTGCTGCCCCTTTTAGATTATGCAGCGCTTCAGGTACCAAGATATCCTGGCCTGGACTTACTTTGATTATGATTACTTTCCCCTGAAATACATGGTTTAGCCATCCTTGATGGCGTCAGTGTGGATAGGTTAATTCTGCAGTCTCCTTTTTCCATTTGTTCTCGTTCATGGGTTTGGAGCAATCAGGGCAAACTGATCAGGAAGGGGGGCCCTGATGATAGATTGCAGTGGAGAATTGTGGCTTGGTTGCCCCGAGTGACCCTCAACAGTCCTGATTCTCTCAGAATGACAGGACAGTTGTTCTCCATTGCAAACTTGCAATTCATGATCACACAGGCAAGAAACCAGATGAATTGGCTTTGCTTTTTCATCCATTAGGCTTGTCATTCCATATACAGCTTATTGAACTTTCTTAGCTTGATCCAGCTTCACTGAGACTCATCACAATAAATTAACATAAATGCACCTGAGTGATGGAACTGACAATGATGTTTCATGCCAAAGGACTGAACTATTGCATATTTCATTATCACGAGGAGAGAGAATGGCCTTCTCTTTCCTCTCCCCGAAAAACAAATACTATGAAAATTCAAGAGAGCTGCATTTGAGGAACTACATTTTTTGGTTTTTTTCCATTTTGTGGATTAAAAAGAAACCTACTATAAATTGGAAGATGAGTGCTGTTGTTGTTGTTGTTTTAAATAGTAGCCTTAAATAAGGATTGGATTACTGAGAGATCATAGTTGATAACTTAGTATAGAGCTAGTTGTCACCTACAGTATAAAGAAGCTCAAAGTTTCTTTATTTTCTGCAGAATTTGGAAGAAAGTGTTTTAGAAGGTACTCCTGGCCTTGAGATCCAGTAAAGTGAAGATTAATTTTGCAGTTGTTTATTTTTTTAAAAAAAATAAAAGCGAAGAAAAGGGAGAAATGTCAAGCAAATTCTTTCTGTTTATGTTTCTGAAGCTGTATTTCATCCATCAGGGTCTCTAGAGAAGCCATGATAGGCAGTGATAAATTCCAGTTCAGTGATTTATAGTTTTTAAATAAAAACAAATGGGTCTTATGTGCATCTTTTGAGCACGGGCTTCCTTGGACTTGTTCAACTCACATGAATTTTAAAAACGAAGCAGGAATATTTGACCTTTTCCATCTTAGTTTATATTTGGAACTGTAGTTTCAAAGTCACATCTTTTTTCATGTTTGCCAGCATACTTTTTTCTTACTGGAATCCACCTTGATTTCCATATTGACTGGGCTAATTCTGATACTGAGGACAGATAATGTCACATTCATACCCATAAGTTCATTCCATCTCGTTTCTATGCTAACCTCTAAATTAGAAGAATGAAGATCATAAAAAGCCCATTTTAACCAGATTTTAAAATCGACTCCCAAAATGCAGATGGTAATTCATCTCAGAATGTCTGTATTATCCCTTTAAACTTTGAAGCCATTAGATTGTTCAGGAAGGGTGGCATCTGGCAGATAACTAAGTTCCAGTTTGCACATAACAGGCTATGCAAAGTAAACATCAAACATTGATGTGACCTACCTCAATGGTCTAAGCAAAGTGTCAGAATAATGGCCCATGACAAACTTCTTAAACTAAAACCAAACAACCCCACAGAATGATATATAAATCCAAGCAATATTTCTTACCTGTGTTAATCATTTCTATCTTGTATCTACTGAGATCCATCTTACTGATTCTATTTCTTTTTCAGAAGTTGTACCATCCAGAAACCTGACATTTCTGTCTTTCTGTGATACTTCTACTGACTTTTTGTCTTTAATTTGTGGACCTTCAACTAATATTCCCTGGGTTAGATGGTCTGCTTGGGTAGCAAAATTTAAATATCCATCTAATTATTCTTTCTTATTTAATGAGATCTGGGGGAAAAAAAAACCTCTACACTCTTTGCATGGCCTATCTTATAATATAAATCTTTGGCAAACATGTGAGGGAATGCTAGCATTAATATATTACTTTCCATGCAACTTTCTGATAAAATATATCTTAACAGAGAATAAAGAAGGTTATATTTTTTGGTGGAATTTAATCTTCTTGCTAGTGGAAAATTTTAGAGGCAATTATTGAAAGATTTCCTGTAGTTTCCAATTTGTTCAGAGTCCTAGTTCAGATTTTGGGTCTACAAGAGCCATGGAAATGAATTGAAAACTGGTATGATATGGGACATGAGAAATGGACTTCTCAGTGACATCTCAGTTTTGGAATTTCATTCTGATAAAGTCCATTTAGTCCTCTTTCTTGGACCAACCTCCAATACATGAAAGACTTCTTGTTTAAATAAAGCTTTGGGTGCGATGTGATTCGTTTTAATTATGCTGATCTGTGTTGGGGTTGGGGTTGGAAAGCCAGTTTGGTCTAGTGGTTAAGACACCAGGCTAGAAACCAGAAGACTGTGAGTTCTAGTCCCACCTTAGGCATAAAAGCCATCTGAGTGACTTTGGGTCAGTCACTCTCTCTCAGCCCACGTGGCTTGGGCAACAAGCTGGTCGGTTAATTTCTGTCACAACCAATGGATCAACATTCGGTTGATCTAAAAAAGCAGACCCTGCACCTACAGAAAAACACTAGGAAGGAAAAAAAATCTCTGTTGGGTTTGCTGGTCTTATCTGTGGTATCAGAATGTTTAATCCAAGATCAGGTTCCTACCTCTGCAGAGATTCCGTTGAGTGACTTAGCTTACGTCTTGATTGTTTAAGACTACATTGTCTTCTGTATGAACACTTTCTGTCCTTGTGAGGGGAGAAAAATATGTTGGTGTGAAAAGTGCTATTTGCGCACTTTAACCATTCCCTCCACATTCCAGATTAGTCAATTTCACACTTCTTGCTCTGTCTGAATTCTTTGATCAGAGTGAAAGTGCCCAGGAAATACAGAGGACCTTCCAGTATGCCACAGAAGAATTCAAAAGCAGTCAAGACCCGCCTTTGGCCTTTTATGAGATCAATATTCCTCTAACCAAACTACACACCCACAAGATAAAATAGTTACTTGGTGAGGTCCTGCTCTTTCTGGACCCAAAGGACAAAAGGACCCAGAAATACAGATCCCAGTGGCTAGATTGATGGTTCTGCAGTGGGACAACTGGATCTTAGTAGGCCCTTGATCTCTGAAGATTCCTTCTCCATTAAATCTAGAACATCTCGGTGGGAGGTTTTCTACCATTTTCCCAGAGAACACACTACTTTCACCACTTTGTAGAGTTACACTAAAAGGGTAGTTTGTCAAAGAATAGAGTCAAAGTATCTCTTCAAAGATGAGCAATGCTTTATAATGTTTATAATGTTTGCTTTTATAATGTATACTATATAATGTTGCTATTATTACATAGAGTGCTTAGTTCAGGGCTGCAAAATCTTTTATATTCTGAGGATCATATCTGGTTTCCGTGTGACATGCTTGAAACTTAAGGTTTTTTGATGCTTCAGGTTGATTCCCTGACATATACGGTACCTTGTTCTATCTGGAGCAGAATATAACAATTATCAAGGGTGAAATATCTTCCAAGTTGAGTTCACCTCCTGGTGATGTCATAGATAAATTCATGTTGCTTTCTTGGCAACTACAGAGGGCAGTGGGAATGGCCTTCAGGGACAAGAGGAAGACCACCTACAAAGGCAACAGTCAGATTAAAAAGGGCCTGAATCCCGGGAAAGAATGTAATATGAGTAAAAATCTCAGACAAACCCCTCCCTAGTTCACATGAATATAAAGGGTCAGGAGGAAGCACATTCAGACTTGGAAGATTCTGTTACTATAGCTTTACAATAAAAGCAGTACATGGCATCTAGTCTGATCTACCTTGAAGGGCTGACAGCAACAGTACAGAAATAGCTTGCCATTGCCTTCCTGGGATCCTTCCTGACATAGCCATCAGCCCTGGACATTCTTAGTGGTCTCTCCTCCAAGTACTAACCAAGTCCTACCAAGGTTATCTTTGGCTATGCTGTCCCCTGGATTTAAATATTAATAATATAGATATATCTTGGTAGCCAATCCAGTTTGGAATCCCCATAATATCTAAATTCAGCCTTACAAACTAATCCATTCTTCAGTAACTAAGCATCTAATTGCCTGATTGTGCATTTAATGACAATCAAATGTACACAAACAAAAAGTAACTATTAATGAAATAAAATTTAATTATAAATGAGAAATTGGTTTGCTTACTTAGTAGTGATGACCTATTAAAGGATATGTGAATTCTAAAAGCATTTTTTAAATTATGTTGATTAGCAGAATGTGCTTAAGAAAGAGCTAATGGAATGCTTAATTAATTGACTGCATTCGTGCTTTGTGCAAGGTTTCTACTGAACAACTTGTTCCAGTGTGATTGGATTTTCCTACAATAGACATGTGCACATAAAAGGGTCACTACAATTCTTCAAGTACAATCAATAGTTTATTGGCTGCCTCTTGGCTAATCTGGGATAGAAGCAAGAACTAATGTTCTCCCTTTGCCAGTATAAATCACATTAGGATGAGGCCGTTCACCCACGAATGGAAGAGTGTGACAGAAATATCCATCCATCCATCCGTCCATCCATCCATCCGTCCATCCATCCATCCATCATCAAATTACAACATTTCTATGGAACTTTTCTGTAATAAAGTTGAAATCAGACCTACTCAAATAAAATGAGGCCAGCGGCTATAAGGAAGATTTTCTTGCTGGGAGAAGGAGGGTGGGAAGCAAGCTTAATCCAGTTTATAGAATGCCCTCAAAAGAAGGAATGCCAGGAACCTTCATTACTTTATTTCAATGCCAAGTAAAAACATCCTTTTAAGCATTTATATGAGAGCCAGTTTGGCGTAGTGGTGAAGGCATCAGGCTAGAAACTGGGAGACCGTGAGTTCTAGGCATGAAAGCTGGCTGGGTGACTATGAGCCAGTCCCTCTCTCTCAGCCCTAGGAAGAAGGAGGCAAGGGCAAACCACTTCTGAAAAACCTTGCCAAGAAAATTGTAAGGACTTGTCCAGGCAGTCTCTGAGAATCAGACATGACTGAACGGATTAAAAAAAAAAAAAAGCATTTATTCAATGAATTTCAAGTGCCCACTCTATCCAGGAATCATAGGGCTAGTTAAAAAAAAAAAAACCAAGATGGTAGTCATAGCAGCACAATTAACAATATATATCAATTAAATAACAGAGCTGGGAAATGTCTCCATGGACTGCATCCAGAGCTAATCATTTCCTGATATCTGAGGCTATACATAGCAGCTAGCTCTTCTATACCCTTTTCCCCAAGTGGTTGCCATTGTTAGGAGGTGACAACAATGCCATCTTCCCTATAGACATCTATAGAACAATTTAGCATAACATGTTAGAAAATCTGCTGATAATTAGCACAATGAAACTGAAAGGCATTTTTCCTTCAATCTTCTGCACAGTGTGTTGACATCTGTATCTGCCAAATATTTCAATATAAATCTTTTGTGCTGCCTACTTGACATGCCATTTAAAAAAAAAAAAAAATAGTTGTATTTGATGGCTATTAAGACCATAGGCAATCAATAAGCGACTTACAATATTTGATGGGCTTTTTAAAAAAAGAAATAACAGGTTTTGATCAGATTGGCTATATTATTTATTTAATGTTTGCTAGCTGAAATCCAGAAAGTCAAGATGACAGCCAAGCATGCAATAGATGTTCTGACTTTTTTATGTGGTGGTTGTGGCCATAATCTTGACATTTTTTGACTGCCCTATGGCACCCCTGTTAGCCGCCCATCTAGATGACAGCATCTAGCCTACTTTGGCTGATTTAGAAAGCGAAGCAGGGCTAGCCATGACTGGGGCTTAGATAGAGATTCACCTAGGAAATCCAGGGCTATAGGCTAGCCTAGGAAAAAAACAATTAAAAACAAAACAGAACAAAAAACTACCCAAACATCCAGGAAGAAGAAAATGACAAATCATTTCTGTATCATACCAAGAAAACTACATGAATGTATGTGACCAGGAGTCAAGCTTGACTTGAAGGAACTTTACATTTTACCATAACAGTCATCCATAGCTGATGTCGGTATTATAATTCACTGCAGTACTGTATTGCTTTATCAAAACTTGATTGAATATGTTTACATAAGCACATAAAACTGGCCTATAGAGTT
The DNA here is from genome assembly GCA_030867105.1 of Liasis olivaceus. Classification (NCBI taxonomy): domain Eukaryota; kingdom Metazoa; phylum Chordata; class Lepidosauria; order Squamata; family Pythonidae; genus Liasis; species Liasis olivaceus. The sequence continues at coordinate 18,250,876 of CM061361.1, forward strand.
AGCACATTTCCATGACATAATATTTGTTTATTATTTATATGTCCACCCATCTCAGATACATGGCTTTGGGCAGCTTACAACAATTAAAAATGATATAAAAACAAAGAACAATAATTGTAAAAAATCATGTATGAAAACAAATATTTCTGGTGTGATGTTTCTGGTATTTATGAACTGAGTCTACACATGAACTATAACACATTTGGATTTTCCCACATTAAACAAACAATCAATATTGGATATAGATATTGGAGAAGGTTGCATGTTTCCTGGATAATGGGAGACTGTGAAACCTGTGCATGCAGACATGAACACACAAACACACTCACAAACCCTCTACTATTCTAAGCTGTCGTTCATCAACCTCTGGAGGACCACAAATCCACCATTCCTGATCTTCAAACTCATATGCCGAATATGTAGGTGTGGTTCACCCCACCCTTCTGTATTATGAGCTGCTTTTAATTATCATGGAGCATTTCCTCCCAATTATAGCCATACTATCTGAAGAACTGACTTACTAGGAATATTTGTTTTCAGACAAACATTGGATATCAAGATGGGTTACTATCAAAAACTACATGGAGATACAATATAAAAGGGGACAATCTGGTATTTAGGAGAGAGGTAGTACTATGGCTGAGATTCTAGACTATTCCTTCAAGAGGCTGAAGTTAGAAGGAAGTCAATATGCATTCAAGGTAGATTGATGCTAAAGATGACACTCCACAGATGTGGTCTTTCTATTTATTTAACAAGGATTCTGGGGCTCTAACTGCAGTTGGTGCAAAAGCAACTTTTCCATTTGGCTTCATCATACTTCCTTGATTTCGAATCCAGTTTGGAAAAGACTTGAAGATCAAATCAAACGAAAGATTTGCCAAGGGGTTCCTTTAGCATAGTAAAGGTATTTCTCAGCAGGCTAACCTTGGAAAGAGGACTTTGTTTCTATACTGCAAGGGGCAAACATCTTAGCACTATCTTAGCAATCGGTTGCAAATCTTAGAAGATACACAAAAGTGTCATTTGTATTTGACAGAAGTTGGGGAACAATAGAAACAGACTTAATTTTTTTTTTCCCCATGGCCAAGTTTGATTGGAAAAAAAAAAAAACTCTGTCTGAACTCTATCAGAACTTACCAGTTTGGCAAAAAAGATAGTTCATGGCACAAGGTACTTTGTATCCACAGTAGACGAGCAGTTATGTTGGAAGCAAATTCAGAAATAAACTGTGCTGAATCATGTCATTTGGCTGCATATTCTAGGAGTTGTTCCAAAGTAACTGATTTTTTAAAATTCAACACAGAAAAAAAGAGGGGGCAGGAGTGCTTTTTTTAAAGTGCAATTTAAAAACGGAAGGAGTCCATGTTATGGTATTTTGCATCTCTTTCTCTAGTAATTCCCTAACAGAGATGTGCAAAGCTCTAAAAACATCTTCCAGTCTACAGAAGGTAAGAAGTTTCTCTGCAAAAGAGTCCAATTCTGCTGTAAACACAATTTTTAAGCTAAACATGGGATTGTCTGCTTATGTGTGTATGTTGGTGTAAGAATGGACTTTACTAGCATTTGTCTCCTTCAGATTTATCTGGAGATAATGTGCAAATGGTGTTAGGAACTGGAGCCACACTTACATCTCTTACCCCTTTAAAACACAGAATCATGAGCTATCTGAAATCTCTGTCTATTGATCTATCTATTAGCTGTATAGCCCACATTTTTTCAGGAGCTTAAGCTAGTGTACATAGATTTCCCCTCTTATTTGTTTTCCCTACAATGGAAACCCTGTGACTTCAGCTGAGCTATCAGAGAGGAACTATCCCAAAGTCAGCCAGTGAATTTCTATAGATAAGGGTAGACTTGAACCTAGGTCTTCCCGGTGGTAATCAAAAACTTCAACCACACTAGCCGCCTTATTTATTTATTTACATCAATTTGTATGCTTCCTATTGTAACAACTCATGGTGCCTTACAGGACAAAAAACTAAAACTTATTCCTATTCCTATTCCTATTCCTATTCCTATTCCTATTCCTATTCCTATTCCTATTCCTATTATTCCTATTCCTATTCCTATTCCTATTCTATGATGATAATGATGACAACTACTACTATTTCTGCTTTTAGGAAGGTTTTTCTACTTCAATGTCCTCCTAAAGTAGATTGCCTATACCATTTTTCTAAAAGACAAAAAGGAACGAACCCATCTAAATTCAGAGAGCAGGCTCATCCAGAGAGAGGGTGCTGCCACTAAGAGATGTTGAAACATGGCTTAGATTGACAGCGATAAACCAAGTGGTGGCTTTAGACAGAAGGGAACCACTTTCCTCTCCAAACCCATATACAAACTGCCTATAAGAGCTGAAGCTTTCTACAAGGGCAATTTAACCTCTAAACAGTTTGATACCATGCAAACATGACCAAGACATCTAGTGAACTAATGGCTGATTTCAACAAAGGTTGGACTTCAAAATGACTGCAATCATAAGCTCTCAACTGAAAGATACACATTATGATAGGTGGTTGCACAATCAGACAGATGCTTAGACTGGATTTGGCATTTTTGTCCACTTATTGAGTTCTTCCCAAGGACCTGGGATAGGCAGACGTTGTTGTTTGATGGTGTTAAAGGTATTGCCGCAGGATGTAACCTGTTCCAAGTAAAACTGCCTTTTGCAATTGACTGGTAGTGATGTTGTCAATGCCAATGGTCTTCAAGCGGTATTCCAGATGTTTTGGGATTGCACACAAGGCTCCAGAACTCTTAGTACTATCTTTGCTTTCGTTTGCCACAGTTGCTCTATTTCTATTTGCAGGTCTTTATATTTTGTGAAAAATTCTTTCTCTTCTCTTCTGCTGTCTCCAGGTATTGGAGTGTCCACTATCCAGACTTCTTTGCTTTTTTTATCAACAATTGTTAAGTCTGAGGTGTTGCGTGGCAGGTGTTTGCCTGTTTGAATTATTTCCCCCTCCTCCTTCTTCTCCTCCTCCTCCTCTAACCTATTCACATGTATGGACGTATGCATAAAATGGTACCACTTGCATAATATATGTAGCATGTTAAGCTCATGAGTAAACCCAAGACTAAAGAGTCCTTAAGAGAAAAATGAAACATTCAATTCTTGTTTAAGATTAGTTTTGAACAATTTATTGGTTAGGAATCAGGCATGCCAAGAAAGATGTGACTATATCAATAATGTTTCATCTCCTCCCCTTATTAATAATCAGAAAAACGGATGATGCAATATTACCACTATAATGATTGCTATTCGGAGACCCATTACTTGGTATGGCACATCACATGTTTTCATAATTACATTTTATGGGTAAAATAGGCCTGGCATGATTATTATTGCCCTTTGTGTTTTGCAGCATAATCCCTGGCATGTAACTTGATATCTTCTAGAATATTCCAATGTAGCACAGGCATTTTAATTAGAGTTTATATAAATTTAACTCAACAAATGGCATTCTTTTTATAAATAACCATAGACTAGAAGTATGGGGGTGGGGGTGGGTGTGATTCACCTTTGTCTCTACTGAACTTTTTAACTGAAGGAGGAAACTGAAATCATGGTGGTATGTTCCTTCTAACATTCTCCAGCAATGAGGCTGAGTTTTACTGCTTTCAGATATGGGAAGAATAAATTCGGTAGCCATAGAAATAGAAATAGGTTTTAGGTGCTGAAACATCAAAGACACAAAAGTCTCCAAAGAGGAGAAATGGAAGATTTAACTCAAAACATTATCAATAAATAAGGGAAGTCAGAAGACATATAACTCAGTGTTAGCGTGGTATTTTTCTCCTTCGGTTACTCTATATTTTATGTCTTTAGTCTGTTGTAAGATACAGTCCATCATGTCACGTCTGTTATCTCTTTTGTAAATTGGTCAACAACTGGGCAGGGAACTGTCTCTAAATTGCAACAACCAGAGCAACCAAACTGGTATAAGCTTAATTCCTAGATGACAGATTTTGGACTGTTATTTTTTGCGCAATCAAAACACACATAGGCATGTGAATCCAGATACAATAACTTTCTCTGTAAATACTTAAAGCATGACTTACAAAGAAACGAATAAAAAGAGTTAGGAAATAATGTACCTCTCTTTCAATTTCATAAATCCACTCCCTCCACATACATGAAAATCGACCTTCCTTCCTTCCTTCCTTCCTTCCTTCCTTCCTTCCTTCCTTCCTTCCTTCCTTCCTTCCTTCCTTCCTTCCTTCCTCCCTCCCTCCCTCCCTCCCTCCCTCCCTCCCTCCCTCCCTTCTTTCTTTCTTTCTTTCTTTCTTTCTTTCTTTCTTTCTTTCTTTCTTTCTTTCTTTCTCTTTCTTCACATTCTCAAAGGCAGTTAACAATCAAAATAATCTTCTCCAAGTCAGGAGAGACTAAGATGATCACTTCAGCCTCTAAGGTCCACTGAGACATCCAGGTGTTTATGGCTTTATATACCCTGAATTTCTAAACAATGAAATCAAAGTCCTCTGATCGGGACTCCCAGAAGTTAAATGCACGTTTGAACACAGAAAGAGATCAATATTTCAGATCATTGTATTACTGACCCTGAATAGTTGTCCTTTTAATGATGCAGTATCAGTTATTTTTTGGGATAGTAAAGATATGCGATATCCATCTTCGTGGTCCTATTACTTCCCAATTTGTTGATGTGGAATTGAAAATAACTTGACCATCTACAAAAACTAACACTTCTCAAAAGCAAATTAGCATGTGAACTAACATTTGTCCAAAAGGAAGACACTATAACATAAGACCATGCTATATTAAGCAAGAGGAACAGAAGATATGAAAGAATACTTTTCTTGAATTAAATGTAATTTTACAGATATAGAAATGTGTCATATTGATGCCAAGATGGTCTTCCATTCTTCTTCCAAAGAGATTCTATTCGCTGTTTATTCTGGCAGAAATTCTTAGTGTGAAGAAACTTCTTTCATCAGACTTCTTTTAATTAAAAATAATGTCTTAAGGATGTCTAAATGACTGGAAAATGCCAGTCATTTAGACATCCTTAAATAAAACATGTTATTTCTTATTTCTTATTTTTTTAAACATTTTGTTTTGATATAATAGCTGAACGAACAGTAATATCTCCCAAATTCAACTAAATACATTATTAAAACCTTACAATGCAAGGGCATTTGAAATATCAGTGTACTGCATATACTTTATCATCTATCTATCGATCATTGATCTATCTTTAAGATTCTATAGTGGTGTACCACACAGTAACATAAATGTGGGCCAGTTTGGTGTAATGGTTAAGGCACCAGGCTAGAAACTGGGAGACCATGAGTTCTACTCCTGCCTTAGGCACAAAGCCAGCTGGGTGACCTTGGGCCAGTCCCTCTCTCTCAGCCCTAGGAAGGAGGCAATGGCAAACAACTTCTGAAAAACCTTGCCAAGAAAACTACAGGGACTTCTTCAGGTAGTCACCAGAAGTCAACACTGACTTGAAGGCACAATGTCTGTGTGTGTGCATATGTGTGTGCATGCACACATGTATGGATAGTATACTTAAACCATATAATATATTATAGGAGTACTATAATATTATATCTATCTATCTATCTATCTATCTATCTATCTATCTATCTATCTACCTATCTATCTATCTATCTATCTATCATCTATCTACCTTTTCCATATTTAAATGCTCTTAAATAAAAAATATTAATAGCTTGGGCCTGCTCAAGGGAAAATGTTCCAACATTAAATTAAAAACAGCATAAAAACATAAAACAATAAAGAAACAACAGCATATGCCTAATTCACAGCTGAGGTAACAAAAACTAGAACACAACTCAGCACAGTCATTGCACGGGCTTAAACACACACCTAGATCCCCAGGGCCGGTGAAAATTCTTGCAATTTTCTCCTGCAGTCACTTCACTTGAAAACAGTGATATTCCAATTAGGATGCTAAATAAATAGTTTTCAAGATCTTTTTGAAAAGTATTTCTGTGTTTATTACATGTAGACTTGTATCCTCCTACCACCAGACTTCAACTCACTCCAACCCTTATTGGATAAAATGCAAATTTCATGTTACCTAAATGTGAGGGGGGGGGGGGGGGGAAATGTTTAATATATTTAGAGCAAGGGTGCAGATCGATTTAGGATGGCATCTGATCTTTTCTATTATAGCTCTTGGCATGCCTCCCTTTCTCTGCCATTCCAAGAAGAGTTCAATTATAGCATGAAATGCAGGAGGAAAGGAGCTCCCTCTAGGAGATGATTAAGCACTCTTGCAATTAAAACCAACCAGCCTCCTTTGTATGGCTATTATTTACAATTAGGCACCAAAGCAGTGATCAATGGGGTTCGTGTACAGTACACACTGTTCTTGCAACAGGACACCATTTCTAGTCCCATGCAAAGAGTCAGGGCAGGTTGATCTGTTAAGGAAAATCAACTGTAAAGGTGAATGGCACCTCCCTGCCCCCCCCCCACACCCCTTCCCCAATGAAATAATTTGATTATACAATGAAGCTTTGGAGTACAGAACTCTTGTGGATCTCTTTGAACTTCACCATAAGTTCCCATTGTTCAAACACCTACATAAAAGTGAGCATTCCATGACTATATTCTCAACTATGTGGTCCTCAAAGGAGGTGGTAGGTCCTAGGCTTATATTATTTATTAGTTTTATATTCCACCTTTTGTAGAGAAGTTTAAGGTGGTACGCATAGTGCCCCCTCCTCCTATTTTTCCTTAAACACCAACCCTTTGGGGTAGGTTGGATTGAGAGAGTGGGAAAAGCTCAAAGTTGGGTCTAACATCTTAACCACTACATCCTGGTGGCTCTCTGGATATATCTGAATCCGTCTTAGAAGAGAGCCAAGGGTGATGGTTAGGGATTTGTGCTCCCCCATTTCCTGCTTTTGAAAGGTGTTTTTTTTTTTTTTAGATTTTTTATCCCACCTTTATTATTTTTTATAAATAACTCAAAGCGGCGAACATAGCTAATGCTCCTTCCTCCTCCTATTTTCCCCACCACAACAACAACCCTGTGAGGTGAGTTGGGCTGAGAGAGAGGGACTGGTCCAAAGTCATCCAGCCTCTGCTTCATTTTTAATCAGTATTGAGGTGCTTTATTTAGTTATTTTTTTAAAAAAAATAGAAGAAACAGTCAGCTTTGTTATCATTTTTGAATGGAATTGCTTGAGTTATCTAAGCATAGTTATCTGCTTCCTACTTGAGGAAGCCCTCCTTGAGAAAGAACTTGCAATATTATGTGTTGAGGTGACATTATGGTAGAGAGTGAACAGGTTAATAAGCTGTGAAGTTCATTGTATATTTCAATCTCTAGCTATAAATATATTATGCTAACAACTCTGTCACTTTCTCTCTATCACTGCTTTCTACATCTTATTAAATATCAATGAATTTGACAAAAGCTAGTGAATAGGAATACAGCTATTTATTATTAGACTAATAAATATAATTATTGAGAATAGTTAAGGAAGATATCAAATGGATGAACATCAAGTACGAACATTTAAGTTCCAGTCACTCCACACTAAAGGAGCAGAACATTTCTGGCAAACAATATGTATTTCTAAATGCATGATTTTTTCTTACCTATGTTGAACCCCCTTCCCCCAAAAGCCACTGAGTAGGAGAAATATAAGTCAAAACTGAAATTTGGGGAAACTTTAAGAAAATTACAATTTTAGCAATCCATAGGAGAAAGGTAAAAACTGAGCTGAGTTTCTGGTGACTCTATTCATGCAGTGTTAATGGCAGCCTTACAAAGGGGATTGGCAGTGCCTTCTTCCAAGACTTCCCCCATCCAGGAGCTAGCCAGAGCTGACCCATTTTAGCTTCTGAGATCAGGGAAGGTCATCTATGCACTGCTGCCTGCTAAGCACAGGGAAAAACAGCAACAATAATGACTGAAGACTGGGGGGGGGGGGGGGGGGGGGAAGGATGTTGCCCATCCCTACAATGAAGTTGAACTCTTTGCCCTATACAGATCTGCATGAGCTCACGTTGTTCAAAATGGTATTATAATGCAAAGACTGCAAAACAAGAATATGCAGGCCTTCTCTGTGGTAGCCCCTGCTCTTTGGTACATCCTGCCCCTGGAGGTGCAATTAGCCCCCACACTCCTGGCCTTCCACAGGGCTTTGAAGACCTGGTTCTGCCACCTGGCCTGGGGTGGAGAGGGAATACCTCAAGCAGGGGATGGCTAGCCCCATAGAGGCCTTCTGCCTTCAGCCTCAGATTTTTCATCCTCTTGGTCTCTCCTTCGTCTTTTTAGTAATGTTTTAAATTAAGGTTTTATGTGTTCATATATTTTATGTTTTAATGTTTGTTGTGAATCGCCCAGAGTTCCCCCATTGGAGGGAGATGGGCGGTTGAAAAATTTAATGAATAAATAAAAATAAATAAATAAAATTTTGTACATCCCATGGGACTGTTCCCTGATATTTTGGGGGCATTTCAAAGTTAGCTGCAGAGATTAAACTATTGCTTGTATGCTTCATACCCCCCCAAAAATCACACAGGCACACACACCAAGTGGCATTTCATCACTGAAAATTTGAAAATCTCTTTTGGAAAACAAACACACTGCAGTGACCAAAATTTGTTCTAAACTTCTGGAAGAAACCCAGAAACCATTCACAACAAAAATGACCTTAAAACATCCCATCCCTATTACCTGTCTTCCATTTCAATCTGGCATCGCTGATTCATGCTCACCTACTTCCCTATATCCCATTGGAAGATCCACTTTTAACTAAAAGAAATTGGGGGGAGGGTTTGTTTTTTCTCCCAAACAAACAACTATATTTTAATGATGTGAATGTTATGTTATAGCATAAAGGAAAAATGCTACAGAATTAGCCAAGTGTGACAATTATTTGTGACTTCTATATGTAACTATTATCATGAAATGGAAGGAAGAAAATGCCATTTGCTTAGCAATTTTGCTTAGGGTAAAATGTAAGCTCCAGACATTTTAGCATATAATTGGCAGAGCAGAAATACTTAAGTGATTGCTATGGACTTTCTTCTTGTCAATATTTGATTTTCAAGGTTTTTGGTTATGGATCCTTTACAGAACTTTACCAATTTGCTTCCTACTGAGCATACACTTAGTAATATATTTCAAAGTTTGTTCCAGTTTCCCGCGGACCTTTCAGATTGGAGACAGGACTTTTAACTTCTATTGGGAGATATCCCACTTTCATCTCTCTAGTTTAGGCCAGGAATAATGGCAAGAGAAGTAAATTTTAACTGAAGCAAGAAAGAAAGGAGAGCCCTTATGGTTGTTTTTGACTTCTGCTCTTTGTATCACACCAGCATTAGACATGGCGAAGATACTTGCAAGAACATTCTTAAAGATATGGTTGTAAAACAGTAGCTACACTAGTCATCCTTTTTGTTTGCTGTGAAAAGAGCTGTCAGAGGACAATGGTGGCAGGAAGAATTTTCCATCAACCCAAAAACAATTTTAAAATTAGAAATCCATAGATAATCTACATCTGATCAGTTGCAGTTTTCTGCATGCTCGGTCTTCAATCCAATTTGCTTCTGCATTATCCTGCAATTTACTGTGAAAGCACAACCTCTGTATTTATTTTCATGTGTTTCCATGCATGTATTTTCATCATATTTCCCCTTATTTTGGGGGTGTGCTAAGCTTTATTCTGGATAATCATAGGTAAAGGGGAAAAAATAGCCCCTGGAACTCCTGTACTCCATGAAAATAAGCATGGTAAATGAGTTAGGTTGGACTTATTAATTTGGGCAAACTTTCATTGTACCTCCCACAAGGGGAAAAAAAAATACTGAAATAGCAGGTAAGTTAGAAAAGTTTAGCTAAGAGCTTTCAGCTTAAAATATATTTGTCTTTCTATCATTATTTAAACTCAGATGGATCCAAGAGTGAGCCAATGCAGCTTGTTGGATCCTGCCTTCTACTTTCGAACTCTTACCACCATTACATACCATCTCAGATGTTCTCCTGCCTAGGAACATTCATGGTCATCCTGGATAGATGAAGTCACCCTAAGATTTCCAAGAATGGCACTGAAAAGCCATCATTTGGATTCAGGAGCCTTTTTCACATGCAGAGATTGTTCTAATGTTGAGGAGAATATTTCCTCTGCATTTCCCCCAATGATTGTTTTTAAATCTGATGGAACAGAAACAGCTGTCCAAAACACTTCTTCTCCAAAGGAGAAGATTTTCAAATTTTCAAGGAAGGAATGCTGTAGCTTGACAGTGGCTTATTTGAGGTGACTGAGATACACAAGCAATAGTTTAGTCTTTGATGGTATAACCAGCTCTCCAGTGATGTGTAGTCTCTCTGGCTTCTGACTTTTAAATGAAATAACAAAAGAAGACATTACAAGGGATTTTTTTTCAGCTTAAGAAACAGGGCTGGATCTTCCTCCATCTTGCACGTTCAGAAAACATTGCCAAAATGAATTCAAACAAGATGTTAACATTTCTGGAGAAGGAAGACATCAAAAGGAAGCAAAGGTAAGAATGTTCTAAAGGAATAATGTCACCGATTTCAGGATAGTATAAAATTCTTGAGAAATGTGGTCAGTGAGAGGCAAGACAGATTTATGGTAAAATGAACTAGTGATGAAAAGGGGAGGTCTGTAGATTGCATCTATTGCTTTACAGCCCCACCACTTTTACATTATTCATCAACTTCTAAAAGAATTGGGAGATAGCTGCATTGCAGCTACCTTTCTTTAGGGTGCACTTAACTCCCCACCCCACCTCACCCCACTGACATGCACCCTAGCAACAGGCTTGCTCTTCTCCTTTTGGGAGAGACAAAAAATTAACCCTCCCTCCAGTTTTCCACAGTGCCATTTCGAGCCGGGCTGACTGGGAGAACGACTGTGTCTTTAAAATTAGTGTCATCTTATTTGCCTTTTCAGGTTCATTTACGTCACTTGCCACAGGAACCAGAGTGCAATTTCTTTTTAATCATTTCTTCATTCCTCCTTGAACAGTTCCAGGCTTAGCGGACTGCAGAGAAAGATGAAAGAGGGGAAACAATCCCACCTCTGCCTTAATTTGGTTGCCTTTCATGAGAAATTTCACTAGACTAAGAGCCACTGCATTAGACCACATATGCCAGTGCAGCATGTGACATCAGCTGTCAAAATCAGCACTCCCTAACCAATGACTCTTCCCCCCACCCACCCCCATGCAAGCAAAACATGCTTCTCTATTGAGATTCAAGCTGTAAATATATTTTGGGGGGGGGGGGGGGACAATCAGAAATGCCTTTGAGAGACAAGGCTTGTTGGATTGTGAAGTCACGAAATGTAAGCAAGAGATTCTACCTGGGGGCCCTATATACACATATATAAAATGAAAGCATCATAGATGATCTTGTAGAATATCAGAATGCACCTATGAAGGATCAGAACATGAATCCAACCAGCTCAGCAGTTTTTAAAACTGTTTAGCAGCATTTTTTTCAGATTTCAGGAAGGAATCTTTCTTAGTCCGACCGGAAGAATGCTGGAAGTTGGGTTTAGTATGTTCTGTGTGCGAAGCATGCTATAGATTTTTACTAGGGATGTGCAAAGATTCAATTCAAGATTTGATCAAATCATTCCTTTGAATCAAAACTTTGAATCAAACTGCAGATCAATCTGGTGTACCAAACTTAATGTGGTGGCTCTGACTTGATTCAGCTATAGCATACAATGTGTGTTTACATGTGTACAAACTTGTCTTTATCTGAACATCCTGTCTGATGACTCAAAGCAAATCAAACCAGTGATGTGAACTACATCAAATTGACTTGTCAAAATGAATTAAAGATGCAGATGGGATCTTGGGTGATTTGCACACCCCCTTACCATTCTAGCAAGGAACATAGAAGCAGGTGGTGAAAAATTGGAAAAAAGTCCTTTCTTACTATATGAGAACTTGGGGTCATCAACTGAAGCTAACTGCGGAGAAGTTCCAGATTGGTAAAAGGAAATACATCTTTACAAACAGTGAAATACACTGCTAATGAGACCGCAGTGGCTACCAGTTTTTATAGTTTTAAAAGATGACTGGCCTAGCATCAGTGACTTATCTTGAAGGTTACATCATAGGCGTCATACATTCAGTTCTGCAGAATCAAATTAATTCAAGAACATATGCTACTTTGCATGCTGTGTTTTTTCCCCTCAATAATCCATTGAAAAATTAAGAGGACTGAGATAATACACGAGTAAATATGATTCCAACATGGACCGGATTTATATTGATTTGCACAGAGTCCAGGTAATTAACTTCACTTCCAAGGTATTTTGGAAGAAAAATAGCCAATGCGAGAAAGGCCACCCTCTTCCCAATTAATCTACGTAGGATTTACTACGTGCATCTAGTCTGAGTCCTTGACTTGCACCTCTTTCAAATGTTTAAAAAACTTGCCTGCAGCATATAACAATAAGAGTTATACAAAATACACCAATAACTCTGTATTGAATAAATAATGCTTCATATGATCCTTGTAGATGGCAAGCAAAACCATTTCTGTTCCCTACATTTCCAGCTGAGTATTTGGTGCTGTGTTCTGTGTCTTGTGGGACCATGTCCCCTCCTCACCTAGGCAGGGAGGGGGAAACCCACCCTGAATGTAAGTCTTCTTATACACGTCTTCTAACAGAGTTAATGAAGCAATTTATCTCTAGGTAATCACTGTAATAGTTTTTTTCTTGGAAAAAAAAGAAAAGAAAGCAAAGATGGCTAAAGCCTTAATTTGAAAAGCAAAACAACATAAATGTTGCAAGCAAGAAGGAGGAAGAAAATCAAGTTCCCAAAGCAAATGCCCTCCTTTCATCTTATTTGCAGTGGATTATTCAAACCAGAATCACAGATTGTGCCAATAGCAGGTCTTAAGCTGCTGATGGATAGAGTTAGGTGGGCAATATCCTGGTTGAGTAGATTCTCCAGCACTTGATGAGATAATCCGAAAAAACTGCAAAGCAATTTTCCTCCTTCCATTCCAGAAAGGACTTAGACTTAGCCACTGTTAAAGTCTTAAAAAATTATTCTTGAGTCTGTTTAGGCCCGTCGTTCTTTGAACTATAACTAGTATATATGATTCTCTTTTCTCTTCTCCCCCAATCCAGCCACCCATTTTTCCTCACGCTGATCTTCCAAGTTGGGTATCTTCTAAGCCTAAGTCTAACATTCTTAACCCTCCCAGACCCAACTTTGGCCAGCTACTCCTGTTTAACGTGGCCCCCACTTTCCAAGGATATTGTGAAATTCAAATATGGGCTCTTAACTATATAGACTAGTGTTTCTCAACCTTGACTTTCTTTAAGATGTGTGGACTTCAACTCCCAGAATTCCCCAGCCAGCCACCCCATTTACTGCCCTTGATCCCACTGCAGACATCTCTGGAATGAGAGACGTAATAATATACTAAATCTGAGCCCTTTGATACTGGGACAGAAAAAGAAAGTAAGATTTCTCCAGTCTCACAAAAAAGAGTGCATAGTTTTGGAAGGATTAATAGACAAACTAGAGTAAAACCCAGCAAGGCAATTAATTTTAGCCCAAACCTAACAGGATTAGAACCATAAACTATGTTTCTCCTTTCAGCATTCAAAACACAAGCCCATGTATTTTTCTAAAGTTATAAATTTCAGATCTGTTAACCTGCCATGCCATTTCAGAATTTACACAGATGTTGGGCATTTGATGAATTTGTAAACTGGCATGCAAAATCAAGCCAGCACTCAACCTCCTTTTGTTGCCTTCTGCTGTTTCCCCCACTCCCACCCCCTGAAGTCCAAATTGGCTGAAACATTTTTCCTTTCTCTTGTAACCATTTTCAAGGTTGAAAATAAATCTTTCCAAGGCACAAATGTTCCATGGAAAATTTAAGACCAGGCTGAAATCCCACACCCATTTTGCTGCTTTTCTCACTCTCACAATCAGTAATTTAGGACAGGGAACATCCCTGGCCTCTGGAAGGGATCCTAGACTGCAAAGAATTAATAAAAAACCAAAGACCTCACTACTATCCCTAGTACAGACCTAAGCTACTTATTTCCCATATGGCTTTATCTATTTCACAAGTCAGCTTCAAAAATTCCAATCCAGGTTGGCAACAGGGCTGGACGGATGCTATCAGAAGAGCTGAATGGTCATTCCCCCTGCTTCTTGCCCCCCCCCCCCCCTCAGTGCCATTGTAGCTCTGATGCAATAATAATTAAAGCAGTAGGGAATGGTTGCCCTTTTTGTTCCTTGGTTCTTCTGTAAGTCCATGGAAACTTTGCAGCAAGGAAGAACTGATAATTCAACTTTAGAGAAACAAAGTGGTGATGCTCCTATGTTGCAAATAAGAAAAGGGAGGGGAAGCTGGGCAGAGGGTGGGAGAGCAAGAGGAACATGCTTTACGCAGCTTGGACAGAAACTTTTGGAGTGGGCAGTAATCATCATCATCAGCAGCAGCAGCAGCATCTGCCTATCCCAGGTCCTTGGGAAGGACTTGATAGGTGGATAAAAATGCCAAATCCAGTCTAAACATCTGGCTGACTGTGCGACCAACCATAATAGTAATAAGTAGCAACAATGGTGCATTGGAAGATCTGCAAGAAATACCATTTGCCTGCAAGCAAGAATGGGTGGGGCCACAAAACAGACAAAGTAATAGAAAATGAAGAAGCTAAAGTGCTTTGGGACTTTAGAATTCAAACAGACAAGCACCTGCCACACAACACCCCAGATGTAACAATTGTTGATAAGAAAGACAAAAAAGTCTGGATAGTGGACACTGCAATACCCGGAGACAACAGAACAGAAGAGAAAGAACTGGAGAAAATCACAAAATATAAAGACCTGCAAGTAGAAGTAGAACAACTGTGGCAAAAGAAAGCACAGATAGTACCAATAGTAATAGGTGTCTTGGGTACAATCCCAAAACATCCGGAGCACCACTTAAAGACCATCGGCATTGACAAAATCACCATCAGTCCATTGCAAAAGACAGCTTTACTTGGAACAGCTTACATCCTGCAATGATACCTTGAACACCATCAGACAACAACATCTGCCTATTCCAGGTCCTTGGGAAGGACTCAATAGGTGGATAAAAATGCCAAATCCAGTCTAAACATCTGGCTGACTATGCGACCAACCGTAATAAAAGGGAGCCCACTGGAAAAGTTTTAGGCATATGAAAAATAAAACTATCAGTAATGTTACTCTCTGCCCAAGCATCCATTCATTTCAAGAGTCAAACTGGACCCAGTCTGCCTGCTCCTTAGTAAACTGCAAAGCACTCCCAAAAGGAATTCTAAATCAACCTGCAGATGAACTAGAAAAAATGGAAGGCCCTTAATGGGAAATGAGTACATTTCCAAGGAATCTGAAGGCATCTCTCAGCATTGAAATAAAAACTACAGATGGGTAGCATTCATAAGAACCAAGACAGTGGCCTGCCTTTTTGTTTTGAGTACTGCAGGCTGCCACGTCAGATACCACGAATCCCTGTCTTTTATGACATCTGAACATTGCCTGCAGAGGTAAAGGTGTGCAAAGGCCTTTGCTACAAGCACAAAAAGGAATATGTGAAATTTACATAAAGGCCTTTGAAATTGCACCCATAACAGGGAATATATCCTGGTAAATCAGGGGAAGTCCATCCTGCAGCAAGATCAGTATCTGCTGAAGAATCCTAGAAATCAGATTCCAGAGGCAGACTCAGCTCCATAATGAGCAAAAAGTGGATCTGCAGAAGTAATGGGAGCTTGAAATCTACATTGTAAAGCATCCGTTCCTCCCTGCTTCGGTATGTGGATGAAGATGTGGGAAAATGGAACATAGTATAGAAATGTATCTCTGACTACTCTCTTTCCTTTCTGGTTATTCCGAATACATTCAAGAAGATCTAATAAATACTGTGATCAAGAATGGAGCTATATGAGTAGCACAGAATTCTTGGGCACACCCTTAAGGCAATATTTTCCTTTGAATGAGTGGTGACAGATCTATTCATTGATTTTCTCTTGTTCTCTGGGATCCGGGCATATGAGAAAACTATTGATTACACACTATTATTATCCCTCTCACCTTATATTTGGCAGAACATTCTTGCTTTGGTCCAGGGATCCGTCTCCCCTAATACGTACTCTTTCTATTAGAATTCAGACCTTGTTTTCACTCTGTGCGATTGTGACATATAAGAATGCTGTCAGATTTATTATTGCTGTCCTACTTGAGCATTTTACATGTCAGTAACTCTTGTGCAGACTGCTTTATATAAGAAAAACAGATGAGCCCTAAAACCTGTTATATCACATGTAAGATCTTAATATACAATAAGCATTAAAAAAAAAATCACAGTTCCAAGGCACAGGTTGACACTTTCAAGATCTGAATATATGTTTATGTTTCTTGGGGAGAGAAGTTAGAACAAGACGGAAAATGTGCCACAGAGGAGTGTGAGCGTGTGTGTGTGTGTATGTATATTCCTTCAGTGGTATAAAATATTTGTCCTCTTCTCAAATATGTGGGACATGTTAGTCATGGGTTTATTTATGCATGCTGCTTTAAATCAATATGCATCTCAAGCAGCCTACATGAATAAAACATCTGGGGAGCTGAGTTCTGACTGCTGAGTTTCTATTTTTTGTGCCCAGGGACTTGGAGGCTATTTTCCCATCCTGTCCTTGGCTGGGGGACAAGATAGTTATAATTCCCAGTACCTGGAAAGCTGGCAGATAGTCAGGAGCTATTGATATTCCTTTGAAAGCTCCACCATCTTTTTGACCACACTCTATGGACACCCCTGCCCAAACTGATCCATACTTCCCAAAATCACATGGGGATTTGAACACCTTTATCTTTAATTGATGGAGTTCTGTGTTCCAAAACTGTGCGTAACATTGCATGTTTTAGTGAATGCTGAGTACAAATATGAGCATAGTAGGAAAAAGTCTAGAAAACTAGGTGCCATCAAGTTGGGTTTGACTCATGGTGGCTGAATGCACAAATGTTTACTACCTTAATCTGTCTTTAGTAATAACTTGAAACTCTTCCATGGATTGCCTAGAACAGTGTTTCTCAACCTTGGCAATTTGAAGATGTGTGGACTTCAGCCCCCAGAATTCCCCAGCCAGATATGCTGGCTGGGGAATTCTGGGAGTTGAAGTCCACATATCTTCAAGCAACCAAGGTTGAGGAACATTGGCCTAGAATATCCATATATGAGGGAACAATATACATGTGTAAAAACATAGTGTATAAATATAAATGAAAGGTATAGTTTTTTTTTTTTAAATGTGGTTTTTAAAAGGAACTTGGAATGGACTTCTGACTGCATGAAATACTCAGACTTGACTTATTTAAGGTAGGCCAGAGTTGATCTGACTCGTGGGTGTTCTACAGCCCATCCACAGTTGAACCAAGAGGATTCCCTCCTTCTGCCCCCATTCATGAAGAATCAGAGAGGGAAGTGATACAGAAACTTCACTGCACTCCATATATAATTCAACTTTTAACATGATTCTGTGTCTATGTCCTAAGGCTTGGTGGCAATGGAACTGTTGCCTGCAGCTCTCAGACTGGTCAATCCACTTATTTGTCTCTTTTTCTGTCTTTGCATCTTTGCAGTGGGCCAACATTAATGCAGTAAATACCTCTTACTGTTTCTGTTCCGCATTCCTGAAACATTTGAATAATCTACTGTGCCTTTTCTTTCTTTCATAAGACATTGATTAATGCTTTTCCTTTTTTTTCCTGGTGAGTAGTTGGCATGCTCAGACTGCCAATCAAATACTTACATGGCTGTTCTTCACTGTTGGCAGAAAGTTCCTACGCTTTACAACATCCATTCCAGAGTATTGACATGGGGAGAAATTAATGAAAAGCGATCGGTTGGTATCTGGATTCAGGAACGACAATTATCTGAAAGTAACAAGGTAATTAAGTGACAAGAGCTCTTTCAAACAACAAGGGAAAGCACAATTTCATTCTCTAGCCTTCTTGACAGGTGGCCGTATTTGAATTCCAGAGGTTTATTTAGAAAGAAGAAACAGGCATTTGACACATCCTTTGCTTTATCCTTACAACCACCTTTTCTGCACTTTTCCATCCCAAACTGGGTGGAACAGAACTTAAAAAGGGAAGGAACTAGGAAGGTCAAGGAGGACTGGAAAAGCGACCTGATAGCCAACTGATACTGAAGCAAAGATGGAGGGAGACAAAGCCAAAAGGGATTTGGGGATACCTATCACCTCTCTTTCTGATGGCCACTTTTCCCCTCTCTTGCTTTCTCTCCACCTCCTCCTCCTCCTCCTCCTCCTCCTCCTCCTCCTCCTCCTCCTCCTCCTCCTCCTCTTCTTCTTCTTCTTCTTCTTCTTCTTCTTCTTCTTCTTCTTCTTCTTCTTCTTCTTCTTCTTCTTCTTCTTCTTCTTCTTCTTCTTCTTCTTCTTCTTCTTCTGATACTCCCTCCCCTCCCCTTGTATCAGTTGTTGGGGAAAGGATGGATCACTCTCACCAAGGGTTTGAACTGATCATTTTCACTGGAGTTTTGAAATTAGACTTCAGACCAATGAAAGTAGATCATGGACTGTACAGGTGTGATAACAAGAAAAGCAGAAAATGCTGCCACAGCTCCTTTAGGTGGTTTATCAACAGAGGGTAATAAGTCTCATCTTTCTTCAAATCAAAGGCCTAGGAGATTCAACAAATGTCCAGACTCAGACCACTATGAAATAGACCTGACTAAGTCAGAAGACAGAGTGAAGCCAAGTTTTAAGAAACACAATTTTAGGGAGAGTTAAAGCCCCAAAATAAAATAGCTAGGTTCATACAATGCTGCATTTGTTTGATTGATTGTTAGTTTATTATTTTTATATACTGCTGCACTCCAAGTCATAAATACCACAGCTAGCCATGATGTTGCCAAAATGATGACCCAAGCACTGCTCTTTTGTACTTGTGTTGGGATATAGAAAGTAAAATTGTTGTCATGGGATAAAATGAAGGATGATCTCCATGACAACCATTTGGAAAACTTGGAGAAAAAGCAGGATAGAAATCAAATAATTAAATACCCACAAATTTCCTTAAATGCTGGGTGGAAAATGTTGCTAATCTGATCAATTTAGCTCAATTATCCTTTTAATAACTCAACTGCGAAGTTCTGCTGTTCTTTGACAAATTCATTTGGGCTTGATTAGGCATGGTAAACCAAATTCTATCATTTCTCTTTGAAATGTCTACGATGCTACTAATAAAGATGGGACTTTGTGAGATAGTTCAGAAGCTATATGGAAGTTCTGCTAAATGCTATCCAATTATCTTGAATGGAGGTGAGAATTTTTGGGTCATGTAGTTGATTTCTTTCTCCCTTGGGTACCAGTTTATTGCTTCATTGAATATGATGTACCTAGGTGGGTATAGAGTTCCCCCCACCCTTGACAGTTGTTGTACAATTGAAAGAGCACAGTGAAGCCAGAAGCTTTGCAGATCACTGAACATATTAACTACCTGGGGAATTGTATGCACAGTTGGTAAGCTCTCCATTGAGACAGGACAAGACAGGACATTTATAGGAAATCTCTATCTTATGAGGTGTAGAAAAAAGAAAGGAAAAACTTTTGAGTTTCCTGATATGGCTGATGGCTCCTGAAGTGCAGTAGAAGGTCTGTTGGTCTTGTTCTGGGTTCATGTTAGTGACCAGTTTATTTCTTCCCTTGAAAATACTGCTACTACTCCTGCTACTAATGCTAATATTAATAATAGTATTTGGCTAATAATTGGTTCAGACTGTTGGACAAGATGATGCAATGTAACTTACAACTTACTGTTAGACCTGCAAGGTAGTCGAGACAAGAAACACAGCCAGGAATACTAGCTCTAGCTTTATTGTAAGGTTACATTAACAGTATCTTGCAAGACTTAAAGTATTTCTCCACTCCTTTCCTTTTACTTTCTGGAAAACTAGGGAAGGTCCCTTCTGAAATGCTTCCCATGCCCTCCTTCCTTCTGTGGGCTGAGGCATCTTTTACACACCAGTTGTCCAGTCTGCGGCTCTCCCTCCTGTCTCCCAAGGTCATTCCCACATATTATTACGCTCATTACTGGAAAGAAAAATGGTGATGTGTTTTACTAGGATGGTTTCTTTCTACATCCAGTTAGAATTAGGACCATTCCAAAAGCAATATGGAATGCTGAAAGATGTAGCTGCATGATATGTGCTTCACTATGCTACACCAAATAATAATGGATTATTAGATGAGAGGGCATCTCTACTGTAGAGGTAGGAAATTGAATCCAGCTCTCCTCCCACTTGCCTCAGTAAGGTCCAAAATATCAGAGACAGTCCTTAGAGAAGACAGGATACTTAGGTCATCCATTTCATGGTAAAGACATTCTGTCAGAATCCTCGCAAGATTTTATAGTAGATTATTATATGGCTAGTTTAAAAAAAAAAAAAATGATTTTTTCTACATGCTGCGGTTCTGCCATTGGAAAAGGGGAGGGGGAGTAGGAAGGAGAGACCGTTTGATGCAGATGGTTTCTTATCACAAGCCCTAGAATGTTCAAGGCCATGCCAGCAAGGGAATCAGAAGACAAGAACTAAGGGCGAAGAAAGGGGGGGAAAAGAAAGAAAAGCAGTTTTTGGCGCGCTTTTATTCAGTCTCAGCAATACTTTGGATCTGTACACTTATTCTTAATAAATGAACTTTCTTTTGAATCGATATTGGTTGCAAGGAGAGTTACTGGTTTTAAGATCAACAAGTGGCAGTTCGTTACACATTCAGGTTTGGCCAAGTTCTTCCTGTATTACAGTGCCATCAATATAGAAGACCAGAACTGATTCTGTAGCTAATATCTCAAATCAGGGGACAGACTGTGTTCAACCTTGGTCTCTCATGCATTAAACATAAACTGATGGATCTTGATGCATAATCTAGAGTCCCAATGAATATGTTGGAAGTGATCTTAAAAGAACTAAATAGCCTAGGAAATGAGTCTAAATGCCTTTGTAGCTGCCCATCTGGAATCTCTAGTCTAGTTGCTTTTCTCAGAAATCTATTGTTGAGGTTCTCCATCATTCTACAGCTTCTCTGATGGCCAGTACTTTCAGATTTGAAAAATAATTCCCTCAGGACTTTTCCCTTGGGCTCTCATTGATATCCAGGCTACTGCCTTCATATTGAAAGAACCCCAAAAATATGGTTGTTCAAGACAGCATTTTGGAACAGTATGGACTGGTCTACCCACATTGCATGAGACCGCTAGGGGATGTGCTGCTGCTTTGAGCCATTTTGGACAGAGTAGCAAACAATCCAGAAAGAAGGGAGGGAGAGACAGAAAGTGAAGAACGCTAGAAATATTTTTGCACAATGAAAGGCAAGACATTCACACATAGCCTTTGGCCAGCTGTTAAATAAATGCAAAGATGCTTCTCTGCATACACATACACACACACTTTCTCCAAGTAGATGAAAATGACTGAAAAATGAAGATGAACATTTTGGCAAAGCATTAAATTAAATTGTACCTGTGCCAGCTCACTGTCTGTCTTTTAATGCATTCTAGTTTCTTTTTCTTTCTTTAACTGTTCTCATTCCTCATGGAGAAAATCGGGACCCCACAGTCCAATTAATATTAAGTACCAGCATAATGGTAATTATCAAGTGCATTTAATTACATCTGTTTTAGTGAATCTCCTGATCTTCAAAACAGCAATTTGCACATACAGTAATTGCTGACTCTGCTCCCACCAAGCAGGATGACAATTAATTCATCACAGGAGTTTGCAACCAGCCTGGTGAAACTACTTCCCCCCCCCCCCCATTCACATCAGTTTTGTATATTTTATATTAATTAGCCCACTTGACAAAGTAACACATTAAAATAAGACTTCATGGTAAAATACAAAGGAAGGCACCAAAAAGTCACATGCCTTCCTTCCATCCAGCCAAAAATTAACACAGCAGACACAAAATAGCTTCTTTGAGTTCTGTTACCAAAGATGTTTGATTGTTCTTCACCCTGGAAGTTTTATGTTTTTGCCGTCAACTGCCACGAGTCATTCATTGAAATGGGCAAGAAACAAATTAAATAAATAAACAATAAATAGACAAACAAAATGGATTGCAAGTGCAAAATAATTCAAAACACATTAATGTAACCCATCATGTCCATAAATTGTTTGAAATGCTACTGTTACCCTGTTTCACTGTTTTCTTTGGATGCTGTTTTTTTTAATTATTATTTTTTTAATGGAAACTATGCATATTAATCTCCTTATGAGAAGCACCATTCAAACCAAGGAGACTTCTAGTCATCTTGACTAACTCTAGAGTATAATGGTTAAATCTCTGCTCAGCCATGAAGTGACCTGGGTGACTTTGGACAAGCCTAATTGTTTTCCTGAAAATAAAATAAGGAGAGACCCACATATAAGCTGCCTTGAGGTTCCTGTGGAAGGGACGATAGAATTGCAATTCACTATTTTATTTATCATTAAACATATTTCTATGCTGCTGCAATCAAAAAGACTCTCGGTGGTTTACAGCTGAGAATAATAATGTGCAACACCTTTTTGGTTATAAATGACTTAATCTGAATGTTATTCATGAATACTAGAAACAACTTGCTTAGAAAGGCATTATATAAGTATATGAATTAAAGTTAATGCATTCCTAGATTATCTGAAGAGTGTCATGCGTCCATTGTATAATGTGTCATTTTCTTTAATCTCCCAATACGCTCCTTATTTGGGAGTTCTTCAGATGGCAAGCTTAGTTTACATAATAATGTAATGACATTTCTGTGTGTATGACTCTACATGTGTTTTTTCACTACCTTCCTGCCTCTACTGCACACGATAGGTTGCTAAAAGTGGTGGCAACTCCCTCTCTGCTGCCCCCCATTCCTTCCCTACAGACATTAAACAGGTATTAAGTAAAGGTGAGTAAATGTTGCTCATTCCATTCATAATTACCTTAATTTTCATTGTCGATGTCCATGCAGCATGATTAGTGACTAAACAAATCCATGTTCTGAGTTTGCACAATGCATGTTACTACAGCTTAAGCAAAGGGGCTGGTTCACCCGACGCGCTAAGCCACGAAACAAAGGAAAACAATCACACACACAGACAAGGAGCCAAACAAGGTTAAAGCTGCCCAAGTTTAGCATATTTTCCAAATGGGTCTTCTAAATGTTCATCTAACCCAATTAGGCATGTTCTGTCAACACAGTCTTTGTGTGATGAGATTTGTTTCTAGCTTGTTGCTATTCATCCCATGCCTTGGGCTGCAAAATACTAGTCATTAAAAAAAAACAAAACAAAAAACAGCAATGTCACCTTGCTGTTTCTCTCCCCCTTTCTGAACAGTGTTAATCCAGTTTTGCAGATGCCACCCTGGATCCGTCTTGTCCTCTGTCATGTGATGTATCATTGGCTCCTTCTCCTGTTTACAAGGAGCTTGCCTATTGCCAGCAGCCAGGAAGGCTGTAATAAAAAATACACAGCCCGAGCATTGAGCACTATCAGGCAGTTTTTCAAATATTGTATCTTGGCTCGCGTTCTAGTAGTGAGACTAGTCAGGAGAAGACTCCTTGACAGCTTCCCACTGAAATATGAGGCAGATTACTGACACCCCTGCTGACCTTGTTTACACCTGCAGGGTGCATTTACCACTGGAAGCAAAGAGGACTTTCACAAAATGCTGATGCATCAGGATTATGACACTACATGATCCATTCACTCGATCAAGCCAGTTTTGGTCTCTCTTTCTCTGTGTTTTTAGGGGGGAAATAAGAAGGCCCACTAGCAATTACAAGTAAACTAATTTCAGGCTCAATAGTTTTCCACAGTAATTGGTAGCATCTTGGCGCAATCATATATTCTCTACGTAAGAGCAAAGAACCTGGATTTCAGCTGCAGTTGCAATCTTTTCCCCACTCCACAGTGGAGTTGCTGCAAAAGCATGAAACTTTCACAAAATGTTGAACTGCTCTGGGTGAAGCTGTCAGCAGTAGAATGTTGACAAACTTTTTTTTTTTTTCCCCAAAAAGATGAGTGTAACTGAAGGGGAATAACATTTCACTGGAGTTCTGTAGGTGGACAGTTGGGTGAAAAAAGAAAGAACAGGGAAGTAATTTGCAGGTTTAAAACAAAGCAGTGCATTTTCATTTGAAAATAATATTCCCCAATGAATTTCATGACAGCCAGTTGGGTATAGTGGTTAAAACATTTGTTCTAGTCCTGCCTTATGGACAAGCCAGTTGGATGACTTTGGGCCAGGCCTTCTCCCTTAACCCTAGGAAGAAGGTAAAGGCAACCAGCTTCTGAAATTATTGCCAAGAAAATAGCCTAGACTTCCCTCAGCCCTCCCCCCCCCCCTCCCCAATATATTTTGGTGGGTTCTGAACAAGAAAGGAAAAGAAATTTTTAAGTGGGTTATGGTTAAGTTTGGATAGGAAGGTCCTATTTTTTCTTCTACAATCAACTCTGTAACTGGTGGCATTCTTCCTCACTCCTCAAAATGTTTTCAAAAGAAAACATTATGAGATATTTAATTTATTTATATGGTTTTAGACTCTATCTATCTATCTATCTATCTATCTATCTATCTATCTATCTATGAGACAGTCTCAAAGGGACTTTCTTAGAGCAGAAAGTGAGGACTGCCAGTGAGTTTACAGAGAGAAAGAGATAGATGTGTAGCAGAAGCAAAGCAACATGTCTTGTTCCTTCACAACTCTAAAGTAAGCCTTAATATCAACAGAACACTGTATTTAAATGAGGGATGTACGATCTGCAACTCAAATGTGCTCTCTGAGCCCTCCCAAAGGTTTTCCCCAGACTCCCTCGGAAACTACAATTGAATTGTAATGTATTATGTGACAGGAGGAAATTATTTCCCCATATATTTAATAAACACATTGATGGTACTTAATTCATTTCATTTAACGTTAATTACATTTCATCAACTTTAAATGTTGTTTTGGTCTTTCCTTGTTTTGGAGTTCTGACATGCAGTCTCAGAGTAACATGTTATGTTGCTGAAGCTTCCTGAGAACAAGGGAGGGGGAAAACCTTCACTTTCACCCTCCCCCCCCCCGAAACATTCAGAAAACTGGAAAAAGAATAGCAGATGGCAGCAACTAACTGCGCTCCAAAGTTAAGCAGGGTCAGACGTGGTTGGTACCTGGATGGAGACAGCAGGGAATATCAGGGCTAAAAACTAGACTAGAAAGTTGGGAAAGAATCCAGGGGAAGTCAGTAGCAAATTATTTTTGATTTGTTGCCAAGAAAATGACATAGATGTGTCCACAAGACCTCCAGGAATTAAGACTTCTGTGTTGTGGCATCTACCTTCTGGAACAGCTTTCTGCTCAGTGGTCCAGGTTGCTCTGTCCCTGCCATCCTTTAAATGAGCTTGAAGATCTGGCTCTTTCCTCAGTCACTGAGTTAGGAAGTGTGTTCCTTTGTGGTAATTTTATGTACATTGAGATTTGTAGTCTCTAAGTTGTTTCCTCCTCCTCCTCCTCCTCCTCCTCCTCCTCCTCCTCCTCCTCTTCCCCCTCCTCCTCCTCCTCCTCCTCCTCCTCCTCCTCCTCCTCCTCCTCCTCCTCCTCCTCCTCTTCTTCTTCTTCTTCTTCTTCTTCTTCTTCTTCTTCTTCTTCTTCTTCTTCTTCTTCTTCTTCTTCTTCTTCTTCTTCTTCTTCTTCTTCTGTACACCACAAAGAGACATTTATGAGTTGGGTGCCATATAAATTTGATTTATAAATAAATATAAAAGCAGAACCCTCTTTCCAGGTTTGCAAGGAAGCCTGGACAAAGACAGAGAGGTGCTGGTCCCTGATGAGGACCAGTGATCTTCTTCCAAATCATTCCTAAGTACGCAGAGTCTTAATAAATACAAATGTGGCACCATGATTGTTATGGACCTGTATGTCATTCTAGCTACTAAGAGTCATCCATAGTTCTTTAGATTTTATATTTGATGGACTTCCACCTGGGCATCAATGTAATTTCCTCTTTTCTTTTTGTGTTTATGGGCTCTGAGTAGTAAAGTTTAAAAAAACAAGACAAGACAAAAAAATAAAATCCAGATAGAATATCAGTTTGTGTAAGAAGCTTTTATAGTTCTTTAGAGTGCTCATAACCAGCAATCAGCTCGGTGTGTATGGGCGTGTATGGGTGTGCAGTCTTTAGACCCCAGGGATCCCTATGCCAAGATTTGTATAGCTGTTAGTTGCTACCAAAGTACCATTCTTGGATCTTTCAGTTTAGTTGGATTATTCCCCAACCCTGTAATAAAATTTGAGATATCCATGAACCAGAATGAGAGAGGAGAAACTGGAATATTGCATTTTTAAATCCTCCATAACATCAACAACGATAAAATATTTATACAGGGAGAAAACAGCAGTAGAGAGAAAAGGCAGAGTTTGGATCTGAGTTTGCCCCTCTAATGCATTTGTTTTCTGCAAGAAGAGAAGTACCTTTTAATTTATTTTTTTTTAAATGGGGTAGAATTCTTTTGCAGAACCACTACCTTTCCTTTTCTGGTTGAAATGGGACATCTGGATTAAATGAGGCCCAACTTTCTGAAAATCACAACACGGTCTTCTCAGTGGTGGCACTTAATCTGTGGAGTATCTTTTAACTGGAGATTAGGCTGTGTTATGTGGCTGAGCTTCTGATGCCAGATACGATATTTTGCTTTCAACAAGCTTTTATGAATAATGGCCTAGAGATCAAAATCTGTTATGGATAGGAATATGTAGTCAACCTTACCTGATTTCCCAAAGCTACTTGGATGGGATGGGAGACCATGAGGACAGAGCAGGACTGTAGGCTAAACTGAAAAGTTGGGGATGAGACATCCCAGAACAAAGTAATGACAAAAAATTATGTTTGCTGCTAAGGAAACGAATGGCTCTTTCCATATCATCACCAGGAGTCTTTACTTTTAAGTTACACAAGCAAGATAGTAACATTTCTGGTTTGTTTTTGTTTTTTTATTTTTTTTATTGGTTGCTTTTGACATGGTCCATTGTGATGTTGGATTGGATTTTTAAATTATACAATATATTGCAACTACTTGGGAATCATTTTTTACAAAAAGGACAGAAATGTTAATAAATGAATAAATATAAACCATCTACTGTTCTACAGCTATCCAGCGTGCCTTCTGCATGTGCAGAATTTATCAAAAGCAGAAATTTACTGTCAGATGCTCAAAGCCTACCTCCACATCCCTATCTATTCTGTACAGTTTTCCTTATGGAAATATGCTGGTTAAAGAGCAGCCCTGCTGGCAGCAAAATAAAAATGCATTTGACATGGAAGATTGATGGTATTAGTTGAAGAACAGCTATCATTTCTTTTCAGTGCCTTCTCTAACTTGAGGAACACTTCTCTAAAAAATAAGATGCATTTTTATGCCAGAGTATTGTGTTAGTTTGGGGCAGGGCAATGAAGAGAGAGAGAATGAAAGAATTTAAATTATCAGCCCAAGAAATGAGATTTGTCAGATACCAGTCTTGCAGAATTCTGAAAGACTGTCTGAGGAAGGCAGTTTTGAAGAAACAACTTGTCTCTGCCTGCTGCTGACTGCATAACATCCCATTCTGCCCTTGTATCCAAAATGTGAATGTGGTGTTCCTTCTGAGGTTGCCCCAACTCTATGAAAATGTCACTCCTTCCTTGACATGGAATGATAATAGAGATAAGAATGGCACTGCGGCCTCTTTCTGCAGATTTAGCATGTAGGAATCAGCCAGGGCTAGGTTTAGACATTGCAGCTGGATTTGATCTCCAAAAGATGTTTTGTAGTGCATGGGATCATGAACATAGGACCGGTCCTTTCCTGCAGATGCTACATCTTCCTGCATCTCCTAATCTCTCTCCCATACTGTTTAACATCTATAGGAACCCGCTAGGAGAGAGCATATATCAGAAGAGGGTAAGGGATCATGAATATTTCAATGATATCCAATATTGCCCTATCCTGGGCAGAACAGGAGATGCAATAGATATTGTCATTCAGGATCTAGAAGCCATAAGGAATTGGATGGGATGAAATAAATTGAATCCCAGCAAGATGGAGTTACTGTTTGTTCTGGTTCGTTGTCTCCTGTGTTGGTTCTAGATGGGGGCACACTCTCCCTAAGTGAGAAGGTCTACAACTTGGGAGTTCTCCTAGACTCACAACTTCTTGGGCAGCAAAGGGAGTCTATGCTCAGGGAAACCTGAGCCCAGGTTTACTGTACATCTGTTGCAACCTTTCCTAAAGCAGGCAGCCTTAGTTACAATTATTCATGCCCTTATTACCTCAAGACTGGAAGCAATGTGCTCCACTTGGGGTTGCCTTTGAAGACTGCCTTTGAAACTTTAATTGGTGCAGAATGCAGAAACCCACATGCTGGAGGGTATGAAACATTACAGCACTGTTATATATATACTACAGACCCCACACAGGCTGCCAGTACATTTCTGAGTACAAATCAAAGTGCTGATTTTGACCTATAAGGTTCTACATGGAACGGGTCCATGTTAACTATGAGACTGTCTTCTTGTTGTAGTCCACTTTGTGTGATCAACCCAGGAGGGATATTTGGGTCTTCTCCCCTTAGAGTATTAGAGAGGCAGGAGCTCCAAAGCAAGCTTTTTCTGTGAAACTCCATCTCTTTTGAACTTTCTACCACCTGAATGCTGAATGACTCCCACTCTTACTCATTAGGAGACTAATGAAAATTCTCCATGTCTGAGGACAAAGGTATTATCTTGCAAGGCTGCTTTTAATTAATTTGTATTATTCTGTCATTTTTAAACTTTTTTTTTAGTACAATTGTACATGAGCTCCTCAGAGTAAGTTGAACTGGGTAGGATGTAAATAAGTACAATAAACTCACCTGATGTCTTTGAGTGGGAGGGAGGACCCTACCTCACTTTTAGTATTGATGTAACATTCAGTTGGCTGTGTGGATGAATATTTTCCCCCATAGATGGGAGATACAATGTTGTCTGTGTCCTGAGGGAGACAAATATATTGGGAGGGACATATTGTTCCTACAGTGTCTAGTGGAAAGTCTATTCAATGGGCACCTGCAGCCTGAGAATTGAAAAGCTACCTCATAAGATGTCAGTGGCAAACCCATATCATGCAAGAAAACCGCATGGATGTGTCCATGTAAGTCATAGAGAATCAAGCTTGACTTGAAGGAGATTTTACTTTAATCCTCCAAGTAACTAAAATTGCTTGAGGGAGAATAGGGAATTAGTGAGGCCATTTCCACACTAATGATTTATGGTGTCTTACAGCGTCATCTAGCCATTGCTGTGTCGATATATCAGTAGTGGAGACAGGCTTTATATCAAAACAGCAATGGCTGGGTGACATTATAAGAAGCTGTAAATCACCAGTGTGGAAATGGCCTGGGTTAGGCCCTCCTTCTTCACACCACTTTTGTGGCTGTTTGTAAGTTGGAGGACAACTGTCTGCTGTGTTGGTGTAGTTTTAATGCATGATTTAATTCTTGGACGTAGCAAATATACATCTTTTGCTTCCTCTCACATTCACATTGTCTCCATCCTGTTTTGGTTTTTTTTTAAAGAAATGTAAGTAAGTTTTGTTCAGGTCACTCTTTAAAGAAGAATGTTCACTCTTTAGAAGCTTTAAGACTTCCAAGAAGTCATGCGAGGTTTTTAAGAAAACAACCTTGCCAGGACTGACTCAGAAAGATGGCAAGATCAGATGTTTATTCACTGGGTTTCTCAGATGATGTAAAGGCCATGTAGGGTTTAGATAGGTAGCAAAAAGAGGCAATAGTATGGATTCCAGTAGTTCTAATTTCAGGTGGCAGATCAAAGTTTTAAATCCACTGGTGTGTCTAATTAATTAATTAAGAAATCCTTGTAAATAATTATTTTTAAAAGCTCATCAAATAAGAGATTTTTTTTAAAATCTCTATTACAGTGCCCAGTTTGGGATTTTATAGTCCCTTGGGGTGTGGATCATATCTGAATCCTCCCTAAAAAATGAAAGCATGAGAATTTGTGATTGGTGTACCTTCTTCTAAAGTAAAAGGGGTGGGAGGATTAGAAGGCCTGATTAAAGCCATCTCATGACTTCTGATGTGATAAACAAAGAAAGCTAATGCAGAAAAATGGGAAAGTGCTGGTGCCAAGAAATGGTAGCAGGCCTCAAATGCCAGGCCTTGAAAAACACAACGTTGAGGGCCTTAAATATGTACAACTTTATTTAAATGTGATGTCTGGAATTCCAATTTGCAAGAGTTTATTGTGTTTAAGAAGGTTGATAATAATTATAATTCTAGTACAGATTTTTTTTAAGAGTAACCTAAACTGATTAAAAATAGGAAAAAGGAGAAGAAGGAAATCCATAAACTTCATGCAATAAGCCCATAAGGTTAGTTTTTTCCACACCTGCTAGCAGGCGTGCCTATGTTCATGTTATAATATGGACCCAAATCGTGCCATGCCACTCTGAGTTCTACAAGTGCCAATTTCTTTGGCCAAGCTAATAATTTTGATTTAATGTTTGTTCTTCTGTCTCCTGCAACGCACCAGAGCCAAAACCAGAAATTAAAGTTAGCAAATTCACTTTTGCCGTGTTTGCTGTTTTCTCTGTGGGAAATGCAACTATATACTTATTTATTTTGAACAGACATATATTCATGTGTGATGTAGCTCACTGCTTTTCATGTCGTTCCACTTTCTAAGCTTCTACGCAGCAGGTTGAACACCATTCTTTACTTAACTTCCTACAGTCAAAGTAGCTGTAGGCTATGTCAGAGAAGAGTTTCCTCATGGGATTTCTGAAAGACAGAGATATATATTGAGGGGGGAAAAGCCAGCTGGTAAAAATGTTGCTTTTTATGTTCTGGAACATTTTTATACATTAAGGGATCTGAGCTCCTGTTATTCTGTAAAAGATCTTTTGATTTGAAATTCTGGCCTCCTTAGGGTTTTTAAAAACATAAGCAGTTCAAATGCCACTTAAGATTCCTTGCGGGACTGTTGAAAACAGCGAAGGCTGACATGTAGATCCAGATCACTGCTACATTTATTTCTTTAATATTTCGAGATGTTTCAAAAATATTTCAATAACAATGAGATAACCCTTTTCTTTTGTGGAGAAGGAAACTGTGAGCAATTCTTATCCGTGTGTAGGTGGTATATTCCAGAGGCAACATAACCTAAAATGATTATGGCACAATTCTCAATAACAGCTTACTACCTCTGGACTATACCATTTGGGGCAGTAGTTCAAGTGACTTTGAACACTTCTTTCATAACAGGTTATTAGCCATGGAAAGCTAGCTTATTAAAGATAAGGTGAAATTAAAAACCTTAATCCCTGAACATGTAGAGCTGCAGAAGAAGCTGATGGGACTGGAAGAACGTATGATGAGATCAGACCAGATCAACCTTTATTACGGTCATAGACCAGCATAGACTATCAAATCAGCTCTATTTGTCCTTTAGCATCCTTGACCACTTCTATTCAGTCAGATCATTGTAAGAATTCTTTAGCTAAAGAACAGATGCTTTTGTTACCTTCCTTCCATGTTCTATGGAAGCCTATGGGTTTGGATTCTCTCATTAACCTGGGTCAGGACTGCTAAGAAAGCAATAGCATGCTTAAACTATTTTAAACTGAGCAATTTGGAAATGGGGCTGTAGTGCAGAAAGAAAGAGGTGAGAGTAGAAGAATACCATTCAAACAAAAACATGGCTTAAGATATTGCAGCCAGTAATTTGGGTGGCCCATTTCTGATCCATATATTGATTCTTCTTCTGGGAAGATACATACAATTCTGTCCATCTGCTAAGACCTGTATGAGAGTCCATAGTATGTAAGCTGATTGGGCGATATTGCGTGACAGGCCTTTTCCACACTGTCTCGTCAGATTCTGAAATGCCCATGTCAAGAGCATCCATTAGACATCTACATTATTAACTTTTTAGACACATCTTCCAAATTTTAAAAATCACATTGTCCTTTTTTATTTTGTGTTATTGTTAGTTGCAGGCATTGTTATTCACTGCATGCATGATTTGGCTTTTAGTAAGATTTGTGGATTTTAATGAGATTTCCTTAAGGGGAAGCCTCGAGACAAATAGGTAGATTAAAAATGATTTAGGTTGAAATACTCAAATGCAATGAGTGGGAAAGAAGCCCACTGAAGACAGTGGGAAGGATTTTAATAAACATGGATAAGTCCAGAGTTAAATGCTTAAATCCACTGTTTTGTGATCTGCAGAGTTTGAGTCACACACGCGTGTCTTTGCGTTTGACTGAAGGAGAAATATTCTTGCAAAGAATTGCATCCTTCTGATGGGCTAAGATTTACATCTGGTTGCTGGGGAAAAGAGCTCAAACCCCCCTTTTCTTGCAGAAATATTATTCTGACAAGCCCTTCCCCTATCTTCTTGACAAGAGACATTGCCTAAAAAACGGGAATCATCCTGTCACAAGGCCATGTGTGGCTTAACAATCTTGCTTGTTGACAAATGTTTGAAAGAGGCAGAAATATGATCAATTATCCTTGGAATGTTCTACCCAGTGTCTCCAGGTGCATTGAGTGTTTGCCAATGAGAAAATTATTTGACCAATAAAACGGATGTCTGGGTCTTTGTAAGTTAACTTGATGTAATGAAAGGAAACACACTGAACAGCCTGCTTTTTATATTGGAATGTGGGGAAGGAGGATTCGGGAGACGGTTTAGGCTAGAATTAGAGACACGCACAGTAGATTCACACTGGAATGGACTTGTCAATCAGAAATGCAAACAATTAGTTGAATCCATGAGATTATGAGAGACAGAACATCTGGTAAAACGTTTTTGAGATGATTCAATGCTGTTGTTTATATAATAAGCAACCAACAGCTTGAATTAATTAATGATTATATTACACCTTTTCCAGGATAATCGATCCCTAATCGAGCCCTTCATGTCTTCCAGTCCAGCTTCCCTCAATATAATATCCACCATATAGACTAAATAAATAAGGAGAAAGTATTCAACCTTGTCTTACTCCTTCGTTCACTTTGAGCCAGTCTGTTTCACCATGTTCTGTCCATTCTGTGGCTTCCTGTCCTGAATATAGCTTTCTCTTGAGGACAATGAGATGTTCTGGGATTCCCATTTTCCTAAGGGCATTGCACAGCTTGACATGGTCAACATAAGCAAAGGTCTTTCTTTAATCAATGAAGTATATACTGGCTTATTTTATTTTTAGTATTCTTTGGCTTCCTCAATTATCCAGCATGCATCAGCAATAAAGTCCCTTGGCCTTGACCTTTTCTAAAGCCACCTTGAACATCTGATATCTCCTTCTCTTTTCTTTTTTATATAACTTTATTAAAGTTAAAAAAAAAAGATAACTAACAGAAACTAATATTTAGAATAAAGAAAAGAAAAAAGAGAAGAAAAAGGTAAAGCCACAAGTACAGAAAAAAAGAAAGTCTAAAGAAGTAGTTTCTGATTTTCTTTAGAGCAGTTATAAGTATAGATGTAAATTAACATCTTACTCTGTGGTTACAGGATGATGTACATTTCTTTCTATAATCTACTTTTTTTCCCCCTAATCATCAAAACAATACATTATAATTTCACTTTTTTTCTTTTTCACACTAAAGTCCACAAGGGGTTTTCAGTCAGCATTAAACTTAGATATTGTCTTTTCTCTGATCAAAGAAGTCGATTTAGCCATCTCAGCAAGTTCCATCATCTTCACCAACCATCCTCCATGGTGGGTAATCTTGAGTCTTTCCATCTTTGTGCATATAATAATATTGCTGCAGTTATCATGTATAAAAACAAAGTTCTGTGACTTTTTTCCAACTGCTTATTGATCAATCCCAAAGGAAAAGCCTTTGGTTTCAACTGTATATTAATCTTTAAAATCCTCTGAATCAGGGTATGTATTTGAATCCAGAAATTTCTGGCTTTTTTGCGTGTCCACCAAGCATGATAAAATGTCCCTTCTTATTCACATTTGCAACATAAATTTGAAGTGCTTCTATACATTCTAGACAATTTCTCTGGTGACATATACCAATGGTACATCATTTTATAAAAATTCTTTTTAAGATATAACATAGTGTAAATTTCAATCCTTTCAGCCACATATTTTCCCATTGTTCCATCTGTATATTATAACCAAAAAATTTAGCCCACTTTATCATACATTCTTTCACTTGTTCTTCTGTTTCAAATTTCAATAGAAGTTTATACATTTTAGCGATAACATGTCTATCATTTGTACACAGAATATACAACTTCATCTGGTTGGATTAACTTGTGAGAGATTTGGAAGAAGTTGCTTAGACACTTACTCTAGAAGTATTAGATTCCAATTACCCTAATTCCTAATTATTGAACAAGCTAATTATCTAGGACATAATTTAAGTTCAAGATGATTTTCATGCAAAGCTTGATCTCTGTGACTGCGCTCTGGGCTTTCTGCTAATGTAATACTTCAGTAAAGAATATTTATTTGTTTGTTTGTTTGTTTGTTTGTTTATTTACCCATTCCTTGTGATGAGGCATGAGGAATAGCTCTCTATCTTTCTTTTTTGGGAATCCAGTCTCTATAATCCTTGTATTTGTTCCAACAATGGAATTGTTTTATTCAAATATTCACTACAAGTTTTGTTTGGAACAACAACAAAAAACAACAACAAAAAACAACAACAAAAAAGAGGAACACATTTAGCAACCTGATTCAATTCCAATGAACCGTTTAGTTGTGATCTTTATTTCTGCCCATTGTTTGATATCTTAAATTAGCCTTTCATATTGTTTACAGTATTTACTTATGCAAAAGAATGTTTGTTTTTTTATCTCCTTTTTCAAAGATAATCTTATTAATTTACTTCAGTATATTTTTTGCATTATTGTCACTTGTCCAGATAATTTTCATTTCCCCTAATATGCAGCATTTGTTTACTGCATTTTTAAAGGATGTAATTTCACCTGATTTCACAAGAGAGGTAATTATTCTTAACAATAAGCTCCTTGTAGTGAAACATGTTTATTCTATATTTGAAGATCAAAGAGTTAAACAACGTTTTTTCTTACGTGTGTGCGTTCATGTATATAGGAATGAAACAACAAAATGGAATAATCAGAAGCAATTTTCAACTTAATGATTTATAAAAAAAATAATAATCATACAAGCCAGAGTATTAGAATGCTACAAAAGAAACTGTGTGCACTTCATAGGTTGGATTGTCCAATGAATGAAGAGAGAAATGTGCAATCCAACTAAAGCTTGATTCATGGAATAGTATTTTCTTTTGAGTTTGATCAAAGGAAATGGAACTGGAATTACAGTTACATTCCTGGGTCACTGGTTTAAGCCATTCTGCTAGATCAGTTCACACATGCATATATTCAACTTGACTTGTGAACACTCTTGTGATGATATCAAAAGAGTCATTTATATTTTAGGTGTGCCTTAAAGCGGTGCTCAATAAACTCTGGATTTTATGATGTTCCTGAACTACCACTCTCAGTGTGCACAAACAACATGATCAATGAGAGATGCAGGGTGACTTCAGCAATGTCCACAGAACCATGAGTTCCCCCACCCATGCTTGAAAGTTTGATATGGCCATGGTAAATCTAGTGCACATCTGCCATTGGTATGTAGTAAAGCAGAACTCACTGCATTATTTTGTGTGATAACTGTCAGTAAAACAGACAGGAAGGAAGGAACCTCACTATATAGTACCTTCAGGATATACTAAACAGGGTGATTCTGAAATTTGAGATGAGTTCCTAAGGAAGTTCTGCCTCTGGCATTTGTGTGATGCTAGAGGCCTTCACATCCACATAAATCATCAATGGCTCATTCTTCACTTAGGTTCATTGGCTACAAACTGACCTGTAATTAAGCATACGCTTCGGTTTAGAGGCTAGGTTCTTTAACCTTAGTCAAATGAAGCTCCTGTGGAAATCAGTGATCTTTGCTTTGCTATGAATAACCTTTCACACAGATTTCAGTGGTACCTTTGGGACTGTCCTAGCAAAGCTATGGATTTGGTGAGCAATACTTTTCTCCAATCCATTTCCACATCTGTGAAATTAGGAGAGCAGGGAATTAATATAAAGGTGATAGGGATCTCTCTCACAGACTATTTCTTAGAATTAATACGTGCTTGTGCACACACAACAGCAAGCCAGCAAACAAACAGAGAGCGAGAGAGGAAGAGAAGGAGAGTAACTTTTATAGCTTTATGTAAGAGCTCTCCTTTTTTTGATCTGAACTTCAGCTGCGGTGCCTTAAAAAAAGATAATAGCTACTGTTTTGTCTATATTTTTGTAAGGTGTTCTTGGTTTTTAGGGAGAAGCATGTTTGTTTAATGGAGGAGAATTTGTCACTCAGGACAAAAGACCCCAAGATGAAATGAAAACACCTTTTATTCTAGTAGGCAAAAAAGGCATAGCAAATGTCATTGACAAAGCTTTTGTGGCTTTAAAGAAAGTGGGAAAAGGAAGGCAAAATACATTATTTAAAGCACTGCTGTTAGAGGATATGACTAACTTATCTATGATAAAGCAAAGAGAAACAGTTTTCCATTATCCTGCTAACCCATAATAAAGTCTGAAAGTGCTGCATAATGAACTTTACAGGATTTGTAATGATGCAGTTAGAAAAAGGTGTGGGGATTTTTTCCCCCCTGTTTTTTACAATTATTGTTGAAATTACTACTGACCACAGCCTCAGGGCAATGGGCATTCAGGCATGGAGCATGCAGCCTCTGCCCATAGCAAAAGTTCATCAAGAATTCATTTGGATTTTGAATATTGTAAGGGGAAAATGTGCCTTTTCATTTCCTGCGGTTGGATTACAAAACATGATATGCTTCTTTGCAGCTGAACATTTCATGTGACCCTGGCCGTTATGACTGATACAACATAGTTTATGGTTTAGTATGATGTGAAACTCAGTCATTAGTGTCTTATCCAATCAACCAGTGGTTAAGGAGATACAAAAGAAATAAAAAAAATACCTTTGGGAGAAGAGTGAAGAGGAACTCCTGGATATTAATACTTTATTTTTAAGGAATGTTACTGTTATTTATCAGTGGAAGATTTTGGAGAAGAAGGCCCTGTACCATATGGAAGTCATGTTTAAAAATGAAGAGTGATACAATAGAAGATGCAAGTACATAAGCAATTCATCCTTTTGGCCACTGATTCTCTGTGTTCACCATTTTCCTCTAAACCAGAAAATCAGCAGATCATGCTTCTGTGATCAGTCATGTTACTCTCCTTCCATGTCGTTATTTTTCCCCATCAAGTTACAAATAGGTTACTTTAATGAATTTTATTTTACAGTCAACATTTTTCCTCCTGTGCATTGAAAATTGTTTATTGGAGGGTGAATTATCCCTTCAGATATCTGTGATCAAGTCAAAGATCTAGAGACAGGTCCTCTCTAGGAAAGTATGGGTTGGCACACAGATTCTTCCATGTCAACGATCAATGGGAGACTGAAAAAGGGAAACAGAGAAGGTGAGGATATCCAACTCTACCCATTGTGCCTAAGATCCAACGGCACACCACCACAGATTCCCCCCCTCCACTTTCCCCCAGGAAAAGGAAAAGGGAAAGCAGGAAGTGGAATGTAATTAGGATAACTGAAAAATCCAGCCGACCCAGTTACTTCAGATTATGACTAGTATATGAGAGATGAGAAGATAACACAAAGCAGAATCATAGGTTTGGCTATGATTAATAAATGTATGGGCCACCCATCCCATATACAGGACTCTGGGCAGCTAACAATTAAAACAGAATAAAAACATTAAAACAACAAAAACTAAAAACCACAGAAATAGCATAAAAATAGTAGCCAGGAACACTCATAAACGCTCAAATTAACCACGAAATGGGCTTCCCCATACTATCGTACCAGGAGGGCCAATGCATGCCTTCTGCAGGAGTTTGATTCCCTTAACAGAGCACTACTTTTAAACTGAAAATAAACACTTGAGAAAATATTCAGCGCACTGGTTTTTAAGGACTTGGATATTTCTTTTTGAACTGCAGCGTGTAGGGTGAAGAGAGAAAGAGTACATGTGTTTATGTGTGTGTAAGAGGGAGGGAGAGATAGAGGCAAGTTTTCTATCAAGATGATAAAGTGACATGTGGCATAACCTAATTTTATCCATCTCTGGGATTGTGGACTAAATACAGTATATATGGAACTGTTTTAACTCATTGTTCACTCTAATTATGCAAACAGATAAACCAGCTATAGATATAATTCGTTCTTCATTTAGTGCTTTTCCTGAAAGGAAAAGAGTTGTCCAATGCAAGTATTTGTCAAAGACTATAATGAGTTGTTCTATTTCTGTGACTCCTACCCAACCCAGATGTCATGCCAATGCCTTTGAAAACCAGGTTTTCTTAACAGGTGCTCATATTTTTCCCCGTCATATTGCTGGAAAAGCAAACATTCTGCAAATGAAGCAATCATTTTATATGAAACACTACATATATGACACAATTTTGGAGGTTTCAAGAGAGGATCAACTTCAATTTGGACCAACATCTGGCTCTTATTATTTCAATAACTTTCTTTCGGTGGCAGAAGCATTCCCTAATATGTGACTTCTGTCATTTTGATTGGTTTAGTTGTTTATTGGACAAAAGAAGTCTGTTATGTGGTTTCATATAGAAATATAGATGTGCATGAATCTTCAAGATGCTTCTGCTATGCTGAAATGGAATCAGGAGCATGAGGACCAGATGGTGCTCCAATCATGGCAAAGCTAAAAAGACAACCAGCTTCCTGGAGCACTGATGGCTTTACTGGAAGATTGTCGAGGAGCTGAATATGATTCTATCTATTTTTTCATATATTGGTTCAGTATGTCATGCAGAATTAAACAAGCATTTTTTTGGTGGTGTTGTTTTTACTCACTAAAGGGTCATATTTGGGTCATACTTTGTTTTGCCCTGTCCTTGGTGAGACACCTATATATAGTCCGATGATTTTCTCATCTTCAGTCCAAATAATCTTGAGAAACAAATATTTCTTAACTTTGAGATGGTCTCATTGACACCTGTATAAACAAAGGCTTCTCAGCCTTGATGGTCTCATTCTTGGCAGGATCCTTCCACCTTGACCCTTGATGGTTTCACTCTTGGCAGAAGGGCAAAGCATTTCAAGATAAGATAGCCGTGTCCTCCTTGTTCTTTGTAAAATCCAGGAGATGAGGTCATTGAAAAGCAGGTACACTTAGAGCTGAGAGCCAATATACGGTAGTCAAAAATGTTCCATGGGATGGAACTTCAATGCAGACCAAACTGCAAGTTTGCTGGCTTTGAAGGGGTTAAATCACCATCATTTCTCTGGATTTTGCTGAGTGGCAAAAGAGGCATAGTCTTTCTTTGCCTTATTGTATACTTGTACTCTTGAGTATTTTTAATTGCTATCTTGCATTAATATTCTTTGATTGCTCGCTTGAGTTACATTATATTTTTTCAGTATTCCTTTATACTCTTTGATTGCTATCTTATGTTATGAGATTATGTCATTTTCTTATACCGCCTTGGAATAATGCCTTACATACTCATATTGATGTGGTCATTGCTTCTGAATCCAAAAACATCTGTAGATGTTGTGTTCCATTCTTGCTGGGCTGACACAAAGCAATACACTTCCAGAAACAATGAAGACTATAAGCAGTTATTTGTGTTCTACCTCTTATAAGGGAAATTAATTGTGAATAAAGATGGCCAAAGAAATTTACAAAGGAATGGACTTGACACCTCATACCTTTGCCACCATGCGTTCATGTATCTACTTTTCACTGTCCCAAAATACTGTTTTTATGTACTTGCATCCTCACACAGCAGGACATTCATACTGGTATATTTAGACGCTCTGTTTTCAATGATATTGACCAGGAGATTCAATAAGATCCCCTACCCAGAGTGTCAGATTTGGCCTAGGAAGCACACACTGTTAGCACAGAGCTGTTGGTTAGTTTCACCACCTCAGGCAATAGGTGATCTAGGCAAGGAAACAAGGCAACCGCAGGTAAACTACTGACAGGGGACGGGAGATTAACCCCCAGCACGGAGTTATCTAGAAGCGGCAAACTGGAGCAGAGGCCATCAGCGGACAATTAGAAACCAGATTAAAACAGCCACCCCAACTCACCATAAGTAAAGCTCTGGGAATGCAAGGGCAAGGCAGACAAAGGAAGAAGATTACAACACAACAGAAACTGCCTGAAGCTGCCATCAAGGCGAGGGGAAGGAAGATCGCAATTGACAGATGGGTAGCCCAGGACAAGGGCAAGGGGCGGAACTGAGGGGAAACTGCGGATAAGGGGGGAACCCTATAAAACTTGTAAGAAACGATGCCTGGCCAATCCTGGCTTTGTCTGTAACCACTACGCATTACACCTGAATAAACTAGCTTTCGTCCGAGCCTGTGCCTCACGAGGTTTCTGTTCAGTGGCGAATGCATCGAACCTTACACAGAGCGCTTATGCTTACGTTCAGACATGGAAATTGAGATATTCACATGTTCTTTTGGAATGCCCTATCTATCACCCTTAGTGGACAGAATTAATCTCCCTCTAACATAAATGATCCAGAGTGGTCCCAACAGGTAATTGGGTGCTTTCTATTAAATGACCAAGATTGTGAAGTCTTTAGGAAGATAGTCACATTTTGTGTTGTAACAATGGCAGTCAGAAACCATTGGATCTGCACATAACAAGCATGTTTAGTTTCTGCTGTGAATACCTTTTTATCCTGGACATTTCGCATTTTAATGTTGCTTTCTACTTTTGAGTCTATGACTGTAAATTCACTAATAAATAAAATCACAGCATTGCAGATGGTAGATCAGTTGGCTACTTTTGACCTCTTATTCATAAGTTTGATAGTTCTAAGCTCTAAATGGCAATCAATTTGCCCAATTTATTTGCTATATCTTTATTGGGATACAGATCACCCACTTTGGTCTCCTTACAACTTTCAGATACTAAGTAATCCTTCAAGTGATGGAGATGTTGATACAAACTAAGGCTTGACCATAGCATCAGAGCATGGAAAGCTTGAAGAAGGAGGTGAATACAACTCAGATGGTATTAAAAGGAGGAAAAAAGAGTGATTTATAAGAAAAATACTAGTTATGATTCCACTCATCTTGTATTCAATTTTCCATGCTATTTCATTTTGTGCCCCTGCTGTTGCTGCATTGGCTTCTTTTATTTGTGCAAATTGGGTCTATATCTGGTGTGGTTTGTCATACAGAGTGGGGTTCCTCAACCTTGGTGACTTGAAGATGTATGGACTTCAACTCCCAGAATTCCCCAGCCACCCTGGCTGGGGAATTCTGGGAGTTGAAGTCCACACATCTTCAAGTCACCAAGGTTGAGGAACCCTGATACAGAGCATTATATTATATTATGATCGGTTGGAGTATTTGAGACTATCCCATACAGTTTTACATGGGATTACAAATATATAAAGCATATAATTACTGGTAACCTCCATGTAGCAATGTTAGTCTCCTTTTATTTTATTGACCTGGTAGTGCTGTTCACTACTTTTAAATTGGACGAAATGGTCTTCCATGGACACCCTCTTTGAAGGATGCAATATTATTTCACTTCCTTGAAAATGACTAGTCACTGCAGTCTTGAGGGGGCATGGGGTTCCTCCTTATTCTGTTGAGTATGGCCCTGGACAAGGGGCATCCACAGGCAGGGGTCAAAAAAATCAAGATGGCAGCTGGGATTACATAGTCACAGCTGTTGACTTGATTTTTTGAAAAAAACCCTGGGGATGTCCTTGCTCTGGACCTCTTCCCCAAAGTACTGCCTTGATTTAAAGGGGAGTCCTAAGACAACCTTATGTCCTTACTCACCAGTTGAAGTCTAAGCAACAGGCATTTCTCATGGATTCATGATTTTTTTTCAGAAGCTTGGAGCCAGCTTTTTTTAAAGTTCTGTTTTCTGAAAAATTGCCCCGCTTTTCTCTTTCAACAGATTTTCCTCCTATCATAGAATATTTACCATTGCTAGAATGGAAAGGACCATGTTGGCCATTACACCCAACATCATGCTCTGTACCAAGTGAAGCATCCCCAGCAAATGTCTATCCAGATGGTTTTATTTGATTTTACCTATATTGTGCTTTTTTCTTTTTTATTCTCTATAACGTGAACTGCAGATTATTTGGAAAAGTAGTACAGCTATAACTGAAGTAAAGTAAATGTTCCAGGTCTTTTGGGTGTGCTGTAGCCACCAAAGCTGTAACAAAGAAGCAGATTCATAGTCCACTTCAAAAGAAGTCATATTAAAAGCATTCACCTGTAATCAGTGGAGAAACAGCAATGTCATCATTTACTTGAATATCGCAAGTAATGGTCTGTTTCAAGAAATGTAACAACCTCGACCAACCTGCAAAACTAAAAATCACATTAGTGAATATGACAGAATTTTGATACCTGTTCCAATGCATTTTATATACTTTCCACACAGCCAGTGTTCCTTGAAATTAATCTAAATTGACAGATTATGTCTCATCACAAATGAAATAGGTTGACACCAAAACATTCAACTACTTATGGAGAGAAAAAAGTTGGGATTCTGGATATGTTCCATCAAAAGTGTGGCTCTCAGCAGCTTAAATTATAAATAAGCCCTGAAACTAATTTTCATAAATGTTGGATCTCAGGATCTCACAGGAATGTGCCATTTGGGAGGTGACTGCTGGATTTACAAGGATTATAAACAGACTTTGCATCAAACTTCAAAGATGGAACAAGTAATATTTTTACCTTTCTTTGAAGAACACACATACCACTTCTAATAGTAAATGTTGTAGGTATCAAGGACAAACAACTTTTGTTGAAATGGTTTTTTACTTATTTTTTCCATAATACTTGTGATTCAGATTTTGACCTATCAAAGACTGAACACATTGATTTGACTCACATGTGAATATATTTCTATTCAGCTGATAAACTGTCCACCATTAGGGACTTCATTAATATTGTGAAGACTCACCCGGATGTGAGTCAGGGCAGTGCTGCTAGTTGATGTGATGCAGGCAACAGTAGGTTGGCTTGCAAGATAGTCTCTAGGTTGGTCATTCTAGTTTGCATAGAATAGCATGAACACACTTAGGGTAAAACTGGGCTTTTTGCCCTCATGGCATAATGGTCAAATGTGCCAGAATTTACTAGCACTGTCCTTACCTTTAGCAGAGAATTCTACGTGTAACCTGAATATGACCAAGAGTGGTAACCTGGACAGCATCTATTCCGTGTGACTAGAAAGCATTAAGTAAAAGCCTTGATTGACTAAAGGCATGACAGACAGTGAAAAAACTAGAGCGAAGCTAAAACAATTGCAGGAAGAGAAAGGATGAATTCTGCATAAAAAATTAAAATTATGGAAAGCTTAATCTTCCCATAGAATGAATAGAAAGTGGACATAAAGAAAGGCAGTGAGGAAGTTGCTTGGAACAGAGTGAGAAACATTCTGTTTTGGTTTTTAATGTATTTCTAGATGACTATAGAATTTATTTAATGGTACTTACAGCCCATCCAAATTCCAGAGGAACTCTGGGCAGTGTAGAGCAAAAATACAGATAGATAGATAGATAGATAGATAGATAGATAGATAGATAGATAGATAGATAGATGGATGATAGAGAAAGAAAAAAGAGAGAAAGAGAAGAAGAAAGAAGGCAAGGAAGGCAGGACAGGAGGGAGGGAGGGAGGGAGGGAGGGAGGGAGGGAGGGAGGGAGGAAGGAGGGAGGGAGGGAGGGAGGGAGGGAAGGAAGGAAGGAAGGAAGGAAGGAAGGAAGGAAGGAAGGAAGGAAGGAAGGAAGGAAGGAAGGAAGGAAGGAAGGAAGGAAGGAAGGCCCTCATCATCACAATAACATCCTAGTACAATTAACTTTAGATATGTTCCCCTTTCTTTTTGTTATCTCATTCCCTTAATATCTTTGGCTCATGATTTTGTTTTTTTAATTCCTGTTCAGTGTTCTGCATAAAGGAATATAGTGATGGGTATGTATGTATGTAGTTTTGCAGGAGAGTAGGAATTGAAAGTCACAAGGAACTTCAGAGCTGCACAATCTTCCAGCATACACAGCAGTAGCCCAGATTTCAAGACAATAAAAAGCATGAATAACAGCAATTTGCACATGCAAAAATAGCATGTATTGGTTGACTGAATGCAAGGCCTGAAGTAAGGTCACCGAGGTGTGTGGCTGGACATTTTCTCAAAAAGAAATCAGATACAGTAATGATAATAACACAAACATCAAGCTGAATTACACCTTAAACATTCAATTGCAGCACCACTTAAAATGTTATCTGTTCTTTCTTGCACATTCACAGCAGGAAGTTTGTAGTACATGTGGCAGGAAGAGGGAGAGATGGGACTTGAATTATCTTTAAGAAATGTCACATATTAAGCAAAGGCTTTGAAGGCACAGCTTAACTTCTGTTTGTTGCTCTATAATGTATTTTCTCATTAACTCTCCAGATGTACAACTTATTTTAC
Source organism: Liasis olivaceus (assembly GCA_030867105.1). Classification (NCBI taxonomy): domain Eukaryota; kingdom Metazoa; phylum Chordata; class Lepidosauria; order Squamata; family Pythonidae; genus Liasis; species Liasis olivaceus. The sequence continues at coordinate 18,295,458 of CM061361.1, forward strand.
AAGGAGGGGGCTTGTAACTTAAACTTTCTTGCTGCAGAGATACATTTCAGAGGAAGATGGGCCAAGATGGCTTGACCATCTGCTTTTGCTATTGAGCAAAGCGAGCTAGATAAAATTTCTGAAATACTGGGGTGAAAAAAAGGAGAGACTACAATCTGCTCAAAGAATTTTTCAGACCAATGCAAGACCAGTGAAGGTCTTCTAGAGGTCATGCAAAACATGTGTGTGTATTGAAGGGCACAAGTTGACTGAAAACGCAGAACCTAAACCAAATGATTAGAAGAGACAGGGTGAAGAAGCCTGTAGATCCAAACTAATTTAATTGGAATAGTTCACAGCCTCTGACAGTCACAGTTAATGCTAGAATCAGGAACATTTTTGTGGAATGGTATCCAAGGAGCAAAATTATTATTTGCTGCATCAATTCTAAATAGATGATTAGATCAAGCAAGGCTGGATTCACAATCCATGCTAAACCACAGTTGGCTTTAACCATAGTGTTGAATGGCAATATCTGAGCTCACACAGAGCCTTAATGAATGCATCACCTAACCTTCATTTAGAAACCAGAATGGGTGGCTTCACACATCATACAAAAACATAAAAAAGAAACATTATAAGTTAGTGTAATGTGTGATCCCAACTATCCAACAAGGTTCCTCTCAAGATCCAGATGGCCCTTTCTCTGCTGTTGTTTAGAAGGGTCATGAAAACCTGGCTCTTCCCCAAGGCCTTTAGTTTATTTTCTTATGTTTTATTGATATTGTTGTAATTTCTCTGATTGTTGTGAGCCACCCAGAGTCATTGAGAATCAGGCAGCACACAAGTATAAAAAGTTCTTGTCGTTGTTATTCAGTTGGAACTGCTTTGGGTATGCACTGCAACACAGGTTATTCAATTCTATAACTCTCTGCATGATTAGGTCTTAGTGTAATGAATAAACAGAAAGAAAAATAACCCAATATGAAACTGTTTCAATTATTCTGAGTGACTTGGAACTCTGTCATTTGTACTTCTATACCACATTCAGTTCCCTTCTGGACTCCATTCTGAATAAAACATGGTCTTCATTTTGTGTGTTCTTTCAGCAATTCTTGTGAAGTTCATTGCTTAAATACTGTACATATCCTGGCTTTGACTTTCATGTAGAAAAGTCTCATATCAAAAATCTTATATGTGGATAGAGTGTTTGTAAGCCATTTCAGCTTCCACGTGTGCATTAGAGAATGGCAGAGCAAGGGGAACAGACACCAACAAAGTGTGTTCCAAGTGTTCTGGAAGAGGGTGGAGACAGCCTTGAAGAAGGAATTCAACAACTATTATGTAAACATCAGCTTAGCCCAGACAGACAGGAAGGGGTGAAGAAGAACCTCAAGATTGCCATTCATTTCTTCTCTTTAGTGTAATAGGGGAATAGAGAGAATCTCTGTCAGGCTTTCAAGATTCTGTTATGATATCTTATAACAATAAAGTAAAGTTCCAATAGTTCATGTGGCATCTGTTTCCTGACCTGGTCTACCTCCAGGGCTGACAAGTATATTGCCATTCTCTTTTTGCCTATTCAACCAAAAAGTTCTAATTTAGTGAAAGAAACTTTCAGATCCTGCCTCTTCCACCGACAATGTTTTGCCAACACTGAAATCAATCTAGCTGGATTTCCAAGTGATTATGGGCTGTGCTGTAGGTATGCATAGGCAAACTATAGCTTCTGGCAGGGAAGAGGAAGAAAGAAATTGTAACAACCTTCCCCCCCCCCCCCCAAACTGAGAAAGAACTCTTGGAAAATAAATGAGCTTTTTCCAATTGCTTGTGAAGAAAGCTAGCAAGTTCTAGTCTGATTTCAATCAAGTTGGAGACAGCTTGCTTATCTACCAAGCTCTAAAAAATGGATGGAACCAGATTTATTGATAAGCAAAAAGAATTTACTCCCAAATAAGTTATAAGACCTGTAGTTTGGGAAGCAATGCAGAAGATGGATGTATCACATGTGACTGTTGGGTGGCTATCTGCATGGGTTAGAGGAAGAACATCAAGGAAACAAATATTGTATTATCTTCTTCTTCTACTTCCTAGTTACTAAAAGGAAAAATAAAAGCTCATTCTTCCTCACAGCTCACTTAATGCTTTAAGAATGGCCTGGCTGGCACCATAATTGCAAAGCACTATTTTAATATTTAATAATTATGGCAGCTGTACAACTGGAAAGAAAAAAAAAAATAACACAGCCACTCGAAATATATATTTAATGCTTGGAACCACTTGGAAGTTTCTTGTAAAGTATATTTAATGACTGGGGCACTTCAATTGATGTAGCAGAATTTTAAAACATGAGAATGGAATAAGTACTATTGTCTGAATAATATAGTCATTTCCGCATCTAGAAATGTCATTGTTTCTTTGTCAAGCTGCAGTGAGTCTTGCAAAAATGTGATGTGCTTTTAACGGGTAAGAGAGATTGAATAGACTCTTACAGAGAATAGTCCGCAAACCATAAATTATTGCTGGCTGACAAAGAAAGCTACCTTCTGACCAGTAATCCTACTGACCCCTCCCCTTTCCCCCCACCAACAGTCTTTACAGTTTGAAAGCTTGCTCATTGTTATAAAGGAGTTGGTTAGTATTAATGAAATAGTGGATGACAAAGCAATGAAGGTCACATTGAATTTAAATTTGCTTCATTAGGATTCAGGGTGAATTTAAGGTAGGAATAAGTGCAGGGGTCATAACCACAGCACCGAGTCAAATTATACCTACTGTTTCCATTTAACCCAGTATGAACTATTCTACTGGCATTTTGGTGGACATCCCAGGAAATGAATCTTTTGACCTTCCTGGATGATTATGACTGACCATTGTAGGCAAAGGAAATGTTGGGCCAGAAGAAACTTTGCTCTTGAGACATGCTTTTCTGATATTAATGTTTGCTTTGAAGGGAGAATTAGAATAGCAACTTCTGACGGTAACCTGGGGAGTCTGGCAAGCATCCTGCAATTTATCAATCCATTCCAGGTAGGAAAGACTAACAGGATCTCAAATGGTCTCATCTTAAATGTTGTTTTCTGAGCAAACCCATCACCTACCATATTATAAGGAGTCCTAGGTCTGTTCCAGGAATGCTGTGGTTTAAATGGCATCCCAGTCAGATAATCATTTTGTTTCATTTTTCTTTCCGTAAACATGATCCCCGTACAGATAGTAGCCTCACCCTTCCTTCCCATTTTTAAAAATAAAAGTTTACCAAATCTACATCATGAAGGAGAAGACATGAGATTAAAAATGTATATGTGTGTGTGCAGTGGGGAAAAAAACACATGTAAACAAAAACACAAACACAGAGAGAGAGAGATTTGTCCATCCAACTATGAGCTCTTAATGTTTAAAAAGTTGGCTGATTCCCTGTGTACTCAGCCTCATTTGGGGAGCTGAATTAGCACTGCAAGAACATTTTTCCATGACAGATTCTTCAGGATTAGGAACTGTACATTAGGCAGGTCCAATCTAGTTTTCTTTATTGTGGCCAAGATGTGAATGAGGTAATCTGAATACAGAGGAAAGTAAAATGGACAGATCCATTTTATCTCCAGGTGCCCAAAAATCTTCATCATATGGAATAAGAATGATTGCCTAAGGGCACACAGAATCAAGAATGTATTCATAAGGTACCTCGTTTCCCATGGCACACGCCTTTCCAGGAAACTCATCTTCTTGGGGAGAAGCACCCATGGCTTCTGATGAATCTCAGAAGCCTTCAAAAATGAAATCAAGTCTGTTTCACAGAAAAGCAGTGCCCACTTGCCATTTGTAACCTTCGATGCTGTTGTTGCTACTGACATGCCATGAAATCAAAGGACCTGTGATGGCCTAGATTAAAGGATGAGCCCTAAAGCCAACTCTCTCTACTTTGGAAACACATGTGCATGTCTCTTTTGTATCTTAGCTCTGACCTCCAATGGAATCGTTTCCTCCTCTATGGCTTCAGGATAGACCAGCCAGCAGAAAAAGTGAGGCTGTTCCCACAGTGATGTGCTGGAGCACAATCAATAAAAATCTATTTTAGCACTTAACTAGGGCATGGCACAAAGCAGAACTGTTTACCCCCTCCCTCTTTTTATATTGTGCTGTTTACAAAGTGAAAATACTTGTCATGTTTCATTACTTCAATAGTAGATACTGGGGTCCATTTTTTTTTTTTTTTTTACTTCTAGACCCAAATTACTGGGATGTTTTAGGTAGAAAAGAAAGACTTCTGGCTGGTCGGGAACTGGAGAAGCCACTATGACTGAAAGGGATTAGGTGTCTGAAAATGGACTGGTGGTAACAACGTTCAGAAAAAGAATGAAGTCAATTGCCTGATTGTTTTACTGCATTTATCAATCTATCACATAGATCAGGGCTGGTTGTTACCTTTGAAGACCACTCTTCGTGCCACAATTGTTGAAGGATCATCTATCTCCTCATGGCCTTTCTCCTACATTAAGGTGGAGAAACAGAGGATTTATTTATTTATTTAATCACATTTGTGTAGTCACCCATCTCACATAGTGACTTGGGGCAGCATGTCTTCTTCAAGCACCCCCACCATCTACGGTGAGTGAAACGGATAAAAGACAGGACAGTTTTTTGGTATTGGCATCATGATAATGAATCACTCTCTCCAGGGAAGATTGCCTGGACATTTCCTCCACCCCCACCCCCACCCCCAATTTCTCCAAAATCATGAGAAACCATTTTAGTTGTGCTGACTTGAGTATGCCAATTTTGAGAATTTGGTGTTTCTGTATGTGTGTGTCTACGAATGTGTATGTGTAAGAGAAATGTTGTTTTGAATTATATTTTAACAAGTGAGATTGAAACAAAATACAGTAGTGCAGAAGGTTCTTGTTCAGAGTTCCAACCAGCTTTGTCCACTCTTCTAGCTTCCATACCCTCCCTCAAATAACTGTCCCATCAGACATATTTTTTCCCCAAGTTGGGTTGCTTTGAATCACTACTTCATTTATGCAGACAGTTCTTCATATAGACTAAGGGATGAGCTGGTAGAAAAATATAACCCTGTGGATCTGTCTGGTAATATGTACAGTTGTATCCTGTTGATTCAAATCCTCCAAAAATGCCAGGTCTGAATAAATGGCTTCTCATTTTAAGTGTTGTCTTGTTGGATATACTGCAAAACTCTTCATGCTGAGAAAAATACTGGTCTCCTGGGGTTGTGGACATTTATATTCAGAACAAGATGGCATATGGAAGGAATATAAATCATCCCCAACTCTTTGTGTAGTGACATTTCAGAGGTGGAAAAAAATAGTATCCATCTCTTTTAAAGATGTAGCTCTCTCTGTGACCTCAGATAGCTCTATAGAGTGAGACATTTTTGTTAACTCCAATAGCTCATGACATTCCCCCCCACCCCGACACACACAAATTCCTCCTCCTTTTTTGGAACCCCCCCCCCCCCATATAAATTCCAACAGTGTTATCAAATCTGATGGCAAGAATAAAGTTAAACTTTGTCTCACAAAAGGAATGCAGGACATTTCCTACACTTAGTCTGTAACATCTTCATTTTCCTCAACTGTTTGTTGTTTCTAGCCACAGTAACTATGTGTAATAATACCAACATGAGCATAGGTTTGCTGTAAGTATACCTTAGATATCTTTTCAGCCTAGCTTCATTCTTCTTCACTAGAAAGCAGTGGGCTGGCAGCAGTCACTACTGAAATTTTGCCGCTAGTGGAAGTCAAAGTCAGTTTAATTGTTTCCCCTTAGACAAAATATCTCTGCTCTGGAAATAAATTAAAAATCCTTCCAAATGGAAAAAGAAGAGAGCAGGAGAAGACTGTTAGAGGCAATCTGTCAATGATGTCCTTTCCTTCCTCCCCACCTCCAGCTTTCTTGATTTGTTTCATTTGATGGGAATATTTACATGGGGTTGAAATGCAATATGGTATAGTGTTTAAGGTGCTGGAACAGGACCCAAGAGATGCCAGTTCAAGTCTATCTTTGGCCATGAAAGCTTGCAGAGTAACTTGGGCTAGTCTCTCTCAATCTCACATAGGACTGTTGCTATAGGAAATTGGAGAAAGAAGTGCATTGCTTGAGGCTCCTGAAGCAACATCAGGGTGTAAATCCAAGAACTTTTACATATAGGCTGAATGAAGTCTTTCTGATAACTATTTTCTCCTGCCTGACATTTACATTTATTGTTGACATTTCTTTGGTTGTTCAGGCAAAAGGGGGAAAAGGTTGAACCAGATCAGTCCACTTACTGCTATTAAACAGCCCCTTTTAATTTCCTTGCCAACAACAATTTAACTGACCGCTTAGTGATGGGCTGCAGTTCCATCACAGATGGCTAGAACTCCTAGATGGCTCGGTAGGGATTTGGGCCACCTGCTTGAGACTTGGGCAATGTTTAATATTAAAGCCGGAAATGCACCCACAGGACCAGAAGGAGATGTCCTCGCAGGCTGTGGTGGGAGTGACTTTTTCCCAATCAGTATGTTGTGATTCCTTACTGTGATGTTTTCCCATCTGCAGAACTACCTGCTCATGCCCCGTCAAGAAACAAGAGTATCACAGCGTGAAGGAGATCAAGCAATGGAAAGGAAAATACAAGCAATCAAGATTGAGAGTCTACCAAATAAGCAAAGAAAAACCTTTCCAATATAGAAAACAGGTGGATTTTAGTGTAGAATAAGAAAAGACTGAGCAACAGAATACAGGATAAAGTCAGTTTTTTGAGCTGGAAAAGTAGAGTCAATAAGAAGTCTTTGATCATCTCTGAACTAACTTTTAATAAAGGTACTGATTGGGTTCACAAAGGACTGTTAACTTAGTTATTGAATTAACCAAGTTCTGTTTTCATACAGAACATTTAATCATGAAGCAATCTCCTCACCACACACATACACACACACACACTTTGCTAACTGGGTTTAGCATGTTATATAAACTACTGTCACATGATGTACCTCACAGGTCTGTTGTGAGATTAAAACGTGAGAGGTATCTAGGCATATATTCTACATTGCTTTGAGTTTCTTGGAGGAAAGTGAGAACAATAGTTACTGTAGTCCTATATACTACCCTCAGTGTTGAAAGGGTCATAAAACCTGTATATCATCACTGTTTTCATTTCAGAAGTAGTTTAAAGAAGATGTAAACTTGTTCCCACTTCTGAAATTGCATGATATACTAAGCCCTAAATGATGAGTTATAAAACACAAATGCCAGGTTCATACAAATATTATAGCTTAGCACAATAATTTTTTTCCTAGCATGAATAGTTCAGAAATGAAGGCTTATAAAATTAGAACCAGTGGGACTCCATCCATGTTCTACAGACCAGCATTTAAACCCTTCAAAAGAAGCTAGTACTTGTACTTGGGCATCTTCTCATCAACATGCCCCTTTTTGGGACCTGAACCTTCCAATATCTAGGCTTTGATTGAACTTCAGGCTATATGTTGAGTTAGATATTGGGTCTAGCATGGACTAATTATAATCATTTGAGCCATGCACCCACTTTAGTTATAAAACAAACAGGGCCTATAACACATTTACAGCTTTATTTTCAATCTCTGATAAGAATCCTCCAGGACTGTACAACATAAACTTGCCACCATGTCCTCCTTTGGTTAAAGCTCCCAGACAGCAACTGTCAGCCTTCAAGCTGAAGACCCATCCCCAAAACACTTTATTGACAGTGGTGAGGAATATAATTTCATGTACAGAAGAAGGTAACTTCATAAAAGGACTGGAAGCTAGCTCGAAGGATCGCTTAAGAAACTTAGGGTAGACTGCATGACTCACCAGTTCAATTTTCTCCCTAATATCTAACTGCTGTTTTCTGCTGCCTACTTTCTGAAGCAGCCATTTCAATCACCTAATAATAGGGCAGATCCTTCTAGTAACTCTTCTAATAACTAATATCCTGAGTAATGGAGGTGTAGCAGAAGAGAGGGCTTACTGGTGCCCAATTACTTACTGGTGCCTGACTACAGATTCCATAAGTGCCCTTCCATCACATTACAGTTCATGCCTTTATTATCCTGCTGTCCAATAAGCATCCCTAAGGTTGTTTGGTGGGTTTCTGACATCTGGAATGTTCTCATAACAACTCTGGCAGGAAGCATTGTTTGCTGTGGAATGAAGCAACATCTCTTCTTGCTTCCCAAAATGTTTTTCAGCTGCCCTGCATCTAACAGCTGTCAAAGGCTTGTTAGGACAAGGCTTATACTGTGTACAATGTGAGATGTGCATTTTCAGCAAAGGCAGAGGGGCTTTCAAAACACTGCTTTCCCACATGGTAGTATTAGCACAGACGATTCCTTTCAGTAATTCCAGAACAATTCCACTAGTTACTGCTATTGAGAAATGGGAAGTCAGGCTCAAAATCCTGACCAAAAATGCATTCTCCAGAAGCACCATAAAAATGGCCTCCTGCATACAGGTAGTCCTCAATTTATGACCACAACTGGGACCAGAACTTTCATTGTTAAACAATACAATTGTTAAGTGAGTTGTGCCTGATTTTAAAACCATTTTTGCCATGGTTATTAAGCAAATCACATGGTCATTAAGCGAATTCCGCTTCTCCCATTGACTTTGCTTATTGAAAGCACCCTAGGAAGGTTGCAAATGGTGATCACATGATCCCAGAATGCTGCAACCATTGTAAATACATGCCAGTTGCCAAGTGCCCAAATTTTGATCATGTGACTATGGGGATGCTGCCATGGTCATAAGTATAAGTCATAAGTCAGTTTTTTCAGCACCATCATAACTTTGAACAGTCGTTAAATGAATGGCCGTAAGTCAAGGACTACCTGTACATGCCTTTTTATAGGATGTAGATGAAGGACAAGATATTTTTATTAAGCATCTACCTTTTAAAATCTCAGTTAACTCACTGACTAAAAAAGAACCGGAACCCTTGTCCTGAGAACTAATATACTTTTGATTACCAGATGCTGAGGACCCCTCCAGTGGGCATTACCTGTTCTTTCTCCCTACAACACATATTGACATCCACATGCACATGAAGATTATGGATGTTAAAGGCTTGGGAACACGTGGGGAAAAAGGTTGCACCAAAGTCTTGTATATGGTAGCTAGTCGAACTTGTAAATAAGCCTTTGGCTTCCTCCATAAAAGGTTTTCTTGTTTGCCTAATAGGAACTTTTGAAAAAATCATTTTGGTTTATTGTTTTGGCTTCCTCTCAGTAGAGGGAAGAGTATATTCAAGTAGTGATCCTTATTGTGAAAATTGGAGAATTGTAAATGCATCTCTCTTTTCATCTCTGGAATATATGTAGTCATCCACCGTGCTATGAGACTGAACAGGCTTCAGTTGTCTATCTTTTGCCTATCTGTCACCAAGGTGCATGGCTCTTTGTCAGCTAACATTAGCTATCTTGCAGCTGACATTAGCTTTCCTTGGTGCAAAGTGTGGGCAACATATTTGGAGGGAGGAATCTTCTCATCCATCTTTATGGACCAAATTCAAGACTGATAGCTATTCCTTCCACCAATGAACCGTGCTGCACCCAAATAATATTAAAGGAGGGAAAAGGTCTGTTAGGAAAAACAAAAAAGAAAAGAAGAAGAAAAAATATCCAATCTACTTCCATACCTATTGGGGTTCAAACTCAATTTTTTTAAAAACTAAGTCCTGCCTGGATGAATGGATCCTCTACTTTTTTTTTCTACTATTTTTTTTTAATTTTTTTTTCTTTAACTCTCAAATTCTTCTGGTCTCATTTATTAAGAAAAGTGCAATATTGATTTTTTTCTAATTTTTAAAAAGTATTGGAATGGAGTACTCACCCATCCTTTGTGGAGGAGATATGTTGAAAAAATCAGCTTTAGCTCACATTATTTTTGTTCCTTACATAAAGGATGCCTAAGGTGCTGGCTAGTCCTGATGACACCAACATGATAAAATGTGTGTTGTGATGCCCCAACTCAAGCTCTGGCCTTTTGTATGATGTTGCATCCTCACATTAGTGAACATAAAGGACAAAGCTTGCATCATAACAATGTCACCACATGCATTTCATCACTTGCCAACCCGGTGGACAACTATCTACCTAAACCATCACTCCAGGATCTGGGTTTCTTTGCTGGTTGCTCTCGTTGTTAGGGGACATCATGGGACAGGAAAAACTACTGAGTTTTCCATAAACGAGACCCCAATTGTTACCAAATTGATGGTGGAGACCCCAGATTTATAAATGTCAAAGCAACTGCTTTCTCTGGCTTTGGCATATGTGCATCTCTTTGAAAAGAGAGAGCACACGCTTTGTGAAACTCACATTCCTGTATTCAAATTTTAATACATGGAAATTATTTTTTTTTTCTTTTTCATTTGCATGGAAATAGTTTTGACGTTGGAAGAAAACAAGGTGAAGGTTTATCAGGTTTCATGCATCTAAGCTGTGATATGATAATGCATAAGGGCTTTTTTTATTTTTTTTTAAATGAACTACCATTTCAAAGTGTTTTAACTCTGCTTTGAAGCCCTGAACTTTGCTCACACTAGAATAGCTTAGCATAATAATAATGCTTCTGTTCTGCATTGGTTTGTCTGGAAGGCTACTGTAAAAAAAAATATATTTCTTTCAAAACATATTAATTCAAATAAGGTCTGCCGGTGAAAGGAGGACCAAGAAAAGAGATTCAGAGTTTGATGGGTCAGGGATGCAAATATGTTAACTCTCCAGTCAATTTTAATTCCGTTGCTTCCTGTTTTCTATGAAATTTACCCTTTTCAGCCAAAGAATGAGAATGATTGTAATGGTGATGGCCACCGATACCAAACTGCTTTTGATAGTAATTATACACTACCTTTAATGCTCAAAATCTAAAAAGCTAAAAAAAAAAAAAAATGTGCCGTAAGTCTTATCCAAAATGACTCCCTTCCACTTTGAGGTGGTGGTGTTGTTACAACCCAGATACTACCCCAGTTAAATCATATGAAGCAGCCTCCATTCAGACAGTGGTTTCACTCCAGCAAAAAGGAGCTTCGGTGTGTGCCCAGAAACGGCTTTCAACATCTGGTTCAAGAGCAGGGGCCCCTCCAGTGTGGTTCTTCAAACGGGACCACAACTTGGATCTAGAATACCATCTGAGATTTGAACTTCATAAATTCAAAGTTCCTCTCCAAAGTGGGGTCAAATATCCCTTGAAAATTTAGGGTGCTATTCCCCAAGTGTTAACCTGGCACTCAGACCTGGGTTAGCTCTTAAACAAAAAAGCATGTGCCAAGGCACCAAGGGAAGGGGGCCACCACAGACTCTTTCCCCCTTGCTGTCATGCCCTTAACTCTTTCACTGCCACTCTCAACTTTAATTTTCAGCCCTTGTTGAGCCTTAATATCTTACTGCCTTACCTTTAATTTGTTCTTCCTTGCACTTACTGCTCACTTTCCTATGACTTCCAACTGGCTAAATATAACCTTTGCATCTGAAAAGCTGAACTCAAACAACGTTAGAAGGAAATGTATATTTTCAGGTCTATTGTGATCTTTTACCTTGCTGGGTGTAAGAGAAAGCATTCATTAATCCCATGCTTTGCCTAAATATTTCTTTCCAATGTTCCATTTGTGCTTTAAGGGAAACATCTAATTAATTGCAGGGAGCAGCTCAAACGAAGAATGCATCAAACTCCTCTCATTAGCATCCTTTCCAAAGTAAAGCTGTGCCTTCAGTTGACTTTCATCATTGTTAGCTCTTCTGTCATAACCAGTTGATAGGCTTGCAAGGATTATAGTGACTTTTATTTTCTTATTTATCATTTGGAAGGGCCAGAGGGGTTGCTTGAGTAGAGTGTAGACGAACAATACCCTATAGATGGGTTGCAGCGTTATGTGAGTTTTCCATTTTTCCATGCCAATCTCCCTGCGAAAGGAGCCAATGGTGAGCTGAGGTTGGTTCTGAAACTTCTGGATCCAAGGAAAAAGCAGTAGGAATGCAGAGTTTCTTAACTGTATCTGTCTCATTACTTCACACAGAAGTGACCATATTGAGTAGACTGAACTCATTCCAAAACAGTGTTTGCCCTTCAAATTACCTGCCTCTTTTTATCAACCTTCCTCTTCCACCACCTTTGGCCTCCTAATACAAAACATCTATTTTCCTTGACAACTTTTTTCATTGGCTTTGGCCAGCACATAGAACAAGGATGAGGTTGGCTCACTTCATCCTCTACGTAATTGTTTTTTAATTACAGCAGTGGTGAGATCATCTGCAGTAATTGCGGAAAAGATGTCAGCTCTCACATAATAGAGTAAAACATTAGTCAGATAGGACTAAGGGGGTTATTTCTTTTCCTTCCTCCCAGAAAATAGCCACTTGCTTGAAAATTATTGGTAGGGTCACTTATGACTTCTTATTTTATAATTGGTCTTCAAACATCAGGAAAAAAAATCTATATTTTCCTACTTTCCTGTTTTTCTTCTTCTTTTGATCACCACTTGGTTTTTTTTTTTTTGTCTTTTGAACAGAATCTTAAAAAGTCTCAGGGAACTTTCTTTCTTCAGCCAAGTAATCCTGTTTCTAATGTCAGGGTAGATTTCAGTGGTAACTTCAGTATACAAGTCAAGATAAAGCTGGAGTTCTCACAGAGTGAAGAGAGCAGAATGTCTCTCTTTGTCCTGGAGAGTTGGGTGTCTTGAACCTTCAGATGGTGATATTTCAAGGCTGCGCTAAACTATGCGGCTTATTAAGGCACATGAAAGATGCTAAAACTAAGATAGTTCAAGGGAAGATTCAAAAGAAGCCGGCAGGCTTCCAGGGAGCTATCTGCAGAATGTGCCAGCTTCTCATCTCCTTAAGATTGTCATTTAAATCTGGTTGGGGTCAGATCAGGGTTTTGAATCCCTGAAGCAAACTTTTTTGTGTGTTTCAGTGTGCGCATAAGATGAAGCACAAAATGTTGCAATCAGCTTTGCCATTTTGAGCTCCCTGTGAGTCACTGTTTTACTGTTATTTCTGGAAGAACAAAATAAGGAATGAATTGAATTGATGTACCTCTTCTTTAAAAAAAGATAGATTGCTCTCGATGCAAACCTTGGGAACACTCAAAGCAGGTAAAGCAATCTCTTTAGAAGTTCAGCTGGATGAAGGAGAAGATTGGCTTCTGAGTTTGAAAACAAAAACAAAAACAAAACTCTGATACTACCAACGGTTGGGAATAAAGTTATTTCTGAACTAGCATCTTCATAGCATCCCCCAGCCATCATTTACAAGATTTAAAGCTTACTAGTATTTGGTACAATGTTGGTTGGATGATTCTAGAAGAAGCTATAAATCTGTAGCATGGAAAAGACCTATATATTTATGGTTCTCTTTCTTTCCATCCTTTCTTCCACAATATTTCCACTAGGAAGATTCAGTGGATATTTTGTTCGTAGCTATAAGAGGGGAAATCTGAAGATTTGTTCATTCCCAGTAATGCAACATTTTTTTTTTCAACCAAACATTTGGAAAACTTCAGTTGGATAACAGTGTTGAGAGCCAGTTTGGTCTAGTGGTTAAGGCTCCAGGCTGGAAACCAGGAGACTGTGAGTTTTAGTCCTGTCTTAGGTATGAAAGCCAGCTGGGTGACTTTGGGCCAGTCCCTCTCTCTCAACCCATGATGTCAGGCTTGGGTGTCAAGCCAATCAGTAAATTTCTGTCACAACCAATGGATCAACATTTGGTTGATCCCCCCAAAAAAGTGCATCCTGCACCTACAGGAAAACCCTAGGAAGAAACAAAAAAAGTTGGATAGAGGTATTGACTAATTACATTCAGATTTTACAAATTATCATGTGAAGGAAACCACTAACCCTATTCAGACATATCTTCTGTGTGTTCAGTTCAATGGCCCACCCTTTCTAAATTATACTGGTGATGTAAATGGAAAGATATAAATGGAAAGATGGTCTCTCCATTTTTACAGTGCAATTATATGAGGTGGGAAGCCTTTGCATACACGTAAAAGTCTCCACGTGAACTTGTAGACTGAGATCATGAACTCATGGGGTTCAGCAACAGTGGGCACATTCACAGAAATGGGGACCTTGTAATCATATAGGGCTTAAAAAAAAAAAAAAGACCAGGAATTTGCCCCCACTAACCTGGAGTAGATTGAACCTTGTCTCACCATCCCCACATTTCACCTATTCATTTACCAAGAGAGATATGTATTTTGTGGAGAAAAGTTCTATATGTTCACCCCTATTTTGCAAAGAGATACATCTTTTCCAGAACAGTGACCATATTCATAAATATGATGGGGCTCTGGACCCCTTTCCTGTTCCTGATGCTGCCTATTAGGTGTTATGTCTTCATGTGTATTGGGTCATCCCCAGTTTCCAAGTGGGCAATTTATTTATTTTTTTCATTTGTTTCTTCCAAGTCCATGATCCTGTGAAATAACTGATTTGAAGTTAGTACTTCTTTGATGGAGAGCAAGGAGCATGCCTGCGGTTATTTCTTGTCAATCTGACTGGCAGCTTGACTGTGAAAAAGGAGGGGAGATTTTATATATATATATGTGTGTGTGTGTGTGTGTGTGTGTGTGTGTATGTATTTATGTATGTATGTATGTATGCATGTATGTGTTCTCTTAATCATGCTTTTTGTTTGTAACCTAGGCAAGCATAATTCTGGAGTCTACTAACTTTACATCCCCAGAAAGCTACTATCAGGTCTGATTGAGGAATAGGGAACAAGCTAAAATGCACTTGGATTCAGTGGAATATGGTTCATACCACAGATATGTTGCACGTGTATCATTTCCTTGGGCAATCAGCACAAAAGAGACAGGAGCACGGGGAGGGGTAATCTGATGTCTCACAAGCAGAACATAGAGATTTTCTGCCCTTCAATACACAGGAGTTCATACCCACTGGCTGCGTTAAGTTGGGACGAGTTTGATATAATGATAAAATGGGTATCAAATTGCTATTATTTTCATTGTGCGGCCTTGGGTATTGCATGTTTTACCACTGATTTGGTAAAACAAGTAACAAAATGTGTAAGATACCTAAATAAGTAAGCTACTACAAAATTGTCTAGTGTTAGCATGTTGGCTTGGGGCAAATGCTTACATTTTGAAAAGCTAAATGTTGGAATAGTATTGACAGGTTTGGAAAAACAGACTTCACTGTTTATTTGTTTACAATTTTTCTAAATCCTTTATGGATGACAATCATACCCTAAAGGATACGCCGTCATGTTTGGGTATGTGTGCATGTACATATCACACATATTGAAAAATATTCTTGATTGGGAAAAGAAATCTTCCTATTTACCTAAGTTACATTTCTCAGCAAGTTCTAATAAGTTTTGAACCTCCCTTTGCACATATCTCTTTTGTTGTTTTAGGAACCTGAATCTTGTTCACCCACAAAACAATGATCAGAAGCCCAAATTTATCATAAGTCTCAAGTGGTGCCAATTTTCAATATGGAAGAGAGGTGATGGATTAATTTCCATTAGTATATTCTCTAAATGCCATCTTCTTCCTTCTCTTGCTGTCATCCTGTTAATTAAAATAAGTTTAGCATAACAAATCTGGGCTGAAAAAGAAATCTGTATTACCATTAAATGACAGTCACATTGAGTTCAAGAGGGCACCACCAGTTTCATCTTTATTGGAAATCATCAGATGTGGATAGTCAGATGTTATTAACATCATAGAATAACATCTGGCTACCCACATCTGATGATTCCAAATAAGATGAAATTGGTAACATGGCACCTCCTCGTGGTCAGTGTCACTGAAAATACCATACAGGATGTACATTGTATAAAAATAGAGAAATTTCCCCAAGATGGGGTAGTGGAAGTCATGTAAAATCCCATACATCATGGCGTGACATAATGTGACATCTGTATCATTCTCTCTGAGAGTTTAAGGGAAGGTGGATTGCATACACTATCCTGGGAGAAAAAGATCAGGCAAATCTGTCTGTTACCATTTAGTAATTGTTTCAGGATTTTTGCAGTCCAGGTATGGCACCCTTAAAATGATTAGAAGAGGTTGATCTAAAGATATTGCTTTTACCATTTTGTTTTCAAAACAGTGGCACAGAAATTACAGTGGTCATCTTCTAAAATAGAGGCAGAGAGCAACAATGTATTGCATTATTGCATGTAGAAATCCACAGTTCAGCCTGCACACACACACATACACACACACACACACCCCTCCTTGCACAAAAGCCAAGCCAAGGCCTAGAATCAGTTTTGTTTGTTTCTTATTACAAAATGCATTGGAAAAAACAATCCATCATTCGCTAAATAGCATTAGTTACTGGAAAAGCATACAGGGAATATGACCTTCTGTGGGACACTTCAATTAACGGGACTAATTAAGAGACTTGCTTGATAGTGCTCTCTTATATCCTTCTGGAAAAATGATAATAATGATAATGATAATAATACTAATAGTAATAATGTTAAGTTGAACCTCAGGCTGAGCATCCCCTTGAAACTGATTTCTGAGGGACCACAGATGTAAGAAAGGGCAACCTGCCAGATCTCTCTTAAACCCAACCTGAACTTACTTGTTTGCTTAATTTTTTCTAACCACATGTTCTGCCTTCACTTTAGAGTAGAGATGTGGAGTGTATGATCTTCCATGTCACATAATAAGTGAATTGTTCAGGGCTGCAGAGTTCCAGCTCAGCTATTCTGAAGGACCATCCAGCCAAAAAAAAAAGGGGGGGGGCGGGAAATGATGTTTCCCTCCTTTTTTGTGCCTTCCTTAAAATTCATAAAACTAATGTGAACAGCCAGATGTTATTAACACCCATAGAATAACATCTGGCTACCCACATCTGATGATTCCAAATAATGAAGTTGGTCACACGATGTCTCCTTATGGTCAGTGTAACTGAAAATACCACACAGGATGTACATTATATAAAATTAGAGACATTTGCCAAGAGGTAGTAGTGGAAGTGGAAAAGCTCCCTCACTACCCAGATGCACTACTCAGAATTCACTTTTCAGTGCAGTGCAATCTTCACTGAAGAAATGTAAAATAACAACAACAACAATCTGTAATTATTATTTAAGGTCTCAGTAAAATAACCCCCCATGTACGCACTTTATCTATGAGGACGTAAAGATTTTATGGCAAAATCAAGTTAAAATACTTCACCATCACTACATTTGCTTGAAAATAGACACCACTTTGTGTTCTGACTTCTTTTATTTCCAGGGATGGTTATAATTTGTTTGCAGTAGTGTCACTAAGTGTCACGTATTTGGCAAGTTCATGTACAAATCTGAAAGTACAAATGTCTCGCCATCTCTTTCACAGTTTGAGAAGTTAGGGAAGGTCCCTTCTGAGCCTCTTTCTTCTCCTTCCATTATGCAGCTGTGGGCTATGCTCCCTCTTATCTGACTGTTCCCTAGGTAGCATCTCTTCATCCTATTTCTCAAGGTCTTTCTCACATGCTACTTCACTGCTTTTCCTGCCAGAAAAGACAAGACAATAGAGGTTGATTGAGCCCCAAGGTTTATCTGCCTACCACATCTATAAATAAACTGTAGGATTTATTTGCCCTGCAGGGCAACCAAGTGACTAATATGCATAATCACGCTATCCACACATCTAAAGGAGCCCAGAGGATATTTTGATAAAACCAGTAGAATTTATCAGGCAGGCTTACACCCATTCTTACATTATCCCTGAAGCAAAATCTGACATGAATTTGGAGATTCCTCTGGAGGCCTAGCATCTGAGGAATTTCTAAGGATGTCAAAAAAATTTCCATTACACTAGCATTTCTCATGCTAGACTAATGTTTTGCTTTGTTTTTCCCATCAGGCATTCCTGAACAAGCATTGTTTGTTTTGCAAGAAGGCTGATTTTATTATCAAGTATTTTACTGTGAATATTCTATGCTGGTGGTTGATTATGACATTTCACTGAAGTGGATTTTCACAGTGTGGGCACCATCCAGACCATATTATAGGCATTTCATGCCAATGGAAAAAATTAAACATGTCTTTTCTTTTCTTTTTTTCATTAAATCCAAAGAAAATGTAATGTGTTAAAGCCCAGCTTCAGCTAATCCCACCTTATATAACTGATTTTGCAATTTTGTGATCTTCTAGTCATTGTGAAATATTTTTTGAGCCTTCATGTTAGCCTAACATGATGGGTGAAATTGTGCATGGGTCTGCTTGTGTGTACTTGCCCACATTTTAAAGATAAATAGAAAACCATACAACCAGCCAAACAACCAACATAGGAATCTGCATTTTCCAGCTGAGAGAATCAGACTGCTAAAATGAAAATGCCACTATTTCTTCTAAACTGGAAACACTTCAGCAGTGTTTTTTTTCCATTGGCATGATTTTTAGAAAGTAAATGACTGCTGGGGTTTTTTTTTTTTTTTTTGCTCTTTGAACACTCAAACTGGCATGATTTTTTTTTTCTTTTTTACCTTTATGAACCGTTCTTGAAGACATCTTAATTGTACGAATCTCCAGGGACCACATGCACTGTTCAATAAAGCTTCTTCCTCTGTTATTATGGCTTATTTTTTTGTGGAAAGGGATGCTAACATTGGGAAAAATCACTCCCCACTTCAAGAAGTGAGAACAAGCAACTGCTATTATATTTGCCAAGGGTAGGAAGTGTAGGGTGTAATTTTATTCTTACAACCTGCTGATTGCTTTGTTGATCTCTGCTTGCGAAAGATTAGCTTTGCCGCTCATCCACAGGTCAGCAGATAGCTCTTCTCTGTGTGTTGTACTGGTCAAGGTACTGACAGTATGATACTGAATTGAAAATTCTGCTTGCTTTGCTGATGATTATTTGGGAAATCCCCAGGAACTCAATAGCTGATGACCTGTTGGGTCAAGCTTGAAGTTTCATTGCTCAGTCTTGGTGACTTTGCACATAATTGCATCCTCCTTTTCATTCTTCCTATCATTCTATGACATCCATGGATGCCCTGTTTTGAAAATATATAGGAAGAAATGGATGGATGGATGGATGGATGGATGGATGGATGGATGGATGGATAGATAGATAGATAGATAGATAGATAGATAGATAGATAGAGTGTGTGTATGTGTATGTGTATTTCCTTATTAGATGGAATGGAGTTGAGGGTTGAAAAAAAGTTAAATTAATTGCTGCTGTAATTCCTTTTCTTGTGGCTGTCACCAAGATCCAAAGCCCCCAACCTTGATTTCTACAGGTTCAGCTGGAGGGGGTTCTTATTTGTCCAAATGTAAGGACACTTCCTTGACACGGCCCTGCCTTGCTGTGTAGTCAGGCTTTCTTGACTTTTAAGTTAGGGGACAGACTCATCTCTTGCCTATACAGTATTATTCTTATTTATTTCATTTATATATCACTGAAATCTTACAACCCCAGGAAATTTACAGTCACGTTACCTCTGCATTCCTATTGCCTTCTGAGAGAAATTGGAGGGCCTATGTTCCATCTCCAAACATCTTCTGACTCCTGTGCCAAGTGGGTGGATAAATGAATAAATGCATGTGTTTTTATATGGAATCAGACCCATTAAGCTAAGTGACAATCCAGTCTGTTTGATTTTGGATTATGTGAATCCACTTTATCAACCAATGTTTTAAGGTTTAGTATGTGGTGTGAACCAAAACAATCCTTGCTTATTCAAAAGGAAAAAGAAAACTCACAACCCATGCTTTTTTGGAAAAATGTTATGATATTCACATAGGCTAGGTTTACCAAATACACAAAAAAGTGCTTCACTATGAAGTCATAGTTTATTGAATAAAGGACATTTCTCTGTCTTTTATAACATCATGCATAAAATTATTTATAAATTACAATCACAGGTTACTTTGGCCTCCTCATCTGAATGTTCTCCAAGGCTATGGTGTGCCTTGGTCTTTCAATGAGTTAACAGGAATGGGATCTCACACAGTTGCCTTATAGTTTCTCTTTCCCAACAGCCAAAGTGAGAGAAAAAGGAATCTGCTGCTATTTAGATGTGCTTGATTTTCTTCTACTAGCAACATTCTCTTTGCTGAAGGCAAGTCATACGTTATCACCCACGTCGGTATTTAACGGGCCTGTCTCAGTGATGGAGCACTGAATTCTGGAAGAGTTACAAATTATTGAACTGGGCTTTTATAAATATGAACATTGCCGGTGACAAAAAATGCCACTTTCTTTTTTTTCCTGACTTCTTCCTCACCTGGAGCTATGGCTGAAGTGGAGAAATATTGCCAAACTGGCCTTTTTTATGTAAATGATAAAACTCACATTTGGCAGCAGGATTTAAATTATCAGATTTGCTGAAGAATGAATGAATCTTCTGATTCGAGTTGGTTTTGCCAAATGTCCCCTTTGAATTTTGAGCAAGATGGCTCAGGAGCGAATATGATGCAAATCACAAATTATGAATAATGTAGATGGAGGGAATCCAGAGAAATTGTATTACTTTTCATTCAGAATGAAGACCATCGATAGAAAACAATTGACAACAAGGTTAAGATAAAGAAAAGATAACCCAGTATCTCTTCATACTAATAACTGTCTCAGTTATTGTCCTTGCCACAAACTGGCCCAATAGCACAGCGGCATCCATGTGTATGTGTACGTGTCTGTGTGGGACGGGGGTGTCATGAAAGTTACAATGTTGATCACAGCAGTACAATCAATGTCCCACTTCTTTGTACATGCATGTGATGTCAATGCACATAAAAAAAATGGCAGGGCCCTCTTGACATTTTTGACCTCCTTCCCTCACCTGCAGATATCACTGCAACAGCACAATTCAATCCAAAACTTGCTGGATTTAGCTTGGTGTCTACTCTCTGTTTGCTCCTGAGAGAAAGAGGCAATGAAAGAAAAGATGTAGCTAAAGTGAAATGTTAAGGGGAGTGTCATCTTTTTGCTCGACATAGCCCACAATTTATGAAGAAAGCTAAAAAAGCTTTTCAGTCAGATTTGCAAAATAAATCAGGGGTAATTTCAACATGCTTAGCCATATACCACATTTAGCCTGAGTGTTTCCAAGATTACTTTCTCTTATGAAAAAAGAAAAAAGAAAGACTCCTCTGAATCAGGCGTAATGAGGCAAGAATGGTTGAAAAGGAGCTGAACAAGGGATGGCAAAGTTATCGCTGAGATCTAATAAGGGTAATAGACATGCATAATTGATGGGCACACATCTGAGGATGGATGAACAACCCACAGCATTTCGATGGACCACCAAGTATCAGCCTGAAAGTACAAAATTAGATGAATTCACATTCAAGATGAACTCACAGACACCCACCCAACAGGAAGCACCTTTGTACCAACCACTCCAAGTCTACCCTTTAACAGTTCAGCCAAGGAGGGGAGTCTTTAAAACAAGACCCACAACTTCTGTACTACTCAGTACAAAAGTATTTTGCTGGTGGATATAAAACTGTGGATTATGGCTCTTGTCTTAAAGAATAGGCTAATTTATCATGGATATCATTCCATTGCCTTGGCCTATGCTTCACCCAAGATAAATGCTGTTTAATAAGGACTGCTGCCAAAAATTGTTAACAGCTTTGTTTGGATGTAACCAGCTATCTGTGACCTCATCAATTTGCCCTGCCTGGTTATCGGAATGAAAAAGGAGACTCTGTGTTTCTCAGGCCTTTCTCTGAACAGATATGATGACTGAGAAGTTCTGGGGAGGTGAAAGGGAAGGGGGCATGAAAAAAGTAGGTAGGAGAAATTCCCAAATAATGAGATCTCTGACTACTGCTGACAGATAGAGCTGGACTTCTTTGAAATGAAAGTTAGACTTGTGAGCCTCATAAATCATCAGCCACTCCATAGTTCAGTGTCTCTATCAATGACTTGTCCAGGAAATATTTTAGTGGCCAAATATCTTTCCTCTGCAATATTTTAGAAAGCAACTCTCCAGCAATAAACCTATAGTCAATTTCTTTCTTTCTTTCTTTCTTTCTTTCTTTCTTTCTTTCTTTCTTTCTTTCTTTCTTTCTTTCTTTCTTTCTTTCTTTCTCTCTCTCTCTCTCTCTCTCTCTCTCTCTTTTCTTTCTTTCTTTCTTTCTTTCTTTCTTTCTTTCTTTCTTTCTTTCTTTCTTTCTTTCTTTTCCTTCCTTCCTTCCTTCCTTCCTTCCTTCCTTCCTTCCTTCCTTTTTCCCTGCTCAGAGGGCTAATGTTTGATGCAAATAGAAGATGAAAATGAATGTTTCTGAAGTCTGTAAGGAGAGGGAAATGTAGCTAGCACAGTGCCAGAAATGTAGCACAATAGCTTGCACATTTTTTTTTTTTTTGCTTTTTAATTTAATGATAATAGTGGATTCCATAATGCAGTAAGGTCATACTGTGATTTGCTTGATTTTGACTTGTGTGATACCAGCTGTTGTGTTTAAGAGCCATTGTCTGAGGCTTACACGATGGGTGAATCAAGCCAATTGTTAAATAATCCATGGCTCTTTGCAATGTGTGAACTAGGTTATAATTCAATTTGATAGAAAACAATTGCTTTTTGGGAAAAAAATAAAGTAAAATCAAAGGAGAAGAAAATTTCAAGGCAATTATAAGAGAAGACAAATAGTAAAAATACAAACATAAAAATGCATCCAGGATATTTACTATCTCAAACCTAAAACGAGATGAAAATCCAGCATCTCTTACAGGGCTAAATCTATGTGGTTATTTTCAGGCTATAATAGGAAGGATACCAAAATTAGCCATTTAGACATTTTCTCCAAAACTGTAAATGGATAGAAGAAATATGACATCAATTTCATCTATGTTGCAAGCCCTTTTCAATCAAATAACAATTATAGACATGAAGTAAGAATTGCTAGTATAAGTTCAGGATCCACCTCCCATGTTTCACCTATTTCGCGTGTGCAAATATAGGTGAAGAGAAGGACGTAATAGCATCTTCCTTCCAGCACAAAGGTAAGGCATTAAAACGCAGCATGAAAGCTCTTTGTTTAGTCGCTGACATTCATTCATAAAGATCAAGTGCCAAAGCAGTGATTGTCTTGAAGCCCTCCCTACAACATGTCTTAACTTTAGTAGTTTAAGCTCACATCTGTGGGAGTGAGTGAATGAGTGAGCAAGTGATGAAAGTTCTGCCAGGGCATCTTGATGCGAATACTTCAATTACTCGTGCTAAAATGCAAGCACAGCATCCTTGTGCTTGGGACACCCATAGATGTTTTTGGAATTGGATGTCTTTATTTATTCTTTCATTCATTCGTTCATTCATTTATTCATTCATTCTTTCATTCATTCTGTATAGCTGCCCCTCTTGCATAAGTGACTTTGGGCAGCTCACAACAAGCTAAAATATCAACAAAAACAGCACAGCACAAGTAAAAACAATAGATGTAAACCATGCTCAAATCATATTAAAAACCATAAAACATATTCAGCAGGCGAGTTACAAAAGTATTTGAAGCAATCAGCGTAACCATTGAATGGGCTGTACACCACATCTGGATCCCCAAGACCAGTGACAATGCCACATCTTCAGAGCCTTCTGAAAGGCCAGTAGAGTTGGGGCCAATCTAATGTATGTTCCTTGAAATAGCTCAAATCCCATAGGTACTAAGAAGTAGGGTGCAAACCCATAGAACTGTATTCTTTCAGCTAATATTGTCTTCCAGACAAAATGAAAGCTATTCCACAAATTTCAAGGTACCAAAATACCCCAGGATTTGGGGTGGGAAATAACTGTTTAAATAGATGGGGCTACAGTCTTACTTCAGTTGTAACCCTACCAGCCTCCACATGTAATATTGTTTCATATATATTCTGGAAGATTGAGATGTTTCTTAAGAGTTCTGACTGCACCATTAAACATGTCACACATCTTTTTATAAGCATTATGAAGGATACATTTGAGCCCCATGTAATAATTAAGACATTACCTCAACTTCAAATAGCTTCATTAGCTGTATATGGTAGCCTCCACTAGTGTGGAAAATGTTTAAGGTAGTGACCATAGGTATTCTCACATGTTTTATTTCTTCCTTCCATGATCATATTATATGGAAGACTACCCCAGGTATTTAACATACATAGCCTGTTAAATTTAACACTGCTTACTTGCTGTCCATGTTTAATTGCTCCCTCTGCAAAGAGAATTTGCCTTTTTGTAACTGATGTTTAGATATTTCTCTGCACAAAAGGTCAAAGTCTCATAACCATCTCCTCAATGCAATTAAAGTTGTTAAAAGTATTGCCACGGCATCTCCATATAAATGCATGGCTAGGAGTTTGCATGCCCATCTAGGAGAATGAAAGTCCCCCTTTGTGATTTATTTACTTATTTATTTTTGTGATGAAGTTGACATAGAAATGAAAACAAGATGGTGCAATATGCATCCTTGTTCAACCCCTTTCCAAATAAATATCATATTTAAAATGGTGCTACCAGATCTGGACTTCAAAAGTCCAGGTGATCCCTAGGCAGAAACAGTGACAAACAAATGACAGAATAGAGGAAGTTCTACCTCCTGGTTGATATATATGGGGAGTCTAGATTGTTGTAGCTCAGACATGGCAACCTTACAGTCAGAAAATGTTTATATGAAAGAATGCAAAGCCCCCATTTTTTCAGATAAGATTGTGACTAGCACTTTTTTTTTTTCTTTAATGTAGAAAAGAGTTGATTTTAAGGAGATTTTCTGCATGGTGGAAGTTTGAAAAAAATTAGGCTACTTTAGTCTACATGTAAAATGGTAAAGCTATCTAATTTAGTATTGTTACATGCTGTCAGCTGCTTCCAAGGTTTCAGAAAAGTTTCTTACCCAACCCTATTGGGAGATTTTAGGAAATGAACCTGGAATAACATTCATATTAAAAAGATTTCCTGTATTCCCTACCCAATCTAATAGTAGTAGAAGTAGTAGTAGAAGACACTGTTCTTCCAGTGGCCTGACAAGGGACATATAGTTTTATTCTCATAGTAATAAACTTGTGAGTTAGATTGAGGTGTATGACCTGGTGCACACATTATGCTAGAACATAGTTTGCTTATTCATGGCTAATGTAATAAAACCAGGCAAGTCATATGATTGTTTAGCACAATGTGTGATTCTAACACGTAACTGATCCAAAGTCATCTGGTCATTGTTGGAGGAGAGCAGTGTTAGTCTATGGTGGCCAAAAATTAGAAGGACCCTAGAAACACCTTTTCCAACTAACAACTCTTACTAAAAGGCTAAAACCTATGGTTGCAAATAAATGTATGTACTACTACTACTACTACTACTACTACTACTACTACTACTACTACCACCACAAGGCATATCAGATGTCTTTGCCTTTATCTTTATCTTTATCATCTTGCAACTCTATGCATCTAATCAGTGAACTGCAGTTCATGAAAGCTTAGGGCTTTTAACAAAGTCATCTAGTGAGTTTCTGTGGATGAGTGTGGACTTGAACCTAAGTTTCCATGGTCCTAATCTAGCATCCAGATGTTACATCATCCTGGCTTTCAAACTACAGACAGAGAATATATTAGACTGGATCAGACAAAAGGCCCAAGATGTCCACAGACTGGAGTTTTGGGTTGCAGGAGAATTAATAGGCATGCTAAAACTGATTGAAAACTCAGTTTCTAAAAACTCCATTCAACTTTCAAGATAATAAAGTACGTTTCTCTCATACAGGGCACTACCCTGAGGCAAAATGTGGTCTCTGAAACCCTTTGGGAGTCTCAAAATTGGCTCCCAGTAGGCACCAATTTAGAATTTTAATGGGGCAGAAAAAGACTAATGCATAGTGAGCAATCACATTCAGCATATTTGATTTGTTTGATTTAATGAAACTTAAATGCAAATTAAATTATTAATTTTTTTTATTCTGGCTCCATCTATTTATTTATCCGGGTCCTACCTCCTTATCTCTAAGGTGCCATTCACATGTAACTGGCAAGCAAAGTCAGCCCCAAAAACGTGCAAGCTCTCAAGTTTGTTGGTTTGTTTTAGATTTTTTTATCCCGCCTTTATTATTTTTATAAATAACTCAAGGAGGCGAACATACTTAAAACTCCTTCCTCCACCTATTTTCCCCACAACAACCCTGTGAGGTGAGTTGGGCTGAGAGAGAGGGATGGGATGGGATGAGCCCTGACCACACCACAGATGCCAGTACTGACTCTCTTGGATGCACCATTGGCCCATGACACACAGCAGATCAACCTTCTGCAAATCAGGACTGTCCTAACAAGCAAATAAACAAACAAAAATCCTAAAAAACAAAAACAAAAAAATGTGATATTTGGGATATTTTCAACCTGTCTAGGTTACTCATTTTAAATCAGAGCACTCCTTTCTTTTCATAATGAGATTCTAGATTTATGGCTGCTCTGAAAAATTACCTCTTTACCGTAATGCAGCAGTCATCAAAGGCTGAAATCTGAGTCTCAATTTTTTTTTTTATAGTCTCCTTCAACTAGATAAAATAAATTGTTGTTCTTCTCTTTACTGTTCTGCTTACGACATTTGCCAGATTAAGGAAAATAGAAAATGTTCTTTGCTGCATTTTTTTTATATGTGTTCTGAAAATGAAAGCCACTGTGCTCAGATTATTATTTTTTTTTTTATCTTATCCTCAGTATTTGGCTGTTACCTATTTGAATGTCACAATTCTCACAGAGGGTAGACAGACATAGAATGTACATAAATATTCTCCCTGTCAAGATGGAATATAGAATGCTGCAAATGTGTGGGGCTTCTAAAAAGGAAGAACTTTTCGGTAGGGTTTGGGGTTTATAGCTGAAAATAAAGCAATTCCTAAACAAAGATAAATCTGTATCGGATTGCTAGGAGTTTCGGAATTGCATGTTGCATTAAGGAGTGGAAGTTATAGGGCTCTTGGAAAGTAATTATCTATTTAATTACAACATTTCAGGATATGAAAACCTACTGGATGGACTTTATTGTTGTTGTTGTTCAATGTTATGGTTAGTTCAGTTTATTGGGAACATCATGAATTAGCATCCTGTATTACAGCTATGAGATCTAGGCTGCAAAAATCCTGGTAACCACTAGCTGGCAACAACTAGTTCTCTTTGTGGCTATCTAACAAGTAGCTACATTTTTGAAGTTCATGTAAAAGTGACTAATTTGTGGATGACTGAACGTATCTGCACAAGTGGGTGGATAGGAAAAACTTGGGAAATTGCTGATTTCCCATTCCTATGAATTGAAACCACCCAGTCGAGAAGGATGGATCCACTGTAATACCGTATCTCCCAACCCCCATAAGCTGTCTAAAATGTTATCACAATTAAATGGTGTATAATGCTGCTGAAAGGTCTAGCAGGAAGGCTATTAGCCCACCACCCAATACTGCTACAAGTCATCTACAAGAGACACCAGTTTCCTTCCCACGTCCAATTCTGAAACTAGTCGGAAGGGACCCAGATAAACTCTTCATTCAAGATCCAATGCAGCTGATGCCCTACCCCTTCTCAAGAAATTTCTTGAAAAAGGGGGACGTTGGAACCTGGAGAGAAGTTATTCAACAAACCAAACCAAACCAAACCAAACCAAACCAAACCAAACCAAACCAAACCAAACCAAACCAAACCAAACCAAACCAAACCAAACCAAACCAAACCAAACCAAACCAAACCAAACCAAACCAAACCTTTATTATGGTCCTAGATCAGCATAGAAGTTATCCTTGGGATAAATTTGGATCAAGGTGACTTTTCTTTACAAGTAAGCTCATCATCATTTCCTTCAAAGTGGATGGGTTCACCTCTTCCTATCCACTAGTGGATTTGTCATGAATTGCTTAGGGTTGAGTTTCTCCATTGTGGAATTAAAGCATTCATTCTCGTCCATTTGAAGCCTTAACAGTTCTTCCCTCGGCATTTATTTAATTCTGTTGAAAAACTGTGCATTACGAAGAATTCCAGAAGAATAGGAGCTTCTGAACAACTGCTGAGTTACTTTGCCACTTCTATTAATTAAGCTCACAGTTTGGATGCGATCTAGCTTCCCCTCATAACTGTACATTATATGTAAATTAGATAGAAAGATAAATGACTTTTACAGATTTATTTAACAACTATAGACTTGATTGGGTAAAATTACCCAATATGCTTAAGTTGATTAGTGAATTAACCCATTTTCTGAGTTTGTACAATATGCTAAGTCAGAAGTAAAAATAGCCAAACGAAAACTAATCGAGCTTAGCGTGCTATATCTTATATATTCATTTAATCTCTTCCAGTCATATTTCAAAGATAGGAAAGGGACATCTTTTAAGTCTACTTTGTAATAAGATGCATAAATCAACTTTTAAAAGAGGGAACTAATTACTATCAAAGAAAATAATCATATGTAAGTGGTAACAGAGTTTTCTCTTACATAATAAATTATATCAAATATTAACACCTTTGAAGACAAACCCTGCTGAACTTTTAAAGTAGGTAGAAAAATGATTTATAAGATCTGTAATTAAAATGCTAAAGATTAAATCATTGCTTGGAGTCTACACTGATTGCATTATCACAGCTTAACATTTCCATAGAATATGTAAATTATTATTTTATGACTTAAATGCAGCTGTCCAAGAATGGAGAAAGTGTAATTAAATAATTTCCTCTTGGCATTTGCCCTCTCACTTTTTTTCCCCTTTGATAAAGTCTTTCCTGAGTTCATGAACCTATTAACCTTTTCTACATATAAGAAAGGCAGGGGTTAGTAAGAAATGGAGATATAGGACTGTCTCTTAGCTTTTTAAATATTTCCATCTTCCTGCATGCTTACAATGAATGTTTATGGTCTTTATCTATAGAAATAGATCTATGATTTGCAAAGCAGATATAATCCTTTGCTATACCGGATGTCCCAAAAGTCTTACGAGACACCCGGTATGTTGCAAGCACCTATATAGTTATTATGTATCAAATGCCCCTAAATTAAGATTAGATTAAAAAAAAAATACAAACCCATCTCCATTAACATAACAACTACAGGTGACCAAAAATGACATTACTTGTTTTAAGTCCAAGAAGAGTAGCAGGTGGATATGCTGGTCTATGACCGAAATAAAATGATTGATTGATTGATTGATTGATTGAGTAGCAGGTGGCTAGTGTTTACAATTTTAGTTCACTCCCAATGCTTCTTGGGCCCTGACATGCCATTGCTCAAAAACAACCTCAGAATCATTATGGGATGATTAAATAGTGAACACCTGGAACAAAACTGTTCCGCTGAATGTAGCCAAAAAAATCAAACAAACAGATGAATCATGGAACAAATCAGTGCAACGTTCCCACTCAAGGTACAGGTGACCAGGCTCAAACCAGGCTCAGGGTTGAACTGTGGAGCCCTTGGTGCTCTCTGAGCTTGGTTGTTTGCTTGCAGACCTTTCATTACCCAACTAGGTAACATCATCAGTGCTAGTGAGTGTCAATAGTCTGTCTATCAAAAAACAACCCACACTAACCAAGTGCTCCATTACCAAAGTAACAACCCAACCTCCCACAAGAGGAGATCTATAAGAACTTTATTCAGATGAGCACAAATGCACCACAGCAACCCGGAAGATCAGAAAAAAAGAAACAGACTGCCTATACAACATCTTCCAACAAAATGGATACCCACACAACTTTATCAAAAATGCCTGACCGCTCGACCCACTACAACACAACCAACACAAGCTATGAAAAGGTTAACACTACCATACATCAAAAACATCTCAGAAACAACCAAAAGACTATTACTACCACACGGCATCACCATAGCCCTCCAAAACATCTTAAGTAAACCAAAAGACCCAGAAGCCCAAGAAGGAAAAACAGGTGTTACCTACAACATACAGTGTAAGGACTATAACAGCCACTATGTAGGACGGACAGGCAGAAGACTAACAGAGCACATCCATGAACACCAACGAGCAGTCAGAAGACACAATGAAAACTCCTTAATCTCACAACTCATGGACAGACTCAACCAAAGTTTCAACCCTAGACCAAGCTAAACCCCAAAATGCTATGGAATTCCTGGAAGCTTGGCATTCAGACACATCAGCCATCTATACACACATAGAGATAACCACATTTACCAACACCCAGATAAGCAGGAATAAACACCACACAATCAAGCAGAAAACAATAACCTAATCAAGCAAGGAGAAAACCACACCCCCACCAACACTGGCAGGGCAAGCTACTGTATATAAACAGGGAGAAAACCCCACCCTCTCTAGCACTGATGATGTAACCTAGTTGGGTAATGAAATGTCTGCAAGCAAACTACCAAGCTCAGAGAGTACCAAGGACTCCACAGACTCAATTAGAGTAGTGATGAGTTCACCATTGGAAGACCTGAAGTTTGGAGACAGACTCCCATTGGAAATTCTCCAGGCTGGGGACTGAACCTCCTGGAGAAAATCAATCTATGTGATTTCTAAAAGTCAACCCAATCTATCAATGTACAGCTATCTGTTGTTGCTTTGCTCACTTGCCATGACCTAAAGATTACTGACTGATGGCAATTCTGCTAAATTGCAAGAAGACTTTTTTTTTAAATCAAGATAATAATTTTTGGAATCCCTATTCCTTTTTTTAAAGCAACCATCCCCCCCCCCAAAAAAAACTTGAAGGTTTGTGCTAGCCTACAGATAAAATCACTGTAAGATTCTGTCTGCACTGTAGAATGAAAGCTGCTTTCAAAATGTTTTTTTTAAAAAACATCCAGAAAACAAATGCATCCAGGAGCAAAAATATAATTATAGAAATATTTGGATTATCAGACATTGCAATGTAAATGTAGGAATGCAAGACCTAGACATATCTCCTGCCCAAATTCAGTTGTGCTCTCAATTTAATCAGCCTAAGATGACTTTTGGTGTTGGAAGATTTAAAAAGAAAAAAAAAGATGAAAACAGCTGTGTTCTGAGCAGTATTTGCCAGTGTGTATCCACAAAAGTTAGCTAGGACAGAAAATAATATTAACCAAATGAAAATACTTATTTCCTATACTGGATATTCAGTTTCATTTTAGTTACTGGCTGACCATGAAATAGAAAAATGTTCATTTTAAATAATCTTGGAAATTATTTATGAGTAGCATCGTTGACTAAGCCTTTATAAGCCTCTGTCTGTTACTGGGAATTGAAGAACAAGTTTGAGGTCTGTTGCCTACAAAATAAAACATCTATTAACTGGTTGGTCTCTGTTCTTAATTATAAAAATGAAGCTAAAATGAAAAAAGAAATTTGCACCTGTGCTCAGGGGAAAGGAAATCTCCGATAACCAAATGGTAAAAGAGAATCTAGTTATTTGCTAGGACGGTGAGGTTTATTCAACTGTATTGATACTATCATTGTTTCTTTCCCCCACCAGTATTCCATAACGGGTATGACTATGCAAAATGGCACTCATTTTGGAGTACAAAAACCTTGAAAAGATGGTTGGGTGACTTTGAGCCAGTCCCTCTCTCTCTCTCAGCCCAACTCACCTCACAGGGTTGTTGTTTTGGGGAAGATAGGAGGAGGAAGGAGTATTTGGTATGCTCGCCGCCTTGAACTGTTTATAAAAATAATAATGGTGGGATTAAAAAAAACCTTTTAAGAAAAGTTCTGCTTCTCTTGCATAGGGATGTTAAAGAATTATATTGGAAATTGAGAGTTCATTTGCAATAGCTGGCAAAACAATGTTTAACATGCTACTGACAGAGTTCTCTATCATCAATCTGGGTAGCTTAGAATCTTGGGGATTTATCAAAAACAGTATGGGTTGTATGAAGAGTAATAGTAGCTTCCTCCCCGCCTCTCCACTCCCCTCCCCTGGCTTTGCCTCACCTTGCCTCACCTTGCCTTCAGGTTTGGGTAATGTTGGAAAAAGATAGAAATTTCAGCCTACTTCTGTCCCCAAATCCAAAGTGTCTGCCAAGCAGATGCAGCAATGCAAATTTTTGTAGGTCAGACTTCTCTTGGAGTTAAATGCCGACGATTCAATATGTATCACAAAACCAAGTGAGAAGGGGAGGAGGAAGAAAGTGAGACAGAAGTTGCCATAAGTCGCCAAATAATGAATGGAGTGCAGTCGTCGTCGCTCTATAAGGAGCAGCAACATCAAATATGTACGGTATTTATAACAGCAATGAAAATATAGCTTAAGGCATTAAACTTAATGGAAGTCACTGCCAGGCTGGAAACCAACTCAATTTGTTCATAAGGGGCTATTTTTATGAGTGAGCTGGGCAATGTTTGAACGTAAGAGAGAGAAATAAAGATTGATAAGAAGCTAAGAAAGTTAAGAAAGTAATGTGCTGATTTTAATGGAGTGAAAAACCAAAGAGGCATGGAGGTGTATTGTTTTTCTGGCTTCCATAATGTGAATACATTGGCGAGAGGCATGTAACACAAATCTAAGCTAATTGAGGAAGCAGAAAAAGATATCTAATTGAACCAAGTACATGACAATCCCTTAGATATCTGAATTGCCTCTAAAGACCTCCCACCTCTGGATGGGGGTGGCAGCTCTGAAATGTATTATCGTAGCACAACAAATTGCATCACAACACATTGCTACACGCGGTCAAAACACTCAGCGAACTTGTTAGTGAACAATGAAGTACGTGCAGTTAATGTTAGAATGACATGAACAAATTCCAGCATTCTTCAGCCCCTTTAGAGATGGAAATCAGTCATGAGTTTTGAGATCAAATATAAAATACCTGAACAGCAACTTTTATCTTAAGATTTGAGAGGTAACTAGTCTTAAATACCCACACTTCTGGGTAGTTTTATCTTAAAAGCTAAAGACACTATATCCAGGGATAAGAGATTTTCCCCACTCATTTATTGTTCTGCTGTTTCAGGATTCCACGTTTTCCAGATTCATTTAAACAGACTGTTGCTCCTTTCCTTTTTCCTTTTTTATTTTACACTGTTATGTACATTTACACATCTAAATATATTACATATCCTCTTTCTCTTACACTACATCTCAAAGCAGCTTGCAATAACATTATTAATTAAAACAATATAAACCTATATATATATATATACATTAGAGATGGTGACCAGCCACAAAATAAACAGATTTCTTCTACTTGGGAAAAAGGCTATAACATATTTAGACCAAATATTGAAATAAAGAGACTTTGTGTTGACAACATTTATGGTCAAGGCTGTGGTTTCCCCTGTTGTAACATATGGCCAGAAAGCTGGACCATCAGAAAGATTGGATGAAGACAAAATAATGCTTTTGAATTGTGCTGGAGAACATTTAGACCACAAAAAGAACAAAGCATTAAATACTGGATGATAAAAGCAAACTGCTCACTGGAAGCAGTCATAATGAAACTAAGGCTTAGAGATTTTGGGCACATAAAGTAAAAGGAAGAGTTATTGGAGGAGACCCCAAAGCTTGGAAAAATCAAAGATAAACGAAAAAGTAGCTAACAAAAGACTCCCACTTGTATGCACCTGTTGGATGACACAAAGAGGAGCTTATAAGAACTCAAAGAAGCAGCTGTTGACAGACAGGGCTGGCAAAATGATAGCAATTGGCTCACAAAGCTTTGGAAGCAACTGAACAACTAAACAACAACAGTTGCTTCATTAGGGACGTAATGTGTGTTCAACCAGGTCTCCATTTAGCAACATGATCATTGCATTCAACACCAGCTGCAGCTTTTGGACCAAGCTAAAATGTAGCCCCATAGCGAATGCATTAATGTGAGGCCATGTGTCAACATTGGTAGCTAGATGGCATGAAGTGGTCACCATGTGTTTAAGGAACAATGAATAGAGGTCTCTCTTGGGGAAGTCTACACTTGTAAGGCTTTATCCTAGATAGGAAGTGATCCAGAACTCTGTCCACAGATTCCCCTAATGCAGATGTCGACACTCAATGGCTGAGGTCACATATTTTGCTAAGCTGTGATTTATTCAGCCACAATTTATGAGCTCACATAAAACACTAGGAAAACACAAACACACACAAAATATGGCCGGATATGCTGTGATGATATGCTGTGATGAAATGCTGTGGTGACACTTCACTTACTAATTTATTTGGAAATGTAATTCTCCCTTTAACTTAATTTGGATAGTTTGTTTTTGGGATGAGAACAGATGTTGTAGCACTTCAGAAGACTAAAATGCTGATGGGTGATAATACTAGAATTAAAGGAGATGTGCATAAAAGTATATAGATTTGTGTGTTCAGCCTTCTCTTTAAAATGCAGATGAATGTGCTTAAGGGATGGAATAAGAGTAGGAAACTGAGAAACTGAACCAGAATAGTAGAGTCCTTGGAGCTCTCTGAGCTCAGTTGTTTGACTGCAGACATTTCATTACTTGACTAGGTAACGTCATCAGTGCACTACAAAGGAGAAAACTACCAAGGAGAAAACCACACACCCATCAACACAGGCAGGGCAAGCTATTGTATATAAACAGGGACCAAACCTCTCACTCACTAGCACCGATGATGTTACCTAGTCAGATAATGAAACATCTACAGTCAAACAACCAAGCTCAGAGAGCACCAAGGACTCCACAGTTCAACCCTGAGCTACATATACTCCCTTCAATTGAACCGGAATAATTCTGACATATTTTCTAATAGTAAACATAGTTTATTTACATCACATAAAAAAGAGTTAGTTGGGAATCATTAAGATTTATTGGGTATATAAATTTCCTCTCACCCCTATGGGTGGTATGTGTCTTCCTCAATTTTGGGCCAGAGGCCTGGGAGTTTGAGGGTTCTGCGCAGTACCTTAGCTGTTCCTAGCACTGCACTCTTCTGCACAGAGAGCTCTGATGTTGTTCCTGGGATCTGTTGGAGCCCCTCTCCCAGCTTAGGAGTCACAGCCCAGAGTGTTCCTACTACCACTGGGACCACTTTGGCCTTGACTTTCCACATCCTCTCTAGGCACCTGGTACCCAGCTGCTCCTACTCCTTCTCCCTGATGTTGCTGTCACTTGGCACTGCTACA
Source organism: Liasis olivaceus (assembly GCA_030867105.1). NCBI lineage: Eukaryota > Metazoa > Chordata > Lepidosauria > Squamata > Pythonidae > Liasis > Liasis olivaceus. The sequence continues at coordinate 18,330,416 of CM061361.1, forward strand.
TCTATCACCATCGCTGTCTTCTGGTCCTTGTCTACTACCACGATGTTTGGTTGATTGGCCAGTACCTGCCTGTCCATCTGGATCTGAAAGTCCCACAGGATCTTAGCCCTGTTATTCTCCACAACCCTGTGGAATCTCCCATCTGGACCTGGGAGGGTCTAGCCCATATACTGTGTGGATGTTCCTGTACACAATGCCAGCTACTTGGTTGTGCTGTTCAGTGTATGCTGTTCCTGCCTGCATCTTACACCCTGCTGCTATGTGTTGGATTGTCTCTGAGGCCTCTCTGCATATGCATGTGTGTGTGTGTGTGTGTGTGTGTGTGTGTGTGTGTGTGTGCATGCACGATGGGGTTATGCTTATAGCAATGGTGTGGATGCTTTGGTGAAAAATGTAACTACTTCCCATACAACATTTTCTCTCTCATTTAAGTTTTCCATCCACAATATCATTGAGACCTTTTTTTAATAAGCAGCAACAATCAGCTCTACCTGTTCCTTAGTCTTAGTCCAGATTTATTTTAGTCCTGTCTCTTTAGATATGACAGAAAGATATTTACTATGATCCTCCACTCCCACCCCCAACCTAAGAAGCTGGCAATATAGTGATCAAAGTTATTATCCAACAAAAAGAAAGGCAAAAAGAACACCCTGAAATTTCCATCTGGCACAAACTGAATAATTCAGGACTTGTGCAGAAAGAGCTTTTTGCTATAAATCAGACCACTGCTTCCCTTGAAGAAATATCGCTCTCAGCCTTTGAAATATAGGATGAAAATACCATATAGAAAACTGTTGGCCAGTATTGTCATTGTTCGTGCAACTAACTGTTCTGGCTGCTGTTTGTACTTTGTCTTAAAAGCTGCTTTTCCCTTTTGTTCATCCTCTCTGCTTTTGAAGATTCTTGAGCTGTTGACTACATAACATTCCCAAGCAATAAACCTATTGTGGCTTAACATGATGAACTGTCAACAAAGCATGCTAAGGTAATATCTGGGCTCCCACACAGGCTGAACCACAAACCACAACCTGATTGGAGTCACATCTAGGTTGTGCAAACCTAGCCTTTGTACACGAGGTGTGACGGCTCTTATTAATTTCTTACTACCTTCTGATTCACAGTCACACCTGAGGCTAGTTCTGGGTGTCCCACAGATGATGGATTGTCAGGTAGGGAAAGACCTTCCCTAATCAGATAAACCTGTTTCACTGACCCAGTAATTGTCTGAAAAGATAGCATAGAAAACAGGGGCCTATTTCTCAAAATGAAGTTTTTATGGAAACCCAAGACCTTGCCCACATACATTAGCTTCCATTGGGCAAGGGATGGAGAACAGAAGATGGAAAGAAGTTTTCTCTATTAGCTTTTTAGGACTACATTATCTGACCTTATCAGGTATTCTATTTTTCTTGGATTGATTTTGACACACTTACATCATAAGTCTTCTCAGTGGCTGTTTTACAGGTTTCCTGTATGCCAGTCAGGGCTGTAAAACACATGATTGCTGATTGGTTAGAACTTACTGGCTGTTTTTGCAGCCTATGCCAAGTGTCCACAAGAATTCAAAAACACCAAAATGGAGGATGGAGTGTCTTGATGCAAACCTCATTGCTTGCAAATATGTGATGTCAATTCACGTACAAAAAAATAAAATAAAATTGCATCATGATGCGCCTTCCACCACCTTGCCAATTTTGATCCACCTGCAGATGTCACTGAAGTCAAAAGAAATTTGTTTTATTAGTGGTACCTGCAGTTATATGTATCTCCCCAATTTACACATTATCTAACCAAATTTCATATATTGTCTGTGCAGCTTTCTGTAGGATATCTTGTCCTCTGCAATTTCCCTTACATATCATGCAGACTAATTATAGTATGCTTCGGCATAACTTCCCAGAAGACATGCTAGTTTTTAGGTAACATTGAAGAACCATGGATGTCCTAGGTAATACAACAGTGTATCACAAAATGAGTGAATGGGGGCATAATGATGTTTGGATGGAAATTCGCTCTGCACAAACAAACACCAGTGTAGGGTGTAGGGTTGTATGTCGCCCTACATCTTTAGATTCCCACTCAGTCATGGATTTTACTGGATGAATTTGCCTATCCATTTTCATTTCGATTAGCTGATCTTACAAGATTGCTTGGAGGATAACAGAAAGTGAACTATCACTTTATTTATTTATTTATTTATTTATTTATTTATTTATTTATTTATTGGATTTCTCCCCACCCACCTCCCCCCAATGGGGGACAGTGGGCGGCTCACACAAAGCATTAAAACCATAAATATGTATAAATACATAAAACATTAAAAAATTATACAAAACATTACCAAAAAAGAAGGAGAAAGTCCAGGAAGATGAGGGATCTGGGGCTGAAGACAGCAGGCCGCTATGGGGCTAGCCATCCCCATGCTTGACGTATTCCCTCCCCACCCAAGGCCAAGTGGCAGAACCAGGTGTTCAAAGCTCTCCAGGAGGCCAGGAGTGAGGGGGCCAACCGCACCTCCGGGGGCAGAATGTTCCAAGGAGTGGGGGCCACCGCAGAGAAGGCCTGCCTTCTGGACCCTGCTAATCAAAGTTCCCTTACTGTGGGGGTCCGAAGCATGCCCTCTCTGTGTGATCAAGTGGGACACGTTGAAGTCATGGGGAAGAGGCGGTCCCTTAGGTAACCTGGTCTCATGCCATGTAGGGCACTTTCCTGAGCTCATAGGAAGAAAGGTAGGATATGCATAAAAATGCAGCGACCCTACTAGACTACTTCCATACTATGCAGTCAATATAGCAATGCAGTATTATTAATCCAGATTCACATGGATTAACACCACTTGTTCTTACAGGGGGCAAATGACTGCCGTTGCACACTTAATTTGTTAATTGTGTTGATCAATCGATTAAACATTACAATTCAAAGTATTAGCTGCATTTCCACAGATGGTTACAGACTTCTCCTTATTAAGATGCCTGGAATGCAGCCAACTGCCATATTGCTTGAGGTGCCTTCACAAAAATAAATTATGTGTCATCATAACAGTGTGAACATGAGATATTCCATGGATATCATATAGGGAACATCAAGGCTGATTGGGTTATAATTACATATTAACTAAATTAGCCCAATAATCTTTTATTCCTTCCCCCTGTTTTTTTTTTTTTAATGCAGATGCATATATCTCAGACACAGAATACGTACAATTGCAAGAACCATTTCATTTAATTGTTTGGCAGCCAGAGGGGTGAAAAAACCTTGCAGCATGAATGCTATGTTAATTAATGGTACTACAACAGGCCTGGAAACAAAAAGGCCAGGATGCTTCTGATATTTGCATCTGTTTTTAATCCTGAGAATTGTTCTCTGCCATTTTCAGAAATACTGTTGATCTTCATAGAGATGCCAGAATTAAAACTGGCCTTCCTTCATACTCTTTTTTTTTGGTTTTTTTAAAAAAAAAAATTCTGAAGGCCCTGTGGTTCATGTTGTAAAAATGGATCACATGCTGTCAAATAGGTTAAGCAACAGTTGCATATTTCAAAATATCACCAGTCTAGCAATCAGGCATCCCTTCATACACCACAAACCTTCAGTGAATAATATCCTTCCCTTTTGTGCTAAGTGCTATTCATTCATTCCTTCATTCCTTCATTCATTCAACATATATGCTGCCCATCTCCCCCAGAGGTGATTCTGGGCACTTCCAGCACTGTCACTGTTTTCTTTTTCTAATCCCCCAAAAGCAGTTTAGATCCAACCTGTCATCCAATGTTGAAAGACCGAGAAGATGCCAAATTTGTCATCAGCCAGTTCTGTCTCCAAATGAAGCCCAGGATGATGTAAAAGATGTCATTCTCTTAGTGAATACCCTGCACCACTGTTACTCCTGGAGCAGACAAAACCACCTCATCTCCTTTCAAGATAAAGGATATTTTTAGCTCAGGTTTGAATAGCAACATCTGAATGGTTGATATAAGAGGAAGATTGCTGGCTACAAAGCTACCTGTCCTCTTCATGTAAAAGACTTTTGCCTAATGCTATGGCAAAATTATATCATGCTGGCATTTTGCAATCAGGTCCTTGTAAGTGTTGTTGTATGTTTTGGTGATGACTGGAGTGGGACAGAGGGTGTTGGAGGAAGAAAAATCTGTATAGTGTTTATGGACAGACATTAGGAGATGTTTTCTTGAGCCAAGAGGTGAGGTGAGTCAAGATTTCCCATCAATGGGAAAATGCCATTGCATATTAATAGAGATCTGAAATTCATTCCAAAACAGCATCCTCATGTTGAGGTGTCCTTAGAGATGCAGATGAAGCTAGGCAAGTGTTTAGTTAGAGAGGATCTGGGAGGTAGAAATCAGAGCCTTGTCCTGCTGCTCAAAGACTCCTCAAAATCCTATTTTGTAATCAGGAATACAATGATGGTATGCATGCGACTATACACATAGACCCAAGTTAGGAGAAGCAAATTTAAACCTGCTGGCTATGCCCTTTCAATTCAGTAGCAAAGAACTATTCTGTGAAAATCTCATGAGTGGAATGTGAGGTCCTTACCCTTCTTTTAAGACATACTCAAGAGTGTTTGAGTGTCCTGCCTTCCATTGTACAATCCACTCTCTCCAGCAGCCTGCAGCTTCCATAGCTTCTCATCCTTCCAAAATACCTCAAGAGAAGACATTATGAAGAAAGTTTGCAGCCAGGAAGCACTTGGCAGAAGGCTGCAGAATAATGGAAAGATGTAGAACTTAAAGTTGAACAAAAAAACCCCAAAACAACATAATATAATCCTCTGCCAACATTCCTTTGAGTGGAGTTTTTGAGCTTCCTTTACAAAGAAAGCTCAGCTATTCCACCCAGAGAAAGTATTTTGCTAGGATCATGTGGTAGCCACATAATCCTAGGAAAAGACACAGCTGCTTTAAAGAGTTGTAGACAGATGCTTGCACTCCCATGCTTTCCAGACCATCGCCCTGGAACCGAATCCACAGTACTAAAGAACTTTAATGTGTGTTGCATTCTGTCTCAGTAAACCTTTAGGGGTGGCCACCAGTGGACCTACTGAATGTGCAAGCATGGCTTGGAATGATAGCTGTACTGAATCGCTAGCTTCCTAAATCTTGGGAAACCTTGAGCTCAAATTAATTTCTGTGTCAGCATCCAACTTATTAATCAGCTGTTTTCCATTTGATTGATTTCTTGTGGAAATGATACAGCTGGAAACAAAAAGAAAAGAAAACTTGGATGATACCTCAAGACAACATGTTAGTGGCAAAATGCCATTTTATTTTGTCTTTTGGGTGGTGCACATTTCCTCATTTTCTTTTTCTTTTTTCAGCTGCTTTTTTTGAAATAAAGCTATCTTCATTCATTGTTGGCAGGAAACCCTAACATATTGAAAAAAAATTGTATATATGTATATATTTTTAAAAATCCCATTACTTGCCACATTCCATTAATACAAGGTACAGAATTGTTGACAGTTTTCAACAGTTTTCAGCCAGTGTCACCACCAAGAATGCACAAGTATATATTCAATGTGAGTAAAACCTTTCTCCATTTTTGCAGGGTTCTTTCTTTTCTGTTTGATTGCTTGATAAGGTTCAGTTTGAAGCTGAAATCAAAGCAGCCTTACTTAGCAATGCAATTATATTTTGATTTTATTCTTCTTTTCTCCCTGTCTCTCTTTTTACATGAAACACTGGGGTTTAAATTACAAGCTTTAGGATGACTCAGAAGATGTAATACGTGCATATAATCCACATAATTTTCTTAGTGTATTTTCACAATCAATATCACTGTGTGTTTAAAGTAGGAACTGTGGGTCAATCTTCTAGGTATTGGATGAGTAATACAATTTTTAAAAAAAAGGGGAAAGGAAAAACATCTGGGACACACTGCATAATGCAAATAATAGTTTACATGAATATTTAAAGGATGTACAGTAAGAAGTAATTGCCAAGTAGCAGGGCTATTAAAATGAAAAAGCTAAAGGTATAAAGGAAGTGAGCAGAAGACCAATGTATACGGGAACAGAAAAGGAAGGAGGCTAAAGATCTACCTCCATAAAACCTCGCTGCCTGGGTTGCTCTTCCATTAAAATGGGAGGCATGGCATTCCTCAAATATCTGAATTGTTCTCTCCATAATCTTGTCATTCAACTCCTTCACTTACCAGCTGCTCCCACACCTCTAGGGAGGAATACAGATTTACTCTGTCCAATCACCTGAAATCCTTTTTTTCAGGAGATGTCAAAGATGAAACTAGCAGATCAAGGATATGCTGAACAAGAATATCCTTGACCCTCCCTTTTCAGGTAGGTGAGCTTGAACCTCTCTCCTCCTCCTCTTTCTTAATTAACCACCAAATAAATTCTGGATCACCATACTGATAAGTAGCATCTGCTCTGAGATCCCTGTCACAGCATGAGCTCCTTGGTGCAGCATATGGTGTCGGAATTACCTTTGTCCAACTGAACAGTGGGACATAATTTATCCATATTCCCAGGATAATCATGATAGGTAATAAATTCTCTGAAGTATGCCAGCAGAATGGCAAAGCTAGAAAGCTGCCATTTTTAGATGTATGCAGCATTCCCTCCCTCCCTCCCTCCCTCCCTCCCTCCCTCCCTTCTTCAATAATTTCTTCTCTAATATTCCCATGGCTATATCTTGTATCTTCTCTCTCTTAAAGTGTTATGAATTCATTTCTGTATGCTACCTGCAGGTCAGGCTACATTATTAACATTATCAAAAGAATGCACACACCCACACACTCACACACAGACACCAGAAGACAGCGGTGGTGATAGATGTAGCAGTGCCAAGTGACAGCAACATCAGGAAGAAGGAGCATGAGAAGCTGGAGAAGTACCAGGGCCTGAAGGAGGAAATCGAGAGGATGTGGAAAGTCAAGGCCAAAGTGGTCCCAGTGGTGGTAGGAGCACTTGGGGCTGTGACTCCTAAACTGGGCAATGAGCTCCCACAGATCCCAGGAACAACATCCGAGCTCTCTGCCCAGAAGAGTCCAGTGCTAGGAACAGCTCAGATACTGCACAGAACCCTCAAACTCCCAGGCCTCTGGTAGAGAGCCCAAGATTGAGGAAGACACAGACCACCCATGGGGTGAAAGGAGATGTAATATGTATATGTATATGTATATGTATTCTGGAAATGATTTCCTGTGCTTCTAAATACACCCTGTTTCTTTTCAACACCATTTTCACCTGGATTGCTGAATAACACATGACTGACCACAGATATTTATCTTGAAGTCACATGTTTTGAGTCTGATTTTGGAACCTGAAGTTCTAAAGTGTAGGTTGAAGTGTGGTCATCAAAAGGAGGAAGGCATTTTATTAATTAAAACATACAACATACTATAGAGGAGGCTTTGAAAACATATTATTATGCTAGGGGAGCATCTTATTTAGCATTAAGTAGGAGAGCTTGTCATCTGGGATGATGATGATGATGGTGATGATGATGATGATGGTAAATTGGTAGCCAGTTTTCATTCTAATTTATACATTGTACGTTGCTTGGGGTTCTACAAACCGAAGAGTTATGACCATGTCTGTGATACTCTTCTTTGGATGGTAAAAAGCTCCATAGCATATCATTCAACAAAAGGAAAACCCTTGGAAATGGCTTTCGTCCATGAAAACAGGATGCTTTCTCCAAGCAGGATTCCAGCAGGGGAAGAGAGTGAAATATAAAACTCCACCTCTAGGAATCCCTATGAATCTCTGCATTCAACGAAGGAACAAATTCTATGCAAAGTATTCTCACTGAATACCCCTCAGTCTTTAAAAGACCAGTTCTGAGCACTGTACTTATGGATTTTTGCCTAATATTATGAAAGATGAGCTAGGGATCAGAATCTTAGACTGCAACCTTGAAAATAGATTGTGGTGATGGTGAACGATGGCAGCTGAAGTCCAATACATTTTGATGACCCCAGTGTGGGAAAGATTGAACTAAAATCTACATACTTAACAAGTATATATATATAATATAGAAGATCTATTATTGGTTAGTTTGCTCATTAAAAAAAAAAAAAACCTTCTGTCTTTTATCCAGAAGCAACCTCAGATAGCTTCTACTAAAGGTTTACTAATTTAAACATATACTAATAAGAGCTGGATTGGTGTGAGTTGTCCTTTTATTTCCTACAATTCCCAAATGTCATTAGATGATTGTGGCTATATGGTTTCCTTGTACCCCCCATCTTTTTTTTTAAGTGGGTGATCAATTATTTATGTTTTTAAGTGGGTGATCAATTGCTTAGCTGTGGGCTTCTCACTCCTTTTTCCTAAAAGAACTGAGTCTCTTCCTTCTCCAAGGATAACAGAGGGAAAGAATCAGTCCAGATGCAGTCTTTCAAATGTCAGCCTCAATGCTCAGATTGTAAATGGAATAATAATGACTCTCTGTAGATCATTTGTTGTAATTCATGAGTTTTAGTTTCAGCGAAAGGACGAAAGGAAGAGTTTCTTGATCTAATACATGATTCATTGATAGGATGGACTACCACAGGATGTTGCAATGACAGCTGGCTTAAAACACTACTGGAAAAAAAAAATAGATCAGTGACTATTATCTAAAGCTATCAATTCAAACCTCAGGCCATCCATGAGTTGCTAGAGAATGGTTAGATTCACACATTAGAGCAGTGTGGTCCAAACTTGGCCACTTTAAGATGAGTGGACTTCAACTCCCAGAATTCCCCAGCCAGCCATGCTGGCTGGGGAATTTTGGGAGTTGAAGTCCACTCATCTTAAAGTGGCCAAGTTTGGACAACACTGCATTAGAGTAAGCATGATGTGGTTTGTTTGGTTCTGTTCTAGCATGTCATGTGACCTCAACTGTGATTTATAAATCATGGGTTATGGCTTATATGAACATATGAACACAGTCAGTCATGGTTTGAAATCAGAGCTTAGGATGAAGTATGATCTTAGACAGTGGGATCATTACTAGCCAACAGTGCCTCCATATCCCCAAGTAATTTGAGGTAATAGTAATCCTCTTTATAGCTAGTTGCAAAAGTTATTAGAATATGGCATGGAAAGTACTTTCAGAAAGTGCTCTGCCAATAGTAAGTATTATATTTTTATTTATCAGGCTATCGCCCTAAGTACCATTAAAAGGAAACAAAAGCAAAGGAACTGAAAGGAAGCCAACTATGTGATATTGAACAGTGTTTTTCTCAAGGTAAAGAAGATAAATACATTACTTTAACGATCAGGAATAGAACAGGGCTTTTACCTCCTAAAAAAGTCATACCTGATTATATGCATTTTTACTGAAGGATTAAAGGTCCATAAATTATCACATGAATAATGCAAACTTTCTGCAGAAAAGAAACACCTCCTGGCTTTAGAGACATCTGCAGGCAGCTTCTGGTTAACCTTCCAAGCATCTGGACCTGGAAGCTAAGCAGGTTCGGGCCTGGTTAGTACTTAAATAGGTCACCTCTGGAGGACATAGAACTATAGGCTAGACAAGGAAGTTTTTAAAAAATCCTGAAAGAAAGTAATGTCAAACCACTTGTTTGTTGTATTTATTTATTGACAATGTCATATGACTCCTTACTTTAGTACTGTTGCCAAAAAAACCTGCATGAACAAATCCTTAATATTACTAAGGGTCAAAGCTTTACTTGTAGGACATTTTAGCAGCTACATTTTGGATGGATGGTTTTCTTTGGGATATCATAAAATGGAGAAATTGCAGTTTGGGTGCACTTTTACACCTCCAGTCTCCCCTCCCCAGTCCCACATTCTGAAGCTGCCTTGTGATCATTGTGACTTTGGTTGACCTTGGAATGTGAGGACTGACATAAACCAAAGAGTGCTACGTCCATATGACCAACAGGAGAGTAGAAAACAAGGAGCATTCAGTTCAAGCAATATCACTCCATGTTTTGCTCTCAATGAGGAATGTTTGTACAACCTTAATACTATAGTCAAGCCAACAACAAGAACAGCAACATGCCTATTGCAAAGAAACAATGCATGGCTGTACTAAAAATGGATACCCTTATGTGCTAGAAGAGGTCTGACAGGCAAGTCAGAAGGCAAAAGAGGCCATCCTGAAGTCAAAAAAAGCGGGGGGGGGGGGACTTCAATAGCTGCTTTCATGAGCCCCCTTCATATAGCAATTCTAATAGGAACTGGAAATCTAAATGACATTTCTAAACTAAGATTGAGCAAATACCTCCTTCACATCTTCGTAATTCTTCAGACTGCTGATTTCTGGGTTTGATGTAGCAAAAGGACATCTGGATCACCTAATGTTGCCAGAGCCAAATTTCCTGGACAGTTCTTTTTGATAACCCTGCGCTCTTCAATGAGCCATTAGCTCTTTCTCAGACCTTTTCTGTTCATCAAAAGAAGGAACCTGAAAAACATTCCAGGGTCATCAACTCTTGGTTAACTCTTTTGTTCAGTCTAGGAGGAAAATTGTTAAGACTTACCCAATCACCTGACCAAACATTAGCTGCCTTTTTGATTCTTCCTGACTCTTCTGTTTTTAACACCTCTTTTTCTCCTCATTTTTCCCAAGGAGTCTTCCTGGGCTAGGAATATTTTTTGCCTCAGGGCAGGAATCTCCTTTAAAAAGGAAAGAAACAAGGACAATCTAATTTGGAGTCTTTCTCTCCATCAACAGAAGTCATGCCTGGGGACCAAAAAAGGGGAGCCAGCTGTGAGCATCCTCTCCCTTGCCTCATCAGTGTGACCACCACAGGCCTGTTAGATCTACCAACCAGTGCAACCGCTGAGTTGGATTTGCAAATACACCCCTAGGGAAGTTGCTGGGCTTTATAAGAGCGGCACTTAACTCCTCTAATATATTGCATTCCTAGGTTTTGTAGTCTCTGAAGCAGTCCTGCTGAGTCAAGTTTCATAATCTGGAAAAACTAGTCAGTTTCACCTGATCATCTGGATCCAGAATCAAGGAAGTGGTATACCCATGTCCATCATATAAATTATTCTAAATTCCTCGCTTCAGGAGAACAGTACCCTGAGTGGACCCAGCCAAAAAGCACCAGCAAACATCTGTTGACAGCACACCTCACATTGCTTCCCATTCAACTGTTAGAGGATCCATAGAACACCAGCCTTAGAGGACCAGAACTTTGTGCTAGCACAGCGCTGCATTGCAAAGGAAAAGTGATTCGTTTTTCTTCTCAGTTTCTGCCTTTCTCACTCTTCAAACAAGAACCATTATTTGTAAACTTCTCTCTGTTTTGTTCTTCATTCCCAAGTGAAGTAGTATCTGTCTAAAAGGAACTCCTATTGTGTGTGTGTGAATGCTACGTCTTGTAAATTTCTCTCCTTTGCAGTGGCAAAGAAAATGCTTTCTTCCTTGGTTTCATCTGGGCATCTGCATGATTTAATAAATGATGACAATTCTATTAACTATAACCAGGATCTACGTTAAGACTAATGTAGTGGATAGGGGAGCTGCCTTTCAAATTAAGGAAACCTGACCCCAAGTAAAGGTATACAAACTTATGAGCTCAGGATCACTTGCTAAAAGATTTAGGAAAATCTGCCCCAAGAAGTTTGTCCCAAGGATTGAAACTTACTACTAAACGGTAACCATCATCACCCCAGAAAAACTTTTTCACCATGCCTTAGAAGAAAGCAGACCAGTTTTTATGTTAAAGCCTACAAATTTGTTGATTAACTTTGTTGATGTTTCTTATCACTTACCCACCTTGAAGGCAGACCAAGAGGAACTCTTGACTATCTACGTGGATTAGTGTTAGACACCCAGGAAACCTGCACAGCCTGAACATGGCTCTGTGTTCTTGAACTGGGCAGCACGGAAAGATAGGTGGCCCCAAATTCTTCATTTCTTTGTTTCGGTGGGACCTTGTCAACTTCCCAGTCTAGCTTTGTTAGCCCTGTGAGGTAGTCCAGACAAGAAGCACAACCAGGAGTACTATCTCTATCTTCACTGTAAGGTTCCATTAATAGAATCTTGCAAGACTGACAGTATTTCTCCCCTCCTTTCCTTTTACTCTCTGGAAAACTAGGGAGGGTCCCTTCTGAAACATTTCCCATGTTCTCCCTCCTTCTGTGGGTTAAGACATCTTTTACATACCAGTTGTCCAGTCTGTGGCTCTCCCTCCTGTCTCCCAAGGTCATTCCCACATATCATTACAACCTTATAGCCCCGGGACTTCCAGATGATCTCTTATCTAAGTATTAACCAGGTTTGACCCTTTCCATCTTTTTCAGATCATCCAAGGTAGCAACATACTGTCGCCTAATGGTGCAGAAACAAAACAAAAAATGTGCATTTTTCCTCTGCAAATACAGTGTGAAATAGGCAAACTCTAAAAGCAGCTGTGCTCAAGGCCAATCAGGGAACAGAAAAAGAAAGAAAAAATCCTACTTGTCCTTAATGACAAGCCAGCAATTCATTCCATGCTATACTCAGAAGAGGGTGGGTGGGTGGGTGGCTTACTGAGAAGGAAGATGCCTCAAGGTGACTCATGAATAAGCTGTTCTGCCTTTCCTCCCACAGTTCCATGAGAGACCCCTACAATGCAGTGCTCCAGGGACACAGAGGCAATGCCACCCTCAGTCAAAATGTCAGAAGCTTCTCTCATTTAATTGAGATGCTGCTGAGTAGAGGTCTGCAAATTATCTGAGATTTGATTGTATCATCACTTTGATTCGATGAGTCAAGTTGGTTCAGTTTGGTAAAAAGTGCTTACCTTTGAAATGCTCTTCAGGCATCTTCCCATTTTATAGCACAAATTTATTACCAGGAATGGAGTCAGTCAAGGATCTGTGGGAATTAGGGCTCCTTTTCTTATTCCGAGAGTATTCTCTATTACAACACATTGTTTCCTTTAATTGAGGACCATAGAAAACAGGGAACTGGGAGAAAACAGTATCCCTGTTTGAGACTTTTTTACTTAAAGTATAAAATTTTTCGATTATTTGTCCATTATCAGCTTTAATGCTGGCAAATTTGTTCCCCTTGGCAATTTTAACACTCATGAAATTAACATTAATGATGCTACACCCACTGAATTTCTATCACTTTTCTGATTCATTACAACCATGGTACCATTGTCTGTTCACTTTCTCTATAACAGAGTTATACTTTAACAGTTTCCCAGTAAATTGAATACTTACCTAATCCCTCTTTGATCATTTTATAGTAAACTGTGAAGTTTATTTCATGGTTAATGATGAGTTCTCTGGGGGTGGTAAAAGAAAGGAATCCATTAATTATTTATCTTCTGGAAACTATTTTAACAAGGATTTATTTGACAGCTCTATTTTTAATACAAGGACTATTTTTTTTAATTTAAGCTGTTTTCAAAGAAAGTTAAAAATGCAATCATCACAAATATGAAATGCCTTTGTCGAAAAGCAAAAACAACAAACCCTTTCAGAGCTATCTTCAGTAGAAGAATTGGATGGCCCTTTCCATTAACTAGCCATAATTTAAGTATAAAATCTTGCTTCCTCTCTTCTTTAGTCTTCCAAAGAATATTTAAATTTGATGTGATTATTCTATTTCTGCTTTTTGTTGATTTTTTTTTTTTTTGAACAATAGAGTAGGTAATTAATCGGGAGCCAAAAAAAAAAAAAACGGAGCCAAGATTATTTCAGAATTGTAAGAATATTTCTATAAACACAGCTCTGACAGTGAAAGACTAATGGACTAATCTCAGCATTAATTGAGCCAATATCACCGTGAAGGGTGGGGGAGGAACAGCTAATGAATTATACCCCATTTTGGCTACACTTCTAGCATTACGTATGAAAAGGCACATGATATAATAAATGCCAATTCTAGATTTTTTTAAAACATGATAACAGCTGAGTCCACCCCTGCAGATTCATTTTTTAGACTTTCCATTTAAGGCATAATGATAATCCCACGGATTTCCTTTCTTACCAGTGCTCTGAATATGGAAAATACTGTATCATTGAAGCTTTCCTGTCCTTCTCATTACTATGCAGTTTATCTGAATCACTTGGCTAGAAGTACACATTTCTAATCTCTGTGATCAAGAGGTGAAATTAAAAGTTCAGATGATATAAAATGGAAATCACCGTTTCTAGTGAGAAGTTAAACTATCTTCATGTGTTCGTTTTCAGCTTGTGGTATATAGCATTGCAAACAGTATCAGGGAGTCAGTGAAACTTTCATCAAATGAGCATTATATGCTGTTTTATTTTAGTCTTATTCTAATACTAGTGTAAGATTCACAAAGTGTTCATAGAACCTGCCATTAAATATCACACTGCACACAACTTCATGTTGGAATCTCCGTGTCTTTGGAATAAATTGTTGGTGTTAGAAGGAATTATCAGGATAAAGGTAAGTATAAATTAGAATAAGCTCAGGAGAATGGCAGAGGTTCAGAAAGTTTAAGAGCTCAGAAAGAATCCTGCTAAACCATACTTAAGCTAATACAATCCAGTTCTACTGTCCCACAGTTCTTCTCCCCACAATGGCCAAGAAGATATCTTTGAGAAAACATTATATTGCAGCAATTATTTTTTGCAGGTGTCTCAACTTTTAGCATCAGTAATTATGCACTATGGAAAGAGTATTTTCTTCTATTTGCTGCATTGCAAATCAACTTCACTGCCCTTTCTATTAATATCCTACCTTTCTATTGGAGATATAATCTTCATGGCATATTAAACTTAAAAAAAAAAAATTTGAACCCTCCCCTCTCATATCCACAGACATTAATGCTGTAAAAGTGTTTACAGCTACAAAGACATAAATAAACCAGACTGCACATTCTGCCAATACTAAATCCAAAGCACCAAATCATAATCAAACACATTTTTGTGAGCTTCCTGGATATTTCTGCAGCCCTGTCTGATTTTAAAAAAAAAAAAAAGTGGGGGGGATCCTGTCCCCATTGGATCAAGTAGGAGGTTAATAGGTGTACTAATAATTTAGAGCACTGTGATTGATAGAAAGAACAGCTTAATTACCTGTGCAAAACTATCTTGATTACCCTATTTGGACAAAAGGATAAATGACTTTTTGGTGATGCAATACTTTCAATAGAAATATATTGACTCTGGCAAATGAAGGCACTTTTCTGTGTGGGACACAAAATGTATAATAAACAGAATTAGGTAACAAGAAAGCTTAGAGAGCCAGTTTGGTGGAATGGTTAAGGCACCAGGTTAGAAACCAGGAGAACGTGTGTTTTAGTCCTGCCTTAGGTACAAAACCAATTGGGTGACCTTGGGCCAGTCAGTCTCTCTCAGCCCTAGAAAGTAGGCAGTGGCAAAGCACTTCTGAAATCTTGCAAAGAAAACTGCAGGGAATTGTCCAATGGCATGGAAAGGAAAGGAAAGGAAAGGAAAGGAAAGGAAAGGAAAGGAAAGGAAAGGAAAGGAAAGGAAAGGAGAGGAGAGGAGAGGAGAGGAGAGGAGAGGAGAGGGGAGGGGAGGGGAGGGGAGGGGAGGGGAGGGGAGGGGAGGGGAGGGAGGGAGGGAGGGAGGGAGGGAGGAAGGAAGGAAGGAAGGAAGGAAGGAAGGAAGGAAAAGAAAAAGAAAAAGAAAAAGAAAAAGAAAAAGAAAAAGAAAAAGAAAAAGAAAAAGAAAAAGAAAAAGAAAAAGAAAAAGAAAAAGAAAAAGAAAAAGAAAAAGAAAAAGAAAAAAGAAGAAAACAAGAAAAACAAGAGTAAAAAAAAAGAAAGAAAGCCTTATTTCTTATTCAAGGATCTTATTTGCAGATATGGAGGGCACTTGTTTTAGTCTATCTGCAGGTCCAGGGCAAGGGCTGACTATTAAATTTCTGGGGTGGCCCTCACAGGCTCTGATGTCATCAAAGTATGAGCTGAAAGGCCTCTGTAATTCAAATCCACATTTTTCTTCCAAGAGGCAGTAAACTTAACAGCTAGGATAAACTGGGCCAAAGACCCATCCATGCCAGCTAATACTTCAACTGGCAGAATCTCATTCAAGGCTCTACAGAGGCAAAATTGTGTCACAACCAAAAAAGACTGCTAGGCATACAGTGAGGAAAAAGGAACAGCACTCGTAAGAGCTTAGACTGTGTTACTTCCAAGGATTTCTTGTCTTTAAAAGCACAGATTGAACTCAACAAGGGAAAGACTGAGCACTTTGGCCCAGAATAACTTAACAGCAGCCAAGACAACATTGTTGCTACCATGGCTAGTAAAATCAATGATGGCATTTGATGCCCTCTGTGCGCAAGCTGTGATTTCTTTTATCTGTTTCTTCCGAGCATTGGAAGTTTGGAAGAAAACGTCTATATATTTAATGTCATTGACTTGTGTAGCGTGGATGCAATTCAGTTTCCAATTTTTAAGACAATTAAGACTTCAATGAATAATGTGAAGGGACTGCATTGTTTGGCTTCTCATGTTCCTACAGCCTTCCCACTACTTGCAGCACTCCGAAGAGTCATAGGAAGTGTTGCAAGAGCTTTTGTGCAGGTGCACCCCATGTTCAGAAACCACTTCTGGTTAGTGTAAATGTCAATCAGGAAGGTGGGACCTATTTCTAAGCCTCAGTTAAGCCACACTGCATCATCGCTGTGATTCTCCACTAAGCTGAGACAAAACTACTTTGTCTATTCAAACATCTCTTAGGCCAAAAATATGTTGACCAATAGATGATGGTTGGAGGAGAAGGAGGAGGAGGAGGGGAAGAAGAAGGAGGAGGAGGAGGAGGGGGAGGAGGAGGAGGAGGCATTTTTCTGTCTAGAAGCAGCCAAAGACTAGGCCCTTTCCCATGTTCTGAGTCTGAGAAACAAGGGCTGGAATATTTCAGTAGTTTTTCTAAAGCGACGTGTTTGCTTTCCAGGATCTATGGAACTATTTTTAACCAGTAAGCTCCCTACTTACTACTCCCTCCTGATACTTCCAAGAGCTGAAATCAAATACTAAAGATGATTTGGGAAGTTACCTTTGGAATAACATGCTGTAACAGTAATGCCTTCAGCAATTGGCTGGTATGCTAGATTGTTACACCAATGCTGCCAATTCCTTATTTTTTATCTATATGGTTTTCCATTTATCAAGGAGGGTTGGAGGGTTTTTCTGGGTTTTTTTTGAAGGGGGTTCTGTTCTTCTCATCTAAACCTTTTAGGGAAATATACCCTTTTCTATGTTGGTTTCATCTGCCTAGACACTGAGCAAAGAAATTTGCCCTTTGATAGCAAGATGATTTGCTAAATGTCATGAAATTATTTGAGAATTTTCTTGCAACTCTTCTGCTGGAGAAGAAAGGGGCAGGAGATCAGCTAAATGCTGATAGCACATGTTTTGGCAGTATGGTTTTTTATATATATAATAGAAACCTTGAAATTCAATCAAAAATAGATTGCAGATAAAACCTTTATTTCACAAACTACAAAGTTAAAAATGGGTGACTGTGCTTGCAATAATCTACCTTACTCATAAAATTTAGAAGTATTATAACCCCCTTAATGATCTGTGATAGACGTGACACTGTGGTGGCCTCAGTAAATCCAGAATAAATGTAAGGGGGGAAAATGCTACTGCAAGTTCTTTTCACTTATATCTGTTTCCTTTCTAAAGATAAATGAGCTGATACATTTTGCCCTTGAAAATTCCCTCTCATCTACTTCCAAGCCCTGAAGTTTAATTGAAAGGTTTCCTTCATCGAGACAGATAATTAAGTAAATTGACAGCTGCTTACTTTCAGATGAGTTTCTGCCTTTCTAGTTTTCTCTCCCCCCCCCCCCCCTTCTTAGTTTCTTTCTATTGTTCTAAGGCTGAGGCTGAGAAGACACTTTGGATGTTAATGAAATCCAGCACCATCTTTGGAGATAATAGAAAAGGTTTTCTGATAAGATCTCTCCACATTCCAGTTCTTGCAAGCCTGTAAATAATTAACCAAAGTCAACAAATCTCATTTTTGTTGAATTTTTGTTGTACATTTTGGATTTTATTCTAAACAAAACTCACGTATACTGGAACTTAGATGGAGGAGTCACTGTAATTACACTTTGCAAGCATGTGCACTCGAGATTGGTTCTGCTTTCCCATTAATTGAAATCAATGGGACCTCTTAGCCATCATGGCTTAACTCCCATTGATTTCAGTGGGAACTAACTGCAATTAATTTACTCCGTGTCTGGTAATCTTATATTTCAGTGAAGGCTTTCGATGAACAAAGGGTAGACATCTGTTGGAAATAGAAGAAATAGCCAGGCAAAAGAAAGAAGACAAGAATCAGAGAAGGGGAGTTAACAGCAAAGGGATTTTCATGGAAAGAGTTGAGATGGCATGTTTGGAGATGCTGAAAAATAAAGGTATAAATATTAAAACTTATACACATTTTCAGTGCAGCTGTACAACAGTTTTATGGGACTACTGAGTAGAGTTCTTTCTCTCCCAATGCAGAAAAAGATATCATAGAGCCTTCACAGCATGCTCAGGATTACACATTTGGGAAATGGGTAGCTAAAACAGGGCCACTGGTCAACTGTAAAGCATCTGTTTTGTATGGAGATAGTCCTTAGTTCTCTCCCTGATATCTTCAGGTAAAGTGGGAAACCATCTGGCCTGAAACCTATCTTGTATAAAACCTAAAATGCTATGTGTCTAAAACTGTTTTTCAACCTTGGCAACATTAAGATGTGTGGACATCAGCTCCCAGAATTCCCCAGCCAGCATGGCTGGTTGGAGAATTCTGGGAGCTGAAGTCCACCCATCTTAAAGTTGCCAAGGTTGAGAAACACTGGTCTAAAAGGTGAAGCCACCTAAACAAACATCATTTTCCCCTCAAATGTACCTGGCTCCATTCTAATCTTTCCTTCCCAAAGTAATGAGAAGGTCACACTCCACTCAAAATACCCAACTTGTCAGTTTTTATTGTGACTTTGACACGCCTTCCTACCACATTGATTATATTTCTCCTATCTCTGACTAATACTTCTGATTCAGAACATTTTGAAATCTGGATAAAAATTAGACTGGACAAATGATTACCTTGAACAAATGGCCAAGACATTCACCTTGGGGACGCCAATATTCTCCATGACAGAAGCCCTAGCCAATAAATGGGAGGCTGAGTTGAAGGCCCACAGAGAACAGTCTAAGATCTTGTCTTATTTTTACTCCATCAGACAGCCAGTCCACTAACACAAATTAGCTCTTCCCAGGAGACAAAGGTTTAGCAAGACAAGAGTAGGAGAGGATAATTTATTTTGAGCAGGAAAGTAGATCATTTGTAAATGAGAGATTTGAGAGGGAGAATCCCATCTAAGGGATATTTCACCCAAGTTATTGCATGTTAAAGCTTTGTGCAGTGGGTATTTTAAAAGACTGATTCACAAAATAATTAGTTTAGTTAGGTGATACTTTATTCACTCTCCCGCTCCATCCCAAAGGCTCTAAGAAAATAGTAAGAGATAAAATATAAGAGCTAGTTAAAAATAGAAAATAAAGCATGTGTTAAGTTTCTCCATAATTGGCTTTCACCAAAAGCTAATTCCTACTATAACATAAGATAACAATGACTGCATTTCACACATTTGTCTTTGCAAAGTGTGGCTGTATGCCTTGAATCTTTTCATAGCTACAGTTATGGAATGGTTGACATTTATTACGTTTGTATCCCGTCTTTCCTCCAGGACTTCAGATCGGGTGGCATGATTCTCCCCACATCACACACAAGCATATTTTATTCTTAACCACCACCACCACCATGAAGGGAAGGTATGCTGAAACTCACCCAGTGAGCTTTTACATTTCAATGAAAATTTGAATCTGTGCCCAGCATTCTGATCACTAAACCACACTGATTCTTTTAATGAACTAAGTTGGTCATTTAATATTCAGAACTGAGCGGTTTACTCTAGGTCATTTTGGAGCCCAGAAATACTACCTTCTCTTTGAAGGAAGGAGCAACTTCAAATAAATGTGTTTTTCTCACTAAGGAACCAAATGGAAGTCAAAGGTGAGAAAAGTGACTGGCAGTTTGAATTAGCTTTTTGGTCCTCCGTTCCCAGTTCACAGAATCAAATAGCTGTTAAGGGGCTGAAAGGCGCCACTGGGGTTTCAGCTCGGCACCAAGTGCAGGTTAATCACACTGATTTCAGAACTGACAAATGATCACCTAGTCTTGGTCCCAAAACCAACCTTGGGGTCTGCTATAAACCTCTCTCTAAACTACAACATTCACAGTGCAATCACCAGCAAGTCATTGGAAGCATGGTTAAAATTCTGGGTGGGCTTGTAAAACTTAAGTGTGTCCGATACCAACCAGCACAGCTTTGCATTTCTTTGGGTTCCATTTGCTAATATGGATATGTGGGTGCACAAATTCCAAATGAGTACATCTAATGGTGCTGTTATCTGGCCTACTGATTAGTGAAGGGGGTCTGCCAAATGGGAGGATGTGATCTTTCCTCTCTCTACCCTACATTATGCCATGCAGGCACATTTTCACAATGCAAATACAAAATACCATATATTGGGGGAAGAGAGAGAATGAAGACATGGACAAATATAATATTTGTAAGGAATTCCAACGAGGGTTGTTTGGGCTGGATAGATACTCATTCATTAAGGAGAATCATGATTTTGTTTTTTCGGTCAGCAGTTAGATGTGTATGAGGGATTTCTTTTAAGTGGGAATGTTTAGGGGCCTAATTCTTATGAGCAGAAGGGATATGTTTCCAGGAATGCACTTCACTTCACTCAGTTTTATGCAGGGTTACTCTGCAGAGACCCTACAGTGTCTTCCAAAGGTTATATTTAGCTTCAAAGAATGCAACTTGTTGTTCCCTATAGAGGCAGGAAGCTCTTACCAATTTAAATGTAAAACATGTTAACAGCAATGTGTTCTCTTGCTAGAAACAAAGGCAACAGGGGCTCATGAAAGGAAGACACAGGAAGAAGCTGCTTAAAATGTTTGCTTGTTTTTTTTCCTTCCAAAGCAAAAATAGCAAAAAAACAAACAAACAAACAAATGGAAAGGGACTTAGAATGCAGAAGAAAAGTTTGGAAGACGTTGCTAGAAAAGTTACTTGTTTTTCTAGCCTTTCCATCTGGATTCTTCCTATAAGCTACTCATGAAAGAGAGAGGAGAAAGGGATTTTGGAAAATGTTTACAATGTGCTTTTAGCCCCTGAGGCACAGTGGAAAGCTAAACTCTAAGCGCACTTGGCATGTCAGGTTAGGTCAACTCACACTACAGGAATACATAACCTTGATGCATTTTGATGTGGTCTTATTGAATTGAATGTCCTGCAAAACAGCTGCAAGGTAGAATTTATGGATTAGGAAGACCGAGAACAACATTTTCTACAATTTTACTTTTTTTTTTTTTTCAAGAAATGAACTTAAACCAAACATGGGTAACATCCTAACACAGTGGCATTTTGACACACTTTAATGTGATAGAGAAACAGAACCTAGAGGAGCAAACTCAATTCTAGGAGCATCTGTAAGGTTTCATTATTTTCCATAGGGTCTTAAGGAATTATTTCATGAGCGGTTGTCCATGTATGGCAAAGAGGTAGATTTATCAGACTTAGCATTGGAGATTGGCTTGCAGGAAAACACTTCCAGAGTCTCAAGGTTTGTTGAGGGTTTCTGTGGTGGTTCAAAGAATTCTCTCATCAGGAACAAAAGTCATGATCAGCAAGAGGCAAAGAGTTCTTTCTAGCTCAGGGTAGAATCAGGGAACGTAATGGTTGGAAAGGACTTTGAAGATCATATAGTCAACTTCCCTCCCCAGCACAGAGATGCACAATAATAGCATCTCCAATGAATGTCCATCCAGCCTCTGTTTAAACACCTTCATTGACAGAGTCCACTACTTTTTGAGGCATTCATTTCCATTGTTTTGCAACTCCCTGGTAGGGAGTTTTCCTGAAGTTCAACCAAAACCTACTTTCTTGTAATTTAAACCCCTTATTTCTTGCCCTGTCTTCTGGAGTAACTTTGACCCAATCTGCCTCATCTTCCAGTGAGAGCCCTTCAGACACTTAAAGAGAGGATAATTTCAGGGTTGCCTATACGTGGGCTAGAAGGAAGTCATAAAGTGTCTTCTACTTGAATGCCTTAGTGTTTTGTTTTTTCTCTCTTTCAATTTAATGAAAACAGGTTGTTTTTTAACTCTTATTTTTCCAAATAAGAACATCATCTCAGATCAATGTGTGAGGATCTGCTTACTTTAATTACACAGTGCCCTGCAATCAAATCACTACCAAAAGACATTCTTAGGTATGATCAAAATAAGGAGGACAGATTTTGGATAGGATTAGTTACAGTATAATGTGTTATAGACTCATGGCTTTAAATTACCCAATGTACTATTTCCCCCTTTATTCTAGTTTATGAACATAAATCAGCATATTTGATTCAGATAACTTAGAAGGCGCAGAGTAAAAAAAAAAGGAATAAACATTATAAGACAACAGTGTAATACAAACCATATACGTTTCTTTTCTTTTTTGTTTCCAGGTACAAAATTTCATGCTTTATCCAGGGGGAAGAGTGATTTATAACCTTGCTAAGATTAGACAGAAAAACAGAACTGTTTGACACTGAACACTTTTTAATTTTCAAAGGCTTGCACCAAAATAACATCTAAGCATTTTAGAAAGAGAAAGAGTGGAAGAGAGAGAAGAAAACAGTTTTCAGACATCATAAAAATGTTGAACATGAAATGAGCTCTTGTGGGGAATAGCAGTATGTTTTATACTGGGGAGAACAGGGATGTAGCAGAATTCCAGTATGGATCCTGCTGGGAGTGAATTATATTGTTATGTTCAGAGAAGATCTAGAGTATGTAGGTATGAATTTAGGCTAGTCATTTTCTTCCCCTGAACAGAAATCCTTGCTTTTTTAAAAAAAGTATGAAGAGGCCAGTCCTCTGAACTTTTTGTTTCTAAAGCAAAATATGTCCCAGTTGTAGGAGTAGAGAACTCTCTACATGGACAGCTGCTTGTTTTCACGGCTCTTTGGAATGACCATTTGACTATCAGTCAGTCTTGGTAAAATCAAAGAAAAAACCAGTTGGATTGCACACTTTGAAAAGTGAGCACAATCCACTTTTGTCTCTAAACAGTCTGAAGACTGTATATTTTGTTTCATTTTATTATTTTATTGGAAATCTGGCCCTAAATCCAATCAGATTGATAGCAATTCACTTATTCCTAATGGAAAGAAGGAAGGGATGGCAGAACAATACAGGTGGATGAAAGTAGTAATTTCAGTTTCTTATTCATTTGTTAAAATACACATGAACACATTTGGGGAAAAAAATGTGATTTTTTTCCCCAGGCGATGAAAATTATAAAACTATTTAACCAGTCAGAATAATACATTCTCAACCTGTTAGTTTTCCTTTTTTCCACTTGTATCTTTGAAAACATCCTCACCCAAAAAGACCCCTTAACATCTTCTGAACTGCTACAAATTTCTTTATCAGAAAATATTTTCTGTGAAAACTTCTGAGATTGTTCTCCATTTTTGTAGTCGGCACCAGTCTACAGCATACACATATGTATATTCCCCCAGTTTATTCTCTTTTAGTTATTTTATTTTGTTTTCAACTACCACACAGAATAACTGAAATTTAACCACTATGTTTCTTTTGTAGCTAAAACAAATAAGGTCTCATTTTGACTCATATTTACTATTAATCATTTTCCTTCAGTGAACTGTCATCTTTCCCACTTCAGTCTTCTAACATTATTCTTATAGCTTTCCACTCAAAATTTGCATTTATTTTCATACATAAAATGCAGAATGGGGGGAGAGGGGATTACACGAAAATTGATCTGCTGTTCCTTATGAACAGCAGATGGTTTGGTTTTTTTTAAGTTGTCCAAAACAAATTGACTCTGAAAAAAAATAACAATAAAACCTCTTTCCTCCTTATTCTGGCTATAATTTGGCCTACCTTGAGGGTACACAGATAATAAATTTAAATATATCTTTTCCCCCCCTAAGTATTTCAACCATGAGACAATTACATTTTATATGACTGGAGAATATTGCATTTATAATGGTTTTCTGTTTTCTAAAGAGTTATGTTTTAAAAGTTAAAAGAAAAATAAATCCCAGCACTATAAACAGAATGAGAAACAAAGATTTTAAGGAATATTCCTCATATGAAACAGGAGCTATCTTGGCCTTAATCATTTTTCTACCATTATTTTCTTGATAATATTTAGCTACTGCTAAATTTATATTCACATATTTAATCTATACATATTAATAGCAATGTTACAGGATTGTTGCATAATACCAATTTGCTTTCTATAATCAAATGGGCTTGATATTCTGAATCTGTTCAATTCCAGTTCCTTGCTTTTGACTCCTCCTTTATATGGTCCAAATTAAGTACAGTAGAACCAGCCATGTTTCTATGTTAATATTTTATTTTAAGCCAGTTATGGTCCCAGAAGAGAGAATTATTGATTTATCTTATCAACATTTTTTTAAAAATATATCACAATATTTCAGAAGTTCCACCATAAGAAACTTAGTATTTTTTTTTTTTTTTGGTGTTTCTTTAGGTGATTGTCACTTGAATTTAATTCTGGTGATAATCCTCATGTGGAAAGATTATCCTTTCACTCCCACTAAGGTACCTCATGTGAAAATTTATTTGGTTTCCCTGGATATCTGAGCTGGAGAAGGGATGGAAAGCATGGTTAAACAAAAGGTGATCTTTTCTGTTTCAAACCACAGGTCCATCTAGACTCATGTCTTCATTTGTAGACTATCAAGCAAATGCCTCTAGGGCAGTGATTCTCAACCTCAATAACTTTAAGATGTGTGAACTTCAACCCTGGGAATTCCCCAGCCAGCATGTTAAAGCATCTTAAAGTTGTCAAAGTTGAGAAACACTGCTCTAGAAGAACAGCAGCTCATTAAAATAATCATAGTTCCCCATGGCTTTTGCCGAAACATAGCAGTTCAATGACATACTACTTCCAAACATCAATGTTCCATTAACTCTTATGGTTAGCAGCCCTTCAACCAAATTGTTCTAAACTGTGAGCCCAGGCATATATTTTAAAGCAAACGAAGTAGGGCAGTGAACAAGGTCAAAGTACTCCAGCCAATGGTTAAACTAGCTTGTCAATAATTCAACTAATTCAATGTCATAGCCTTCAAAAATGACTTCAGGAGCACAGACAACTCGTCTGTCTTTCAGCACTAACTTAGACAAACAGCAGCTTCTTTTCAGTGCAGTCATATCTCCACAGCAATCTCATTTCAGGCACTGAGAAATGAACAGAGATATTCAAACCTAGCCAGCGCAATAGTTCAGCTCCAAATTACTGCTATACGTGAAAGGCAATGGCTCCATTAGATGTTTGGAAGTTATGGCTTACAGTGACACTGGTGGTGCAGGACTCCAAGTGAGTGACCCGTCAGAATCATCACCATCAGGTAATTGGATGAACTACTGCCAAGGTTCAAGGGAATCATAAAGCATTTGCCATTATTCTCAAAGATAAGACTTTATCCATGACACATAATCAAAAGGGTATTACTTTTTAAAGATAAATACATCATAGTATGCTGAGATGTACATCTAATGAACTAAGATGAAAACCTGACCCTTGACATTATGAGATGTTACTATTAGAAGAGAAGCCATTGATTTTTGGGGGGGTCCAGTCTGAAAATAATTGTCTTAGATACACCATCAATTGTTTATACGTTGAACTTTCTAATGCCAGAATTATATATTTTCCCTTCCATATATTTCAAAGACAAAGGAAAATAGAAAACGGCTAACTTTGGGCTTTGATGAACTTCAGAATCAATGCAAGGGTTTTATTTTGCGTGGAAGACAGTATATCAGAGTGGCTAAGTATATGAGCTGTGATTCAGAAGCTCTGTGGCTTTAATTGTATTTCAAGCATGAACTCACATTCCATGGTCTTACACAAGAAGATGAGCTTTTGGCTTTTGATGAAGCAGAATAGAGGAACAATAATATAAATAGCTCTTTGCAGGAACAGAAAAGGTAATATCTACTTTTAGCACCAGACAAACACTGATATTTAAATACATCTTTATACAGAGATATCCATCTATCACCTACAACATCTCTCTTTTTTTCACGGTATACATTTCATGAATATGTACTGATACTCTTTTGAGCTCAGAACATTCTGAAAGGCCAAAGCCTATCAAACAACTAAGGTTTTGTGTTTTCTGCACATTCATGTGAGATTTCCTGCTTTTTGGTACATTGTGAAAAAAACATGAGAACTGGTATTGTCACATGAAAGGAACCCTGAGGATTTCATAGTATATGTATGTACGGCAGATGTAGTATTGTTCCACAGCGTATGTGTGTGTGTATGTATGTATGTATATGTACCACTCATGTATTAAGACTGTGCATACTTTGAAAATGACTTGGGAGAAGTGCTTTGGACTCCTGAATGATGGTAAGCTCTCTGCTTTTTATTAAATCATCATCATCATCATTTTTTCAGGGGACTGAGTCAGGAAAAAAAAGATGATGATGATGATCAAGGAGTTGACTCATGAAGGTTAAGAAAATTCTTAAAGCAACCTCATGTCTCTCTCTCTCTTTCCCTGCAGAACCCTGAAAGATGTCAACCTGCTTTAATGAATAATAGAGAGGTGTGGTGCTTGTGTGAAGACTGAAGTGCTTCTTTTGATTTATTTGCAAAGCATCCATAAGGAGAGATATAGATAGACAGACAGACAAGGAGGAAGATATCTATCTTCAGTAATGATTAAAATTTCAAGTAAGATTTTATCATAATAATGGAAAAGGTGATAGGACATTTCTCAGGCACTTTCTCCGTTGTGTATTTGTTGGGTTAGCTGCTGCTGCAACTGGTGTTATTACTACAGCTACTACTAACTGCCCAGAAGCAATTATTGTTCAACCACACAGGTTAAAAGGCAGAGTGGCTGTGCTTATTATATTGTTATAACAATCAGACTTCTTCTGGCAAACAGCAAAACTTGCCATTTTTCAACCACATATATATGATTTCCAGTACCATTTACAAGATTCTTTTGCTGGAGCTGCTGCTTTAACAAATATGTGCTGATATTCAAAATGACTTCTTCAGGGGTTTAATTATTTAAATATGTTGACTTATGGCTTATTTTATCATCATCTCACACAACTGGACTAATTGCATTTCTGCAGTTAATTTTGGCATGTGATTCACCTTTACAGTTTAATCTCTCACAGAAGATTTCTTTCTCTTTTCAGCTTTCTTGTCAGCTCTGTGTTCATCCACCTTAGTGAGTCACATGGAGTATGTTGCATTTCCCAGATACTACAAGAGTCATGGAAATATCCCAATGATGTAGACAGGATTAGTACTGTCCCCAAATATTCCTTCTTCATTTTCCCCATTGTTATTCAAGTTGATAGAAAAGAATTTGAGTTTGCTATTTTTCCCCAAAGAAAAATGAAATGTGGGTAAAATTCATGCATGGGATTTTCTGGGTTCCTGCACTGCTGTAGTGACAAAGTGCCAATGGGTGTGTATCATTGTCACTGTCTTGTTTATAACTGGACCTGGATCTTCATCTCACTGATGATCTACAGCTTCCCTGGCTTCTCATGCATTTGTTAAAACTCAAGGAAAGAAGTCACTAGGACTTCTTCTGATTAGGAAACATGGGCATTTAGGAAGACTGTGAAGAAATTACTGGCTTCTTCCATCACTTGTAAACTTAAAATCAATGAGCACTTCAACACTGCTACTGTTTGAACTGTAATGGTCTTCACTTCTTTCGATCTGAAATATAAGAACAGGGAGTGAGAATCATTGCCTTCTCTGGATGCTGGAGGTGTTGAAGCAATGAAAATCCCTTCATTCTCATTCCACACAATGTGGAAAGAAACACTAGAGAGGGGAAAACACAGGATCCTGGCATATCACCTGCTGGCTACTCCAGGGCTGAAAAGAAGAGGAAACTGGCAAAACTCTTGTTAATTTGCTCTTCTGCTCTTTGGTTTGCGTTACTAGGGAGGGGATGCAAAAGTGTCAAAATAGCATTTCTCTTATAGGTCATGAAGATTATAAGGCAGCAAGAGTGAACAAGGGTTGTATTAAATCAATGTTTTTCAGCCTGGGCAACTTTAAGATGTGTGGACTTCAACTCTGAGAATTCCCCAGCCAAAAATGGCTGGCTGGGTAATTTTGGGAATTGAAGTCCACACAACTTAAAGTTGCCAAGATTGAAAAACATTGCATTAAATGTAAAAATAGAACCATGTGGTCTCAAAGAACAGACAAGCAAATTTAGCTTTGCAGCAGTGGAAACTATATTACATATATGAATCGTCCAATGTGGATGATGTCATAGGAACACAGAGGTCTGCTGCTGTTGGTAGACAGGCTCAGAGTTCCTATTTGGAAGTGCACAGTGGGAAAAGAAATGTTTGTGTCCAATATGGTTGCACGTTGGAGGAGGGGGGAAAAGATACTTTCAATTACTGAAGAGAAATACCCCAAGGTGCTTTTGGAGTAATCCTTAGTCCTGGGAAGATAATACTGATATACAAGTCTGAGGAGAGGACTTTTGGTTCCTTTGAGGAATAGGAGGACCTGAAGAACATAATCTATAAAAGGTCATCCTTTGATGGTGGACAGTGAGTTTTCCATACTATAGTTTTGGACAACTAGCAGAATTCAAGACCTATTTTGCTTGAGTTTATAGGAGTTTTACCACTTCCACAGAAGAAATTATAACTGCAGACGCAACTGAAGAAATATTCTATCCTTCATCCCAAGAGAAGCCAATAAATCTGACTGTTATTGAACATGGACTTTCTTCTCTTTTTTTACAATTAGTTCAGTATATTGACAAGAATGAGTTCCCTACTCTTTCAGGCTAAAATCCATTGAATTTCTACATTTTTGTTTCTTTACTGATAATTGGTTATGGAGATGATATAGAAATGTGCAAAGTGAATTAAGAACATTTAAAATATTTTGGAAGGAATGTCTTGCATTACTATTATCACCCAACTTCTTTCTTTTCCCTGCTTGTGACATTAGATAGGAAAGTTCTTTGTAGAATCTTATTAAATATTGCCTGATTTTCTCCTCTTTCTTCCTCCAAGAATGGAGGAAGTCTCACCGATCTTTAAGTAAATATGCAATATCTACACAAAAGTTTGCCTAATGTTATGGATTCTTTTAAACTTCTTCAGAAGTTTCTTTACAATAGGGAAAAAGAATTGAAGTGTCCATAGATCTTTTGTGCAGTAACAGGGCAGTAATATTTTCAAAGTTGAGCAATGCTCTGATTGATTCACATAGTCTGTTTGTTTATTTAATTGATTTATATGGACACCCATCTCACAGATGTGACTCTGGGCAGCTAACAAAAATGCAAGGAAGAGTATCAACAAAGCATAAAAAACTACAATAATTGCTGAAAAACAACACAATAAACACTCGGCAGAATAATATCATCTCATGGGCCATATAATCTCCCAAACCCCATGCTCTGAAGCAAATCCAGGTCTTCAATGCTCTTTGCCATACATGAAGAAGTTGTGCATTATTTTTATATCAACATATAGTGGCTGGATAGCATAGTGGTTAGAACACTGCCTTTGATGCAGGAGACAGGGGTTCAAATCCCGGCTGGCACCTACCTTACCAGTAGGGGTCCTTGGGCAAAGACCCCCTAACGCTTCACCTGCCTACCTCAAATATGAGAGTGACACGAACTAAGAGAGTCATGCCGGCTCGGACGTTGCCCGGATTAACAAGGTCCGCGTCAGATGTTGGGGAACCAGGACAATCTGATGTTAAGTGGGCTACTGGAACAAACCATACATGGACGAGACAAGAAAACTTGGAATTGATGGAATGCTACTACAACAGCAGACCTAATGAGAGGGGATATATGAAACATATGAGGGAACTATGGATAGACAGAAGGCCTACATCCACACTAACTGAGAAACAACTAGTTACCCAGCGCTTCAACATAGTAAAGAGGAAGCTGCTCTCACAACTCGAGATAGACCAACTCTACATTACAACCAGGACTCAAGCAGACCTGGAAGAGCAAGCAGTTGTGCAGCCAACACCTGAAGCTGGAATGTCACTGCCACCCCTTCCATTACAGAGCACAGCAACTGATATGAGGCATAAGATCATGGATAAACTAGCTATAGTCAACCCTCGAGTCCGATCACCAAGGCTCAGTGGAGAAGTACCATCAGATAGTATGCTAGAAGATGCCAACAGAGCCCTCCAGACAATCCCTACTACCACCATAACTGAAACCAATGAATTGGTATATGCTACAGCCACTGTAATCCTGGAACTGCTTGGCTACACAATCAAGAAGAACAGCAGTACATACCCACCCTGGAAAATGAGATTGGAGGCTAAGATCAAGGCAACTTGGAGAGAAGTCAGTCAGCTGGTGGAACTACAGAAGCGTGTGCAGATTAAGGATAAGACTCGGCTACTGAAAAAATACATGGGCCTGACTCCATCTGAAGCCCTAGAGACTGCTAAACAAAGGCTCACAGCACTGGCTACCAGGCTAAGGAGATACACTAGAGAAGCAGAGGCCAAGAAGATAAATGCCCTGTTCTCCAAAGAACCATCCAAAGTGTACTCCCAACTGCACTGCAACCACAGAGTAGCAGCTGAGCCACCAGCAGTGGAAACTGAACAGTACTGGAAGAACATATGGGAGAAAGAGAAGACACATAACACCAGTGCAAAGTGGCTGCAGGACCTGAAAGCAGACCACAGCAATCTCCCAGAACAGGAACCAGTCACCATCACAGTAGCAGACATCCAACAGTGGGTCAAGAACATGAAAAGCTGAACAGCACTTGGCCCGGACATGAACCACACCTACTGGCTAAAGAAACTAACAGCAGTGCATGAACGCCTAGCAGCACAGATGAACCAACTGCTAGCAGCAGGCTCCCACCCAGACTGGCTAACACAAGGAAGGACAGTGCTGATCATGAAAGACCCTCACAAAGGAACAGCACCATCCAACTACTGGCCAATAACCTGCCTCCCCACAACATGGAAATTTCTATCAGGCATCATAGCTGCCAAGCTACATGACCATATGGGCCAGTACATAAGCACAGGTCAGAAGGGCATTGGGAACAACACCAGAGGCTCAAAACACCAGTTACTCATAGATAGGGTAGTCGCCCAAGACTCAAGGTCTAGGCAGACCAATCTGAGCACAGCCTGGATTGACTACAGGAAAGCCTATGACTCAATGCCGCACACATGGATCTGTGAATGCCTGGTGCTATACAAAGTCAACAGGACACTAAGGACCTTCCTCAAGAACTCAATGGGACTGTGGAAGACAACACTGGAAGTGAACTCAAGACAGCTCGCACAAGTGGCCATCAAGTGCGGCATATACCAAGGTGATGCACTGTCCCCACTGCTGTTCTCCATAGGCTTAAACCCCCTCAGCCAGATAATCACAAGGTCTGGATATGGGTACAAGTTCAAGAGTGGAGTCACCATCAGCCACCTCCTCTACATGGATGACATCAAGCTGTATGCTAAGAGTGAACGAGACATCGACTCACTGATCCACCTGACACGGATCTACAGCGAGGACATTGGGATGTCATTCGGACTGGACAAGTGTGGCAGGATGATAGTAAAGAGAGGGAAGGTAGTTAAGACCGATGGAGTGGAATTACCAGTGGGCCACATAGCAGACATAGAGACCAGCTATAAATACCTTGGTGTCCCACAGTCAAACGGGAACCATGAGGAGGAGGCAAGGAAGACAGCAACATCCAAGTACCACCAAAGGACAAGACAGGTTCTGAAGAGCCAGCTCAATGGGAAGAACAAGATCCATGCCATCAACATGTATGCCCTGCCAGTCATCAGATACCCTGCCGGTATAGTGAGCTGGCCAAAGGAAGACATGGAGGCTGCCGATGTGAAGACCCAGGAGCTCCTCACAATGTACAGAGGTTTCCACCCCAAGTCCAACACCCAGAGACTGTACACCAAGTGCAAAGAGGGCGGGCGGGGCCTGATGAGTGTCAAAGCCACTGTCCTGGATGAAACCCGAAGTATCCAGGAGTACATCAGTAAGATGGCACCCAAAGATAAGCTGCTGAGAGAATGCCTCAGGCAGCAGCAGACAAGGCAGGAGGTTCAAGCAGAGGAAGTGCCATGGCAAGACAAGCCCCTGCACGGGATGTACCATCGACAGATAGCTGAGGTGGCTGACATTGGGAAATCCTATCAGTGGCTGGAAAGGGCCGGACTAAAAGACAGCACTGAGGCACTGATCATAGCAGCACAAGAACAGGCACTAAGCACCAGATCCATAGAAGCAGGGGTCTACCACACTAGACAGGACCCAAGGTGCAGATTGTGCAGAGAGGCCTCAGAGACAGTCCAACACATAGTGGCAGGGTGTAAGATGCAGGCAGGAACAGCATACACTGAACGGCACAACCAAGTAGCTGGCATTGTGTACAGGAACATCTGCACAGCGTATGGGCTAGACCCCCCCAAGTCCAGATGGGAGGTTCCACAGAAGGTCGTGGAGAATAACAGGGCTAAGATCCTGTGGGACTTCCAGATCCAGACGGACAGGCAGGTATTGGCCAATCAACCAGACATCGAGGTAGTAGACAAAGACCAGAAGACAGTGGTAGTGATAGATGTAGCAGTGCCAAGTGACAGCAACATCAGGAAGAAGGAGCATGAGAAGCTGGAGAAGTACCAGGGCCTGAAGGAGGAAATCGAGAGGATGTCGAAAGTCAAGGCCAAAGTGGTCCCAGTGGTGGTAGGAGCACTCGGGGCCGTGACTCCTAAGCCGGGAGAATGGCTCCAACAGATCCCAGGAACAACATCAGAGCTCTCTGTGCAGAAGAGTGCAGTGCTAGGAACAGCTCAGATACTGCGCAGAATCCTCAAACTCCCAGGCCTCTGGTAGAGGACCTGAGATTGAGGAAGACACAGACCACCCATAGGGGTGAGAGGGGAATTTTATATATATTTTGCTTTAAGTGCAAAGAAAAAACATCAGTGACATACTGGAGAGAAACAACTTTCTTTTTTCAATCTATTAAATGCTTCATTAAAAGAAAAAAGAACTTAAGGGCATTTACTGTAGATTCCAGTTTGGCATCTGCCTTTGGATATAATTTATGCTTCCTACAAAATGCAACCTTTGCAAACAACCCCTCACCAATAGTAAACTAATTATTGAAGAAACAGATCTACGATGTGCAGCCTGATGTGGGAGCATTAATCACTCTGTTCTGCATCTTGAGAAAACTGCCCTTCTGGCAAGGGGACAATGAGAAGCTTTCTGGAATTCATGCCGAAATCCACAAAACATGACGCTAATGTAATAGAACATGTTGCCCCCGTGTCCCAGAACGAAGACATGAGGCTAGAGCATAAGTTGAATGAAAGGCCACTGCTTTATTCATTAACTGAAAGGATCTATCGTGGAGTAAAAGATTAGCTGTACTGCTGTTGGGGCAACCTGATGCCCTCCAAATGTTTTTGATTACTGCTTCCACAGTCTCCTTGTTTCTGGCTGTGTTGGTTGGAGCTCACTGCAGTTAAAGTCTGAAACATCTCACCTGTCTTCAGAGGAGAGCTGATATCCACCTTGCCCAGATGAATCCAACATGCTCCTCTCTAGTGACTGCCTAACCCAGTTTGCTGTCCTAGACAAAGGACAACATGGTGTTTAGGTTCATGCCTTACCCTGAACCATGACCACAGTTTGCTGGGCTTGCACCTGGTGGTAATCCATGTTTTAATGAGTGTAGAGAACGTGTTAAGCTAAAACCAAACAAGCCCCATTATAATCTAACACAATGGGTGAAGACAACAGGTAAGTTCTTCTATACCTTTCTAATATTTTTCACTAACAGCAGCAGTGGAAAATCATTACTATGCAAAAACAGATTTTTAATTTACAGGATGCTGGAAGGCCATGTGAACACATACAACTGTCCTCTAACAGAAGAAGATGGTTGGAATGGTTGGAAGAAATGTCTAGAGGACTGCCTTTGTTCTTCAGTACTGCTGCCTGAGGCAGGTTCCTCCCTCTGCCTTATGGCAGGACAGATCTGGCCCTTATATATCCTAAGACTGGCCTCTGCTTCTCACATCATTATCATCTTCTTTAACGTTGAGATGAGAAGATTTATACCCACATCACACCGTAGGGGGCAAAGAAGGTCTCATCCCAAAGATTCTCCTGTACACTTTAGTTTTTTAAATGATAAACTATTAGAGTCTGATAGCTACAATTATTCACAAGATGTGACAGAGGTTTGGTATACTCACCAGCTGCACCGCATATCTTTCTAGAATAATGTTCCATGGTGGGTCGAACTGATTGAGATTCTGTTGGTTTTTTCGTGCATTTTTGTTGCTTCTTAATCATTTTAATTGAGTTTTTAGAGACCTGACTTATCTGCACACACACACATAAGCAGAATGAAACATTATCCAAGAACTGGTTTGTTAAGACACTTTATGGATTTAGAGAGTTGGGAAAATGCAGTTCAATAGTAATTGGGTTGGCATAATACAGGATTGTGTGTCTCTTTTAACCAGGAAGCAAAACCCTTCAACTTGCAGTGTTATTCTTCTGGGATAACAATGACTGTCTTCTTTTGTCATGTCCTAATATCTGTCTTCCCCAGTAGCAGAAATCATTCCATGCACCTCCTGCTATTTATAATCCACTCTGCCAAGTTACTTGACAATTATTTTTTGTCACTCGGTGCTACACCATTGATAGGTAGTTTATCTTTACTCTGCATTCTTGCAGCCTGCGGACCATTCCTTTGAAGAGCATCTTAAAAGCATCTCCCCTTAATGATACTAGCCAAACTTCATCTGTTAGAGTTCATAATTCTCGGCAGTAACTTGCTCACTTTCGTTTCTTAACTGTTCTCTTTCCTGGGTATATATAAAATTTGGGATAAACATGACATGATAGAGTGATGGTGGGTTTTTTTATTCCCTTTCTTCTACTTACAGTGATTGAAATGTTTGTTATCACTCAACTGAAAGGTTTTATCTGAACATTAAGAAAAGAAAAGATTTTCTCCATCTGAGGGTTTTCTTTTCTATTGTTCCTTTGATTCACTGTCTGATTTTCCTAACTTTGGATCTATCAGAATGGTATGTACAATCCACCTTCGCTTAAACTCTCAAAGCAGGGAGATAGGAATATAGTATGATGTCATGCCCCAGTCTAGGAGGTTTTACATGGCTTTTACCCCCACCCCTTCTGGAGGAGTGGGGATTTTCTCTATTTTTACACAGTGTATATCCTCTGTGGGGGTTTCAGTTACACTGATCACAGGAACAAGGCATTACTTGACCAGTTTCATCCTACTTGAGACTTCCCAGATGTAGGTAGCCAGATATTTTTCTATGGGGTTAAGCTGTGAGAGCTTAAGGGAATGTGGACTGGAATTATTCTGATAGATTCTACATATTCCCTTTTGTAACTGCTGAGCACCAGCCCCTGGACAGTCCCTAAAGCCAATGCATTGTATATAATCATCTAAAACTCAGAGGTCCATGAATTCAATTCCTAGCAGAGTTTGAATCCCACATCTGGCTCCCCACATCTGATGTGTCCCCTATTGGATGAAACGGGGTACATAGTGACCGCTTCCTGGTGGTCAACGGAAGTAAATTTGGATATGCAGGAACCAATGCTTAAAAGTCTCTGCCCCTCTTATGCTTAGAGTTTCCTGCATTCAGTATTGCCAATGGATAAAAGGAAATGTTTTAGAAATTTACTTCAAAGGAGAAAAGAATGCCAGTGAAATTCTCCAGCAAGTGGTGTTCTTAGACTTATTTAATTAAAAGGATGTGCATGAATGCCCTGTCTTTCTTTGATGGTTATCTCTCCTGCAGCTTTCCTGAATTCCCATATTTTAAATCCCAAGGGAAGACATCATAAAGGGGTTTGTTTTTTTTCCCGCACTGAATTTTTTTTAGACTCAATGCACATCTCGCAGCTGATGGAAATTTTGTTCTTGGGAAATTTGAGGAGAATTTCTTCTTGTGGAGAAGTTTGGAGACTTGGTCCATCCAGTTTTCCCCAAAAAACATTTATGCATTTGCTCTTAAAACCCAAAGCATTTTCCTACGGGGAAAAAAATGTAAGTATACAAATTATGCAATATAAGTACCTATGCAATATAAGTACTATTGCATGAATATTAGCCTAATCCTGCAAGGGCAGCATATATCGCCAACTGTTTTCAGTATTCAAATATTGATGATGAAAGTTTAACATCAGGATACTTAGAGACTGCCTCCTCCTATACTAATCTGACTGCATCCTAGAATCTAATGGGAGACTCTTCTGTGTTTTAACTGTAATGGAAACAATTTAACCACAGAAGACCTCATTTGAGATGGAGGATGGAGCATGGAGTTCTCTGCCTAGAGCAGGGTTTGTCAACCTTAGCAACCTTAAGATGGGTGGACTTCAACTCCCAGAATTCCCCATATGCTGGCTGGGGAATCCTGGGAGATGAAGTCCACCCATCTTAAAGTTGCCAAGGTTGACAAACCCTGGCCTAGAGAGACCAAGCTGGCCACCTATTTTTGCCAGCTGGTTGAGATCTCTTTAGAAAAGTGTCCACTCCACAAGGAGAGATCTCCTGAGTTTTCTATTTTTCTTTTCAACTATTTGGAGCATTAAAAAAAAGCATACTTTTTTTTTCACTACCCATGTTTTGAATGTACTGTTTTTAAAAGTTGTTCATCACCCTGAGTATATGTCTTGAGAGAACCATTGTTGGGTAGTGGTTAATGCACTGGGTTAGGAATGAGGAAACCAACTTCCAGTCCTTCCTTGAGCAGAGAAGCCAGCTGGGTGATCTTGGGACAATCACTCCCTCTCGGCCATAATCAGGATCAGGTGCTGCAATCAGCTGGCTGAAGAACAATGCCCTCCCATCATACACAGATAGCTTTGCCATAAGAACCAAGCTATCACAATGTGAACAAGAAGATCCTGGAACAAAATGCGACAAATGGGAAGAGATATTGAATAATGACATGAACTTGCAACATTCTGACTAGCCAAGAGGACAAAATCAGCAAAAAGAAAACGAATAAACTAGTCTGTCTTAGCAGGCAGAGAAATTGAGGTGAGCAGGGGGAGGAGAAAACTTATTTATGGCTTCTCAGGGGTGAGCTCTCTATTAGCAGTGGGAACAGAACACATTTTCTTTAATTTTCTGTGGCCATTGCAGAAGGCAACAGCAGCAACTGTGCTGGTTGCTGGCCAAGTATTTTGTATCCAGCAAAAGGCTACAGACTCAGCATCAGCCCAGGGCATTGTGGGAGAAATGATGGCTGGGCTGCAATTTAAAAAAGGAAAGGTGTTGGGAGAATCATTCCGCAGAATTCATTTTTCTTTTTGGAGGTGGATCAAAAAAAGAAAAGAAAAAGAAATTATGTGAAATCATTGCACAGCTCTGAGGTTAACAGTTATCTTAGAGGGGAAAATCTTAGTTTAAGGTTACAAGCAAGGCTATCTCCTGAAGGTATAGGTTCCATAAAATCAATCATTTGGAAGCCTGGGGTGATATGTGATCAGTTATAACAGCCTGACTACAGTTGTTCCATTCAGGTCCGGCCTCAATCATTTCACTGCTTGAAACAAAGGAGAAGATGGTGTTTCCTTCCCATTCTACATGCAATACCTTAGTGGCCTAACAGTTGTATCTTTATACCTATGGAGTAACATCCTCCAACCTTCCCTACCTTTTCAGCAGAAAACACAGCTGGGAACCTTGAGCGATGTTGTCACTGCTCTCTTCATTTGCCCCTTGAGAAAGTTGTTTCCCTCTATTGTTCCCTCTATAGCTGTGGGGCCAGAGAACCTAGAGTCTGTTGTTGTTTTCTAAAGTGGTCCTTGGATGGGGAAAGAAAATCTGCTCAAAAACCCTCTATTTGCATCCCTTCAATTATGTCCATCTCCAGTGGCTTGTGCTATGCTCCATTCATTCTCATACCATCTGTCACGGTGCCCAGCATTTGGACAGATGAGGGTTGTTACACTCCTTATACCATGTGCTCCATGTTTATTCCTTGCATATCACACACACACACACTCTCACACATCCCATGTGCCAAGGTTAGTTGATTAAGGAAGTAGCAGTACAATCAAGTGGAACTTTATGTTTCTTCGGTCCTCCCTGGCTTTATTAATAACTCTGCCTTCCCTACTACCACTTATGATTCTACTTCAGATTTCCTCTGTTTTACAGACCTGTGAAGGTCGTAAATGTGAGGACTGGTCACAAAGTCACTTTTTCATCACTTTTTCATCATTAGATTCTGTATTCTAAAATCTGCCATCTTCTCACTATGCATCAATGGATTTCTTTTAAAGCTGAGGTTTGGTATTATCTGTGAAAGTGCACAAATGTCTTGGCGATGGGCGATGCTGCTGAAATTTCCACCTGAATATATTTCTAATCCATTGAAGGTGCTCCTTCCTATACAGCGTGCACTTTAGAAATCATTTTGATACTGGCAAAGAGGAATAAAATGAGACCAAGAGATTTTTATCCGCCCATGGGAAATGTCAGTTATGATGATTGCTTGTCTGATTCACTTCTGTTTATGCATGATATAGGCTTATTTGAACCAGTAGGAAAAGAAATCCATACACACTAAAGGAGGCTGACATGACAGCCAAATAATAACCATTTTCATAAGTTAAAGACTCCACCTTCATATAATAACAGAGATTTATACTGGACTGATAGGAAGATGCCAGGGACCAATATACAGAAGGTTCAGATTTACAGAAAGAGGATGCATTTACTTTTCCAATATAAACTAAGTCCAGGAAACAATTGATCAAGGTAGAAAGTCCCTCAACTACAGCTACACTCCTCGTTTAGCAACCGTTTGCAGTGGTGATGGTGATGAAAAAGTGACTTTGTGACCAGTCCTCACATTTACGACCTTCACAGGTCTGTAAAACAGAGGAAATCTGAAGTAGAATCATAAGTACACTCATGGTTTCACTTAGAACGTTTCTAACCTTCTGTAAGCCACCCAGAATCTCTTGAATCAAATCACATCACATTAGTCAATTAAAATTAAATCTTCATCAGACTGTACCTACTTTCAAAACATTAAATTTGCCTTCCCTCTGTTTTCCTCTATATTATACATCAGTGTTTCTCAACCTTGGCAAATTTAAGATGTGTGGACTTCAGTTCCCAGAATTCCCTAGCCAGCATGCATGACTTGAGAAACACTGCTATAGATCATAACAGTGCTGACTTTTCGAGCGATCATATCAGGATAAGAGAATTAAAATACAGTCATTGTCCCTCTACAAATTCTTCTACAATGTAGCCTGTGCCTTAGTTATCTCAATCTGTATGTATAACCTTTGGTCACTAGGTGGCAATATTCCAGACCAATGAATCAGAGCTGCAGCATTCCGAACTGATCTCTGGATAATATTATTTAAAGAGAAAGCAATCAAAACTACTATTTTCATTAGGCATTATTCTTGTAATCAGAGAAATGATTTTAATTCAGCAACCTGCATTCTAAATCTGTCGTATATAATCACAGGATGTCACTGATTAGTAGCAAAATATCTAATATATTGAATTGCCAGAGACTGGTTTGAATCATTCTTCCTTTCCTTGCTAGCTATTAAGGTGTTATTGCTTCCAGTGGGTAACTCACAGCTTGAATTCCTACAATAAGCTGAGTTATCTGTCAGTATAACTCACTCTTCTTCAATCTGAAAACAGTATTGCTGTGTGACATTTGAAAGCCAGGTTGGTGTAGTGGTTAAGACAGCAGGCTAGAAATCAGAGGACTGTGAGTTCTGATTTTGCCTTAGCATGAAGCCAGCTGGGTGACCTTGGGCCAGTCCCTCTCTCTCAGCCCTCAGGAAGAAGGCAATGGCAAACCACTTTTGAAATCTTGCCAAGAAAACTGCAGGGACTTGTCCAGGCAGTCGCCAGGAGTCAAGATGGACTTGAAGGCACAGATGCACGCTCCCTTGTGACATTTAATGGCTTAATTATTTATTTCTTGCATTTATATCCCAATGCAATCTGGGAACGCTTGGCTTTTTCCAGATGTAGAAAGGTAACAATTTGCTTTTGGACTCTGAATTTGCAAACAACAACAACAGATTGTAAAACTAATTGAACCGTTAGGAACCAATTAACTTGCCTTTAAGGCTTTAAGGCTTTGATTTTAAGAGGAAGGATGAAGGCTGAGTTGA
Source organism: Liasis olivaceus (assembly GCA_030867105.1). Taxonomy (NCBI): domain Eukaryota; kingdom Metazoa; phylum Chordata; class Lepidosauria; order Squamata; family Pythonidae; genus Liasis; species Liasis olivaceus. The sequence continues at coordinate 18,370,706 of CM061361.1, forward strand.
TTCCTCCTTTCCCCCGCCACCTTATTAGATCTCCATGGGGATTTTCCACACTGCAGCCTTCAGCTACTTGTTTCCCATGAGTCAAGTAGCCAGAAATTAAGGCAGTTTAATCCATCCTTTTCTGGATTGCAAACCTCCCTCTACTTTGGTCACAATAATGGCAGATGTTTCATCCAGACAGTGGTTAATTCAGCCCCTGATTGTTGGACTTACTTGATTCTTTTCCTCTCCCATTTTTGCTAGGAAAACAAACACAGTTTATTTCCCTTTCATGGGCATTTTTTAAAATTAAGGACTATTAGGGGGAAAATAAAAGGTAATGATTTTACAGTTCTTCCTGCCACTTGGGTTAGAAGGGAAAACTAGGCAGGACTCTTATTAGCTTCAGCCAATGAAAACAAAAAAGAAAGGCAGCCATTTCTTCCTTCCATTCCTGAACTCCCCCCAAACAAATGAAAGGATCCAGACTTCCATGGCAGGCAGACGAGCAGCTTAGTACAAAATGGCCATTGAAAGTATGCAGTGGGAACCGGGGGGGACATGCCTCCCACAGCAGACATCTACCAAGGGGAATAGAAGCATTTGTGCATGCTGGAATGGTGGAACAGGCAGATTGGCATGTCACGCTTAAACCACCAGAAGGGGAAAAATACTACTTTTGACGCAGACTATAAAAGCTTGGATGAGGATCACCTTCCCAGAAGCTGGCTGAAGAAGGGCAGGGCAGGCTGAAGAAGACATTACCCATTCCTTTCTTCTCAAAATGGTAGGTGGTTTGTCCTCATGTGGGAGCAAACAGGAAAGGTGGCTCAACCTTCATCCCAATATTCACCCATGACCTGGAAAAGGATTATAAAATGCCTTCTGCACCACTCCAACTCAAGTGCTATCATCAGATGCTTCCTATATGCTGTGGGAAGGCTTTAAGGATTGATTGTCCTGAATTCCAATATGAACAGACGTGAGCACTGTATTCTATGTTTAGATCATAGGTTCGCTAGCTAATAAGTTTCATGTGTCCTTTCTCAGAGTAATGCACCATGCATCTGTGTGACTGGAGAGTAGTCCACAAAAAGAACTAATATGTCTGCAAGCTTATCCTCTCCCCCACTTAAAAAAAGATGCAACTACATGTGGATTTTCATGACTGTCAGCAAGGGTAGTATAAAGACTCAGTTTTCCAAATCTCATAGTTGAGGGACCCAAGGGAAATCAGAGAGCCACAGACATTCAGTGTAAATGTGAATTGTTTTGTGAATTATTAAATCACCCCCCACAAAGAAATCCCTGAATCTTGGGGCCAGTACACATCCCTATTGACAATGGCTACAGTTTCATCTGTTTCTATCTATCTATCTATCTATCTATCTATCTATCTATCTATCAAATTTGTCATCACCCATCTCGTTGAAACCAATCTATTCATCTCTGTGTTCTATCATTTTGTTTATTTCAATACCTTTAGGGCTCCATCTAGGGGTGGTATTATTATTATTATTATTATTATTACTACTACTACTACTACTACTACTACTACTATTACTATTACTGTTTTAGAGAAGAAATCAACCGTATTTTCTGGCAAATAAGGACTCTGCTATAGCACAGGCAGCAGTATTGCTTAACATTTGCTGGGTCCCCATCATTCCTTGCTTAAAAAAATTATACAAAACAGGATTTATTTGGAAAAGCTGCATTGTAAGAAACTGAACTCTGCATACAAAAGCTTTCTTTTCCTTTCCTTTCTTTTCTTTTTGGTCCATGATCAATTCATGGTGATTGCAGAATTCTCTTCCATTTATTTGAAGAAAAATCTACCACTCTGCTATCATTTTTGGAATACCTATTTTGTTCCTGGCATTCTTATACATCTTTAGTGAAAGCAGATTTCACCCCGAGGGTGACTCCTCAAATATTCAAGACTGCTGTTATATACTTATTATATAGGGTTTGACATTCGCACCGCACAGAGCTTTGGTGTCTCACTTGGAGATATCATGTAGCAATATCTTACTGGCCATGTGGCATTTCTGTCTGGATGACAGGAACATATTAATAGGTCCCTTCATTCCTTTTGGCAGAGTGTGGGAAGCAAAATTGCATCATTTAGATCTTCATTCCTGTCTTGTTAAAACTGAGACAGGCAAACTGATGTCCTCCAGAACCTTTGGGACTTCAATTCCCAGCAGCCAGAATAAATAATGGCAAGGAATGTTGGATGCTGTAGTCCAAAATATCTAGAAATTACTATGGGGGCTGTCACTGCTGTAAGAAAATGGGAATGGACAATATGTCTGGGCAAATCAACAAAATCAATCCAGATCGAGACAATGATTCAAATCAATTTGGAAAACTGATTCAATTCATCCAAAGCAATTTGGAGATATCCAGAATTAGACTCAATAATTTTATCTGGCTTTCCCATTCAACTTAGAAAGTTGATTGATCCAGAGAGTTGATTGAATTGCCTCCTAGCTGAATCTCCAAGCTAAATTTTTGCACAGCCTTAGTGGGTCATGCTAAATAGGCATATTAAAATTTATATGCATATCTTTTTTTTTTTTAACCACAAACATCAACCTGAAGCCTAGGTGGGTTCATGAATCAGAATATTAATAGCCAACCAATGGAACAGGAAGGCCAACATGGTAATTAGGCTTTATGAAGAGTTCATGCATTTAAGAGGCAAAATCTTCAATCATGAAAAAAAAAAAACAACAGTGATAGTCACATTGATCTGAAAGAAATCCAATATTTATAGTAGAGGAATACCTTATTAGGACAAATTTAAGTTCTAGTCAGACACAGGCCCCATAAGCTTCCTTTCTGTTTCTGGAACCACAGATGAAGCACCACTAAAGCTTCAGATATTCCTTCCTTCAGTTCTGCCTTCCAAACAAGAATAAATAGGAAGGAAAAGTCCCCTTCTCTGTGGGGAACTGTGCTCTTCCAAAGCCTCTGCAGCTTCCAGCCAGATGTGTGATGTTTCAAGCAATGCTGTTCCAAGACCTGCCTTGCATTTTCTTTCCCATAAAAGAGGAGTTTATTTCCCTACATCTGCTACACATGAAAAGTTTGCCTTGGGATTTAATGGAAGTGTGAAAGGTCCAGTAGGCTGCAGACTCCAGAGAAAAGATTGCATGATGAAAAACAAGACGTTCACACATGTCCTTTGGCTACCTTGTCCCCAAATAAGTGCAAGACCATGAGATTTCACCCACAAGAATTGCACTAAAATCCTCTCTTTGGAAAGAAACTGATACAGCAAGATTTATTTCATCAAATTGAATTAAAACTAGCATGGAAAAAATACAGGAAAACTGGTTAGCGTGGCACTATTGCAGAGACCTTAGAAGTGAACATATGGATACCTCAAAGGTTTTAAGCTGTGCACATTAAATAGGTGTTTTAATTCCATAAGTATGTCTTTAGAACAACAACAATGAAAATAGAAGAGTTGACAGTCCTAATCAAGAGAGGACCCATGGTTACTGAAGTGAGTGAGGGATAAACTTTATTTCCGCATCCATATTAAATAAAATCAACCATCAGATAGTATAGGAACTTGCATTTCAATGCAAGTAGCAGCTTTGTAGAGACAGTTTTTCTTGGGATGATAGCCACCAAGAATGAGTTAAACTTCCTCCTCTCCACGGCTCCTCCATGGTTGCAATCCTGATCAGGGCCTGAAACAACATCTGTTGACAATGTGTGATGGTAAATGAGTTGTTTCAGGTCACATAAAATTTAGTTTCTCATGGGGCCAAGACACAGGAGGAAGCATCCAAAATCAAGACCAGAATCCCTAGCTGGAACCTAGTGATGAAAAGGGACTTCTCTACATTGTCCTGATTTGACTCTTAGAGATTGGGAATACACATTTGAAAGGAAAATCTGCCATTGTGCAAGCCTTGTTATCATGACAGTCAGATTCCTCTGATGCTTTGCAAACAAAGCCATCAATTTAGTTTAGTCAGAATGCCATTAATTAGCAAAGCGCTGATGAAGCACAAAACATAGATCTTTCCACAATGTGAAGATGACAGTAAGCTGATTGTGCAGGTTTGCAAAGCTGATCTTTTCAGCTTAGCCCACATTGCTGTACATAATATATATTTTTTCTATTGCTATATTAAGAAGAAACCTACTTGAGGGTGGGGTGGGATCAAACTGTGGTGCAACTGGCTATTGCAAATCTCCTCACAACACTGTTTCTTTCAGGTAACCTTGTAAAAGGTGTTAGATGTCTCAGACCTGATCATGCATATCCCATGCCAAGTGAATGTCTTTGCCTCCCGGTGCTGTACTTTTCAAAAACCACATGTTTTCTTGCCTAACTGCTGAGAAAAGCTTGCTGTAATTTGGTGGCAAACATTCAGATAAATACCTTATTCTGTCGTAATTTGGAGTATTTGGTAGATAAGCTGCTAAGCATAAAATAGTAAGCAAAGTTAAGCCAATAATGTGAGACTGCCTAGGAAGAAGTTCCAAGCTTCCCTCATCCTTGGGCTCTGCCTTTCGTTTGGAATAATCATTCTTCAAGGTCTAAAAGCCTCTTTAGGGTTCCTACTGTTATAAATGGATGGACATGCTCTGAAGGGTACAGTCAAGTCAACTGAGGTGCATCAACCCTAAGACCGGCTTGACAATGAAACCAATCACCCAAAGATATGATGGGCTTCTCTTTGCAGGGTGTTTTCAACCAGAGGCTGGACAACCATGTGTTGGGAATGTGTTAATTTGGATTCCTGCACTGAAGACCGGTAAAAAAATTCAATGGCCCAAAACATCTCTTCCAGTTTCTATTATGTTAAATGCCATGAAGTGCATGGCTGGTGTTGTACACAGTGTAATAGCTGAAATACATTCTGAAGCACTGATAAGTTAGGCAATTACATTTTTCTTAAAGCACATCCTAAATGTACATTTTATATATTGTATGTATGAGTGTATGTATGTTTACACATGTTGGTCAAAGACTGTAATAAAGGTTTACCTACCATACCCTTATCCATCAGGAGGGGAAAATACATAGTGAGAGCAATAGGCTTTTAAATGCAGTAGAGGAATGGTGGCTTAGAAGCTTTGCAGCTTCCCTTTTTATAAGAACTGTTCAGGGTTTGTTTATTTGTGTGTGTGTGTATAATCAGATACATTTGTTATCTGAAATCCAGTGACATATTGGGTAAGACAGCCTAGAAAATGTTTGCTGAAATAAATTATAGAGAGTTTTACATATCAACATAGATACATTTAAATATACAAGCAGTGATAATTATTGCTTGTAAATATAATGGGTCAAGTTTTTGAAGCAACATGTGGCTGGATGTATTGCTGGAAAATGAATTAATAAGTTGAGACCGAAACAGAAGCAAAATACTTAATGTACATGTCAGGCTGATGAAAAGAAAAGTGGCATAAATAATGACTTAGAGAAGACAGAGAAGGTTCCATAGAAGGGAAGAAATACTGAAAAATTACATTTGGAAAAAAACAAAAACATAGAAAAAATATAATATTGATTGTCTTAAACAGGGGATCTGAAAATAAGAGTTACATTTGTCATTTGAGGCAAGTGGTGACTGGACAGAGGAAATAAGTTGTTGATAGTATTCTGTAGATACAATACTTTAAAAAGGCATAAAAAAAAATTAGTGGGAAAAAAAAAGTTTGTAAGAAAGAGTGGGGAGTTAGGCAATGTGCTTAAAAAGTATGTAAATCAAAATTATACAGGAAAATGTGTCCAAATATTTTGTATTTAATTTTTCCCTGCCAAATGCATAAACATCAGGCTGAGCAAAGCGTGCAATTAGTAAGATGAGAAATTTGGAGAACATGAAATTGACAGAAGGCCTCCTCCCTACCTACAACTTATGCCCAGCCTCACTTTTAATTGCATGCAGCAGCAGCAGAAGGTTGCATACAAGAAATCTGTCAAATTTCTCCTGGAGGAGATCTTCCTCAGTCCTGTAGTGAAAGAGGGAGAAAACAGCCCAGGTATGAAAAAGTTAATGAATCAAAAGGAACCCTTTCAGTCTAGAAATCAGACAGAGACCAGCAAAGACCAGGATGCTCAAATTCTGCTCAACTGGGCTGGACTTCATAGCATGAACATTTCTTTGACAAAGACACTCACTCACGGGTGTCCATTCCAGACTGAAATAGCACCAAAAAGACAGAACATGTATTGTGACACTATACACAAGTCTGTAAGGGGCAGAGTTTGAATCACAATGCTGTGATGAATGTTTCATTATCTGGCCCCCTTTACGCCCTCTGCAGATGTCTATATGTCCCCTTCTATATGAGGGACAGGACAGGGCCTCAGAAGAAGAGGTAACCATGGAAAAAGCATAGGACACAAAGTTCTCTCATGTTCTCCCCTGCACAACATATGGTTCTTCAGCTGTGATGGCAATCAGTATTGCCTATCACTAAGTGGTTTTCATATCACCACATTAAACCTTCTCTGGGTCCTTGAGGCCAAGAATACAGAAATCATGACCTACAAAGAACAACAAGTCAATGTTAAATTGATCCTTGAAAGTCTGAGTAAGTCTGACCTGCTGCTCCCCTTTGCAAAGCAAATTTTGAAATAAGGTCTAGGTTTAAGCATCTTGGCTCTAAGAGGCTGAAGAAAATTCATCAATATCCCCCAAACCCAATCTTTGACACGACAAACGAAAGAAGAGTTCCATTTTCATTTCCTTTCCTGAAAGAGAAAGCATGTCCTGAAATAAGTGTGGCTTTAAAATACTCTCTCTCTAATAGTTTTATGCACACCATTCTCTTTAAAATACTGTAAGACCAGTATTAATTAGTTTATAATGTGGAGTTGGAGAACATCAGAAGTGTATTTAGTTACATGCATTCTGAAATCCAGCTTCTACACCTGCCTCATCCTAGTTAAACTGCATTCAGAGGTGGGGTTACCAGACATCAGGCCAAAGGAGGACATGTCCTCCTTTTTGTCCTCCTGTCCTATGTCTGGCAAGCATAAAATCAAATATTGTCTGCCTAACAAACTTTCTCTTCCCGGGCAGCTTTTCTCCCCATCCAGTACTTCCTTAATAAGTGCTAAGGGCAAGTTAACAAGATCCACTGTGATCTTAATTAGTTGATTAACATCCTCCTCTTGCACAGCTGCCTGAAACTGACAAGACCTTCATCAGTTACACACTGAAGGCTTTTGCCTCCTAATGCCTCTAGCACTTTCCTGTGACTGCAAAACCAGTCTTTCTGATGTTGGAAAAAATAATTTCATATATACAGTATGTATTTGGTAAACCTGTTCAGACCCAAAGACAAGACAAATCAAGGGTAGGAGAAAAGACTGAGATTTATCAACCAAACTTATGGCATTATTAATATTTTCTGGAACATGAAAGAACACAGTCTTAACTGAAACTCCAGGCATCTTCCTGAGAACCACTCCCATTAAAGACAGTAAGCATCATGAGAAACCATTTGGTCAGCCATGGTTTTGTTAAGTAAAACACAATTGGCTGGGTTCACAGTGATTGGAGTGATATATAAACCAAATCAATGACTTTTATTTCTGATACCATTATGGCTACTGAGCATGGATTGATTTTGAACCAGCATAATTCTTGAAAAGCTTCTTTTAAAGCCACTGTTTAATTATTACTTTTTTTCAAATGTTGATCTTTTATAAAAATTATTACAAGTAACCTGCTCTGGAAATATTTACAATGAAAGCTAGCATATAGATTTATAAAAGGAATAACACATTTGGTGTTCCTTCTCTTGCCTCTCACGTACACCAGGCAAGATCGATGACTTGGTTTTTCAGCTTCAGGCAGATCACTAGATGTGAATATGTAGTCTCCATTTTTGGTGGTTTCAAGAATTTCCAAGACAGGATCTGGTCTGATCCCTTTTCTTTCAGTGTGTTTCCATTGAAAGTAAGGCACATTGATTCAGACTTACTGTAATTGTAGGGAAAGGATGGTACCTATTTCAGGGACTCATTCTATTGAAACTGGGTGATTCAGTGCAAATAGAAACTTGCTTTATTGATTCAACATGTACTGTTCGGCAAAAGATTCATTGCCAAGGTCTTCAATACACTGTTTTTAATTCCGTATTCAACTCTTGGAAGCACAGAAACACATTGTTAACTGATTTGCACAATTCCAAACTTGATCTTGTGTCAAGATACATAGGTTTTGTCTACCTCTACACATACAAATAACCTGATGTTTTGTTGGGGTGGATTTAATTTTCATTCTTGACACTGCTTTAGATTCTCATTGTGAACCTTTTCAGGCCATTGCCCATCACAAACTCTCAACTTTTAGGTAAATTTGGAATGGCTGATTTAATGGGTATTAATGTCTGGTTCCTATCCCTAGGATCAGAATGGAAAAACCACTGAGGTCAGATATCAGAATCACAATTGTCAAGTACTTGCTTAGGTTTATGTCACAGTAGAAGAATCATCATCAAAAACGCTCTACACACATTTGTTTTCGTAACTGTTGGCCCAAAGGAGTGGGCAACCACATAAAGGTAGAGTTAGTAGGAGCAAAAACAGTTGTAGGTCCTCTGTCTTTGTTGGCAATATTAATTACAGCAACAAATTAACAATAAGAGTTATAAAGACAAAGCAAATCAATTCAGCCTAAATGGGGGAGCCAAGGACTAATTGCATACAAGCACCGACTGCTATGAAGCTGAAAAGAACAAATGTATACATGATAATGGGAGACCTCAACTTTTTTTCACACAAGCCAAGCAGCAGGTCTGCTACACTGGTTAGAAACAGGAGTGTACTTAGGTGTTCCACCTGGTTGCTCTTGACTGAACTGTTATCAAAGTGAAGCCCCATAGCATTCAAAGTGAAGATCTGCCTAGCATTGCTGGTTACTGAGAAGACAGCTTAGCTTTGCTGAAAGGAGCTGGTTGCATCTGAGATGGATACAATTTTAAAATGATACATTTTCTATGCACTTGATTCCAGACAGTCTTGGTTAGTCTTCAACCATTTTTTCATGCAACTGAATTGCATCATTTCAAGGAGAATTGGGTGCAACAGGCTGTTGCGACAGATGTATTTTGCTCACAAAGTGTTAGGGAATCCCCATGGGCTTGCTTTAAGTTTCATCCTCAAAACTAAATCTATGAATTTAGATTCAAGTAGCCTGTCCTGACAAAAGCATCTGGCAAAATGATTTAAACAGCAACGTTAATACCTTCTCCTCTCCCATTTAATTTCCCACTTATGAATAAATGATTAAAGTTGTACACCACAATAAGCGAGATCTTATTATCATTAATTTCTTTTCCCTCTTGGAAGGAAAGGAGTTCAGATAAAGTCCTGAACGAATATAAAGTTTTTTTCTAATGAGACCATTACAATTATAGTGGAGGAGGGTAGGCCAAAGAAGAAGGTGGCTAGAAGAAGGTGGCTGACAGTAACTTGACAGTAGGATATGTCAAGTACAAGAAATGTCATCTATTGTCAGAGATATAATAAAGCAGCATAAAATAGTGGAACTACCCATTCTGAGTTGAAAAGCAATGCACTGCAATTACAGACATCAAGTCTTTAGATTGCTCACTCAGTGGCTGAAAAGATGAGCAAAAACATCCAAGTGCTTTTTACAAATTGTTACCTTTTCTCACTTACTTAAGCTGCCTGTTTGGAGTTCAGCTGTAACCATCAATGCATTTCCACTTTATTATTTTTAAGAGCAGATTTTTGCATGCACGGATTCTTAAACGTTTAAATGACTTTAAAATTAATTAATTTAAAAATTAAATTAAGGCCTTTAAATTATTCTCCATTTGATCATTTGCACAAGATTTTGTTATTCCTATTTTTTTCCCCTTTCTTACAAGAGACAGATTACCTTTTTCTGCCCCCTTGGCCTTGATGCTATTGCTAATCTGGGAGTGACAATTTGGCCAACTGTATTTCCCTGGAATTCCTCATTGTACTGACTGCTAGTTTATGAATTCAGAAGCAAAAGTTAGCACAGATATTTATATATGTGTTGTTGTTTCTCCATTGGAAAAATTCTCTCATCAAGGCCTGTCCAGGATGAAGCAAGAGCAGGCTCTTTTGGGTCCCTTCTGATTTTAACAGAATATGAGTCTTGGACTGGTAAAATGTTAGTTGGCTGATAAGAGTATATAAGCCATTAGTGAAGCAAATTGTTTTAAGGCTATCAAACTAGGTTTGGAAATGGTTTTCAGGGTGTTTCCCCCTCCTCTTTCTCTTCAGGGTGGCTTTTCCCCTCCTTCTCTCTACTTCATTCCTTATTTGTGTAACAAGCTGATTGATAATTATTTCTATAGAGTGCAAACATTTTCTTAGTCTTTCATGACAGCCTGATCTCATAAAGCTATGCCTAATTCATTTGGAGGAGAGAGAGAAAGGGATCGCTTGACAGCCTAGCTTCCTTTATATGCGTGCATGTATGTATGCAATTACCTGCAGTATGATCCATGATGCCTTTAAAGTTGTAAATCTTATCTATCGCCATGTCTACTATCCATTTCACTCAAACAGCATCATTAAAATACCATTCTTGTGCAAATGAAGTTGTCCATGTATGCTCCAGCCAACTAATTCTGGGGGGAATGCCAGTAGTAGTTACATTTTACTGAGAAAACAGCAGCTAGATACATCCATCTTTTTGCTGATCCAGCCTAGCAGGGCTGAATCATATTTGGTGGGCTTCTGTTGGTGAGTTTCTCTGGAGGACAAATAAGATGCAACAAATACATTTGGCTTTGAAACCTATGGAAAATGAAGAGTAAATCCAAAGCTACCCACTAGAGGCATATGAACCATAGCAATTTAACTTCATGGATTTCCCTATACTTGGCAGAGTGGAATCTTGGCCATTCTTCAATGACTATACGTGTTAATTTTTGTCATGGAAAGCTGGGCCTTTCAGACCCTTTCTGTGACTTTTTAAGGCAAAAAAGGAGGGGAAAAGTCATTTTTGACATACGGCCTTGCCTACTAATGAGGAACAGCACACAAATAGTATCCGTAGTGCAAAAGATCTCTGGAAAGAAGAAGAAAAAGTATATGCCATACCAAAGGAATGCCAGTGAGAATTAATTCTGCTATGCTTCAGGAGGAGTGGACAAAGGTTACTGTTTATTTTTATCAAATGCTACGTTGTCCACATGTCTGAAGACAGTAAAGTTCCAGTTTAGATGAGATGGAGGAAGGGAAGCTAAGTACAGAAAACAAATAGATCTTTTTTGGGATTCCAACAACCTTCTTCAAAGGCTAATCATCAATATGACAGAACTACATTTTATTGTGGCTACATGCTTTGCAATAAGTTGCTTTGCAAATCACCTAGTTTGGGGTGACAGCAGTGTTTACAAAGCTGTGAGTATCAATCTTACATTACAAGGTTCTTTTCAGGGATTGTTTCTCATCGCATGATTTTTTTCTTATGTTCAGTGCAAAACTTCACCAGTTCAATATTTATCTGCTCTTGTATCCTGCTGAGCCATTGAAAATTGGACAGATCCAAAATCTTGCCGGATGCTTTGACAGTTATTGAGCTATCTATGGATAGAAAAGCTGGGCCATCACCCTGAGGACTTTATCTCTCTCTATCTATCATCTATATCCCTATCTATCTATCATTTGCCAACTACAGACTATGGCTCACATCTGCTAAAAATGAGATGGATAAAACCCAAAGAGATTCCCACTGGAACTCACTAACAATGCTAATCAATGATTAGATTCTTCTTTTGTTCGCATATGGACTAGGCAAGGAGTTGGTTCATAGATAGGGCCACAAAAATTCACAGGTCCATTTCTTATAAGATCTCCATTGTGAATCACATCCTCAATTTGTATATCCTAAATATGGAGTGAATTCATCCAGTTTTTTCCCGCATAAATTTATCCATCCATCCATCCATCCATTCAAAAACATCTAATTTTTTAAATTCCTAATTGGTAGCTCTGTGGTATATGAAAACTGGTTAATCCCTTTCTGAAGAGTCTTGCAGAGTCCTCCCCATGACTAGCAGAAGGTATTCTATTAAAGAACAATTTATTAGATTTTTTTGTTTATTTTTAATTAATCTACACTCTTATTTAGAAAATGAACTTGGAAAAAGGCTGAATGGCTTTCACGTGCAACAGGGAGATTGCCATCAAAACAGGGGAAAAGTGCTCACATTCTGGTTGAATTTGGCTGCTAGACTAAATTAATGTGAGCCGAAACTCTAATTTTGAATGACATTGTCACTTGCTACATATATTTAATCACAACTTCTATTCATGCACACTAGGTGAACTTGGACCCAGGGCATCATTTTATAAACTGCCACATAGGAGATGGCTGGGAGCCTCAGGGGTCTTCACATGTAGGTGTCCCATGGAGATTTTGCACTGCTGAAACAGGGAAGTGCTGAAAATGCAACAAAATGGCAGTGACAGTTGTAAAGACCACTATTATATCTACATCTTCACCGATGCTGACATCTGCCCAGTTCCATGTCCTGATTTATTATCTCATTTCTGCCTGCTGGCTCTACCTAGAAAGCAGAACGGTTGCAATAAAAAAAAGAAATTGAACATGGACAGCAGCAAAATTGTGTGTGTGTGTGTGTGTGTGCGTGCACGTGCACATGTGTGTTATTATTAAAATATGTGTCTTTTACATGAGTAACTCAGTTGTCCATCCTGTTGGATTCAATCTGACAAAATGGTCAGAACAAGACTGGTGTTACTAGCCAGAGAAAGCCCCAAAGGGCCTCTGCCATTATCATAAAAATGAATGTCTTTATATATTTATGGATCTGCATTTCTGGCAAACCGTCAACCAGCATAAGCCATTGTCATTTAGGAAAAACAGACACGTACACAAATAGCAAAAATAACTTTTTTCTTCCCAAGGAGCATTTCAGCTTGACAAGTATTCAGGCAGGGATTAACTCCATGTTAAAGTCAAATATGTAACAGGAGAAACTTCCCCCTTTTTGCACATTAAAAGGCTGCTGGTTTTGTCACAGTAGGAGCTTTCTTAAGTGTTTGGGCTCCTGACAAAAAGCTTGTAGGCAATTCAGGAGTCATACAACAAGCTTCATTGTTTATTCTGTTAGTTCTTTCTTTCTTTCTTCTTCCTTCCTTTCTTTTTCCCTCCCTCTCTCTCCTTTTTCCTCTCCAGGATAATCACTTCACATCCACTTTATGCAAACTAAAATTAATTTAGGTGAGACTAAAAACACTTTATAATGAGTGCCTTGAATGATGAAAACATACAATTATAAATGTTGTTCTGTCATCACTCAACAACCAGCTCAAATATGTTTGTCTGCATCAATTTGAAGAATATTCTTATGAAGCTACTACTACTATACTGCCATTAGAAGAATGGCAGGAGACCTATGCAAACAGGTCACAACTGGATAAAAATTACCTCAGAGGCCAGAGGTGATCAATATCTAGTTGACCTTTGGCTGGTCCCCCAAATCAGAATCTTTTTTTCCCCCTTACTATAAAGGAGTTAGCTTGGAATGTGGAAGAATGTGACACTATTTATGAAAGATGATACTGTTACAAATGTTGATGAAAACCTGATTTTGTCAGACAAATTGGTTGGATATTGAACCAGAAAGGCTGATGGGTGAACAGAGTGATCTTAACTGGTTATTCCATTGCTGCTTCCTCTGACTCTCTTGAAGAGTATGTGGTAGTGCGATAAAGAAATTCCACTTGGGCAAAAATGTTGCAACCTCAGACACGGCCAAAGAAAAACTATTCAGTTCTCATCTTTCTTCTTTCTGAGGAAGAACAGAGTTTGCAAATTCTTACACACATTGGATCAGTGGCAAAATCAACAGAGATCCGGTTGGCGTTTCATAGAATTTGGCTCTTAGATGGAGGTCTAGAAGAAACACGAGAAACATACAGACTGCTTGGTGTCTTGAAGCAGTTAATGACAGGGAAGGGAAGAACTTCCCTTGGGCCCCAAATGTTCCTAATTTTATTAAGCCATTAAACCTCCCATCTGTTGAACACCTCTTTAGGAAGACAATTGTCTTCTAGATGAAGATTTTAATTTTCATGAGTTTGTCTCTGGGCTCCAGAAGTTGATTCCAGGCAGCCTTTCAGCTGCAAAAAGGAAACAAAAACAAAATTGCTGTAAAAGCCACTGATAATGTGTGCTTTTAGCTCTTAGAGAATTTTTTGTATTTTCTATTGGTTTTTTTGTATTTTGAACAGCAATCATTCTTGATTTCATTACATCTGGATAGAAATATGGAACGGTGTTTCAAATGAATAGCTTAGTTCTTATAGTGAAAGCTCTGGTGTTAATATCTCTGTTAGCTTCCCTCAGAACTTCTTGGAAAGAAAAATCCTCTAGATTTGCTCAGAATGTATCTGTAAGTAAAATTCTCACCGAGCCGCTGGGTCTTAACAAATGGATTGGTGTGAAGTTGCTGAGCTGGTAAATGACATTTAATTGGAATTGCAAGGCGCCATCATGAGAAGAAGAGAGAATGCTCTGTTTGGATAAAGGTAAACTATTTGAGACCCTGGTGCACATAGATTCCCGAAAGCCTTGGGTTTTGAGCTTAGAAGCCTAAACTACATTTAATCATATAAGTATTATTTTAATTATTCTAATTAAATTACACTTATTCCTTTTTGGAGATTTGGATATAATAAAGGAGGGCAGAAAAGTAACTCCTATTTTTGAAGCCATTCTGCAAGAGTTTATTGGTTCTTGCAAACCTCTTTGAAGCACATCAGCCTTGAAGCTTATTAAGGATGCCTCGGGATGGAAGTCAAGGATTCCACATTGTGATTGTGCAAAAGTTGGTTGAGATTTGCTCAGTTCATGATGCTTGGCTCTATTAGTAGCCAATGATTTCTCTGAAACAAGAACCATACTTTCTTTGAAAAGTTCTTCTAAAGCTTGAATTGTGAAATGTAAAAAATGGCGTTGTGATCTTTTCTATTTTTCATCCTAGTCTGAAACGGTAAGCAAAACTGAGAGAGTGTTGCTGTGAGAAAGCTCGTGAAGGTTAATTTTGTTAAGGCTGTACCAAACACCCTTCAAGGTGATAAAATGTATCCTAGTTGGAAATTGTCACTATGAATTCAACAAGAGCTACCTTACAATTCTATTGTTGAAGAAAAGACATCATGATACTTGGCATTTCCATGAGAGATCCCTGATTATGTTAAGCCATTAACACCACACACACACACAAACACACCTGTAGCATTCAGCATCATTCTGACACACCTGTGATCATTCCTCCCTAGAGATAGCATGATCTCTTGTTCTCTGTCTAGATACTGTGGTGTAAGTGTCTGCCTGTTGGTGGACACTGAATTGAAAGAACTGTTTAATGTATTTCAGATTTTAGCCTTTTACTTGTTTAAATGGCTTTGCTTCATCTCTTTCTCCTCTGGGTTATGAGGAAATAATAGTATATATGCACACCATATATTTGTGTGCGCGTGTGTGTGTGTGTCCTATGTGCTTGGATCATATGAGAATCTCAGGATAAAAGATCAATAATCTTGAAATGGGGAGGGAGATGGAGATGGAGATGATAAGATGTCCACTGGTTCAGAGGTAAGCTATGGGGAAGTTCACATTTCAGGATCGGTGGTAGAATGCCATTGAATAGCGTCTTTATGTCATGGGAGGGAAAACAGTGGAAGAAATAGTTCAGGACGTCATGAAGATAACTGATTGACTCTGGTATTAATTAGGATTGGGTGAATACAGCCAATAAGTGCAAATACACCACATTTCAACAACTCTTTCAAGTTTCAGCAAATTGAATAATAATGATGGGAAAAAATACAGTAAATATTTCTGCTTGGGGCCATCAACAAGTTATTTCACCTCTGAAATCAAAGCAACATCTTAGCCATACTGGCCTCTAATCTGCAGAAAGCAAATTCTAATTATAGATGTAAAATAATAATAATTAAAAAAAAATCACGTTATAAATAAATTACTGAGCTATATCATTTCCAACTAACTACAAGCTCTTCACTTATTGTACCTACAATGTTCTCTCCCATCTCAAGAGAACACCAAGATCTGAAATTTGAGAATGGGTTAAAAATTTAAAAAGCTGGAGTTTAACCATGTTATCAACAATATTGTTAGCCATGTTAATGCTGACTTTTGGGGAGACTAAAGACTGGATAACATGATTATTAAAACTGTTTTAGCAACAGAGTTAGAATTTGGTTCAGCTTAAAGTGATCATCTCAATATTAATCAAAACAATTAGTTCTGAACACCTCATTTAGAAGACTGTTTCACCAGTTAAGGATTATCAGCATTTCTTTTTTATTCAAATTGACTTCAGACTTCAACCTGGAAAAAATGGAAAAATCAAATATTAACAGGTTGTAGTACAGAAACTGTTTGCTGAAAATGAACATTTTTGCAGAAAAAGACATTAAACATTTTTGCAAATGTTTTATTTAAGGATATCTGGTAATTAGGTGAGAAAATACTTTCTCTCTCTCTCTCTCTCTCTCTCTCTCTCTCTCTCTCTCTCTCTCTCTCTCTCTCTCTCTTAAGGCAGATGGGTACAAATCTTGATATCAGCTTTTATATTTGTGGGTTTTTTTCAGCTAGGACAATCTTAGGATAAAAATATTTCACATACCATTTAGACTGTGACAAACCATGTGGCCTTGTTTGAAATTAGCAATGTAGCCAATGACAAAGAAGATGATGCAAAAATCTGAACAGCACATTTAACTGTTCTGAATACTTGTTTTTTTTCCATGATAAACTTCAGATACATTTTCTTATCAAGAGCATCCTCTGTGTACATGTCAGAGAGAAAGGTTCATCTGATTAATTAAGGGCATCTTAATTAATCTTGACTAGTTTTAATCTGGATAACTTTGTTCTCTCTCCCTCCTTTTCTGGGTGATGGTGGTGATTTAACATCCATGAAAATCAACATATTTGGTTATTTTAGGATTCAGTGTATTGCATGAACCCAATAGGCTGATTCAGTAACTATATTAAGCAGGTTGTACAAACCTAGCCCATCTTCCTCTTAGTATGACAGGGTCAGAAGAAAACCTAGGGCGAATAGCTGTTTTAACCCCAATAACCAAAACCTCATACAAGCATTTGAAAGTTGAGACTTGACAGAAAAGTGCTTAGCTAAGGAACAGGCCTCATTATGAACACAAGATTGCCTGTAGATGAGGGTCTTAATGAGGTCCAGGAAGACCCCACTTTAGAAACTTCACAGTCCTAGATACAGTGCTGGAAAACATTTGTCCACCCTTGGCTTCATAGCTCCTATCCTGAATTTGTGGCACTTGACTTCTGGACTGTGAAATCTGCTTAGATTTTTTTTGCATATGAAAGCATTTGACTTGATTTTAACTGGAACTCTCATGTCTGATCCAGATTTGCTTTCTGATCCTACTTCTTCCTGACTGGGTTTTTATGACATAATAGTCTAACCAAAGAGAGTTGTTAAGCTTGGGTTTAGCAAGCTGTAGGAATGCAGCCATTGGCTTGGCATGTGCCAGAAACCAAGCCTTCGTGCTAAGCCGTAATCTAATGTATTTGGGCACAGAGTGTTATATTAATAGAGAACGTGTATTTTGTTAAGCTGGGTTTAGTAATAACTTCAATTTTCTTCAACTCTTTTTCTACCCAAGATACAGGATAAATGCCTCCTGTTTAAAAGAAGAAGTAGACATCTTGACAGGATGAAGGTAACTTACTCCTTCTCATCTCTAGCCCTGATTATTTTCTATCTTCACAGCTGATTCCCAATTTGTTACTTGACTGTTTCCCCAACCTCTTCTTCACCATTCCCCCAGAACCCCCTCTTCACATCCAGATTCCTCACTGCTGCTTCCTATGAAGGCAAGAATGCTTATTTGTAATAGAAACCTATACCCAGATGGTTATTATTTTGAAAACAATCACTATCCTATCCATCTCTGAGCTTGAAACAAGAAGCAATTGTGTACAACTACAAAGATCACACCACACAGGGTAGCACCCAATCGATTAAGAATGCAGACTTATTAACCAAACACTATGACAGCTAATCAATAAAGCTTTACCCTGGTTCACCTGCACTATCAGTTTTTGGAGGTATTTTAAACAAATATCCCTTCCAAGCTGAATGATGAAACTCTTCAGGTTCTGTTTGCTGGTTTATGAACAAAAAGCAACCTTTTCTGTGTGTGGTTATTTTTAAATGTCATGTCTATCCCGTTCACCACTCAGAAATAAAGCTAATAACAATTAACAGGTTTCTAAATGTAATTGCAATTGTGTTGTAAGTCTGGGGTGAAATGGTGCATAATTTTGAATTTGGAGTATCTGTGCATACTTAGAATTCCAGTAGCAGGGTCAACACCTGAAGTCAATTTTGAAACTCCCTGGTTTGGGTTGGCTAACTATACCAATGAAGTTATTATAAAATGCACTTAATTCTCTCTCTCCCTCTCCCTCTCTTTCCACACACACACACTATTATTGATTTCTGTATTACTTATCAAATACAATGTTATTTTTTTTTAAAGGAAAGGAAAATAAAAAGGATAAAGAAGGCATTTAATAGTAATTCTTTTACAGTAGCGCTGTGTGAAGTCTTGGCAATCATGATGCTAAGGGGTGGCTCAGAATGACCATGGATAAAAAGCAGAAAGGCAGTAGGAATTCTGTTTTCTTCCACACTCAACTTTTCTCACACAAGGTTTATGTTTCCTAGATTCTTTTGCAGGAAACATAAATGCACGCAGGACCCCATGCCTTTAGCTTTCTCACTCATGAACAAATGAAATATCAATGGCAAGAATTTCTTTTTTATATATTCATTTTGCCTTCCAGGGAGCATCTCTTTCTCCATACACAACATCAACAATAAAAAGATCCTCCTTTGCAACAAAACAAGACAAAACTGTCTATTAGATATTGATTGTTGCAGAAGAAAAAAACGTGGGGAGAGCAAGGAGATAATATAACAAGTTCATCATAGGTGTCTGAACATTCCTGAGAGCTGGAGAATATGGAGTCAGTGTATTAAAAATAGTATATTCTTAGATGAAAAATCTAAGAAATTTTGTTTTAAATCAATCAAGGCTTTATCGTTTTTAATGGTGCGAGCCTGCAAAATGTGAAAGTGGATCCTACTACTATACATTTGCTTTTCTTCTCATCTTTCTTCTAGTCTCTGTGCTGTCCATGTCTAGGATGAAAGGATGCTGGAGTTTGCATGAAACCTTTAGGCTGCAGATGTACCACCCCGGTCATAGACAAAGAGGCATATTTTCTTCTGGAAGACCATATTCCTACACAATCAATATTTTGATGATCACTTGCTTACAGTGGGCATTGGATGGGACCTAAGTTTGTTCTAGGCTGGACCAGTGCCAAAACAAGAGGACCTTCATTGTTGTGGCTAGACAGATGAAAAGATTAGATGAATGAAAAGGTAGATGGCAGATAGATAATGACATGATAGCCAAATCTCACAAAACTCTTTGTTTTCATGAGCTTTCATTAAATTTTACCCATACATGAGTTTGTCTGATGGAACCTGTAGCCCCAAAAGGCACTTGACCTCTGGCATAGCATCTAAGATCATGGTGGATAAGTCTGGAACCAAAAGATAGTTGATTGAATAATTATGTGCTATCAAGTTGGTGCCAACTCTTAGTGACCATATAGACAAACCTTCTCCAAGATGATCTGTTCATCTGGCCCTTCAGGTCTTACCCATTCCTCTATAATCCAACCATTTTAATGCTGGTCATCCTCCTCTTTAGTTCTACCTTTCTGAGCCAAAGGAAGGCAGGGGATAATATTTAAACCCATCACAGGCAATGCATTCTCCTCCCACCCTCCTGGCTTCTTGTTTGCCTACCTGTGAGGCTACTAGAGGAGCACCATAGGATGATTTTCTTCTTGGCAGAGGTCGGGACTGATGATATGCAAAAGTCTTTTGAAAGTAGGCTAATAAACACAACTTACCCATTCCTTTCCAAAAATAAACCAAGGTAGTCCTTCGTTACTGAGAAAGCATGAGTTACAATGCAATATCTGCTAATACAATTAGTAGAGTCATCACTCTGTAACTATGAAGGATGTTGCTTTTTTACTTCAGTGAAGGAATCTCTGTGTTCAATCATGCTGTCTCTCTCTTTATTCTAAAATAGAGGATTGGGCTCTTGGCAATATACTAGGATAAGGAAGGCGTTTTTTTTCTTTTATAAATTCTATAAGAAGTTGACTTAATCCAATGAGCTATGAATATTGCAATTATCCCTTTCTGGCTAATACCTACATCATATTCACATTACTCTGTTTATTTCCATTCATGATGTGAAATGATCTTTATATATGACTCATGCCTGATAACATTTTATCAGCATTTTACAATGTGCTTATTAAGTTTTGGGACACAGTGTGAATGTCTAAGCTATTGTCTAAAGGATTAAAAGACTAGCAAAATGTTGATTTTTTTAAAAAAAATCCTAGATCTAATAGATTTAGAGATTAGTTTTAATTGAATTAGTCTTTGATCTTGGATGTTAACTTAAAAGAAAAAAAGACAAGCTTGGCACAACATAAAAGAGTAAGTAAAGAATGATTGTCTTCCCTAAATCAAGTATAGTGTATGTTAAGATAATAATTTAGAGAAATAATGAAAGTTTGGGAACAATTTCCAGCTGATTTTGTGTCTAAGAAGGAATAGGTATTGGTGCAACTATAGAGATATAAAAATAGAATACAGATAAAACATGTTGCTGATCTTCAGATATTGAAACTCTTTTGGTATCCAGGGAGGAAAACACCTAAAAAACATAGGTCCTTACTGGCTAAAACAATGATACCAACAAGGTAGATCTATGTCAATATCATGGACAGAAATTGGACCCTCCACACACAGTGTTCAGAAGTGTCAAAATACGTGTGCATGCATGTGTGTGTATTAATCTATGCCTTTTTAGGGAATGCAGTAGGGTTTTTTTTGTTTTTGTTTTTGTTTTTGTGGGTTTTTTGTGTTGTTTTGTTTTGTTTTGTTTTGTTTTTTGGGGTGAGCTTCCCCCCACAGAATGGGAGAAAACTAGACTGCAGTGATGAATAATGAAGCAGGTCTGAGGACATGGAAAGGTAGATTGGAAGCCATGTGCAATTGTGTGACACCAGGTTGCTCATTCCTGTCTTACTGAATTGTCTTCTCCTTTTAAGTGATGGGAATGAACTCAGTCTGAGACGCTAGAAAAGACCCGAAGAATCCCCCAGTCTTTTCTGAAATAGTGAGCACGTTTAGGCTCTGTGTTTAAAGTTCACAGATAAGCTCACCTATTTTAATATTATTTTAAAAACACGAACATTATCCCCTCCAGAACCACACAGTCACACAAGTGTGCATTCACATCCTAAAAGAAAAGATATAAATCTTTCACCCAAATCAGAGAATTCATTTTTCCACCCAAAGGTTTACTACTTTATTTATAATACTGGCTTGGTCAACATCCTTTGGTCTATTTTGCAAATCAAGACAAACACAAGAATGAAATAAAAATAAAAAGTTATCACTGTATAAGTGATAATGTAACAGGACATTGGGTTTATCAAAAGAACATGAGTAAGTATCCTAAGTGTAAGTGTTGTGTGTGCTTTATTTTAGGCACATGTTGAAAATAGCATTCTCAAGTTTTTACATCAGTTAGAACAACATTTGAATTGCTTCTGCTTCAATATTTCATGAATAAAATTAATTAGATGACAATGTTGTTTATTCAAAATTATTCTTACACATTCTTCCCTAATTAGTTTTATTCATTAATTATTTAACTGCAGGATTACACACACACACCACACACACACACACCTGTACCTACTGCAAAATTCTGGAAAGGAAGAAATAAATTCTGTTTTTGTTTTGTTTTAACAAATCTCGGTAAAACTAATTAATTGGTTGTAAATCTGTTACCGTGACTTAATGCTGAAGAAAGGAACCTTTTATCTTAACCTTGTCTATGATGAGGAGCTTATCAGCGCATGTAGCTGGTAGAATTGTGACTATTTAGTAAGTTGTAGCAGTTGAGAACTTGATCGCTATGATGTCATGAGACAAAAATGCTAACCCAAAGCACATACAAAGGCACGTTTCTGTAGATCTATTCAGAAGAAACAAAAGTCCATCAGATTCAATGCAACTCAGAAAAGTTCAATCAATGGTTTCACTAGCTTTGTTTGTGTAAAATAGTTCTCATTCAGGACAACATTTTAGGATTATCTTTCATTTTTCTCAAACAGTGCTCAAATGCAACGTGTAGAATGGTTTATGTAAACAAGAAGAGCCTATGTTGAAAAAGAAAGATTTCCCAGCAGAACCAATAGAGATCAGGGCTGTTTATTTTTCTTATAGAAGAAATCTATAATTTTCCACATTTTTATACTTTTCCCCCTCCAAAGGAATACTGTGTATCCTTAGTGCTATGCCAGTTTTGCACCTCATTCTCATCTCAAATTCAAAATTTATTTTGAATAAGTGGGTATGAACAGTAGTACAACAAGGCAAATTTAGAAAGGGGGGGGGGGCAGCTTAAATATGTAGTTGCGTCCTCAAAACCTTATAGTCCTGGAGTTCCCTTCCCTCAACGAAAAGTTTAATGCTCAATGATAATGGTCTTTTGGGTGTCTATATCTTCTTTAGGTGGTCAAATATCTCACTTGAAGATCAGCATCATTTTGATGCTGAGAAAGCTTCTATATTTTAAAAATAATGAGGTATGTGTCCATAGATGTAAGTATCTATGTACCATGGAATAGTCCACATGGTATCTTGGGGAACAAATGTACCTCCAGAAATCTCCTTTGGCATCTAGCAGCCCCTTATTTTAGTTGATTTATTTAAAAGATACTTACCAGCCTTAAAAAGGGCATTAGGAAAAAAAAAAAAACTCTTCATCCAGGCCTTGGATTAGTGAGGTTAGGGCAGTTTTGTTCATTTGTCTGTCTGTCTGTCTGTCTGTCTCTGCTGGTGTGGGAAAGTTTCATTGATGTTCCCTCTGGATGACACTGTTTTGTTGATGTTGTTGTTTGGTATGCACTAAGCCATCCATGTTGTCCCTGAAATGGGTTCGTTGACCTGGCATGCAAAACCAATCAACACGCACCAAGAGTAGAGATGGCAAAAGTTTATTCTGCACAGAAGAAAAGGAAACATTTTCCAAAGCAAGCACACTTTCAATGGGATGAGTGGGCCTTATAGAGGATTTTGCATACTGTACAGTTTCAACAATAGTCGCAAGATTGCAGACGTTACAAATCAATCATTCATACGTCAATAAGCTTCAAACTTTCGGACTAGATATGTCTCCCTCCCTCTGCTGTCTTATAGAAACCATATGTTGCTGTTTCAACAAGGAGGGAACATCCTTGTACCTCCCTGCATGCACACATGTTGCTTTTCAAATTGTTCTTTTTGACAAAGAGGGAAAGACCCTTGGCAGGGCAAGGTAGAGTAGTCTAAGGCTGGTACCTCACCCAGTCATAAGAGTTGGGCAGCCTAGACATTTATGAATAAACAAGTAAATAAATCTGTGGAGCTGAAAGAGAGGGGATTCTACGGTTAAATTGAGGACCCTCACATGGATTCTTTGAACATTGGGTAAGCATATGGAATATTCTCCATAACAGAATATAAGAACATAAGCCATGCTTCTGGATCAGACTCCTGGCCCATCTAGTCCAGCAGTCTGTTCTCACAGTGGCCAACCAACTGCTCAAGGAAGCCCACTAGTCTCCTAGCAGGTGGCCTTTAAAGGCAGTCACACTGCCATCACTGATCCTCATGACTTCCGTGGTCACCACAAGGTGGAGAAACCACTCACTGAGCTTGGTCTGTCTTTGTATAAAGAGACCTGGATTTTATGTGGTTTGCATTGTACTTTAATGGGATGAACAGGAGGGGAAAAAAACCCTAGACTCAGAATATTTCCTTTCTGTCTCATTTTGTCAGAAAGTTCCTTTCCCTCCAATTTTTTTCCCCAAGTGGAAGCATTGATTAATGGACCACGATTTATAGGTGTGTTGCATGAAAAGCCCATTTTGTTCATTCTTTAAAGAGGAGGCACCACATGAGATGTGAAATTGTTAGCATTACAAGTCCCTTTGGGCCTGGCCAGTGTGATAGTTTTATTAAAAATGTGCCGATTAGTGGCTTTATTTTCTGCCATTTCAGAGTTCTTTCGTCACTGACCTTTTATTGGAAAGGAAGTGTGGATCCATTGGGAATGTGCAGGCTGTTATAGGGAAGTTGAATAAATCTTCATAAATTTTTATGGGTTATTACAAACCAGAGTTATCTTATCTCTAGCCAATGTGATCCTACAGTGTAATGGCTCAGATTACTTTTCATACGGCTGTTGTTAAGGTAGCTCTGGAGGACTCCTGAAACAGAAGAGAGACACACAGAGAACATTGATTCAGACTACTGTGGGGTTAGCAATTCTACTAGGGGAGAGGAGAGAAAAGATTTTAAGGAATGAAATACTAGGAATAATAAACAGCAAGGGTTAGTCTGAGCTTAGATTAATAGAGTGGGCTGAGTTTTCAATGCCAATATTAGAATATTTAAAGCTATTAGTTTCCTTTCAGCTTGTGCAATCGGCCTTATGTTAACCAATTATCAATAATTAATTTTACTGATCACTTCCCCTTCCGGTCACTCAAGGTCATGGCTTCAAAACAAGTTTGACTTTAGAATCATCTGATTTTAAAAGTCTGGAGAAGCGTCAAGGCCTCAACAGACAAATGAAAAGGGAAGCAGAAATAAAACGTAGTTTTTGCTCGGCTGAGAATGCTGGAAATGCAATCTTCTTCTGTCTTCATCTTTCCCATAACATGCTAGCTTTCTAAACTGCAACATTTTCCCCCTTTCAATTGGGAATTATTGAAACATGTAAGTACAACCTGCTTTCACACTGCTAATAACACATCGCCTGGAGTGGTACAATTCAGAAAAGGCTGCTGTACCATATGAATTCTCTGACTGTAATGACAAGACATGTCGGAAACTTCATAACATTATTGTGGCAGGCATCAGGCTGCAAGTGTGTAAGGGTAAAGTTTGTGCCATGATGACACAGGGCACAAACAATGTCCCCATCATTGCGTCTAGCTGCAGATGTTCATGCTTCTGATCAGAGTCTATCTCAAATCTGGTCACATCACACACTGATGAACTCTTGCTTCCTGTTCACTAACACCTCTGCATTACATTCTGTAAGCCAGTTTGGTGTAGTGGTTGGGCTTCAGGTTGGAAACCGGGAGACCATGAGTTCTAGTCCTGCATTAGGCAGGAAGACAACTGGGTGGCCTTGGCCAGTCATTCTCTCTCAGCCCTAGGAAGGAGGCAGTGGCAAACCACTTCTGAAAAACCTTGCAAAGAAAGCTACAGGGACTTGTCCAGGCAGTTGCCAGGAGTAAAAAATAAATTAAAAAAATCTGAACTACAGGTGGTTAATAATGCTAAGTCCAAATTCAGTTTTTGAGAGGTTTGAATAGAAAGATGGAAGCATGTCAACTTACCACAAATTGTCCCCTCTACTTAGTCACCTTTCTGTTTAATGGATTAAACAGATTGATTGTGCTTTCTGAAGGTTATGGGACAACCCCAACATCTGGAATCTAAAATAGTATTAACCATTTTGATACTTTGCAGAATGAACTTTTGCTGCTATTTCTCCTCCCCTCTAGAAGAAGTTTCAATTTTTGCATGATTCAAAGCTCCAATTTCAAATACACATAGAAGTTCTATGAGTTGAAAGATGGAAAACCAAGTCTCAGACAAGAACATTATTTACTAGGGAGCAAGTGTAAAAATTAATGTACCAGGACCTTTCTCTCCCCCATTTCTCCTCTTTCTGGATGAATTGAAAATGTAATGAACCTTATCTGATTTTTATTCATCTCACACTGAACTGCTGAAATTTAAAAGAAAAAATAATGATAATTTAAAATCACAGCCGTTGTGTTGTCCTTTCATGCCCTCTCATATTTCTAAAGTAATTCCAATATTTTTTATTTCCCTACATTGTGCATCATGGACAATACTTTCCCATTCAATGAAAGTAACATGGCAAGGTAGCATGCTGATAAATCAGTGCTAACACTTCACCATTGAAGATGTTCCATTGGTGTTCACAATAAAGTATCTCATCTATTCTTTCCCTATTCTATTATTCTTAATTTTTACATTTTAATCAAAATCTTCCCCCAAAGAACTACCATAATTCCTCATAGCAAATCTCTGGAGCAGTTTAATAAAGAAAGTGACCTCAAGGTCACCCAAAAGCTTTGTAACTAAGAGGGGACTGAAAATCAAATCTCAGTTCAAGTACGTAAAGACACTACATTGCTGTCTTATTTTCTTGGATGAAATGCAGTACAGATTTGTGTAGATTTGAAAACAGCAAGTCAGGAATGGAATTTGGTGCCATATAGAAGATACAAAGTTTACAGCAGATGGCAGCATCTAATCAATCTTGACTGATCTTGAAAAAGTTAAGAGAGTTGGACGTGGTTAATACTTAGATGGAAAACCACTAGGAGAGCTTTAATACTGAAGATTAGATTGGGAAGTTGACTGAGATCCAAAAGAACTCATTCCATATTGTTGCCAAAGAAAGCTATGTGGGCCTGTCGAGGGAGTCACATAAAGTTGAGTTCAGTTTGAGGAAGCCCAGCTTTTACTGCTGAAGGTGTAGAAGAGCTGTGAGCTGATAAACTGCATGTTTCTAATCTGAGATGGTTAACATTGGTGGACTCCCTCATTCATGTTGCTATAAAAGGGAAATGTTCATACATGTTTGTCATTTAATGGAGAGAACTGCATTTTATTCTTAGGCATTGTATGGAAAAATGACAGCAATCATCTCTAGATAGCAGATATTTCTTTGGGGAGGCAAAGGAGAAAAAGGAAAGTATTGAAGTCTATCCCCCACCAAAGAGTTGCATATCAAAATCTGCATAATCCATAAGCTACATTGCACAGTCCTACAAGCTACGCAGTGCCTAGTGGAATAGGTGGCAGGTTATATGTGAACAAATCCTATACACAGATATCATAAGCATTGAGTAATTCTACTTTTCCATATTTGCAAGGCAATTATCCAGCCTCCCTTAAAATGCAAACATTAAGGAAAAGTGCAGGCATGGACCCATACACACAGATGCACAAAGATACCCACCTACCTATGTTAATAAAGATAGTTTACACACTAGGAGAAAGTGCTGTATAATATCTATATTAACTAAAGCTGTATTCAAGAACATATATATTAGAGAGATATGCAGAAAACATGTATATGTATATTTATTGGGACTCTTTTTTTCAAAGAATGCATTTTAAAAACTGAAGAAGAAACTAGAAGTTGAGACGAAAATCACAAGCTCATAGTTAGTCAGTTGCATTAACGGAATCTTTGAAGGAGTTGACCTTGAGCCTCGTCTACTTAAATCAGCATTTCTGTGCCTCAGTTCCTCTTCCACAGAATAGGAATGTTATAGCTCAACTTTGGGGCATTGTTTAGCTGTCAAAGCAACAGAGATCATCACACTTTTCACAAATTAATAGTGTAAAATGAAAGTGTAGTGATATGCATCCCTGTTAGGTTAAAAGATGCCAGGATGTTACTTTAATAACTAGAATCTTTTTCTCCAAATATTCTAATTTGCATAATCAAATAGAGAGATTTACATAGATCCATGTTCAAATCATAATGCACATAATGGGATGATATTAGAGCAGAATTAACTGATGACTTTGAACATATGCATGGAGGAGGCTTGCTTATGTAGACAGAACAAGAAGTGTGTTCCTTATCACTTGAAAACATACCCTCACTTTGCTTTGTTACCAGGTGTGCATTATTTTCATGACAGAATTGGTGATTTATAGCTATCTTTCCTTATGACAACACTGAGATTCTTTAACCCTGTCTTTTGTGCATCTGGAGTAATTGTTGGAAGGCTCTCAGGTGAACTATGACAAAGAAAAATAAATGGCTGAGACCACAAGGTTCAGGAGATACCTAGGGTGGAGATAATGAAGCCTTGCTTAGATAAAACTCTTCAGTCCATACCAGTTTAATTATTAAGCTACAACCTCCAGTTTATCTTACTTGGGGGGGTGGGGGGGGTGGTAGGGTACTGCTGATGTAGAAAGTTGTCATTTAACTTACTGGATTGTGCAAAGATCTAATTGATGGCAGAAGTCAGAAAATCTTGGAAACAACCTGTAAATCTTCCTGATCTTATTTTGCTCCCATTTCCACTGTAAGGAAGTCACAGTCTGAATCTGTTCCATCAAATGACCTATTTGAGCTTGATTGTGCAGTATCTATCTAGGGTCTAGATTTGGGATACATCAGATTTTAGGTTGTAGCCAATAAAGTACCTTCAGGTGCTGGAGGAACTCTGCTGCTGAAGTATTTATATTTGTTTGTGGGCCCTCTCATGCAGAAGGGAGAAAAAGAGGCCTTTTTGTTCCAGTTAAGTCTTAACAAGCTTTTCCTGAACTACGGTGTGTTCTCATCACAAACTTTTGATCCTACCTATACTGCTTGTTTTTCAGCCCTGACATTGGCTTGCATCTTGACCCTGTCCCCTGGTTTACCCACTGGTTCTGAATTATTCCTTTGGGCCTGACATTTCCCATCAGCTTTTCCTGGCTCC
The DNA here is from genome assembly GCA_030867105.1 of Liasis olivaceus. NCBI lineage: Eukaryota > Metazoa > Chordata > Lepidosauria > Squamata > Pythonidae > Liasis > Liasis olivaceus. The sequence goes on from CM061361.1 coordinate 18,399,436, forward strand.
TTTCAGTTTGTTTTCTACAGATCATCCCTGACACCTCTTAGCACCATCCCTACAAACAGGAAGGTAGCAATGTCAAAATGTGTCTAGCATAACTGATTCTAATTTCCATCAGAGTATTTTCAAAGTACGTTCAATTAGCTTCCTGAGACAGCACCTGACGTGCATTTACTAAAAGGAAAAAGGAAAGTACCAACATTGTGCAAACATCACAATAGCAAGAGATATAAGTTCTTGGGAGTGCCATGCCAATGACCAAGAAGGAGTTAGAGTAGCTTTACTTGAGACCTTCTGAGAACAGACCCACTGAACATGCCATATTCCTACTAAGAGGGTGAGTTGCTCCAAATTTCACCAACAGTGAACAAATACTAATTTCTATGCAGGGTGTACTTATATTGACCACTCTTCTTTTGAAGACCTCGGTTGACTGTGAACCAGTGCTGAAGCACCATTCTTTGTCTCTCTTCCTTTTCTTTCAAGAATCAGATCTTGCCTTACATTACTGATCATGCACTATATTCTTGCACCTTGCTGTCTGTTCTGTCATGCTTCTTATTATACATCATACTCTGACTCTTGCCACCAATTCTGATTTTTCTTTACAAAAATTCATCACGTTACATGCTTTATACCTTTCTTTACATACGGGACCACAGTATGATAACAGACAGCTATAAATGAGAAGCAGCAGAGCACTGGATTGAATTTCTTTACTTAGTGGCAATGCTATTCATCCTTGTTGAGGCAAATATTGTTGAGTGGTTCCCCAAGAATGAATGTACCTATTGTTTGTTGTAATTTAATGGGAAAATATACGATCTTTATTCTGTATATTTGCATAAATGAATTTTTACAATAAAGAGGACTGTGTCCTGTTAAGAGCAATGGAAAGATTAGGTCCTATTTTCATTAAAAGAGATATAAAAAAAATGACATCTGCTATAGTCAGTCCTAGATCTCAGTGGACTTGTTTGTTCAGTTGTTCCTGCTCTTTGGAGCAAATTGTTCAGTTTAATTATAAACATTATCTTAAAATTTTGTTCCTTATCATCTCTGCATCTCACCATACATCAAGAGGAAATGCTACTGAAGCTATGGAAGAAGCTGTATTCATAATGAGAAGGAGAAGGAGAAGGAGAAGGAGAAGGAGAAGGAGAAGGAGAAGGAGAAGGAGAAGGAGAAGGAGAAGGAGAAGAAGGAATTGTTGTTGGGTTAAGAAAATAAAATGATAATGGAAGAAACTGAAATAAGTGTGCAGTGTTAGAACACATCAAAGTTCATACCATGTTTCCTCAATCACAAAGATAAATAGCCCAATTCACTTCTCATTAACAGAAGATTTAGTTTGGTCAAGCACCATTAACTTCGGTGGGCTTAGTTGCAATTTACTCCAGAATAAATAGGAAAGAAAAGAAAGGAATTGGGTGTCAAGATTTATTCATAAACAAATCTTTTCAAGGACCAGTCTTTATCAATACATGTTTGGGTGAAGAGGATCATGCAGGCTACATCTTTCATCTGTGATAGAAGAAGGATAAAAATTGTCAGGTGCTAAGATGCTAAGATTTTAATGTGACCTTATGCCAAGATAACCTTTCTTGTACTCTTAGAAGATGGCCAAGTTAATGCAGAGACAAATGCACTTTGCACATGCTCAGATTTTTCAAAATTGAGGTGCAAACCTTCTAATTGAAATAAATTCCATTTTCAATTTTAATTTCAGAAGTTTTTCCATACTTAAATGCATACTAATGTATTTTATGAGATGTTCCTTCCACATCATTCTATTATAATATGGGATTCAGCCTGAGAAAAGTGGCAACTAAGTAATTTTTCTAGGGAACAACTTCATCCTGCTTATTTGCTAGGATTCTGCTCAGTTAAAACTCTCATAGAGAATCTACTGATTTGTCTACCAGTGTATTAGATTCACAGCCAGGAGTCCTTGGCCCTTTTTCAGAGTGATCTCACAATTAAAGTTCTTTTAAACTTATCGAGTCATGGCATCTATACTACTCACTTTAAAACAGATCTCAGACACTTGGAGATGGAGGATCGGCTCATTAATTTGATCTAATATGAAAACTGATTTTTCTGAAACAATTTGGGGATAAAAAGAGCTTTTAGACATGTGTACTGGGCCTTCTGAATTGCCCAATTGATTCAGAAGCATCTGATTCAATTCAGTGGTTCAGGCTGAATTGTTGATTTGATTTGGAAGGTGGTTTTGGTTCAGAGATTCCATCAAATTGCCTTCAGAGCAAACCTCTGAAGCCAATCTTTTCACAGACCCAACAAACACCATTCTAGACCACTTTCTAGAATATTGCTAGGTTTCAGACAAAGTACTTTTAACATGTTTCCTATGTGCATTATTTATTTTAATCTACACATTCCCAAGATCGTTTTATAACGCATCCTCTAGATGCGTTATAAAACAATACCACATATGTAAAGATAACTAAATAATGTAGTAGAAAATAAATGTTTGTGCATCATTTTATAAGCCACAAACTTGCATTCTGTGCTTTGATCTGATAATTTCCACATACCTTAGTGAATCTTATTTTGTTGATCATACTGTTTTATAAGGAATATGTTCAGAAGAGTATCTAGTAATACTTCAGGCCATAATTCTATTTGTACAACATTGTCTGGAACTACTCCTGGGTAATTTGTCTTCCCTATGATTTGGTCCAAATGAACAAAGGTATTAAGGATTCTACTGGTAAAATCTGGAACAGCCATATTTGTGTGTAAACTTCCAGCTCCTTTTCTACTTTTTTCCCCTTTCACTTGGAAGAAAAATAAATGAAAAGAAACATCCATGATTAACCCATTTCATTGAATCCTAGAGCTGTAGAAGGATCACTTTGGTTAAAGAATTCTATATTTGCAAAGAATAAAATGATTCCAAACAGTTTGCCATTGCAAATATATTGGCATTATAATGTTGGTTATTAATTTGTTTGTTTAAACAATTTATATAGCCACCCATCTCACCATGGTAACTGTAAATTGTTTACATACACAAAAAAAGTAATTTTAACTTATAATTAAGAATCATAAAATCATAGATTTGGAAGAGGTCATGTCATCAAGGCCAAAACCTGCTCAGATCAGGAACCCAAATTAAACCAACTCAGACTGTTGGCTGTCTATCCTCTGGGGAGAAATAATAATTTGCATATGATCTCAACTCACACAGAAAACTATACTTATAGTAAAAGAACCATAAATGCAACAATGTTCTTCAGATTCCCAGCTCAACATAGAGAAAGTGCAGAAGCAAGGAATGCATGAACACCCATTGATGCTCCATTTCAAGCCTACTTGCATTCAGGCAAATTTCACTCCTTCACATATTTAGGGAAACACGTATAGAGAACTTCTGTGGATGTAGGAACCACTTCTTCTGAGTGGCAAAATCTGCTTGGCTGTTTACATTCCAGCCCAGCCAAATCTCCCAGCAGCTATTCTTGTTGCATTTGCAGTGAGTTCATTATATTTATACTATCAAAAGGCAAGATGCACTATTGATTAAAGATCAGAAAATGACTTGGGAATTCCCCTTGGCACATTAGAAGCCCTTATGAAGCTTTTGCTCCCAGGACCTATGGGAATTCCAACAACAGGAACAGATTTTGTAAAGACCTCAAGTTAATCCTTGCTTACCACAGAAGTTAGCAAAGACAAACTTTGTGGGTTTTTTTGCTCAGAATACACTGAAATGCACTCACTGCATTTAGCATGGTTCTAAAAGTTGACTGTTCTTTAGGATATGTGCAACACTGAATCACTGATAGCTTTTTCTTTTAAATACCTCAACCTTATCTACTGAATAGGTGGTTTCTGTAAAGGCATCCACTATCTATTGTTAACTATCACTCTGACAACTCTCTCAAGAAACAGACTTCCACTAAGATTCTATATTCCTCTAGCACTTATTTCACCACTGGGTCAATTTAGATCTTGTGTGAAAAACAGAGCACTTACCATCATGTTCCATAAATTCATAACCAGAAGAATCAGTTTAAAGACTGCTTTAGCAGCTTACTTACACTTATGTCCCAAATAAATGTTATTTTAGGCTTTCTTTTTGAAGCACATATGACTGAGTAGAATAGCTGGAGGAGATGCAGGCATTATCTGCTGAGAAACATTAAACTAAATAATGCATCATTCTGAATGTTCTTCTAGACATATATTGTTCCTTTCCTTATTTAACTATTTTGAATGTCGTACACCACCCAAAGTGTTTATGGAATTGGATGGCCTTCTAATTTTGGCAAACAATCTTACAATAAGGTTATTATCTTAGTCAACATCTTACTCTGAGAACAGGAGTTTGGTTGTTTTGGGGGGATAGAGGGAACCGGTGTGTATGTGTGTGTGTTATGGGATCACAACAATGAAAAGGTAGCCCCCGAGTACAATTCATATCTTTCATGTGCTCCATTGTGATTCTATGCACATAGCTGTTGGCTGCAGTTTTTACCCCATTAAGTCTTCAGAAATATTTCCTTTGCCTTCCCTCTGAATTTCAAGGTGGCTTACAAACCTACCAACAGAGATAACGTTATTCATTTCTGTAAGTGTGTTTGTTTAGTAGGCTTTTATACTACACCAGTAATAGTTGGATCTAAGTGGCTTACAAACCTACAGAGATAGGATTAGTATAATAAATAATAACACTACTATAAATTGCCCAGACACCAAGGAACAGCCTTAACAAATATTTAAACATCTACCATCCAAGAAGGAGCAAATACACCTCTTGGACCCTGAAGACATACTGAAACATCCAGAGCCTTCATCCTTTTATGGAAAGCCAGAAGAATCAGGGTCAGTCTGATATCTGGAGTACTGCTGTTCCAGAGAAGGGGAAGCAAATGGAAAGGTCCAATCCCAGGGTCTCTGCAGAGGGCCTTCTCTAGGTGTTAAGACCAGTGGCAGCCTTCTCTTCCAGATCTTAATGGATGGGCAGTGGTCATTGTACAAGTTTGATTTGGTCATAATGGCATAGTTATTAGATAGAAGACCTGTCTAAAACTTACTAAAAATAGTAAAACATAGCACTAAAATATTGGGCTATGAATAAACAACCATGAAAAAGACCTTTTGATGGTATTAGGAGGTAGGGACTTAACCCACTTCCACCTACGTTTGAGTGCTTGCTTGCTTTCCTTCCCTCTAAAATGTTTGGTCAAGAACATTTGGCTTAGTTTGACTCTTGATATTCTGATTCAGTTGCTCAAATTCTCTATTAAAATGAAGTCTTGTATCCTACAGGACATTACAGTGACCTCTGCAACTGAATTGCCCGTATGGAGGAAGATCGAGGGAAACCTTCATTTCCCTTACTTTTTGTTATCATGGCTTCATTCATAATAAACATAAACTTGGTTCTTTTGAAGTAATTGCTAAAATCCTTGCAGCACACAAGGATGTAGGTTTCATTTCACAGCAAAAAGGAACCCAAATAATTCATATCATTAAATTAGAGTTTTAACTGTTTGTATTATGTTTTTTTTGGATATTTTATAAACCACTGGCAATCCACGTGGAGTTGGCTCTATATAAATATTGGAATAAATGATAAATATGTGCAGTAATAACACACATACGCACATTCTGGTGAGAGGAAGATGAGTTACTGAGTGCAATTTTTATTCAATTCAATATATATTTCCAGAGAACAAGCAAATTTGCTTCAGTAATACATCTGGCATGTGACAAGTTGGTATCATGGATATGGGAGAAGTAATTGATGCCCATAAAGACTTAAGTCAGCTGTTTTACCTCTTTTCCTCCTTAATTTATGAGTAAAAAGAAAAATGTCACAATGACATAGCTTGCAATGCTGAGTAGAGAAATTGTCCTGAAGACGTTGACAACAAATCACAATATTGTGCTATAGATTCCTATATTTTTTCCATGATAATCACCTCTGAAGCTTTCATCCAGCTCCAGAAAGAGAATAAACCCTTGTTAAAAGACATGTTTTTAAAAAAATAAAGTTGGGGGGCAAGGGGAGATTGGGACTTATGCTCACACTTCTAAGCTTAGCAGGAAAAGAAATGTCAGGCTGACTGATTGGAAAAGGATATGAAAGTTGGTGCTAAATATAAGAGGAGAGGGAATTCTTTTGATACTGCATCACAACATTTTGAAATTGCATTCTTTGAAGTTGTTCAGAGACTTATCATATCACTTGTACTATGTGATAGAATTTCATATTTGTGGTGGTGGGTGATCCAAGTCTAGCAAAGAAAACTTAATATTTTAAGGGTTTTTTTTTTTCTTATTTAAATATATTTCTGCATCCCTCTCCCTTTGCAGTGTGGGGTTCACTGCTCATTCCATCCCGTCCCCTTTCTTTCCTCATTTTTAAATAAATCTATCAAATGGGGAGAGTAAAGACATTCAACCATCAATGAATCCAGGAGTTGGCTCTTTCCATTCATTGAGCTTGACCTCCTTCTCAGTGCAGAAATCTAGATTAAAGGATCCCTGGCAGATGGTTGCTGAGTTTCTTCTTCAACATAGGAGTTTATACTATTCTACCTCTATAGTAATACATTCAAACTGGTCTTATCATTAGGAAGTCCCTATGCTTAACATTTACTGTATATACTCACATATAAGCCCATCCACAGAGAAGCGGACCCTCAAATTTTTAACCAAAATACCACGAAAAATGTGCCACCCATGGATAAACCAACCCATATTTTTATATACGGGAAATACAGGTACTTTACACAGGTATTTTATTTATTTTTATTTATTATTAAATTTATATGCTGCCCATCTCCCCAGAGGGTAACTCTGGGCAGCTTACAATTTAAAATCAAGACAATAAAAACAATAAAAATATAAATACCTCCCGATTAAATCACAAATCACAAATCTATAAAAGCAATATACAAATCAAGAAGATGGGGGAAACAGATGAGGCCTGACCACAAGCCAGTTCCAGCAATATACTCATGGACAAGCCCATCCATGGATAAACCAAACCTGATTTGTTGGGTGTATTTTGGCACCTAAAATTCTCAGCTTATCTGCAAGTATATACGGTAATCAGAATATGTCCCTTTGTAACTTAAAGCCATTATTCTATATCTTGCATTCTACAATAGTAGATAATAGGCTATGAACTAGTATTTGAAGAATATTATTATAATCCCTGTCCCGGTTAAACCTCCACAGTTCCTTCCATCTCTCCTCATCTGATTTTATCTCCACTCCTCTGGTCCTTTTCTCTGAGCCTGTTCCAATTCCAAATGCTTCCTAAAGTGTGGTGGCCAGAATTGGACACCATACTCAAAATGGGATCTGACTTTAATCTATAGTGGTTCGTGAAGTTATTCGTTATATTGGGAACTGGTTAAAAAGGTTGAACGCTTCCCCATATTCTTTGAACAAAAGCCAAAGAAATGTAAAAGGAAGAAAGAGATTTGGGATAACCTTTGTTTCTTTTGCTGAAAATGGATAGCTCTTTAGAAATGGACATTTTAGGAAATATAGCTCTATTCGTTTGAGATTGAATCAAGTATATAGTGGGCACAGATGTCTAATGCAGACATCAATATAAAGACTTTCAGAGTTATGTAAGCTTGGTTAGATGCATATGGTGATCTGTCAGTGAGGTATATGGGGACTTACATGCCCATCGCTGTTCCTCTGACCCATGTGGAGGAGAACATTGACATAAGGTTCACAGGGTCACTGTGAAAATCTAAGCATCCTGGGCTGGCTTGGGTAGGATGTATCTCAAGATTTGGTGTGCTTCACACTCTCTGAAATAAAAGTGTGCACTTCAAATGTAGGTACAATTATGTATTTAAAGGTTACTGAATAGCTTCATGCTGAGTTGCTTCTAGGTTGGCCATGTCATGTAACCCATTATTAGTTGCCATTACTGTGCAAAGCAGGCTGAAGGAAAGTTTCTCAGGTAATTGCTAATGAGGGCACGTATAATTTGGTCCACATTGTTTGATGAATGATGTAGTGTATTTTTCTGCTCTGTCACTGGCAGTGGGAGCTGGTTGTAAAAGGAACCTTTTCAAATCCAACAATGGTTGAAGGGGAAAAAATCAGGAAAAGGAGACATATTCAGATCAAATTTAACTAATCTACAAAATACGTATTAAAAGATGTAGAGCCCTCTGGTGCTTAGACTCTACCCGAGAGACTAGACATCCCATATATATGGAATAAGCTAAATGAACAACCACTAAGCAGAATTAAGAAGAGATGCAACAGATGAGATTTATTATTGGGAATGGTCATTTTGGAAAGACTAGGGATACTGAAATGCTTTTTTTCCCTAAACAAGTAAAGTACAGGCCAGATTTACTTGACTATGTGCATTTTTCATGCAAACAGGTCAATTATTTAGCTCTGTGGCCCTCTCTCCAACTGATCCTATTGGCATTTGTGCCACTGTTTTAATTATATTCCTGCTCATCCTCCTGGAATATTTCCAGAAAATGAATCATATTAATTAATACTAGGCAAATACAATTTTGACTTAAAAAAAAGAAGAAGAAAGAACTAGCTTTCATTCAGTCTGATGAAAGAGAGCTCATTTTTGAAATTTCCTCCAAAGAAGAGGATTCTTATTGGAATTTGTATGGATGAAAGTGTGGCATCCTTGTACTTATTAAACAGTGGCCCAAGGACATGAGTAAATTGTATATTTGTTCATTGTTCAATCATCTCTTCGACAGTGTGGCTTCCAATAATCTCATGAAATCCCAAAAGAAAACTTCAGGAAGGCAATCTTCCCATTGGACCTTTACTTTCATGGTGCCTTTATCACTGTGAAGGGGGAGTCCTGCCTTTGGAAAAATTCAGAGACAGCATCCGCTTACTGAAGTTTAACTCTAATTGAAATGCCTCTGTTCAGAATTGGGATGGCAAGCTGGATTTTAACTTAGAGGGCCGGAACAGTAGAGAGCAAAATGTGTACGACTGAAGCAAATGACACAAAGGAGCAAGAACATGCACAACAGCTGGGAAGACATCACAATGCCTTTAAAAATATGTGTCTGTTGCCTAAAGTTCTTTTGATGATGGCTTCATCCCAACCTTCCTCATTGATCAGGAAGGTCTAAAGGGGAATCCCTTTGTAATAATAGGATAAACCTTCATACTAGCTATTCTGAGGCTGAATCCTATGATTGCGGAAAAAATCCTGAAGCCATAGAAATCATCATATCTTCCTGGTCAAGAAAACAGAGCTCAAATGAAAGGACCTGGTCCAGTCTTTTTTGAAATGAGTAAGGTGTGAAAAGGGTCTTGCTGGTGGGAGGCAAGAAAGATAATAGATGCATTAGATCCAAACTACTCCTTTCCTTTCAACGAGCTATCGATCTGTATCTGTCCTGAATCAGTTATCTCCAATTCAATAGAAGGTTATGCAAAAAGTGGATTTAGTGGCCTTCCAACTGTTAGAGAATAAAGGGTTTAGGTCAGCATGATAAATCTGAAACTCTAATATTATAGCTCTCCACAATGAGAACTAGGATTGGTGTGTAAAATGTTTTTTATTTTTTATTTTTTAATAATTTCCTGTCCAGTGTCATTTCTCATTGTATTTTTTAAAATGCATGGTGTTTGACAACATGCAGACATCAACACTCAGTTCAATTCTCCTTGCTAGAAAAATTTCTTGTTCCATTTTCTGGTCAACACAATTTAATGATGACTTTCTATCATGATCATTTCATCCAGGTTGTACAGCATAAATTGTAATGCACGTAGGCCTTAAATTATCACTTTTTTCAGCTGAAAGATTTTACCAAAATAAAATTTATTATTTTTGCTTCCTTTTGCTTATTCCCCCACATCTCTAAATTGGGTATGAAGATTATTAATGTCTTGAAAAGATTAGAAAGTGTACATAATAAGAGTAGGACTGGTCTAGAAATCTCAGTTTTAACAACGTCAGATGGAAATGTGAATTTCTTACCTCTGGTGTAATTAACAAGCAGTGCTTTAAAAAGACAGGTTGTTGGCTCACAGCATCATTTCAAAATATTCCAGTGCCTGCTGTTCAGAGTTAAATCTATTTATAACCTAATCTAATCCAATTTTAAAATAATTCAATTTAATCTAATCAATTAGGTGTTTGGAAAATGATGTACAGGGCTGAGCAAAAATGCCTATCTAGCCAGATCACGTAGCCAGTAAAAAAACCCCTACTTTAAAAAAAAAAAGGATGTGTTCAGACACCTGTAGAAAGAAGCAGCCAAAAAAAAGCAAAATAGTAAGAACAAACTTTTGAGGAAGATTCAAGACTGTTTCTAGCATGCTGGTATGCTGTGTTGCACACTAAAACTGCTGCTGTTATAAATTTAGCCTGCCCTTAAAAAGAAAAAAAATCACCATCACTTTTGGATAATGTACATTGCCTAGCTCCATTATCTTAGTCTTCAATTATATATACATTTATATCACCTTAATGTGGCTTGTGAAGGTAGTAGGCTTCCCTGCCCCCATTCCACAATCCAAATATATTCTTTCCATATCACCATGAGTGACATTTCTTTAGAAACTTCCCCCCTGAGGAATCAGTGAAGAAAGTGCATTTTCAGCCTATTGTAGCGTGCTTCAAAATGTTATTGAAATATTGCACTGCCAAGCTGAAATGATGGGTTAGGTACAGCACCATTTTCATTCTGCCAAACATGTTACAGAACAATGGAAGTATCATTTGGAAAGCTAGGTTCTTTTCTGATCCAAGTCTCCTATGGCTGAGACTGGGGCTGGAAGAGAGGAGACAAAATTTTAAATTGATCTGAAGGGAGGGGTCAGTGAATTATTTTGCAGTCTGTTCCTTTAATTGATGTGTATGTCCACCCTCCATCACATTCTGTGCTGCCTTAATTCCTCTTTTATCGTGAGTGATAATTTGATAAATTCTGGAAACACATCATGTGTAGTTTGAAGCATTTTTCAACTTCTTTCAGCCATTTATAGTAGTGTTTTCTACTGTTACTGATGGCATTGGTAAAACAATGCTATTTTTTTTCAATGTATTGATGAGCATCAACAGATATGTTATACAATGGTTCAATAATATAAATCAAATAATAATTACACAAAACCAGTGGTAACTCTACAGGGCAACTGCATCTTCTGTCTAAGAAGCACTAATAGTGGATCATTCAAGAAATCCAGTATCCTGCTTTGAATCTGAATGGAAGGGCAGAATCATCTCATTGAAAGCACTCAAATTACATTCACATGGAAAGTTAATTATATTAGAGCAACTCCAGATATGTATTACATTGTCTTATATATGCAAACACAGTTTGAGCCCCCTAGATTCTGAGCCTTCCATAATCTTGTTTTATTTTCTTTTTATAGAACTGGATGGAATGTTCATATGAAGTGGTGTTTTGAGTGGTTCAAGCCTGCCAAGATTTTAAAGGTTTTTCTGTAAACAAATCCTTTCCAGTTTAGGGACTATAGAGGGAAAAGGGAATGCCCACGAGGGACAGGAGGAAGAGCCTCCAGAGCAGGAAGATGAAGAACCTCATAGCAGGAAGAAAGAGTCACCTTTCAGGGTACAGCTGCATTATAGGACTGTTTGAGTGATCTTGAGGAGTTGCTGGCAGAGGAGGGACCAGCACTTCTGCACGTTGTTCCCATGGCCCAAACTCAGATTCCTCTGGTAATACAGGATGGAGGACTGAGGCTGATAGGGGAGAAGCAATGTAGAGGGCAGAGGGTATGGTCTGGAAGGAACAGTTGCTACCAAGGCAATGGTCAATAGCTGGGGCCTGAGAATGGGCCAAGAAAGTAACCTGAGAAAAAAATCTCAGAAAGCCGCTCCCTAGTTCACATGAAGATAAAGGCAGGGATGGGAAGCATTTTCAGACCTGCAAGATTCTGTTACTAGAGCTGTTACTAGAGCTAGTAATGGCCTATGTGACATTGCCTTCTTAGTCTGGTTTGACAGGGCTGACAGGGACAGGAGGCATTATATTTTACCCCCTTTCCAGTGTTTTTGTGTGGTAGGGATAACATTATGAAAATGGCATACCACATAGTTGTTGACCAGCTTAGAACCTGAAAAATTTCAAAATAGGTGAAGTGGCTTTTGTGGAAAAGGTGGAATGTCATCTAAATTTTTAATCATTAATGACACCTTGTGAGAATTCCACTTTGAGGTTAGTGGCCTTTGAAGAGTCTTTATTTAATATGAACATGTCCAGAATCCTCCCAAAACAGTAGATATAGTTTGGAATTTGGGGCTTACTAAAATCTAGACTGCAAAAACCTCAATCATCATTAGACGGCAACTAAGAGAACACATTGTTGCTGTCATCTAGTAATAATTCCACTATATATAATAGCCTAGATAGGGTACCTCTGTTAGAATCTGGCACACACACCACTGTATAATAGATACAATATTTAAGTACATTGATTATTACTATTACTATTATTGCATGGATTAATGTAGGGATGGAAAGAGATGGTGAATAAGTATATGTGACTTGGACATGAGCCACAATTGTACTGGTTCATCTATCCCTAATTTGCCCACGGTAGAAGGTTTCTCATGGAACAAAAAGCTGGATCATATCAATTGCTGAAACCATTGACATTTGGAGCCAATGAACATTTAGTCTGACAGTGAGCAACCTAGTGGCTGAAGCACTGCACGTGGTCCTGAGCGCTCTATTTTTGGTCCTCCAGGACAGCAGTGGCCACAGCAAATCACAGTGACATCAAAAGGATGACCTGTGCAATGACGTCATCACACAATTGATCTATTTATTTATTTATTTATTTAAAAGATTTATATGGCCCAATGGTGCCACTACGTCCTGGTGTCCTAAAGTCTGACGCAAGGACATAACTCAACACATGTCCCTTCCTTGCCCTCTTTGTGGGCAAATGCCATAAGGACCTTTTCTAAACACCTCCTGATCATGACAAGCAGCAGACAGCAGATACTCAACATTTTGAGTCAGGAAACAAAAAGGCTCAATTCTTTCAAATCAGTATTTAAAAAATAGAGAAAGAAAAACCTGAAAATTCCTCCCCACCCCACCCCACCCCACCCTAAATCCAATCTTACCCACATGCTTAACAAGGTTTTTTCCACTTTGTAGCTTTTATCCTTTTCCTAAATGTTAAGTGTATTTGTTACACCAAAAGGTTAACTGTCCCTGTTTTGCACGAGACAAAACCATAGTCCATTTTCTCCACTTTTTACATAAAAAAGTCTCCTGGATCTCAACTCTCTTAATTCTGTTAAGAGAAGTATTCACACAGTGATCAGAAGGAACATATGAACGTTGATACATCCACATTTAAATGCAGTGTTCATTTCAGAATATGTCTTTGTTATCTGGATTTTCGTTTAAAGAAGATCAAGAAAAATGCATTAAAAAAAAACCACACCAACACAACAGTATCCATTTTGAGTGCTGAACATTATTGCCGTTGCTAGAAAAATTCCCATCGTATTTGGCGCCTTAAAATTTTATGCCCTGTATACACATAACTCTCTGCTTATTTGATCAATTATTTTTATCCTGTTGTTTGGCATTTCTTTATGAAAAAGAATAAAAGATGTGAAGCTGAACTGTGATGTCAAGTTTTGTCTCTTTTTTTATCATATCCCAAAAAAAAGAAAAGAAAAGAAAAATGTAGTGGTGCATATTTTTTAGATCAAAGAATGCCAAGTTTTGTCTTGATGTTTGATTTGAAGAATCTGACCAAGAATAACTGTGTTTGAATTTCCAATTTGTGGAAGAACAACTACTGAAAAAATAGGAGGGGGAGGAAAAAACCTATATGCTTGTTGTAGTTTTCCTCTCCAACTGAATTACAAAATTGGACTGCTATTGTTTTTTAGCTGCCCTACCTCCTGTGCCTTTTAAAACTTGCCAGATTCCCAGATATTAAAAAGTTAGTTTTCTCCTTGTTATGTTTCATTAAAAGCTTGCCTATCTACAAGGAATGAACTTATTCAGGAGGGATTCAAGTATGATTTGGGGATGGATTCATTCTTGATAGCCTTTACTAGAGGTTGGACAATGACAGGGTGACCTTGTTTTTTTCTTGATTTCTCAGTCACGTTGGAGATATCAGTTGTAACATTCTCCTTTCTTGATTCTGTAAGGCTGGAGTAGGAGGCATCTGCATTTAATGGTTTTACTGCAAAGTTTGCCAAGAGAAATCATGTCTTCAGCAATCATGAAATCAGCATTTGGGCCCAGTAGTTTACCACCGGTATGAAAACTTTGGATAAAATCATTAAAACCTTTGGAGCAAAACATTGTCAATATCAAGATGACCCTAGATCTATTTCTCTTTTAGATCTGAGTCAAGACTGGTGTCTAGAAGCAGTGATAGGCTGGGTGAGGGCAAAAGAATGAGGCTGAACCCTGGTAAAATTAAGATTCATGGTGGATGGTACTCAGATTCAGGACTTTGCTTGTTCTGGATAGGTTTCCTCTCTCCACCTTCCAGAAAAAAATACATCGTCTGGGAGGGTTTATAGGTTCTGCCAGTATGGTATAGTGGTTAAGATGTTGGATTCAGACCAGGGAAGCTCAGAGTCAAGTCTATCCTGACTATACACCTTTAGGCTCATAAAACTCACGGGGTGCTTTTGGGCCAGATTTTCTCTTTCTCTCTGAGGCTGCTACTGTGCAAAAAATGGGAGGAAAGACAGTATAGAAATCTAACAAACAACCTCAGTTGCCAAGAACCCCCTTTGATGACTTTTTTAAGAGATACCACCTTGCAAGGTTGCCAGGAGAGAGGAAGCAACAGTAAGCTATTCATTGGTAACCTCAGCACTGGCTCACTGTGAGACAGGATGATCCATAATTTTGAAGTGCGATTCTATTCTGCACCCCGTCCACCATATTCCTTCTGCAATCCCAATCCCCATTGTTGCAATCAGTTTCATTGTGTGGTTTCAAACCCTTCTAAAAGTAAGCAAATGGTGCTCAGTATTTAAAGGATGCATGGTGACATTTTAGAAACTTAACTTGAACTCATTCAAAGAAAATGGGATCAAATTGAAAATGGTAATTAAGCCAATGAAACAAGGAAGTAAAGTAAAACATTGTGCACCTCTCAGGAAGTGCTCGCATCTAGATAGCCCAATTTGCATAGAACTGGCATCATCGTTAAGGAGAGTAACAATAAAAAGAAGGTTTGCTTTTTGCTACAGGATTTATAGTAAAGAGGTACTTGATTGCCTGCAGATTGATGATACCATTGATGCAAGTAGATATGGTTTTGTTTAGCAGTCAGCAAATGGTGTGTGATGGGATGAGATATCCTTCAGATGGATTGAACTGCAGTAGCATTATTGTATCTGTAATTGCCTTATGCATTGCTATTCGGTTTGAATGATCATGGAGTATTCTTTTCAGAGCATCATTTAATGCTCATTATGGTTTTCCTGCAAAGAATAACTGCCCTTCTTCGGAATATAGGTACATTTAAGGAAGATGAGGTAACGTCCTAAATGTGTAGCATTAAGCAGCATAAAAAGGGATTAAAATGCTAAAATTAAAGGAGGACCTTCTCCATGGAGAAATGCTGGCAGTTGCTTAAAGAGGCAGTCAATGTTCATGCAATGCCATCTATAGAATGTTTACACTAAGTTAATTTAGGGAGCTGAAACACAACAGGGGTGATCTTTTGCTGGGATCCAGTAAAATATTTTCGATTAAGAGCCTCTTAGATTTGCTTGTTGCTGCATAATTGGAGACACCCTTGATTTTTAATGTGAAAAGCATTTCAGGAATATAGATTGTTTCCAGAGTAAGCATTCGCCATAGCATGCTGAAAAAGCAGACATTTTAACTATAGCAAGAGAAAACAATAAAAGTTTTTTCTTTAAATTGAATACCTGCAAACAGTTGGTTTTAATGAAGAGTATGGGATAAATCTGGCTAATGCTGAGCCAAAATTTCTTGAAAAAATGCTTTCTGAGAATTTCCCCTTCTTTTTCTCATATTTTAGAAAATGAAAGCCACTGCAGAATTTTCAGTGAATATTCTCTATGCTTATTTTATTTGGATAGAGGCTACAATTAACTTCTGCACAGTACCCAGCATGATTTTAAGAACATCAAGGCACAAGAATAGCTCTGCTTAATCAGGACCTAGGCCCATCTAGTCCAGTATTCTGATGTCCATGTAGATAACATCTGGAAACACACAAACCTGGACAGTAGGATGGCAGACCCTTTCCATTCCTCTTCTCCAAGATGGAGTCAAGAGCCATCAATATTTTAAAATGTTGTAGGATGGAAAATGGGTAGCCATGCTGTCCATACCATTCCAGTTGTTTCTACTTTGCATCCTGGTTACAAATTTGGAGACCACCTATGAGACAGAACAGCTTCTACTTGCCCATTTCTGCTTCTGCCATGACTCACTTGTGCATTCTGATATAAGACCTTCTGGTGTTCTATCAGTTGGCATTTTCCAAGCTGTGGCCTAAAACTGTGTGAAGTATCTTGTGGCAATGTTGGTCCAGCTTATGATGAAGCTCTTGTTGAAGAAGAACCAGATGTGTTATATTAGTTCTGATGATATCATTCATTACAATACTTTCATGGAACCCTTGTACATGCTTAAATCCTTCATATTAAGTGGTTTTGTGGTTGTTTCTGAGATTTGTGGCATTTCCAAAAAATCAGGGAATGGTTTATGGTTGTGGGCTACTAATAAAAGTGAGAAGAATAATTCACAGAGGTTTTCTGTAGTACCTACTAGTATTTATTCTACAGAAGTGGCTATATACTATTGATGACACAGGCATGAACTTAGAAGAACTCAAAGAAGCAGTTACTGGCAATCCTAGTGAAATGATGTCCACTGGGACACTATTTGTGTCAGAAGCAACTGAATGACTGAACAACTACAAAATTGCCCTTCTAATCTGCCCAGGAACAGAAGTTTTCAAAGAGAATTATGCAATTACTTAGAAACAGGAAAACACAACAAAACAGGCATTTTTTATGATATACTGGCCTGAAACCAGATTACTACTTAAATTATTTCATAATATAGATGTTATTGGTATACCTAAATATAAGCAATTGCTGAGAGCTTCCCTTTGTTGTTGTTCTTCCCTGTGTCCCATAGTTTTATTACTAATCAATTAATTTCAGATCTTATGTCCTTCAAATTTGAACATTTCTCCTCAGAATATCTCTTTTCATTGCAATGTGTCTCCAAGAAATGTGTTATAATTAACTTGGAAAAAAAAAATGGTTGCTGTGGAACTCTTAAATACAGCATAGTTTTGTTAAACTCTTCTTCCAGGCACAAAACAGCTGTCTTAATTAGGTGTCTCATAATTAAGGAGATTATTAGACTGATTTAATCTAACACCATGTTTTCAAATTGAACTGGATTTGCACATAAAATCTATGTTTCCCGTTCATTTGTGTGTTTTATAGAACAGTTTGTTTGAGCTAAGGCAGATCAGGGCCTACAAGCAGTGTCACAGAACGTTCAACATTCCTACTGTTCCTACAGGACAGATTTTGTGAGAGAACAAAATAGTCAGTTAGATGAGAAAAGATTACAGGGCAGAGCAGCTATATATTATGAAGAGAGATGGGACAGGAGAAATTAAGAGGAAGGAACTTGCACCCTAACCTAAGCTTACAGCTGAGCAATGTAGTAAGAGATCTGAAGAAGAAAGAAGAGGTCTGAACTGGAGAGAAACATAGGAAGAATGAAGTTATGAGCCTGGGGCGGGCTTAAGGGCATACGATAGAAAGACTATAGCAAATATATTTTGGGTGGAATTAATATGGGCAGTTCTACTCTCCCCATCTTACATTCATTTTGGATGACTGAAAATAGCCATTGTGTATTTCTTATGTGCAGCCATCATTCTACCATCAAAAACCTTAAACTTAGATACAGTGGATTATTCCAGTTCTTCTTAATACTGTGTGCATTAATTTACTTTCCATCCTTTATGGAATGAACAACTTGTTGTTTCAATTATAAGTTGAACATTATTTATCCAAAGTCTAAAAGCCAAGGAGGAGTTTGATGTATCTCCCCTGATGTTGCTCAGTGTCGCCTTCTCACATTCCTCACCATTTAACCATGCTGTTGGGGAAGGCTGAGTCTTATGGACTTGGTAGCATCCCACACTAGCATATGTTATGTTTTATGCGGGCATGGAAAAGCTGTATATAAATTGTATAAATTCAATAAATGTTCTAATTTTGTCATTACCATACCACAGGAGGATAGGTTTTTTGTTTGTTGACCACAAATCTACCCTCACTCCATAAAATAACCCTTGAACTCTTATTATATTAAATGAGATATTTGGAGATGCCTTCTATTAAAAACAGCATTGCAAACAGAAAATTGAGTGTTCCATGTCACCACTAATGTGAGGACATTATAATTATAAACATATTCCCAAAATGTGGAGACCTAGCCATGAAATGACAAACATTTGTTGGAGTAAATGCTATGATAATGAATAATATTCCTCTAGTCATTATGGGGAGGCTTTTCTGTCCTCCCCCTCAGGTACTCACTGCTTTATTGCATTCTTTTTAAACAAATGTGTTGTCAACAGGCAAATATGATTCCACTTCTTAAAATGACACTGCTTGCTTAAGGGCAGTCAGAAAAAAATCACTTGTGAATGGATGCAGGAAGTTTAAACAAGGTGGTTGACTCCTTGGTATATTCAACTTCATTGACTACAACATCAAGTGAAGTTATTACAACTGATTAAATACTTCTGACAGTTCTTCTGCTTTAGTCTGTCAATATATAGTTGACCCCCACAAGAGGTAGAAGCATGGGGCAGGTAACTCCATGCCCTTCAAGACCCACCTCATGTCTTTCATCCTTGCATACTAGGCTCCTCTCATTAGAGTAGAACTTAAATCTTAAAAGCTAAAATATTTAGAGGGATTATAAGCACATTCAGTTTAGAGTCTGAAATTCTGGTAGAGTATGATATGAGCAACAGTCTTTAAAGATGCTTACATGCTCAATGATGTTGAGGATAGAGGTCTAATGTCCACCATAATTCCTCTGTCTTGTCCTTACAGGTTAAAACTTGCCTCAAACAAGTTAAAACTGACTTGTCAAAGCACATGAGACCGTAGAGTGAGAATTAACTTATTATTTTCTCCTCCTTATCTTTCTTCATATACTGAGGAGACTTGGAGATATTCATCCATTCATAGAGAGTAATTTGCATGATGCAGAAGCTGGAAAATCAGGTTCTTGATTATGTGGACAGCTTCTAGGGACAGAGCAGTTTTCCCAGGTTAGATGTTCTCCAGTGCAAATCATCTATTATATATTTACTCTAGCAACTAGGGATACATGAGCAACTTTTACAGTGATTTATTCTTTTACACTGATTTATTCTGACAAGGAGAAGCAGGGTGCCATTTCCCACCATGGATTCACTTATATTGAAGCTACAGTGAAAAGGAGCATCGCTTTCATGATTTGTACAGTAAACTAATACAACTCCCTTATGATGTCTGATATCCTTCACCCTAGTAAGGTTAGCTCACATATCTAGATGCCAGTTATCATGTAGCTAGATGATTGGCCTAGCTACACTAACATTCATCCTAAGTGCCCTATGGACAGAAACGAAGCATACGTATTAAAATAATGAAGATAGCAATTATGAAAAATAACTATTATTGTTAATTATTAACAATTATTCCTTGTGCAATTGGCAATGAGAAGCCAAGTCATACAGCCACAGAGACACGTACCAAAAAAGATTTGAGTGAAGCTCAATTCACAGTGGTTACACTATGTGGATATATCCATATAGTTTTCTTGGCAGCAATATGGAAGTGGTTTGCCATTTCCTTATTTGGGGACTTTTAAAAAAAATCCCTAAACTCTTCTGGGTGGGATTTCTGGTAATGTCCCATCCCAGTACTAATGAGTTCTGACTCTGCTTAGAATTGCCAAGATCAGACAAAGTTCTGATGTTCAAACATATAATATATCTATAAACATTCATATGATTTGTATCAGGACAATTTCTAAAGCCTTACACACGAATCACATCTGTATAATAACAATTGTATGTTACCAGTTGGCTGACTGGCTGCATTTCCCCACCATCTATATAAACTCCCAAATATATCCATTGTGTATTCTTCTCTATGTCCAACTTTGACTTCATTCTAGTGCTTTCATGGAACAGGTACTCTTTCTAAGAATTCAGCTCAAGCGAAAGAAGCTTAGACATGCAGATAGCTTTTCCAAATGACACTGATGTGGATTTATGGCTAATGTCCATATGCCTATATATCACTGGGAAACACATCCCTCAATAGCTCTTACTATCATAATTCACAGTTGACTGTGCAAACAGCCTATAAAGTGTGGGTTCGATTCAGCTCCACTAAAAATAACTTGCAGCCTGCTGGTAAATCCCAATACAAATCCTTCTTTTCCTCTAGTTATTTAGTTGTCAGGTTCATATAACGTTGCATAAGGTTGTAAGGGAATAGCCTGTTGGGTATGTATGCATGGAAGTATATATATGAGTGCAGCTTTCCCAAGGTAAATTGTTACCCCTGTGAGCTGGCAACAAATAACCAGATATGTCCTAGTTAACTGAGGAGTAATAATCTTTGCAGGAGACCCAATGTCCATAATGATTATTGGAAACCCACCTCTTCCTGGTGGCATTTAATGCTTTGCTTTTGTTTGGTCTCTTTGGGGGAAGAAAGTTCAGTGGCCTAAATGGGGGCTCTTGGAGCCACCATGAGGAGAAGTGGAAGAAGACTTGGCTACTCCAACCCCCTTCCTTGCCTTTGTTTTATTGCCTCCTCCTGCAGATGTGAGGGATGGAAAGTAGAAGAACCAGAAAGATGGAGTGAAGGTTAGTGCAGAACCATCTTGGCAGGACTCTCTCAGATACTCAGTGCTGGCAGCAGGAAGAGAGGATTAATCCTTGTAACCTGCCCTATTGCGCTTGCAACCTCAGGCTGTTTGGTTGTGTGCAAGCTAATCCTCTCTAACCTCAGTACTGACTAGGTTAATGGATTTGTATGACCTACAAGCCCCCTTTTAACCAGGTTCAGCTTGTTGTACCAACAAGAAATACCCATTTCTCTCCAGAACAGATCATTGTACAATATGGAAATCACCAAGGGACAAACAGGCTTGCATGAATCCAGGTAATGCCTGAAATGTTCCTGCTTTTTTTTTTTTGATAGTGAGGTTGGCATAATGTCAACATCCACTGAATTGTTTATATAGTATTGTGAAGGAACATTTAACTGTGGGGAGAGGGCAGAGGGTTAAAAAGCCATGTCTGCTTCATAATCCAATTGTGCCAACCAGGTTTTTTATCCATTACCTGATCAATGTGCATGGTCTGTCAGTAATGCTGCCCTGGAGATATAAGTGGGTAATGAGAATAATTATAAGACATGCATGTTGATCTACTGTTGTACTTTATACTTGGGAATTATGCTTATTGTCTGAGCAACTTAAAGTACTGTCTTGGAAATTATACATTTTAAACGTCTA
Source organism: Liasis olivaceus (assembly GCA_030867105.1). Taxonomy (NCBI): domain Eukaryota; kingdom Metazoa; phylum Chordata; class Lepidosauria; order Squamata; family Pythonidae; genus Liasis; species Liasis olivaceus. Next base: position 18,420,999 of record CM061361.1, read on the forward strand.
TGACACATTTACATCCACTGTCATCCACTAGCAATTATCCATATTGACAGAGGGCTGTGGATCTTGCATGAAGCCATCGTGTGTTTTTTCCATGTCTTGGTGGATATATGAAATGCAAAATAGCTGGTTCTTAGGTATAGTGAGCAATCCACTCACATTATATCTACTAGCCACCCACACCTATCGTCTGTGTTCCTTCCCATCAAGTTTTTGGGTCATACCTGACATCTCAACATGTATATGTTTTGGCATTTATGAGATGAAATCTGGATCAGCCTATTTTATTTATAGCATAATTTGTGGCAACATGCCAGACTAAAACAATTCCTGTTAAGCTGCATCGACAAGATAGCGAATTGAGTTAAGCATAGAATTAGACCTGGCTTGTCAGCTTTTGATAAATACATAATATCTAATGCTGGCAACCTTGCACAGGTTGAACAGTGGCTTAAAATGCCTTCAGTGTCAGCACTGACTATCCTAGGATGATGGATACGAGATGGTGAAGAACATCTCCTTTGTAAAATTTTAAAATTCCATTCAATCTGAAAGCAATCAGGCAAAAAAATGTTCTTTTACATCTTATTTTTTTCTCTACCCTGTTATACTTCCATGATGATATAGGCTTATGAACTTGAGACCTTCCTTATATATGCCAGAAATGGAGGAAAAAGCCTTCCCTCTTCTCCTGTACTTATGTTCCCATCTGTCTTCATGCCTTCTGACTATCATTCTCTGAATACATTAACACATTTCAATGCTAGGCCTGAGCATTACTGCTAACCTGCTCATTTAATAAATGAAACTACATTCTACCTCTCAAAAGTGTCACACACCCCCATCCCCCCCGTAATTTACCTGAGCCATTATCCATCACAAATCAAAGGCAACTCTTGAAATGAGAGCCATTAGGGTATCTTACCAACTTTCTTGGATATATTCTTCAGTCACTTTGCTTCTCAGAAAATTAAGTTTCCAACAGCTTTGTCATGGACTTATCATTAAATGTGATCATCTGTTGGTGAGGGTGGGGGAATAACCGTCTTACTGTTAACACCTCCACAGCAATCAAGTTTGTTTTCTCCTACCATTTTCTCATCAGCTTCTTCTGTTCTACATTATACACTCCGTATATAATATATACACACATTATACACTCTGTATATAATACATTATACCATGTATAATGTGGAACAGAAGAAGCTGATAGAAGCAAATTGGGAGTAATGTTAAAAGACTTTTACTAGGGTAAATGTCCATCCTGGGTTCTTATCTTGATGTGGGGAAAAACTGCAGTTAATGTGCTTGGGAGATATGCCATGGGCCCATAACAGAACAGCAACTGAACGAAGTTTTAGCATTAACAATCGATGACTACCCACCCTCAAAAAGTTGCTAGTAGGAAGAATCACTTCAATCAACCATTTAGGAAGATTTACATAAGGTTGAATCCATTGTTTCTCTTCACGTCCTAAGTTAATTAGGCTCTGGAACTCCAAATTCCCATATTCTACATAGATTCATTGTCACTGACTCTTCTCATTCAGGTCCTAATAATAACGCCTTTCAGTTTTGTCAGTAGGGTTTTGGGTGGGACATATCCATGCATATCTCTCCATCCAAAAACCCACTGTATGCCTGCTATAAGCAGGACTCATTGTATTTTCAACTTGCTCCCATCAAAACCAGACACCCTAGGTTTCAGCCTGGGAAGGAAACTGATAAATGGCCTCTTTAGGGCCCTGAAGGAAACACAACATTTCACTTTGGTTAACATGCCAAGTCTATCCTGAACATGGCCTTTACCACATGCTTTCTGTGATCTGAATCCTTATCATCCTGGTACTGCTCTGGGTATCCAAGATTCTCTCTTGGAGGACAAGATAGCTCTTCCTCTTCTTCTTTTTCTGACCCTTGTAACAGCTTAAGAGCATTTGGGGAGGTTTCTGTTTCATTTCTTGTGCAGCTGTGTTTACATTTGGTCAGGCTGATGGCATCGCTAACTCCAAACAATAGGCAGTTGGTTGCATGGCTCTTGACATCCATCACTCTGTGTTTCAAATCTTAAAATTATGGAATGGCATGCCTCTTATTATGTTCAGCAGAACAAAAAACAATGTTTTTACAGCTTCAGAGACTCTACTCGATTTAAAACGTCTAGCTAAAATCCTATTTTGGATTCCATTTTTGCTGCATGTTGAAATATGCGCCCATTAATATAAATGATCATTATCCTCTTCAGGAAGAGTTTTGGGTGTAATGAAATAGGTGTAAAATGTAGATTCATTTTATTCACACACATATACGCACATGTACCACAGAGCTGACAATCAGTGAAAGAATTAGGGTTTTTTTTTTTGCTAAAATGCATAATAGTGGCAGCTGCATTGAATTAACCAATGTGTAAGCGTCATGGAGTTAAAACAAAATCCATTTGTCATCTAAATCTAATAATGGTTTGTATTATTCTTTGGCAGACATAGAGCAAACTGTAAGAATATGCATTGGTATGAATTCAGTGCAGTTGAGTAAATGTTTCCAGGCTGGCATTAAATAATAAGATGCTTATGTGTTGTAGGGCTAGAGAAATCTAATTATTTCTGATACATGTGTCTCATGCATGCATTTATTCATAATTGCATTCTGGCCATTTGTACAATTATTCATTAAAGAATAATGAATTTAATTTTTTTTAAAAAATACAAGCATTAAATCAAATGAGGATAAATACACCACAAATGAAATGATTAAATTACACAGACTCACACACTTACGTAGACCTCTCCATGTACTTTTAAAACAAATACTTTAAATCATATTTAAGTATGTATTTTTCTCAAAATGCAAATAGACGTATATGTAGTAAAGTACGTTTCAATGGGTATTCTGGCACATTTAAATTGCTGGGCATGATGTGAAAACCCTGAAGGGACGTTCAATTGCAGTCTGTATATTAGAATAAGGTACACGATTCTCATAGCTTCTTTAATCTATATCTTCAATGTTCTGCAATGACTCCATAGTCACAGCTTGAACAGAGCATAAACAGTATGCTTTTCTGCAAAATGATAAGCTTGGTTAATGCTAACCTTGGGTCATTTGTTTTCAGTGGTTTAATATAATATGTAAACCCAGCTTATCTGGTCACTTTATGGTTCATTATACTGTGTAAACTCCCCCAAGGAGTTAATTTGATAGCTACAGGAAGTATATTGTGTGAATGCTGCCATGGAACTGAGTTCAAATTCTTGCCCATCCATTAAGGATGCAACAGTCATAGTCTTCCTGCTTAATCTGAATCACAGGGCTGGTGGGATGTTAAAATGTTGGGTTTTCAAAGACAGATAAAATACAAATCTATAAAGCTAGGATTGAACATAGAGGCTTTCAGACTGAGTTGCAAATGTTGGTAAAACAAACCAAATGAAATTCTCACCCAACCCAAGGAGGGAATAACTTTACAATTCTTTATCTGGATTTCAACTAGCCCACTATTCACTATTTATGGTTTAAGTAAGTTCTCCCACCCCCCACTGTGGCCCATAATTGTTAACCTTCATTGATACTAATAGCTGGAGGATGTGCAGACCAAACCTACAATCAGCTCTTGTCAATTTAAATGAATACCCTCATTGGTAGCTTGTGAAATGTGATTAAAATTGGTCCAAAGCCTTGCAACCTATTATTTAACAAGAACTGCAAATAGGAAAGATATGAATTCTTTCGGATAACTTGCACTGGCTTCAGTTCAAAGTCTTGGTTGTGTCCTTTAAAATCCTTTAAAACAGTTTAGGACCAGGATATTTGAAGGACTGCCTCTTGCATGTCACAACAACTCCCAGGATCTGTCTGGCTGAGACTAGGGAGTTGAATCACTTTGGCTGCATCTAAGGTTTTGGCGCTCTTCCGTCTTCACTTTCTTCCAGGAGAAGCTGAATGTTTTGTTTTTTTCCAGGAGGGTCTTCAATGACTCCTTAATTCTACAGCTTTTTTTTTTTTAATCAAAATGCAGATAGAATGGTTCTCTTTTGTTCTCTTGGCTTTTATTTCTGTAATTGGATCAATGCTATATACTGTAGGCTGCTTCAAAACAATAGTGGTTAAGGGATCAGAATAGGACTGGGAAGGCTCTTGTTATGAGTCTATCTTCAAGAATAGAGACCTGGGAGTAGCCTTGGGCCAGTCACTTTATCCAACTACTTCCCAGGATTGTCATGGGTATAAAATAATGGGAATATCTGTGTTAACTGCTTGAACTCTTGGACCAAAGGCAGGTTATACTCTTAATTAATACATAGGTAGGGTAGAAGTATTTAAATAAGTAAATAACATTCATGTAGATGCACTTAATTACATGCATGTAAGAAAGACACGTCCATTTCCCATCCAAGGCTTTAACTGTGGATTTCTTGGTGCTCTCAACCAAGCTCAGAGAGCACCAAGAATTACCCAGTTCAACCCTGAGCTGCAGATATTCTCTTCTATTAGAAGGCTTTAATTTCCTGAAAAGGAAGGAAGCTGAACCTCATAGAACAGCAGTGCTAGCATTTATATTATAATGTTTAGCAAACTATTCCTAAAAAGCAAAACAAAAGAAGGGACAAGGGCTATTGTTTTATCAGGAATGTGGACAGGGCAAACCAGTTCTTAATCAGGATAACCAGAGTGTGTGAACAATCTATTAGACAGATGGGGAGTTAGGGCAGGATTTCCAGATGTTTTGGAACTTGAACTGCCATCAATCCAGCTGGCATGGCCAAAGGCCATGGAGGATGAAAAATGTAATTCCACAAGATCAGGAGATGAGAGATTCTCTGTCTCATGTGTATTCAAACATGCAGCAGCCATCCCAATTTCTTCCTCTTCCTCTCCAACACATATAAAACAATCCACCGTATTTATATATGTTGCTAATTTGACCATACTGTTTTGCCATCTCTGTCACTGCTAGCCACTGATGTGAAATAAGAGAACTCATCACATACATTGCAGCAGATATTGAGTCAATGTAAATTTTTCTTTTTCTCCTCCTCCTCCTCCTCCTCTTCTAGTTCCTCTTAGGCACCAGAAAGTACATGCAACAGGAATACAATGACCTTGATTACACATCATCTCCCCAAGTTCAGTGTAACTGAGAGGGTACCCACAAAATTACACTAAAGGAGTAGCCTTCTGAGACCGTCAGCAATTACACAGGTTAACTCTTGTGGATGTCGTACTCTTTCTTGAAATGTCTTGATGATCAGTCTTTTATTTTAAGAGTTTGAGCACTGGAAGCCCTGTCAAAGGTTTGGGCCTTTTGTCATTTACTTCAGGCTGAGATGCTTGAGAGATTTATTAAGGGACATGTTTAATGACGCATGCCTGCCTTCTTACAAGGGAGTCAGTCAAATGTCAAAAACAAATGCAAGAGCCAAGCTGTAAAAACCAACGGGCTGTTATCTCTCCCCCTTTCTCCTATCACATAATGGAACTGCTCACTTCACACTCCAGTAAAAATTGGTTAAGCCCTTCCTAGCTTAAATCAAAGTGTCTTTCATTTGTATCTATTTGGAGAATAAGGTACCGCTAATTAGACGCTAACAACACGATCAGGACAAATTAGCACAGTTTTAATGAAGGCAGTTGGTGATTTAGACATCTTGCATTTTGTTGTAGTATTGTCTGCCTGTATGTCTATGTTTCCATGAGTGTATTGTGACAGCCAGCTAGAGGAGAGCTGGACATGATTCATTCCATCAGTCAAACTCTATATCTATTTCTTGATTTATCATAGCTTCTTTCCTTCCTTCCTTCCTTCCTTCCTTCCTTCCTTCCTTCCTTCCTTCCTTCCTTCCTTCCTTCCTTCCTTCCTTCCTCCCTCCCTCCCTTCCTTCCTCCCTTCCTTCCTTCCTTCCTTCCTTTTCTTTCTCTCCCCAATACATGCAAGTCATTTTAGATAAAAGTCAACATAAAAAAGGGTTTTAATTACAGTAAAGCAATTGTAATAAAGCAATCAACTAACAGCAACACATTAAAGGTGGCAGTGAGGAGCTATCTCTTCTTCCCAAAGATCAGTCAGGAAGGGGGGGGGGAAGCTTTGCAAAAGGGTGCCACAGCCAGAAGTTCTTGCTTCTAGCAGTTCTCAGCTTAACTTTTCCAGCAATTGAAACAAAGATCAGAATCTCATTTGTAGACCTAATCACATGCATGCTTTTCCCCACTACGTATTGTTTCACTCCTGAGTGATATTGGTTTCCATCTGGATCCAATTCAGCTGTTGGACTGAAATAAATTTCCCTTCTTTACCTAATGGAACACAGAGCTGTCCTAGATCAGTTCTTGCTGTGCTTTGAAGCTAAGAAACAGTGAAAGAAGTAGAAAGTATCTCAGATACAAGTGATGAAAAAGTTGTGTTCTTGGCCTTGCTAACTGGGATAATGGCGGTTGAAGCTTCAGACAGCACCAGGTTGCAAAGCCTGCTATAATCTAATCACGTGGCAACATTAATTCATACAAAAGGAATCATCAACTGTAAGGAATCTGTAAAGAATGGCAAAATTGACCTTGGAGAAAGAACACAAAGGCCACTAGCAAAATGTAAATTAAGTCTGGGAAGACAAGATAGCATGAAAAAGAAACTTTAGACTCATCCTGCCTTGATTCTTTTTGTTATAAGGGAGGGAAGGGGAAACACAGCAAATCTTTTCAAGATTCTGTTATTATAGCCTATATCAATAAAGTAGAGTTTCAGTATCTCTTATGGTCTCTGATCCCCAACCTGGTCAATCTTGAAGGTTTGACATCAGTCTTGAAAGCCTGACAGTGTTTCTCCTTCCCTCCCTCTTATACTAAAGAGAGCTGAGGTGGGGCAACTTCAGTCTCCTTTCTCATGCTTTCTTGTCTTCCTAGGTTTTGCTAATGTCTTTTGCATTCCTTCTCCAAGGTCAACTGTGCAGTTCTCTACAAAATCTTTCTAGGGGGAAATACTAAGGGAGAGAGAAAGACTCTAATGGAAGCTGAGCTTCCTCAATGATCAGAGCATGCTGACTTATGGAATTCTTAACCCCGATAACACTTCGTCTTCCTGGCCTTTGACACTGTACCGGCTCTGTCTTCTTTCACTCCCCCCCATTAAGAATGGCAGAAACAAAGCAAGCAAAACAGACATTTACTACTCAAATAAAACAGGCTTCTAGTTGATTAATATTTTGATTGCTGAAGGTTCTGACATAGAGATATCTTGATAGATACCTCGCTAGAATCTTTGGATGAACCCTGCGTGTGACAGCATTCTATAGCAGATGGATGTTTGACATGGCGTCTGTGAACACCAATATGCCTGTGATCTCCTCCCCTAGTTCCCACCATATACCCTGTCCCACTATATTGTTTTATCTTTTTTAATCATCTTTAAACATTAAAAAAAATCATGGCATATTGCAAAGATCAGAATATCTCTGCATCCAACAATGTCCAGTGCTTTTGTAAATATGTCCACTGCCCAGGGAGGAAATAAGTTAAGCTGGGGTTGGATTAAAACAGAGAAAGTCAAACTAGGAAAATGGTGGATGACAACTTTGTGTATTGCTGTCTAAGCAAATTAATGGTAGCCATTTGGAAAATGGGTTAGCCCACCATGGCAGCTGGTTTTTTGAGTGTCTACAAGTGGCTCTGAAAATGCTAGATGTGCCCATAGGCCCCAGGGTTTGGGGGACTTCAGCACTTCTGACATCTGTCAGGGGAAGCTCTTTATTACTCAAGAATCTCCAATTTTGTGGAGTCCTTGGGGTTCTCTGAGCTTGGTTGTTTTCTTGCAGATGTTTCATTCATGTTAGCACTGAAGATGTTACCTTAGCCAGTAATGAAACATCTGCAAGAAAACAACCAAGCTCAGAGAGCACCAAGGACTCCACAGTTCAACCCTGAGCCACAGAGATTCTCTTCTATTGGAACCTCCATTTTAGCGTCATGCTCTTTCCAACTCCTGTTTGAATGCTAGTTTGGGATGGCTACCCCTTCGGCAGGGGTAGGAGTTCATGAATCAGTGAGTCATGGGGGTCTTTGAATTATGAGTCCCACCAAGTTGAAAATCACAGAAATTCCCTTTGAGTACCTTCCTTGAAACTCGAAAAATTAGAATATTGTGCAAGTGTTCATTTATGTCAGTATGGCAACTCAAAAGGTGAAACCAATATATGAGATAGACGCATTACATGCAAAGCGAGATATGTCAAGCCTTACTTTGGTATAATTGTGATGATTATGGCGTACAGCTTATGAAAACCCCAAATTTACAATCTCAGAAAATTAGAATAGTGTGAAAAGGTTCAATATTCTAGGCTCAAAGTGTCCCACTCTAAGCAGCTAATGAATCCATAACACCTGCAAAGGGTTCCTGAGCCTTTCAATGGTCTCTCAGGCTGGTTCAGGAGGAATCACAAGCATGGGAAAGACTGCTGTCCTGACAGTTGTGCAGAAAACCATCATTGACACCCTCCATAAGGAGGGAAAGCCCCAAAAGGTAATTGCAAAAGAAGTTGGATGTTCCCAAAGTGCTGTATCAAAGCACATCAATAGAAGGTTATGTGGAAGGGAAAAGTGTGGTAGAAAAAGGTGCACAAGCAGCAGGGAGGACCGCAGCCTGGAGAGGATTGTCAGGAAAAGGCCATTCAAAAGTGTTGGGGACTTTCACAAGGAGTGGACTGAGGCTGGAGTTAGTGCATCAAGAGCCACCACACACAGACGGATCCCGGACATGGGGTTCAAATGTCGTATTCCTCTTGTCAAGCCGCTCCTGAACAACAAACAACGTCAGAAGCGTCTTACCTGGGCTACAGAAAAAAAGAACTGGTCTGTTGCCCAGTGGTCCAAAGTCCTCTTTTCTGATGAGAGCAACTTTTGCATCTCATTTGGGAACCAAGGACCCAGAGTCTGGAGGAAGAATGGAGAGGCACACAATGCACGATGCTTGAAGTCCAGTGTGAAGTTTCCACAGTCTGTGTTGATTTGGGGAGCCATGTCATCTGCTGGTGTTGGTCCACTGTGCTTCATTAAGTCCAGGGTCAATGCAGCCGTCTACCAGGAGATTTTGGAGCACTTCATGCTTCCTTCCACAGACGAGCTTTATGGGGATGCTGACTTCATTTTCCAGCAGGACTTGGCACCTGCCCACACTGCCAAAAGTACCAAAGCCTGGTTCAGTGACCATGGGATTACTGTGCTTGATTGGCCAGCAAACTCGCCTGACCTGAACCTCATAGAGAATCTATGGGGCATTGCCAAGAGAAAGATGAGGGACATGAGACCGAACAATGCAGTGGAGCTGAAGGCCGCTATTGAAGCATCCTGGTCTTCCATAACACCTCAGCAGTGCCACAGGCTGATAACATCCATGCCACGCCGCATTGTGGCAGTCATTGTTGCAAAAGGGGCCCAAACCAAGTACTGAGTACATATGCATGCTTATACTTTGCAGAGGTCCGATATTGTTCTATTTCCAATCCTTGTGTTATTGATGTCATGTAATATTCTAATTTTCTGAGATTGTGAATTTGGGGTTTTCATAAGCTGTACGCCATAATCATCGCAATTATACCAAAGTAAGGCTTGACATATCTCACTTTGCATGTAATGCATCTATCTCATATATTGGTTTCACCTTTTGAGTTGCCATACTGACAAAAATGAACATTTGCACAATATTCTAATTTTTCGAGTTTCACCTGTAAATTGCATGCAAATTGTATGGATTTGGAACAGTCTTAGGAGTGTAACAAATAGGTCTAATAACAAAGCTGTATTTGACAAAGATTGGTCTCTTTGTCTCTAGCTGATTGCTAATAGAAATCTGTCATGTTCAGAATTCACATCAGAAAGCTATTATTTCAGCAGTTCTGCATGACGTATGCACTAAATATTTCTGGTCCTTAAAGAAAGCAATGTAAAAGAAGGGTGGGAATAAGTAAGGGAGAAAGAGATTTATTCTTTGAGATGCTCATAAGTTTTTGACCTATCAAAAGGGGTGGAGGCATAGCTTTGATCCGATTTCAGATTGTGTTGGCTGTCAGTCTCTTTCACAGAGGTTTGTTGATTTCCTTGCTACTGACAGTATATTCCCTGTCAACACAGACACTTAAGACTATAGGGGGAAAAAAAGAGAATTCCAGATACTTTACAGCTTACACAACTAGACAGTATAAAAATACAAACAAGCAAGTAACAAGACAAAAATGCTTCTTTGCTGCCAAGGTCTCAGGCAAGGAGACTGGCTCTGTGGCACAAACAGAATTTCTTTCACACTGAATAAATGTCTTTGTGTAGATGAGAGGTACTTCTCTTACTGGGTGATACAGGTTGTAGATGTAGGTTAGAATTGGAATTTAAAATAGAAAAGTGCTGAAGAAGCAAACCACTTTGTTATTGTTGCCAAGTCACTCAAGGAGCACATAGAGAATATGGTGATTTGTGGCCATGGACAAAGATTGGGGATACCTTGGGATACTTCCCTAACTTATAGATAGTCCTGGAGAAATAAACAGTGAATCAACAGGTAAGTCAGTGGCATTCCCTGGCAGAGTGGGTGTTAAATCACCAAAGGTGCATTGTGTTGTTGCAACCAAAGTTCTACCCCTTTTCTCCATATATAGTGATGTCTCACACAGACATATAAAAGGGGTGGAGTTTGTGGCATGATGGTCATGCAAAGTCCATGTTGGACTTTGGTGGCATGATGGTCTCAGCCAAGTCCAGGTTGGGACCAAAAGAGAACATGAGTCTCAATGAGACAGTTGTGTTATGAAGACCAGATGATCCCATTTCCTCATGTCATTGGTCCCAAGGGGCACCTGCAGACATGTATTTCTTATTCTGTGTTTCTTATCCTGTCCTGCACACTTAAAAGGATCTCTCCTTTACTCTGGAAAGGATTTGCATGCCAGGTATAGATGCGAGATACTATTTTTACAAACCAAACTCTGCATTCCCCAGGATGCTATCTGCTGCCGCAACGCTTATTTGTTAGCCGTACATTTAAACACTCTCTAATGAAAAGTTAGCTGGCGTGCTACTGCTGCACTAGAAATCATATTCTTCCTGAATAGGAAGGTGCTTCAAAGAGCTGTTTGGAGCAAGCTATTGAGCTGAACAAATGGAAGAATTGCTCTGATTATTAGTGGAAATAGGGCATTTCTTTACAGGACTTGAAGAGCATCGCATCGTATGAAATAAAATATTATAATTCTTGGTCAAATAAAGGTGCTGGAATGAGATCACTCCTAATCAACTTCTGCAAGTTCTATTTGAGGAAATTGTCTGCCAGGCAGCAGGCAGAAATAATAATGGCTTTGTGGCACTGATGAAGAAGAGGCGCATTCCAGAATGTTGATTCATGAATGCGTATAATTAGATGAATCGGGAGCTGACTCGATCTGGCTTAATCAGAATTGGATGAAGATACTTTAGTTCAGCCTTCCCCAGCTTGTTGCTGTCTATCCTAGAAGTTGCTGTCTATCCTAGATGACCATTCCCATCAGTTTACTGTCCACTATGCTCTATAGATATGCCGGCTAGGAAGATTGGGGAATGGCTAGACCCATCTCCCTCTCCCTCTCCCTCTCCCTCTCCCTCTCCCTCTCCCTCTCCCTCTCCCTCTCCCTCTCCCTCTCTCCCTCTCTTTTTTCCCATTTTTGGCCAATGGTTTTGCTGGCTGGGGAAGATGGCAGAATTGTAATCCAATATATCCAAGGTTGGGGAAAGGTTATTTCAATTATTTTAGCCTTGGTGAGAATTCTTCACCTTATCTTTGAGACATGCCTCAAAAGCCCCCATGGCTTAATATTCTGGAAGCCTCAGTTATGAGGTTATAAGCTTTAAAAAAAAAAAAAAAATCTGTTTGTGTCAATATCACTAAACACTCAGTGTCATCTCATATGCCATTGGAGCTATAGTAATAAGGAAGAAATATGTGGATAGATAGATAGATAGGAAAAAGGGCAGCAACGAAGTAATTACTTGAAAAAAAACAGGAAAGTATGTTTATAAGGTGCAAGAGGAAAAAAGGGTAAAGCATTCTTCCTCTTCTGAAAATAAATAAATAACTTTTCTTGTTGGTCTGTTTTCAGTATAGAAATGATCTCCTTGCATAGTTTTTCAATAAAGAAACACTATGGTTGTTTTTAATGACATACCTTATCCTTTCTTCCTAGTGAGCTCATATCTCCTCCACTCCAGTAAAGCTCTGAAATTACCAATCTTCCACCCAAACTCTTATTGTCACAGCCATCCTGCAAGGTGGATTAACTGAAGCTTTGCAGGTTGGCCCAGAATCACTCAGTAAGCCTCAACATTCAATGACAATTATACCTGGATCCTCTCAATCCAAATAGGATGCCACAATCATTAGAGTTGCTGTTTGATCTAGCTGGGCATTTTGAATCAATGGCACACACCTGCAGTCTGCAAGCAACCAGTTCAGACTCCTGTGAGAGATAGAGAGGATTCTTTATGGGCCTTTATCAGAACTGGCCACATGTGTCCATTGGAAAGCACATGTTGTTGTTTAGTCGTTAAGTCGTGTCCGACTCTTCGTGACCCCATGAACCATATTGCGCCAGGCCTTCCTATCTTTCACTGCCTCCCTGAGTTTGCTCAATTTCATGCTCATTGCTTCAGTGATGCTATCTAACCATCTCATCCTCTGCCGGCCCCTTCTCCTTTTGCCTTCCATCTTTCCCAGCATCAGGGTCTTTTCCAAAGAGTCCTCTCTTCGCATTAGGTGACCAAAGTATCTGAGCTTGAGCTTCATTATCAATCCTTCCAATAAGCAATCAGAGTTGATTCTCCACTGTGGGTCACATGACCATAAGGGAAGAGGAAAGTGGTTTAGAATAAAAGAGTTGGCAACAATCTCAGCCTCTACCCAACTGTTCCTCCCAAAGGAAGCCATTGGGAGATTTCTTTTCCCCTGCAGCCCCGAGCCAGATCCAGCCCATTTTTGAACTCCATCTTCCTTTTGCCAGCTTTCCTCCATACCTAATCTGTTCATTTTGAGAGCATTATCTTCCTGATGGGCCAACAGATAGATGGGCCAAGCATTCTAAGCCCCCTTGGATTGGAGAAAGTGTTGGAAGGACTTGCGGGATGAACACCTTATGAGACTGGCCTTGCTAGCCCAAGAACCATCTACGATTGACATGTGTCATCCTACAAGTCATTCCCAAAACTTGTAGCCCTCAATAAGGAGGAGGAAGAAAAAGATTGCCATTCCTGTTCTACCACTGCAGCAAAGGTGAAGATGTGGGGCCTTCCAGATGTTCCTGAGCTCGTAAGTACCTATTTTGTTCACCTTTGTCCAAGTCAGCTTCAGTTGTTATTCTGAAGGCCCAAATATATGAAAAGAAACAATATCTCCCCCCCTCCAAAAAGAAAAAGAAAAGAAATCTGGCCTGTGAGCATTAGCTGTCTGTCACAGAAATGAATGGACAAGATGGTGAGAGTAACATTTAAAAGACAATTTGTTTACAGAAAATAACTCAAGAGACTGCAGAGAGGCATAATTTCATATTGGATGTCCCAGGAAAAGTCTAGCACGCAGAAAGAAAATAAGAATGTGGCAGTTTTCTTGCTCCCTTTCTGCCTCCCCATTTTTATTTTTTACTCTTTGGGGGCATTGGGACAATTGTTAAAACAAAAATAAATCATCTGAAGCTGGAAACAAAGGTATCCTGAATCTTAAGCAAAAGTGTTTTATGTGGTTAAAGGGATAATATATTTATTAGTCCACCTAAAAAAAAAAAAAAACCACTATTGTGGGGGGGGGGGGGAGATTTCAGTGCCATACTGAAATATGTACTACATCTATAGAACTACCTGCACTATACTGGGAAAGTTCCTTTCTCCTGTTATGTTTCCTGTGCTTATTAATATAGTTAGCATTTACACATAGTCTACTGATAGTTCTGACCAGATTTGGTACTTTTGACTATTGATGCTTCCCAACAATCTAGAATAGCTAAAGATATCATTGTAATATGTGCACTATTCCAAGTAATGCAACTTTTTGTAACTGATGAGTTGAAATTCTGTCCATTCCTATTGTATCCAAGTGCTTTTCCAGGTCTTTTATTTTTCCACATTTGCTCAGCCTCTATTTGAAGGTCTTTATATTTTCCTATTTTTTATAATGCTTTCCCAATGACCCTTCTATTTCCAGCTACTGCAATGTCAAAGATCCATACTTGCTATTTTGTAAAATCGTCATCATCATCATCACTGATGTTTTAATGTCTTTATATAACTTTGTAATCTATCCAAAGAACTTTAGTTATTGGGTTGATTACAAGTATAACAATAACAGTGGAAAAACTGAAATAGCAATAACAGTAGATATTTGTTAACTGTGCAGGAATTAAAGATAACTTATCATTGGTGGTGCTAACTTCTATTTTATGTTTTGCATTTATGTTATTTCAGCCTTGTCAGTTATAGTTAGGATTACAGACAGACAGACCGTGAGACAGAAAGAGGAAGGAAGGAAGGAAGGAAGGAAGGAAGGAAGGAAGGAAGGAAGGAAGGAAGGAAGGAAGGAAAATTAGCCACAGCAGGAAAAAAAAATAGCAACTGTAAAGTACTAAGTGATAATAAACATATCTATATCAAATATTAACATCACCATATATAAATTGCTTATAGACCAAATTCAGTAAAATTATCAGTTTCTCATTATTGCCAGTTGTCTGGTTTCTGCAAAAGTGTACTGATGCGTCCACCGATCAAAACTGTCAGATCAGTTTGGCATGGTGAATCAACAATTAGAAAGCTGATGCACACTTAGGGAGTCCAAAGGAAAATATGTTTCAAAGGAATTATTCCTGATAACAAACATGTAAGGAAATCTTTGAACATCAAACATAAGATTGCCTGGCTTTCTAAAAAATCGTATTTTGGAAGGCTTTGATGGAAAAGAAAATGCTATATTTTATAAAGAGAGGTCCATAAATGACATTTACAAAATAATTCAGAATCAAATCACTTTAAATGAACAGTTTCCCATTTTGTGTGTGTGTGTGAACATATTATATAAAACACAGAAGAGCCATTGCCATTGGTTTTATGAATGATTATCTTGACCACAAGGAAGTTTTAGATCATAGCTGGAAACCTTTTAAACCTCCATGTTTTATTGAACCACAGTTCCCAGCATTCCTCATCACTGGTTATGATGACCATAGGCACCATAATTCAACATGTTGAGGATCACAGATTTTTGATGCCTGCTTAGGTAACAAAAAGTAAATATGTGATGACATTGCATACCCAAACGGAATATAGTTCCAGGCCAGGTTAGAAACTTCAATGTAACTTTAAGTGGGAGATGGACTTCTCATGTTTTCATTTTGGATCAGAATCCAAGCCCTGAAAGAACGTTCTGCACAATTCCACACGTCTCAGCACTTGTTACAGTCAAGAAGTCCCTTGGCCAGCTCTTCACCCTCAGAAATGAAGCAATCTTCCCCTTTTTCCCCAGGTACTTTGTCCACAAAGCCATCGCAGGAACACAACAGTGGCGGGAACACAAAGAAGAGAAGCAAAGTCTATTTTCTGCTCTATCCCATTGATGTGCAAATCAGCAACTTGTCAGCAGTGCAGAAGTTCAGACAACCCAGGGAGATCGAATTCTTGTGAAGGTTGTTGGAACTGCCCACCTGCCATTAGCCATGGCATGGCATTATCAAACAACCTCAGTTAAGCTCCCACCTCACCTGTAAACATGACTCAAAAAGCCCTGGATTAGGTTTTCATTGTTTTCATCCCAGGCCCCAGGAAACAGACAGACAGAGAGATGGATGGATTTGACTGCCTGTTTGCACAGAGCAATTTCCCAAAGACTTTCTATAATTTGCATGTCTCCTTTGGAAATGAGAATAAATCCCTAGATTTTACTGCTTTCTTTTGACGGGTTTGCGAATAAACATGTCCTTCACGCCGACTCTCTGTCCAAAATGCTCTTTGGATCAGCCTCTCGTGTAATAAATCTACCTGTGGATTTTGTTTCATTGAAATCATGTAATAATCTATTCACAGGAGTTGTATTGTTCTACCCCTAGAGTAAGTTATTAAAAATAGGAGAAATCGTTAATTAGAGGCACTTAATTGAGATGGCTATTACTTATTCTTAGAGGGAAATGGAGAAACGGAACATAATACCTTAGTGTGACTTTCTTTTTTTTAAAGGTACTACTTTTGAACAATAAGGTTTTTTTTTAATGCAGAAGAAGGCAAACAGACAAAGGCACCGTTAAGCCCAAATTGGAGATATGCATGGAGGTAAACTGTACTTTTACCGCCAGGTGAGAAACCATCACAAGAAACATAAAGACAAGATACATGCTATGCTCAATTGATTATTTATGCACCATCACGTCGCTGTCAACTCTTAGTGACCACATAGATAGTTATGATAAATAAGCTCTTAAAAATAATGCCATTTCAAAACCTGTTTTATGTTTTCTCAGATGTTTTCTTCCTTACCAAGAGAAGCTTTGGATTTTCTATCTTCTTCTTAGGGTTACTGAGAATGGATTTTCATTTTCTCTTGGCAAGCTTTCTATTGATGGATTATTTTTAATGTATTGGACTAGGTTTCTATGCTGCTGTAGTTGTCAACTCACTTTTCATGGCTTGCAACCTATGGAAACAAGGTGAAAACAACAAACATAGGCAATAAGGGGCAATAAGAGACCATAAACATAATAAAATGCTCCTATGCCAAGGTATCATGACCCATGTAAACATATATTTTTACAAAGGAGAAATCCCTGTCAGATCAGCTCCCCCTCAAAGATGTGTTGAAGTAACCAAGTTATAGTTGCTTTCCTAAATCCTAACAATGTTGGGGCAAATCATTCCATGGACAGGCTACCCCAGAAAAGGAAGGTGAAATGAGAAGGGGAACCTCTGAAAATATAGATGGCAAACATAGCCATTTTCCCCCAATTTAATTAGGTGGCCAAAACCACTGGCAGCAGGTCATCCCAGAACTTCCATCTTACTTCATTGTTGGAGGTGACAGTGAATATAATTCCTGGTATTACTATCTTGACATGTTTTGCCATCATTCTGCACCAGCCTCTCTGGCTGCCTTTACTTCCCCATCTGAAAAAGGCACAATGGTAGGTGGAATTTCTTCTTGATGTCTTTCTTGGACTTCGTTGAAAGCTGGGAAGCCAGAGAGGCTGCAGACGGCTAGCGAGATGATTGTATAATGAAAGACAGGATAGCCACACTTCATGCACACCTCTTGACAACAACACCCTGCTCCATCTACGAGACTTTCTCTGAGATTCTCATCTCCACTGAAAGAATTTTAAGGGGAAAAATGTCCAGTTAGATAAATGCATACAAATTGTATATTATGGTCAATAACCAAACTGGACCACAGTTCCATTAGGGAACAGAGTTCACAAGGAAAAATCAGATCAAAAAGTAGGAAAGTGAAGTGCCTGAAATAATAATTTAAAAAAAAAAAGTGAAAGATTTAAATACAGAGGTAGATCAAAAATATTTAAGATTTAAATCCTTAGCTGTTAAGTAGATATAATCCTGTTTTCCTATAGATCACTGTATTAAAAACTGAAATGAGAATATGGAGATTCAATAACTACTATATTCAGAAGTATGCTCTTCCCTGAACCCAAGAAGGAACAATATACTTTTGTCCTGTGATTCAGGATCATCTGGGGGATTGTGCAGGGGAGGAGTATCGAAGAAGCCAAACTGGTGGCTATATTTTATGACTGAAGCCCTCCCCCCTGTTTAACATGTTTTGCATATGTGATCCATGTAAAAAAAGGAATGGGGCTTTGACCACATAGTCACGACCACCATCTTGACTTGTTTCTCCATCACCTATGCCCCTAATCAAGCAGCAAACGGATGCCTTCCTCAGCAGAGAGGGAATTAGGATGCAATTAATCCAGGTCTCCATTTCAATTTGGGGGCATAACATAGGGTGGTATCCTGTTTCAGGTCTCAAACTCACACACACAGTTGCGAGGTGAGAATAGCAATTTACTCAAGGCTGAGCAGATAACAACAGACAAGGGAAGGAATGTAAAGCAACAAAGTCTCTTGGAAAAGAAGCTTGCCTGGGTAGTTTCATTTCCAACAGGAACACACAGAAGAGCAGTCAAAATCCTGTCCAAATTTCAAAGAGCCAAATCAGGTTTGTCAGCCCATCCAAGGGCCAGAGTGTCACAAGCAGGATTCACAGGAACAACCTCCAGAGCAGGAGATCTGATGGTTGCTTCCTACAAGGAGACATCGGTCAGAGCTGCCTCTTCAATCAGGCTGCAGACAGCTGTCTTTAATCAAGGGATTTACTCAAAATGTCTTTGCTCTGCTCTTCACCCTACTCACCAGGTGCAAGGGCTGGGAGGCTTGACGTCATCCTCATCTGACTGCTCCAGCTTCTCAGGTGGTGCCTGGGTATGATCAGCCTCAGGTGATTCCTGGCTTGGTGTCTCCTGAGGCTGACACTCCACAGGTTCTGCTGGAGCAGCTTCTTCCAAGTCAGAGTCAGCATTTGAGTCCTGGGCCATGACAGGTGGTATCAGCCTTACCAAGTAGACCAGATAGGAAACATGGCCAGTCATGCCAGCTGGGGAATTCTGGGAGTTGAAGTCCACATATCTTAAAGTCGCCAAGTTGAGGAACACTGCCCTAGGCAGCATCTCTTCACCTGGTCTCCCAAAATCATTCTCACAGCTGTTGCAGGTGGTGTGTAGTTTTGTTTTTTCTTCAAAAAAGTTACCATTTTAAGCAAACACTTTTTAAAAGCATATTTATGGGAGTGGGGGCATATTTATTAGGTGTTCAAGATGGCCAGGATTTGAGTAGAAGAGGCATTTAACTACAGAGGTGATGTGATTCACTCACTGAGGTCTGGAGGTGTATGATTTGAGATGCTTCACATTAGCCTGAACTCTCGTCTGACAATTCCTGTAGTGAAAGTAGGATATATAAAAGCTTTTGGTTGTTACTGGAACTGCCAGCAGGAAACTAAGCAACATGGCAGCCGCAACTGTACTTCCAGAAGTAAGAGGGCAGTGTTGTTTCACAAAGCAGCTTCTCATAAATCTTCAGACCAGCCAAGCATCACTTGGAAGAGTTCTAAAGGCCTAGGATTTGCTCTAAGAGCTCAAGGATCCTTCATCCTGTCCTGCCAAGCTGTTACCATAACCTCCCATTGAAACCTTTTGAATGTTCAGAATTTCAAACATTTGAAATATCATAGTTGTCTGAAATTACAGAATGAAAAAAAGTATTCTGAAGTAAGTTCTAGAACACCCCACACTTTGTATGTAATTTCCAAACTCTTCCCCAGGGGATGGGGTGGGGGACAAAATCAGTATTTACTAAGAGAAATTGAAAGATTTGCCTTTTGAGGAATGCATCTTTAATATCTTCTTTGACTTGCAAAATGAAACCAACATCTGTCTTGTGAAGTGCTGTGACACTTTGAAGTCCTTTGATAATTTTCTTCCGCTTGGTCACACTCTGGTTGAAGGAGGAGGCAGGCAGACTATGATGTGTTGAAACAATTAAATAAAATCTCTTTCAAGTCAGGTCTGATCTTTGGTGACTTTATGGACAGATGTGGTTTACTTAACAACCACCAAATGATTTGCTATTACCTCCTTTCAGGATGTTTACCCAGCTTCCCAGTTTAACCGACAACTTTAAATTTCCTGATTGATCCATATATAATGTGGCAGCAAAGGTTGAGTTTATAAGAGGGAACCTTTACTTTACCTACCATCTGACATATAATGGCAATAAATAAATCATAAAGTGGCAGGAAACAATGTCACCAGTTTTCAGGAACTAGGGTGGCTCTGGAGCCTACAGAAAAGGAATTCAGGGCTACATGCATCCTTGAAATTTCAGGCTGTCCATCCTTGCACTGTGACATAATTTGTTTTAACCATTATTTGTTGTTAAGGACATAATGGCTGGCTTGATACAACATACAGAGCTGTAAAATATTGTTTTTACAGCCCCCAATAGTTAGTTTCGAAACCTGGTTTCAGCCTGACCAAACCAATCGCTTCATGGCATAATGCAATCTCTGGAGCTACCAGTGGCTTTTTTTCAGAAATGTGAATCTCTCCCCTTGAGAAATGTTGGTATTTTCCCAGAAATGATGCCTTAGATAGTCTCAGAATTCCACAGATGAATAGAATCCAATTCATCTCACATTTCACTGCAGGTGCAATTCACAGTGGAAGCTTGAGTTGTGCATTACAGCAGGATAGGACAGTCAGAGCAAACATGAGGGTTTGTTTTCATCTTTTTGTAATGTGGGCACATTATGTAATTACATTTTAGGTGATTGGTATGCACATATTTGTATATGAATGTATGTGTGTGTTTGCTCAGCCCCTCCTCAGGAGAAGATTAATATGCAGCCGATTGCATTACAGTAGTATTGTAGCTTCAATATTAATGAGGGATGTTTCCTTGGAGACATGGGTCTAGTTCTCAAGACAACAAAACTAGAGAAAAACTGTTTGCACCTCTCCAGTAACTGGGTTGTTTTAGGAATAAAACAGGCTATGCTTCATACAAATCTGTTTCAGAGTCTGGCACTCACCTATGGAATATAGTATTATTCCAGAAGAATGAATCTTGCTTCAAAACCTGGCAACTGAAATTTCATTCTCCTCTCTTCTCCTTCTTTTGCACTTAGTTTTCAGTGCTTAACTAGATGTGACAAAGTCAGCCATCGTTATTGCTCAAACAATTGTCTTGCTCCTGTATAAAGAGGAAGAAAAGGTCTAATCTAATTTTATCCATAAAATTATAGAATCGTGGAGTCAGAATGGGCTGTTTGGGCTATTGAGTGTGCCTTAGTCAATGCAGGAATCCAGGTTCAAGCATCTGTGACAGATGGCTGTCTAGCTTCTGCTTGAACACATCTAGTGAAGGAAACCTGACCACCTTCCTTGGTAATCTGATTCTGTCAAACAATTCTTACTCTTAGGAAATTTTTCCTAACGGTCAACCACAACCCTTTATAATTTAAAGCTAATATTCTGTGTGTCCTGCACTTTAGGACAGAGGTCTTGACCTTCTGTGTGACACCCTTTTAGGTCTTTGAAGAGTGCCATCAAATCCTCTCTCAGACATCTTTTCTCAAGATCAAACTTTGCCCAATTCATTCAGTCTTTCCTTGCAAGACTTAGTTTCCAGACCCTGATTATCCTTTTTGCTCTTTTTTGCACTGTGCTGTTATTTCTCTGAGTCTATGCGGTACAAAATTTAAGGAGTCTGACTAGTGGAATATTTCTCATGATTTGCAAACCACCTTTCCATTGAAACTGTCTCACATGGCAAACTTATACCCAACTTGTTCTCAGTGACAATTCCAAGGCTGTTGTTTTCACACATACAGTTATTAAATCAGGTGTTGGTATCCTTCATCAGATAGGTAGTTAGGTACCTCTCTAGAAAAGGAAGGAATGAAGAATAGAATGATTCTACAGGTAGAATCTTTCTACCTGTAGTCACTTCTCTTTCATCCCAACTCAAATGTAATCCAAATTGATTCATACCATGAGATAGTCTTTTTGGAGATCATCCAGTCTAACCTGTGTTCAATGCTGAATCTAGGATGCTAGATCTACACAGGTCACACTTACAGCATCCTTGGGATAGTTATTCAGTCTCTGCTTTATGTGTCTCCAAGGAAAATTCCTGAAGCAAAAACAGGTCACTTTTTTCCAGTTCTCTTCCAGATTCACTCTCATCATGGAATTTCCCCAAAATTATTCAGCAATGCACTCACCACAGCTGTTGGTATGGCAATGATGGCAGTACCAAATTAATTTTATTTCTTGTTCTAATAAGAAATGTACCAACTCTGGCAAGTATTTCTTATTGCATATCCTTATACAAAAAGCTGTAAAAATCCCGGTTCACTGGAAAATTGATGCAAGAGCCAGTGTAGTATCTTGGTAGGGTGTTGAACTAGTACAAGGGAGTACTGGGTTCAAGTCTCCTTTTCCCCATGAAAACTCTTGAGTAACTTGGGCTACTCAGGAGTGGTTGTGTAGAGAAATTGGAAGGAGGAATCCTGTGTATGCAGCTTTGAATTCCTGGAGGAGAAGCAGGCAAAATATAAATCTGATGAATGGTATATTTGTATTATAATCTTGACAGCGGTGTTCTTCTTTTGATCCAGTTGCTTTCTTTCGCTCTTTTAGCATCCAAATAGCAGCTATGTTATAAATGGTGGGTTGAACAGAAGCTGCTCAGAGATCACAAATCCTTAAATCCATAAATACAAAAATGAGTCATAGTTATCATGGCCCATAAACTCTCAACGCATTGTTCTATTCATGATGTCCCTGTGAATAATTATAGAAGCATTTAACGGAGCACATAGTAAATAGCACCCCTGGACCAACTTGATCACAAAGAACAACAGCTGTTTTCTTGGTAGGATGTAAGAGGAAATACAGTTTATTTGACTTGATGGGGGAGTCTATCTCAACATTAGTGATGAATATTCCCACTGCTGACTTGGTATACTACTGCTGTATTTCTTTTCTGAGGCAGTGAGTGAGTCATACCTTCTCTCATTGGAGCCTCCTGGTCATTGAGGGGCACTTAAAATAGTGTTCTTGAGCCAGTGCATGAATTTCCTGAGTCACCAGCCTGTTGGCATCATTCCCTGAGGCCTTGTTTTTCTCTGCAATCTTGCAACAAGCTGGATGGCACCAGCACATTTAAAGCCTCAGTGGAGAACACCCTAAAGTCTATTAAATCTTACAAGAACAAGTCCCCAGATGAATGCAATTAAAGCACAAAGATTTACTGGCAGAACTTGTGGATATTTTTGGTCTAACGCAGGCAGCAAAGGGAAATAAAAACAGGGATTCCAAAAACAAAGATTGCAGCACTGAGCTATCTTTGCGTCTTCTCCTAAATACATCTAAGCCAATGTTTCCCACAATTCCTACAACCCACATAAATAGATAATATTACTGACCACCTTGTTGCTCGCTGGCACCAACTTTTTCTGGAAAGGACTTTTGAAGATCGAGTGTATCAATCCTAAACCAATAAAGCAGAAGTGTGCAACTTTTTTCAGGCTTCATCTTTGGTTGGTGTGCCAGAATGGATGAGGCCCAAGGCAAAAAATATAGAGGGATTCTAATTCTACATCCAAGATTCTGGGGCCTTGGTTCTTAAAGGAATGACCAGTAATCTCTATAGCTACAAGATAGTCCATTCATACACAAACACATAACTATGGGGCCAAGCATCTCAAAATTATTTTGTTGTTTCTTTGCAGTTCCTTGCAACCTGGATTCTGTGATTTTTTTTCTCTCCCTCAAATGTAAGATTACAGACCTTGGGACTGTATGTGTAGGCCTAACTTGCTAGAGACTAAGATTTCAACCAACAGTAATCTCAGTTTTTGGGAATTAAATCCTTCAAGCATTGTGGCAATTGAATTACTACCTTTGTTCAACTTACCAAGGTTTCAGGTAGCTTTAGTGGTTTAGACGTTCTTATTTTCCTAAACAAGAACATTCCAACTGATATGTTTTGGAGAAGGAATTGGCACATTTTTAAGGATTTGGAAATTAAACCCTGGATTCTACTGAAAAATATACCTCCATTAAAAGAATGTGGCAAGACTTGTACTTACTATCCCCTTGGAATGAATTTATATAAGCACTATTCCAAAAGCATGTCTCCTTCTCAGCTTCTACATCTGGCAGGACTAATCCCAGTCCCCCAATATGGCTAGTGATATTCAAGTCTTCGGTAATGACAATCCAAGCTCACACTGAAAACCCAGCAGAAAAATGTTTATGGAACTCTTTCAGCAAACTTTAAATGTCTTCTCTCACAAAATAGCTGTTCTGATTGGCTCTTCCCCCTTGGAATGTTTATGAACATTCTGTAACTTATTCTTTCTGATAGCTTGCAAGACAATTTTTTACACTTGGGGGAAGCTTTCATTGGCTGGCAAACTGATATACAATTAGTATCCCCATTTGTAAAATGCAGAAAATGCCTTTTTCTTCCCCCCAAGATTTCTGGGATGATGAAAATACACTCTGAAAAAAGAAAAGTTTCAAGTATATAGGAGTCATTATCAGTGCCTTACCCTTCAATCTGCAAAGTTTTGAACTGGAATTGAAGAGACAATTTGACATTTATTTTTTAAAACTTTAAATTGCTGGATTTGTCAAAACGTTTGGCCCATTCCCCTGTCCTGCAACACACACATACACACTGAGATAGACATGCTTTTTGTGACATCTTTCCCATGTTTATGAAGTCTACATCTTTGTTTAATTTATTCAGAGCTACCTTGTTATGGTGGTTAAGAAGTTGTTAACTAGGAACGGGAAAGCTGAACTGAAGTTGATCCTCAACTATGCAAACTCACTTGGGTGACTTTGGGCCACTCACTAACTCTCAGTCCAACTTACCTCACAGAGCTGTTGAGGGAATAAAATGAACAGAAATTTCCACATAAGCCATCTTAAGCTCGTTAAGGAATGGTGAGATAGAAATCTAGCAAATAATCAACATATGGATATTTCCCCTACTTTAAATCTTATTATCAGCCAGTCAATGTTTCACCTCAGTGTGAAATTCTTCATTTTATTGCATCCTCAACAGTTGTTGGTTTCAATAACTTTACAAAAGACAACTCATGTTTTGGTCAAGAACCAAAGAAACCCACACAGCAGTTTGAAGTCATACGTTTTCAACCACTTTGCTACATCTTATAAACGTCTAGACAACCATAATTAAATGCAGTGAAATACTTCTGTGCCCACTAAATGGGATTAATCTTGCCTTTTTCAATTGTGCTAGGATCAAGTTCTCTAGAGGGCTAAAATATATTGATGTCTTATATTTGTTGTTGTTGTTATATTCTTTCTTCTAAAGCCACCCTTTGTATGCGTGGCTAGCTAGTAAAACATTCCATTTGGAATACTTTTTCATATGATAAATGGGTGATTTCCTTTTTTCTTTAAAGTTCTTAGAAGCCATTAAACATGTAAGATGCTTTCAGTGAAACCAAGTAGCATGATTTTTCTTTTTCTTTTGTATCTTTCCTTTCCTTTTGGGGGGCTGTGTGTGCGTGTTATATTAAAGCAAATAAAAATGTTTTAAAAATACACTCCTTATTTGGATAGACAAATGACAGCTGGAGCAGAGAGAGAGAAAGGAGGGGATATGCATGTATGTGTGTCTGTCTCTGTGTGTATATGTCTGTCTGTCCATCTGTCTGTCATCATCTCAAACAGGACACAGTTTAGACTTAAGCATTTTAAAGAGGAAGTATGTGTGACTTTTCTTAAATCAGCCTTATTTTTCCCAACCACCTTTTAAAATCCTTGGGTTTTTTTATTCTTTGTAAAATAAGCATAACTTATGGGGGGAGGGGGGAGACCAAAAAGACAATTAAGCCTATGTAATACTGCTATAATAATGCAGAACAGGAGGAGAAGGATGAAGAAGGAGAAGGAGAAGGAGAAGGAGAAGTCATCAAGTGGCCTAAATATTGAATTAAATAAATAAAACCTGAAATAACAAAATCATGGATTAAGGCTGCGATCTCTGCCTGAGACCAAAATGCACACAGTGAATATCTGTTCTGTTTCATTTTCATCCTGCCAATATAGTGCAATTCTGATGTGTATTTATTTTTTTGAGTGTATGAACGCACATACGCACATACATTCCGCTTTATGTAATCTGCCACGAAACTTCCATAATTCACCCCAATGTCCTTTTCTCAACTGTACCTCTTGTCCAGTTCATTCAACAACCACTCAGCTGCAGTCTACTCTGATTTTCATTCATTTCCCACTCACTGATCAGCACATCTCTTGCTAAGAGCAATGGAAGATAGTCAGCCCCATTGCTATCAAAGCACTGGATGATACCTTGACATAAAAGAAGCTGGTGAAATGTTTCATTTGCATCTCTATCTGGGAGAGGGCCACACCGAACTCCAGGACACTGATGCCTGAACAGAGATGCGTTGGGTGGTATTGCAGAACTATGGGGAGGAACGAACACTTTGATATGCAGATGCAAGAGGCAGAGTCTTAACTCACACCTTCCATTGGGCACAATAACAAGGCATTCACAGCTCATTGGAAGCTGAAGAGAGACAGAGGTCAGCAAGGCAGGCAATTTCAAATCTTTCTAGTGACAGATCCAAAGAGAAATATTTTCTTTCATGCCACATGACCTCATCAGATTTGTCAACGGGGCACTTGGCTCTGTTATTTGCCTGCGTCTTCATTTGTAGCAAGGTGACCTCTTCTGAACAGTCATTGCCCCTTTCCAGTTTACTCCAGAAAAAAAAAGAGAGAGAGAAACTATTGTATTTGTTGCTCCGTCCAATTACTTTAAAGTGGGCAGAGAGGTTTGGGGGGAGTTGGTGACCACAATTTTTAAAATTATTATTATTGCTTCTTGATACACACACACACACACACACACACACACACACACACACACACTGGGACTGCTAACAACATTAGCAGAAATGTGAGGCTGAATTTTTGGCCCGTTTCCCTCCATTTTGGTTGGTTGGTTGGTTGGTTGGTTGGTTGATTATTTATTTATTTATTTATTTATTTATTTATTTAAGGTGCTTTGAGTCAGTCTTGACTCCTCAGTTTTCTTGGCAAGATTTTTCAGAAATAGTTTGCCCTTGCCTCCTCCTTCCTAGGGCTGAGAGAAAGGGACTGGCCCAAGGTCACCCAGCTGGCTTTGCACCTAAGGGAGGACTAGAACTAACAGTCTCCTGGTTTCTAGCCTGGTGCCTTCACCACTACACCAAATTGACTCTCTTTTGACATTGATAAGGATATTATTATTATTATTATTATTATTATTATTATTATTATTATTTATTTATTTATTTATTCAACTTGTCCCCACCCATCTCCCCACAACAGGGGACTCTGGGCGGCTTACAACAACTAAAATCAAAAAGACATAATTAAAATTATAAAAAGTTTAAAAGTTATAGAAGTTATAAAAACCAGACTTTACAGAAATAAGGATAAAAATAAAAATAAAAAGGCTAAAAGCTCCAAGAGGCCGATAGAGGCCACACCAGGCCGCTAAGGGGCCAGCCAACCCCATTTCTGATATCCTCCCTCCCGGCCCCAGGCCAGATGGCAGAGCCAGGTCTTCAAATCCCTCCAAAAGGCCTGGAGTGAGGGGGCCTGTCTTACCCCCGGGGGCAAGATGTTCCAAAGGGTGGGGGCTACAGCAGAGAAGGCCCGCCTTCTGGACCCCGCTAGTCGAAGTTCTTTTACCATGGGAATCCGGAGCATGCCCTCTCTGTGAGTTCGGGTGGGACGGGTTGAAATTGTGGGGGCGAGGCGGTCCTTCAGGTAACCTTCAGGTAACCTTCAGGTAATTATTATTATTGAAGCAGTAAGATTTCCCCTTGTTTCCCTTTAGGTAGCTAATTGGGAGCCATACATTCCCTATTCCTGTTTTAAGGATGAACTCCATTTGCTTTAGATGTGAAAGTAAGCATTACAAATTTGCCAAGTGTCCTTTACTGACTTCATTGCCTTGTGACTGATATGCAGGTGGTTCTAATTTGCATGAGATAAAATATGTTCCTTGGTGCAATTCTCCTCATCCCAGAAGATTCGTGTTTTGGAGGTGCGGGGGTGTGCAGGGGGGAGGCAGAATAAATTGCAATGGCTGGAGCACAAAGTCCCTAACAGCCCTGCACCTAAAGATGGATTTCCGTCATTGCTACTTGACAGAGAATCATCCCAGATTTGCAGAAGGAAGAAATGATTTAGTGGGCGAGTTATCAGTGCTGAGGCTGTTTGAATGACCTGCCACAAAAATGAACATTTCTCCGTCAGGAGAGAGGGACAAATGT
This sequence comes from Liasis olivaceus, assembly GCA_030867105.1. Lineage (NCBI taxonomy): Eukaryota > Metazoa > Chordata > Lepidosauria > Squamata > Pythonidae > Liasis > Liasis olivaceus. The sequence continues at coordinate 18,448,939 of CM061361.1, forward strand.
TAGACATGCTAAGGCAGTATATATCAAGGTGTAACAGAATGCCACGGACATCATAATGAATGTGTGGTTGGCAAGACAGACAGAGAAAGGGGGCAGGCGAGAGACATTTATTTGCTTCTGTTTTGTTTCTTTTCCTCCTTCTTATCTGCTTTGTCCTGATGAGCTGGACAGGTAGCACAATTCAGACAACTTCCCATTTGAGATCTGTTCCATTTTTAAAATCTCTCTCTTGCTCTCTTGTTTCACAGCGTTTCATATTTCTTCTCCGGAGAACCAGAAACCTATGAAACATAAAGCATAACTGTAGGCAGAAAATGAAACAATTAGAACAAATATGTTAGATAATGAAAAAGCAAAGTCAACAAGGCAAACCAGAGAAAAATCAATGTGATTCATGTTAATAAAACAGATTAGAGAGCAATCTTATATAAACTGGGCACCGGAGACCAAAGATCTGGGTCCTTATTTGGAAATCATTGTCTTAGACTGGCAGTGGTTTAGGTACAAATCAGGATCTAAATTTCTTTCATCCAAACTACCTGGGGAAAGTTCCATCCATGCACAATGACAATAGTTGTGTTCTCATAGCACCTTAAGGCATAATGCAGTTAATTTCATTTTGTTTTAACATGATGTGTGAATCAAGTCATTGTAGTATGTAAACCATGGCTTATGTCCTAGCATGATATGTGAACCTAGCCAATTATGGCTAAGTCAACCATACATGCTTAGCAAATTGATGGTTTAGTGTGGTGCAAGAACCCAGGCAAAATAAAATGCAAAGAACTGGATTCGTTTAGTGACAGAGTCCTTCAATTCATGGTTGAGGGGATCCACAGCCATAGTATGACGGAATGCAGCAGAGATCCAGGTTCTCAGGAAGGGGGAGAGCATTCCAGGAAGGAAAAGGGGGAGACAAGAGGCAACATAGCCCAGAGCAGGAGCGTGGGAAGAAGAGACTTAAGATAGCCACTTCCTAGATCCTCCCAGAGTAAATCTATTAGATTAGCATAGTACAGATTTAGTCTGGTAAGTTTCTATCTATATGGTGTAAGCAATAAAGAACTGAACTTGGCTGGGTTGTTTCCCTGCTGTTCTTGGGCTGGGCCTAACACATAGGCAGATCGGGTGGAAATAGGCAATTGGTTCTTGGGAAATTACTACTACACTGGGAATACTATAGAAAGTTGCCTTATTTTTAAACATATTGTTTCCAATGTTTCTGCAGTTGCCACTGGAAGTTTCAGGGTAACCCATGATGGTGCGTTTCTGATTCCTGTCCTCAAATCCAGAATTACTGGGTATGGAAGGTGGGGCTCTCTGGTTCAAATTTCCTCTGTACGGATGTTAACTTTGTTCCCCTGCAGCAGAGTTCCTTCTGGCCGATGGGCGGCTAAACAAATGTGTTAAATCAATAAGCAAATAAACAAAAGTTTTGAGGGTAAAATCTGGAGCAAGCAGTTGGCATGAAAATGCTGACAACTATAGCAAGGTGTACCAGGTCAAGCAAGTTGTGGAATATTCATAGCAGTTGCACACAGACAGGAAGGAACCAATGGCAAAGTCTCAAACATACTGATTAATCTTTGGAAACATGACAGAACAATTTGTGGTCCAAAATATATGGCTTGAAATTCAGATGTGGATATTTTCACTCTGAAACCTCCATACCTAAGACCATTTTTGTTCCTCTATGATGCAGCACTGTTTTTATTCTTTATTTCAAATATCTATCTTTAGAGTGACACACCATTTCCATGGAATCTTATACCCTGAAAGGAAATCAGAACATATTTTGTATTTGATATTGTCATTTATATCACTCTGGAACAGATTTTTCAATCAATCACTGATTGTAATTCTTCTAAATATCTCAATATAATTCCCCAACCCTCTTCAAAAGTCAATATTAGCAGATGTTGTTTGCTTAAGTCTGAAAGTCTTCCAGAAATATATTGGTGTCAAATGTCTCCTTCTATGGTTTCATAAAGTTTCAAATGCATAGAATCAATATCAGCAGCTGTTCTCTGTGATCTCCTTTATTTAATTTTATTTTTCCCCTCTCAAGGCAAGGCAGAAGTGCTTCCTGCAGCATAATTTTGAAAGAAAATTGAAATCACCCAGTGTATGACAGCTATCACTGTTGCCAGAGTGCACACGCCTGTCAACTTCTTGAGATATACATTGTCTTCATCTAATATCATTGGAGACCAATAATTAAGCAGAAAAGAGAGTTTTAATTAGTTCGTGATGAATGCTTGTCTAAATCGATGTAATGCAGGCCATATGTGCGGGAGACGTCTATATCAGTGCTAGATTAGCATTTCTGGGGAAACATCAATGAGAGAGCTGGATTTTGCTAAGCTAATGAGAGCAAAAACAAGGGGCGGGGGGAAGCCCTCACACCCATGATTTGAACATAACATTATTTTATTTAAGTTATTGCCTTCTTTTTAGCTGCCTCTTGGTCATATTTTCAAGGTGATTAAGAAAAGGAGCTAACAATTAACCATGCAAATTAAGGATGAGCACATCTGTCAGTGTCACTTCTGTGCTGCTTCTTATTTTTCAGAGCCAGTTGTGTGTGTCCATATTTCTCCTAATCCCCACATTTTGGCATGTGTATTCCTAGCATAGGCACTTTCTGCAGCTGATTTTTGCCTTATATCATGCAATTCTGAGTGTACTTTCCCCTAACGTATATATTTCTGCATTTTTTTTCCTTTGCATCTGCATCTTTACCCGTTCTGCAGTCCCCCCCCCCCCCCAGGGCAAAAAGCATTGCAAAATTCTGGCTTTTGACTTAGTGCTTTCCAGTTTGCTGATAGGATTAGGAGCTGCAAATGGGACAAATCTGTATAAATTTGGATCCAATTGAGTGGAGTCCCTTTTTGGTTGTTTCATTACTCTGGTCGCTATTTTATATACGATGTATTGGGTATGTCTTAGATATTTCTTTTGGTTTATGGTTTGCTTGTTGCTGTACAATGCCCAGAGTCACTCTATAAATCCATTACATAAATAAATAGGTATATAAATAAGGTAAAATTAGATTGAATGTTTCCTCCTGCACGCACACACATACACACACACTCTACCCTACCATATTATAATATCAAGCAGAAAGATCCAGATCATTTTAAAAAAAAGCATAGAACACTTGATTAAATTGCATTTAACAAGCTAGGAATGGAGGAATCCTTTGCTGAAAGCTATTCTCTTGAGTGAACATTCCTCAGCTAGAGAATTGCTTCTGAGAAAACTCTCTTCCTGATGAATTTCTACTACCTCTTAGCACATCAATATGCACCCATGGAAATGAATGGACATTCCAACAAGTGTGCAAGATCCCACCTCACTGACTCACTGGGCTTAATTCAAACAATCAAATCTTCCTTGGTTGTCAGAAGCCAGGAATATCAAGGAAGTTCCTTAATCGTAGAATCATCGGATTGGAAGGGACCTTGGAGGTCTTCTAGTCCAACCCTCTTAAAATGGGGAAGAAACCTTATCTCCTTGCAGGATCTCTCAAGTGATTAACCAATGACTGACCGAAGGCTGATGGCTGGTTTCTTCCAGGAAAAGTTGCCCATCTCAAATAACTCTATTAATGTCTCTTTGTTTTCCAACACTTTCCTCTACTCCTGAAAATCCTGCAATGCCTTTTCTGAAGGCACAAAAGAACTTATCCAAGATCACTGGGCTGTAATGTCATTGTTTCAGCTGTATTATGTTCAACCCATTCCAAGTGCATGCGAGTATATTGTTCGGGAAGAGCCGAGTTCAGAAAAAGCTTTCAAATGCCTCCCATTTGAGAAACAACTATAGCTACTGCAAATTTCCATTGAAAAACACAATAGTAACACAGGGGAATGCTTTAAAATGCCAGGGTGATGAATGGTAATTAGGGAGCGCACATAGGTTAACAGATGAATTCAGAGTCTTTATAGCACTAAATGATTAGATCTGTTAGCAGAACAGATTTCTGTTACACAGCATGCTCCCCACCGTGTATATCTTAATCTGCCTGTAAGCGTATGTGCAAAATAAGACTTGTCCTTCAGCGCCACAATCTGATAAACAACTGCAATTTTTATTTCAGTATTAGATGGAAAATACAGTAACTGTTCAAGACCCTCGCAGGATGATTGGGCATAGAGATGGCCCAACTGTGAGCTGAATGCTTGTATTTAAATTGGTATCATTTCAACAAGGAGAACAAATGGGACGTGGACTGAGTTGGAGGAGAAAAAGAACAAAACTTTTGGAATTCCTCCAACTTGGTCTCAATCGCAGATAGGGCCTGGGTGTTATTCATACCTACGATCAGTAGTTTTTACATCACTCGTGAAACCAACCCCTAGTAGCTGGTTTCCATTTGAGAAGGTATCATTCAGATTCTTAAAATCTGATAACTGGTTGTGTGAATTCATTGTAAGGCTACATTTGACATGTGGCTGTCATGGTAGATTTGTGGTCTTTTGTTCTACCCAGTCTTAGATTTCATTTCATTTTGCTTAACAAGTATGCCCAATGTTTTCTTTACCAGATAAATGCCAAATGGATCGTAGGTAAACTTCAAGTGGTTAATGAGATATGCAAAATAAAGTCCAAGTAGTCAACGAAATTACAGTCAAATACATGGAACAAAATCAAAAGCAGCATAAAATGATTCAGCATAAAAAAGGGGAAAGATTTGGATGAATACTGGAGCTCAATGATTTTTTTTTAAATAATTTGTTGATTAATATTTATAACTGACTTTCAATGCATCAATGTACTGATGGTATTTAACCTCATGTCATTGGACGATCTTGCCCAGTGGCTTCATGGAGAGGTGAGAGTGTTGAACTTTGAGGGATCCTACAAACCAGGGCCTCAGGTCCAACCTCTCCCTCTCTACTGTCAGGAACCAACCAAAAAGAAAGGAGTAGAACCACCATGGGACTCTGCCCCCATTCCTAGTCCTCACAATCAGTCCAGAAGGATACCATGGTCAACAGTATTGAATACTGCTGAGAGATCAAGGACAGCCTGGGTAGTTGCACCCTTCTCAAACCAGCTCCATTGAAAAATCATGATTAAGGCCATCTCCATATCTGCCAATGCCTGCTTCTTCCAGGGTCCTCTGGAGTTGCAGCCTGATCACCTAATCAGATATTGGGTTGAGATATTTTTTGAGGAGTTGGTGGACCGTTGCCTCCTTCAAAGTATAAAATGGCTTATAAGTGTGAAGGTCCAAAGGTTAGTAGAGATAGCAGGCTCTAGAACCTTCCAGGAAAGAAGATCCACGTATTGGGTGTCACGGTATAAAACTGAAATTCCTATATCAGTAGGTAGCAGCATCTAGCTAAACTTTTCAGAATCTACACAATGCCAGCCCCGGTGAGTACTTGGATGGGGGACCACCCATGAATTCTAGAAATATTGACTGGATTATAACATTAAAAGAGCAACAGAAAATCACTCTCATAGCCCTGCCAAGAAAAATACATGGATTGAGTCATTAGGAGTTGAGCTTAGTTTGAGGCCACCCTAACCTTTTGTTCAAATCTCAGCCTGTCATGATTCTTCCAGTTATGTACCTGATGGACAATCAGAACCTTGTAAGTTTCATCTACTTAACCATAAAACTTGGATAATTGCTATGATCAAAGTGGGCTAGTCAAAGCAAACTATGGATGGAGGCTGCAGATCCCTATAAAGAGTTGCCTATAATAGTTGGGTCATTGTTGCCATTAATAGCAGCAATTCAAGCCATTTGCTTTACTCTAGTTCATTAATTAACTGCTAGAATCCAAACAACTTGGTTGCTTATTGTGATTGGAAATAGCTAGCCAGCAATTTGCAATGGGTCAAAGAAAAGGAACTGAATAAGTGAGAGAAGGAAATATGGTGTATGAAAGTGTGTGTTTTTGTATATGTATGAGAATATTTGTATACACATATCTGGTGCCCAACATTTGACCTTGCCCACCCATCAGATTAAACTGGACAAGATGTAGTCCACCTTACGTTCTGAAATCCTTGTTCTTCCAAATTGGAACCAGCATTGACTCACTTGATTTCAATGCACTTCAGCAGATATTAACATCTTGAATTATTTCTTTGCCCTCACTGTGGTATCTGTTTTCCACCTTCCAATGTTTATTTAAAACACAATCCAGCAGTAGTGAATTCATTGTTAATCTGCAAGCAAAATGCTTTTTTCTCACTTGAAACAATATTCTTTCCAATCTTAGCAGAAGTGTGGATGGGACGTCTAAAAAAAAAATGATGCAAAACTTTTTATTTAGCATGCTATCCTTTGCCAAGTGAATAGAAGATAGAAAATCACTAAGCCTGCCAGAATCTATCATACTGTGTCTCCAAAAGTGAAAACAGGTTTTTCTATAAAGAAAAGCAAATGTTGTGTTTTGTCTCAGATAATATTTTGAAAGTTAGCTGAAACTATATTTGTGGCTCAGGAAAATTGTTTCTGCAAACTGATTGCATACTTAAAAAGGTGGGGGGGGGGAGGAAGCCTTCGGAGACCTTCTTAAAAGTAATTAATCAGCTTTGCAAAATTCAGAGCCTTCTTTCAAGTCGAGCTCACAATCCTGCCATTGGGGAATAATTTTCTTGTTTTCCTAGCATTTTCCCAAACTAATTATTGTACCTCTAAATAGGAGATTTGTTCATATACAGCTTGATTAATTAGATACGTTATTTCTCTATCAGGTGAAAAATCACCAAAGGATTTTGATTGTAAGCTTATAAAAATCAGCAAGGGCTGTGTAAGGCAAAAAGCAATTAATTCCCAATTAAAAATCCATTTGACATATTTGAAAGATTAATACACAAATTGGATTTGTAACTAACAAAAATAATTAGATTTTCCATTTTAAAAAAAAGGAAGGGAAGGATGAATCAATAATTCCATTTGATAGGTTATTTTGGAATGAAACATGGTATGAAGAAATACAGCTAAACAGCCAGGAAGGTGTCAATTTCTCAAGCCTTACTTAATTTGCAAAGAAGATATTCCAGTATCACTGCAGATTGTTGAGCTGAAAAATAAAAAGTGTTAAAACTGATTATCTGAATCCCTGTGTGATATATTTTTTCATGAAGCTATATCTAAGGGCAGCCCAAGTTTTTCTGGCTACTAAGAGAAAATACAACAAGATGTCATCTTACAATTCCATGCACGTTAACTAATGTGACTGGCAGCTAAGTCTTATTTCAATGATGGCAATAGCAAATGTTCTTCATTACACCTACTGTATGGCATTGAGATCATTTTTTGCTCATCCCTTTATCACTTGATTGTCATATTCATCCAGATGGTGGTGTTATTTGATAGTGATGACTTAACAGGTATTTAAATTTCATCCATCTTTCATGATGGTGTTCCAGTTGGAATGGAGATCTTTTCATAGTTCATCTCTCCATCTTGGAGAAGGTCTTGCAATTTTTTTTCCATCCTAGCATTTTTCCCGCAGATGCAGGGTCCACTTTTTTTCCCCCCCAGATCAACTGAATGTTGATCTATTGATTGTGACAAATTTGTCACATGACCCTGATGTCATGGGCTGAGAGAGAGGGACTGGCCCAAAGTCATCCAGGCAGCTTTCATGACTAAGGTGGGACTAGAACTCACAGTCTTCTGCTTTCTAGTCTGGTGCCTTTACCTAGACCAAACTGGCTCTCTTAAATGGGTATGTATAATTTTAGGGCCACCACCATGTCACTTTCTGTGTCCACCTATGGTCAGGTAAATGTACAGTATGTCCTGCCCCTTTACATTTCTGTTTTAATGCTATTGTTATACCTTTGAAGTTAGTCTGTCATCAAATGTTCTCATATTAACTGATCAATTAAATTTCTCTCAAGAGTTGTTACAATATTTTGGGTTTCTTATGTTCCTAGTTATTGAGCCATTGATTACAATGAACCAAACAATGAAGAAGGAATATTATACGGATATTGAGTGCAATAAGAAGAAAGAGGACGGTCAAACATGGGTGTCTGCAGAATGGAGCCAAGAGGGGCTACTGATGAAATGTGTATTGTGGGTTTGTGAAGCAAACTGCACCTTTATATCCTTGGGTGCAAAGTATGAAAGGACAGGCCTTGTGTCGTGATAGCATAATCCATGTTATGCCATTTTGACATCATCCTGACTAGCTGTGGACACCCATGGGCCCAAATACACATTTTATCTCTGTGCTTCTCAGCATTTTAAAAGGCCTGAGCTGCATCTAAGGAGAGCAAGTAAACTGCCTTAGGCTGTATTTGACAGATGGTACCGTAGACTACAAATCAATACCAATATGTATAGTCTAGGATAATATCGGTACAAAAATGTGTACATTTTTATTTGAGAATGTTTAGGAAAGCAATGGTAATATTCATGCCCTCAACTCCTGCACATACTTTATTTGTTAGATTAATATTATGCTTTTCGTCTAGGAGTTCAAGGTGCTAACTGGGAGTTGCCTCCTGTTCACTACACACAAACCTGTGGAACAGGTGGGGAGATAAAGCTGATCAAAACAAACTTCACAAGGTTTACATGCTCTACTTAAAATCAGAAAGGACTTTCTTTGCATCCAGAAGGATGCTGGAGAACTATATAAAGATGAAGTCTTGCAATCTGTTGTATGTCTGATCAGGTGGTATGACTTTGGCTGGAAGCTTCATAGGAAAAGAATCAGCATGACAGCTGACAAAATGTTGCTTTTGGAGGATAGCCTCCAACTGAAAACTGAAAAGAAGAAGAAAGGGAGGAAGGGAGGAAGGGAGGAAGAGGAGAGAGGATAAGCATAACTGACCGATTTGTCCACTTCTAAATGGTTTCCCTAAATTACAGAAGTTGGTGATAATTGATAAAATAATGAAATATCCAGAGCAACCTCATTCAGAGGCACTAAACTACCAAATAGACCACAGAAAAAGTTGTGCCTCGTGATAGTCATTTCTAGCTGGTGATACTTTTGACTGCTTCCTTGGCCTACTTCTTGCATTCCTTTAGTTTCCTTGAACATGTCAAATGTGATTGTTCTTGATGTCATGGCACCTGCCCCATAGAACAGCCTCTACCCAGATATGCAGATGGCCCCAACCCTATTGGCTTTTCAGCTCATGAAGATCTGGCTCATCTTCTAGTCACTGAGGCCCGGATGATAATTACTGGGGTTCTGGTGAAGGCCTATGTACATTGTGTTTGATCTGAAATTTTCATGGGGGGCCTTGACTTGGGTTTTTTGTTTTGGGGGGATTTTATGGATTGATTATGTTTTTATTCTGTTCGCCATCCCGAGTTTCATTGGATAGATGAATGCCATGTACCTTCAATAAATAAGTAACATGTTTCTGTGTTGAAGAAAAACAGTTTTTTTCTTACAAAAAGACCAGGAGGATGATGAGGGTATTGTAGAGAGTAAGAAAGATGACCTTGACAAAGATATGTAAAAGCTGTAAACAAAAAAAAAAAAAATGGCTGAAGTATTTTTTAAGTACAGAACAACATGATAACGTTCAGAAGAGGCTCAGACTGACATCTTCCTAATTCACTGAACTATTAGAACGAAGAAGAGGTCCAACATTATCAGACTTGGAAGATTCTGCTATTATAGCTGTCAGGGAAAAAACCACGTTAAACACGGGAGGCAGACACACCATAAAACAAGTTACTTCAAAGTTCTAAAAGCTTTATTGAAAATTAGTTCAGCAAGAAAGTAAAATGCAATCAAAACATACAAGGTACTTACTTAGAAACACATTGCAATGTCGACCAGCTTGATCGAGCCGTCAGGAAGACAGCTTGACCAAGTGGCATCGTTTACATGGATGCAATCCTTTTTATCCCTTTAAACCACAAACCACAATCATGACTCTCAGAACATTCATAACATTCCCAGAACAAATTTCATAGCGTGTTCCGGTGCCCTGTCCCTGTCACTTCTGTTCTCATCAACAAGTTTGCAATTTCCTTCATTTTGCAAGTTCCTCTTATTTTCTGTCATTGCCATACAGGTCACATTTCAGCTAATTTGGCTTTATTAAATGCATTCAGAACTAACATCAAAACATATAGAAGGCTACTAATAATTTTCCTCTCACATAGCCAATCTAAATATAAATAGTTTTAGCCTTCCTGTGGAGTTGATTTCATGGTCTGGTCTCCTAGTGGGGCTCATGGGTTTAAACCTTATTACTCAATGATCATTTTGGAATTTCAGTGGAAAAGGTACTCTAGAGAAAGAAAGGTAAGTTTATATATGATTTCTATATGCATATTCATTAGCTGGTTAACATATATTTAACATACATGATTTAGCAGTTTACAATGAGAGACATGCACGCGTTTGAGAAACCTAGGCATTTCTTATCAGAGCATGCTACTTGTATATATTCTCTACTCAACTGGTTCCAGCTAGTGATGTGCTTTAGGAAATAGATCTTGGGGTTAAGTAGAGTTTATCTCACTCTTCAGGCTGGGCTGGGCTCCAAGAACATACTTTATTTTATTAAGCACTTTACCAACTTACCAATTACTAAAACCCTAAAATCCTGATTTTTCCCACACTGATCTATCTTCTCTTGCAGCCAGGCTTTTATCAATCTTAAAGTTAGGATAGGATTAAGGCAGAATAGTTCAAATCGTTTCTCTGAATCAAGGCCTGCGTTTTGACATTTGATCCAATTTATTTTTATTTCAACAGTGTGTAAGAACTGAGCCAGTACCCGGTTTCTGCTGAAACTGCTAGCAGGTGTACTTCAATAGAAGAGAATATCTGTAGCTCAGGGGTGAACTGTGGAGTCCTTGGTGCTCTCCGAGCTTGGTTGTTTGCTTGAAGACGTTTCATTACCTGACTAGGTAACATCATCAGTGCTAGGGAGGGTGGGGTTTTCTCCCTGTTTATATACAGTAGCTTGCCCTGTCTGTGTTGGTGGGGATGTGGTTTTCTCCTTGGTAGTTCCTTGATTAGGGTATTGTTTTCTGCTTGATTGTTTGTCTGGTGTTAATCCCTGCTTATCTGGTGTAGGTCTTTTTGTTTCCTTCTTAGCTTTTTTATTGTCTCTTTTGAATGGTGTATAAATGTAGTTTATCTCTATGTGTCTATGGAAGGCTGATTTGTCTGCCAAACTTCTGGGAATTCCCTAGCGTTTTTTGGATTTAGCTTATCTTAGTTATGTGTTTTAAAAATCAAAACAGTATCTATTTTCCATGAGAAACTGTTTGTTCTTTGTAATTAATTCCAAAATCTTTTTGTAAAAGTTTCAATATTCCAATTTTATCTGGACCCTTAGTCCATTTATAACTTTCTAAGATCAAAATCTTATTTAGCTTTTTGCTGTTTATTTCAGATTCTTTAAATTCCTAAGTTTATGATTAAAATTTTATTTCATTCAGGTTTGAAGGCAGACTCATCTGGCATTTTCAAACTTGTCATTCTGAAGGTCTCTAATAGCTTAGAAATAGCTAATGAGAAATTTCCAAAAGTGATTAGAAAATGAGGTTTGCAAACTTAGTGTTCTTTAAAAGTCTCTGCTGTGTTGCGAGCAAGATGGCTAATCCCATCATCTCCCAGCACTCAAACCCATGGAAAACTGCTGTCCTGTAGTCTCCTTGTGAGGAGTAGCTGTCCACAGCACATGTGGGCAATCTCCCATCCTCTCCTTATCCAGAGAGTTTCCAAGGAACCAGTGAGTACTTGCTCACCTGATCAAGGAATGTTGATAGTTCTGGAGGTGTGATAAAGTGTTCTAAGAATCACTTCTCCTCCAGTAGCAGGGTAAAACCTAGGAAATGAAAGTTCTCAAGATGTCTAGAGATAAAAACCACTGTGCAACTGTGATTGCTTTGGTCCACCATCCTTGAATATGCCAGCTGTCCCAGCTAAGCTTGGGGCATTTCATCTTGACTGGAAGGGATTACCATCTTCTACTCGTAATAGTTTTAATATGGAAACCTTGAGACATTGGGCAAGCGATATTTATTTATTCATTCAACTTGTATGCCGCCCATCTCCCCCAACGGGTGATTCTGGGCGACTCACAATAAAAACACAGCTCTCACCGAGATGGCTAAAAACTATAAATAATTAAAAACATATTAAAAAACCCTAAAAAACCTCCTCTGGTTTATGGCCTTAAAAAACCTGTAAGATGCTGGGGGGGGGGAGACAACCCATCATCCCACCAGCCATCTCCACAGGTGCGGGCCCCCCTCTGGCCCCCAGGCCTTCTGGCACAGCCAGGATTTAATACCTTTCCTGAAGGCCATGAGGGAGGGGGCACACCGGACCTCAGGAGGCAGGATGTTCCATAGGGCGGGCGCTACAGCAGAAAAGGGTCTCTGCCTCGACCCCACCAATCGAAATTCCCTGACTGGTGGGGTCTGCAACCTGCCCCTTCTGCTGGACCGAGTGGGACGGGCTGAAGTGACCAGGGCGAGGCGGTTCCTCAGATAACCTGGTCCTGTGTCATAAAGATATGAATGGAAGTTCATATTATATTGGGCATAATACTGAAATATAGATTTCCCTCCCTCCCTCCCTCCCTCCCTCCCTCCCTCCTTCCTTCCGTGACTGTACAGCCTTTTCCTAACTGTAATGTGATTCAAGCTTGTTATGACTGCCAAGGGACAGATAAATTCCCTTTGTATCCTGTAGCTGATCCAGAGGCTTCCAGATAACAATCCCTGTTATAAATAATCATGGAGTTCTTCTCTGAATAGATGAACTCTCATAGCTCATAAAGAAGACAATCAACTGCAAATGTAACTGCAAAATTCCTTATCCTTAAAGGGACATTTATGAATCATTCAGTTGGTCATTTGAAGGAAGCTGACCTGATCCACACCATCCTTGATTAATGTAAAAATCAGAATGTAGTCATTTTTTGGAGTTTGTACTTTTCCAGATTTTGGCAGCGTGCACTGCACAGTTTGAAAGAGAGTTTTAGAATGGCAAAATGCACACTTATATCTTAAATATAAGTGCAATGAACTTTGTTACTATTATTACATCCTCATCACCAACCTGCATGAATAGATAATCAAAGATGCTCATGCTTGCAAAGTAGCATTTATGAGCAAAAATTATGGGTATAGCCACAGTACTTTGTGTTATGAAGCAATGTGATTTAGATGAGTTAGAAGTCAGTGGGGAAGTATTGCAGTTTCAAACAACTGCTGGTGATAACTGGGAATCTTCCAGCTCTGCTTGAAATGAGGTTGAACAGGAAGAAGAGAAGATTGGGATAAATAATCTCTCTGATCTGGACTTGGAAGAATCCCAGAAACTTTTGAGTCCAGAAGAGGAAAGAAATGAATGTTTGAGAATCCAGTTGAGAGGTGGGAGGGGGAGATAGAAAGGAGGAATTAGACTTCCTGAAATTGTTCCAAGTGGAAGAAGTTGGAATGGAGGAGAAGTAAGAGAAGCAACAGCTACAGATACATCACAAAGACTTGGTCAGAATGCTGGAATTCCATAGCCATAAATCCTTGCTCTTGACAAACCCAGTATCTTAAACCCAGAAAATTAATCTCTAGGTATTTACAATTTTTACTTGTACATGTTGGTTCCCAATTTTCTTTTGCTGTCTTCCCCCAATTCTCTGGTTTTCTGATCTTAGTCAGTTTATTGATAGATCTTATTTAACTTATTTAACTTATTTAACTTTTTGCAACCTTGCTGGGTAAAAAATTCAAGAAATTATGCCAGAAAGTCCATGGTAGAAAATAAAAATCAAATCAAAATATTTTTTTAAAAAAAAATCACAATTGAAACTACCATATAACACAATAACTTCACAATCGCAAAAACAAACCAACAACTTCATAAATCGATGGCAACATTCGTAGCTCAAATACTCTCAATCATTTCCAAAGAGCTAAGTTAAACAAATATCACAGGGAGGTATTGCAAAGGCCAGGCATGGCAATAGAACACCTGCAAATCTCCATCTCCTTTACCTCCCCAATGTGAGGAACTAAAAGCAGATTTTCCCATGATCTACATGCTAGGTGGGTCAATGCTGGGTGGAGAAGGTGGCCCTGGAGAGACTGTATGCTTTTCTGATATCTCACTGCAGGACTCCAATAGTGCTGATCGTATTTGGACAAGATACTTTGCCTAATAATAATTGCAACTCCAGATCTTTCTTTGCATGGCCGTGTTCTATCTTCATCAATTCATAGAGCAAGCAGAGGGAGAGAATGAAGAAGTTCCCTACATAAAATGCCTAATGCCTCATTTTTAAACACCGCTTGTCTGACACCTTCTTCCGCATGTCCCTTTATGATGTGAAATGAGTGTTGCTGAATTCCTTGCATTGGCACAGTTTGGCTGCAGCTGCAGACAGCTCCTGGCAAATGTTTATTCATAAGGTTTATTCTGTTTCATGTCTATCTGGTATTCCGCCAAGATGGATTTTCAACCCTGCTTGCACCAAGAACGTTATAAGGGTGTCTAAATTCTAAATTTGTGTAGTCTATAAAGAAGCATACCAGTCTGTTTATCCCAAATCTTGAAAACTTACCTTCTAAGTTTATCTGGTGCACAATGTTATGCTTGTGAGAAAAATGCATCTTATACGTGAACTAGAGGAGTTATGAACAACAGACTGGAACGGAACTATACTGATCCTTTGTTATACTGGTCTTTGAGCAAAACGAAGTTTGAACTTGAATTAGTAATCCCTTGTTGGGAACCTTATGAGATTCAGCAATGAGATTCCACACCAAATTCAAGATTCCTGGAAAAAGAGCCCAGGTGTGTTGCAGTGGTTCAGGTGTTGCACTGACACAAGGGAGACCCAAATTCAGGTCCACCTTCACCCATGGAAACTCACTAAGTGACTTTGGACCAGTCATCTCTCTCAGCCCAACCTATCTCACAGGATTATTGCCCTAGGGAAAAATTGGAGGAGGGAACACTACTTTGGGCTCCTGAATGAAAGGCAGCCTATAGATCTAACTAAATAGAAAGGAACCACTAAGTATAACAAGAAATGAATAAAGGAAACCCTCCTTCAGGTCCTGTTAAGAAAGTGTCCATATTTGTCATTCCTATTTGCTGCTTTTGTTAATTCTCTCTGTGCCATTTCCCCCCTTTCCTGGGAATAATCCCATGGGGAATTCTAATCAATCAGAGATCAACTAGTGTATGGGATGGTGTCGCAATGTCACAGAGCAAATCAGCTGAAGATCAACTAAGACAACTGAGATTCCTGATTTATAATTGCCCTCCTGGTGAAAGGGAGAATACCTGAACAATCACTCCAAAGTGAATGTGTGTGTTTGTGTATCGGTGTCTGTCTCTATGAAAGAATAGTTCTTAGCTATTGGCTGTACTCTGGTTGAAGATTATGAGAACAGTTGAAAATGACATCAGATAGATAGGGAGAGGTTGATTTATTCACATATCATAGCACTGCTAGTTTTATCATCTTTATGAGAATTCAAGGCAATGCATATGACACTCTCCCTTCATTTTTTTTCTCATAGCACAACCCTGTGAAGTAGTTTGGGCTGGAAGAGAGTGACTGGCCCAGAAGACCCTCAATGAGGTCCATGATTGTGTAGGGACCTGATCTTGGGTCTCTCTGGTCCCAGTCTAACTCCTGACCACTTGCCAGTTATTGAAGTTGGTGTTAAACTAACCTCAAGGTGAGATTGCCAGCCTAATAAAAGCTACTACAATAAGCACCCTGAAGTCTGATGCAGAATCAGCTGTTAAAAGTTCATTTGTTTGATTCTCAGCCATGCCTTTCTTCCCAGAAGAAAAGCAAGCAGAGAGACAGACTTCACCAAATAAAACTCTAAGGTAAGAGAAATAGTTCCAGGGCGGGCCTGAAAAGGTTGAACTGCAATGTATTTTTAAAGCTTATGGGTCCTCTAAGTGATACTGATTAAGTGGAGATGGACAAATCCTACAGCACCCTAAGAAATAGTATGGTGACTCTCTGAAGACGTGCTTATGGAATCTGCTTCAGAACTGCCACTTTCCCCTGATGAATGTTGTTGTTGTTGTTTTAATTAGGCAGTGCCTGGTAATAGATACTATCAATGCCACCTATTGCACAACTACCAAAGAACAATAGAAATTGAGAGCTCAAAAGCATCCATTGCAATTTGAACATCATCTCAATAAATTTTTATTGTGAGACGCCCAGAGTCACCCGTTGGGGGAGATGGGCGGCATACAAGCCAAACAAACAAACAAACAAACAAACAAACAAACAAATAAATAAATAAATAGACTATCTGACTCTCTTTGTCGCATTCTTTTTTTAGGAAGGGGGGGGGAATAGATGGTGGTATTGGGAATCTCTAAAGCAATTGAATTCTACTCACCTGTTCCATGGTAGTACAACATATGGTATTAGATTCCAAATTTAGCACCAAGAGAATTTAGTCAAGCTCTTAGCCCATATGGTTGCACTTGATAGAATCGTAGCACAACTTCCATAGCTCAGAATCTAGGAGAAACTCAGCTGAGAATTTCCTTGCCTATCACAGAATCAACAGAAGCAAAATAAATGTTGTCAAATAAGCAGATAGATATCTAATTATATTTATTTTGCATAATATAAAAAAACCCCAAAGATCTGGGTCTTGCTGCCTTATAAATATACTCTATGCTGACTACAATGCTAGTTGACATCAGAAATGGGCATTGTAGCTCTCAGCTACATTGGGCCAGGTTAAAAGTGGATTAGACAAAGGCATGAAGGACAAGACTATCACTGATCAGTAGTTAGTTGTCATTCTGGCATTACCATATCTCCAGAAGCAGAGCTATCCCATGCTGAGATTTACAGCCATAGTTTGTTAATTAAGCTACATTTGGCCGGGTTCACATATCACAGCAAGTCAATCACTAGACTTATTATTAGGGCTGTGTAAATCTTCAGTGAAGATTCATGCAAAGTGCTTCTTTTGAAGCATTCTTTCTAACTCATGGAACAGCTTTAGCATTGCACTTGGGAAGGGTGGCTTTTCTACCTGAGCACACATATGCAGAAGTAATCACTGAACTTCCATTAGAACAGAGGGACCAGTCAACACATCACCGAGTGGAGCAGCTCGCCTTTGAGATGTCTTCAGTCTCATGAAAGTAGAGGAAGATTCTTGGCTGAGAAAGAGCAACCATGATCCACGTAGGACTACATACCATGGTTTAAAACAAAGTGTAAACCCAGCCAGTGGCTGTGCTTGTCTGATGCTCTAAGCCAAATAGTTCCATTAAGAAGGATAAGCCTTGTCCCTAATCCTGTGCAGCCTGAGGGGGATGGCCTTGAAGAACAGGAGGAAGAGCCACTACTAAGGCAATGGTCAGATAAGCGGGGCTTGAGCCCAGGCCAAGAAACTAACATGAGAAAACCTCTCAGACGAGCCCCTCCCTAGTTTACCCAAAGATAAAGTGAGGGAGGGGAGAAGCACATTCTGACTTGCAAGGTTATGTTATTGTAGCTGTTATAATAAAAGTAGTCCTGACTTATATGGCTTTGGTTTCCTACCCTAGGTCTAACTCATAGGGTTCACAAGCCCATTAACTCAACCTGTTCATATACAGGTCCAGGATATTCCAGTGAACAAACATCCTCACTTCCTTCTGTCTTCCCCCAATAATAAATCTTGGCTAGATTTCAAATAATGTGTGTTCTTCATGGTAGATGTAAAACAAGCGTTCTGAAGATGCTGCACAGAGTGAGACGCATGAAGCAAGATTTTTTTTTCATCTCTGTAAAGTGTCGAGGTCTGTTGAGGTCAATCTAAACTAACCTCCTGCTTATCCTCACCCTTTAAAAAATCTCTCAATGTCAGCGTAATAGACCAAGACAGTAGTGTCAAGCTAAATTATTCATATAGGTTGGGCTCATTTTTATTTATGGCTTGAGGGCTGGCTGCAAAGAAGAAGAGAGAGATGAGAGGAAATTTTCATTTCCCATTCCAGAAATGTATTGATAAATTGTTCTGACTTCTTTATGCAGGTGATGGATAGAAAGGCCTACAGTATGCAGGGTATAATGGCTACATAACCAATACCCTTCCCCTAAAATCTGTCTGTATGCTGAAATAACTTCTGAAGAAGCTCTTCTGTGCAAAATATTTTATTACTATGGAAAGGAAGAAAAAGTCTTTGTGTCCAGCAACGAATGGATTTAGCATCCAGTCTTATTTATTTTTCAACAGTGCTGGTGTGGGGAAGCAAGGGAAAAGAACAGAGTATATAATTCAACTTCTTAAGGAACTCAGTATTCTATAGTTTTTAGTTCTTATGTTGCAAAGATGCATTTGCAATGCCTGAAATTACAGAAGTCAGAGGGGATATTGAATAGGATTTCTGTTGGACTGAAGATAGAAGATCTATGGCTCTTCAGAATAAATTTTCAAAATAAATCATTACAGGTCCATTTTTAAACAACAGCAAATCCAACAGGTTGGTTAATCAATGTAACCTTCGCAAGGTGGAGAATTCAGTGTGCCATTTAGAATATCGGTTACTAATGGAATAAAATGTTGATGCATTAATTCCAGAATTTTGTGTTTGTGTTTGTGTGTATGTGTGTGTATAATTTATCTTGCATTTACAGAAATATTACTCCATTTGCTCACTTCTCTGCTCACAAATAAAGTGGGGAATTTGAGAAGGCAATGTGTGCACACCTCTGTGACAGACTGCAGTTGTGGCCTGGCCCTTCAAACAGGGAACATGATTCTTTTAGAGGGAAAATCAACTTTTGGAAACCCAATTGTGTTTTGTAATGGTTTCCTCAGACATATTCATAGCTATGGAATTGTCTAAACTATGAAATTCACTGTCATAAAATATAGTTATGGCCACTGGTTTAGACATATTTGTATGGGATCAGACTATTGTGTCTACTACTTTTAGAATTATAGAGAGTATACGTTAAATATCAGCTGTGGTGGGACTCACAGTGGAAGAGAACTTTTGGTCTGAACCTCCTGAATGCACCTGATAGGTCACTGCTTAACCCCGAATGCTGGACAAAATGAACTTTGGGCCTGATCTATGTCGGTGTTCTTTTTATGTATTTAAATTCTGATATAATTCTCAAGCAAACTAAAACAGCTAGCTGTCTTTATCTGGAGTCTGATGTAAAATAACTTTGCTTAAGTCTCTGGTTAGAAAGAGATTGCTACCAATCATTCATTCAGAATACGCTGTGACTACAACACTGGTTATCTACAATTTTTTTTTTTTTTTTGCTACTATGTGCCCCAAAACTTATCCATTCCTTCAAAAGGTAAAAGAGGAAGGAGATAAAACATGTTTCCATTGAACTAAAATCTTGTATCTGCTTAGAGGAGGAGAGAACATTTTTAGTCCTGTCTTTGTGTTGGACTTTTAACTTGATGAGAAATGAATCTTCTTTAAAGGAGCACAGACTGGTCATATATCACTGTAAATTTTCCCTGCTTTCTGTTTTCTCAATTACTGGGGCTTCTGAAGTCAATCCCATTCTGTGGCTGTTGGGAATAAAGGTAGCACTTTGTATTATGATGTGCTGTTTATCCTCCACACGCTCAGATAATCATTCATGCTGTTCTATTGAGACACGTCTAATGCATCACCATATTTGGGATGGGGGGGAGGGAATTACATTGCCAGAAGGAAAGAAGAAAAAAAGGCTACAGAAAGTAGCAAAGTCCCTTTTGATTTCAGCTTAAAATGTCAGCACTTGAGCAAATGCATTCAAAAAAATAAGCTGATGAACACTTCAGGTGTTTCTACATTACAAATTTATATCAATCGTGTACTCAGTTCAGAATCTTGGCTACCCTCAAAGAATCCTGGGAACTGAAGCTTGGTGCAGCGAGTAAAACTACAATTTAAAATCTATTCTATCCCATTTCCATATCTTTCTGTGAATATAGCTAAAGACAGAAATACCACTTTGAATTTATTTTTGAACACCAGTTTTGCAAATATGCATTGTGCTGTATGCAAACCTTTCTCATGGAGGGGTTTCTGTTCTTATTTTTTTGAGCCCAGAACTGAACCACAAAATTTATACAGCTGCAAAATATGTCTGTTAACATGCATCTAAATGTTTTATTTTTCCTGTCTCTGCTAGATCATAGATGTCATAAGCAAGGAGAGAGAAAGTGGAGATTTCTCAATAGTCCTCTCAGTTCCTCCTGCTCCTCCCCACTCCCACCTCCCGAGTTAATGGCAGACAACTTTCCTCTGCAAGTCTATTTTAAAACAATGTAAGTTCAGTTGGACAATTTCCAACAAATTGTGATAGAATGTATCTAGGAACAGGGAGGCGATGTGATGGGTTACAGTAACACAGCAGGTTCTCAGGAAGGAGGAAGCACATTCCAGGAAGTTGGGGGGGGGGGACAGGAGACAACACAGTCCGGAGCAGGATTATGGGGAGAGGAAGAGATTTAGAGTAGCCACTCCCTAGAATCTCCAAGGGTATAACCACTACGTTAGAGTGGCAAGACTCTGAATATATGGTGTAAGCAATCAAAGAACTGAACTTGGCTGGGCTGTTTCTCTGTCATTCTTGGGCCTGATATACATACACACAAATGTTCACTTTCAACTAGAACTCTTGGATGGCATCTCTGGATGGTCACTCTCAACAGGTGGCAAGACCTGGATGACTTTGTTTGGACTTAGAACCTATACAAGGCCAGGCCTGGTGAACACACAGATGGAATTCCTCAAGGAACCCTTAGGACAGTATACTAAATGGGGAAGTCATGTAACCAATCTTTTTAGAGGTACAATAATTATTTTGGGAAAATACTAGGAAATAAGAAAAGAAAGCAGTGGCAAACTATTTCTGTAGTGTTGCCAGGAAATCAACAGAGATGTGTCCATGAAGTCACCACAAGTTGAGCTTGAATTGGAGGAAAATGTACATTTTTAGAAGTTCCATAATTAAGTATTGGTAGGTATTCCCTTAATCAAATACATACGTCATATGTATTCTTAAAATATTTCTTCTTTAAGCAAATATTAGTCAACTACCAAGAAAATTCAGAACACTTAAAATCTCTATGTCAAAAGCCTCAGCAAAAAACACACACACACACACACATATACCCACACAAACATTGATCAATTATTTAACTTCTCATTTATTTTCTGTAAATTCAAGTTTCAGAAAAACCATTTGGTAATTGTTAGCTTGAGAAATGAAGGCAGCTATTTTTTACATTAAGTAGCAGCAAATAAATAATACAATACAGTTTACTGGACCACATCCAAGATGTCCTACATATACCTACAGATTAAAGTGTTAGTACTATGACAATATGCTTACTAATGGAGATGCCACATCAAAAAAGGTAGTACTTCAGCTTTTGTTGGAATTCACACGGGTTCTACCAGGAGCAAAACCTTTTAGTGAGAGGACTGGACACTTCATATTTGAAATGCTAGTACTGGTAAGACCCAATCCCTGGTAGCCATCTGCCAAAATCTGCTTGGCAAGGACAATAGAAGGACCTACTAAGATAAACTTCAGATCTAGTAAGTTCTGAAAGGGTTGTGAGAAGAAACAACCCCTTTAAGTCATCTGTCTTCATAAGTGTCTGTACCTAACAAAAATAACACCACAAAGATGAAATGTGTGTCATGATATCACGTTGAAAGCTCCACCTTTTTGTACCTTTATACACATTTTGTCACTCATTCCCCCTTGCCCCAGCTGTGGCTGTCCATGGGGGATACCATAAAATCTTGAACAGAGCACTGAGAATTGATACATAAGCAGATTTCAAGGCCATTGCTGACCACAAAGCACTGGTATAAAATGATCAAATAGTCCAGTCCAAGTTATCAGTCTTACTACTCTACTCTGGACAAGCTGAAGTTTTTGTTTAATTTTCAAAGGTAATTTTATCTTTAATAATTTAAACTGGTAGTTATAAGAAAATGAATAATGACAGGAAGATTAGTTGGTTTACCAGCCTACGTTGGCCTTTTCTAAACTTCCCTGGCTGGGATTTATGAAAATCTGATCATTTTAAGGAGGATTGCAAAAGCTGATGAAAGACAAAGCAAGCCACAGAAGGTACCTATGCCCCAAAAGTTAGCACTGGATTAATCAGTATTCCCAATCTGAATCTTTTTAGAGGCATGCAAACCTCTTCAGAACACACATCATCTGAAGTTCAGTGGCATTTAATTTACTTTGATTTAATTTAATTAATTTAATTTAAAATTTATACCCTCATATCCTTTCTCTTTATCCTAACATTCCATGTGGTTTATAATGATAAAAAATACAAAGCTGTTAAAAATGCAGAATAAAAAAAGATCAGAGTAACGCAACCCAAATAAAAAAATGAAATTTAATCATTAAAAATTAACAATTCAAAGTTTAACAATCTGTTAGAAGAATGGGAGGCAAACATACTTTCTTAGGGAATGCATTCCATAGCTTGGGAACCATAGAGAAGGTCCTCCTGATATGAAAGTAGGAAGACTTTCCCCACAAGGTGGAAACCTTAGCACTTGTGAAGACTTTGGATTTGTACCCTTCTATATTATTGTGTGACTGCTGCTTGATAGATTGTTTTCACTCTTGCACTTGCCTCGTCCTACCATATTTTTTTCTCCCTAATTAATTAAGCAATTATTGTGATGGTGCTCCAGCTACATTTTTCTTGTACATGGACTGAACATATTCAATATGAAAGCATCCAGGGCATGCATTAACGTAGAAAGTGGTCATGGTTCAAAGGTCATTTCAATGCTGTTTAGGCTTATGCTGATGCTGGCAATTCTACATCTGTAAAATGATAAAGATCTCTAAGAATCGTTACTTTCATCAAGTCGCTCTGCATTCCCTAGAGACTTAATTTGGTTGCTTATTTATTTATTATTTATCAATGTTTTTAAACTTCAGCGGTTCGAATCCAGCCTCTCGTGTTAAACAAGGTGAGCTCTTGTTTCTCTACCCGCAGCTTCTGCCAACTCAGCAGATCGAAAACGTACGTGAGTAGATAAATGAGTACTCTCACTCCGGTGGGAGGAAAAATGCTGGCAGCGACTCCACAGAGAGACGGGACCACAGTTGCCGGTAAAAGCGCGAAATTGCGCTCACCCCAAAAAAGGGGCGCGAAGCAACGGAAATCCTGCCTCCTGCGCTTGCCAAGCTGGGCTGGACGCTCTAGGAAGTAGGCTCTGGCAAAGGCTACTTCCGAAAAACAGAAAGATGCAATTGCCTTGAAAACCGCTAGGGGGCGGTCACTGCAGGGTCAGTAATGACTGTGAAACAGACAAAAAATATATATATATATATTGGTTTTTAACTTTGGGAGCCACCCAGAGTCACTTAGGTGAGATGGGCAGCTATACAAATGGAATAAATGAATGAATGAATGAATGAATGAATGAATGAATGAATGAGGCCCATCAATACTCACATGAAGAATTTATGGAAGTCTATGTCTTCCCTTCCTCCTCCCCCTCTTTTTATGATTTTGGGTTTTGTATGAAAAGTAAAAACTAGCATGCTTACTTTGTAACAATGAAAATATAATAAGAATGCATTTGACTCCCTCAGAATTCTCACAAAGCTACTATATAGCTTCCTACTTGCTCAATAGCTTTTGATAGCTGGTGGCTGCCAGCTGCCAATCACATTACATCCCCTCGGATAGTACTGAAGGAAACCATCTATCTGTACCCAGGGAAATCTCAGTTAAATATCAAGCTTCTAAGAGTTAAACTTGGGGTGCTCTAAGTACCTATATCCTCTTCCTTTTGAAGAATGGATGTTGCTTCAGACTGGCCACAAATGTCCAAATGCCTAGCCTCCTCAACATGTTGATATAAAAAATATACAGATATTATTACCATTTTTTAAAAAAAAAAATCTGCTTGCAAAGAATATAGCTCATTAAAAAAGGCTGCCCCAAAATCAGGAAACTGGAGTGAGCAAAACAGCGTCTATTGCTAATCACAATTCACGATAATTTAAGGGTTTTAAATACAGGTTGGTTTGTTTAAAAAATTTCTCCAAGCTACAAAGATAAGCATATACAAGTTAAGTCAACACATTTTACAAGCATGATGCTCTGTGTATAATACGATCCTCATTGTGGTTTATGAACTATGCTATTAGTTGGGAAGCAGGCGTAGAGCAATAACTCTATAGGATGTTCAATTGCTGATGCCCTACATCCTTAAACTTCTTCCCAACTGTCACCATATTTTTTCTAAATGGCAGTTATTTAATATTGCAGTTAAAGAGTACTGCATTATATGCTTTTAGAGGCACAGTAAATTTGCAAAGCAACACTAAAGAAATGAATATGGGCCTGAAAATCATATGAAGATGGGAAACAAAACCAAAAACAAAGGAACAAAACAAAATTAAGGCTCTATCAGATCGGAGGTCTGCTGAACAAACTAGATGGGGCAGTGCTGCAGGGGCCTCGGAATTCTACTCTGGTTTGTGGGGGGTGTCAGGGCTCTATGCTGTCCCCACTTTTGTTCAACTTCTACATGAAGCTGCTGGATGAGTCATTTGTCAGCATGAGATGAAGCATCATCACAATGCTGATGATGCTTAGTTTTACATCTTCATTTCAGACTGGCCAGTGATGCTGCCAAAGTCCTTTTCCAGTGCCTGGAGGCTGTGGGGGACTGGATGGGAAAGAAAGGGCTTCAACTCAGCCCTAGCAAGACAGAGTGGTTGTGGGCTTTTGGCTCCTTTGAACCAGCAACTGCAGATTTTCCACCTTCAGTTTTGGAGGGGGTTATACTCCCTCACTCAGCACTAGTGTACAGTTTGTGGGTCCCTCTGAACATACAGCTCTTTCTTGTGCTCCAGCTGTGTCCACCTCTGAATTAGGAGGCCCTGATCATGGTTGTTCACACTCCTGTATGGACCACGGTTTACATGGGGATGTTGCTGAAAAACCATCCAGAAGCTGCAATCAGTCTAGAATGCATTGGTCCATGTGCTGCAAATTTACAAGTTGCACTGACTACCAGTAGGTTTTTGGGTGCAATCCAAGGTGCTGGTTATCACCTAAAATGCCTTAAATGCACAGGAAAAGGCTTCTGTCTCTAATCCTGACATGTTAGCAGGCATGCCTAGCCAACATAGTCATCATGTATAGCACAGAAAATGCCCAGGTAGTCAATGTGTTCAGCTAGAACTGGGGAGACCCAGGTCCAAGTCCATCATGCACCATGGAAACTCATTGGGGACTTTGGGCCAATGACTCTCCTCAGATCAACCTATCTCACAGTGTTGTTATGGTGGACATAAAATAAACAGAGATCCCCATGGAGGTCAGCTTGAGCTCCCTGAGAAAAGGTAAGATATAAACCTAATAAACAAGCCAAACTCATATTAAATCATGTTTTAATAAAAGTTTCTAGGAAGCAAACAATCATGCTTATGGTTGGCAAATGAATGACAAAGAATTCTGGCCCAGATAGGTCTTTATCCCAATTCATTTGGCTCTTCTTAAGTTTTTACAAAATAAAGAAAAGAAAGGTAACTAATTCATCCAGTATGTAAATATCCGATACCAGCGTACAGTGAAGTTGAAAGCTACATAGAGGTGGATAGATTTTCTTATAATTCCTTACACTGTAAGCCAAACATTATCTAAGACAGAAGATGAACAATATTTCTCAAAAGAAGATAAGTGCCAAATCAAATGCTTCTGAATTCAAGTATGTTGGTCTTTGAATTAGCATAGTTATGTTTCCCTTCTTTACTCAGGGAAGGGAAAGGAATACCATAACTACTATTCCTGGAAGACTACTTTCCTAATTTACAAGAAATAATTGCTGCTGAAATTTTGCATCTCTCTGTCTCTCTCTCTCTCTCTCTCTCTCTCTCTCATCTGTCTTATCTATCTCTCAATCTATCACCTATCAATCATCTATCTATCTATCTATCTATCTATCTATCTATCTATCTCAAGGCTGATTCTGGCAGATTATGTGAAATCTTTTACTACAGCTATAACTTTTTTCAATCTTCTTCATATGCAAACCCTTGCCTAGTTATTGAGGCATAAATCTATTCTTTATAGACAGCTTGAAAACAAACAATGTTTATATTGGGCCTGGATTGAATAACTTTATCTTTTGCAATTTCATTATCAGTGAAATTGTTGTTAAAACTTTTCTCTATATCAACTATGTCAAATAAAGAATAAACATGTGTGCATACAATTCAAGTCTAAGGATGATGAATGCACTGCTAGAGTTAAATTAATTATATCTCATATAAAGGATTTGTATCCACACCCATGACCTGGAATTCTGTAGAACGTACCATTGTATATACAAGAATATAAATGTTTATACAACAACTTAGATTGTCCTTTGGATAGAAAAAGTTGGATATAAATTGAAATAATAGTAATACAGGTAGTCTCCAGTTTAAGAACAGGTTCCATTCCCAAGGTCTGTCCTTAAGTCAAATTTTATGTAAGCTGGAACAGTATTATTGTGTAATGTTGTAGAAATAGTATTGTGCAATTAACTCGAACCACTGTGTATTTAACTCAAATCATTGTGTATTTAACTCAAATTTTGCTACAATAGGCTCCATTTTTAACTATGGGTCATCTGTAAACCAGGCATTCTTAACAGGGGGACTACCTGTAGTAATAACAACCATAACCTATCAATTTATCCTTTATATACTAAATATGATAAAAGTATATGAAGAAAACTTGATAAGAACTTGTAAACACTTTTATGTACAGTTCCTCTAATACCCATATTTTTGCACACATTTTTGCTCAATAAATACATTGTTACAACCTGTCTTCCCTAATAATGCATTCATCTGTGTTACTGTGAATATATTACTGTGAGTATATGTGTTTTCCCACCCACTTTGCTTTTTAATTAACATTTGGAAATGTGCGCTGCAAAATGCAGAGAAATGCACTTTTTGTGTAAAATTAGGAACATTGGATGAAAATGTCAATCAACAACTTTCTTCCCTAACCTTAAGAACGAAGACCGAGGAAACAGTGGAAAGCTTTTAATAATAACAGCAACTCTGTATACCAGTTTCTCAAACAAGTGCCTATTCGCCAACTGGATATACAGACTGCGCACTGGTTTGGCTAGAACTAAAGACCATATGGAAAAATGGGGGGTTTTCCCTGAGGACAAGGATATTTACTGTGAATGTGATGCTATTCAAACAACTATCCATCTTTTGCAGTGTCCCTTGGGACCGACATGCACACAGAATGACTTGCTGGTTGGAAAGCCGTTTGCTATCAATGTGGCCCGGCATTGGGCAAGAATTATATACGTCTATACTTTTATTTAAGTTTTCAATTTCTTAAATTTAGATTAATAATTTCCCCTTTTCTAGTTCCTGCATTTCTTACATGAGACAAGACGAGACGAGACTGGGTGTAAGCATAAAATGATAAAAAGTGAGATGTTTTGATGTTTGTCCTAGGTATAAAATACTTGAAAACAGTTGTAATGTAACAAGAATTTCAATCTGTTCAGCCACCCACTGAATACTTGTAGGCATTTTGTGTGAGTAGAATGACCTCACCTCTTAGATTTTCCTTACTCTGCTCAGTTTTAGAACTTGTACAAGATCTGATATTCATATTCATTTGAATGTAAGTAGATAACTCTGATCGATTGTAGTGTGAGATCAGGAGGGAGAATTCTGTGTTGGTCCAAATGGAGAACAGGACAGAAGTTCATGTTTGATCCTTCAAGGTTATAACTTGATAACCTTGATAAAGGTAATATAACCTTTAACCTTTGGAGATGCCTCTAAAAGTTGTCACTAAATACTAATCATGAATGTGACAGAATACAAAAATCAGTATTAAAAGCCAATTGAGGACCTAAGGCCAGAAAATGTTGTGTTCCCCTGATGTGGGAGATGAACTGGGAGATAGTCCCAGCATTCTGCCCCACTTGAAAACCTTCATACATTCAAATGAGCACCTGAATGGGATGTGATGGAACGTATCTACAAAAGGGAGGTGATGTGATGGAATTCAATGGAGCAGCAGGTTCTCAGGAAGGAGGGGGCACCTTCCAGGAAGGGAGGGGGGCAAGACAAGAGACAGCACAGTCCAGAGCAGGAGCATGGGAAGAGGAAGAGATTTAGGATAGCCACTCCCTAGAATCTCCAAGGGTATATCCACTAGGTTAGCATACTACAGATTTAGTCTGACAAGATTCTGTCTATATAGTGTAAGCAATAAAAGAACTAAACTTGGCTGGGTTGTTTCCCTGCTGTTCTTGGGCTGAACCTGACATGAGACTTGAAGCCTGATTTTCTGAGCAACTGGTTTTCCTTCTCTTATCCAAGCTTCTTCACCCTGGTTTACATTTTCACTTAGGCAAGAGGAAAAAGAGAAAACAATGTTCCCTAAAGGGTTTTCTTCTAAATAATGGACTCCATAATTTGGCTTCTTTAACTCCAGTTTAGATTGAGCAATTCCCTGAAGAGCTGTACTCAAAATAATGGACTTCTTCAAACCACGTAGTAAGATCACCAGCTGCTAGGTAATGTAGTGTGTCACTGTTAAGGGGGTAAAACAAGCATTGTTTTCATGAATGCTATTAGTGCTTACCTCTTGGGCTCTTAAGTCTGGAGACTGCCAAGGTTCATCAGTGTTCATGTGACACCCAGACTTGGCAAAACATTCACATGATTCCACATTGAACAGACAATACATATTATGCTGATACTTCCCAGCAGCTATATAATGCAGATTGTCAGGTCTGCCCGCACGTCAAGCTGTGATAGGAGATGGTTAGAGCTTTACTGATTAAAGCAGCAGTTCTACCAAATGTCACCTGTACATCTACCTAT
The DNA here is from genome assembly GCA_030867105.1 of Liasis olivaceus. Classification (NCBI taxonomy): domain Eukaryota; kingdom Metazoa; phylum Chordata; class Lepidosauria; order Squamata; family Pythonidae; genus Liasis; species Liasis olivaceus. Next base: position 18,477,772 of record CM061361.1, read on the forward strand.
TTTCAGAAGTAAGACAATGTAGTTTAATGGGATTTACATCAAGATATGCATTGGACTGAAAAACAAAGGTGCATATTGGATCTTTGGGAGGTGAATAAGAGTGGCATTGTAACAGTGCTGGGTGTGGGTCAGATGGGGCTAGAGACAAGATGGCTAAACATGGGAAGTAGAATTGAAGACAGTGGTAAGGGAGTACTCCTATCTTCGAATCACCATAACTTACCTCTGTTTTCCCCAGCCAGCAAGTTTGTAAGACAATGAGTATCTATTGTCGCCAAAGTAATCATTTCCAAAAGTCTTGTAGAATTAGGAGAAGGGCTTAATTGAGTTCAACAGCTACAGGTTGCTGATGCCAATTTCCTTTCTACCTGAGACCAAGTCCCCTTTAATCAGCAAGGCTGGCTTTTGAATAGAAATGTACAGGCTTACACTATGAATCACTTTCAAAGCTTAGGGTTTAAGAGTGTGTCTCTGTGTACCTGCAGTTATTTTTTGACACCTCATAACAAGAAGACACCTGTACCCTTGAGGACCTATTGAGAGTGTCAGGCAGAACGGCTCTTCCAAAATGAGATCCCTATTCACAGGCAGCCCTCACACGCGCTGCAGGTATAAACAGAAAAGGTGACTCATTGCTGTTCTATAGCCGTGTGCTCAAAGGTTGGAGGAAAAGCGGATTTGGAAAAAAGAATTCAAGTTCCCTTAAAGAGACAATAGGATTGAAAGTTTGTTCAGCCATAGCTCTTGGTAAGACTGTAAGATGATTAAATGATTCATAGGCACACACACATACTTGTAGTTTCAGCTGTTGGATCAATTTCCCTTTGGAAAGAGTAATCATATTGCAAGTCAATAAAAGAAGTTTTGTAAAATTAGGAATATTATTGCACAGGCCAATACTGAAATAAGCACATGCAATAAATTCACAAGTGGGCTGTCAGTCATTTGATGGGGCTTCTGTTTAGGTCAGCAAAACTGTTGGACTGCATTGTGAAAGAATGCAGAGAAGCAAAGAGTGTATGAAGGAGCACTGAAGCCTAGTGAAGATGTCCAGATCAGAAGGAGGACAGGACTCTTGCTATTATAATTGGTTAGAACAGTGATCCTATTTTTAACAAATGCTTTCTTTGTTGACATCTTAGTTCAGGGCAAGCCTGGCTAGGATAGCTGATAATTCACTGGGCTAAGCAGGTTTTAACCATGCTTTGCTGAACAAGGTATAGTGGCCTGATTGAACTTTACTCTAAAACCACAGTCAGATGTGGGGGCACATTACAAATCACAGTTCATTGGCTGTGCACAGAATACTAAGCCAGAATCAGACAAACCTCTTTGTGGTTTAGTGCAATGTGAAAAGCAACCTTTATTGGCTGGGTTCATTAAAGGCACAATTGATTGAAAACTGCTGTAGCTGAGTTCACGTAAGAGGTTAAACCAGAAGCAAGTAAGTCACATGTTGGCCTTGTGAGATGTGTGTACTCAATCATCAGAAGTTTCTTCTAGTTGATTATCATATTCAGTTGCCATATGAATATGGTAAAATTCTGCTGATGGATTTGTTTTCCCCATGTAAACCATATCCCCAACATAAAGGGAAGTCCTGCAGTCTTTTACAAATCTAGTACAATGTAAACATTAAGGAAAAATTGGTTTTCAATTATTCTTCCTCATTTCCCTTGGAATTTGTAGAACTAGAATTATAGAAATCTGTAAACTCTCTAACACTCAAGGCCTGAGACCCACACCGTGGAAATAACTTATTTGCATCTAATGAGTAAGGACCCAGAACTAAATGTTTCCACTATCTATTATGCTTCCTTTTAGCCCCAGAGCATGCCAGTCCACAGATTAAATAGGTATTGGATGAATGGACTCCAGCAATCTGAGAAATACTTGTCTACATTTCCTCCTGAGTGTAAAATGCCTAATTTCTTCAAAATTGTGTTGTTGAAACAAAAGACAGACAGTAGTCAAGCAACATATTAAAATGATAAAAGTACATATCATGAACTTTGGGGGGTCTATAATGTTTTCTGCTATGTTTACCGAGGCTGGTAAATGGATTGAGACTGTCCATTCAGACTTGCTGCGAGAGTCAATCATTCTTTCCAGCCTGAGCCAGGGAAATTGTTGCAGTTCACCCTCCTGCCTGTTCTTCTCTCTGTGGATTGAACTGGGAGATTAGCAAGAAGGAAATTGTGTAAGCTAAGTAAGGCCATGTGCAGTTATCCCTTAGAAGCTAGGGAATGGATTGACTTTAATGTAGCGCTGTTCCAATCATTTTTATTTATTCTTTAATGAAACAATCAGATCATCTATTTCATTAGGTGCCCATGAATCCTAGCAGAATGAGTCTGGAGGAGGAAAGCCCACTGTTTGTCTAGGTCTACATGTGTGTGCGTGTCATGGGAGGCATTAGGACATGGATAGGTTGATTGGAACAACCTGAAGAGGCAACTCTTAAAAGGAAACTTAAAAAAAACCACTTCTGGCAAAAAGGTTTGCCCCTTTAAGATTGCAATCATGTCCAGCTTGGCTTTTGTTGGGAGGGTCATCTAACATTGATTATAGATGTCTTCTTGATGCCCTCTGGACTCCCTGTCCACTCAGTTTACTTCAGAGCAAAAACTTTCAGCTTTATCCAGCCTTATCTTTATTTCCAGTAATGTCTCTGCTTTTAGGCTGATTAGATTTCCTAAGCAGTCTTAGGAAATGGTGGCTTGTTATGGTCAAGAACGTCACCTTGAAGTTCATTTTCTGGACCAAATAAAGGCTGACTGGTCTCTTGAGGCTGTGATCCACAATCAAAACCTCACATGGGATGCAAACAAGCTAAGCAAAATAACCGTGCTTGGCATGGTTGAGGGAAAAAGAAGAAGTGGATAAGGGGTATGGAGGAGATCAAGTCCATAACAGGACTGTCCTTAGAACTACAGGATATTGTTGGGCATAGGTAGAGATGGCAACAATTGATGAAGTTGCCGGGAGTCAAGCCCAACCTGATGCCCTAAATGGGTGTTTTATGATAGTCACACCTGTCATGGCAGCTATTTGTAGGAGCATGACATGTCCTTAGCTGGGCAAAAGGCCCCATTAAATTCAGTGGGACTCCTTTCTCAGCAGATCTTTTGGGGGAATGTACAGTATATGGGAACTCTTCATTGCTCCCCCGCATATGGCCTCCTTCCATGCAGAGCTCTTGTACCCCTCCCAAAAAGGTTATGCACCTACATTTTAGAGGATTTTGGGGTTTCCACAATATTTATATTTGGGATACATAGTTATTTTGCTTTTATTTTTATTCTGTTTTACTTGTTTTGCAACATGTCAAATATACACACCACGCATGGTTTTGATGGCCTTGGCCTAAAAGGTAGAATATCTAATTTTTTTTTTTTTATGTTGATTATACAAAATCAGAGCTAAAAAAAAAATGGGGTTGGTAGTTAATAAATGGGTCATATGCAAGCTGTTCCTTGAGGTATGCCTATTTACATCCCGCCTGCAATGTCAGAACCTGTCACTATTGATGAAGCAACATATGGCACAATCTCAACCTGAGAAAGTGAAAATTAGCAGCATGCGAGAAAAGAAAAAAAACGGGGGGAGGAAAGGAAAAGATATAATTAACAATATGCAACATTCATACTTGTCCACAAAAGAACCTGACTTCTGTTCCATCTTCCCAAGAAAGCAAGTCAGTGCTGGCTCTGAAAATAAACTGAAGATACAATCCTGCAACCTGGGAAATGACACAGTGAAGCTTAAAGTTTTGCTTTGCTTTTTTTTTTCCTTTTCCCCAAAATCCTAGTTAGGATAACTCAATGGGCAGCCCTCAGACTAATACACAGATCATATAACTCAGACTTCTCTAAGTTACAGTAGGGAGTGGACCAGATTCCGGCCATTTTCCTCAGGGTGGAAAATCATGGTGCTTGGATAAGAAGAGGCTGCATAGATGGCCCATCTCTTAGACTATAGAACTAAGGGATCCAAACCAGGTAAGGACCCTTACAGAAAACAGCTGGCTTTGGATAAATGCGGGTTCATTCATATCAGGTGTTGCCTGCTGAAGCAACATGTCCCCCTAGTTCAGCTAGCAAAGGCCACTAGGAATTTTTCCAGGAGCCTCATTTTGGTTTAGAAAGGCTAAAATTTGAATTAGATTGCCTGACTTGCCTAGAAAATAATGTGGCCTGACTGCTCCTATTTCCCCAGTGGGTTGGGAGGGAGGGAGGGAGGGAGGGAGGGAGGGAGGGAGGAAAGGAAGGAAGGAAGGAAGGAAGGAAGGAAGGAAGGAAGGAAGGAAGGAAGGAAGGAAGGAAGGAAGGAAGGAAGGAAGGAAGGAAGGAAGCTTACCAGAACTACTGGAGTGTGCACCTTTCTCATGCTTACATGGGAAGGAAATCAAGCCCTCCCGTCATACAGTCTTCCCGCCATAATCAGGGCAAAAGGTTAAAAATCAATTAGAATGGGCTCAACCCAAAAATTAAAATGCAGCGGAAATGCCAACTTAGTTGGGTGAACATTCCTTCCAGGCTGAGCTGAGCCAGAGGTCTCCTTGGTTAAATAAGACAAGATCCTTTCTCCGAACAGATTGCCGTTTCAACCAGCAGTGCTACACAAGCAGAAACTGCGACTCAGCAGGGTGCCCGACTGCAAAGCACCCCCTCCTGGAACTCCGGCTATTTCTCAGAATTCTTAAAGGGTGCAATTCTGTATGTTTTCAAGGAACAAAAGGAAGGTTTGTCTCTAGAAAGGGCTTCCGGGGAGGACTCGGTGTGGCCGCCTCTGACAGCTAACTCTGTATGTTGCGCTCTCGGCAATTAACCTCACCTCTAGTTCAAGCAACTACCTGTGTATTTTATTCCTGGCTTGGAAATGTTCTTGGTAAGATTTCTTTCTAACGGTTGTAAGCACACTTTTAAATTACCCATTTAAATGCTACTTCGAAGCATCGTTTTTGGAAAGGGGATAGAAGTATGGGTAAGAACTGCAGAACATCCTACTGAGTGGAAAGATTTGCCAATCATTCCTATGGGATGAACGCTTAGACGTAAGAAAAGAAAGGTGGACACCTTGTCACTGGGTCAGTTCAATAACAGGCATTAGAGAACCAGGATAGGGAAGGGAAGAATGTATTTTATTCTTATCCAAGGAATGCAGGGTTGTAGAAAATTATCATCAGCCTCAAATAATTATCATCAACCTCTTTCTCTTTTGAGATAGGAAAAATGGCTGAAACTTCTTCATGTACTAATTTATCTTCAACAACTTTGATTTCAGACACTTGCATTCTGCCTTTAGGTGGAAATATCTGTCTCATGTAAACACAATCTAATCACTGGAATGAAATTCACAGATTACAGTAAGTGATCCAGCACTTTTAGAGTGACTTGTGCCAGCTACTTTCTGACAGGTATCTTAGCAACTGTGTGAACAAATGAATGGTACTGATATAACCAATGTGCTAATTAAAATCCAGAATAGGTGTGTGATGAGGGGGAGATTAGGCGCTATTGTTCTCTTGCAAAACTCCTCTAATTTTCACTGTGTAGAAGGTTTGTTTGCAGACACAAATAATCAGTGTTTGTAACCTAGCTGCAAACTCTTTAGGAATGACAGATTATTGCAATTCTCTAATATTAGTTTACAGAAGCAAGGCTGTCACTGTGCATTGGTTCACCCACAGAGAACTGCTTGTACTAAGTGTTCACCATCCAGTGTTGTTGGCATAAGGTGTGTTTCCAAGACTGAACATTTCCCGGTCAGACATTCATTTAGCACCATTCTTTATAAAGGCAGCATTTTCAAACTGATTATGGCAGTCTAGTTCATCTTGCGGCTCGTGTGGAGACATCACAAGACCGTATGTAAATCCTATCTCAACAGATTTATTTATCAGTTTTTTACTTTGGCTTATATGCAACTCCATGTCCAGAGACTTCAAACATCTTACAAATAACAACAGAAAATTAAAGCATCAAAAATCAGAAGTATATACAACAACAGGGTCTTGATGTGTCACTGTTAGGCAGGAGAATCTTCAGGAATCTCCAAATGCCATCTTGGAAGTGCCATGTTTTCATGGCTCTTTGAAAATATATTAGAGAAGATATGGTCCAAACATCTGGAAGTAGGCTGTCCCAGAAGCAGGGGCTTTCAGTAAGAAGGCTTGAGTATGGGATCCCTGTAAATGGCAATTATTTAATTTTGGGTTTCTCAGAAATCCTCTGTACTACATTTCCACAAAGCCAATTTGGAAGGAAGGCAATGCCCCCTTATCTCCCTTTCAACTGGCTTTATGAAGCTGCCAAGAGTCTTTTTGGATTGAGGGGGCATAGAAATATAATACCTCAATCTTTTCTTGGATGTAGTATGTGCCCTTCACTTCTTCACCAGTCATCAGTCAATAGCACGTGGAAGATCTGTTTTATACTTCAGGTCATTACCATAGATAACGACACAACAACTTGACCTCATTCCTGATTTTTTAACAAAGGAAAACTAATACAAAAACCAGCTTGCTATATACACTTAAGCAACCATTAAAGAGTAAAAAAGGAGTGAGTCTATCACATTGTAAAGTAAGAAAATCACCTCAAGTGGCAGATCTTATCTCAGATGGCAGGATATCATTGCTAAATGTTTGACATATTCTTCCCCAGGGCCAAGATTCAGAACTCTTAATCTGCACCTTAGAAATGGGAATTGGTTGACCACACTATGAACATTCATGTAAAACTGATATCTAATCATTACAAAAGTGAAAGCATGATATTTGACCTTCCTGTGCCAAGCCATCTCTGTTGTGATCCTCGACCTAGGTGTTCCTATTTAAGCATCAACATTTCCCTCGTTACTTGAATTTTTACAGTAACAGGTTCAGCCAACCTTCTTTAGTTCTACTGGAATCCACCAATTCTCAAGAAATCAGAATCAATGCAACATTTACACTCCTCAGGATGTCATTAGTTGCTGAGCTAATAGGGACATAATCATCTCATTGGAAAATGCTTCTCAAAATGAGGATTGTAGTAATGGAACTCATCTCTTCCATGTAAGAACTTTCCTAAGCAGAATGATGCTCTCTCAATATTTCTTATTGCTCATACCAGTCTTCAACAGATATTTTAGAGTTTATTCTGGCTAGGAATTCTAAGAATTGTAATCATACCTACCTGGGGAACAGTCTTTCTCATGTTATTTCTGTTCCATGTATCAGTATCACCTCTTTGGGGGTATGCATCAATGATCATCCTTTTACATGAGAGGTGCTTAATTACTAAAACATCCATAAGATTCTCCATTTTCATTTGTACACTAAACCACATCCTAAATTGTGCGGCTCCTGATTTCTTGGAACTCTCCACATAACTGGAAGAGACAAGCATAATTGATAGTACATAGGTCTTTCCAAGAGCTAAGGTTAGACTCATATTTTTAAGCAAACAGATATAGATCACACTTCCAGAATTAAAGTAAAATTTGATTTGGATAATGGATTTCTCCAAGCCTTTGACAATGTTCTCAGCTCAAAGATCATGTAGTACAACATTTAGGAAAGTTGTTGACAAAATACTAGCTGCAGGAAATGATTCGCGATCAATTCATGACAGACTTCAAGATTGGATGGAATAGGTTTATGATTGAATTCATGTGAAATTGACATACTGTAATCTGCAAAGTGATTGAGTTATTTACCACTATTTCTAGTCATTCTTCCTCCAATGTATTTGGGATCAATGTATCCCAGCCTTTCCATTCAGGCAAGGATGCACAAACAAAATTCATCTCCTAAGGAAGAGTGTTCTTCTTTCAGGAGAAGCCAGTTTATATTTTTTCCCTCTTGCTCATATGCATGCACACACATGCACACATAGAGAGTTTTAGGACCTGACATGGTCTGACAAAGTCAGATGAAATGGCCAAAGATGGGGCTGCATCTTTGGCCCCACAAATAAATGAGCTTTGCACAACTGTCCTGACTGCTGAATTTGCAGTAATCATTTTCAAATTGAGCCTTCTTTTCATTAGCATTTTCATGCTTACATGCATAATTTATGACAAAGCTTTGCAGGCACAACAGAGCTTTCATAAATTAGTGCTAATTTTGTTGTTGCTGAAAAACTCAGTAAATTGTGCAACACGGGAATAGTTTTACATTTGGAATAATAATAAAAAAAGCACACCATAAAACTGAGCCTCGTTTGATTTCAAGCCATATTCCATGTGATTTTTAGGAATGTTTATATATTCCCATTCCCATTTTTTTAGGAATGTTTACATACGTGTGTGTGTGTGTGTGTGTGTGAGAGAGAGAGAGAGAGAGAGAGAGAGAGAGATTTAATCCTTCATTATCTCTCCCATCTCTTCCAATAATTTGCATCTTTGCAGCCTAGAGGCTGGCTTATCATTTGATGCCTTCAGCGTGGAACGTGACTTACATGTGTGAAGGAACCATTACTTGTCAAACATTGCAAACAAAACCTTCCATTCTTCTTGCCTAATCTCTCTCTCTCTCTCTCTGCAACAAGTCAGCCAGCAACTGAGAAAATAATTCTTCATCCCAGCATTCAACCTGAGCACCTATAAACTTAGCAAATGACAGTGCAAGAAAAACCTAACACAACTCAAGAAGAGAAACACAAGCATTGCAACACAGAGGACATGATAGAGCAACAAGCTCACACCACAGGGCAGTTCCATCAATCTGCATGCAGGACACATAAAATTAAAGATTTTGAGTTTTCTTTCTTGCCTACTGCTGTCATTCCATCACCTCCTCTCCTGTAAAGATGAGAGCATTCAAAGCAACGTGTCCATTGAGGGCTTCAGCGGATAAGCAGATTTGTATAAAAGTAAATGTTGCTTCAGACTACTCATGCAATTTCATTGAAGCATATTAAGGGCTAGAATGCTTGCAGAATGGTCATCACTGGATGAAATCAAATTGAAACTTTATCTACCAAGGCATGCAAATGTTCTGCTTATGTATATGGGGTGCACCATTTTCAATAATAAAATACACAAAAGCAGCTGGTTTTCTTCTCCTAATTCCAATTCTAACTTTTGTCGCAGCTGATACATTTGCATATATCAAAACACAAGCTTGGTGTCAAGTTTAGTTTGAAAGGTGACAGAGTTAAATGGTACTGTTTGGGCTGTGCTTTATTTGTAGAATTGCTGAAATGAGGAAAGCACGGGCTTGCGAACCGTGGTTTGATTTAGAAAATGCTAAAATTCATGCTTTCCCGTCATTTACATGCAGTGATTTGCTTGCATCTTCTGATGAGACTGATAGATATTTCAGACAGCTGTCTGGGGAGAGATTTAATGAGAAAAGGGTTTAGAGCAGTTTGGAAAGTTTGCTGAAAACCTTGAAAAATCTATCTTGAATCTAAACTAATTTGATTCACAGGAGGAAACAACTAGGCACTTCTTGATCAGTTGGCAAAACTCAAGGTTTCTCAGAGTTTCACTTTCTGGGAAAACATAGTAGCATGATTTTTCAAGGATTTGGGGTCTCTGCTTTGCTTGTCTGCATGTGTGTATGTAGGAAGAGAGGAAATATGTCCTTTCATTTGGTCATCTCATCTATCCTCTAATTTTTTATTTATTTTCTGGCCACCATTCAAACTGCTTGTCTTAACTAGAGGTGCTTAGGGAAGTCTCTTTCTGAATGCTGGTATGAAATTGTTGTTATCCATGGTTCTTACACTAAAGTATGGATTGGAAATTCAACTGCTTTTGCACATTCTTCATGTTTGTGATGCAGTTCTTGGCAGTTAATTCAATTCTAAACATGTATTCTCAGAAGTGAATTCTATTGAGTTCAGTAGCAATAACTCTTGGAGAAGTGTAGCTAAGTCTACACACAAATATGCATTTAAAGAAAAAACCTTTTAAAATAAAATATATTGAAATACATATGTTCACAACAAAACCTAAATATATCACAGATTAATTAAGAAACAGAATGGAATGATGACTAAGACCAGAAGCAATTTAGTTCATCCATCTCTTACTTCTGAAAGCTCTTCTGTGGTTTGAGAACATAACACTTTGTCTCATATAAACTTGTTTGAGAATTAAGGCCTTATCCTTCTGGAAGTTATGGCAATCAAGAAAATTACTTTTTAAAATAAAAGCATTTAATTGACATATGAGAATACAGGGGATGTTGCAAACCTTAGCTGTCCATGGGGGAGAGGGAGTGAAAACTATCTAGATGGCTGCTATGATGATAGAAACAAAGTCCCATCCCTTTCTACTTGTATGCGAAAAATGCATATATAAAAAGGACAAGATTTTCATCAGACAGTTGGAGCTACCAACTTGACTTTTTTGACCTCCCCCTGGACCCCTTGTAAATGCAGACCATAGAATCCATGATTACATGATGAAAGACAAGATTCTCAGACAAAGTTGTGGAGGTTAAGGGAATATAAGAATTCTGCAGCAAAAGCCATATGAAATGTTTCTAATTTTGCAGAGAAGGTCTCCTTTTAGAGGAGACATCCAGTCAATCTAACATTTCATGGCAATTTTTAAAAAGGCAGGCTACTTTTTTAGCCCAGCTTTAATAACCTCTATAAAGAGGTAGGGACCATAAACATTGGAAGAAGACTTGATCCCATTCATCTATCAGTGGCACTGTCCTTGCAGTATCATGTTAAAAGAGACAGTTCAAACTCTATACAATATCTAACATTCTGGTTTAAAATAACATGCAGTTGAGCAAATACTTTCCATTACTTAAAAGTATTTTTAGAAGGCAGCAAAACATCTTTGAACCTCTTAGGCTGAAAGGAGCTCAGAATTATTTTCAGAAATCAATTAGCATCCCTCGCACTGTTTTTTTCCTAACAAAGAGCACCCTCCAAAAAGTACTTGCTATGTCTACTTGCCATGTCCTTGATGGCATTTGGCAGATGTTGAAGAGTTCCTATGAGAATAATCTTCTCTCAAGTTTCAGAGAGTCGAACCCCAAAATAACAGTGATGAAATCACCGAAGCTATTTTTAAAATGGCATGCACGTTTAGCTACAAAAGATATTTGTGAAAGGTCTGCAATAGAAAAGTTCCCTTGACAAAGTTTATCCAGTGGTTAAAATGAGGGTATGATCCTGATTCCACATCCCTGAGACTGAGAAATACACATATGGTCCTATCTCCCCAAGGTTTTAGTTGGCAATCCTCAAGCACAATGGGAATACAAAGGTGGAGTGGGGGGAAAATCTGCCTGTATTTTTAGAAATATTTGAAGAATTTGTTATTCATAAACTCCAGTGTGATCTGAATTGATTGATAGCTTCTGGATGAATATAAAGCCCAGAATATGGTTTGATTTTCATACTTCTTTGAATTTGGAGGAATTCTTAGCTCAGACACCTGTTGCAGTACATTAGAGTTAAAGTGCATATTTTGCCATTTAAAAACTGTTAAACATTTAAAAGAGTATGTTCATTTAACTTTCTAACCACCCCCAGAATTATAGCTAAAATTCAACCATATAAATCAGATCTCCAGCTTCAGTTGAAGGACAGAAGAAGTACTAAGGAGACTACTAACCCAGATCTCCTTTACTGGATGCCAAAAAGATATAGGAGCCTTTGGCTCCAGAATTCCCAAATGTGTCCTACTCTTTAGCTAATGCACCTGAGGTGACTGTTTTAACACTAAGGCCTTGCTAGTCTCAGACTGCCTCAGAACATACTCCAAAAAGTCATCTTGCTAGTGGCATCTTTTCAACTACAAGACAATGGCTATAGGGAGTGATGTTGTGATAGAGCAATGAAGATCAGACTTGAAAGGGTGATGCGTCCATTATTGACATGGGTTTGAGAAGGTACGTTTTGCAAATCCAAACATTGAATGTATGTCTGGGAGTTTGGGTTTTTTAGCCTGAGAGATATAAACGTGGGGTTGGGTTTGCCAGTTTGAAAACAAGGTAGTAATCATAGAACAAATGCTTCTCTGAAGACAGTTCCATAACCTCCAAAGAAGAAGTGATTCTAACTGAGAAGGTAGAACTGAGTCAACAATGTAATAGGTCAAAAGGTGTATCCTTTTGTCTGGCTACAAAATTGTGGCCACAATACTTTCCTCTGCAGTTGCTGTAGAGTCACTCTGTAGGGCATCGGGAAATAATCCAATAACTAGCTGTTTTCTGCAAGCTGCTGTGGCAGTGTAAGTCATAAGACAGCAGCAACTTTTTGCCAGCCTCCTCCGTTTGAGATTTCTATTGCCTTATGGGTTTAGCTAGATGAGAGAGGAGAAGAGTCAGGCTGTCACTAGAGAAGGAATGTAAAATAACCTGGTAGCAGCAGGAGATGGGGATGGAGGAAGACCTGCAGATGTCACTTACTGCAGGGAAAGTGAATTGACCAGCTGCCTGCCAAAGAACATCAGAGAAGGATCATCCGTGGGCAATCTGTCTGATTGAGTGAAATCATTTGTATGTTTCTCCATTGCCAGATCATGTCAGTTATACAGCAGGAAAATGGGGAGGAAGATATGACTCTACTTCTGTATTGTCAGAAAGAAAAGTCTATCGACCTTTCTTTCCAACAGATTCCAAAATTATGCTTACTTAATTCCCACTCTTTCTTTTCCCCTCCCCATCTGAAAGAGATGGCATATGTCATTAAGAAAATAAAAATACTAAGCTGTGATTTAATAATATTCATGAAGACTAAAAGCAGGGCCAAAAAAGAAAAGAAAAACCAGAAAACCAACAACCTCAAAAGAAAATTGTAACAGTAAAAAGCAAAACATGTTTAAACAAACCCAGATCAGTGTATGGCTAATGGAAAGCAGACAGCTGCTGTTCCTTCTCAGATAGATTATCTCAACATTTCAAAGCCAACCTCCTTTAGGAAGCATATTTCATAGAAAACAGTGGAGCTGGAAAATATATAGATAGAGAGGATTTGATGCTCAGTTTCTTCTCAGGAAACCAACTCTATCAACTCTTCTGTTTAATTTCACTCGGTCTTTGTGTAAATAAGCATGACCTCTGTTTGGAATTTAACAGAAATGCCATGGAGAAAACATCAATCAGGAGGAATTGGTGTGATAGGTTTCCCCCCACCCCACCTCTCTCTCCAATTCGCATTGCAGCTAGGCTTTGTGTGCGTGCATGCTCTCGACTGTTCTGCATTCAGAGCATGTAGAGTGAAAACCAGTGATTTTCATGTTTTGTAGTATGGTCATGCAGTCAAAACAAAATTATGTCTTTCTAGCTTAAAAAAATTCCCGGGAGGAATATTAGAAAGAAATAGAACAAATCAAGCGAACTCCAGGCTAGATAAAACAATTTGGAATCTGGTATGATGCATAGTCTTAATTAGGTTTCAGAAAAGCCAGAGCAGGAACACAATTCTGTACTTACGATCTACCAGCAGAGAGGCTATTGCATTGTGCAGAAACTACCCTGTAACTGGAGAATGTCTGGCCCACCCATTTATTCATTTATTTATTGCAATTCTTTCCATCATGCCTTCCTTGATAACAATCCCTTTCAAAAGGTTTTCAAAGCAATCTTTTAAAACATGGGAAGACATTTACAATAAAGATACTTTACAAGGAAATAAATCCACCAGTTTCTGGACCCTCTCCTCATGACAGTTGGTAGCAGTGGCCTTGGAGGGGTTGACACTTCTTTTCCCCCAAAATCACAGGGCTGCTTTAATGAATTATAAACAGGGCTCCATTCATACTCCAAAACAATCTTTGGAAATTGAATCTGAAGCACTGCACAGTTTTATTTTGTATACTTTCCCATAAAGAGTGCCTTACCCCCTCCCAGGTAAAATGTTCTAGGGAAACTTTCATCACTTCACTCAGCTGCTTTTAGACAGTTTGGTCTACTTTACAGTCCTATACATGTTTTTCCTCTTAAATGGTTGGGGGGAAATTCCATTCACTCTGATGCATATACTGATCAGCAGCTTTACTCACATCATTTTTCAACCAAGTCCTGAAAACCAGGAAAGATTCTGAAAGAGAAGCAGTTCCTGAAGTTCCACTAAAACTTGATTCAACTTCCCTTCTAGCTATCATTTGGCATGTCTGGGATTCCCTTGCGAATTGCCTCATCACAGACCCAGAACAGATGAAAAATCCAAATTAGCAAATTAAGTACACACGGGCGTGCACTTACTTGGTAACCCGGAGAACTTTACTGAGTCTTTTTTGGCATTTGCAGCAACAGCCTGACCACAGGGAATGAAGACAAGAAAACTAATGGGAGAATTCTATGCACTTGAGGTACCTTATTGATTCTGGCCTGCCGGAATGCATTCTAGACACAACCAGAGATTGCTGAAACGTCCAGATTAAGAAAGTCAGCGAAAGGGCAAAGCAGGTATGGGCGGGGTGTGTGCGTGCCATCATTCTGATTTGCTGCCTTGATAATCTTAGTAATCGCCTTGACAGTTGATGCATAGGTTCTCAGCCTTTATCTCTAAACACAATATATATGAAAAAAAGGTTTCCCCCCCAGGGGGTGTGGGTAATGGGGCTTCTGTGATGCAAAGTAACCTTGATCTTGCAGTTAAAGCAATGATATTGTCTTTTTTTTTTTTCCCCTGATTAGATCCTCTGGGTATTATGGCAAACATGTCTATTCGCTCTTCTTGATGTGCCTGTATAATTTCCCTTAATGTTAATTGGAACTGCAGAGAGAACAGACCTTGTGTTGGTTTTTCTGGCCTTATGGTACTCCCTGCTGTGGAGAAAGACTGTGATTATTCACGACCACTGCTTTGAACAGCGTTGCTTAACTCTGAAAGAAGGCTGGCATCTCGGATTTTTTTGACTGGAAGAAAAGAGCTGAAAAGCATTCATAGGGTAGCTAGAAAAGGTGGGCTGGACCTCAGTTTATTGGGGGAAATATAGCTCGTGGTCAAAACAAACCACATAGTAGTATAATGACATTTCACTCTTTGGAGATGGTAGAGTCTGGTTAGGTGTCATGTCACTTAGAAAATATAGGTATCCTTGCTTTACATCCCTAATTGGGACTGGCAACTCATCACTAAGCAACACGGTCGTAAAGTCGAAAATCATGTGGCCATGCTGACATACGATGACAGATCCAGCACTTCTAGTTGCTGTTGTTAAGCAAATCACCCACAGTCATTAAGTGCAACTTCATATGACTGCAACTTGCAACCTTCTGCCAGATTCCCCATTGACTTTGCTTGTCGGAAGCCCTCTGGGGAGGTCACAAATGGTGACTGTGGGATGCTGCAACTGTCATAAAGGCATGCCAGTTCCCAAGGACACGGATCATGATCATGGGACCATGGGGATTCTGAAATGGCCACAACTTTGAGGACCAGTGGTAAGTCTCTTCATTCAGCACTGTCATAACGTCGAATGGTCACTGAACAAATGGTCCTTAAGCAAGGGCTACCTGTAATGCCTGTACTAATTGAAGTTTAGGGCAGTGCTGTGCCAAAATTTTATCTCTTCATATGTATTTCTACACCCTCCTTGTTTATGCTTAGGAAGGAGAGCTAGAATATATAAAGATTATTTTTGGAAATCAGGATGGCTGATCTTGTGATAGATAAAGTTCTAAAGAACTTTTTCTTAGATGATCTGCTGAAATCTTTCTGGGTTTATGAAGTCATTCTTGGTTCAAGACTCACTAATAGAAAAAATACTGATATTCCACACTACTTCTGTGTGTGATATTCATTTGCTTGGGCTAATTTTGCACCCAGCCTGAGCAGTCTTCATTTTCTATCCAGTTCCATGTTTAATAACTGAAACACACCTGCCTTTGTCAATATATTTGACTTGAGAAGGTATTTCTTTCATAGCGGCATGCTTCAAAGGTTCTTTGCCTTATATAGCAACCAGTCTAATGGTATCCCTCTCAGCATGAAGGATGAACATGCTATTCTCACTGGTTTGCTTGTTTAATTTTGCTGCTTTAGGAGAACCACAGCATATGTTCACATTTACAAAGAGGCAAAGAGTTCTTTAAGACAGGCCCTGAAGTCTCTGGAAAATGTTTTGGGTTTCTTCTCAATAAGACAGCTGAAATAAAGCAAGATAATATTTGACTGTTACTCCATACTTATTGGGGATATTTCTTCCAAAGGAAATGAAAACTTGTCAAAGATAAGTTTTGATGGGCACAAGATAGAGCAAACATATGTTATATCTTTTTTTAAAGATATAACGTATGTTTGCTCTATCTTGTGTCCATCAGTATGGGTCCGAGAAAGTTCAAACCTTTCTATCATGAAGGCAACAGACTTCTTCAGAAAGACAATGTGTAAGAAATAAGTTAGAAAAGGTTGCTAATCGAGCTGAAGATTCATCCACCCAGTTCTCTAGTTCAAAAAAGTGCTACAGAAGCAACAGGTGTAAAACAAATGAAAAGTTTTATGACTGGAGATGCAGTGAATTGACCACTGACTCCCACAAAGGAACAACTAACCCTAACCCTCAACCAACAAGCTCCCTGTATTCTCCACATTCTTGGAGAGAACCTATTTAATATGCAGCCACCATGTTATTCCAGCACACATGCCTCTTTATGCTGATTTTAAATCATAAGGAGTAGAGTGGGAAAATCTCTTGTCAGTTCTTGTTCTTTCTAGCTTAGCCTGACATGGCACGTGCTAAAGTTAATGAGTTCTAAGAATGAGTGGGCTGATTCAATAAAGGAAGTCAGACATGTATTATGTATATTAAGGTGAAGAAACTAACAGAGTTGAAAACAACGGAGAAGGGGAAAAAGAAATGATAATGACTCTTAATTTTGCTTCTAATCTTCCAGATACGAATGCATATTTAGGCATACACACACAGATACATGTAAAACCAAATATGAAAAGGATACAAAGAAGCACTTCATAACAATCCATCAATCCATAAAATAAATTAAAAGAAAAGGATCCTATCAGGGAAATCTGATCATCTAGCTCAGATTTCCCTAAATGGCTATTTTCTTCTATTTCACCAACCCTTCTTTGTGTTATAACACTAATAAGTTGGGCTGAGATAGAGAGTGAACTAGCATAAAGTCACCTAGTGGCTGAAGGTGGTCTAGAACATTAGTGTTCTTCATCCTAACCCAGTTCTGTAACTACTACATTACATTGATTGATTGTTTATATTGATTGTCCTACACTTTGATGGTCTCTGCCCACTATCTAGAATAACAGGTCAAATTCAAGTTTTCCTCTCCCCATCCCCCACTCCCACCCTCTTTCTCTGAACTTTTCAGAGGCAATTTCTCCTCTTGCCCTACAAACATCACATATCTGTTCTTTTCTGAGATGGAACTACAGACTTCATACAGGCAGATATGCATACTGCCTCTTGATTTGATTTTCATGCTAATTTGACTTTCAGGTTGTCTCTACTACTGATATCCTTAATATGATTGAGGGGAATCTGAGCTGTGGCCTTGCATGTCAGCTGAAGCACCAGGTTTCTCTTCAGTCCAGTCTCCCAAAACCCCTGTCAGTCTGTAACAATTCTTACTTTCTTGAACTATGATGAAGTTCTCCTCCATAACTGAAAGAGTGGTAGGATGGCCACACTGACCGATCCTTATTTGAGGATGTCTCTTCTGGACATGGTCCATCAGGTGTTATGACACTCCCCAATAATTTCCACTAGGCTCATATAGTTGCTGTGTAGTACTTCCACTGTAGTCTAATCATTTCAGAGGAACAGAGTGGGGAGAAATATGACATTGGGCTTGAAGTGACCTGTGAATTGTACATTACCAAGCTTTTACTTAGCACAGCATCCAGTTTTAAAAAAGTAATTGTTTGATGCAGACAGATAAGTGTTTCTAAACTGCAACCCTGACATCTAGGCAAGCAAAAGTCTTCATTCTGACTCAAAAGCTTGCTTTTTAGTATTTACAGTCTAAGTTTTGGCTTAGAAAGTGCCTCTCCTGCCCTGTGTTTCTTTCATTCCCTGTAGTTACCATTTTAATTTCACTCTTTTTTAAAAAAAAAAAAAAGTTGGTTTGCATGTTTTGATTGTTCTGTATGATAGGGCACAACAGCAATGGAAATTACCTTTAAAGCAAGTTTTGACAACAATTGATTGTTGCCTTATCTTTGGCCATTTGTTATCAGCCTAGCTGCCAACTCACTGCAGACGTGTGTTTATCTTGATGAGATAATACTCCATGGACACCATCACACAAGACTCACAAATTGGAAAACTGTGTAATTTTCCAAAGTGTTACCCCTCAAGGCAAACAGCATCAAACTAGATAGCAAGCAAAAGCAACTTTGGATGGTTAGATCTATTTATGGGATTATAAACAAGCAGCCATAACTTTCAACTTATCTGTTAAAAAAGAGTTACATGTTTTGGTGAATCAGTTAGGTGTGATTGGGTAGGGTACATTTGTACAACTTGGAATTCAGCGTGTTTATGTGTGGGACTCACAACAGTTACTAGTGAACCACATTTAGCTTAGTCCAAACCATGTGGCCAGTTTAAGGGTTAGCTTTGACATGCCATTCAAAGACCAAGTGCAACCTTTGATTTCCCCATCTTTGGCGTAAAAAGAGAGGCAAATAATTAGTGGAGTCCTTGGGGTTCCCTGAGCTTTGTTGCTTTTTGCAGATGTTTTGTTACCCGGCCAGGGGTAGAAGACATGGTGCAATTAGATTCTCTATGGAATCGATCTTTAGATGGATGGATGGATGGACGGACAGATATAATATAAATATACATAGACTAGCACAGGACTAGGCAACATGGTGGATTTCAGATGTTTTGACCTCCACCTACCATTATCTCTTGGTATGATCTTGATGATTGATATCTGAAATCCAAAACATCTGGATTGTGTTTGGTTGCTAATCTCCAGACTAATGGAACAAGATTCTGAACATAAGCAAAATTCATGAATGCACCTTGGTACTTTTACATACAGTTCTCCAGTATTGTTTGTTTATTACTGCATTTATATCCCTCTATAATCCTGAAGGACCCTTGGCAGTCCACAGGTATAGAGTCACAATTAAAAAATCCACAGTTAGGTTAAAATTAAAATAAAAGAAGATTTTAAAAAATATAAACATAAACATCTCAAGTACTATAGGGATTGGTGTGGGGGAAAGACGTTTGATGGCAACATCCAGGCAATGATTGACAAAACCTCTATTATTTTTGCTTCTTGTAGACTAATATCGTTGCATGAAATAAAAGCTCTTACTGGTTTGCCTACTCCTGCCTCTTGTAAAGCATTTGCATTTGTATAGTTGGTTTAGCCCCCCCCCCCCACACGCACAGACCTTTTTCCCCCCTTCTCTTGAAGTTAGCATCACACTGAATGCTTCACATCAAAGTTAGCATCATATCTTCAACAATTGCAGAGTGGTTTCATGATCTTTCTCCAATAACCCTCAATACATTCAAGTGCCAGATGAGGTGAACTTTGGTATCCCAACATTTCATCTTGTTCTCTATGACCTCCACTTCAAAGCCAAGAACAAAACCTTTTGCATGGCATCCCAGCAAAATGAAATTGAAAATTTACAGAGGCTGAAGAGTAGGCATTTAAGGCATTTCGCTTGTTCTTCACTAGACAGAGTGTGAAAACAATTACCTGAAAAGAATGTCCATTCAGTTTTCTAAGGAAATAGCAATTATGAAATTCTGACTCATGCCAAACTGCTTTTATTGAATGTCCCACTGCAAATATTATTAGTACAGTTCTTAGGCCAATTCTTGTAAAAAATGGTCTGGACCTGGTAGAACAATGAAACAACAGGACATGTGAGTACAGTAATTTCTGTGCATCAGTCTTATTCAGATATATTCAAGCTTTGGAAATGATGTTCTTGATCTCAAATACAGGGGTTTTTTTTTTTTTTTCTTTTTAAAGTATTGATACTGCATTGCTTACCGAATTCAATCTAAATATTGAACACTCTCTTGAAATTGAGGCAAGATTCTGCTACAGAGATGGTAGAAGAACATTCACATTTATTGACAAAGACAATACGTCTACTTCTGAAAGATATCGGTCCATCTATGGTACCAAATTATTTATGAAGCATTTCAGGGTTAGGGAAGGAAAGGACTATAGCCTGGTGATACAGAGCATTCTCTTCATGTTGATGATCTCAGGTTAAATTTTTAGTATCTCTAAGGTGGTCCGTTTAATGGACCATACACTTGCAAACACACCTACAGAGTGGTGGCTTGGTCCTTTTACCTCTCTCAAGCAGGATCCCTAAGTCCTTCCCCAACAATCCTGACTGTTGCACTCTCCTACACTCCTGGGGAGAGCCTATACAGTTGCTATCACCATCTACTCTTTTTCAGAAAATTCCTCTCTGGGAAAGAGCAGGATCCATGGAGCTGATAGTTGACTATGAAACATCTTGTTTGATGACCCCTAGTGAAGGAAAACTCTCCAAGTCATACAGCAGCCTGTTCCACTGGATATCTCCTACAATTAGGAAGGAAACCCCCTCCCCATCTTGATAGACCTCCTCTGAATTTAATCCAATTTAACTCTTATTTTTTAAAAAAATGGTGCCCAGAACTGGACACAGTTCTCCAAAAGGAGTCTGACCATGGCAGAGTAGAAGAAAAGAGTTATTTTCCATGATCTGGAATTCTCAAAATCATTGAAATGCTTATTAAGGTTTCTAGGCTTTGAAGGTTGCTTATTTAAGTCTTGCTTGAAGTTTAATGGTTGAAAAACTCTTATGATTATTCCTCCCTTTGGGAATTAAAAAAAAAAAAATCTTCAGCCATAGACCTCTTCTTCCAAACACCACCCCACCATATACCCTACCATCTCATCTATGATGTGTATATTTGAACTCTGCATTAGTTCATGTCTTTGATTTTCATAGCAATGCAGAAGTATACAAACAATAATATTAAAATTTAAGAGAGGATCTGCTCAGGTTTCATTATATTCATTGCACTGATGTTGCCTGGAGACATGCTAAATCTTATTATTTATTTAGTTAATTATTTAATTAATTTCAGACTACCTCAAATTGAATAACTTTTATCATTTAAATTGGGGGGAAAGTATTTATGTCAATAAAGAATGAAATGGCATTTTAGATATGCAGCCAGTGGACTAAAATGGCTCATATTTAAGCGTTCTTCATCAAGAGAGCAATGAAAACGAAAATCCATGAGTGAATTGCTATTGTTCCAAATAGAGTGACAAATGACATATTGCATTTCCAGGCACAGTAAGCTCATGTGTGTTTTAACGGATAGGTTTCTATTCACTTGTCATCAATAGACCATCAGAAGATGAATATGACTTCAACAAAAAAGCACACAGTGTAAAGTTACAAAGCAGAATGGGAGGAAAACAAATACATTGCTTGGTCAAGAAAAGAATGGGATAATTGCATTTCTGAAATTTTGGTTATCCTTTATATAAGTCATGTACATAGTTAAATAAGTCTTACAAGTTATGAGAGTCTACATTTCTTTTCTGGGGCGGGGCAGGCTGCTAAAAAGTTTCCCATTTTTAGGAACTTTATGATAATCAATTACACTTCTATCTTACCTTTTTTCTAAGGAGTCCTTAAGATGGAACAAATAGTGCATCCTGCAGCTATTTTATCTTTACAGTGTTTCTTCCCAGGGCCAAACCAAACCTGCT
This sequence comes from Liasis olivaceus, assembly GCA_030867105.1. Classification (NCBI taxonomy): domain Eukaryota; kingdom Metazoa; phylum Chordata; class Lepidosauria; order Squamata; family Pythonidae; genus Liasis; species Liasis olivaceus. The sequence goes on from CM061361.1 coordinate 18,499,418, forward strand.
GACTACAGGATTGTAATTTCCCCCAGTCAAAACCTGATTGACCTCACGGTTGAGCTTTAAGAAACCATTGTTAAAGGGGGAAAAAAATGGGTAGAAAGCATGGCGACCTCCAGGAGTATGGACTTCAATGCTCCTCAGTTTCAACTAACATGGTTAATGTCAAAGGTACTACCTTCTAAAACATCTGAATGATGCCACATTGCTCTATCACGCAGGGCATGTGAGTGCAGCAGTCAAGCTGACAAGGTATAAGAAATCCATATAGCATATCGAAAGATGGCTTAGTAGTAACCGTGGAAGGGGACCTTTGACTTACTCCATTGAAAATGACTAGTGGAGAGACTGCTGCATATTCTTTAAGAGCCAAATCCTGTATCATAGTCTGATAGGGCCAACCAAATAGTGGGACTCTACCTCCACCGTATTTAAGGCAAATCAACATGAAATGGACAGAAACAAGCAACTGTATCCAAAATACTGGATTTCCTTGTGTGTGTAGCAGCCCACTGAGGAACAGACAGAGATAAACACGTCTATTTAGCAAACTGATGCAAACTGTTACAAAGAAGGAGGAAAAAAATCTGTCTGTGTTAATAAACAGAATTAACATTTTAATGAAACTTTCTTTCTATTCCCATACCCTTCAAAAGCTCGCCTTGTTTATGATGCTAGATGAAGAAACATAAAATGAACCATTTGTGGCCAGATCATCAAACAATTTATGTGGTGTCCCATTTGTTTGTTTGTTTGTTTGTTTGTTTTCCTTGTGATGTTGCTAGTTCGGCATTATGTATCTCTTTCTATCTCTTCCAAAAAAAAAAAAAATTGTTTCAATCTTTCTATAAAAATAATAATTTCAATCTTTTTTAAAAAAAATGGGCAAGGAGCAAGGGAGAGCTGATTGCAGGTTTGAAACAGAACATTAATAATGTATTTCCCCTTCTGCCTATCTCATTTCAAAGAAGGCATCATTTCAGTTCTGTTTTCTAGCACATCACTTGAGTCCTTTGTTACAGGATCCTCAGTCACTTCTCAATTTCTTTTTGACTTGGAAAAGGCTGAACAGCTTTAGCAACATAATATTAGACAAAGCCATTTGACTAAAATGAACTGGCATGTGAAATCCCAGCTGCATTAGGCTTTTTCTATTACATTTTATTTAAATGTGGATGTCATGAATTCCCTGTTGATTGTTCCATTATTATAATATTTGTGACTTATGTTTACAATAAAGAGACTATGGAACAGCAACAGATATTACATATTTCAACCAACTCTGCAAAGCAAACCCGCCAGGCACATTGCATTACAAGCTTCCTGTATTCTCACCAGATGTATTTTATACTCGTACAGCTTTAGTTCACTGCAGCAGAACCCCTAGGGGAATGAGATAGTGGTGGAGAATGCCTTACAACTAAGTCAGAAGAAGGTCCATCTAGCACATGGATCAGGGTTAACTAACCCTTCAAGCACCTTTCATTTTAGGCATATTTTCCTTCCTCCTCTGGATAGATGCCAAAGTTCAGGAATCTGATCTTTGCAAATTCCTACATAAAATGTACCAAGGGTTGCAAAGAAGGGGGAACAGATAGGTGGGAATGTAACTGTATCCATTTTCAGACATCCATAAGAAACACATGGGGCCAAATTGTGATGGAGTGATAACGTAACTTGGACTGGGGCCTGAGTTTCAAGTCCTCACTTGACCATGTTTCTCACAAATTCCTTTGGCACAGTCATTTCTCAGCTCAAGCTAACTCATAGGATTGTTGTTGTCAGGATAAAAGTGAGGGGAGATTTTTCATGGGACAGCCTTGAGATCCCACAGGAAAGATTGTTGTTGTTGTTGTTGTTGTTATTATTATTATTATTATTATTAATCTACAATTAGATTCATAGTCAAAGACTGGTGAAAACTTAATAATTCAGGTCCTAACCAAGGATCTTAGAATTATTAAGGTAGCATCTGAGGTTATAGGCAGTTCCAAGCAGTGCGTTTTTTTTGTAAAATTAGGGTGTTCAGGTCTAATAAATTCAGAATTTCTACATATCGAGGGAGTCCTTTAGGTATTACTCCAAGGGCTCCAATCTATCTATCTATCTATCTATCTATCTATCTATCTATCTATCTATCTATCATTTATTTCCCCAAAGATGTTTGGAGTATGTAGGAGCATGGATGGGCATGAACACAGTGCCTATTTGCAACTCTTTAAAGCAGCTGTGTCTTTTTCTTGGGCTTTCACAGTTGTTCTGCATCCAGATACTGTAACTGCATTATCATCATCATCATGTGATTTAAGAGAACAGAAATACAGATCCTGTTCAGTCCTCTCCATTCAGTTCTAGGAGGGTAGGATGAAAAGGGTGAGACATAAGGATTGCACAGGGTGGGTCAATGTGCATATTTCCCTCTTTGTCATACTCCAGCCACCATCCCTCTTTTCTGAAAGTTGGTTTATCTAATAGGGAGATGTTTACTCTTTTCTGAATCTTACAGTGAGGTTCTTGGCAAGGAGTAAAACAATGCTGATAGGAATGATGACTCTGTGGCTGAAGTCATGTTCATGTCCCCACAACTTCAAAAAGATATTGTGAAGTTAGATGTAATGTTATGTGGGAATGACCTTGGGAGACAGGGCAAAGAGACACAGCCAGGGTCAGATAAAAGGCAGCTGAGCCCACAGCAGGAATGTGGGCAGGGCAAGAGGCTCAGAAGAGAAGTACTTTGCTCAGGGCAGGGCAAGAGGCTCAGAAGAGAAGTACTTGCAATAAGACTTGCAAGATTCTGTTAATGTAGCTTTACAGTAAAGTAAAATTAGCTTATCTGGTTGTGTTTCTTATCTCATAAGGCTGATGTCAATCTTGCAAGTCTGAAAGTACTTCTCTTCCCCTGTTCCTTTTACAGCCCAAAAACTAAGGGGGGTCTCTTCTGAGACCCAGCTCGCATTCCTGCTGCAGGTTCAGCTGACTTTTATCTGACCATTCCCTTGATTGTGTCTCTTTGCCCTGTCTCCCAAGGTCATTCCCACATACCATCACACTAGAAAAGGTAGAAAAAAAAGGGCAATCAGAATTATTAGAAGCTAGAGCAACTTGTTGATGAGGAAAGACTACAGCAATTGGAACTCTTTAGCCTAGAACAAGGGAGGCAAAGAAGAGTCATGTTAGAAGTGTTGTGCTCACGTGTCTGAGTCCATGTACCAAACGGCACTGAATTCCTAATCAATTTGGAGGCAGCTGATTCAAAGCTCTGAATTGATTTGCTGATTTGATCAAACCGACTTTGAACTAAATTTTAGATTTGAAACTTCATAGAGCCCTAATCCCCACAGCCTTTGAACAGGATGTCCTAGAAATGAAAACAAATGAATAAATAAAACAGAAGTTGATGTGCCATCAGTTCAGATTAGCACTTAACGGCGCTGGAAATTTGAACATTTGATTTCAGGAAACTGAAACTGATTATCTGAAAAGTTAGGTGGGGAGCTTTTATTCCTGCCTCTCATCTATTTTCCAAAACTAGTCAATATTTAGCTGGCACTTGATGCTGAAGTGGAAATGAAGCCAAAGTGTTTTCCCAGATCATTCCAAAGGCCCAAGTGACTGACTTTGCTGGCTGATCTTGTGGTGCAGTTGCAGCCAAACAGTCAGATATGCCTGCCCTTACCTTGTCCCCCAGAGGGTTATTTTGTATGCTTCTAATTAAAAATAATCCCATCTTCCTCCCTTTGTTGTCTCCACTACTGAATATCCCAGCCATCATTGAAACACCTCCTCCTGCCAGCTGAGTCCAGCTATCAAGAGAGTCAGGAACAGATGACGTTGTAATCCTGTTCTTTCCCTGAAAGAAATACCCCTCCCATCCCCAACCCTAATTAGCCACTCGTGTTGCTGCTTTGTAAAAGATGAATCTGTTGTTTGCATGCCTGGATGAATTCCCATCATCCATTGAAGAAAAAGTCATCAGCATCTCTCTCTGGGTTTCTGTCTCTTCTACTTTTAATTGCTAAGCACAGTTTGTGTAGAGTAGAGTTGACAAAGTAGGCTGTAGTGGGAGGAATACATACATACATACATACATATATATATATATATATATATATATTGGCATTCAGGGATGTCTCCAGAAGCTGCTGAAGTATACTTTATAAGCTGTCTGTCTCCCCTGGCCACACTGACAGTGACAGCCATAGACTTGACAAGGGTAGGGAGATTTGGGCAAAATCCAGCTCCTCATTGAATCACTATTGCCTTTGCTCAGAGATAAGGCTATGAAGTTGTCCTATTATCAGACAGATTCTTGGTCCAGCAAGCCCATATTTATCAACCATTGGTAGCACCCCCGCATTCCAAGAACCTCTTTTATTTAAATTCTCATTGATGGGGTACAGAACTTCCTTACTAAATGATTAGGAAAAATGTACAAAAGTCTTGCTTTCACTGCACACCAATCTCGTCTGTAGTTTACAGTTTCCCTGGCCTTAGTTCAAGGAAGGTATAATATGGGGCAGAAGTGGTCTGGCAAAGAGGTTGTAAAATAGGGAGAGAACCCTCCATGATCTAGCAACTCTAATCTAAACCAAGTTTCAAATTGTCTTGAGCAGGAAGTTGCAAAATGAAGCCTCTTCCCCGGGGAAAGACAATTTCCTGAAAATAGGATGCCAGAGTGCACAGGATTAAATTTTCTATTTTACAAGAATTGTATTCTTAGGAGTAGCATTAGTATTAGGATTATTAAATATAGACTGGCATTGATTAAAATCCATTTTCTGTGGTGGGGGAAGAAACTGAAACTCAGTAGATGGGATTTCATTTCCATCTCTATTGGCAACCTGACTGAGAGGTTCAGAAAAGGTGAATCCTATCAAATACCTGTATAATAAACCCTTTTGTTCTTTGGGAATGAAGGTGTAGCCAATAGAGATGAAAATGTCAGTTTTGATACAGTCTTACCTTTCAACTACAGACATGTGTAATATTTTGCAGATGGATGACTCAACACTATTTCTAGCCCATGTTTTCTGAGATACCCTTTTATACATGTATGACCACATGCACACACACATACATCTTGAGTTTCCAGTGTAGTGCGTGACATGTTCCTTGGGATCTATAGAGCTTGCTTCTCTACCCTTTTTTAAAAAAGATTCTCTTAATCTGGAGGAAGAGGAGGAGGAGCAGGAGGAGGAAGGCAGAATTCTGTGAATCAAAGCACCAGATTCAAGCATAACCCAGAGGAGTTTCAAAATTCACCTGGGATGATTGTGAGTTAGTGCTAGATGGGAGACGGCTTTCCTCGTCATGAACTAAAATGTGGGGATACAATTTGGGAGAATGGAATCACATCCGGGTGGGCAACGGATGATATCCTGGAAGGCCAAAGTAGGACACTTGGGGAAGGACAGACTCAGTGCACTAATTTAAGAATGTGATAAGAAAAGGGACTCCCAGACTGAGTACCATCTGAAGAAATATCTTGACTGGTTTAATCTCTGTTTTGTGAGCATCTACAATGCAAATAACCACAGCATGCTCAAGAGATGGTGATGAAGTAGAGTGAGTGGAGAGGGGAGAATGCGTTTGGCACTGTGCCTGAGGATACAAAAGCCAATTTAACAATGTATTTATTATTGAAACAAAATGAGAAATACAGCAAGTGAAGGGGAAACAAAAGGTAAAATATACATGTTGTTCCTCTGATCAGTTCAGGCACATTGATCTGAGATGTGAAACTGCTCCTTCTGTTTTCCCTAACCTCAGCTCCTAAATGACAGCATTAGGCCCCCTCCTGTTTTGCTGAAGGCTTGAGAAAGAGCCTTTCAGCATCAGCAGGGGAATACAAGGCATTTTGGGGGAAAGCTGAGGAGGCATGTATGAAAACTCTTATTCACGTCACAATTACCATCTTGGAAATCGGTGGCAGAAGTGATGATCCCAGATATGCATTGTCTTCCCTTTTCTCCTTATTAGGTTATGCAGGCTCCCTTTTCTTCAACTGAGGTGCCTCCCAGACAATGAGAACAAAATCAAATGTGTGAAATGCTGGATTCACTTTAATGAGTTCAGCAGAAGTCTGCAGGTGAGAAATTTGGAGAAGTATTCAAAAACTTGTGTGACTTCAGTAAAGAAGTCATAGCAACCTGCCTACCCTTGGAGGAAGGTGTGGTAGCTTCTCAAAAGATGTGTGTTTCACCTGCCAGGTGTGAAAACACAATGGTCTATACTTTGCAATCACAGATACTTTACAAAGCATCTTTATGTGAAAGGTAGATATAGACTAGGTTGCCTCAACTTAGGCCCCTAATAATGAGCGCCTGAACTTTCCTTATGAGGCCATTAGCTATCATATGCATTCCTCCTTCTCCTCCCACCCCAGCATTTTCAACATGTACAGGATTGTACCCATTTGTGGTTCTGTTTTGTCCTGCTGAGTCAGGATAAGCCAAAAAATTTGGGAGGCCTTACTGTCAACTTGCTGTGATGGAGAAATTCTTAGTCTGATCTTTATGGTAGGTCCTGAATAGCACCCCAAGAACTCTTCCAAATGAAAGGATGTGAAGGAGTGGTAGACTTCATGGCTCTGAAAGACTTTAGGCTCAGAGGACTGTCCAGAGTACTAAACCAATCAAACGTAAAGACCAGCATAGCATAGTGTGGGGTTAAGGACATTATGCCCACCCATCCCAAGTTGTTATTGAAGGATCACTTCCATCATCCCCCCATCATTGGCCATGCTGACATAACAGCCCATAGTATGAGTAACCCCCAGAGCTGCACAAACTATTAGTGTAGGTACAGGATATACATAACATGTTCATCTTTTGCTGCCTTCTGTACAGTCAACTACAGGTCCTAAAGGGCAATGCTGGTGTTGTATGATGGCTTGTACAAGGCATACACATGAGGAAAGGCACAGAAACACAAAGGAGCTGGCAAACTCAGAGCAACCTTGGAGAGAAAAGAGACAGATCACAGAAACCAGAAAGATAAAAGCCTTTCCCTTGGTATGAAGGGAGGCAGTATATGGGCACAATCAATGCCACTGCTTATGGTGCACGGTGTTAGTATTGGTAATTAGGTGGGTTAGAGTCCTGCTTGCAGAGAAAAATGTAGACAGCCATAGTAAGGTCGCCCCATCATGTTATCAGATGTTACGTTCCACCTGTAAAGGTTACAGTATCATTTACATAGCTTTCTTGGTGATTCCTATGTACAGGTGAAACTCAAAAAATTAGAATATCGTGCAAATGTTCATTTATGTCAGTATGGCAACTCAAAAGGTGAAACCAATATATGAGATAGACGCATTACATGCAAAGCGAGATATGTCAAGCCTTACTTTGGTATAATTGTGATGATTATGGCGTACAGCTTATGAAAACCCCAAATTCACAATCTCAGAAAATTAGAATAGTGTGAAAAGGTTCAATATTCTAGGCTCAAAGTGTCCCACTCTAATCAGATAATGAATCCATAACACCTGCAAAGGGTTCCTGAGCCTTTCAATGGTCTCTCGGGCTGGTTCAGTAGGAATCACAAGCATGGGAAAGACTGCTGACCTGACAGTTGTGCAGAAAACCATCATTGACACCCTCCATAAGGAGGGAAAGCCCCAAAAGGTAATTGCAAAAGAAGTTGGATGTTCCCAAAGTGCTGTATCAAAGCACATCAATAGAAGGTTATGTGGAAGGGAAAAGTGTGGTAGAAAAAGGTGCACAAGCAGCAGGGATGACCGCAGCCTGGAGAAGATTGTCAGGAAAAGGCCATTCAAAAGTGTTGGGGACTTTCACAAGGAGTGGACTGAGGCTGGAGTTAGTGCATCAAGAGCCATCACACACAGATGGATCCCGGACATGGGCTTCAAATGTCGTATTCCGCTTGTCAAGCCACTCCTGAACAACAAACAACATCAGAAGCGTCTTACCTGGGCTACAGAAAAAAAGAACTGGTCTGTTGCCCAGTGGTCCAAAGTCCTCTTTTCTGATGAGAGCAACTTTTTTATCTCATTTGGGAACCAAGGACCCAGAGTCTGGAGGAAGAATGGAGAGGCACACAATGCACGATGCTTGAAGTCCAGTGTGAAGTTTCCACAGTCTGTGTTGATTTGGGGAGCCATGTCATCTGCTGGTGTTGGTCCACTGTGCTTCATTAAATCCAGGATCAACGCAGCCGTCTACCAGGAGATTTTGGAGCACTTCATGCTTCCTTCCACAGATGAGCTTTATGGGGATGCTGACTTCATTTTCCAGCAGGACTTGGCACCTGCCCACACTGCCAAAAGTACCAAAACCTGGTTCAATGACCATGGGATTACTGTGCTTGATTGGCCAGCAAACTCGCCTGACCTGAACCCCATAGAGAATCTATGGGGCATTGCCAAGAGAAAGATGAGGGACATGAGACCGAACAATGCAGCAGAGCTGAAGGCCGCTATTGAAGCATCCTGGTCTTCCATAACACCTCAGCAGTGCCACAGGCTGATAGCATCCATGCCACGCCGCATTGCGGCAGTCATTGCTGCAAAAGGGGCCCAAACCAAGTACTGAGTACATATGCATGCTTATACTTTGCAGAGGTCCGATATTGTTCTATTTCCAATCCTTGTGTTGTTGATGTCATGTAATATTCTAATTTTCTGAGATTGTGAATTTGGGGTTTTCATAAGCTGTATGCCATAATCATCACAATTATACCAAAGTAAGGCTTGACATATCTCGCTTTGCATGTAATGCGTCTATCTCATATATTGGTTTCACCTTTTGAGTTGCCATACTGACATAAATGAACATTTGCATGATATTCTAATTTTTCGAGTTTCACCTGTAATGTTTCTGGGGTGTATAACCCATAGCCTTGCTTAGTTTGGGAGGTCTTCTGTATTCTTTCGGATCACCAGGAGCCTGGTGATCACTGTAATTGTACATGCCAAATAAAATAAACGTTGTTGGGTCTATTTCCAAATGCTTTGGTTCCTTATGGAAGTATTTTTCCTATAAGATTCCCCATGACCTTGCAATATCTAGAAGGCTGTCGTTTACCTTATCTATACCCCAAGCCACCAGGGTTGCCCTACCACTTCCCTTCTCATGCTGGAATTTCCTGAATCCTATGCATTGTCTTCTCCAGTACCACTGTGTTCCTGTACAAATGTGTGGATTACATGGGAAAGACTGAAAAAATCATGTCTGCTTTTAAACTTTCATTTCAGACCTCCCCCACCTTACTCAGCTTACTGAGATGGGAGGAGGTTCATGGAAAGATTCTGGCAGACAAGGGAGCTCGGGGTAAACATTGCCTGGGAAAAGAGGAAAGAAGTTCTGAATATACACATGCGAGTTTGCATGAGTGAATCTGTATACATACAAGGGTTGTGTGAGAGAGGTCAGTGACAAAGAATCACGTTTCGGTACATTTGACTAAAGATTCCTTATGCATGTTATGATATAATTTTGGGAGTTTTAGTTCAGCAATAGCTACAAAGCCTCACCATCTCATCCCTTCTATAGATCATCCAACATGAGACTTGTTCAGCACAAGTTGCTCTCATAGTAGATTCCTACACTGGGCAGAGAATTGGTCTAGATTATCTCCAGAGTCCTTTAAGACTCTTGCCATTCTCTGATTCTATAGTTGCATTTTTCTCAGCATTATGTATAATGAACTCAAGGATCTTAGGAACTGGGGACTGTCGATGGAATCTTTCTCCTCTGATAGATCCAGACTAAAACCCAGTCAAAAGAAGTTATACCATGGTCTTTAAAGATTAGCAGATCTAACCAATTTTCATACAATTAATCCAAAGTATATTACTTTTATAATTGTATAAGCCTCCCACTCCTCCTCCAGCCATTGTAGTTAGTGCTAATTACCTGAAGCTGATATTACACTTTGTGTTTTCTTCATGTAAGTCCAAACACAGTGTGAAGCCTTCCTAATGACTTTTTGCCGATTAACAATTGATAGCTAAGTAATTGATTAGAGAGTTCATGCTGTGTGTCTTTTCCATATGCTATGAAATATGTAAATAGCACCTCCAGTAAATGTCAGTGCAAACCAGCTGCAGAAAGTTTGCTGGGTTTACTAGAAACATAATATTACTAAATGCAAGCCAATCATTTGGGAGCCAAGATGTTTTGCTGTCTGAGACAGTGGACAAGACAGCCTTTCTTCCCAGGGTTAACCAGACTGGCATTGGACTAGTAACTTTCAAGTGATAGCTTCAGAAATGCAAGTTCACCATATGATATATATCTCACCATCACTCCCTAATTTTGATGTTTGAGGTGGTAATACTTTTCTTTTGAACTAATGATTGACAGCACTATCACTTTCAAATACTATAGGAAGAAGAGAACTCCATCAATGCCACTTTAAGACTGAGAAGCTTCTGACATCTATATTATATCCTCAGTGTAGTGCATTGCATATCCAAACCACCAGCCTTTTCCTTTCAGAAGCTACATATTTTCTTCCTTCCTTCCTTCCTTCCTTCCTTCCTTCCTTCCTTCCTTCCTTCCTTCCTTCCTTCCTTCCTTCCTTCCACCACCTCCCTCCTTCCCTCCCTCCCTCACACCCTCCCTAGCACAGACTTAGAAAATACAATTTTCCAAAAATGTTGGATAGGTGGAGGGAACTCTAGTGAATAGTCTTTTCAAAACAGGGGATATCAAAAACATCCTTCATTAGCCCAGTGACATGGAGGAGATCTCTGTAGCATGCCTGCAGTTTGTGCCGTAAATATATTCCACTGGCAGGTTTATTTCTTCATTAAAAATGTATGTGAGTCATATTCCACACCCTCTTTTTTCCACCCCACATACACATGAGATTGATATAAGTTGGAAATGTTGCTAGTTCAGTTACATCATATGGATTTCAAAATTCTTGTTCCTAAAATTTTTCTGTTTTGGAGGCAAAGAACTACAGAATATTTAAAAACTTGACTCTTATTGGCAGTGATGATTGAGAATGAGGAAGGGAGAGTGATTTTCATGTTGCTGCAACTATGAATAACAAAGTTGTGGTCCCTGAGTTGTCACTGAGTATGGGAATCCCAGTCAGCCTGGCCAATGGTAAGGAACAGAGATTTGTAGCTCAGCATTACCAGGACAGGCATATTTTTTTCTACATGAACACCACGGTTACATATTGCATAGTTGTCCAGAATGGTTCAGATCCATCCATCACATCTAGAATAGAACACAACATTTTATAAACAGAAATGCCAGGAGTATAAAATCTGTGGATATATTTCACAACTGACCTGCTCAGTCAGGATGCTGGGAAATGCATACGATTTATGGCAGCGCATAATCAGAGAAGCCCTAGACAAGCTCAAACTGACCATCTATGGCTGCCTTCCAGTCTTTTCAAAAATGTCTGGGAGGATATAATTTCCTTTGGCTTTTGTTTAACTTTTTCAAAAATAGGGGGGGAAATATAGTGGGCACTCTGGACTGTGTTGGGGTGAATGGCCGTCCTGACTCCTTTCTTCCCATATGTGGACACAGGGATGGTAAAATGTAAAATAGAGATAGAGATAGAAATGGATGAAGGGTGCTCTAGAACTCTACCTCTATGCTTCTAGTATGAAACACATGGCTAACTAGGGAGGCTAGTTTAGCCCCAGAGAACCCTGGAGCTGTTTTTGACTTAAATTAACCCCCTCCAGTTCCAGTGTTGGCTGTGTTGAGCTGTTTGTAACCCTCTGACCTCATTGCACAGGGCCTGTGCATCCATAGAAAGACCAAACATTGTGTAAACACTAACCCTATTGAGACAATTGTATGAAGGCTTGAAAGTTGCTGTGACCAAGAGGACTACAGAATACTACCCTTGCTTCCTACATCTTCCTTCTCTGTATATTTGTTTCTCAATTTTGTAATGTGCCTGCTTTAGACTCTTGTCTCTGCATCTTTGAGTTGTATTGAACTTCAGAGTAAAAAAATACATATAACTTTCCTTTGTTAATTGAAAGTCTGTTGATGTTCTATTACTAATCAGGTGGAGATCTTGTACACATGAAGACACCCAAAGGGATAGAAATCTTCCATATTTTTGGATATGGATGAGATACTTTGGGCAATGCATAAAAAAAATTAGATGTTGAATCCAGGACCATCCAATGGAAATGCTTTTGGAAGGAGTGCCCTATGCATTACCAATCTTCTTTCTGCACATATTCAGTCAACACCCAAAGCGGTCTTTAGGCATGCCTCATCTGAAATATTGTGTTTTTGAAAACTCATTTAGCTTGGTTTGACAGCAGAAGCCTGATACTGGGGACACAGCAAAGCATAACAAGATCTTCATCCAAATAAGATAGGTTCAAAAGTATTAGTCTTAGCCATTATTTTCCTGTTGCATCTAAGTGCAAAGCACTGATTAAACGAGACAGTGTGAATTTAACTCTAGTCATAGATAAGCAGAGGAGTTTTCTCCCCATTAAATAACATAGCTTTGTTGTTGTTGTTGTTCATATTGTTGTTTATAACACAAGGACTGATTAAAATAATGGACCAATTAGATTGTGTGCTTGTTTCTATAGTTGCATTAATAAAGACCTGCCTGCTGGAATGATTCCAACTTCAAACCCACATAATTTCCAGGATAATCTTTCTTTGGATTAGTCGCTATACACTCAGCCAAAATTAACTTGAAAGATGGCTGCAGGGATAAATCACCCTAGTAGGAGAGTCGAATATCAATAGGACTTATAAATAAACAAGTAAAGCATGGGATAAAGAGTTTTACAAAGTATTTTTTCCCAGGATTTGAGGACTTCCCATCACATCCTGTGCATATTAATATACAGTAGATACCTAGTGGGTAATCTGGTGGCCCCAAAGTCCACTGTGACCCTTGACCAAATGTAATGTGGCCTACACCTGAGGAAGAAGTTTTGTGCTTCAGAAAATCTATTTTCTCTTGTAAATGTCCTAGGTTTTTAAGACACCAGGAAACAATGTATTTCTGAGGACAGAGACAATAACATATGACATTTGAGTGGTTTCTTCATTTCAAGAAGCCTATTTCTGTGATATCATCATAAATAAACCTGAGTACCTTTATGAGGCAGAAAATTGGAAGGCAGATCTTCAAAAAGGTTAAATACAATATAGTGTGGCCATCCGTTAAATACTTTCGACTATAATGAGCAAAACCTATTCATTTATTACCAATTGGTACAATAATGCCAGTGAATCAGCAAATACTGTTTTCAAGCTCATTGGGAAATAGCTATGAAATTAAGAACAGAACCATTTGCCGCAACATTCTCAGAAAGGAATTTCAAACTGAAATTGGCTTCAATTAATATTGTGCCTGAATCTTTGAAAGGAGACAAATTGGGGTGGGGGGGGGGGGAGTGGTGGTGGGGAGATAGACAAATAAAGGAAAAAGTTCAAACCTGCACTTCCATGGGGTTAAAGGCTGACAGGTTTGGACAAATAATCATTTTTATTTGGACAAATGATCAGGGACAGGCAATGCAAAAATGTGAAGGAAAGAACCAGAAGCAAAACCCCCTTCAAATATCTGCACTAAATCAAATTTGTGCATTTGAATAAACTTCAAAACGCTTCAAAATGTTTTGACTTCGCAGGACCCTTCAAATTCATATCAGATTTTGCTTTCCACTCTAGTCGGTTTCAGTTTAGAAATATGTGTTGAAACAGGAATTGACAGGAAATCATTAAGGGATAAACTAAGGATTAATTTGTTCTTCGAGTTTTAATAGCAGGCATAAATCAGGTGCAAATCTATTAGCAGTGCTGTGTGCATGTTACCTAGCAAGTGGGTGGAGCCACGGATATTTTCTTTAGGATGGGATTTTGTGTTGTCTAAAGTGTGTTGCTGTTGAGTCTGTCCTGAATGATAGGAATTTCCAGACTAATGAAGAAAGTACTGCTCCCTACAAAAGGTAATTAATATACAGCCCACTGGTACAAGATGGAATGGTGAATACTTGCATGGATATCCTTCAAATGCAATTAAATAGAAGTAGGAAGAGATATTTTGTATCAATGATGTTGGTCTAATATTCTGCCTAGTATTATCTTCTGCAGTTTTTCAACCTTCAGTCTGAAGGAAAAGACATTGCTTTTCTTTTTTAAAGAACATTTTGGTGAATGTCTCATGAATAGCATATAAGCAGGCACATGGCATTTATCTTAGACATGAGGTAGCTGAACGGGGTACGTCAATGTGCTGTGTTCCAATGTACCCCCATCTCTCTACTGATCTGTAGCCTCCTTAGCATCCCATTCTTCTATTACATCCCAAGGAAGTCATCTGAGGGAGGTTCTGGTACACGAACAGGGTGCTGTACCACTTCACAGCATAAGAAATCTGGAAGCACCTAAAGATGTAACAGAAAATGATAAACATCATTTTTATAAGGAAAAGAAACTCTGAGAATATTTGAGGACAGATCTGGCACCATATTAATGTGGATAACAAATACCAGCTACCACAGATGAGATTATTGTGGGTTACAGGATGTATTCAGTTGGCCATTATTCAAATCAATAAGTCAGGGCATTGGTTTTGTTTTTAATTTACTTATGAACTTCTCCAGAAAATAAGCAGTGATTTTTTAAAAAATTGCCACATGGTCATCGACCAAAAAATTAACATGAAATTAAAGCAGACTACATGAAAATAATTCAGCGAGGATAAGAGTCATTAGCTGGACTTCAGCATACAGTTGAAAAAATGTTGGTGACTGTATATAAATCAACCCCAACATCTTCTAATGGTGATTGCAATGGTGCAAAATTTCATGACACTCATGGGAATTTCACTAGGCTGATCCTTTAGTAAGAAGCACACAGTCTTGGTGATATAATGCCTATGTAGATCAAGGTGAGTCTTCAATTCAGTGAATCTTGTGATTTCAGCTTTTATAGCTGAATTCGTAGAACAATACAGTGGTACCTCGCGTTACGAACTTAATCCGTTCCGTGACTCTGATCGCAACTTGAGTTGGTCGCAATGCAAGGCAAATTTCCCCATAAGGTTCAATGTAAATACGGCTAATCCGCCCTCCGAATTTGGTCGCACCACGAGGCAAATTTCCCCATAAGGTTCAATGTAAACTTATTCTTGCCAAGCCTGCTCTGCATTTTCTTTGGAGCCATGCTGACAAGCACACCAAAAACCTTCCAAACGCCACAAAACACACCACAAGCCTCACCGAACGTCTCCTTGCTACCGCGATCTCGCCCACAGGAAGCCGCGACCACGTGGCAGCAGGGCAAATGGCCACGGATCCGGTTCGTAGCTCGAGGTGGAGGTCGCATGTCGAGGTAAATTTTTGGGGCCGGAGCTGGTCGTATCTCGAAAAATTCGTAAGGAGGGGCGTTCGTAACCCGAGGTACCACTGTATCTTTCATTTTTACTTTCTCCTCTCCCCTCCTTTTCATCATGCCTTTAGCAAATACATTGGTCTGACTTCCATATGAGCCTGAAGTGTGATGGTGATGAACCCTATTACTCATATCTTCTCATTCTACTCATGATTGTGAAATGCTTACAGCAGTTCTTTGCTTTAGGTATTTTATGACAAACAGGGCTAGTCAGGTACTTCAGGACTAATATCTAGCAAGGAAACAGAAAAGAAAGAGATATTTTAGTAACTTATGAAATTTCATGAAGGTTTAAGGCTTATTTCTCTTACCTGAGAGTAAGCCCTATCAAAGTCACTAGGGCTTATTTTAAGCCAATTGGAACCCATAATGCAATTGTTGCACTGCAGTGTTGGTACCGATTCCTACATTGTGAAATGTTTCAGTTCCTAAGGAATTGTTTTATTTTTGCCTGGAGTCATACATTCATTAGAGTATTCAATGCAAAGAAAACAAGTTGAAAAGTTATCTTGGCAACCTGACATCTTATACTACTTTAACATCCTGTGACCAAATTATTGCTGGCTTGATTTTTGAGAAAGTGTGTGTGTGAGTGTGGGGTGGGGAATTAATGAGTATAGTAAGGTCTGTCTAGAGCAGCTGATATTACCAACTTTGCATTGGTGACTGTAATAAATAAATAAATTCCATATTATTTTCCTGATTCAGAGCACTGGGTTAAATTGGGAGTTTATGTATACTTATCAGCAGACATTTGCAATTGCTTTGGCAAACAGAGGTGTTTGCTGCAAGTTGACGTGAATCACTATCTCAGAATCATCCTAATCAAGTGAGAAACATTTATTTATTTGAGAGGAGCTTTTGGGACACTTTCTCTGTACCCAATCAACTCTACAAACCAGGTGAGAAGTGTATAGAAGTCCACTGCAGTGCACCATAGCTCAAGGGTATTCCATCTAGTTTGAATGTCAAAGGTTCCAGCTTCAGTCCGTGGCATCTCCAGATCAAAGTTCAGATAGACAAAGAAGAAAAAGACTTCTCTGTCTTAGGCCCTGGGAGTAGACTAGATTTTTTTCAACTTGATGTCCTCCACTGTGGCTGGGAATTTAGGTGGTTGCTCCATTAGAGAAGGCTGAAGTGGAAAATTGATTAAATATACAAAAGTATGTAATAAACTAGTATAAGGTTTCTCCCTCTATTCTTGTGTTTCTACCACAGATCCCCCATTTCTATTTCTACCATACAAGGCATAGAAGGACAAGAACATCTAAAGAAACTGCGCTGATACCATTACTTTAAGACCTGCCCCCCACACTCCAGTTCAGGAAGTCTGTTGAACCTAAAGTTACTTTGGTGGTTACAAATAAAGTTCTTAACTTTCTACAATAATCCAGAACCCAAGATGTTGATTAGTTTAAGGGAAATCCTAAATCAGACAATAACCTATATGGGGGCCTTCCATTTTTGGATTTACTAAAGAAGATGAGGTTAGGAATTGTGAAATTGTACTTCAGCCCATATTGTTCTGAGAAGTGTGTAAGTATCAAGAAAGCTATGAAATCCTTCACAGCTTTCCATTTTCTGCTGGTTTGCAATTCTTATCCTCTTTATGCTCTGAAATGCACATTAATGTGTAGCACATTGAAAGCTCCCAAGGGGGGAAGAAACCCACAAACATCACATATGATTAAGTTAAGATTGCTTTTCCCACAAGGAGGCACATACACGCTTTGACAAAATGTCACATGAAAATCTTGATGCAATTATGTGCGCAATCACATCAAGAATATGATTTGTTTTATTTCATTTTATTTTATTGCAGCATTTCATCAAGGCACTAACATACAGCAGTTAGGCAGAAAGAAGGAAATAAACATAGATTTGAAAGTCACTGTGAGTATGCATGGAGAACAGTCTGCAAAATATGGAAAAGAGAAGAAATGACACAGAAGAGAAGAATATCAAATCCATAATCCATCCATTCCACTCAAGAAATGTGATTGGGTAATCTGAAACTGCAGGGGAGAAATTCATTGTGTATTTTCTACTGAATAAGCAAAAGGATCTGGAGTAGGTTTTTCTGCTACTTGCTTTATTGAAACTTCCAGAAGAACAAACTACAGTAAATCTTAAGAATTGCAACATACCCAGGCAGGCCAGGGCAATAAAGTAGCAATACAAGGTCATTGTAAGCATGTTTAATTCATCATTAACAGCTATAATCCAATTCTTCACCAAAATCAGTGGAGGGGAATTTTGAAGAAGCCATAACTTCCCTTCAGACAACCAATATGTACACACACTCCCCCCCACCCACATCTTTCCAAGAACATTTTGCATTCTCCCTTTTCCACCTTAAGGAAAGGAGTAAAATTGTCATTAATCTTCAGGGGAGGAGTCTCGAGCCCCACAAAGAAAGAAACTATCTTGTCATATTCAATCAGTAAAGACTGAGGTGGTCACCTTGAGATTCTGAAAGCCGTGTTCACGGCCATTTAAAAGATGGATTTTCTGTAACTATGAATCCTCTCAAGCAGTCATTAGACAGGAAGGAAGTTACCCAGGGCTCTATTTAAAAAAAAAAATGAAAAATTGAAATATAGAAGTCTAGCCTAGAGGAGGCGAGCCAAAAATGGAGGAGCCATTTGTCAGATCAGAAACAAAGGTTCATTCTGAACCTCGAAGGTAAGCAGGCATGATGTTTCTCAGGTTGTTCTTGGTGACAATGAGGACTCTTGCTTGACCTCCATTCTCTCCAACAACGGAGTGGCTAGATAAATTAGTAGAGAAGGGAAATAGTGAAATGGCTTCTGAAGGAATCAAAGAGAGAATTCTTAAGTCCCTCTTTTCATGGAGCCACCATAAGTCATGGATGCTTGCTGTCAACAGGTCTTTGGGTGTAAAGGCAATTACTTAAGAAGACTGCTGAGTGAAGAACCATGTGGACTTTTTATTCCACAGACACTTGTTTTCTGCCAAACAGCAGAATATCTCTTGCAGAACTAAAAATGTCCACTGAAAAATATAGCAGTGAATTGAAGTCTTAAGTCTGGCCTTGATGGCATCTTGTTATGGCCATTGAACATTAGAAATAATTGGGTTGCTGGGTAACATGGATCGGGATGCCCTTCGAACAGTCACTCATGCCCTTGTTGTCTCCCAGATAGACTACTGCAATGCGCTCTACATGGGGCTACCCTTGAAGAGTATCCGGAAGCTACAGCTGGTCCAGAATGCAGCCGCGCGGGCTATTTTTGGAGCCCCAAGGAGGGCCCATGTAATGCCACTGCTCTGCGAGCTGCATTGGGTACCTGTTTGCTTCCAGGTCCAATTCAAGGTGTTGGTTATCACCTTTAAAGCCCTACATGGCATGGGACCAGGCTACCTAAGGGACCGCCTCTCACCCATGACTTCAACCCATCCCACCCGATCGCACAGAGAGGGCATGCTTTGGACCCCCTCAGTAAAAGAACTCCGATTAGCGGGGTCCAGAAGGTGGGCCTTCTCTGTGTTAGGTTTCTCCTCCTCCTTAGTGAAGTGGAATAGGAATCACAAAGCAAGTCAGCTGAGGTAAAAAGATCTAAACATTGTTCATGTTTCTATCACAGTGTCTTCTTCTCTTACTGAAACTGTGTATATATTTTTATATATAGTAGTATATATTTTAGGTACAGCCCTCAGATGTCTGGTCAGGCCAGGTCAGATTCTGGATGTTTGAGAAGTTTCATTCATATAACATTTGGAGGTACTTATCTGTAATAATGAGTCCACCTCTGATTACTCTTGTTCATTTTGTTTTCCCTGTGAAACAGTGGAACCAAATGCTTACAATAAATATATCCCAAAATAAGTCAAGCAATAATATAACCAGAAATGAAGTCTGTGTGTGCGTGCATGCCTTTGAGTCAGTTTTGACTCCTGGCAACTGTCTGGATTAGTTCCAGCTAGTGAACCTGAGAACTTCTGTCTCCTTCTTTCCAAGCCTAGCAAGAAACCACTTGAATCTAATTCAAGCAAATTGATTATCTCAACTAGCCCAAAACTAGAATTATTCATACAGATGGCTTTCCCATCACCTGCCTCCTGTTTCCTTTTAATTGAAAATTTTGAGGAATTGGAAAATTCTGCATAAAAAGCATGAAATTAGAACAAAACCCCGTATGTATGTATGTATGTATGTATGTATGTATTTTAAAGATGAAGCCAAGAATGTAGGAAGGCTTTTATAGCTGATCAAAATATTGTCCAACCACTTCAGGAGTGGCTGATATTAACTAGCAGTTCTTCTTCCACTGGGAACATCTTTCAGTGAATAAAATTTGGAGGAAGCACTGTGACAAGATATCCCATCTACCAAAATCTACCAGAAACTGCAACCTTTTCTAGAGTGTAGCTTCATATCTAGAGATATAGCCATCATATCTGGGCTGAAAAGTCTAGATGCCCACAAGATGGCAGCAAAGGTGAAGACTTTTCTGTTTCTCTTTGCCACCATCCAGTGGCCGTGTGAATCTTTGCAGCCCAGATATGGCAGCCTTAGTTTATCTGTGATGAATCCAGCTGAAATACAGTTTATTTGGATTGCAAATCTTTCAGCAGAGATAAATTGCAGGAGACATCTATCATTGCATCAGGAGCAATACTTTCTGTTTACTTGTACCTTCCCCTGTGCAGAAGAATTTACTATTTTTTATTTCTCAATCCAACAAGAATGATAAGAACAAGCCCCAGGAGAGAAAGAGAGAAAGACAGAGGCAGAGACTGAATCCTGCTCAGGCTAAATCTCAAAATCACGGCAGAGATTAAATGCTTAGTTAATCATAATACAGTAACTGAGAGACAAGGGTTTGTTTGTTTAGTATATTTGGATTTATTTTTCCATTGATCATTTTCAGTGGATCTAAGTACCCCAGCTCCCTAATCTTTCACTTCAGCTAATCTGACATGACAAATACACTTTTCATTCTGGAGATTTATCTCACTCAAATCATGAATTCACAGATACCAAGATGTGACAGTTGACTTTGTGGAAGGCAAAGTTTATAACAGTTTATAGGAAGGAAGGAAGGAAGGAAGGAAGGAAGGAAGGAAGGAAGGAAGGAAGGAAGGAAGGAAGGAAGGAAGGAAGGAAGGAAGGAAGGATTTCCTTCCCAATTCTCAGAAGCCTTAGAAATTCTATAAAGAAAACTTGCAAAGGATATTTCTCCCATCCCACAATAATTTAATTCATGATTTAATAGAACAATAGGGACAATGTTCTCACATTAGAGTGATATAAGTTGCACAAATGCCTTTAATTATTTTCACAAGTGTTGACTAAACTATCAAACAACAGAAATAGTTTATAAAATTGCCCTTCATGCCTACCATGAACTTATAAGCTTATCAATACCTATTACATATAAATGACTATAGATCTCCATGTGCCCCTTAATACTCAGCACTGGAAAAAGAACAGCAAGAGAAGGTTTGTGCCTTTGTAACAAGTTTTTGGACTTCCATCGGCATCTGGTGAGTCATTGATGGAAACAGGATCCTAGAATAGTGACACCTTTCTTTAATCCAACTGATCCTATTCTCTTCTGTTTCTACTCTTCTAGAAATGTATAAAGCATAAACAGACAGAGGCACAGAACTCATGGGAAAGTTAGCTTGCTGAGAGTGTACTTCTAGCCAGCCACAAAAATATGTCTCCGTCTTACGGGCCAGTGTGGTGAAAGCCCAACACTTCAGTTCCAAACCATTCGACAGCATTTCACACTATAGTGATTAGTGGCATTACTTACTTATTTAAATTATTACACATTGTATAGATCTATTTCATCCTTTACCTTGCACAGCAATTAATAATACTTTACAGATTACCCCTTGGCTGACATTAAACATTGATGTAAAGTCAGAAAGTCTACTTGTATTCATTAAATTCTGTATCTCTGTCTCTGTGGGATGGTAATGGTCAACTTTATGATGGCCTTTACGAGGGCTGTGGAAGAGTGGCGGTTTACGGGCCACTTTGCAGTCATAGCAACTACAATATTGCTGGCTAATTTGAACCATGTGCTCAGTCCCTTTTAAAGGTAAACGGGATCAGAATAAAATTACCAAGTATCCTGGTTTCATTTATTGAAAGTGGTTTCTTTAAAAAAAGGCCATTTCATGGTGTCTATACCTGTGGAATAATTAAAATGAAATGCCAAGGCTGAGCTTGTGCAAGGAAGAAATCTGGATGCAGTTTCCACCCCAAGCTGGAATGAAAGCTATAATTTCTCAAACGTTGCCCCCAATAAATAGAAAAGGCATCTGGGAGAGAGCTGGGTTGAGGGTATTGTTTCAGGGAAGCAAAAAGCAAAACTATTTTCTTCATTGGCAACAAACTGCACTGATCACTTCCTGGTGTTTCACTTAAGTGTGGCTTGCTTCACTTAAAATCAGAGTGGATCATCACCTGCAGTCAGATCCCCCTCCAAGTGTTTGAGATCATGAAATGCATGATTTTCAGCATTGCAGTTTTTGTTTTCTGTGACAAAAATAATGAGACGGAAGCAGGAAGTCTCTGGGAACACACTAATTCTCACCCCTACCTGCTGGAGGTTGAGTCATGGCAACTGGACTTCTTCTTTTTTGGTTAGATACATTTCACTGCTTGTCCAAGCAGCTTCTTCAGTCTAGAAAGTTGTTTGGGGGGACCCCATAAATGCCTTCCAGGGTGGCTGTGTTTCTCACTAACACGACAGGCTCGTTGAAGGATCAATAGGAGATGGATTAGTAGAGTCTTTGGGATGTGGAAGTCTTGCTCCTAATCCCTCACTCATCCCCAAGTGGGTTGTTAAGTGCTGCCTCCCTGGTGAACTTGTGAAGTGGTCTTGATCTTCCTGGGGACCGATGAAAGAGCAGCATGGACAAGCAGTGAAATGTATCTAACCAAAAGAAAAGAAATCTAGTTGCCATGAGTCAACCTCCAGATAATTCCACCTGGATGACGGAGAATCTTCATCAACATACCCCTACCTGCTGTTACATTTTGGCTGTGTGATTTCAAGTCCTGTGTAGGGAGCTTTTTAAGCCTTCCTTCCCACTTTCTCATCCTTAGAAACAAACCAAAACATCCCCCAAAGAAGTTGAAAATTTGCCATGGCCCTTCCTATGACATCATTTTCCTTCTGGTGACATCATCTGTAGTTTTTCAGCTGGCTATGGCCCCTGATCCTGGGACAGTTGCCCAACTCTCCCTCAAATAGCTCCTTAGCAATATAAGGAGCAAGTTCCAATCTTTCGATGTTAAAAGACAGAGAATACTGGATGGGGACTATACATTAATATTCAGCAGCCACTTTAATAAAAGCAAACTTCTGTCGGTAAGTTGGGGAAAAGTTCTACCATCTTGTGATTCTTTTATAGTTATGTTTGCACTTGCTTTGTTAATCTTCTGCGTTTTGTTGCTTTGTATATTATTTTATCATTGTGAGCCACCCAGCGTTGGTTGGAGTAGGGCGGCAGCCAAATTGAATAAAATAAATAAATCCATTTCCCAGTGCTCCTAAGTCCTAGCTCTCAGCCCCAACAGAGAACCAGACATATCTCCTCTTCTGCTTGCTTCACCATCACCAGCATGCCAGGTGGACAATGGTGAAGGGAAGGACAGAGGTATAAAGTCCAAAGCTCATTTCATTTCTCTTCTGTTTCTGGATTAGAAGAAAAACTCCTTAGATAGAAAAGAAGCTCTGTCTTCAAAGCCTCTTGTGCAATATTCCTTTGGTGGTTGGACATCAGTCCTTACATAGTGGAAGAGAAAAATATGAGAAGTTCTCGGGACATGTCAGCTGGATCAGAGGAAGGTTTGAGCACATCAGATTCAAAGCTTTGTCATTTCCCCCAGAGTTTCTGGAAATACGGAACTTTTATTTTCCACCCTTGGAAAACCAGGGAAGGAGAAATGTCAGGAAAAGAGGTCCAGGAAGAAAGAGAGAGAAAGGATAATGCTTCTTTATTACTTTCCATCTTGATAGAATGAGGGCAGGTAACTTCTGATTTGGAATTCCCTATGCCTCAACCTTTGGTATGTATCTCCTAGGATAATTCTGGCCATGTTTTTTTTTTCTTAGTGTAGTATTTAGCTCACTTTGCTGTTAGATTTAAAACAAACAAATATTCCATACAGATACGGATGCCATTCCAAATGGTTAATATTAATGTTACAGCACAAGTTATTTACAGTTCATAGGCTATTTATAATCTGATTCAGAGTGATAATAAAAAAAAAACTCAAATATTGTAATCTTATTTGAAAATTATTGTCCTACCCAGGTAACAATTCATACAATTTGCATTTGATGGGGATCTCTTGCATTTAAAAACTAGGGAATTGAACAGCTCAAAAAGAAATCAATCTCCTAAAAGAATGAACAGGGGAGAGTAATATCTAGTGTTATTAAAACACTTTGTCATTGCACTCTCTGCTCAATAAAATCAGGGTTCTTGGACTTTTAAAAATATGGCTGGGTAGAGATCATGTACCTCAAAATTTTATTAATATCTGTAAAATATATGACTTCTATGGCATTCTAAAGCCCCACATTTCTGGCATACAAGGTATCCATGATGATGTAAACAGAGAATGGAGATCATTCTTTCCCTTTCTTGAACACAAAAAATAGCATTTTGGAATCATCACCAGTTGATATTTAGGACACTTCCTATATCTGAACTTATAACCCAGCATATTCTTAGTGCATTGAATAGCAGAGATGAATGGGAATCCTGAGAAGCTCTGTTATTACAGGACTGACTTTGAGAGATTACAATATTTGCTGAATTATTTCCCTTTGGTTTTATTTACTTGGTCCTGTCTCTCTCTTTGCTTTTTTTTTTTTTTGGGGGGGGGTTGTTTTTTTAATTTTTTTTACTTTTTTATACACTGTATAATAGCTCTCCCTTCAACACAGTCTGGAGACCCAACATGGATTAAATGGGCAGAAATGTATTTAATTTAATAGAATCTGCAGTAGGGGAACCATTTAGCCTTGGGTTAATAAACTCTCCGGAGAAATAAATGAACATGGACATCAAATACTGTGATACAATTTAAAGACACAATTGTGTATACCACAAGAAAATACTCCCAAAAGCCTACACAAAAGTACCTCCCAAATTGTAATTGACTATGAAAAATTGCACACAGTCAACTGTGCATAGTAAAATGGTTATGCATATTGGAAAGGAAGAGAGACAAATAATGTTGGCTTTGAGTGCAATCATCTCAAAGAACCAAGAAATCTTTAAATTGGATTCTAGGTATTCTTTGACCTTGATTGCTTTCCTATGTACATTTCATTACCAGGGTAAGTAACATCATCAGTGCATGGAGAGTGAAGTTTGCTGGTTGTTTCGGTATAAGTCCAGCCAGTCTTGGTTGGGGTATGGTGTCTTCCTTAACGGTTCCTTGATTAGGGCATTGTTTCTTCACTGATTGTTATTTGTTGCTGTTTCTTGATTATCTAGGTATTGGTTGCTGGGAAGATGTGCTCTGGGTTGTATGTTTCCTTCCTTGATTTTCAGTTATGCCTTTTAAATGGCATGTGGATAGGGTTTATCTCTGCATTTATTATTGGCTGATTTGTTAGAATACCAAACTTCCAGATATTAAGGAATTCTGACTTTAAGTAGCAGCTCCCAAAGAAACTGGCTCTTCTACCCTTTTCAATCAGGAATATCTAGGATGGTAGCTTTCAATGGAGCCAATTTGTTTGAGTTGCTGTCTCCCAATGGGAAATGTGAGAATAAAGCAAAGGGTACTGACCCTCTGCCTCAAATTACCAAGTGTTTTGAAGCAGTGTTTTCACCTTCTAGGAGGTGGAGGTTTTGGTGGAGTTGATGGGGTCTCCACAGGAATCTCAGTAAGCTAGATAAAGAAAATTGATAGGCCATATTAAGTCATGCTTTGAAGCTTCTCCTTAGCTGAAGTACAGCCTGTTTGTTAAGGGGGAAAAAAAACCCTCAACTCATGAATGCATTGTTTCTTATCTGAAATAGAATTGAAAGACCACTTGTTAGAGTCTCTGTTTGTTTCATAACTGACATTAAAGTTTTTGAGGTTGCCTCTGCTTTTCTGAATGAACGATGGCCTTTGAATCAAAGTGGGGTTGATGGGGAGACCAGTGAGCAAGGCTTTCGAAGAGGTTGATTAAGATGCCATTCAGCAGAAGAATGTTTACAAGAGCACTGAGCGAATAGAGGACATTTACATACTTCCCCAAGGTTACTTATGCATATGATTAGCCGAGGTGATGGTACACAGAAGCAACAATCAATTGTATTGCTTATGAATACAATTTGCTAAACAATATAGACTCTCCCTTCTCTCTTTTGTGTTTTCATATCAAAGAATAAGACTCATTATATAGAAAAATACTCCTAAAACCCAGCTAAAAGTACCAAGTTAACTCTTAAAATGTGAGGAACTCTTGCTAATGTCAATCTTAGAGGAATAAACAAGGGAGAGAGAGAAAAAAATGGAGAGGAGACAAGAAGGACACTGTTGTGGTTTCTAAGAACATAACAACACACTAGAGTACAGCAAAATGTGACTGGCTACTTATGGTTGGTGATGGAAATCCAGCTTTTGTTTAAGCATATTGTGCAATCCAGGCCAACATGCTATGCACTAATGTTCAGGTGTAGTGTGTTATGTAACACACAATTATGTTTGTGAACTTGAGCTTAGAATTTAGGGTGCTGTGTGACCCCAGTCATAATGTGATAAATTTAAGTTTGAATGCTATTAGGTTACTTTGTCGCCAGGGTAAAATATATCCTTTGCACCAAGAGATGGGTGAATAAAATCTGTCTGTGGTTTATGTCATTTTATATGGCCCTTTACCTCCAGTTCCCCCCCCCTTGATAAATTATAGTGAACAATTAAAAATAATTCAGTGTGTACATTTTGGTGCATATGTTTAACAAAAGTTTCCTTGAAATAAATTGCTAATTGTTTGTTGTTCCCACATCAAAGCAATTAAAACGCGGTGGCGCAAGGGCTTAATGACGCTGGAGTTGCCGGTCAGAAATGATTGGCGCTCCAGCAGGTTCGAGCCCGGCTCCGCAGGACAGGGTGAGCTCTTGTCCCTTGTCCTAGCTCGTTGCCAACCCAGCATTTCGAAAGCTATCTGCGAGTAGATAAATGGGTACTCCCGTCTTCGATGGGAGGAACCGGCGGGGCTGCACGGGGGAGGAAATACCGGTGCTGCCCGAATCTCCGAACGCAAGCCGGCGTGGCAAGGAAGATCTAGGGAGGAGGAAAAGCCCGGATGACCCCCTAGCGACCCCTGCTGGTCGTAGGATAAATTGTATAAATATGTGTTAGATATGCATACTTTGTGAGCCGCCTAGAGTTCCCCACTGGGGGGGGAGATGGGCGGACTATAAATCGAATGTATAAATAAATAAATAAATAAAAACATTGCTTCTTCAGTAAAACATGCTTCTCCCCAACGTCTCTGTCTGCAAAGAGGGTGGAGACTTCTGAGAAGCTAACACATTTTTTTCAGTGGAAACTGAACACCCATTTAGCTATTATGCAGTAAATCTGAGGACAAGAAAACTTAATGCTAAGACAGTCTAGAGCAATTGTTACAGTAGATTTACTAAAGGTGCCTACCATGGCTAAGATTTTGGAATTAAATCACGAAAGGTAGCATTGAAGTCTCTGTTCTGATTTGACCTGTGGGAGAAAAGAGTTGCTATAAATTTCTGTCAGATAAGTCTTTTTATTGCCTCCTTCCAACCTGAAAAGCGATAAATCAGCAGTCTGTTTCTGAGAGCTGATCTTAAAGAATGACTCTGTGATCACAGACATGCAATCAGCAGAAAAAAAACCATGTTTTTTCAGTGCCAAAGTCCTTTTCTTCATCATTGGTAAGAGGATTTCAACAACCTCTGGGGAATGTCCGTCGGAGGCCGGGAATGGATTGGAAACAGGATTTATAAAACCAGCAGGGGAAAAATAAATCTTTAATTTACAGCATCAGCCATGTTTATCATGAGGACATGCTGGAAGATCTGGAAATGAGAGAGAATTATGTAGCAGCTGAGAAACATCTAACAACATCATGCAATAAGGCACAATACCTATAGACTAAGTGCCTGCTCTTAACTAGCCAAAAAATGCCAACCATCCCCAAGTGATATTAGGAACATATCAAAGATTGCAGAAGCACCCCTGCCCCCCTCCCAATTTTTAAAAAGAGAGAGAGAGAGAGAGAGAGAGAGAGAGAGAGAGAGAGAAGTTCACTACTACATCTGAGTTTGCTTGACAATCACAGGAAGCAGTTTGGGTGTGGGGATGAAACTGGAAAAACTCAAGGCTAGTTTGTTAGCTAAAGGAGAACTCTCCACTGTACAAGTTCTTGCTCCAGGTCCTATTTGCCAGGTGCAATGCCCATAGATCTCTGTGGAGCCTATCATGTTTACATACATGACATCACTTGCTACATACTTCATAGGGTACCACCATCACTGCTTTGCTGCAAGTCTTCCAGAAGTTCCTTGAACTGTAGCTGTGCTATTTTAATTAGTATTAATTGCTGAAAGGCAAACCAAGGGAGAAGTAACCTTCATATGTTCAGCCTGTGCATTTAATGGAAGCATTTGACTGCTCTCTTTCAGGAACAAAATGCGGGGCTAAGTGCTGATAAATGTATGTTCCATATGGTACCACCAACTTCCTCAGAACTGTTATGTTTCCAACCCCCTCTCCTGAGCCTCAAGAAAATTGGCAACACAAGGTAAGAAGATTCAAAATCCTGTGGAGGGATGGAATTGAGTTTTTGGAAATGAACATGGCCGACTAGCAAAGAAGGGCATAGCCACCCAATGAAATGAATGGAACTGAACACCTGGCCCTCCAGATGTTCAGCTGCAACTTGCATCCATTGCCTACAATTCACCATATTGACCAGAACTGATGGGAGCTGGACTGTAACATCTGGAAAGCCATCAGTTGCACATCTTTAAATTAATCACAACACCTTGAAGAAATACACCATGTTCAGCTACTCTAGACAGCATATCTAATGTTCCAGAAACTTTTATTAAACAAAACTGGATGACATTACTATGTGATCTAATTTTGAGCATTATATATGAATGCATTCCACTTCAAAGTAAGCTTCAAGCCATGTTCATGTTGAGATCCAAAATACAGCACCATTTATTCTCCCTGAACTGCAAATATACATTATCACTAGACTTAAGTTAATTTGTGGGTTGAAATGACCTTTGATCACTTATGCACATTATGATCAAGGTCACTGCAAACTACCACTAATATAGTCTCTAATCATTGCTATCTGAAGAAGAAAATTGCTACATTTTGTGTGCTTACACTGTATAGTATTAATGACCCCAAAATATACTTTTAGCAAAGAAATGCATTATTGGGGACTACGGGCACTCAACAGTGACTGCCATGTGTGACAGAGAGCACATCTCATTTTCAGATAGCCAGCTATGCGGCTGGTACCATTACGGGCAGTAAAACTCTTCCTTAACTTTTAGTTTGTTCATTAGGTACTTACATATTTTAATGTGCTGACAGAAATTCTAGCTACCTAGCCATCTAGCTATAATCCATCTATCTATTTCTCTGTCAGCTGAATTAGCCTCCTCATTCTTAATTTCCCCCACCTGTTATCTCTCTTCAGTTTTCAATGAATATGTCCACCAAGTAATGCTATTGAAGGTCTACATTCCCACATAACTTCAGGAGTAACATTGAAGGTATACTGATTACAGTCTAATGCAGAATTGACATGATCATTGATTCCAGGCATCATTCTCCAAATAGTTGCTTTCTAGACATGTTAAGGCTGTTGAAAGCTATGCTGGTACAGGAATTCTGGAGTTGCAATCCCACATCTAAATGGTGTCCATTTGGGGAAAGCTGGTTTAAGTAGATGTAAGGATATGCATGTCTATGTTATGGCTATTATATTCCAGAAAAGTTAAGGACTGATCCTTAAGAAGGACAGATTTCTTTTTGGGGCATGTTATAAATGTCTGGGGAAACACCAACATGGATTCTTATTTCTTCTTCGAAAGGAGATATTCATTCAAATGGATTAGCACCTCAATTTATCTGTTTCTAGAGAGATAACAAAGGTAAGCCCCAGTTCAAACTGATCCCCAGGAATGAAAGAATTGACCTTAGCATGAAATAAAATCTTATATTGACATTTACTCTGAAATATTGCCTTTTCTTCCCCCTCCCCCCCCCCCCCACCTTTTATGTTAGCTTTCACTCTTTTGGAAATTTAGAATTCAAAACAATTAACTGGGACTAATTCACCGTTGCTATGCTCCAGCCAGGATACTTCTGATGTACAGGCTACACAACAGGGATGGGAGACCTGGCAAGAAAATGCAATTTCTTTTCAAGTACTGATGTTGGTATGGCGTGAAGAAAGGTCTGCACAGCACTGGAGATATAGAAAAGAAATGGTGCCTACAAGCTCTTCTTTAATGTGTTTGCATGGAAATTGGTAAAACGCAAAGTTGAAAACTTGTGTTGAAACCTTCAACAATCAGCCTCAACTTTCATACAAACTTGCACACATGCACACCCACACACACATCTATAGATCTATTGATATAAAAGATATATAAATATGTATACCTTCATATCTGAAGTATATTTGGGTGTTTTTCTTTAGCAGGGTTAGGTCAAGGAGATAGAGTTGTATTAGGAGAAACAAAAGGTGCCTAATGTGGGACTAGAACTCATGATCTCCCAGTTTCTAGCCTGGGGCCTTAACTACTACACCAGACTGGATCTCCAATATGGCAAACTAGGTGCTCATGAGCGAATATTTAGAAGTGTGACTAGTCAAAGGAAGATGCGGGGCCACGTGGCTTTTTATAAAGTGACACTATAATTAGGCAATGCCTTCCAGGACTTCTTCTGTCTAACAAGAGGCTGAGCCTTTGATGGACAGTGCAATGCAATTGTCAAGAGGTCATATTTGGGCTGGAGAAATCCAGATTCAAGTTATCATTCAGCACAGAGCTCAACCAATGAATTAATCAATATCTCTTGGTCTAATCTCCTTCTAGAGTTGCTGCTTTGGAGATAATACTAAAGGATGAAATAAAGAAGGAATAAAATGAATAAATAAAAATGTAATATATACATCATTGTTTGAGGGGCCTTAATCAGACAGTGGAATTGAGGGCCAAATAATAGAAAGCTGTGTAACGGAAACAGCTACACCTCCAATTCTACTCTTTGCCATCTCCAAAAAAATTTTTTTAAAAAAAGCTAGATAGGAGATGAGAAGGGAAGGAAAAGGAAAGAGAGAGATGAAGGGAAAAGGAAGGAAAGAAGGAAGGATGGAAGGGGAAGGGATGATAGATAGATAGATAGATAGATAGATAGATAGATAGATAGATAGATAGATAGATATCTCTAATTATAACCCATACCCTAATCCTAAACTATCCATTTAGTGATAGATTGATATTGACTTCCTATATCTGTAGAAATATAGATAATTATTGGATAGATGAGAGAGAGAGAGAGAGAATGAGAGGGACCAGGGAGGAGAACACTGAGATGAAGGATAGGTAGGTAGGCACCACTCACCCACCCATCCATCCATCTTTAACATGAAATCTCTTTGCCTAACTTCAGGGACTTCTGGTAAAGATGAACAATATCATCTATATTTTGAAAATAAATGTTATACCTGAACTAATAATACCTAGTAATCAGTTGGCACTAAATCAATGTTAAATCTCAGGAAGTGGTTTGTCAATTAGATGATATATTATTTTCCTGTAGCAAAGCTCTAGATACCTGAGTGTCAGAGGGACACCATTAGATTATCACAGGAGAAGAGGAAACAGATGGTCCTATCGATCTTTATAACATTTGGGATACATGACTGAGGGTTTTTTTCTTTATCCAGCAGTACGTAGAGGTTACTGAATAATCAGTACCATTTTCCCAAGAGATAAAAGCAACTACTCCATACACTGTTTGCCAAACTCCTAAAGGAAGAATAAAAATGGGGGATTAGATTCTAGCCTTGATGAGAGGAGATGTAACTGAAACAAAGCACAGACTGATGAAAAGTGGCAGAAAAGGTCCAAATGTAGATTCATTTTTAAATTACTTGTTTTTCTCCCTGGTACTCTTTAAAGAGCTTGCTTTGTGATATCTAAAAGATAACTTCAGAAAAGAATTAAAAAAAAAAAGATGAGGTAACTTATAGTCATCCTATTTAGCTTTATCTTGCTAATACACACATGCATGGGTAAGCCAATTGACATTTGCAAATTCCACCAAACTAATGGGTGGATTTCATGTTTCTTCAAACATTGGCTCTCTTTCTTGGAAATTTAAATGTACCAAAATGCATTTATGTTTTGTGGAAACATATACATCTGAATAATATTTTGGAGGGGAAATATACTCAAAATAATAGGAAGTGAGTTTAACTATGAAATCTGCAAACCAATCTAAAGTATCAAACTGTTCCATCACGTTTACTACAAATAAGTTAACTGTAATTAGGTCCTTGAAGGGGAAACGTAGAAGGCATTTGTTTTCATCTAGGATATCACAGGTTGATCAGATATGACTAGACCACAGTTCCAGCCCTGAAATCTTGTCTTGTTATAATTCACAAAGCATTGCAACAGCGCTTTAGGTAAAGAAATCATTCTTGTAGAAATATGAGTTTTCAGAAGTTGTCTACAGATCGGTGGCTTGTTGCATGTGAATGTGTCGAAGACATGACTGGTTTCCACACTCTTCCATTATGAAGTGTTTATCTTAAGGGCATAATAAAATACGGAACTCTTCCACTTAGTAAAATGGTCCAGCAAGAGGTAAGAGATGAACGAGTCAAACAGTGACACGTCAAAATTCCAGATCTTGTCTTTCCTCCATTCTCCCCCAAAATATAACAGTTCTTGAAGGGAACTTTGATTTGTTTTATTTCCTTCTAGAGGATTGCAAGCAAGTACTTAAACCCAAGATCAGACTATTCCCCCACCTCTTATGTCTTAGGAGAACCATCAAACATGACCTTTAAAGAAAGCCCAGGAGAGGATTTAAGTTGGAAACCCCAACCTTGGTTGGGACTGAATGTTTTCTTCTTGGTGTTCTTTTTTGTTCTTCATTTCAGTAAGGTTGCTGTAATTCTGTATTGTTTCTGATGTTTCTTATACCATGACTATATCTTTAGCTCATTTACTGTAAGAAGGGAATGGAAGCCTCTCAGAATCCTGATGAACTGGAACAGCATAGAAGCCACAGCAAATAAATATGTTTCCTTATAAAAGCAAAAGCATTGTATGTTTTAATTGGCATACAAAGCAAAATATTGAGGAAAGAACCAGCTGAAAACATTTATACTTCAAAACTTACATTCCTGGTGGTGTTTCTGGGGATAGGTTCAAGATCAGCAAGATGGCAGACAGATCATTGTAATGTGAGTCCCACCCCTTTATAAGTGTGTCAACTTGCATATTCAAAAGTGGCCATTGTGATGTTTTGTCTGCCATTTTGCCACTGTTGATTCCATGCCACCCCCACCTTGACCCAGATGCCATTGTAAGTCCCCTTCCATAGCTGGTATTTTCTCCCTCCTGCCAGATGGCAAAGCTCAACGGTCTTTCCTTGACAGCCCCCATGTTCTTCACAATCACACCTTTGCTGGTCCTCTCACACAGCTGTCAGCTGGGAGTTTTTCAAACTCTCTTTTCCCTGGCAGAAAAGGAAACTAATGAAGTAGAACAAAGAAGAAGGCAGGGTAGCAACTAGCTGCCATTGTTAGCACCCCTTGATTGGCCAGCTGGAAGGAAGAGTAATTGGTGGGTGGTACACAGTCAAGTCAAACTGCTTGTTAAAACAAACCAAGGGGATGGGGGGCATAGCCAGTGCATGGAAGGCACCCATGACAGCTGAGGTCCAAAATGCAGGGTCGTTCAAAATTTAACTTCACCAAGTTTCATATATTTCCAACTTTAAGTTTCTCCTGCCCCATATCTGTATTGGTCTTCTTCTTCCTCCTCCTCCTACTTAAGCTTGTGTGAAAATTCGTATCTATATTTCTTCTAACACACACCCACCAAGAGATGGATAATTTACTAAACAGGAGCTCTTATTGAATGAGCAACGTTGATTTAATTCAGATATCCGCACATCAACCACACACCTTCCGAATTCATTAAAAAAAAATGAAATTTCTCTTAGGAGTTATTATCAAGGGAAAGCATGCATAGTTCCTGAGGAAGGAATTCCAGCATGATTATATCACCACCAAAAAGGCTCTCTCAAAGAAAGGAGCTCCTGCAACCAGACATAAAACCCAAACAGGAATAAATCTCTACTTTTCACATACAGTACATTTATCTCAACAGATAAATCATACAGGGATTTTTTTTAAAGTTCTCAGTTTGGGGATCCTAATAGGAGTTTGTGGTCCACTAGGAAACTATTATCACACCAAAATGTTCTATGTTTTGCAGCTCAATAGCTTTACTGATTGAATTAGTTATACCCTTTTCCTCTAGCTGTCCAGTGTCACTTTGCATTTTTGTCATAGTTAAAACATTGTGCACCTTCAAAGCCTCTGGGATCACATCAAGGTCATCCTTGTTTACTATTTTTGAGAAAATTCATCTTATGCAAGCCCTAACTTGAAATATGTCAAAGGAGGATGCACTAAATCATTTCCATCTTCCCTTTTTCCACTTAATTGGTGTTTTCTCTCCTTTGCAGCCTTCATTTTGCTTTAATCATTTGACATGTTTTGACCTTCAACCCAAATTTGTATCATTTATTTATCTGCCCACTCTTTTATCTTTCTTGCTAAATGTGATCCAAAACAAACTTCAAAGCAACCGTCTGGGGTGTGCTTCTTTGTGGAAAAGGAGTTAAGACAGAGATGCACAGCAGAATTTTCTCAGAAATATTTTAATGAACAAATAAGGGATGTTGGAATTTGCCCTTCCCTGAAATCTGTTCTTTTGTGACTCAGATCCAGCCACAGGCCATTTTTGAACTTGAAGAGTTGATTTATCCATCACAGTCAAGAATGGCAGATAGATTTTATTTCTTCCAACAACTATGGATTATTTCAATGGAAAGCTTATAACCATCCCATTTCTTTTTGAGGGACCATAATCAGATCGGTCCACTTCCTTATTTTTGTGCACTTTGAAAGCATTAGTGCAGTGTGTGAATATCCTGTCTTTTACCACCTCCCTGCCTAAGAGAAACCATTATGAAAGGAACATCTCTCATAGGACTTTCTCCTGCCACTGCTGAAGAGGAATCTCACCTTTGGACAACTGTTGAAGCAATTCAAAGAAATGATTCACCAATTTCTCTGTCCATAAATCTGATGGAGAATTTCAAAAGGCCAACATTTTGCCAAGTCTCTCTTCCATTTCACAAGCTGATTTTATCACTGAACCCTTACTTAATTCCTTTAAGTCAGGTTCACAGTCACTATGAAACAAAATGCTCCAGCCTGGCCATTTTGTAATAGTAAGGACTTCATCTCCCAGAATTCTTAGAAATGGCTATGCTGCCTGAGGAATCTTGGAAACTGAAAGCCATTTACAGGTAGTCCTCACTTAACTACAGTAACGGAATTCCCATCACTAAACAATGCGGTCTAAAAGTGTGACATCATGTGACCACATTGCTTAGCAACAGCAATCCTGGCAGTCCCCACTGCCATTGTTAAGTGAGGATCATGGGTCATTAAGTGAGGACCTCATGTTACTGCAACTTGCGACTTCCTGCCTGCTTCCAACAAGCAAAGTCAATGGGGAAGCTGGCAGGAAATTGCCAGTCCTGGTCACAACAAGCCTTTCCTTAGGCAGCTCGCAAGCAGGCTGGCAGGCAAGTGAGTGCTACGGGTATGGGTGGGCAAGGGCTGGGGTGCTGTGGCCTTGTGCAAGTGCAGCTGGGTAGGCAGCTGCCCACCTACCCAGGGCCTGCACTCACCCTGCCACATGGGGGCTCCTCAGGACAAAAAGCAACAGGAGCAGGACTGACTTACTAGAGCAACTTGGGACATCCTGCTGGCTTCCCCATCGACTTTGCTTGTGGGAAGCTAGCAGGGAAGGTTGCAAATGGTGATAACATGACCATGGGATACTGCAACCATCGTACGTGCAAGCTGGTTGCCAAGTGCCTGAATAACAATCACATGACCGCAAGGACACTGCAACAGCTGCAACTTTGAGGACTGCTTGTAAGTTGCCCTCATTCAGTGCCATCGTAACTTTGAATGGTCTCTGAACAACTGGCCGTAACCCAAGGACTACCTGTATTTGAAATGGGTTCAAGTTGGAAAACCTGCCGTAGAAAAATGTCTGAGATGCTTTCCCCTGGCTCCTTAAACCGCATCAGTGGGATATGTTGGCAGTGTAGATCCTGTATAAACAGAGGACCAATCTAACCACGATGCAATAGATCTGCAGATAGAATTTTTAAAAGCAACAACAGGGAAGGCATTCAAGCCATGTTAGAATTACTGAGCATGAAGAACTGTTTCTCCTAGTTATTTCCTTACTTTTTAAGGAAAAAATGCAAGAAACAAAAAACTCAGCAATCACATGGAAATCAATGCTAGGCAAACAGTAGGTGAAGAGGGTAATTACACCTCCCCCAGCTATGATCCTAACCTATATTGTAATCACTCTCAGTGGTTCTATTAATATTTTAGGCTTCTATTAATATTTTAGGAAAGTAGGGGATACTCTACTCACAATGCGTTTAGCTCGTGGTTATAATAACAAGAATAATAATAGTAATAATATCCATTCAGTTCTGGGAAAATTGAGAGATGAGGGTGGGAAAACAAGGCTCAGCTTCTATTATAATCCTGGCATTCATTCTCTGGATCTGTAAATAGTATGTAGTTATGAATTAGGGATTTGTTTTTACAAAATGTGGCAAGGACGTATTTAGCAGGAATGCATCTATATTCATTCACACCTGCCCTAGAACTGCTACATTTCTCCTGAATTACATTCATCAAAAGAGATTATTGAAGCTAGATGATTAACTTCCCAACAGATATGAATTAGCATACAATGCATAAGCATTCTCCCTGAACCAGATAATATTTAGCAAAGTACTCACCTATGCATGCCCAAGAATTATGAAGCTAATGAAAGATGGCAGTATACAGACACAGAATTAATTTAGTAAGATGTTTAAATAGAAGACTTGCAGTGAGGTGGATTTTAGCTGTGAATTAGAGATGGGGCTCAAAAATTAAGAGTCTTTTGATTGGGGTTCTAGCTTCCATTCAAGGGAAGGTGATTTGGATGGGATCTGTAGTCCTTCCCCCCCAAAATTCCTATAGTCTAAGAAGCTTAATGGATTAGGGAGAGTTGCCAAAGGGCTGGGGAACTGACTAATGGGAAATCTGGTGACCTCTCAGTGTCAGCAAATGAAAATCTACATGGAATTTTTTAGGCTAGATCCCTGTGACTTAATACCCAGAGACCAATTATTCATGGAGGATCTCTTATGGAAGTCTTTGCCTTGCCCACTGTCTGGCCTACGATCTTTGCTTTTTCTACCACTTGCAAGGAGGCAGGTGGCAGCAATAACTGGGAGGAGAAGATTCAGGAAGGCAAGAAGAATTAAGAACTTGGGTAGGCTTGATCATTCAGATAAATACTAAAGGAAAAAAGAGCTTTTTCAGCATGTAGAATGAGGAGCTCAATTCAAGGCATTCAGCAAGCAAGTAGGGCCATAAAAGACTCCAAATGGAGGCATGCAAGCCAGTCTGTCATGGCATGGACAGCTAGTATTTATCCATCTGCTACCATTTCTCCTTTCCCACTCAAAAATTAGCAAAAACCACAGCATGCTTATTTCATTTATTTTTAATGTAATTATCATCAAATGAAGCTGAGTTCATATGCTTTCTCCCCATGTCTTTTCTAATTTCCCTTCTTGTTTACACACAAAGGTAATTTGGTGGCAACTAGTAGAGGGGCTTTAACAGCTGAATTATAATGCTTTCAGAGGTCAGATGTAACTCTAAGGGCTCAATTGGTAAAGTTCGATCTTGTCTGAAATGGTCCTAATATTTGAGATTTTTTTCTTTCCTAATAGGAAAACTATGTCAGATCAAATGGCTATAAAATGCCTATGGTTTTCAGGAGAGATGTACTGGTTAGGAAAACAAAAAGCCAGCCTCTGAGAGAATTGCAA
This sequence comes from Liasis olivaceus, assembly GCA_030867105.1. NCBI lineage: Eukaryota > Metazoa > Chordata > Lepidosauria > Squamata > Pythonidae > Liasis > Liasis olivaceus. The sequence continues at coordinate 18,537,035 of CM061361.1, forward strand.
TGCAAGGTTAATTGTGGTTTATTCATATTAACATCATCCAGTAAGGCATTGTGAGTTTTCCAAGAATAAGTAATACTTGATGAGAGTGCAGATGTTTCTTTATTTAGGTAGACATCATGGATGAGAACTATGGTCCTCCAAATGTTGCTGAACTACAGTTGTCCACAGCCCCATCCATCTTGGTTAATGGTGAAGGATCTTGAAAGTTGTAGATCAGCAATTTCTAGAGGAATCCAAGCTCCCCACCTAGACTTTAAGTTTGGGTCTAACATGGAAACTACTAACTATTACATAGTTGAATTTTGTCTGTTTAACCTCAATGCAGTCTGTGTCTACCCATTTTAACAAAATGAAATGGGGAAAAAACAAAGAGAAACATTGGGACTGAAAAGGAGAGTTGGTTTGCAAGATGATGATGATGATATAAACTTCTAAATAATATTTTGCCACAAAGCTAGCCACTTGTTAAAGATTTGCATAAAGGAAAGGTTTGATTTTGTGTGTGTGTGTGTGTGTGTGTGTGTGTGCAATGATTTCTCAATGATGTTAGAGATAACATATCTAAAAAATTGCTCCATAGACAATAAAGAATAAATATAGTAAAATTTTGGGCTCGGTTGTATCTCTTTTTCTTTTTCTCTTTTAATGGCTTTCTCACTTTGAGATGGAACTGTTGTTTTATCTCCCACCATAAAAATGAGATAAAATACTCATCACTCCAGAAGGGACCAGTGTTTGTGTTTTGTTTCTGTTTGGCATCAGGAGAACCATATCAAGTGAATAGAAAATACTGGCATCAAACAAAGCATTTCTGGGGCTAGGAAGTAGTTGGTTGCATGCAAGAGTGAATTGTAATATATATTTTAAAAAAAGGATGTGCAAAAAGTTACTAGATAAGAAATGTTGATAGTGGACATTTGGGTTTCCTGATTTAAAAGGCATTATATATTCTTAATTTCACATGAAGATGATGGATCAGCCTGAGATAAGCATTCAATTCATCAAAGCATCTATGACAGATAAAGGAGGTTCTTCTTTGAATTTTATCACTTATGCTTTGAATTCCATATGGAGAAGTAGTAGCAGGGCCTTCTTTCCTGTGACCTTCCAGACTTAGGAATAAGGATGCCTGAAGAATTTGATCTTTGTGAACAGTTAGCATCATGCACCATCATATACATCCTTGCAAGAGGAAGAACAGAAGGAGTAGAATGAGGCAGTCCACTACAGAATCACTCCCATTCCACTGAAAGTCAAAGATCAGAGAGCTGGAGAAGATACAGGTTCCAAGAGAAACCTTGGGAGGGATAATTATTTGGGAGCAGTTATTCCTCTGTAACTTTGGTTCAGCTATTAGTGCTGACCAGAAATTGTTGTGATTTAATGGAGACTAGGAAAATAATAAGATATATAAAGCCATCAAATCCAAAAGGTGGTGCACAGAGTGAAAAACATAATAAGAATGCACAACTAAATGCAAGAATATTTGCACATTGCAGAAATATACAAACAGGAGAATTCCAACCACCCATCATCAGTCAAGTGGGTTCAAAAATTGTCCCAGCCTCTGGCATATTTGAGAAGCCAAGGTTTTAGTTCTTTTCTAAAGAACAGCAGAGTTAAGGCCAAATGAACCTTGCGGAGAAACAGTATTCCAGAGAACAGGAGCAGTGACAGAGAAGCCATGCCTCCAGGGTCCCATGAGATGGCACTGTTTGGTCAATGGGACCCAGAACATGCCTATCCTGTTTTAACTTATAAGGTGGGCAGAGACAATTGGAGAATAGTGGTCCCATAAATAACCAAGCCCCAATCCATGAAGAGTGTTTTAGATGATAACCAGCATACCTGAATTGCATCCAGACATTTCTAACATGGAATATTTTATCTGGGAGCAGACAAGTGCTGATATACAGGTAAATCTTGATTCAAAGCAGTATCTGCCTTTCTGAAAACTTCATCTGGATTGAATAATGGTTTTTGCCCTGCCCATTGGACCTCAACAACAAACCTTGTCCATCTTGAGCCTTGGACTCATCTGGGACTTATACTTTGCTATTCATTCCGCTGTTGAGCACCTACATTAATGTTGATCTTAGACAGTTAATGGTATTGCTTAAACCTTCAGGACAGAAGAGTTAGCCTGTAGATTTTGTACTTCCTGAATCTTTTGATATGGTTCTCAACACAATGCTTCCTGACCACAAGCTAACAGCTGATCAGCTGGAGAGTTGGGAAAAGTGAACAGGGCTCCCCAGCTACATAGACTGCTCTTGTAGGAACTTATAATATAGCACCTCTTATAAAAAAATATGAAGTAAGTGCATCTGTGAGAATATTTATGACCAACTTTAAAGACTCTTACCTAACTATTGTGCTTTCATTTTTGTCGGGAGAAGCATTGGACTGGGGAGCAGGAAGCTAACAATCAAATAAAAAATAATCTGAAGTCATTTATCTACACATTTCCTAAGTACTGTCTGCAAGTACTTATTGCAGTTCACCAACAGAAACCCCTCGAGGGATATGTGGATCAGAAGGCTCCCATTGCCTTAAAAGTTGACATCTAAGATTGAGCTTTCAGTTTGAAAGTAGAATTGAAGGTGATGCTTCTAAGAGAACTTCTCTGAATGTCTTCAACATTATTTTTCTAAATCATAAAATGTTCTCCAAAGGAGCTTTTGTTTTCTGAGCTCTTTTCCCCATGCCCCTTTTTATCTTTCTTTGAACTGACAACATTAAAAAAACGTATTGGCAAAAGAATGTGGATAAGAAAGTAGAGCAAGCTGCAAAACATGAGCACCGAAGGGTGGTGGCAGGGAGTCATTCTTAACAATGCTAAGGAAACTGCAAACTGGGGTTTAGGGGAGGTAAGTGGGGTTTAAATTCTGTTATTTTAATTTGGGGTAGCTAAATTGTAATTTCCATGTGTTTCCTGCCACAGAATGAGAGGAAATATGCTTCCAATTTTCAGAAGGACTTGGGGCCAAATATGGCCCTGTGACTGGATGCCAAGTCCTGCTTGACAATTACTGTTAACTAATTTGAGATTAGGAGAATGTTCAACTTTGGAAGGTCTGTAGCACCCTAAAGTCCTGAATGCTAGGTTAGGTTGGGGAAGACTGTGGAGATCAAGGATACTTCAGCTGAAGATTTAGAAGTCACTTTGACAAACAGGAAATATGGACCAAACTATAGGCTTCTATAGCACTAGGTTTTGATATACAGCATATTACTGTGTTTACTTTTGTATTTTAGGCTCTTAAAATTTAGAAGGGTAAATGCATGGAGAGGATAGATATATATTTTTCCCACAAAGGGTGATTCACACTGCAGTTTCACCCCCATCCCTTGATGACCTTAGAAAATATGTTTCTGTTGAAACATATGGTCTTCACTGAGAATTAATCCCAAGACTATTAGTAATGGAAATGATCCTTAGAAAGCATGGAAGAAGAAAAGTTCACTGTCTACTTACAGATAGGCAAGGTCTGGATACTTACATAGATTCCAGTCTGGGGCTCAAACTAGCCCTATAGCAAGAATTCAGAATTTTTTTTGGGGGGGGGATGAGAGGATGTCAAGAACTACATTTGGCATTTGAATGAAGAGCCAAAGACCACATACCCAAAATTGGTCAGATCCAGAGCAAGGAAGTAGGTGTGGACCAAGGACTAAAATGGTTTTAGTGTCTAATGTTTTAGTGTTTAGTGTTTAGTGTTTTAGTGTTTAATTCCACCAAAGGAAACAGATCACGGAAATATACCTTTTCTTTAACCTTTATTTGTCAATTAAGAGGATGTGAATTTGCTTTTATTTATATTAATTGCCAAGTTAGTGAGTTGGTAGATATCAAGGTATTCTGTCTTCTACTGAAGTGTATCAAGATAATTTTCTTCCTTTCCCCTCTTTTCTTTGGCATTCCTACCAACGGGCCTATCTTTTTAGTTTGGGTTAATTCAATTTTCAAATGAAAGATTTGATTATAAGGTTCGAAACTATGATCAGGTTTCTGAAAGCTGACCTCCAATTCAATAGCCTTGGACAAAATGGATTAATTTAACCCATATAATGTCCAATTTTATTTCTCGAAGACCCTCACTGGTGGGGGATTTCAATGACATTCAGATGATTAAGAGGCTTGGACCAGAGATTTTTTTTCCCCTTTCCCCTACTCTCATTGTATTTCTAATTTTACTTTCTTTTCTTTTTCACATATCAAAACCATATCAAACATATTTTCTGATTTTTCCACTCACAGAATGAGTTCTACAACTGTCAGTTACTCCACATGGTTTTGAACATTCAGGAAGAGGAGGAAAGCTTTAAATTCCTTGGCATCTGGGGTTAGGTGTAACTCTCAAGCATTTCATAGAATCATAGAACCAGAAGGAAATCTGGAAGACATTATCTCAAGCCCATATTCAGTTGAAGACCTACAATTCTAGATGTAATTAAAGCATAACTGACAAGTAGTTTTCTTATCTTCAGCTTTATTATTTCCACCCGAAGTCAACTCACCACCTGCTGAGATATTCTGCTCTACTGTTCAACAGGAATTTCATGTATAGTTTAGCCCATTGGTTTATTGTTTATACCCAACATTTCTATCATAAGTGACATCCAAAAGGGGAAAAGGAGGCAGGGGGACAAGTTCCTTAACAAATAACAAACAATCTACATATGAGAAAAATGCAAAGGGTTGAATGCAAAATTAGTCATGCTTATTACTGAAAATTAGTCATACTCTGAATCCAGTCCAAACTCTAGCATGAAGTCAGTAATCATGCACACCATTTCTCATTAATAAGTCTCCCAAAACTCAATGGTACTAAATTCTGAATTAATATGGAGAAGATTCCACTGCACCAAAATGAAACTGTTAGTGTAAAACAGATGTTTTGATGGCAGAAGCTTTCAAAATCATTATCCACAAAAAGCTGGTTTGAACAAAGGCTAAACAGGTCCATCTTTTAAATTTACTTTGGAAACTAAGAAGACCATTTTAAGTGCAAAGTGAAGCAAGTGATTTCCAGCTCATATTTACTTCTTGCATTCCATTAGATGACTCCATATTGTTCATTCTAAAATGTAACTGTTCCATAAAACTTAGCAGTTGTTTTAAAAACATATATATGTTATATAAGTACTGTAACTTTTATTTAACAGTAAGCTTCCTTTTCTTATTTCTATACTACTTAGAACATTTTCCAAACCTTCCATTCAGCAAAGAACCAATACTTATTTCTAACAACTCTCCAGAGAACTACAGTTAAAAACAATATGACAGAAGGAAAATCACATAAGCGCAGAGGCAAAGAATCACAGGGTCAAAAATGAAATTGTATCAAGACCATTTCCACATATTTAGATGTGTGCAACTAAGAATACCACCAAAAGCTATGTTTTGCCCAAGTGTTCTCCATCCTTTCACCAATAATTTACGTAATTTCCCAATAGCCATTACAAATGAGTTACTTTGCTATGAAATTCTCGACTCAAAAATTGAATATAAAGATGTACACGTTTGAGAAAATTGCGTGCAAAACAGTGTAGATATTTTTGGAAGTGGAGAAAGTGAATATTAAAGATAGCTCTATTTTTTTTGAAAAAGCTGCTTATTGAGATTTATTTTTTATTAGGTTAATTGATGTGCTGCTTTCTCCTAGAATTCTAGCTGGCTACTAGAATATTACAGTACATACAGTATGTTACAGGACTTTTTTGTACAAAAATTGATATAATGTGTTCATACAAAATGCAATATACAGTATATATAGTGTATGACAGTAAAGATGCCGATGATGATGATTTTAGTATGATGCAACAGTAAAATACATCTGGTTCTAAATCAGATCTAATGAAGGTTGATTCACATATCCCTATATGGAGTGGGATTGGTTAAAACTGACTCTCTCACCTCCTTGTTACCATGGCAACTCTTTTAGCTCCTTAAGATGTAGAAAAGGGGGGCTCCTTTGATGGGATGGGCTGAATAGGTGGGGGAGGAGAGATGCAATTGGAGATCCCCCAAATCAGGTGGAGGGATCCATTCTAAAGTTTAGATTTTCAGCCTTCTATTTTTCTGATAGATCAGAGCCCTTGAGACAAGGGCAGAGAGATTTCAAGGAAAATAGAGATAAATATTCAGTCTGTCCCAGAGTTAGAGTCAGTGTTTAAAAATTGTTCAGAATTATGGTGTGCCCCAGGCAATGATTAAAATTAGATATTGATGAGAGAATCAAGGCTGCCACTGGCAAATGAAGATAGCTGGCAAGGCTGAGAAAGTATCAGCATTAGAGAGTTACAAGCTTCCTATAAAAACATCACCAGAACCCTCTGTGAAATTATCAGTATTCATACATGTGCAGGAACATGCCATAAAGGGTGTGTTTATCCATCAAGCATGACACGGTCTATAGTCCCAATAGCTGTTCTCTAGGTATCTCAGGCAAAGGTCATTTCTAGTGTTTTGAACCTGATTGTTTTCACTGGAGTTGGCAAGGAGTGAATATGAGATCTGCATTCAAAGGGTTTGCACAGCACACTCAACTGAAGTCTTCATATCTGCATTTGCGCACAGTAAGTTTTGATTGTGGTTATTGATTTGTTGCGGTGTGTGGTTTTTGTATGTTGCACACCAACCCAGTCTTTGTGCTTCAGCCATGACTCTATGTATTGTGAAAACTCAGAATACATGAGTGAATTTGCTAATCAAATTCAGCATGGTATAAGAATGCAGACATTGTGTGTTAGATGAGGTGCCTTGATGAGTTATACGATAACATAGATAGATCCATAAACATCTTCAACTAGCTACCATGATGACGAAAGGGCAACATATGAACCATGATAACACAACTCAAGTTCTGCCCTTTTATACTTTCATTACGTCATCATATACAATTAGAGAATGAGCAGAATCTGCATTATGATGTTATGATGTTTTTTGTTACTCTTGCCTTTCCCCCTGGACACACCTGGACATCCGTGGACATCTATGGATAAGTCCCAGTTACGGTCAGTGAAAGAAACAACAACAACAATGAGGATAAAAGTAGGGAAGGAGATTTTTATGGATCATTAGGCATCCAACTGCTACCAGGAATTCAAGCAGGCTTGTAGATTATTTTTTTGTAAGTTTCCTACCTAAGCAAATTTCCAAAACAAAATAGGCTTCCTAAAAGCGTCTGGCATATTTCTGCAACACTGTATATTAGGGTTAATCAGCTGATAAAAATCAATGCACCCGATCATCTGATTAGCAGAACCAAATTGTAATTAGTTTGTAATTAAGATCATTTGTAAGCATACCTCATGTGTGTAATTCCTAAATTAGTTTTATATAACATGGAACAGATTGGGGTGGCTTGACTTGCTTTACTCTGCTAATTTTGAGTTTCATTTGCTTTTTAAAATCTATCCCAGTGCTTTCTTTTTCTTTTTCTTTTTCTCATTTCCAGGAGATAGAATGGGGCAGTAAGGAAGTTAGCTTAGTTGATGAGAAAAGTGATAGATTTCTCTCCTCCTTCTACAGCCTTTATGGCAAATTTAGGACCAAGAGACACCAATCTAATCTGAAGCTCTCACAAATGTCCACATTTTGGTTTCCCATGTTTTTGGTTCTCCCTGATTTACATGTGTTTCTTTAATTATTAATTATAGCTACTTTCCTTAAGCCTTTTCAAGATTCTTAGACACCTCCATGACAAATGTTCATCTGGGACCTCCCCTACTTTCTTTTCTTTTGTCCATCTATTTCTTTTCTCCATTAGTTTTTGTCTATTCAAGTCAACAGCCTAGCACATCCAAAATACCGAAATAACTCTTGGGATTTTATTTTAAGTATTTTCTGTGCCTGCCTTGTATGAGAAGGTTCAATCAATCTGATTATTTCACATTCTGAATCACCATTTTGATTCCACTCTTGTACCAACCAGTGCTGCATCCCTGTGAAAAATATGTCGGTCTGACAAATGGAAGTATAGTCATCAGAATGGTAGAATCAAAAATAATTAAAGCATAACAGTATTAAATGAAATAAAATAACAACAGTGGGTGATGCAGAGAGGTCTTCTGGTGCTAAGCACTTGACAATAGAACCAGTTACCAAGGGAATGGTAAGTATTCCTTTGATGGATATGTTCAAGTAAAAATAGGACAGACATCTCTTGTGAATGCTTTAATTGACATTTCTGTACTGAACAGAAAATTACTCAGTGGCCTCACTGGCCTCTTTGAAAGTCTATGAGTCCATCATTCTCTGGACTACATCTTAACACACAACAAGAGCTTTTCAACTGCACAGCTTCCTATATCTCCTCAAGGATCCCAATCCAATCAGGAGTAAATTTATAAGCATATTCAGATACATGCATTTACGACTTCCCTGAAGAATTTTGTGCTCAACACACAAAGGCCTACAGAAGCAGATTTATCTGCTTTGTATGCAGATAGATCCCAAGTTTAGTTCCCAACATCTTCAAATAGGGCTGGGAAAGACGCTTGCCTGAAACCCTGGAGAGCTGCTCTCTGACAGGACACACTTACTGGCCACTATATTTTCAACTCATGTGTCTATAAGCTAACTGACAATGATGCTGTTGATGATGGTGATATATGTGGCAAAGCAAAGATCTACAACTTAAGGCCTTAAGCCATATGTCTCTCTCTCTCACCAAAGCCTTTTCAAGGGTGGCCACTTAACTGTGATTTGTAATGCAGCAGAAGAAGGAAATGATGAAATCCACAGAATCAAATATAAAGTACACTTCATTAATTGAATTAAATTTAATTCAGACAGAATCAAATCCATTTCTGTACATTCCTTAATGGCCCCATTTGCTTTTCAGCATGCATCCTCCACACACCACTGAAATGCTTAGAGTTACTCCTAACCTAAAAAAAAAAGGCATGTACGTCTAAGTCAAAGGATCCTAGTTCCAATCAAGCTGTGGAAAACTATCCATGGTGACATGGCACAACACTTATTTTGCCTGGAACCTGGCAGAGTTCCTGTCAATCAGTGTTGACAACACTGGGCTAGAAGCACTCATGGTCTACCAGAAGAAGCATAGCTCATTGACACATCCCCTTTCATAAGCAGAAGGACCAAGACCAGTTCCCAGAAATTTCAGGTAGGGTTGGGAAAGACCTTTATCTGAAACCCTGGAGAACTGAAGCAAGCTTGTAATATCAGGGATCATCTTATCCAAGCTGATTCTACTTATCCTCTAAGGATATCTAGAGAGGATCTGCTGAGGATTCCATTCCTGCAAGAAAGGAGCATGGGCTGGGAGACAGGTCCTCTCTGTGGTGCCCCCCACATTATAGATTATGCTGCTCCCAGATGTGTGCTTGGCTTACACACTTCTGGCATTTCTTAAGGCACTGAAAACCTTGCTTTTTAAATGAGTACGAGAAGCCTAACAATTAACATTGGGCAACCTTCACTAGTATGTTTTAATGGCATATTGGCTTTATGCTGTTTTTACAGGAGAAGTATTGATGGGTTTTATGGTTATGGTGTTGTGTATATACAGCCCCGAGTCTTATGAATGCACAGTACAAAAATGTGACAGATGGATGGATAGATGGATAGATGGATAGATGGATAGACAGACAGACCGACAGACAGACGACTAAATGAACCATGGATCTGAGTATACATTAGTTTAAGAGCATCATTTGCTATTAAGTAGCCTCCTATAAACATGGTTGTGTCCTGAAATAGGCATATCATCATCATCATCATCATCATCATCATCATGAAGAACAACAACAACGAAAACTGCTAAAACTCCATCCTCAAATGGAGCATTGCCCACAAATGTAACATGCCTCCCCCCCCCCCCCACATCCACGCTTACTTTGCCTATGCCTGCTTTAATAGATACCCTCTGGATTTTCCCAGAACCCCTAGAATTAGTTAAAATGGGAAAATATTATTTGCATAATCATATCTGACTTTCCTGGTTTCTAGTCAGCTACTGTACCAGCTGGCCAAGCTCTTGCCTATCTGTGCCAGAATACATGGTCCAGCTTTACAAAAGACCTTTGAGGAAGTGAATTGTTGACGTCCATGAGAGCTGAGCCCTCTGAAGGAACATCTTGATCTAGGGTTTAATTCTGCCTGATCAAAACATTATTTCCTATTTCTGAAATTCAAAGGAATTCTTGTTTCTCTGCTCACACGCTTTGACATCCCCCCCACCCCTTCCAAAAAAAGATATTATTTCAGGAATGTTTATTCTGTGGCCCCTTGTATTCTGCCTGTATAAATTTAGAAGAAAGAAGAAAAAACCTCATTTGGTAGAAAGCTATAGGGAAAGATTTGGACAACTGCTTTGTGCATCACATTCAAAAGTGCAATGAAAACTCTTGAGGCTGCTACATAATACAATTAGTGTTTATTTAGGACCTTCAGGCTGCTCCTAAAATATGCTTTTCCTCCTGAATCTTTGTTATGAGTACATACTAAACTCTTGGAGAACTCTGGAGGATTGAAGACCCCTTGCAATATAGATTTTTTGCTGATCTTGCCCTCCTTCAATACAACTTTTTCCACAGGGTATGGTGGAAAAATAATGCAGTCTGAGGATTGGCTATAGGGAATCCTTGCTTCATTAGCTGTATTCAAACAACACTCTTAACCTGGTTATTGAATTAACCCATTTCTAGAGTCACATAAGGTGCAAAAGAGCTAACTAAGCTTAGAACATTGTGCAAACTGACTTGGTTAGGCATATTGCTTTGAGCATAGCCATTCTATAATTAAGTCCTCCATTATAGTTTGAGAATTCTGCAGTATCTGTTCAAGTATCGCCACCAAGACGGAAGGAGACACACTCTGGAAGGAAATCCACTCAGAGCATGATTAAAGAATTCCATAATTCTTGGAGCTTTAGAAGCTATATGGCTTTAGAATCAAACTAATCAGAAAATGACCAACAGGGGTTAGCAAATGGTCAATATCTCCATTCAGAGGAGGTGAAAGGGGAACATTGCTTCCAGTGTGTGATCCTGGCCAGATTGCTGAAATGCATCACCCAGCATCATTACTCTTGCTGGATGGTTCTTGCAATCTGCAGTTCAGCCATATTTGGATGGTTATTGATGACAAGATAGCTGAAAGAGCAAGACATTTTCATACCCCAAGATCATAATTCTATGTGTGTGAGAGATTAATCCTTCTAATAATTCTATATGATGATGATGACAACAACAATGATGGAGGAAGGAGAAGGAGAAGGAGAAGGAGAAGGAGAAGGTGAAGGAGAAGGAGAAGGAGAAGGAGAAGGAGAAGGAGAAGGAGAAGGAGAAGGAGAAGGAGAAGGAGCAAAGTCTGAAAACTAGTAGTGGGTTCACATGTCTGAACCCAGGACTTTCTGTTGATAGGTCTCTCTGGTTATTGCTTACAAATCATGATACCTGTTGCCTTATTTGCTATATTTTATTTTATTTTATTTTATTTTATTTTATTTTATTTTATTTTATTTTATTTTATTTTATTTATTTAATGGACTTGTCCCCGCCCATCTCCCCACAATGGGGGACTCTGCAGAGTTACCATGAATCTATATATAAGCAAGTCACTTTAGCACAACTTGTAACAATACACCATAATCTTTCAAGCCTATCAAATGCTCAGGACGAAAGTCCTGTATTCTTTTTCCCAAAGACTCATTGGGAAATTAAATTGTCTCATTTAGTGTTGGAAAAGAACAGTACTCGTGTGTGTGTGTGAGAGATATATATATCAGAATATAATAAACCCATATAAATCCACAAAATACCCTTGCCTAATTGAAAATTCAAATGATGGGATAAGTTTAGTTTTCAATAGAATGTTCAGCAATGCTGAGTGAAAAATCAATAATGGCTTTATTATAGATTTCTTCCTCCAAGCATTGGGCAAACACTCATTTCCCCCATCATAAGATTTTTATATCTTTAACTCTAATGGTGATTCAGTTCTTCTGCCTTTAAGCCATTGTTAACAATAGGGATAAGATGAATAATGAGAATATGGGGCCCATTTAGAGGATCTGGAAATGCTGCTTGGTTATCTCTCTCAAAATGAGAGATCAAAATACATGGCGCATCTCGGCCCATTATGCATTTAAACTTTCATTTTAAAAAAATCACCCTAAATGTCAAATTCCAAATATGTATACAAGTGACATATAAATGGAAAGAGGTCATAAGAATAAATGTAATATACAATATGACATTAACAAATCAGTCAATGGAAAGTTCCATATTTAGAAAATAATTAGCATGCATTTTGTAAAGACATCATTTTGTGCAAACACATGGTTTCTGGGCTATTATCTTTTGTCATTATTGCAACCTATTTCAATTATGCATTACTTTGGAACATTTGTAATTTGTATAATTTTATTAGCATTGTTGTTGTTGTTGTTTTTTGTTGTTAGGTGGTTTATAAGCACCCTTTTACTGTTTTGCTGTTGTTTGCATTTAAGTGGCAGACTTTCACATGAGAGGTGGAAGAAATTCACATCCATCTTCCTTGCTGAAGTCAAGGAAAGTTGTAGTTAAATTGCAAAATAAAATTAAAAAAAACAAACAAACCTGAATATCAAACATTACTGGTGAGTGACACATCTGTTCAGTAAACCAATCCAGCGGACCTATTATATAAATCAGTTGCTAATATTGGTATAAGCCAGATATCAGTTGGATTGTTATGGTTTGCTAGCCAGCAAAGGATCGTGTGCTGATCTGATGGAGTAAAAGCAGGAGCCAATAATCAAACAGGAAATTATGACAGTGGGAGCAACATGCTTCCATCTTTGTGGCAGATAAATAGGTCCATTTGGACATTCATGCTGAAGAAGGATTAATAAACAGGAGCCTGCTTTAGCTCTTAAAAGCCAAGGGTGTCAGATTTAATTTCTCAGATCCTGTTAGATCTTGTGTCCCAATGCAATTCATTCAGGAGATCTGCTACACAGGAATATTTCCTTCCCATTAGACAGAATGTTCTTCTTCATGGCCCCAAATGGGAGTTCTTCCATGGGTTCAAAGAGATGTGCATGTGTAACCACTCGCCTTTCCCACAATCAATGTCCCTTGAAAAAGGATCTCATAAAACGAACCAAAATTTTGACATAATGTGGTAAGATTAAGAATAGGGCCCAATGCCAAGCCCTACAGCTGGAAGGGTTCCAGAATGTCATGTATCGGTTGCTTTTTACCAGTTAAGTGTGAACAAGCAGGCTTAAACTGGCAACCAAACAGAACCATTAGATTTAAGAACAGTGTCACTGAGTCATATCCAATTATGCAATTCTTCTTTTACAATGAAGAATGAAACAGCAATATTCTTCCTGAATAAATGAAATATTATCATCTGTAGGACCAGCTCTACCTTTTAAGTCATGATTCTGAAAGGTTGTTAATGATAGGGATAAGATGAATAGTAAGAGTATGGATCCATTTAGAGGACTTTGAAATATTGCTTGGTTATCTCTCTCAAAATGAGAGATCAGACTTCATGGCACATCTCAGCCCATTATGCATTTCAACCTTTATTTTCAAAATCACCCTAACTGTCAAATCCCATAGTGTGTGTGTGTGCGTATGTGTGTGCATCTGCCTTCAAGTCAGTCTTGAATCCTGGCGACTGCCTGGACAAGTCCCTGCAGTTTTCTTGGCAAGATTTTTGGAAGTGGTTTACCACTGCCTCCTTCCTAGGGCTGAGAGAAAGGGACTGGCCCAAGGTCGCCCAGTTGGCTTTGGGCCTAAGATAGGACTAGAACTCATGGTCTCCTGGTTTCCAGCCTGGTGCTTTAACCACTACATCAAACTGGCTCATCAGTTTTCAATATTACAGAAGACCAAAATGTGAAATGCATAAGGAATTAATAATTAATAAATTAATTAGTAAATTAAATCCACAAATTAATTAATAAGGAAGCAATCACTGCATGCAACAAATTTAATATTAGTTAAATGCAAATCAAATCAAATTTAGCTCTCTGCCTTATTTATTTATTTATTTACTTACTTACCTACTTTACTTATAGGCCACCCATCTCATATACATGACTCTTGCCTGCATCTTTGTCCTGGCCCTAGCCTCTTGGTAGAACTCCTCCCACCCCGCCTTCCACAGCACACCTTTCAAAGGCAAGGGGGGCCCTTTTAGCCCATGAGATGGATATGGTGGAAGTTGCTTGTAAAAATATGGTCCAGTTCATATATTCAGACTAGTGATGCTCTGTGGACTGTGGGGACCGCCCCAGCTTTGGGGGAGATGAACAAAAAAGCTACATGTAACCTCTGTGTTCTCATATTCACAGAAACGTGTGGTTTTGCTTGTTACACGTGACTGTTTCTGTGCTTACACTTTGACCGTTGCTTCATCTCATGTCACTCCAATTGCATCTTCCAGCTGAATCACACCAGAACTCAATAGCATTACAGGATCTAAGCTAGCACCAGGAACCCAGATCTGAATAAGAAATATAGATAAGAAAGCCATCTTACAGTATCTTTGTAATGTATGAACTGGCCATATAGATGCAATGCTGTGTGTATTGACACAATAATATGTCCCACAAAAATCAATGGATCTTATTTCCAAGTAAAGACAATTAGCAGTAAGCAATTTATCTATAAGCCTGACATTCCATAGCCACCAATGCAATTTAGGTACTCATATCCAAGTGCTGGAAGGCTCTCTTGCCCCCTAATTTTCCTTGACAAGTTTGTCAATGAGAAAAGCATAAATATAGACTTAAGTTACTGTGAACTTTTGGTTCACTTCTTGCTCCAACAAGGTACGAGAAATCATCACTGGAGTTAAAGGAGCATGCGGTTGACTCTGATTTACAGAAATGCCTTAGGCTAGCCCCACACTACAATGAAAATGATATATGCAGGATACCATTTATCCTACCCAACTACAGTATGTCTCTAATATTCTCTCAGTTTCACAGGGAAGAACATTTTTGTTGCCTAGACTAACGCTAAGTCATGTCTGATTCTGGAGGGTTGGTGTAACAGCACCTCTCAGAAGGCTGTCTAGTTTGGAGGGGTCTATTGAATCACTTTTTATTGCTTTGCTGAGGAAGGAAGGAAGGAAGGAAGGAAGGAAGGAAGGAAGGAAGGAAGGAAGGGAGGGAGGGAGGGAGGGAGGGAGGGAGGGAGGGAGGGAGGGAGGGAGGGAGGAAGGAAGGAAGGAAGGAAGGAAGGAAGGAAGGAAGGAAGGAAGGAAGGAAGGAAGGAAGGAAGGAAGAGTCTCTAAAATCTTCCATGTCCAATGAAAGATAATACAAAAATCTCATAAGTTTCATTGTGGTGCCAACTGGATTAAATGAACATTTGGAAAGGTGTATTCTAAAGAAGCCAAATCCCATTCTCTCTTAATTATGAGGTCTGTATGTTATGATGTTGTACAAAATCATTTTTGCCCAGATGTACTCTAAGTAGACTGCCAAACTCACTTTATGCTGTGTAATGTCATGACTTGCAGGTAATCACCACTCTCTTGAGCTCTTCCATTCTAACCATGTATTTTCTGATAGAAGATAGATAGATAGATAGATAGATAGATAGATAGATAGATAGATAGATAGGTGAAAGAGAGAGAGATAATAAATAGAGACAGAGACTTGAGAGGTGATCGTGATAGAGAGATAGATACACTCAAATTACTGAGAAAACTGAGCAATGACCATTTCTGAAAAATAAATCCAGAGCTGTAGGCTAGACTAAGAAATAATAATCCTATCCCACCACTGAAGGGAGAAAAAAGTCCTGTGAGATTGGAGCAACATGGTGTATGTACCCATAATGTTACAATGTGTGTGTGTGTGTGTCTGTTTCTGAGCCTGTGTGTGTCTGTGTTGCTTCAAGCAAATGAGATACATAAATTAAAACTGCCTGGCATCCATCTTCTGAACCTTTAAAATTTTCTCAGAGTTCCTGACACAGCACCTGTCAGAATATAAATAGCAACACTTGTAATGATCAAAAATTGCTATTTTCTTTAACATAACATTAACAATATATCATAATGGCAGAAGCGTATTCCCACACACTTTCATAATCAAGCATAATGTTCAGGTCTGCCTCTTTTCCCTGACACAATTGTGGAAATAAACTAGCTATTTCTTACAGAACAAGTAGTTTTTAATGTAAACAAGGAGCAAAGAAATGTTGTCAGAACACTACCATTCTCCTAAATCTATCCTTTCTGTAAAGCTGTATTTCCTTTATTTAAGATTGTTGCTCTAAACAGCTCTTGGGGAAAAAAAATAGGAAAATTGATCCTTCCATCTTCCATGTGGAAGAACAATTGATTTGATATCCTCAAGTGGCCCCAATTCAGGATTGCATTGTTCACAATGCTCGACTGCAGAATTCTGAACAGAACTGAGATATCACTCTGTTTGAATGATCCAACATGAACACTTCAGTTGTATAAGTATTCCTACTGTAGTCTGGTCCCAACAGGAAACCTTCAAAGTACACTTCAGGCTGCCATATAGTAAATAGTGCTGTAGAAGCAACCTGTTGTAACAAACAGGAGGTAATTAGATGTGTTCTGAGTCCTGCACTCCATCTTTTGGTTGGAACCAGCATATTCGAGAGTCAACCATCTGTCCTGAAGATAAGAGCTATCTCAGCTAGCTAACTAAGATCTGATTACAGAGACTGGGGAGTGAACAGCTATGTCAAGAAGCTTTTATTTGGGCAAACCAGATTGTAGAAGGTTTTGCTTTGGGAGAGGTGTGAGTTCTGTTTGGCCTTTGCTTCTAGATCCCTGCTTGTTCGTTCGTTTCATACGCCATGGTGTTTTGAATGCTACAGCTTGCTTTTATTTAAGGTGCCTCAAGGTTCACTTGGTTAAAAAGGTGGGGCAAAGTTATTTGCATAAACAAACAAACATCTTGGCACGCCAATAAATAGCGTGAGCTCTGTGAGATTAAAAGGTAAATGGAATTGGCTATTGGTCTCAAAGAACACTGTTTAAATTCTGATCCCAGCTGCCATAATAGTATTTCTTGGCTACAACTTATGATAAAAATCTACCTGTACGAGCCAAGTCTGTGTAATTTTGCAGAAGCACCAAACCAATGATATCATTAATTTGACCCTCCTTTAAAGCATTACAGAAAAGATACAGAGCAAACCCAGAAGCTTTAAAAGCACAACCCATTCTATACAAGGGGCCTCGTATTAGAAACTTAGATTTCAGATCATCAAGGCCCAGGAATATTTCTACAAAGTCCAATTTCAAACATAAGAGACTCCTGATAAACAGCACAAAACAAAATGTCCAGGTTGAGTCATTCCAAATGGATGGCATTTTTCTTTCAATCACAGCATGGTTTGTAATTTCAGCCTTTTATGCTATCTTTCATAAAAGGTCAAGAAAGGTGGGGAAGATTTGGATTTTGTTTTGTTTTTAAAAATGTACATAGTGCAAAATATGGATAAAAAGATCTATTTCTTTCTGTCTGCTAAAAGTCATTCACCGGGTATTGCAATAAAGGTGATTGGCAGGCTAAAAGCAAAACAAATATGAACCCATCATTTCTCCACACAAGAGGCAATACATTTATGAAGTTCACCGTTGCAAGGAGTATGGATGGGGTATTCTTCAACAGTTGGGAAACAGGGTCTCCATTATCAAGGCTGATAGTCCCCCTCTCTTCAGGAATTCTTGCTACAGGTTGCAACAGCCTGATTGCTATGCATCCTTCATAATATCCCAGACCTTTGGTAATGCAAGAGAAGAGTGGGCTAAAAATGCTAAGTGTCAGCAATCAATCAACCAACCAACCAATTAATCAATCAATCATGGCAAAGAATATTTTTGGGGGAAAAAATCCCTCAGAGTAGTCTTCCCTTTTTTTCAGAGGCTGAGAAAAGTGCATGAAGGGAAGAAAAATGAACACAGAGCAGTTTTCATGGGGGAAAACTGTCCTTTGAGTCATTTCAATACCTGAAATGCCTTTAACTTCATCATTTTCCAATTCTAATTAGAGCATTGCTATGATGTAAACCTGTATGCCATTCACAGGTACTTTCTCTCCCCCCCCCCCCCCAATAGCCTTTCTGGTTTTTCCTTCAATTATGTCTGAATCAAGGCATTCTAGTTTGAATTCATAGTAGTAGTAATTTATTATTTCCCATTGTGACACTGAAGAAATACACTCAAAAGATGCCAAAGGCAAAATGCAATCAATTTGCACAGTATCACAATAAAAAAATGGTTTACTGAGATGCAATTTAAGGTGAGACGATGCATATTAATATTTTCAAGATGTGGTCCTCTTGATGGCTTTCAGACGCTCCATTAATCACCTTCTTGAAAAATGCCTCCCTCCTCTAAGAAAAATAGGGGGAAAATAGAAAAAATAAGGATTTAGAATCTGTTTAAGTGTTGATTATAGATTGTGGTGTATTTCTATCTCAATGTTTGCTGTTTGTGTTTCAAATACAGATGTGGAATAGCTTCTGTGGTCCTTTCCTTGTTGATCTTCCAAAGAACCTTTAAGACACAGCTCTTCAGGAAATTATTTGAGGGCAATAAAGGTAGACCTACCACCAATGGGTGATTCCATTAGGAGTGGTTGTTTTCATTATTAGGATTTTGTTTTAATGTTTTCGGTGGTTGATATGAGCTGCCTGGAGCCATGTGGAACTGAGCAGCATACAAGCCATAGGAATAAATAAGTAAAAGAATATACGTAAATTCCTCAGTCTTGCCTATGAAATCAGTCAACGTGCTTGCTTTTAGAAGGACTAGGGTAAGGAATATAGTTTCAGTTTAGTTGATGAGGTGATAAATGCAAGAAAGGTAGCAGCTATTTTGGGGACAGTAAAGATGTGCCTGAAAGCCAAAAAAATAAAGACATCACAAATATATTCTCCCTCCATTGTACAGATATTCTGAGTTGCAACACTTCAAAGTCTTCACCACTGCATCCTGTGATCATGCTTTTCAGTTGCAATCACCTAATATTGTTACATTTCAAGTATTGGACAATAGCCAGAAGTGTTCATTACATTTTTAATTGTTTGCTCTTTGTCACCACCATTTCTAACAATTAAGCTAAGCCAGGGATGGGGAATCTGTGACTCTTTAAATGTTGATGGACCACAGTTCCCATCATCTTTAGCCAGCATGAAAAGTGATTGAAGATGATGGGAACAGTAGCCCAACAACAACTGGAAGAGGGTCACAGATTCACTGCTCTTGATTTATATATTCATTAAGTTCAGTTAGGCTACAGCTGCCCCTGATGACAATTTGGAAGTCTCTGCTAGTATTCAGCAGCCCAGCTTCTTATGCAAGATAATGTTGGGATCATTTTGTAGCTTCTCACACTCTGTTACAGTTCAATATGCTGATGATGGCTACCATTTGTAACAAGGAAATACTTCCATTCCTGTGTCACTTCACTGTCTTTGGGATCAAGCAGAAAATACTATCAATATGCCAGTCAGTGGTGGTGTCAGGGTTAAAAGACTTCAGTAAGAGGTCCTACATGGTCTCTTACCCATCAATCACTTCTTTCACCCACTTCTTTCTTTCACTACCCCATTCATCTCTTTCTCCTTCCTTCCATGGATCTATCCCACTCTCTGGAAGCTATGAAGAGTTATGAGCAGATGCCAATTATAGTTGAGGGGCCCCTGAGCTCTGTTACTCTAGATCTCAGGATGGTGATCCAGCCTGTTTGGCACCACTGGTAGCAAATCAAAAGAATAAGTGGATTACCAGTAACTTGTCTTCAGCCATTAGTCGTTTTCTAATTCACTAAAACCTATTTCTTCCAGAAGACGAAATTGTGCTCTTGGTCCAATTCATGCTGTACAAAAAGAGAAATATTACATCTGTGCTACCACCACACACATACAATAGAAAGCCAAAAAGATAAAGTTATTCTTGCTCATCAGACTTTTTAAGGGCCCCAACAGATTTGTAGCAAAGTGACTTATGAGGTCATGTAATTCCACCAAAGAGTAAAAGATGATGTCTTGTAGAACTACATCCCAAGTTTCTAACTCATTAGCATGTGTCTCATACATACAACCATGCCAGCCATGTTAATTGATTCAACAGATTGACCCCAGATACTGTAAATCAAAGAAATGGGAAGACATATGTACTCATCTGAGATTGTCATAATTTTTTGCACTCAACGGATGTCATCTCTTTCACTGCCAGATGGAGAACTAGCTTCAATTTGGATGCTGTGGGAGCTTCCAAATACTTTCTGCAGCTTAAAAAAAAACTGCCTTGCTGAAGTTGAAATTAGGAATTATGCCATTTAGAGAAAATTGGTGTAAAATCCTATTTCATTATGTAGTATGTTCCTTCACCACCACCACCACCACCCAATACACAGACATACCCACCCCAGGACAAGTCTAGCTAGAAGCCACTTGTTTATATTTTTTTTAAAAAAAGTTTTAATGTGAGTCCTTATTTTAAGTTCCCCCAGAGGTGTCTTGATCTCACAAGGCATATTTAGTTCAAGACTTTTCCTTGTGGGGTTATTTTATTCACAAAATTTCACACTTGAATATCACTCTGACAAGTTGTCGAGTCTGGTCCTCTGCAGAAATGTGTCACTGCTATGGGAAAAAGAAGTTTCCTTCTGTCACAGAAAGCGAACGTGACAAAACCAGTAGAAGGCATAGTCAAAGTAAGGCTGATACACAACTGCTCCAAAGGCAAAAATATCTTCAAGCCAGGACTGATAGATGAGTAACCCTAACAATATACTGCTCAAGTTAACAAACTGACTTGGCCACTAATGCTGCTGTGTGCTGACTGGCTTCTGGGGTCAGCTGAAAACTGATAAGAGAGCTGTTATCTTTAGATGGGTATAGCGTGTTTGCAGGGTTCTTTTCTTACATCGACAACTTTTTAAAAATAAATAGCTGGCTATAACAGATGATATATATTTGAGATACATTTGAGATACCTGAGTATCACTAGTGTGGGGGGGGGGGCACCACTTCCTTAGGGAATTGTCAAGTTCAGCCCAAAGAACTCCACGAGACAATGCAAATTCAGTTCTGTTGCGTTTATTAGCTTCCACCTCAAGACAGAATCTCCCCAGACTGAACCCAAGTTCCCAAGCCAGCCAGTCACAACACTGTGAATTCCTTAGGGAGGTGCCAACCTCATCTTCTTGAACTTCCCACGCTCCCGTTGGGGGCTAAGAGCACGCTTATCTCCCTGAGCCTGGCCTTCATAAGTCCATTCCATCACAGAAATCAAAGTTTTGTATCACAATTATTTCAAACAATGTGGAGTCCTTGGGGTTCTCTGAGCTTGGTTGTTTCCTTGCAGACGTTTCATTACCCGTCTAGGTAACATCTTCAGTGCTAGAAGGGAGTGGGGTTTGCTCTCTGTTTATAGATAGAAGCTTGCCCTGTCAGTGTTGGTAGAGGAGTCATTTTTTCTTGGTAGTTCCCAGATTAGGCAGTTTTGCTTTCCATAAATTGAGCACAGGAGAGTTTTAAAAATACTGTGGAGTGGGAAGGCAAAGGAGGGTTTTGGTTTTGGTTTTTGTTTACAATTCTTCTCTACATCATTAGTGATGTCCATCCCCAAGCTTCCTTTGGTCCCTGGAATGGCTGGACAAGGCCTCAAAGACTCAGAACTTCTTGTTGATGTGAATCATTTTACCTTCATGCCATTATGGTCTGTATACTACCCAGAGTCTCTTTCTTGTGA
The DNA here is from genome assembly GCA_030867105.1 of Liasis olivaceus. NCBI lineage: Eukaryota > Metazoa > Chordata > Lepidosauria > Squamata > Pythonidae > Liasis > Liasis olivaceus. The sequence goes on from CM061361.1 coordinate 18,558,768, forward strand.
GATGGGCAGCTATACAAATATGAAAAATAAATAAAACGATCAGACCAACTGCATCACTTCCATGGCACAGAACACTTCAAGGAGGTGAAGAATGGCCACTCTAATACAGAAATCACTGCTATAACATCTCACATGAAGAATGATTTTTTTTTTCCTTGTTAGATCAAGATTGCTTTTTTGTAGTCTATTTTTCATCCATTCCTGTCCATCAATAACAGAGAGTAGAAAGGAATATAGTGATGAACTGAAGAGTGGATACCTGGCTTACTCCCAAGCTGATGTTGATGTTATGAATTCACCCATTTCTGGAATGGCTAAAATACACAAAATGAATAGAATAAGAGAGGTGTGGCCATCTGTAGTCATATCAGCTAAGGAACTTGCAATCTCTTTCCTTTCATTTTATTTCTCCTTGTTTGTGGGTCTTTAAAAAGACAAAAAACCTGGAGTGTGCAGTTATACCACACGCACACCATTGATGTGGGTCTAACGAGTCTTGACCGTAACGATGCAGAATTTAGTCATTATGATGGGTGCTTTATTCTCGGCTGCTATGTATTTTAATGTTTAGATCATTTGCATTGTTTTTATTTTTTAAATTTTGCTCACTGCCCAGAATCACTTGGTGAGATGGGTGGCCATACAAAACAAACCAAGTAAACAAATAGATAAAAATGACCTTTAATCCTAAATATATTGAGGAGAGATTTAAAGATTTCAAAAGGAAGGTTGATAATGATCTTTTTGTGAGCTAATCATAATGTTCCAATTATTCTTCTTGGCTGGGACCAAGAGCTATCTAACAGGCTGTGTAGACTGATCCTTTCCCAAATGTTACGTGTTTTTCATGAAAGACTGATCTGTTCCCTGTCCCTCTCTTCTAATTTAGTAAAAGGTTTTGAAACCATGATTATCAACTGGGTGGCAAGTTGGTGCTTTTTTTGTTTTTCTGTAGTCTGTAACAGCTATATTTTTATTTTAATGGAAGACTTTATTGGTTAAGGACTCAGAGAAAGCTATTAACAAAATCTCAGTACCCTAGAGTGAATCTTCTGACCATTTACGATTTGTACTTTTATTAAGGCATAAGGTTAGGCTGCAAGTCAGATTGAGTGTGCCTTAATATATCTGTTACTTTTTCAGAAGTCACTAGACTCTTCCTGCTTTTGATGCATGCTGTGTGAAATAGAAAACATCTGATTCAAACTGTCAGTTTGATTCAACAATTCAATCCAACAATGAATCCGTTCAGAAAACAGATCTGGTTCAGAAGTTTAAAACAAATGGTTGAGTTGATTTGACTTGCATCTCGAAAGCAATTCAATCAAAGCTGTTTCTGTGCATGTGCAAAAGTGTCCAAATTACTTTGGAGTTCTCTGATTCAGTCTGATGAACTGAATTCGCTTCCAGATTCAATTTGGAAAGCCAATTCAATTATTGATGGGATCATTTTTATGCAGAATCTGCCAATCAAATATTCACACAATCCACCCAGCCTGAAGATCCTTCAGAGAAGCTGCTATATGTAGTTCAACAATTAGCCACCTGGGAAAAGAGCACACCACTCCATCTTTTCCTGGCACTCAATCTTCTCCAATACAACCACGTAACTAATTTCTGTCCCTCAGAGGGAGGAAGCTTCAAAGCTCCTGCCATGCAGAGGAAAATGTTTGAATTCCAAAATGGAAACTTTAATTTAGACTGCCTTCAGTATCTCATTGGGCTGACGGTTTCCAGAGACTTTAGCCAAAGGGTTCCGACGATCAGTGCTGTCGACATTTCAACAGCTCTGATGTTCTTTTGACAGTCCTAAAATGCAAATTTACCAATGGAGATTAACCAAGCAATAGGGAAATCTTCCAGAGACACTGCCAAGGCTGATGGAGATGAACAATGAACTGCTCAAATCAAATAGACTGCAGGCCAAATTTAGTTTTCTACCCCAGGTTTTTTTGTTTTTTGCTAAATTTATGTTGGTGTTCTGATCTCATCACTCATCTATTCAAGTTAGTTGCTAAAGAGGAATATAGATGGAAGAAAGTCAGAGACAAGTGTTCAATGTACTGCAGTTTAGCAGGCCACACTTACTAGAAATACAATAAATAGGAATAGACACATTTTCTCTCCATCTCCAATGCCCTAGTGTTTACTAAGTAGGCTTGAAGGGTTCCTGTGTCTTCTGAATCCAGATGCAGTGCTACAGATCAACCACTGCTAGTGGAGACTTAAAGTTCCTGGAGAGGTAAATGCCCATTCAGAATGTCACTAATGACTTCATTGAACAATGAACAATGGGGTTTTGTTTGTTTACAGGTTATTACAATCTGACCAGTCAAACCAAAATACGACATAACACTCACATGTTTTAGATTGAATAAGTGCCCCAGTGGGCTGGATGTCAGTTACAAGCAAATCTTCACAATCAAGGCCCAAAATTTAGCCAGTGAGTGGATAACGTTGGTCCAGTAGGCTGACAAAAGAAGTACACCTCATCTACATATGGCATGTAGGTCCCTATAGAAGTCATAGTATAAGAAGACATGACCTACAACCTCAATTGTGTGAGAGCCATAAGGCAACAATGAGATAATTGTTCTCTATTTATCTGCAACTAGCAGTTTCTCCTCTCTTCCTTTCCACTCTCCCCAACTCTTTGTCACCCTTTTCCCTTTAAGCACGAGACGCTTCTGCTTCACAGCATAGGGAACTGTGCAAGTCATTGCACCAATCCCATAGAATATTATGACTGCACTCATCTGTATGCAGAGGTTTTGGGTCAAGGAAGTGAATTCAGGGACTTCTGGGGAAGAAATGGCAAACTGAAGATGGCTCCACTAAAAGAGGACCTGATGACTGCCACAGAATGAAAAGCTGACAAGTAGACTGGCTCTTCATAATTCCTCTCTGGACAAGGAGAGGACTTGAAGTCACCCACAAATGCTTCACAGTTGCTCCTTGTGAGGAGACTGCAAGACAGTGGTCTCTGGCAGGTTTAGAGCTCTGGGAGATGAGGGAATAGTTATCTTGCTCAAACCGTAGTCGGAGCCTTTGAAAGGACACTAAGTTTGCATACTTCCTTTTCTAATAACTAGTTTTCAAGATATGCTAAATCAGGTTACTGAATGATCTCAGATTAGAACAATGGTCCTTGTCCCTAAATGGGAACAGAATGAAATCTTGGATGCATTGACTCCTTTTGCGCCACTAAGTGCAAATAAGTCACCTAGCTCTATTCTTGGAAGAACAGCAAAAGTCCGCTCAAAACTTGCAAATATGAAGCAATAGCATGGATTTCCAGTGATGTATAAATGAAATATACATTTATTTAGTGACATATAAAGGACCCAGAGTCAAGCATTTGGGTCTCTGAGCACTTAAATGAAAATTAACTTTTGAAGTGATGATCAGCACAATTATATTGGTAAATTAATCCCCTACAGTAATGGTTGTTCAACATTCCCAGCTTGGTGCTGAATATGGATTGTCCCGTTGTCAACAACAAGCCTGCTTATTCCCCCCATCAAGGCCTAGAAGTCCATAGCAATTGCCCTTTCATTACATGTACAATAAGCCAAACATCCCAAGATATTCAACTGGTTAATTAAATATCAAGTAATTGCTAAAGCTACTAAGTGACATTTAATTAGTATGTTAATTGATATCAAATTTGCTCATGCTATCTTGTTTTATGTTAATAAAATCCCTAAACATTCATCCCAAGCAGATTAGGAAACAACACACTCCAAATACGTTTACGCAAAGTTGCTTTACGCAGAGAATGCTACCTACAGCTCTATCATAAAGTTGACGTTAATCATTTTCCTTCAGTTCTTCATAAATTGGGGAGCTTGCTATCCGGGCAGAGGTCCCCCATACCACACATTCTTTTTCATTAGCATGCTTAGTATACTTTAGCTTGTTGCTAAGATATGCCCATAGTAAAAAATATTTCATGACAAATTCCTCTGATACTTTTGCCAATGTTGCCCTAGTGGAATAAACACTAGCCACAAAAAAGACTAACTGCTATTTGTCTAGCTAGCAATGGTGTTCCCCATCCCACATCCCAATAAATCCATGATGAGATTGGAATATCACACTTACTTTTCAAACATATCCTTATTCAACCATCACATGTGTTCCTGAGAATTCTTTCTTTATTCATCATTTCTTGGTTTGACCATGAAACAAATCAACACTTCGATACATGGTCATTCCAAGTATTCCATGAAAGGCAAGATCCTTCTACTTGAAGAACCTACTACTATTTTTTTTAAAGGATAAACTTCTCAGCCACCATGCATGTTTGGGGGTGGGGGGAATAAATAAACGCCTTTCCAATCTGTTAAATATTTCTCTGCATTTTGTTCGGTTCTTCTGGGGGGAAAATAAATGCTGATCTCTAAAACTTCCTGCCAGAACAAGCAGTAGAATAGAACAGTTTTTGTTTGTTTAAAAAGAAGTAGTTAAAAAATATATAACATGGATTTTTCTCATGTTATTCTGATTATTATGGCTGGCATCTCTAATCCCTAATCACCAGGCACATTTTTATTTACTTCTTTGCTTAAAATAGCTATACCCTGCTTTACCACTGAAAGGTAGTCAAAATGAGTCCGAATAGATCTGGCAGCATACAAACCAAATAAATACATAAGTAATTGGCTCATAAAAATAAATAAACACACAGTTAGCAATACATGAAATTTACCTTCCGAGTCAAGCTCGACTCTTGGAATCTTCAAGGAAGGAGGAGAGAGGGGTTTTTCCGAGCAATACTTGCTTTATTCCAGTTTTTTTTTTTTTCGCTCCCAACTTACTAGATTGCTCTATAGCCTTGGCATTTCTTGGTAGTCTCTCCTACAAGTCAGCTAGATCTTACCCTGTTCAGCTTTCTCAGATCAGCCATAGTTGGCGAGATGCTGGTGCCTGCTGGAACTAGCCATGCAATTAAACATCACTCTAAAAGGCCAGAACAATTGCAAATACATTAAAATAAAACTCTGAGTTTTCCTCTGATGCTGACAAACCAGAAGTGTTGGAACCAGATTAGCTTTAGATATAAAAATAAATAAATAAAAATCTATAATGCGAAGTAGACCTAAAAAAGGAACCACCAAAAGCTTCTGACAGTCATTTAGAAAGAATTATCTCCAGTTTTTCTTTCTTGACTGGTCAGATACAGGTGGAACTAGGTGACCCTTTAGATATTAGGGGATCCATTGCTGGTAACTTAATTTGAAACTAATATTCCTGGTTCTCTTTTTGTGGCCTGCTTCCTTATCTTTTCAAAGTACCTAAACTGAAGAGCCACCAACAAAAAACCAAGATGACTCCATTGGTACATTACAGCACACTTTTCAGTGTGTGGAGCCTAAGAATTCACCATATTTTTTATTCTAAAGGTAGATTGTAAATAACCCCGAATTCATTGAAGCATGTGGGGGTGCCACATTAGAGTACATGAATCCAGAGATGTCCCATTTGTTTCAGCTCCAGATATTCAATTTATGAAGGCAGAGGAGTTGTTAAATAACTTTGCATAGAGAATAGATTAAAGAAAATTGCAATCTATTTATTCTTGGAACCGTCAAAGAGTGAGGAAATTAATTGAATCAATTATTTAGTAAGTATGAATTACTCAGCTCTTGAGTTCTGTCATCTGCACATGGCTGAGGAAAAAAATTAAGTGTACATAGATCTTTTCTTTGGATGCTAATAGAGGCCTAGGATTTCAGCCTGTCTGATTTATGCGAGAGATAAATCCTTTTCTTCCATCTGCATATACGTCTGTCTGGTAGAAAATGTATAGAGAACAGAGGCTTATGTGCCTGCTCCACTGCATTTGTGTTTAGGGCTTCTCATTCATTCCACCGCTGAAGGTGTCTCTTCATACTGAAAAGCTCTGTTTTAAACATGTGTTACCAAAACAGCCTGTATACCTTTGAGATGGTAGGAAAGTATATTTCAGTATCAAACCTGCTGAGGACACGAGAAAGAGCCGATATCTCATGGAAGAAATTAATGTGCATTTCGTAGACAAATGTATGGATCAGAATCCTTCTGGTGGTGCACTGATGGTGAGCTCACAACTGCACATCCCGATGGGTGCATGAAAGAAAGATGTATGCAACAATGCAAACATTTGGCAAAGGGGTGAACCAAGATAGGTCTATTGGAGAAAGTTACCTATAGCACCTGAAAGTTCATGTAGGAACATAGGAGTGCAGAACTGATGCAGATTACCCTTAACCAACACTCCTTAAAGCAGGACAATCTGTCTAAATTACCTGACCTTAGAATGCTGTAGATCAGTGTTTCCCAACCTTGGCAACTTTAAGATGTGTGGACTTCAACTCCCAGAATTCCCCAGCCAGCCATGCTGGCTGGGAATTCTGGGAGTTGAAGTCCACACATCTTAAAATTGTCAAGGTTGAGAAACACTGCTGTAGATGTTCAAACAGAAGCTGAAGCAGCCAGTTAATATGGGACCAAAGTAGCAAGATCAGTACTGGGTCATAAAAGGTGGTAATGTAAAGGTAAAGGTAAAATCCTACTTAAGTTGCAAAACATAGAAGTGCTAAAAAGGAGGAAAGATGTTTGTCCTCAAGTTCTAGCATCTACAGTTAAAAGGATCTGGGGTAGCTGTGGCTAGAAGCCTTGGGAAATCCTCTGCAGGCAGATCATGAGCACATCTATCTCACAATTCATACAAAAAAGGTGGCTAGGAATTCACTTTTGGTCATTATTAATGTTCTCAGTGATCCTGAAAGGAGACCCAGACTGTCAGGTTCAATGCTTCTGTTGCCACGTTGCCAAGCATTGTAAAAGATTCATTTTTCACAAGTCCTATTACTAGTCTTACTGGCAGAAGATCAGAACTTCACTCGCATGGCCATGATTGATGTGGAAAGTGGCTGTACTGATCACACAACTATTGAACAGGGAGTTGTCATCGCCACACCAGAGCAGCGTTTGTGCCCCATGGAGTCTCTAAGCTCCCAAACATTTGCCCAAGAGAATATTCCATTCAGAGAGGACATTTTAACCAAGAAGTATGATACTGAGGCAGAATTCCCTACTTAACCAGGTGTGAAGAAACCAAAAATATAGGTGCTACTTCTAATTAGTGATCCTGTGAGGAAAAAGTCATTTAAAACGTGATGGCAATTTTATCCTATCCATGTGCCCATGGAAGAAGCAGCAGATCAGCTTCTTATCCATTTTGCTAGTTTCGAAAGAAGCATCCAAATTCTCAGTAATAAATTAGATCCCTTGGAAAAGGAATACACAAGATTTAGGGACCAAGGTCCATTCTTCACCTTGCAAGGACATGAAAAGTGTCCCCCTTGACCAAAGTAAGAAAGACCAAACAAAGCCAAACTTGTGTTTTCAATGTGCAGGGAAATATTTTTAATTTATTTAATAAGATAAAATTATTCATTTTGTTTGCACTGTTTTTTGGTTTGTTTTTACCATTGTCCTTTGGAGAGGGGGTAAATATATATATATATATATATTTTCCCATCGTGTTGAATGAGAATGGATGAAAGAAAGGCAGATAGGCCTACTTTTCAGATAGCCCTAAAGCTCTTGGGGGGCAGCCAATTTAGAATGGCTCATGTGTGTTGTGCCTGTGTTGTGCCTGGTTTGGGAGTGTCCCTGCACGCTTTCGTAAAGTTGTAGTCTTCCCCGCCTATTCAAGGAAAGAACCACATGTGTGTCCTTCACTTCCTTCAGCAGAAGTGAATTCAGATGAAAAATGCCAACCTAAACCATCCCTCTCCCCATGTTCCTGGTGTTTCAAAGTCCCCTATCACACATTGTTCTGCTACAATTCTCTGCATTCAGAAGAGCAGCCAAGGCGAGCCTCCTTCTTTCAAACAAATTCTAAGTAGAATGGGAACAATTCCAGCATGTCTTGAGAGCTTTATTGGTAAGGTCAGATCAAGAGATCAAATCTAAAATAAATCACTCCTTAGGGTGGTTGGCTACATTTGCATGCCTGTGTTTTTAATGGCTTCTAAAAGGTCAGAATCTATGTGGGACAAATGTAATGAACAGCTCCCCTTAAGTATTAGATTCAATTTGTGGGTTAACACACTAGAAGGGAAGAAAAAAAATTAAAAATGGAATTTCATTACCCTGAAATGCTACCCAGAGTCAGAGAAGGTTTGTCTCTTAATTGCAAAGGATAGGTTACTTCAGACAGGATCACTGATTGGTTAGCCTGTGACCCTTTTCAAGGAGGAAGCCATTTTGACAGGCAAGTATTAGAAAGTGCAAAAGGTTGCGTTTGGGACCATCTTGCTCTCTTTTCAACCAGAGCGTTGTAACAAATGTATTTTGCTCACAAATACTATATGATTATTGAATAATAAAAGTCATCTGCTGAGTGAACGTTTGAGACTTTTAAGTGTGGGCTACTTCTGAAAAATGTCTGCTAATTGTGTTTCAAGCGGAGCATTTCCTTCTTAAGGGAAGAAAAATGATCACACTGTGGAGGGGGGAATACAAATCAAAGACATTGCACATGGACACGTCTTCCAGTCAGGCAGATGATCTCTTCCTGCTTGGGTTGAATGTGATGCTAATTATCCCACACCTGTTTTGTGCATTACAATTTCCTACATGGGTTTGTGCATGAGGAAGTAGTAGGCACACAGGTGTAGAATGATGGATGAATATTGCTTAGTATTTCAAGCTGACCTGGAAAAAATGTTTGGAGAGAAGGAACTCCATGTTTATAACATATGAATTGTAAGGTAAGGTAAACAGATTAGGAAGTTTCCACACAACAGATGGTTAGTTCTGTACTGAGCATTCGAACCAAGGTATTCATAAAGAGTAAGTATTCAGCCTAAACTAATTATTAACAAGAGTATTTTTACCAAAAAAATGTATGAGCACTTCCCCCCCCCCCCCCATCCCATTAAAATTTTTGCTTATTCCTCTGCAGCTACAAAAGGTAAAGCTTGGTCTTCAGTGGTGTCACTTTCTGGAGCTGGCATTCCACCATCCCAAACAGGAGACCAATGACACATATCTCTTCACAACATCATGAACATTTGGAATTTCACTATGAGGATGAGAAAATCATAGAACAGAATCATGGAACTGAAAGGGAGCATTGAGGCCAACTCTCTACTCTGTGCATGAATCCAAATTAAAGTTTGAATGGATGTCCAGGTTCAGTTTGTATATATCTAGAGCAGGGGTTCTCAACCTCAGCAACTTCAAGATGTGTGGACTTCAACTCCTAGAATTCCCTAGCCAGCCATGTTGGCTGGGGAATTCTGAGAGTTGAAGTCCACACATCTTAAAGCTGCTGAGGCTGAGAACCCCTGATCTAGAGAAAAGGAACCTATTAAGCCCTAAACTGTTCTTAAGAACAAACTGTTCTTAATATTAGAGGTTTTTCCCCCCTAACATTCAGCTGTAGGAGGTTCCTACATACACACAGTTTATTAAACTTCATATCTATGTTAAAAAGTACAGCTACAATATATATTGTTTTGACCCCAACTCCAATCAATAGAACAATCAATTTCTATACTGGAAAAAGTGACAGATGAAATAGGTCTATGGGGACAACGCTTACAAGTTTTGAACAAAGTCTGAAATCTTGCCAAGTGCAAAGATTTCAAAAAAGGTTTTATACGTTCATAGGAGTCACTTGATGATTATATCACAAAAGCTGTGGTTTTGTATTGTGAAGGAGTTATCCCAACACAGTTTCAACAAAATGTCTTCAATCAGGCCAGTGCATATGGTCACCGTCTAGTTACTTAGGATAATTTACCTACTAATATACATTAAAATCACCTGGGTTGTCAAACCCAACCCTTGGCCAATTCAGAAATCCAAATTAAAGCAAATGTTTATCCAGCCTCTGATTGAACACAATGAGCAAAGGGAACCTCACCCCTCACCCCCATGTAACTGACTTCACTGTCAAACTGACATCTTTCTTGCATGAATAATACCCTAGTGGCAGTTTTCACATTTTGAAGGCCATTATGTATTAAATCCTCAGAAACTGAAGAAAGAGCGTATTCATTTATTCATTTATTTATTTATTTATTTATACTTCAGATTTGTCACCACCCATTTCACTGTAGAGCAACTCTGGGCAGTTTACAGTAAAAAGGATAATTATTAATTAAAATATAGAATAAATATTAATGAAAATACATGAAAATACAACAAGATTCCTATATAAAAAATAAATAGCTTCCAAGGAACTTATGTGAACTAAAAGTTATTAGACTCAGGGAGCGTCTTCAAGGTGCCAGCCACACCCCATTGTTACTGAAGAATGTCCATGTACACATGAACCAGTCCTCTTCACATACTGGAGGAAGTCTTGAGAAACACCTTCAAACAACTTGGATAAAGAAATGCTACAAAGTCAGAGACAGATCTCAGTGTGGTAGTCAAACATCCTAAGCATGTCAGAAGAAAACATAAATACTTAATTAAAGCATTACTTAGCTATGCTCTGTTTATTTGTAGCAGACAATAACTGACAATCAAGCCTAATACACCTATCTAATTATATGCTGTTCTTCTCATTGTAGGACAAGTGACAACAAGATCCTTGTTCCAAAGTAGGGAATCTTTAGATGGTGAAATATTAATGAATTCCCCATTGTACTTTCCTCTCAATGACATCTTAAATGAGGACCAGATTTCAAGTGCTGAGTGCTGGAAGCATTTCTGTTATGGTTTTTGTTTATTTGTTTGGGTTTGTTGTTTTTTAAATGCCCAGTGAACTTTTAAAAATGTCAGCCAGCAGGTCTTTCTATACATAATTTATTATTTTGTTGGCTGCTTATAAATGGATAATAATAAACTTAGGCCTGAATGCTGGCTCACGAATGTTGCTTCAAGAATGTGGAAAAACATTAGAAATTGATAAATACTAGAGCCTCATGGTACTACTTGAACAAGCAAAGGGATCTCAGGAAGGGTTGCAGGAAGAAAAAGTGCACCCATACATTAAGAACGCATCTCCAAAGCTAAGGCTCAGTAAGAACATTTTTAAAATTCCCCTCTGACCTAATCCAAAAGTATATATAATTTTGCCTTTTAACTGAGACCAGCCACAGAAGCTCCCAAGACAGCCTTGATATGAATGACTATGACGAGTTTTAGTTTGTTAATGTGGTTCAGGTTCCTACTCATTCATAAAATTCACTAGTGGTCTTCAGCCATCCTCCGCTTCATTGGCCTAGTAAGATTGTTGTGAGGATGACGTGACAGGAAGAAACCCAAAGATCCTTCCCTAAGTTAAACTTAGAGGAGAATAGTAAGGATGATTTTGTGCTAACAAAATCTGTGAGAACTAGTAAAATATGTGACAATGTACAAAACACCCATTTCTATGTAATTTCCAAATGTATCATACCAGAATCAAGGAATTCATCTATTCCTCTCTATGTGTCTCCTTGAACATTGCAAGGTTGGCTATAAGTTAAGTGTTACCAGGATAGGACTCCTAAGTAGAAACCTGGGAGACCCTGAGCCAAAAGGACCACCAATTCAGTAAGGCTGTTTCACAATGTAAACAAAGATACCATCAATAGTGGTAACTTCAATCCATAATATCACTAAATCCAATGTCTAAAATTACCTAACTGCATCACAAGTTACAGGTCAAAACTTCTTTTTCCACAGAAGATTCAGAGTACCACTTTCTTTGACCTTCAGACGCATGTTATGAATTTGCCTTATTGTCCTTTCTCTCCACCACATTTCCTTTCATTCCTCCATCCATATCATTTTAACCCAGGTCTTTAACTCCCACATGCCTTAGCAATATATCAGTGTCAGCATTTGCTGGATCAGTAACTCTTTTGCTGCTGCACCAATGAAGCACGGAAACAGAGAACCGGATGAAACTCAGCGAGGGCAATCCAACCCTTTGCATTGAAACAGATATCTGTTACCATTTTTTCCCCTTGCCACCTCACCTTAAAATCTCCAAAGAAGGAACCATTGTTTCTGTAAACAACCAACTATCCCACAGCTGTTCTGACCTGAAAACCAAGCACTGGAAAGACTGTATTTAACTAAAAGCAAAATCTCTATAATCTAAATTCTTTGCTTGAAACTCAGTTCATGGAATCATTTTGTTAATCTGTAATTCCCTCCCTGAGTTTTAACAAATTTGTCAGAGATGCATAATTGATGGTGGGATGAGCAGATCAGCATCTCAAGTAACTTTATTTGCCTTCAAATGGCTCTACCAAATTTCATTTTAGGAGTAACCAAAAATTAGTTAGAGATTCCCTCATAAACAAGAGAAAAGAGCAATGGGACTATTCAAATGACTACAACTCTCTGAACAGTCCAGTAAAGCAAAGCATTTTTATTCCCCTGAGAGTAACTTTTGGAAAGTAGTAACCTTCTTGAACTCAAACCAAACAGAATTCTACTGTGTTTGAGCATTTGTATTGCATTATCAGTAAAAACAATCAACACATTAGCGAAGACAATTAAGATATGTTATGGAGATCCATCCTGCACCTGATATAGAACCAGTGACACTTTTCCATTTTTTTCATATTCTGTAGAAGCACAGAAGCTAGAAAACATCTGGATCCACCTGGATCTCTTCTCTGGGTTGGCTCTTTGAGTGTGATCATTCCATGTGGAAATATTTCCTAAAGGCCATCTCACTATATGCAAATGGACACCAAATGTTTAGTGTCATTCATTTCTGAAACAGAAATGGTGGTGGGAATAGTGTGGCTTTACCAGCTATTAAAATAAAACAAAACAATCCAAAAAGGATAAATTGCTTTTGAAACAAGGTCAAAGCTTTCTTTTCTTCACTGAATTTAGCAGTGATGTAACAATGCTATAATTTAGACTAAATCAGCAGCATTCATTCTTTCTGTCAGACTGTTTTTTGGCAATTTATGAGCTGTGTAATGAATAGTCACAGCCTATATAATAATACTGTAATTTAAGCAGAAATGCAATATACCTTATTTGAGAATGTTGAGATTTTTTAAATGTAATTAGCAACCAATTTTTTTTTAAACAAACACTCAATATGTATACATTAAACCAGAAGTCTTGTGAGTTTTTGCATAATATGAATTGGGTAAATTTCTTTTCTCTTTTTAGTTAAATAAATGGTACCTTACTAAGCTTCTATGTCTGGAAAGGGTTTGAAAACTTTCACACCTCTTCTTAGTAGCCCTTAGCATATGATTTCAACTAAGGTTTACATTCAAAATGCTGATTAACCCTGAACTATGGCTGTATATTCCACTGTACTCGTTCATTAGTAATAATATTTTAGGGTTCTGTAGCTTTTTTGAAACTTTTGAAATAATGGTTTAACTCATTCTTCATAGCAGAAAAAAATGCATTGAAAAGAAATATAAAATCTCGAAAGTGCTGTGCTATCATGTTGTTTGATTGTACGTAGAACTAATTCTTGTCCAGAAGAGATCCCGCAATTTTCTCTCCAGAAAAAAGACCTTTCCATTTTCAATATATTTTTTAACTTCCTTATTACTGCAAAATTGTGAAAGATGCTTCTGTAGTTGTTTATCTCCTCTGCTTCTCTGTTTCTCTTCTGCAGATTCCCTGGCTGTACTTGCTTCCTGGTCTGAAAAGGCTGCATGACAGAAACAGCTTAAGAAGGTATTTTTTTGCATGATTTAATTCAAATGTGATCAGCCAAGGTGTCTGCAGATTGCTGGAAATATGACAGTATCGTGAACAATGGGACAATAACAATACCCCTGGGCCATCCTGTAATTAAAATACATGTGAGAAACCTGCATCTCATCCCTTGTGTCATCCAAGATGTCCTGCCCTTGGGAAAAAAATAAATTAATGTAGAAATATCTCATTCTTAGGACTGTGCACGTCATTTGGAGAGACTGCTTTGTTTCATCAAATGCAGGTGACCTCAGAAGGTTTTTGAAGCAGATGTTCAACCCTTGGGAGAATGCAACTGCATCAGTACCTCAACGAAAACATCACTCATGGAATGCCACAAAGAAAGTATGCCTATGGATGGTTTTTCTATCAAACTGAGTAAGGAATGATTGGAGAAACACACTGCCCAGTCTGGAACTGACAACATGACCAAGAGGATTCAAGCATGCCCACATTTTGCCATCTATCAAGCGTCCTGTCTTTGGGGCAACTTTCAATTCCATCAGCTGAAACATAAGATGAAAGATATTTGGGAGATCAACATTTACCAAATGAAACTGTATCCTGTTTTCCTGCTAGAGCTAGACTAGTTCCCCTCTACCCCCCACAATTTCAGACTGGGAAGGCCACCTCTGTTGGCTCTTCAGGCTAGAAAAGATCCAACCTTCTTATTTCTAAATATAGTGTGGGATACAGATCGACCTGAATCACATATGAATGTTCCATGATCTTGGCTCTGAGTTGAAATGTTAACGAGTGAATTCCTATCCAGAACAGCTGTTCAGTTCATCAGTGGAAAAGGGAGATCTGAATCTGGGGATGGACCAATATCAATATTATCCAATATCAAATAGAGGCAGAAGATGTGAGCTATGGTAATGTCAGTCTATGTTTGGGCTGGTATAACATTTGATAAAAGGAAAGACAGTGCAAGAGGTGCCAGTCTTGGACAGATCTTAGGAAACCAACGTGCTCCAGAGACATTCAAGGTGATGACTTTAGAGTGAAGTTGGCCCTGAAGATTGTCTGAAGTCTTACTTCCTCACATGGAGTGGATTCCTTGAAGAGACCATGCTTTCACTTAGAATCTAGCAATCACTAGATCTGTTATAACTGTGAAAGAAAAAAGAAACTGGGTGAGCATATATTTTTCCACAGTGATAAATCATCTCTCAATCTGGATTCCATGATTAGCCTATCTCTTAGATCTCTTAGGGTTCTTTGAATCCTTATCCTATGTTGGGGAGGTGAAAACTTCTTTATTCAAACTTCCTATTCCTACAATCATGTTTATTACCAAAATATACATCAAAAGTTGAACACAATATAGAATCTATTAGAACTGCAGTTCAGTAAAACAAACCCTGTGTATGGAAAATCTCAAGTTCAATTATTGTCCGTTCCAGGAGGGGTGTCTGTGAGGAGGGGGGTAAAATAACCTCAAGATGCTGGCCACGACCCATGTGACCAAACCCCACCCTTTTAGATAAAAATGGGCAGAGTTTTGCATCTTTGTGGCTGCCATCTTGCCTTTTTTGACTCTTTGTGGACCAACCCCCAACCCCCCCTCTTCCCAGGTAAAGTTGCAAATTTCTCCTCTCTGAAATCCTGGAAATCTGTTCTCTGACACTGTTGGCAATATTAAGCTGCTTGACTTCACTTCTTGACTTTCTATAAGATGTTTTTGTTGTGGCTGCTGTTGTGATTTTCTTTTAATATAATGAACTCTGCTTTTCAAAATTCAACCTTGGGGAAAGCTCACATCTATACATGCAATACATAAATAGCAGATGGAAAAGAATTGTGTTATGAGTAAAAAGATATAGAAATGCCCAAAAGCAAGAACAGGAAGATTCACTCATCTCTGGCTATACTGTAATAGAAGATTGCACAAGGTCACCTGCTGGGAATATTCACCTCATCAGCATGGTATCTACTGAGTCTTAGGAATACTTCCCTTCTCCTATAAATGTTATAATGATTGATCCTGTGGCATTGCACTAAAAGTGCCAAGCACCTCTGAAATGTAGTACAAAGGCACTTCTGTCCGTTTTGTTTCTTGACAAATTCCTCATCTTACTAACCACAAACAGGTTTAGCTCAGTCATTAGTAACTGAAGCTGCAGTAAAACTGTGCACAAATAATCTTATACATTTTCCGTTCATCTCTGTTGCATAGATTTTGATATGGACTTTTCCAAATGGATCCAAATGCCAGATCCATTTCTATGTATATGTTTCTCTATATTCTGCCTTTTTTGCACTCAGCGTGGTCCACTAAATGCTGATACTTTCTTAGGCCTCAGCTATCTGGTTGATCTTGGCTGTTGTAGGAAGCTAAGCAAAGTTGGAGCTGGTTAATATTTGCATGGGAACTTTAGCCTAGATTTGGAAGTCAAAACTGCATGAATGTGCCCATAAAACGGACCAGGAGTTGAACTTGATTCAAAGGATACTTTACTTACGTTGGAGGCATATTGTGACACAAAATGGTTTGCTGGAGCTAAGAGGGCAAGAAAGAGAAATATCCATAGAGTTTCAGAGCTTCCTATCCAGATGATAGGAATGTTAGGAAAAACATCCTAAGAATAAAAGCAGTTCAGTCATGTAGCCAACAATCTAAAGAGTTTGCTGGATACAGAAAAGTTGGACTTCTTCCAATTTAATGATTCCATGATTATTCTCCTTGTGAACTTTGAGTCATGGTACAGTCAGGGCATCATCCCCAACTGATTGTAAGTAGACTTTTCCTAAGGGCCCTTTGCACCCTCTGCTGATGTAGCAGTGCCATATGGAATCCCTCATATGAAAGAAAGATCTATATTCACATAATGAAAGCATTTCTTAAGGCCCATAAAGAAAATCTTGTTGGACCCCAAGTCAATGCAGGATAATATTTGCCATATTGTTAATAGGTGTGATTTTTCTTCACTAATAAATATGTGCTTATATGGACAACATTTTTACTTTATTTTATTCCAGTGGTGATCATCCTAATACAAGTCTTTGGGGTTTTATAATAATTTAGTGCATATTTCATGGCAGCTTTGCCATGCATTGACTTTCCTAACGGGAAGAAGACAAATGAACGCAACTCTTTGCCTCCTCTGCTCTCTAAGCCACATTTTTATACCAAAGCTCCCTTGTTTGAACATCCCTTGTTGACAAATCACAGCCAATGTATTTATATTCAGTAAGGCTAAAGCACAAGAATGGAAGAGAATTTATTTGAAAGAGCGCCTTGTAGCAAGTGTAATTGGCTGATATTTTTAGGGCCCTGTGGGTTGATACAGGCTTCAGCACAATTTATCTCCTTTGTCCTTGAATGTTTCAAAGAGGGGGTTGAAGCTGGGAAAACCTAGGAGATTTACATCCTGATGAAATCTGTCAACCTTTTGAAAAGAGAGGCTTGGAAGTGGGAGGGCTGGCTGACCAAGAATGAAAATGGACAGTCCAGGAATATGCGTGTGTGTGTATGTGCACGCATGTATCAAATTGGTAGCCAAAAGTCAAGGATGAAAGATGCTCTTATTTCTCTTGCAACCCTACCTCAGTAATCATTGTAATTCAGTGGGATAATACATACTTTACATAGGGGGGAAAAAGTCACATGCTCTATCTCTGGTGTCCCAAGATAGAGCAGAAGACCTCTGTCTCAAAACTTAGAGAAGTGGTCAGGATGAATAAGGGTATTCGATGTTTTTACTTCTGATTAACCACAGTTTATAATTATATCTGAAACCAGAATTATATCTTAACTACAGTTTGTTGAAGCAAGCTAGCTTCATAACTCATTGTTGGAAGTGACTTGTTTCAGATATTGCAGTTTGCTGAGGTTAATAGGAATGGAAAGGTCAGCCTTTGAATCCTATCTACTTGTTGCATAAGGAAAACGAGAGGGAAGCCATTTCATCTAAACTTATTCTTCCTAGGGTCACCATGATTACAACAGAGGTGTGTGTGTGTGTGTGTGTGTATAAACAAACTTTTCCCTTGATCTTTTTCAGATTGAGAAGGGTAGAGTCAAGGAGGCATTAGAGTGATGGAAAAATATTTTTTTCTATATATTTTTTTTTATTAAAGATTTTTAAGAAGGACGATAAAAACTAATACAAACTAATATAAAGTAAGAAAAAGAAAGAAAAAGAAAGAAATCAAAGCTAAAAATGCAAGAAAGGGGAGGAAAAGAAAAATAGAAAAGAAAAAAAGAGAGACAAAGAAGTAGCTTCTGATCTTTTTTACAGCAGTTATAGGTACAATTATAAATTTTCCTCTTACTCTATGCTTACAACTTAACTCTCTTCTTTCTATAATCTATCCTGTCTAAACATCAAAAACATAAATCATAAGGTCATTTTTTTCCTGTTTTATGCAAAAAGTCTGTAAGAAGTTTCCAGTTAGCAATAAACATAGATATTGTCTTTTCTCTGATCAAAGAGGTCAATTTGGCCATCTCAACAAGTTCCATCATCTTCACCAACCATTCCTCCATTGTGGGTAGTACTGAATCTTTCCATCTCTGTGCTTACAATAAACTCACTGCAGTTGTCATGTATAAAACCAAAGTTCCATGACTTTTTTTCAACTGTCTGTCCATCAATCCCAAAAGAAAAACCTCTGGTCTCAATTGTATATTAATCTTTAAAATCCTCTGAATCAGTGTATGTATTTGAATCCAGTACAATAGAGGTTTTCAAACTGCTATGTGTAGGTTCAGTGTAGGACACAGAGCAACTGCAAAACTTGTGGTCAAATAGTTATTTCTAATGTGACCTAAGGAAGAATTTATTAAATGTATGGGGAACATCACTTTTTCCCCCTTGTCTCCTCAGTTTCTACTCACTTTTTTGGGAGTGTGGCTTTAACGTGCTACTGAGTGTCCAGGTGTGGCTTGTGATAAAAGTTGCCTACTTTTGGGTTCATAGGGACTTCTAAATGAAGCTACTGTGGTAAAGTTGTCTATTGTAAATTTTCACAGTTTGGGCACTTCATTCATGTCCATTGATGTTTCATCAAAATAATTATAGGATTACAATTAAATTTTGACACTCAGTGTAAAACATATCACACTCCAGAGAATATGCAATCAAAAGCTTGATTAGGAAGGTCTTTAAATATATCTTAAGGGGAACAGAATGGATGGAGTTTGCCCACATATTCTTTAATGATGGAATGATAATTCTGATTGGAGACATCTTCAGTTTCCCAAACTCTGTGTTTGTGCAAAAGGGCTGAAAAGAGCAACTTCAATGTCAATTATGCATTATCAAAAATGAAAACAGGGAGGAAAGACCAAGATAATAAGGTTGTTTTTGAAGAACTATAATGAATAACATTTTTCATCACTACTTCAAAAAGTAAGATTCCCATCAACAATAATAGGCTATAATAACCATTAGCAGTGTTAGCTTTTCCCCAGCTATCTATTTTAGTAAAATAAGATAAAGTTAGTGGGTACTCTTCATACTTGGCCTTGCTATTCTCTTTTATATCATATTTATTTTTACTCAGTGATTGGAGCTTGTCTTGTAAAGCTGTTTTGCTTTTAGTAAGGAAGGAAGGAAGGAAGTAAATAGCTTATCGAATAAGTTTCCTTACCATTTCAGGGCGTTTTGTAGAAACTTCTTTTCGCTTGCTTTTCATGGATTTGGGGTCATGTTGTTTACTCCTTTTCTGTCCATCCTCATGTGTATATCTGCCAATAAAGAATAATGATTCATGGATCTGATGGAATGTGCTACAGAATTCCCAGACACGTGCCACCATCAGTCTGTTAGGGAAGCGCTCAATGAAAGAGAACGTGCCTTGCACGAAAGCATCCCCACCATCTACTGGTGGGGCTGAAAAATTTATGAAACTTGTCTCTACCAGCAATCTGGGTCTGAACAGAGGCTGAGGGCCCCAAAGTGCTGAGTGTGCCTCCTAGAGATTACCAGAAGTTACTAGTATAATTCTAAAGACGTTGATGATCATAATCATGGTCACAATCCTGCCTTTTCTTTAGGAAGTCAAGGTGGCTTCCATACAGAATCTCTCTTCATTTTTTCTGTACAGAACAACCATCCTCTACAGTTGGGCTAACAGAATAACTAGCAAACGGTTACATGCATGACTTGGGAATCACCATAGTGATATTGAATGTAATTAAATGTGACAATTTAATTTCCATTCTGACATATTCATTAGTTTTGGTCCTCAAGCCTCCCCCCTCCCTGCAAGTTGTGCAACCCTGAATTAACTTGACCAATAACGTGTCATGTTGTGAAGCAGTGGTCAGACACCTGCTTGAATCAAAAATGAATCTTTTCCAATTCTCCCAGAGTTATCGTTAGCAGGATTTATTAAGATGAAAGGAGTAGTGGAACAAAAATTGCAGCAAGTGAACAATTTTCAGTTTAGAACCAATGTAACTCAGTTTCTCATAACCTTTTGATGCACTAGAGGGAAGACAGTTCTCCTCACAGATAATAAGGGAATCTGCAGCTGACTTTTCACATAACAGTCATCTGAATCTATCTATCTATTTATCTATTGTTATTTATTCTCCTTGTGTACTACCAAATCAATACAGACTCATGTTGTTACAAAACAATTGGCAAAAACATTCATAACATCCACAATAAATATAAATGAATTAAAACAATAAATAATTGAAGTTAGAATACAGAGCTAAACTATAATTGTGAACAATAACTAAAACAAATCCTAACAAATCCAAATATAATAATATCAAGAAATAAATCTATATAAATAATTCAAGATGTTTATTTTTTAAAAAAAAAAAAGTCCATAACAAACTATTCAACCAAATGTTTTCTGGAAAAGTTCCACCTTCAGTAGCTTCCATAATGTGGGAATGGATCTCTCTGTCAGTTGGAGAATCAACTGATGGCACCTTTTGAAGTAGGATGCTACAAAATTCCCTTTTCCAATAGCTTTCACCTACCAGTCTACCACCATCATAGGTATCTCAAACAAGCCACAATGACAGGTCCTGTCACTTTTTCATTAAATCTCCCAGATAAAACTGGAAAATGTTATGCATGCCATGACCTCATCTGTCATGGCTAATCGTTGTTTTCAGTGCTACTGTAGGACCCCACACACACAATCTCTAAGTGTGGCTACCAACCACACATGATGTGGCCTGCCATACCATCAACTGACTCTGAGAACTAGCCAATATAAGGAAGCTGCCAAGCCAGCAGATTAAATGGATGCTATACAAGTAGAAACTAATTCTGTGGTGAAAAGAGATTAGGATGATGCAGATATTGAAAAAGATAATTAAAATGAATTTCTCCTGATGAGGCTTATCCTAATACAAATTATATTTGAGACAACAAAGTGTGTTCCAAGCCTGACGAACTCTTGCATGAGATAAGGAAGACTGCAAAGGTATAAGTGTTTAAATTATTTGTATCATTATCTTTTCTCTATTCTATTTGTTTGAATGAAATAATACTTCCTCTTCTTCTTCAGTATTTATAAATACAATTATTTTAAAAATAATAAAACAAAGAAATGTTTCTTATTCAAGCCAGGTTCATATATAATAGCCGTGTTCACTTATCATGCTGAACCATGATCTCCTTTCCTTACATTTTCTTTCAGCATTGTGGATTTTGTGAACCTATAATCTGTAAACTCTGTTTTATCACATAATGTATTAAATAAATACAGTGGTACCTCGTGTTACGAACTTAATCCGTTCCGTGACTCTGATCGCAACTCGAGTTGGTCGCAAATCGAGGTAAATTTTCCCATAAGGTTCAATGTAAATACGGTTAATCCATTCCGCCCTCCGAATTTGGTCACACCACGAGGCAAATTTCCCCATAAGGTTCAATGTAAATATGGCTAATCCGCCCTCTGAATTTGGTCGCGCCGCGAGGCAAATTTCCCCATAAGGTTCAATGTAAATACATACGGCTCTGCATTTTCTTTGGAGCCATGCTGACAAGCACACCAAAAACCTTCCAAACGCCACAAAACACACCACAAGCCTCACCGAACGTCTCCTTGCTACCGCGATCTCGCCCACAGGAAGCCGCGACCGCGTGGCAGCAGGGCAAATGGCCGCGGATCCGGTTCGTAGCTTGAAGCGGAGTTTGCATGTCGAGGTAAATTTTTGGGGCTGGAGCTGGTCGTATCTCGAAAAATTCGTAAGGAGGGGCGTTCGTAACCCGAGGTACCACTGTATAACCAGTTCTGGTTTATTCAACAAAGGCACAGCTTGGTGTAACATGTGACCCCATTTTATGCTTTTCCTCAACATTTCCTCTAACCTTCTCTTTCAAGGGTACAATCCTGCATCATTCAAATCAAAGCTATGGGATTTAATTGATTGATTGATTTAATTCCTAAATAGAAATAAAAACCTTTTCAGTTTTGAAAAGGTGGCCCCAATGAAGTCAGGCAAGTCAAAATGGTTGTTATGATGTCACAATTAAAGCCAATCACCTTTTGTATCTGTGTCAATGTTGCACACACATATAAGGGGGCAGGACTTTGATCATGCATTATGACCACCATCTTGATTTTTTTGACCTCCCTTGCAGATGTTCTTGAATGCCACAGACTAATTAGAGCAACAAATTAAGTTAGATTAGGTGAATTGAAAAATCATATAGAGTGAATAATTCCATGCATAGCAATGACACTCATGTAAGAGTGTGCCAAAAGCTATAGATGTCCTTGAAGAAGTATGTATACAAACTAGAAATGGATGGGGAATGCTGCTTGTTGTACATGGGATGGGTGCGTATTTCACTGATTCTGATAAACCAAAGTCTGCATTGCAATTATTACTAGTAATTTTGTACACCAACCAGGGTCTTTTGGGATAGGTGGTCTAAAATCAATTATAATTACTCTTGCTGTTAGCATTTACCCTTTCTGTCTAGCTTCCTCCTTTTTAGCTGCTAGCGCTTATGGGGAGATATGTTCATTGCAAATAGGATGGTCATCATTTAGTTATGGCTGTGAGTCAGGAAGAGAAGTTAGATAGGGACTTGGAGATTACTTGGGTGCAGATCCCCTTTGGGCTTAACACAATGGTCATTCTTGGCCTCCTTGAATTCCTGAGAATCCTGTATTCCTGCTTCAGGACTGCAAATGTTTGCAGCAGAAATTGCTGAGGTACGTTTTATGAGTAGAAAGGTATGCTAATTGCCTAACATGACACACAGAGTATGGAGGAGGGACCAAAGATAGAAACCTGGAAGATGGGGAAATTTAGGCTAAGCAGTACAGAGAAAATGATGAATGTAGGTGGGCCTTGGAAAAAAGTAAAACCTAAATTCAGACCAAGAAGGATTCTGATCAAAAATAAAAATGCAATATCTGTTATATCAGTTGCATAAGATCCCTGGAGCCTATTCTAGAGCTGGTGAAAACTTGAGTTTTCTTCTGCTTCTGCTTCTATAGAAATTTGGCTTGCTTGATTTAAAATTTCCAACTCTCTTTGGCTATTGATCAAACTGATTACGGTTGAAGGTGTTGAACAAACAATGCTGCACAGCATGCTAGAGAGTCTTAGCTATCTTGCAATCAAAACTATAATGAGAGATTTATTTGTTTCTTTCTCCCTAGGCTTGCCCATCATTACATGCTCATTAAGGAATAATTGTCATTGATTGACACCCTCACGTATAGATGGTGGTAAGAAAATGGACCTATTAGACCTTCACCTGAAACAAGCACATGCCACAACCAATAAGGTAGATTAATGAGAAGAATTAGGCTAAAGATGAGTTACTTTATGGACCATTTTCATATCTTATTTTATTTATGATTCTGTCAACTTTGTAACATCTCAGGGACCTTCAGAAAGCAAAAGATAATTCTGTAAAACATACCCAGAACTCATGCTATGTTACATGAATGTTCCAATCCTCAGCTGCTGATGGTCATATTTTTGAATGTGGCAGGCATACCTGGGCTAACCTTGTTCATTACTTTCTTCCAAATCTGTTCAGAAAGTCAGGGGTCATTGTTGGGTAGGTTCTACAGATTTTAGATTGTTAAATTGGTTTAAGATTGATGTTGTATTGTTAGGGTGCTAAGTAAATCATGTTCTGCCACATGCTTCTATGAAATGATGTAAGGCCGAGGATGAATTTGGAAAACCATGCTTGTAATCCTGACAAGAAGCTCCAAACTTAGTTGTGTTTTATATCTAAGGTACCTATAACAAAGATCTAACTCAAGCAGGAGAAGAAGATGAGTCACCGAAATAAATATTACGGTTCCAACTGTTGTGCCCCCAAACTGGCTCACTTAAATAAACCAAATCACTGGGAACACACTGCTAGATCAGCCTGCTAGCTTTGAGATATGGTTCGTGACATTGTGGTTTACTGGAACATTGGTTCCGTCTGATACCTCCCCCTGTCACCATTCAGGGCCAATTCAGCTTGCTGTGAATGATTTATTACGAAGGCACATTAAGCAGTTCACACGTGTGTGGGTTTGCTTTCCAATATATTTGCTTTCTGATCTGTTGTGATGACATTGGCTCTAAACTTGTGGTTACTTATTTGCTACTGCTTATATGCAGCTTCAATCAGAAAAGACTCTGAGCAACTTACATACCTCTCTACAGTAAGAAGATTAAAAACAGTAAATCATAAGAATATCTATATGGATATATACACTAGAATAACTAAATATAAAACACATTCCAAAACAGGGAGGTTCTCCACTGAGACCAGAGATCAAGCTCCATACATCAGAGTTTGAGTTCCTCACTATCTTATGCATATGAGCTTCCTCTAGACAACTCCATATTCTTTTCTCCTATATATTTAAAAAAAAAAAGAGGGGAAGGGAAGGGAAGGGAAGGGAAGGGAAGGGAAGGGAAGGGAAGGGAAGGGAAGGGAAAGGAAAGGAAAGGAAAGGAAAGGAAAGGAAAGGAAAGGAAAGGAAAGGAAAGGAAAGGAAAGGAAAGGAGGAGTTTATTGCTTAAAAGAACACTGGGATACAGTGCCTTCAAAGATGATAATCCTTTGTAAATCTTTGGAGCCATCCTTGAAACCTAAGAAGAGTCATCTGCTGAGTCCTATACTGTTGTTATAGCCAGAGAAGCTTTAACTAACACAACTGGTCTCAAAGTGCAGATTTTTGCCTAGAGAGACAGTAAAAGAGAGCAGCTAGCCCAAGCTGAGTTCAATTTACCTGAAGATTACAATGGTAGAACCAGTATAACCCCTAAAAATAATATATTGGTAAACATCTATAAAATAACCTATGAAAAAGTAACTTGAATACTCAAATTCTGGAGCAACTGAACAGCAGGGTTGATACAATGACATCAGAAAAAAAATTATACAAGCTCAGCGAAAGATTTATATGATCTGAAAAGAAACCAGAGTAAGCAAAGCTTGGTTAATATTTTGTTTTGCCTTGTTTTGTTGGCTCAGAGTGTCAAGCTAACCCTGTTTTATGCATTAGTGCATTATGCAAACCCAGAACATGTGTTAATTCAGTAACCACATTAAGTGCAGTGTAGACTGGATATAAACTTTTCTGTTTGGGAAGATCCAGGGACATCCAGAGTGACAGCCACTGGCTTCCAAATGGGGCCCCAACATAGCAAGTGAAGTCCTGCCCCTTTTTATACGAGTGCAATGGTTGTGACCCTCATTAAAACAGGGCATGCCTGCTACTTTGAAACTAGTGATTGATGGGAAGGTATGCAGTTATTAACTGAGTTGACTGAAATCTACTTGGGTACTTTTAATTGCCTCCTTCTCCTTTCCTTTATTTGTTAACAGTGCTTTCAGCAATTTTACTATATCTGCAATATAATATAATATAATATAATATAATATAATATAATAGGCAGTTGCTTTGAACTTTCCTGGAGAAGCAGGCTATAAATGATTAAAATCAATATTCATAAGTAGTGAAATGAATTAATGGAGGTAAGAGAAATGGAGGGCCAGTCAGCCAGCAGCTTAATCTGCAATCCGAACATATTCTACCTGGCAGTTTCTGCAGATGAAAAGAACAGGGGCTCTTCCTCTCCACAACCCATAGAAAAGAACAGGTTCTCTAGAACTTGAGCTAGACTCGCAATGCCATTTCAATTCACAGTTTTGTGTGGCGCGGTGCCCACCGCACCGGCCAGGCTCATTTCTGACTAAAACTATCATTAAACTTAAAAAAAAAAAACAGTCCATTTCCTGGTTTGTATTGACACATCCAAAACACAATTTTAAATTAACTTCAGGGGGCATTTAATTGTTGACTGTACTTTTTTGTACCTGGAAACCAGGCAGGAGTCTAAATCCCTCCCTTTGTTTTCATTTTATTGAAGAGATTAAAATAATTAAGTGCTTATTAGCCTGGAGCTGGCCTTTTTCTGAAGAACCTTCTTATATAATTGGCAAGCTGCCACTTTCCCCTTTCCTGACTGCCACTCAGTTTAGATGCTGTAAAGGAGAATAAAAGGCCATTGCTTTAATCATACAGGGAACACGTTTTGTTGACCCAACCAGCAATGCTGGGAACGCTAAACATTCTCTTATGACTAATCCTTCATCTTTCACAACGGTTAATAAATTAACCTATGATAAAAATACCAAGAAATACACAGCCAAATGTAGGGCAACATCCTTCTTCCCCTTGAATCTGACCTTGCCTATTCATAACATAATTCATTACATGAAATGTCTTTATTGATCATTTTCTCTTAAGGCTGCTAAAGTCATCCACATAAAATACAATTTTCTCCAGTGACTTATACAGTTCTTCAAAACTCTGACCTTCTACCTGCCAATTTGAATCAGGAAACACAGAGAAACTGTAGTCTATGCCCTAAAATACTCTCCTAGAGTCCTCCCTCCCACTTTTTTTTAGCAACAATATGGAATTGATTTCCCATTGCCGCCTTCTGGATATTTTGTTTTGTTTTACTAACAATGCCTAGCCTACAGCTCTGGGATTTTATGGTGATCTCCCATCCCAAGCCAGCCAGGCTTGAAATGGCTTAGCTTCCAACCCAGACATGATCAGACCTGATCAGCTACTGCCATTAGATTTCCAACCCAGACATGATCAGACATGGCCACTAGATTTCAAAGGAGAGAGAAAAGCTCCAAATTTTGCTCCAATGAAAAAAATATAAATTCTGGCTTTACCAATTGCACCCTTTCTATGTGACCATCATGTAAATTTGGCGGTTACCGTCACAGTTACCCTGTTAAAAGCAGTCTCCAGCCACCAAAGGATCAGCCTATAACCTATATGACTAATATAGGAATACAGAAGTAATAACAGTAGACGGTTAATTAAAAAAAAAAAAGAGGAAAAGAAGGAGAAGGAAGAGATGATGATGATGATGACAACAACAACAACAACAATGATGATGATGATGATAGCTAATTGATAATATAGACTTTGACTGTAAAAGGGGAATAACCATACAAGCTAAATCTTTGGGAAATGAAAAATGCCCATCTCACTGAAATCACTGGATTCTGTCCAAACTACAAAATTTACAGAAAGCATAACAGAGCTATACCAATTCATCTTGAGTTTTAAGGTGACTAGACAGTCTGCAGCCAAAAGAAAACGAAAATCTGAAGAAACCTGCTGTCTAAAGGCAATATTTCTGTTTCATGTCCTGCTGTTTGACTAGACCCTTTCTTTGATAAATTATTTTAATTCACAGCACATGCTGGTTGAACGCTGGGTGGCTGAATATGTGCATGTCACCTGCTGATGAAATACCAAACTTCTGAAGTCTGAAGGAATTTCATGAAAGCCTAAGAAATGAGGGAAGGAAGGACTGACAATTTTATTTCTCATCCCCTGCATTCAATTTGTCAAATAGCATAGAGTTAATAATAGGGCTGTGCATAGATTCAGTTCAGAGATTTGATTCAAAAGCAGTTTGATTGAATTGTGAAATCAAATCAGCTTTCCCAACTGGTTTGTTGGACTGCTTGCTGCCAAATCAATCCAATGATCTGAAGGCAATTTGTACATGCGCAGAAAGACTTTTTCCCAAATCAAGTCAACTCAATTTCACAAACTGATTTGGAAATCCACAGTAAATGGTGCCAATCAGCTAATCAATCATAGAATTGCACATAAACCTGATAATGCAGATTAAAAACACAACTGCAACAATCTCTGGTAATGCAGGTAAAATATATGAAACTTTCATCAAAAGACTTATGTCCTAGTTATTTAGCAGACAAAATTGATACTTAGTTGAGGCTGATGCTTCATTTCTTGGGCCTAACGGGCCTAATATGAGCAGCGAAATTTCACACTAATTTTGCTTTAATCATGACCTCACTCACTGGCCTCTTTTAGATCTAAAAGACTACAAAGCTAAACAGCAGGAAAATTTCATTGAGACATTATTAAAACTTATGAATACATTGGGAACATCAAAAGAATCATGCAGTGGACAAATTTTCACTATCTTGCTTCTGTAGCCTACTGAGATAAAGCTGGGTCCTTCTAAACAGTGGCCAATAATATAGTATTCACTGATTTTTTTGTGTGTGTGCAGTTGTTATCCAATGAGTATGATTCAGTCTCTTTGAACGTAGCTAAATTTTGTTATACTGCCTGTAAAATTAGGCAGACTTTTATTATCCACTGATGAATCCACCACCACTTATAATATTTCATCTTGTTTTGTTTTCACTTTATTTTTATTTTTAATGCATTTTTGTTAGCAATTCTGGTCAGTGACGGTCATAAAAAATATTCATATTCATATTCACTTAGATCACTTGATCTTCAAGGATGCTGAGGCAATTGAATAAGACAGTTTTCATTTGGTTGGAGGAGACTCATAAAAATGAGTAGCACGCCTTCCTTTGAGACTCAGACGAACGCATCATGACAGAGGGGTTAACTCGTTCAAATGAAGAGAAAGCTGATCGAAATCAAGGGTTCCTTGACTGGGAACCAATATAAATGGGCATATTAAGAGTTTGCTTGTTGTTTGGTGTTGGCAGTTGGAATATGAAAAGGAAGGACAAAGAATAACCAAAATGTGTTTTATGATAAGGCAGAGAACGTCCCATAAGTCAGATTTTTATAAAAGGAAGGGCACTATATTTTTACATTAAGTCGTTTGTTATTAAACAGGTCTGAAATAAGTCCTAATGATTTTTGTGAAACTAAATTAGGTGTTCATGTACAATGCAGGCACCCACAGACATTAACTAACCATTTCTGTTTCGATGATGCATAATTACATACTCATGCCCACAAAGAGATGTATACATTGTATTGTCGAAGGCTTTCACGGCCGGAATACGATGGCTGGTGTGGGTCTTCTGGGCTGTGTGGCCGTGTTCTGGAAGTTTTGTTTCCTAATGTTTCGCCAGCATCTGTGACCGGCATCTTCAGAGGGCAGGAGCACAGACAGGAGCAGTTCTCTCTGTGCCCAGGATGACGTGACCCACAAATACCCACAAAAGGGTCACATCATCCTGGGCACAGAGAGAACTGATCCTGTCTGTGCTCCTGCCCGCTGAAGATGCCGGTCACAGATGCTGGCGAAACGTTAGGAAACAAAACTTCCAGAACACGGCCACACAGCCCAGAAGACCCACACCAGCCAGATCTATACATTGTCTGAAAACACTGGGAAGAGTGTGGAAGTCTGGTGATTCTGACTGTACCATTGGAATAGAATTGGCTTTAGTACTTTCCTGGTGATCCTAAAATATTTATTCTGCATTAGGATCTTTGGGGTGGAGGGTGGGTTGAAGGGGAGAGAGAGGTTTAACCTTCTTCTCCCCTCCCCAGCAATCACTGGAAAGGAGTTAAATTTTATCCTCATTAGTCCTGCCTGTTAACTTCAAATGGATTGCAAATAGCAAGAAAGACAGAGGGAGGGAGGGAGGAAGATAAAAGGGAGGGGGGGAAGGAAAGAGAAATGAGTTGTAAGTGCCAAACAGAATTTTCCACCTGAAATCTTGATTCATGAAGCAGGCTTAGATACATCTGACAATACTTTCTCTGAAAAGGGCAAGGACTGAATCAGTGAGGAGATCAAACGTCCATCACACAGAGATCAGATCACCATTTAAGATTAAGATTAATAGCCGCATGATGGCAGGAAGAAGCTTTGAACAGAACGCAGTATCGCTAGGGGGGTAATGGAGACAATGGGGTATGCAAGCAATTGGGGCTCAGAGGCATTAAGATGCATTAGTTCAGTTGAAGCCCAGAAGCACCCATGTTGGGAAAACAAACCCTTCAGTTATGGGCATAATTTGGCTAATTCTTCTAACCTCACACCATCAGCCTCCACAATTAAGATGCAAAGAAACTGTTCCTGGGCATCTCACTAACTGCTGGCTTTCCTGTCCACCTCCATTAATGGCATAAATGAAACAAATCCAGATATCCAGAGACACAGAGAGAGATCCCAACATGATTTATTTGCAAATCAAGTGACAAGTTTATAGCTGGCTTATAAAAAGAGTTACAAGGAAAGAGAAAGAAGGAGAGATTACTGCATATTGAAATAAACCATACAAAGCCATGGTCTAGAAGCTTTTTCTGATGTACTTAAACATACTAAGTATTTCACTCAAAGAGAGATATTTAAAATAGCCCCCTCCTTTTATAGTCTAAAGAGATAAATCCCATCACTTCAAGGTTCTATCTCCTGTGAACAAACCAGAGGAGATGTTTGACTCAGTCCAAGGGCCATCCATACCCAATGTCTATAAACACTCCTGTTTTTCTCCACTTGCACTACAACAAAGTGTTTGTTCTACTATAACTAATGTTCCAGGGCAGTGTTTCTTATACTTTCTAAGCTGAAGGAATTTTTTTCTAAGTCATTTGTTGAATAACTGAGAGTTGTTGAGGGTTCTGAGAATTCTGTGGGTCTGGAATCAGTTCATCTAGGCTTGGCAGTTCTCATCAGTTACATTTATCCAAAAAGGAGCTTACCCTGGGGATTTTGCAATTCACGTCTGTATTAATGGAATCTATTTTGCAAAAGAAAAAAGAAATGGTGATTTGCATTTTAAAAATGTAAATATTTACATATGACTTAGATAAATCGGTGGAAGACAGCTTGTCATCTCAGTACATTGAGAATATTCTCTATCAGTGGATTTAAAAAAAGAAATCTGTATAGAAAAATACAACACTGGAATTCTGTCTTAACGATGCAGGCAGACTGTTATTAATAAATAGAACCCTTTCATATTATGTTCTCTTATCCAAAAATAATCCCTTAGCTAATTGCAATTCCCTTCTCCACCCCCACCCTCCCACCCCCAACAGTTTATAAATCCTCTTTTAAGTTCATCCTTGTATACTTTTGGAATACCTTCTTCCTTAGCATGTTTGGAAAGAGAAAGCAAAGCATTTTAATGCAAGCTGGGTGACAAGTGAAATGGATGCAATTCTGAAATCAATTTCGTAGAAGTGTGGTTCCCATGACATGAAGCAATTTAATTCCTTGACTGTAAAACAAATGGGAGGAAGAAAGAAGACTTTTAAATTGGGGTGGGGGAGCAAAACATACTGCTGATTTTTCTAATCTCTTGTATTAATTTTATTAGCTCATAAGACATTGCTGCCACAGTAACACCAGATGGGTCTGAAGATATGATAGCTTTTTAACAATATCCTGCCATCTCTGACTGCTCTTGTAAGTGTTCTTTCTTTCATTCAAAAGATCAATGGACTCTCAAAGCATGAACAAGCATAAATATGTAACATTTGTTACAAGGACGTTTATATAAAAGAACATGATAACAATCAAATATATTCCAATATATTGCAGAAATATGAGATGCTTCCTTAAAACCACTTGGGTGGGATTTGTGATGTTGAAAATGGCCAATCTCTCTAAATGCATTCAGGAGATAAGATGTTTTAGTCCTGATTTTTTTTGTTTCCTGCTGTTTTTCTGTCACTCACAATATATTAACTATTGTCGGGTGAGAAAAATGAAGGAGCTCTTTAAGTCTGCATTTAAACCAAAGACTAAAATGATGGACATGGCCTGTCTGGTGCCAGACAAGTTTTTAAAGCCTTAACAAGAGAGAAGGGGTGGAAGCAACATAACATCTCCTCCCGGTTGGCTTGAACATATCATGTAGCTTTCTTGGCAACCATACTGTTACTCTTGGCTCATTTGGGGATTTTTTTAAAACGTTTTTTTAAACCTAGTTTACAGCTCTGATATTTCCTGGTGGGATTGGTTGCTAAAATCGCTTGATACTGCATAGTTTCTTGAGCCATCAAAGCCCTCAGACAAACAACCACAGCAGAAGAACTACGCTTTTTGCCAGCACGTATAGCTTGATGGGTTTATATCTGGCCGAAGCGAACCAGATAATGGACAGCTCTCCATTAGACTAAAAATTCTGCACAAAAACAGGCTTGTAGCTTGGTCAGCCCTGGGCTGCTCTCAAAAATATGTGTGCTCCTAGAAGAATTCATCAAAAGTTCTCAGCGTTGAACTTTTTTGGTATTATTTTTGTTGAACAGTAGTCAACAAACATTTACAAGCAATTGAGTAGCATGAATCTAAAACATAAAAAAGGAAAAAAAGAAGAAATTCTGCTAAAAATAAAAACTAGAAAGAGGTAACATGCCACTTCTATAGTTGCCATATACTGTATCAATTGTATTGCTGATAGTAAGTCTGTTATACTTAAGATAATGCATGAAATCCAGATTTGGTAGAATTGTGGAGCCCACCTTTGATGTCTCCTTATTCTAACTTTATCTATGGGATCCAGTTTGGTGTAATGGCTAAGGTGTCAGGGTAGAAACTGGGAGACTGTGAGTTCTAGTCCCGCCTTAGGCACAAAATCAGCTGGATGACCTTGGACCAGTCACTCGCTCTCAACCCTAGGAAGGAGGCAATGGCAAACCACTTCCAAACGTTTTGCCAAGAAAACTTCAGGGACTTGTCCAGGCAGTCACCAGGAGTCCATACAGGCTCAAAGGCACCCAAAAGAAAAAGAAAAAGAAAAACCACTTTATCTCTAACCTTTTCTAGCATGGCAGTTAAAGAAGTCTTATTGATACACATCTCCATTGTTAGGTTGTCTAAGATGTTCTACTGTTGAACAGTTATCATTTTAGCTAAGATATGAACTTAAAAGAACAAAAAAAGAAAAAGAAAGACACATGGTTTGGACACTGTCAAAGTAGCAAGCAAAGTTTGGACTACTGGAAGTAGTGAGTTGGGAAGGTGAGACAGTTGAAACCAATGTCCAGGAAGGTGGTGAGCTCCCTTGTGTTGGGTGTATCCAAGCAAAAGCTGATGAGACATTTTCCAGGGACTCTTTCATTCAGATTCCTGCCCTGAGGAACATGTCTGATTGGGAAGGGGGGGGGGGGTGAATATTTTTCTTTCCAACCTGTCATTCTATAATTCTTCCAAGTTGTCCCTGGCTACAGCCTGCCATTTCATTTTCCCAGAAACCAATTGGCATTGGTGTTCTGATACAATTCTACTTTGTTTTCAGAGGACATCCAGAAACATAAAATGAACAGCAAGGAAAAATAAACATGATAAAATCATCCCCTTCCCAGCCACACCATTTATGACATTGTCATCATAATCTTCTTCAAAGGATCTGGGTCTCTCCTTGTGTCTACTCTTACAAGAACTCTACAAACAATCATTGGTTGTGCGTGCTACATCTCAAAAAATGATAAACCTCTACTCATTCCCATTTGTTTTATTTTGAATGGCTTTTACCAGGAATAAGTTTTGGATTTTAGACTTTTATGCTGGAAATTAGAAGGAGAGATTTGACTAGAGGTTTTTTTAAAAAAAAAGAAAAAGAAAGAAAGAAAGAAATTATACTTTGGCACCAGAGGAAGTTTGATCAAAGCACTGCAGAGTTTGCTTTGATTAAAGAGTTTAGCACTGAATTCCTCAGGATATTCTATGTAAATATAGATCAGGTTTGAGACTGAAAGTCACTTTTAATAGAACATCTATGAGTATTACTCATATGGAAAAGACAGATAAGAAATAGCATCCATAATGTATTGTGCTTATGAGACAGAATTCTGAAAACAGGCTAAGATAAGGCCATTCCTTGGAATTTTCATCAACATCCCAAATATTCAGAGAACAAAGCACTACTTGGTGGGACAAGAAATCTTGTCAGCTGTCATTTGTCCCATGGAAGATAGCATGGTGAACTAAAAAATAATCTATCTTTGGGTTCACCAATATTCAGGAAGTCCTACTCCAACTTGGTACCTTTCAAATGCTAATTGCCTCTTAGCATTTATGCTTATCAATAAACCTGGGGATTAAAAGGAATAAAAACTCCTCCAGACCAAATGGGAAAAAGCAGGCAGCATGGAATTTCAAACAGCGTAGTATGATGTAGCCATCAGTGAATTCCAGAGTGAATTCCAGTCCCCCATCCTCATAAGCCAGATGATAGTGTGAAGTGGGATTGACAGCACCTTTTCACTCCTTGACAGGACTGACCCTAAAAGTTGTATCTCAAGGAATTAGTGTACTTTTGGTATGTGTTGCCATGACAAAGGAAAGAGAACAAAGGCAGAGAAGGAGAATTTACAAGGTTGCAGCCACACCGCATGTCCCAAGGTCAGGATCCCATGCCTTGCCACTGCCCCGAACAACGTTCCCAACAGAACAAGACTTGAATGTCACCAAAACGATTTGTGTCTTGCTGTTTTCTACATTGCTTTCACCCATCTTCCTCACAGCACTTGACATCTCATTTCCTAATCTGCAAAGAACCATACCAGACCTGTTTTGAAAGAAGGGTGTTCATTGTTATCTTCTATTAAAAACAAACAAAAAAAGGTTAACTTTTAACAGGATTTTTTTCCCCCCGTCACTCCTTCCTTCAGTGTTGCAGCCTATGACTAAACTGCAGTGATTCATCACCCTCGCTCTGAAAGGGGCAAGGTTTTCTTTCAAGTCCTCCCTTTCATCTGTCAAAGAACTTTGCAGAACTGATTTTGAAGTGTCTCGGCTGACATGGTGCAAGCTTGGCCACCAAATTGGTCTGTTATCACGGCAGGTGATACCAGCCTTGCTATTTTAATTATTTGTGCCATCTTTTTGTACTGTTGCCTTTCATCTGCTCCCAGGTGGGCTGTGTTTGGAAATCAGTCTCTTGTGAATAGAAGCTTTGTTGGAGTGTCAGCCACAGCCCTTTCTGCAGCTGCAGGAACAGTACAAAACAATTTGAATGTTTCTGCTGAAAAAAAACACACCAGCAAATAGGACAATGCAGAATCTTCTTCTGTTCTGTCATGGTTCAGGATGCAGAATCTATCTATCTATCTATCTATCTATCTATCTATCTATCTATCTATCTATCTAGAATAATAATATGAGTTCTTTCTCAACTGCAATCCATAAACCATAATGATTCACATCTTGCATTAAACTGTCATGCATGTGATGAGGGGAGGGTGATTTGAGCTCATGTGAACCCAGTTATTGTGATTTGTAAACCATGAATTAGGGCTTAGTATGAGTGAGCCAGGTTCTTATGACTTTTTCAACACACTATGGTTTAAAGACAACCATGGATTACCATGATGTGTGACCCCCAATCAGGGATTGATTTTTATAGGGCTGCAAGCTTCATGTAATCTGAATAAAGATTTATTATTGTTATTCTGAATGCTGGATAAAGCAGCATATGTATCTTTAAAATAGGGTTACAAGATTTTGTAGTGCTTCAAAGTTTTTACTGGAAATGATAGTTGAAGAATTGAAAGAGCAGTGATGCCTTTCAGAAAGTTGTTTCAACTCTTTGTTACACAAAAGTCTTCCTTCCTCCCTCCCTCCCTCCCTCCCTCCCTCCCTCCCTTCCTTCCTTCCTTCCTTCCTTCCTTCCATCCATCCAAGCAAAGTTTTAAATGTTTGTCACATTTGTCATGCCTCAGGAAACAAGAACCTTTGGATTTCTTGAAAGAACTTTATTGCCAGGAGGGTAATGCAACAGGGTCCTCTTGCTCAACTTACACCTGGCATAATTAAGGCAGAGTTGCTCTGGATCTCTTTCTCGCACTTCCCCCTTCTGCTGGACTGAAACACTTCATTTTCAGTGGTCCTTTTTCTTCTTCCTCTTTCCCTGAGTCTGTTAGACATTTCCTCATGCATTTACTTGTGCATGGATAACTTTTCTGCCAGTGGTAGTGGCTTCTCAAAAAAGTTAATGGTGACTCTACATCCTGTCATTTGCTTCCTCTTGGCCATGTCAACATGCATTCCTCCCATCCTTGAGTCAGCAGGGAAGTATGCTAGCACAATTTGCACTGTTCAAATAAGGCTCTGTTCTGCCTAAATAACCAAGCTGATATGTCATGCTGACCTTACAGTTTTGATGCAGAATAAGGACAGTGGTGAGTGGATTCCCTTGGTTGTGTTTCTCCTCCCACGGTGAAACCAGCCAGCTGGCAAAACACCTGCCAGGCCTTCAAGGTAGTGGTCAAGAAATAGATACCATATGAAGTCTTTTGGATCTCTCCTTTATTGTTAAATGGCTTAATAGTCAATCTTGAAAGCCTGGCAAATATTTTCTCCATCTCCTCTTATAATAAGATAATCAAGGCTGGGCAAACATGAGTTTGTTTATTTGTTTGTTCCCCTAACCCCCTCCTATCTATCCAAGCTAGTCTGATATTTATATTGAATTCCTTCTCCAAGGCCATTCCCCTATTTCTTTACAACACCCACCCATCGTTCTCCTCTGGCCTGTTGGGGTGCAGATTTGGGGAAGTGTGGGCAAGTGCCTGGGTCAGAGACTTTAGTCAACTTTCAGGTTGTCTGAGTAACAGGTCATGGGTATGGTGCTGCTCAACAAGTGTTTGGGAACAGCACTAGATCTGTGTCTAAAATAGTCCAGCTGATTAGTTGCAGAGACGGAGGAGTAGCATGAGGTTAATTGGAAGACAATTCCATTAATTTTGATTCTATGATTCAAAAGAATGCTAAACACATGTTTTATAAAAGGGGTTTGTAAGGAGCCTGGGTAATGCCAATCAACCACTTCTGCTGAAGACAGATCTCCAGCAGTGCAGGACAAAACAACCATAGAAGACAGTGTCCAACAACCAGAGAGAAGGGACCATGCCTTCAACAGTCTCAAAGGGCCAATGGCAGTTGAGCAGTTCCCAGCCTGTCATCACCAACTTCATCAAAGAAGGACTATAGATCATTTATATTAACTCTTTAAAAACCAGAACAGCTAAAATGAAAACTTGGCTGCCTCCATCATAGGCTGGGAATTAGATAGATGTGACATCATGAAGACAACCCTTTAAAAACAGTTAACTAGGCAACTTTGTGCCGCAGTTAGTGTGAAATGAGGATGAGCCCTTAGTGTGGTCTGTTGTTACCTATCTATTCAATAAATATATGTGAGGGACCTGGACTCTTTTAGATTAACTTATCACCTTTTTCTTTGCTTTTCTTTTTTATCCAATCCAATCACCACATTAAGTCCTCGCTTATGGCTCCCTGAGGGCCGATCTGACATTGAGCTTCATTTCCTGCATGGACAACTAGTGACAGTTTGATTGCTAAAGAGGTATTTTGCTTGGAAATCAAATCTCTCAGAACCATTTATACAATCAATGGAAACTGCAAAAAGTCAGTTTGGGGTCATCTTGCATTCGCTATTGTGTTTATTCTAATACAATTGCCAGTTTGACACCTCTGTAAAAAGATTTTGCTTGGAAAGAAGAACAAGGGTGTAGAGACAGGTGGATTTGTTAAAGAGTTAAGCAAATCCCACTTTGCATTACAATCATATAAACCTTAGTTAGAGTTATAGCCAGGATTTTTGCCTGGGCTTCAAACAAAATGGAAACGTCAGACTTAAAGGTATCCATAGACACATCAGATATTCTTGTAATTTTCTTACTAGAAAATTTGAACCCCCAAATAATGGGACTTTAGATAGCTAAAGGGGATGTTGATCGAGGGGAGCAAAAGGGAGAGTTGAAAACAGAAAAGCCAAGGAAGCCTCTTGGCTTTCATATACTGCATCCTACAGCCCAACAAAGCATGCAGGAGTCTTTAGCCTCCCTGATGTAACCTGTTGGTTATCTAATCATGCAAACAGGATTGAGATGAGAGTCAGAAGTTGGTTTAATGATTGTTAATCTAGTCTTAGTTTTTAAGGAGTTTCTAAGAAGAACTTGGAGATGTTAACAGTTTGTGAGGAACTCCTATTCTGTACCACCTGCTTTAGAGGAGAGTAACCTTTTCTGTACGGAAATAAATAATAAGTAAACAATAATACAAGGGGATATTTGGCCCATTTCAGTGAGTGTTTATTCAGAAGTATAACTCCTGAGCCTAGCTAAATGGCAGCCCTTGGCTAACCTTGGCTGATTTTAAAAGCTAAATAGGGTAGAACCTGGTTTGTAAGTGCAGTGGGAGACCATTATTAGACCTAGGGCTGACTGTTGAAGTTTTTAAAAAAAATTGAAAGAAGGCAATGGCAAGCCACTTCTACATTGGTGTTAAGAATACTTCATGGGTATGGACACGAAGTCACGAAGAGCCAAATTCAATTCAAATGAGATTTTGTGACTTTACTATATCCCCTCAATCAAAAAAGTGGGGGATTGTCAACTTAACCCTGAACTGAACCTCTGGGGAAAGGGAAAACAATGCTATTCCATGATCCTATGACTTCTACAGGGAAGAAGCAATTTGTTGGGGTAAAGCTTGAAAGTTCTCTAACACAATTTTTTTCTTAGCTTACCTAGAGTGTCTCTTGCTTCTCGCTGTAGACATTGTAGGAGAAGAACCATGCTACTTACGGTAGCAAAAAATCAGGAGTCTGGGAGCACCTTTTCTGACTAACAAATTTTATGCCTGTTAATCAAATTTGTTAGTTGGAAAAGATGCTGCAAGACTCCTTCTGATTTTTTGCTAGAGTACCTTTGCAGTTCAGGAGAATAACATGGGTTGGCAGTCACAATATGCAAACTAATTTCCCAGAAACAGGCTTTTATTTATCAGCACTTTCAGGGAAAATTCTCTAGCATCTTTTCTCTAGCACACTAGGGCTAGGGCTTGAATAGGAAAAGCCTCGGAAATTTTCTCTGAAAAATGGCCCCTGGAAAATCTCCTGCAAAGGTTATATTCCACAGAAAATTTCTCCCCAGATCTTTCATGGGATCTCTGCATATTTTTATTATTATTATTATTTTAATCTCAAAAGACTGCAATGCAGATTTTTTTTTTTCTTCCTTCAAGACTCCCAAAAGCTCTCTGCAGAGCTAATATCTGAACAAACATTTCCAGTAAATAACATTATTCTAGCCCATACTTCTGGTTGATTTTATGTTATGCTTGGGACTTCTCTATGTTAGATCTAGGTCCTCCATAAGAGTATCAGTGAAGAATGTCTAGTGGGGAATCAAGCTGTGTGTTACATCAATCCCTGAGCAAAAGGGAGAGTTGAAAACAGAAAAGCCAAGGAAGCCTCTTGACTGCAGACTGATAGAAGATCTCAGATTATTTTTCAATGATGATGCCTATAAAAATTTCAGGGTAAGGTTATTTGCTAATTGAAGAAGCTAGGAAAACTTAATCATCATGCTTTCATAAGGAAAGAGAGAAAGATGCCAGAGTTATGTGTCACCAATTATATCTTTGTTAAGCATGAAGGATGATATAATTGGGGTCATAGCACATACTGCGCAGACTTCTCCATGCCATGGCAACAGTGAGTGGGGTCTCAGAAGCTATGACAAATATTCCCAGCTCTCTGCTGCTCTCTCCTGCCTCCTGGGTCTTAAATCAGGGTGGTGCAACCTTCACTGGGACAAGGACTGCATCAGCCTCTGAAAGACGTTATGACAACTCATTACAAAAGTAGGTGGGGACAAACCCTGAATTAAATATGACTTGAAAGACCTTAGTTGTTGCCTTTCAGTCAGTTGGTTGATCTGGGTCCTTCAATGAGACATCATTTCATCAGAATTATTTGTCAATAGCAGTAACTTTCTTGCAAGCTATTGCTTGTGTCACCAGAGATAGTCTTCTATCTGCCTATTTTCCCTGATTGCCCTCAATTTTTCCAAGCATCAGGGTCTTCTCCAAAGACTTCTGTCTTTCATCATGTGTCCACAATATCTAAGTTTTAGTTTCATTACTAGGGCTTTCAGTGAGCAGTCTGGTTTTACTTCAGCTAGTACTGAATTATGTATTCTTCTTGCAGTACAAGACATTCTCAATAATTCTTCCAACACCACAAAGTCAAAGGTGTTATTTTATTTTTCATTCAGCCTTTCTGATGGTCCAGCTTTCACAGTCATATGATACAACTGGGAAATTGGCCTTGACAATACATTGTCAATGCAATGTCTCTTCACTTTTATATTTTATTATAAAATCTGTCCTAGCCTATCTTCCAAATATCAGGCATTTCTGTTTCATGACTACGCTCAACATCCCTGTGAATTTTTGAGCCTAAGTTGATAAGTTCTGTTACTACTTCAAATTCTTCACCTGTTTTCATTGAGTTGGGTTGACCTGTTGACATCATAGGTGTGTGTGTGTGTGTGTGTGTGTGTGTGTGTTTAACACTAAGCAACAGACTGGACCACCATATTCTTTTCTAATCATTGTTTTCTAGTCAACATGCACATTCTTCAACAGGAAGATGAGGTAGCTTTAAAACTTCTATGTTCTTTTTAAGGACTATTCACACTTTACCATGGTCTACAGTTTTAAACATTAGTTTAAGAAATATCATTTTAAAACTCCCTAAGTTTCTTTTATCCATCAGATGACAGCAATGTAATCTGGAATGGCCCTTTCTCTTCTCAATTTGCCATGTACTATCTAGCAGTTCTTGTTCTATAGCTTACCTCAATATAACTCCTTTCTTGTACTGTTCTTCTCTGGAACTCAGCATGGACGAATTGTTCTTTGTCTCCATTGTCTTTTGAAAATGCCCTGAAACATAGAAAAAGGTTTCTTCAGCTATTTTCAACGTATCTGGAGATTGCCATTTCAGCTTCTTTTGCTTTGGGGGAAATTTTATTTGCTTTATATTTAACAATATAACAAATTTTAGTTCAGGGTTCTTCAGGTATTTTTTTTTCTGCCTGATAATAATCCTTTAAACCTATTCTTTACTTTCATCACAAAATCATCTAGAATACTGCTGAAGTCATGTCTTGTTGGTCCAATGATTTTATTCATTTTCTTTAGCTGAAGTTATAATGCTGTAAGAAGGCATTGGTGATCTAAGTCTTAGTCAGTAGTTGGTCTTATTTCCACTTATTGTTCTTATACAGTTCTTTGGTATATTCCTCAAAATCCCCCATTCAAGGGTGCTTAGCTTTTATGTCAGTCTGCTCAGTCATGACTATGTGCATAAAAACAATGGGCATCAATGCATATGATGTTAAAGTGAAGGGTTGCCATGACATACACATCACTTTCTTACCATGAAGCCTCAGTTTAATGCACAGTTTAGGGAAGGAGATTCCCTTGCTCCTGAATGTCCATTAAATTTGAAACTACATCATTTGCAGTGATTTATGTCATTTGCATAATTATGTTATTACACAAAAGATGGAAATTAATACAAACAATGCAAACATAATGTCATTTAATATTAATTCATCGACCATTTTAGATGTTAAATGGGCTTGTCAATATTTTAGGGCCATGCCTGGGAGAAAATCTATCATCTCTATCTAGCTAGCTTTCTAGCTTTCTAGCTTTCTAGCTTTCTATCATTATCTATATCCAATTTATATGGCTGCCCATCTGAATGGCAAACACAATAAAAACAAAGAATCCCATTCAGCCAACTAACCTAACAAATAAAACTGTATTGAGGCTCAATAAAAACACGTGATCACAAACATCTGTGCCAGGGCCACCATGCTGACATCCCAACTCCAATGCATGGGGGGGATGCCAGATCTTCATGACTTAAAAAAAAGGCCAATAAAGCAGGAGCTCTCCATATTTCAGGGAGGTGGCTATTCCTACAACCAAGAAGACATGTTTCCAGAGACTGTCAGATGATAGTTTTATCAATGGTACGTGGAGCATTCTCACTCTGCCAGATCTGTCGGAGTAGGCAGAAAGCACCAGGGAGAAGGGGTCCTACAGGTAACCTGTTCCCATGCCATGTGGGACTTTAAAGGTGACAATCAGCACCTTGAATTGCACTGGGAAGCATACAGGGCGTGTGTTGTTGTGTTCTGGACCAGCTGAAGCTTACAAATCCTCTTCAAGGGCAGTCCCATGTAGAAAGCATTGCAATAGTCTAGGGAGTTGAATAAGGTGTGAGTGATGTTAAGCAGTGCCTCCCAATCTAGGAATGGGTGTTGGTTATCACCTTTAAAGCCCTACATGGCATGGGTCCAGGGTACCTGAAGGACTGTCTCATCCCCGTTACATCAACCCATCCCACCCAGTCATGCAGAGAGGGCATGCTACGGACCCCGTCTGCAAGAGAATTTCATCTGACGGGGTCCAGGAGGTGAGCCTTCTCTGCAGCAGCCCCTGCCTTTTGGAACACCCTTCCCCCAGAAGTGAGGTTGGTCCCCTCCCTTTTAGACTTCAGAAAAAAAACTGAAGACCTGGTTTTGTCATCACGCATGGGGTGGGGATGGGAATAGTCAATTTTGGGAATGGCTGGTTCCCTAGTCCTACCTGACCAATATTATCTGGTCCCAGGCTGCAACAATACCACCATTGCTTGGATTTTATCATATTTAATAATTGTATTTTATGCTGTACTATTTATGTTTTTATTGGTTTTAACTGTTTGGTTAAACAGTTAAACAGAGTCCCTCCCTGTGGGGGAGTTGGGCGGTGATATAAATTTGATAAATAAATAAATAAATAAAACTGGTGCACAAGAGGTATTAGTGTGAAAACTCACCTGGCCATGGCTGTCATCTGCTCCTTCAGCATGGCCCGTGAGTCCAAGAGAATCCCCATATTGTGCACCAACTCTGCCTGTAACCCCATTCAGTGTAAACAATGGACTGTCACTAGATCCAGGAGTCCTTAAAAATCACAGTCAGGGTGGAGATGAAGCTGGTTCTTCCCTATCTAAACCTGCACAGCCTTCTGGCACTGGGAAAACACATCCACACCATCGCTTGAACAGCCCAGGTGGAGAAGTACCACTGACCGTCTGCCAACTGATGACCTCACCGAGTGGCTTCATATAGACACCAAATAGGAGATTTAAATAGATGTTAAATTTGTTGCATCTGAAGTCCGTTAAATGGAGGTCTGTAAAACTGAGCCTTTATCATATAATTATAACCCATGCATCTACTGTATGTATAAAAACATCTGAACATTCTGTGACTAATTTGGTATTATCTATTTGATCCCTTATGCTGATCAAAGACCAGTATGAAGATATAATCCATATATAATGGATGAATGAATCAATGAATCAATGAATTGGAAGCATAGAAGCATGCTTATTCATCTCAGATTTTGATGTACTGAGGTTCATTACCATGCTTCTGTCTACAAAAAAATGTTCTTCTCTACTGCTCGTGAATATATGACCACTGTCTGCTAAACCTAAAACCAGCAGTTCATCAGGATGAAGTTTTCACAAATTAATCCCACAGATTCAGTCCATCATGACAATTGTTTATATCCTCAGGTTTCTATCTCTCCCCTCCCTTCCTTCCATACTCAATAGCTTCCAGAGTGTACTCATGGAATTTCCTTTGTGTTGCTTTCAAGTGTTTGCCCATATATTTCTTCTTGCAATATTGTTTTTGCATTTGACATGGATCAAAGCAAGCTACATCTGGCACATAAATAAGAACCTGAGGAGTAAAAGGAATTCAGCAAAGCTCGCCTGATTCATTTCATGTTGTCAGTTATTGTGCAGAATTCCACAATGGGATGTCCCCATCAAATGAAGACAAATCCTCCTCCTCTGTAGCCATCACTTTTCACAGAGAGTGTTGAAAAAGGATGAAATACAAGAAGAGAACATGAGAAAAGGAGGACCTTTCATGATAAAAAGACAGAGGTCTGTTATGGTCCCCAGAAATCTTATGAATGAATATGTAATGATTAATTAATGATCAAGGTAACTACTGCGAAGCAAATTTCATCCTTTTGCAACGGTACTGAGGTTTTGGCATTTTATTGAATTTAAAAAATAGTGTTTCTCTTGAGAACATCCTCCTTCAGAGGTGTTTTGTTTTGTCTTCCTGCATCATGGGACCTGCAAACATGAATTTAAAAAGAGGATTCCTCTCTATGAGATGGAGAAGATGACTCAATCTTGGTATTAAACATTTAGTCATTGCTAGAGGAAGAGAAGATCTTCACCAGTCTCCTCTGCTGTTGGCAAAGACCATCCCATGTTATCAAGCTCAGAATCTTGTTTACGTAGCAGCCAAGAGTAACAGCACTGATCTTCCTGGCCCAACCATTTGACCAAGAAATGCTACTATTTCGAGTGGCAGATCTGGAGTGAAAAGCAGTAACATCTCAGTTATTTTTATGACCTCTTCTACTGAAGGACAAAG
The DNA here is from genome assembly GCA_030867105.1 of Liasis olivaceus. Classification (NCBI taxonomy): domain Eukaryota; kingdom Metazoa; phylum Chordata; class Lepidosauria; order Squamata; family Pythonidae; genus Liasis; species Liasis olivaceus. The sequence goes on from CM061361.1 coordinate 18,602,976, forward strand.
CTGTTTTTGTCACACTCTGGTTGGGTTCACAGTCACATTTATGCCCTATTTAAAGGGCAATTGATGTTCCTTTCTTCTTTTCTGCTCCCCTCCAGATTTATTTTCTTGGCCATTGTTGTTCCTTTGTCTTGTGCTTTTTTGTGTGTTTTTTGTGTTGTTCTCTGTTTTTTAACAATTGTAAACCACCCAGAGTCTCTGGAAGTCAGGCAGCATATACATTTAATGAATTATTAGTAGTAGTATTAGTATTATGATTATGTTTGGTTCAACCAACAACAGCTGGCTATCTTCACACAGGATGCAACACCAAAGCAAGCAAATGAACAAACCATCCAATGGCCTGGTATAAGCTATCATTCCAGAAAACCCTATCAGCAAAGACATGTTGAAATGTCTTGGCTAAGTTTGACAAGACGTTAACTTTTCAAGCTTTTGTAATGGATTCAGTCATGTTTTTGTCGAATCTCTTTGAATTTTGGGATTGTAAACTAAAAAGAGACAAGTGATCTGTGGAATAGAATAGAATAGAAGGAATAGGAATAGAAATGCAGGACCCCAACCAACCAGCAACTGCATGCTTCCCACGTGTCAGGGTGGAAAAATCTATAAAGTTGTTATTGTGGTTGTTGTTCTTCTTCTTATTTGTTCCTTCAAGTCAGTCTTGTTAACAGTCATTTTATTAAACATTACAATTAAAAAGATAAGAACTAATACAAACTAAAAAATAAAAGATAGAAAGAAAAAAATAGAATGTGCAGAAAAGAAGGGAAAAATAGAAAGAAAAATAGAAAAGAAAGAAAAAATAAGAATATGGTAAAGAAAAAGAAAAGAAATGTATAAAAAAGTGACTTCCCCCTTCATCACAACAAGTATAAACAATTTTAGTAACTTATAGCTTTCTCTTAAAATACAACAAATGACTATGTCTTCCCATATCTCACCTCTTATCTACAAACAAATCCTTAAAGCCTTGTCATTTCAGTTCTGGGGTCAGCAAAGGTCCATTAAGGGTTACCAGATATAACAACGTATCTATTTTAACCTTGATCAAATAGACCAACTTTATATTCCTTCCTTCTACTTTTAACAATGTAGAGAGAGATGTACAATGTAGAGGGACTGGACCAAGGTCACCCAGCTGGCTTTGTGCCTAAGGCAGGGCCAGAACACAGTCTCCCAGTTTCTAGCCTGGTGCCTTAACCACTACATCATACTGGTACTCTATAAAGGTATAAGTATTTAGTAATATTTATGTATTTATATAAAGTCAAATAAATATTTGCTATTATTGTTATATTCCTATCATTGTAGTTTCAATAATAGATCATTTATTGTTATTGTTATTTTAATATCTATAAACTCCCTGGAGGGAGGGAGGAAGGGAGGGAGGACGGAAGACAAAACCATACCATTGGTGTGTGTTATAAACCCTTATTATTTGAAATATTTGGCTAATGTCTTTATTGTGCTCAGTTGTTAATCTTTCATCAAGACATTTTTTTTAATTTTGTTTTTCCTTTTTTTTGCTCCTTCCAGCCAATATGCCTGGCCTCATTCATGCATGCCCTTAGCAAACCTGTCTTCTAATTAAGCGATTTAATGATCCAGTAGACTATCTGAAAGTCCTAAATATTAGTTGTGCCCTTGGGTTGACTTAATTAAAAGAAGAAGAAGAAGATTTGAAAAAGAGTCAAGAAGATGACTTTCTCTGAAAATCTCACTCCTGGTCTTGAAGGTAGTATTTAAAAATGCAGCCTTTAAAGGGATGGGGAGAGAATTTTTCCAGGAAAAGATTGCTATTTCTGGATGCTTCCCAACTCAGAGGGACAGAAGCTAAACCCCCTTATCCTCAAGATATTTTCTAGTAAATTGAAGTTTAAACAAATTAATACAGCTTTGCAATGGCTAATTTGAATAAAGGACAGGCATGATGCTGTTTAAAACAAATGAGTGATGTAGTTCATGGTACGAATGCTGAGACTTTTCTATTAGAGATTTATATCAGGGCCATTTCAGTTTCACGTGTATTTACTAATAACTCTGTTCTGGCCAATCCCACAATAATATTAAGAGAGGGAAAGAAAGAGAGAGAAGTTCACATTCATGCTTATATATACCTTCCTCTTTCATTCTCATTTTATATGCAATTTTGAAGCCAAGAGCTGCACTGCAAAATTCAGATGAGATGCAATTTGAAGAGTCACTGCCTTCTGAACTAGTTTACAAAGTAGAAATTACACTATTGTGCCTTAAAAACCTGGATCAAATAAAATTCTCCTCTATTTTTAAATTCCCCAGGGTTCTTTTTAGTTATATTTTCTGGTTTAGAAAAATAATGGTGTCCCTCTCGAGCCCCAAAGCATTATCCTATCTCGGGTGGAACGGGGAACCATGAAACAAATCGTATAAGAGGTGCTAATGAAGCAGACTGCAAAAGAGGTACTAATGATTTGCAGGCCAGTTGTTATAGCAGCCTTGGAAAAAATTCATTTGGGCAATTTGCATAAGTCTTCTTGGATGTCTGCAATATATTGTGTAAAGTAAAAGTCTTCTCTGAATGGAGTTTAAATCTTGGTGATTTTATAGTCATGTCCATATCATTCTCTTGGCAACAATACAAAGGTGGTTTGGCTTTGCATTGTTCAGCTTGTTTTTTTTTTTTTTAATGTCTTGGTCTAAGCTATAAACTTGGTATTTCCTGGTAGTCTTTCAGGCAAATAATAACCAAATTAAATATGGTTGATTTGGCTTTGGATTAGCTTCTTGTGTGGCCTATCCAATAGTTGGAGGTGGTTTGGTGATTACCTTCAGCTAGTAATATGCCAAAGATCTAAAATCCACCACCCCATTCCCATAGCTAAATACTTCTGGTAGAAGAACTGCCAAAATCTATGAATGCCACATTGACTAATGGGACAGCAATGCAACCAAAGCATTATGGAGCCTTCCTCAGCAATGAAAGGAGTGAGAAAGTTCTATCGGTAGAGTTCCAATTATGCATCTACTGCATCTTGATAGAGCTTTTGATTGGGGCTCATGCCACTAGAACAGGGCTAGTCAGTCAAAGACTTCTGAAGCCTCTGGAGACCCATCTAAACAAAATTGCCCCAAACTAGTGAGGTATCTACCAAGTCATTATCCACGTAACAATCAGGTCCATCCTTGCTTAGGTTTTTAAGATCAGCCAAGATCAATTTTTTGTTTTTCTAGCATGTAAGCTAATTACACAGAAGTATTTCTGGCTCTGTAATACTAACATGTATAGGATTACACTGTAAGCAACTTCATATAGCACCTGTGATGTAAGTAAAGTTGCAGAAAATTGGTATGTTAAAATTCTGATTTGATTCTTTGCTTTATTTCCTATGCTATCTATTTGATGGAACTCTTATCATTGCTAAGAAGACAGGGGTTAAGTGGTTTAGTCTGTAGCCCCATTAAGTGCAATTTGCATTGAAAATGATGCTCCCTAATTTGCAAAGATGGGTCCCCAACATTCCTAAGGTCCCTCCAGATGTGTCAAGAAATGCAAATACATTTGTTGTGCTACCATCAATTCTAATAGAGGAGAAGGAGGGGGAAAATAGCAGAACTTCTGTAGCTTGTTTTCAAGTTTTAAATAGCTAATGCTTTCCTAGCAAATTTATAGCAGTACCGGAGCTATGTAATTTGAATAGTGTCATTAGGAACTTTATTAGTAGCAAGTCATTATTGCTACTTGTGACTATAAGAAGGGCTATTAAGAATGAATGACCACCCAGGATAGGAAGCAATCTAATAAGTGTAAAATTTCTGATTACGTTATTCCCCACTGACAAAAATTGGTATTTTCTCAATGGCTCACAACAGGTTTAATGGATACAGAGAAAAGACAGTTAGTGGGCAATAAAGTGTGAAGCAAAACATTAGCTGCAAATAAATAGCAGAATTCTTTCTTCAGTTATAATAGTTTTGGGTTTTTAAACAGCCAGGGATCTTCAGTCGATATTGTCATAACGGTGTAAAAGCAAAAGATGTGATCGACCTTAGAACTTGAGTTCTTCAGTACTTTTCCTCCCCAACAAGTGTTTTTATAGCTGAAGTAGCCGCTTATCTGTGCTTTTTCAATGCTGATATTCTGTTGCAAAGAGCATTTATTTAAAAAGCAACAGAGCTTGGAGAACTTCCAGAAGGCATCCATCTGCTTCTCCTGTACAGGAAGACTGAGTATGTAAACTAGAGGACATAAAGTAGGAAAAACAATTGAGGAAGCCATAAAGTAAATATTGAGCAACCACAACCAGGAAAAAAAATCGGAAGTCTGGTAGCACCTTTTCCAACTAATACATTTTATTAGAAGGCATAAGCTTTCACGAGCTGTAGCTCACTCCATCAGATGCATAGAGTGACTAGACTGATATAAGATTTAAATTGGGGTGAGGTGAAGGGGGGCAAGAAATAAGGAGAAGACAGGGTAGTTACACAGATGCAAGATACATATGAGACTGATTATCATACCTTATTATTAACAATTGTAATATGTTACAAGCCCATTGTGTTTGTTGACACCTTCTGAGCTTGCTTGAGGAAGGACTTGAAGGAGACTCCTAGTTTTTTGCCACCATAAATTAAGACAGCTCTCCTCCTACAATGTCATGATCAGGAAAGGACAACATTGCCAAGTTTGATTTCACCTAGTTTCCATCTCCTTTTCCTTTCTTGACTATATGCAATCCTTTCTTCATTGCTATGCTTTAAACAATAACAACACATTTTTGGTGCTCTCTTTCTCTATATACAGTGATATGTGGGTTTAATGACAAAAACAGATTTACAACACCTGGAAAGCAAAGCCAAAAATGAAGGTTAATCCAGTTCCTATCAGTAGTCTTCTGTTAGCTCTCATTAACAGCTACCGGTTAACTTAGGTGACCAAACTCAGTCTGATTCTTCATTGTAATGCCAAGTGGTGTTATTGTGTCACTATGAAGCCAATTTCAAGTAACAGATCAATCATGATTTCTACTCTCACTCTGAAGCCTTAGGGAAAGTGTGAAAACAGTACCTGGTAGCAGTCAATCACAACCCCATAGATAGCAAAAGAAGCAGTAGTCATAGTGGTGCTATCAGGAGTTCATGAATCCACACTCTTCAAAGTCCACATATCTAGCCAACAGCATTATGAAAATCAATGAAATTTGCAATGCTGAAATTAACTGTCAGGCTTCACCCAACCAAGCAGGCCTGGAACCACTGAGATAAGCTCACAAGAAAATCTGAGAATAGGTAATATTTATTGAAGAAAGTTGGGAAACCATAATGAAAGAATTTCTGTAACTGCACTGATTCAGGAATTAGCTCTGTTTATAAAAGCAAGGTTCAAAACTTGTGCTTTGTTTCCCATCTCCTCTTAGACAGCAGGTAACTTTTGACCAGCCAGGCCAGTTTCCATCTGTGCTTTGTTTTCACAGTTGCCAGCTTTGTTTCTACTTCTTCTTTTTTTACTGACAGTGTGAGAACTAACTTGCAACAAACACCAGGGGAGAAGGAGAAGGAGAAGGAGAAGGAGAAGGAGAAGGAGAAGGAGAAGGAGAAGGAGAAGGAGAAGGAGAAGGAGAAGGAGAAGGAGAACTATCTTGGGTCCCACATCAGCTGGCAGACATTGATAGAAGATAAAAATTGAAGTCCTGAGGAAGATGTGGGAAATGATCTTATCACTTAGCCTTCTTGCAAGTGGGTTTCTTCTGGCAACCATTTTGTCAGAATGCCCCAAACCAACTCCTGAAGCTCCCAATGTCACTGGTCATTGTTCTGAATTTCTTAAAGGAAGGCAACATAAACATGCAATGATTCAGAAGCAGCATTTTTGATTCCTTCTCCCCTTTCAGTAGTTGTGGATCTTAAAGAACGTGATTGGGTTCTTATCATGTGCCTGATTGTCTGTACTGGCTGATCTCAAAACCCTGGGAGATCAGGCTGACTTTCTGCACTCACTTTGCCTGCAGCCCTGAAATTGCCACAGGAGGAATAAAGAAAATTAGCAATATTCTGCAGGCCAGAATAACCTCCTGGAAAACGATCTCGTCTTGCTTCATTACAACACCTGCTTGCAGTAAGATGGGATCTTATCTCTTTCTGTAATAAAATGCCATGGTGGAGCTGTGTCCTTAATTATCCTCCTAAATAATGGGAACACATTTAAAGGTTTTGCACTCCATCTCTCACTGCTCATTAGTGTCCTTTATGAGTTATCTGCCTGAATGTTATTGCATTTTCTTAAAAAATATATATTTAAAAAAAAGGAAATTCAAATGAAAATTCATTCTGGTACACATATAAAATGAATACATAATTAATGGTTGTACTTCAGACATTTTAATAACCCCAGATTTGCTAAGTGCTTCTCAGAATGATCACACAGCAAGTAACTAAATTATATCTGTGTTTGGATACAGTTTATACTGCTGAGGATATATATTGGAGTGGAGATGCTGACTGAGGATCAATGGCGACATAACCAAAGAGTGCAAAATATATTTAGGCACTGATACTACACATTATTATTAGGAGGCTGAACTTGGCATTTAATCTGGAGTACATTTGCTCATTTTGAAAGACAAGGCAACACCTAGTTAACCTTGGCTGGACTCCAGAAACTAAGCAGGGTTTGAACTGGCTAATTCTTGAATTGGAGAGCAGAAGGAAATCCAAGACATATAGGCAGGACTGAGAAGAACTGGATATGTCCATGAAGACACCAAGAATCCAGCTCTATTTGAAGGAGTCTGTTTTAGGACTTACACTGTAGCTTGTTTATGTTTCCTTCTTCAAACCTGAAAGAAGCTATGCTATTAATTTTTTGGCAGTTGGATTTAGAAGGATCTTGGGTGGCTTCAGGAGTCTCAAATTTTTTATCCCTGTTCCACAAGCTTAGGCCCAATCCATATTACTATGAAGACATTAGGTAGGTATTCTTGGAATTTTACCAGTGGAACTTCTTCATTCACTTCTTTGTTGAAAAATGTTCCATAATGTTCGGATTGCATTACTGTCATTTTAGTCACTGTGATGTTCATGGGGTTTCCCATTTTCACTGAGAATGTTCAATTACAGAAATGTGTTGGTGGATACATAGGCCACTGTTTCAGATATGTGACATATGGTCAGCCCTTTGAAGTAGGGCAAGTCAGGAAACCAATATCAGCAGAAATACTAGAACTCTATTTTATTGATATAAGCTATAATAACAAAATCTTGAAAAGCCTGAGAGTATTTCCCTTTCCCTCCCTCTTATATCAGAGAGTCAAAGTAGGGCAACCTTAAGTTTCTCGATATTGTTTTCCTGGGCTAAGCTTGTGTTTTACTAATGGTCACTGCATACTTTCTCCACAATCATCTCTGTGTTCCTCTACACATATTACTAGCTGAGTATAGCCCAAACCACCTCCAAAGTTTGGGCCAACTTCTCAGTTCTTCAACCATACTGGCCCAAGTCAATGGCTGGGTTCACACCAGAAGCTAGGTCAAATCCAACAAACTATACTGAGGTGTGGTACAGTTTCTGAACCCAGATAATCTGTGACATCTCTTTGCAAAGCTGAGATGTCTATAAGGTTACTTGACCATTCACAGCACAGTAGCATTTAGTAACACTCTCAGGAACATGGTCTACAGACTTGACTCCATAGATGAATGCAACAGTAGAAAGATACAGTGGAACAATAGATAGACACATAATGGGAAATGAAGAATAGACAAACCAAAGTGTTTCATTTATCCAACAATAGAGTTTGAAAGTCCTCCCAATCTCAGTAAAGCAAAGAAGAGAAAGAAAGAAAGAAAGAAAGAAAGAAAGAAAGAAAGAAAGAAAGAAAGAACCATACAGTAAGCCTTATTGTTAAATATGTGGAATTGTAAAGTACAGTATACCCAAACTAAAGCAGTGAAGTGAATTTTGCAATTCTAATGGCTTTATTTATATTACTGATTTTTAATACGAGGTATGGCGGGGGGGGGGGGGGGGGGGGCTGTTATCCGTACATTAAACAGGAGCAAAAAAATAAGGCTTGCACAAGACAAGACTTGTTAGCTGAATCCCTGTACAAAAAGAGCCATAAACAAGGCTTTTAATTTCAGAAGTGCTCTATTATGGATAAACAAAGGCCCCAAAATGAAGCAATAAAAAAGAAACAGGAATCCAGTCCATCAAGCAAATGTGCTAAAATATGGTAGTAGGAAGTTATCCAACTGAAGACCTTATCTCCAATATTTGCTAACTGAATCAGTGGCACAATGTTTATGCAGGTAGTCCCCGGATTAAGAACACTTGGTTTAAGGATGACCCATAGTTAAGAACAGAGCTTATTGTAGCAAAATTTAAGTTAAATACACAATGGTTCAAGTTTACTACACAATACTACTTACACAATACTATACAATAATACTGTTCTGGCTTACATACAAATTCGACTTAAGGACAGATCTTGGGAACGGAACTCGTTCTTAAACTGGGGACTACCTGTATAGTCAAAAATAATCTTCCCTTTAAAGGGCTGATTCTCACAATTTATATAGGTGGTGAACTCAACCCAAGTACAGTCTTCACATATGAGGAAGATCCCTATGGATCAGACCAGCTCATCCCAGTCTTCTGCTTCCCACCATGATGCAGTATGGAAAACAGTAGAAGTTTAGAACATCTGCATTTATCAGAAAAACAGTTAGCCACCTAACTACTACTTGAACTACTATAGAGTGAATCCTCACCCCAAAATATTTTCAAGGGACTTTGATGACGCAGGATAGAAAGAGTATTGAGATTTTTGAACTCTGGTGCTGAAGAAGACCCTTAAGAATACCATGGGTAGTGATAAAAAAAAAAAAAAGAAGAAGAAGAAAAGGAATTATTGAACAAATCAACCCAGAGTTCTCACTCTAGGCAAAATGACCAAACTCAAATTATCCTACTTCAAACATCATGCAAAGAACAAGCTCTCTGGAGAAGTCCATAATGCTAGGAAAGGTGGAAGGAAGAGAAGAAGACATCCACCTCCAAGGTGGATGGTTTTAATTATAGCAGTGATGAGTTCACCATTGGAGGGACCAGGTTGGGGACATACCCTCTTGGAGAAAATCTAATGATGTGGTCACTAAGAATTGTCACCGACTTGATAGCACATAATTATCTTCATCATTTCTTTTTCAATAAATCTGGTTAATAAGACGGTGTAAGAACCTCACTTTCTTGATGGTAAGTGGAGGACACATACAAGGTGCCACAATTAGATCCTGAGGTACTAAAGGATTGAAGATGGTGAGTAATGGTGAGTAGAGAATGAGATAATGGCTGAAAGAAAAAACAGAAAACAGAAAACAGAAAACCTCTCTATATTATATGTCAGTTTAGAACTATGTCCCTTTGAGTTTAATGAAGCATATTCTCCATGAAGTGACAATAAGATTGCATCCTGCCCTTTTTACAAAACACATCTTTTTTTAGGTTGCCATTCTAGATTTACTGACTGGGTGTAAACCAAACTGAGAACAATGGAACTGATTTTTGAAAAAAGACATATATGTCACTGCAGTTCCATGAAAGTGTCATAAAAGCTTTTCTTGTACAAAGAGAGTGTGTAGGTAGTCTTAACTCAGAAATGTGTTTATACATTCAGCAATCTACTTTCTGTTGCAAAACAGATTCAAGTAGGACATAGCAGTTACCCCAGGCAAATTGTAGAAAGCAGCGTGGGGAAAAGACCATAGTGATCTTCCTTCATGATGAATGTGGCTTGTTGCTACGCTGATTAGGAGGAGCTGAAATCATTCATGAGGGGCCATGACTTCCCCTCTCCCACCCACCCACTCCTTGTTCCAGTGACAATGTTAAGGCATCATCATCATCATTATTATTATTATTATTATTATTATTATATCTGCATTTCTCAAAGTTTCCTGAATAGACGTGATACTCTTGTATTCTGAACACTCCCACTCAGCTGACATTTGATGCAATCACAAATGTGTTGGAGCAAAGGCAAATGCTCAGAAGTGCTCAATTATGGATGCTGGTTTCCTCTTCATCGTGCGGAGAGGAGGGAGAATTCTTCACTCAGTTAGGAAGAGGGAAAGAACATTACTTTCTTATCATAATGAGGAAAACAACAGAAACTAAAAGAAACCATGGAACGTGCTTGAGGATAATGACATGGGCTTCCCGTACAAGTCCCCTTGTAATAGACTCCCAGAACCTCTCAAGATTGTGCCATCAAATAGTTTGATGGCAAACTGTTCAACACACTTTTTCAGCAATGGGGGGGAGGCATAAAATAAGGCTGCAAAGCTTAAGCATATCTTAATTCTGACCCTACTACTTGCATGTAATAGACAAAAAAATCCCCAAGTTTTCCAATGATTTTGTCACATTCCGGAAGTGCCACGTGCTGGCCACCCAATGCAAACAAACAATTAAGACAAAATATAGTTCGTAAAAATATGCACACTCCATTGAATATAGTAGTAGCTCCAAGATACCAGTGATCTAACTGAATATAAATAATATAAATTATAATATAAATTGCTTTCTGAAATCAGGCTTCCAAGTCTTCTGTGCAAAAAAAATAAGCAAAACAAGGAACATTCAGAACATGGGACTGGTGTTCTAAACCTTTCTTTAGAAGAGAGAGTTTGTGCAGGAGTGAGAGAGTTTAGGAGTGAAATTATTATTTCTACAGTTTAGGCAGCTTAGCTAAACTATTCTTCTTCTATAGCTTAGGCAGAGAGAGGGCCAAGATGTTCTATGGATATCTGACATCTCTAGTGCATTAAGAATAGGGTTTTAGCCACTTGAAGGTGTTATGGGAGCCCATTCTAATTTCACTTGAATATATATTTTACACACTCACCCCCGCTCACACATAGCACCTTTATTTCTGAAGAAACAGAGTAAGACTCAAAAGCTGAGTGCAGTTTGATGACCAACTTTAGACATATTAGACCACTGCAAGGTACTCTCCATAAAGAGGAACTGGTCCACAGTGTGACAGCCTGTCTGCTCATTGGTCACTGTAGTTTGCTTACAGGTTTAATTCATCATGAAGGATATGACCTTTAAAGACATGCATGGCTTGGCTCCCACATAATTATCAGGTCATCCTTCCCAGCACATTTCAACCCATTCCACGCATTCTTTAGTGAGGGGATGCTGAGGGCCTCCACCCCATATAAAATTAAGGACTTGGGGCTTGACAATGCTCCTTCTCTGTGACTGACCCCATGTGCCTCCTGAGCAGATAGGGTATCTCCAAGCGTCTTTAAGAAGACCTGTTTACCACACAGATGTTTGAGCACCAATGGTGACTAGGCTCCCTTAGCTAGCTGTGGTACTGGAATACTGCTGTATTTTTATTTTAGTAGATTCCGTTTTTTTTAATGTTTTGTGGTATTCCATAAACAGCCTTGGGTCATGTGAAGCAGGAGGTGTACAATTTTTTGCATAAGCAAGCAAACAGACAAATAGCTGCCCTTGTTTACATTCTAGTTGTTGGCTGATGTCTTTTGCACTGAAGATTTCTTACTACAAGATTTCAGGCACTCACGTTTCATGCCTCCAGACATTTGTAATGAGCTCAGAGGATCCTGCTGATGGTCTTGCATAACATGCCATTTCTTGAAAGGAATTTGGAACCCATAGATTCCAGACAGTCTGGGTTATATTTTTGAAACGTTCTGGCCATGAAGAAAGAAAACAAAACAAGATTAATCAGTTTGCTCTAAAGATGCCCGTTTTCAGAGCCAACCAATGTTTATCCATTGCCTTTGGATAAATCATCTCCCCGTTTCTGATTTTCAATCCTGTCTACCTGGCAAAGGCATTAATTTCCATCATATGTAACAGATACCATTTGTTCCTCTGAAAAGGTAATGGGGCATCTTTGTTTGTCATTAATTGTTCTGCGTAGGTGACACAACAGCATCTGTGTAACTGCATTAATGAATTGCATTTTTATTTCAGTAGCATCAAAATGAACATTTGCTTGGTAAATGCTTTCTATTTTGAGTTCTTCTTGGCACACAGATTGTTGCGTTCAGAACATCAGCCCCCATTAGAGTTGTACACCTCTGCTTCCAGATTGTCAAGTTCTTGTTTGAACATAGGTGAAGGCTTCTTCAAGTTGGACCTGCTGTCTTAATGGGCACATCTACGTAGCTTCATTGGCAACAGTATGGAAAAATTCTTTGACTGCTTATTTCTGGGTGTTTATATCTTAAAAAAAAATTTTTTTTTTAAATCCTAGTCTGGTCTAAGGTCCTAGAATTTCCTGATAAGCTTCTATCTAAATATTAACTTTATCCAATGCTGCTTAACTTTTCAAGATCAGCCAAGATTGCCACTTAGTTGGGCTTTGAATACATGAAGCTCCTTTATATAGGCACCTCTGGTTGGCATTATCTTGCAAACTTTTCTAGTGATTTCATCACATTTCCATATGCTACTGGTAAAATCAGCTATTACATACAAACAAACAAATTAAAAATAGTAAATGGCCCAGAAAATTTCATCCACTCACAATGGGGAAACCACAATATACATCACATCTTATGCTAGGTCACAAATCAACCTGTCCCAGGGTTTGTTGAAAATTCCAGTTCTTCAAGGATTTTCTGCAGGGACGATTGGGGCCATGCAGATTTCAGGCAGGGCGCTGTTCCACAAGACCCATGTGGCCACAGAGAAGGCATCTCTGTGAGGTCCTGCATGATGGCATTGCTCTGCTGATGGGTTCTGGAGCATTCTTTTTAAAAACATATATGGATGTTCCCATCATGATAGAGCAATGCAGACAAAGCATGGGTTATGTGTTAAAACAGAGCACCTAAAAGAGATTGCAGGTTCAACAAAATACATGTATAGTGGTCATCCCGTACTTTCTGAGATCTAACAAAGTTGCAAAGTTCTCTCTCCACCTCCCACCCCCAAAATAATATGAACAAATTATTCAAAGCAGATTAAGAAACAATTCAGTTTCATGGTGGCCATGAAATTGGATAATTTAGATTTAATTGCATTGCTAATGGGTCTTTTTTTTTTCATTCAGTTCATTAAAAAAAATAAAAGATTCAATAGCAGCGTTTGTTTTTCTTCTAAATGCTTTCCTGTTCTCCCCTTCTCCTGCACAGTTTCAGGAAATCAGTTAATACAGAATGGAATTTAATAACAGAGTTCAAAGAATTAAACCAAGGAGTTCCAGTCAGTCTGCATTTAGATATTTCTCAGATATATGAAAGTTATAAGATACAGAGAGTGATCTGATATGGGCATACACCCATTCTTTTCTATCTAATAGGATCAAAGAGGGCTTCCTCAGCCTGGAGTTCTCCAGATGTGTGAACTTCTTTTTATAGAATTCTCAGCCAATATAATCATTGTTGAGAATTTTGGGAGGTGGACCAGTGGATGGACCAGTTGGCTTCCAAGTTGGACCACTGAATAGACCAGTTGACCCCCAAATTGGCTCCCAAGGATGGACCAGTGGCTAGAGTAAACCAACGTTGCTCTCATTTAGCTGAAAACTGTTTAGAGAAAACAAGACAAGTAAGGGACTTACGATAGGATATATAGTTGTATTAAACACAGAGTTCCGTAAGTATTCAGAGAAATACTTATAAAAGTTCATCTGCCCCAGATGTAACAGGAAAGACTGTAACCCACTTTATAGACAGAAAAGTGATAAGAGCCAAGAACTCATTTTTCCACCTGCCTCATGTAGCAAAACACCTGATTTACAGACACCCTCATTACTTCAGCATGACAAAATAGCACAGATCCAAGACATCAAAGTGTCATCAAAAGCAAAAGTCTTTTGCCAGAACTTGGGGCTTGTATGCCATTTGTGGACCCGTGCATGCACACAAATACACAGATGTTTGATTTTATGTTTATTTTTGTTGGGCAAAGAATTCCTGCATCCTGGGCTTAAAACAGGTCAAAATAAAATTGAGTTCATCTCATGCCAGTATTTTAGATGCAGAGGAACCACTTTCCATATTCCTTTATTTAGTGGCTAAATAAAGCAGGATGTAGAATTCAAATCCTATCTTGGCTTCCTTGTGGACTTGCTAAGTGGTCTTGAGGCAGTTGTATGTCCTACTTCTTAGCCTCACAAATGCAGCACAGGGAAAGTATAAAGCTAAAACACTGTAATCCTATGCCCATTTATTTGAAAAAGCAAGTCCCCACCATGTGTTCAACGGGGATTTTCCTACTTATAATAGGGGACTAAAGTTATCCATAAAATGACTAGCCGCATTATTTTCATAATTGCTTAAATTATCATAATTGCCATAAAAAGAAATTGAAGAAGATTTTGCTGGGTTAGGATGATAGAAAATATACACATAGACACAAAATATTTATTAGGTGCATGAAGAATGTACGGACCTTACACAGGAACGTGACCCTTGAATTGCTCTTCTTATGCAGACTCTATAAGACAGTGGAAGGAACAACATAAAAATATCATTGTGTGGCTTATGTGAATTATAAAGTTGCAACACTAAAGATAATAGCATCAAAACACAAGAAATAAAGAACCTCAGTTCTGCCTCTTTTAAACAGAAGAACTACTTGCAGTTAGAAAACAATGCTGCTTTAAGGCTTACCTTAAAGTTCAACAGGGAGATGTGCATTTTGATTAGAAAATGGACATGAAATATGAAACTTTAAGCCATGCAGATGTCAACTCCCAGAATTCCCCCAGCCAGCATAGGGAATTCTGGGAATTGAAGTCCAGGCGGCTTAAAGTTGCCGAGGTTGAGAAATACTGAAATATGATATCATAGGTCTCTAATGATGCATTGGAATATATTAGTTTTGTGATATTTCAGATTTGCCTTTATCCACCAGTGTTTCATGACCTGTACCTGATTCTGCTATTTGTATCATCTCTTTTTCAAAAATATGTAAGAATAAAAGAAAACAGTGCTGCATTTGACTCTAATTCCAGTAATGAATTCATAAACCTGATAAAATCTGCATAAAGATAAACGCCCACAGCTTAGTGTTGTGCTATTGAGTCTGCCAATCAATTGAATCTTCATGAATCTACAGGGGATGAAGAATTTGTATTCTCTCATGTTTCTAAATTTTGTCATGGAAATGCACAGGATGTATCCTATAAATTTAAGTCTTGAGACAGTAGGATTGAATTTCTTCTTCTTCTTCTTCTTCTTCTTCTTCTTCTTCTTCTTCTTCTTCTTCTTCTTCTTCTTCTTCTTCTTCTTCTTCTTCTTCCTCCTCCTCCTCCTCCTCCTCCTCCTCCTCCTCCTCCTCCTCCTCCTCCTCCTCCTCCAAAAACCTCTTTCAGTGTTTATTTGGGCTTTTTTTTCCTGTTCACAATATTGAGAACTTAACCAAACAAAGAAAAAACTGTATGTGGTTCAGAAGTGAAATAATGTTAGCTTATCTAAAGCAACAGATACAACTGAGAAGAGTAAGAGAACCCTTCCTCTCCCCTCCAGTCAGTACATTTTAATCTTCCTTCCTTCC
Source organism: Liasis olivaceus (assembly GCA_030867105.1). NCBI lineage: Eukaryota > Metazoa > Chordata > Lepidosauria > Squamata > Pythonidae > Liasis > Liasis olivaceus. Next base: position 18,618,499 of record CM061361.1, read on the forward strand.
TTCCTTCCTTCCTTCCTTCCTTCCTTCCTTCCTTCCTTCCTTCCTTCCTTCCTTCCTTCCTTCCTTCCTTCCTTCCACAAGCCCACATGCATATAGGATGCATTTGTTAAAATTATTGCATGAATGCATAAATTTGTATATATAACATTGCATCGTATGAATATGTACTTGGAGACAAAATGTATTCAAAGGTAATGTCACTGTTCATGGAGTAAGTTCAGAACAACAGAAGGAAAGTTCAGAACAGGAGGAGAAGAAGGAGAGGGAAGGGCAGACCTCAATACCCCTCAATATTTAAGAAATCAGTCAAAATATTTGTATTCACAACAAACCATCCAAAACCAAAGCCACTAAATTATTTCTGAAACGAGAGAAATTGCCAGGATCCGTGCCTTGACTTAACAGGTTCTTTTTTTTCCCCAGTCCCACCAGTAAAAAGCATCTTCCATTCCAGAATGTCTTCAAAGATTTATTCCTTCCTCTCCCTCTCTCTAAAACAGTTTTGAGACACCAGCAACTTAATGTTGCTAAACAGGTGTCTGAAAAAGATGTTCTGGTTTCCAATTTCAGTTTAATGAGAATGTGAACCAATGGCACCTGTAACTTCTTCATCAGATGCTGAAGAAGTGTTTGAGCTGGATTTCATTAAAAAAAAAAAACCCTTAGCAAAAGTTCTGCACAGATTAAGATGAGTTTTGGATTCTGTTGAACAAACTAAGCCAAACCGCATTGTGATAACCTTGATTTGGCTGACAATCACCATTTTGGTGTCCCATGGCCCCTTCTCTCTGGATTTCTTTTAAACCTAGAAGATGCACTTCATTAAAGGAAAAGCTTTTTAAGAATACCAGGTTTCTGACATTGATGAAAGCTCATCTCTGAAAAAGTGCAAGGAATCTTTGGTGCATGGCAGATTAGCTTTCCCTTCCAATTAGCAATCATTTTAGAGAAACCAATGCTTCCACACCATTAAACATTTTGTGTTAATATTAACAAAAGAGAAATAAATTCGTATTTTACATTTTCACCTGTTCAGAATAATTTGCTTATGCTGTCTGAGGTACAACTGGATTTGTCTGCCTGTCTATGTAGATCTGTAGATATTTGGCACTGTTTATTATTTTCACTATTTATTTACAACTATGTGCACAATTACTTATCCATGCTGGTAACGTGGGTGCACATTTTCCGGTAAATAAGCACACCAGACAAAAGTCTTGCCCATTCTCTGTTCAATTTCACATTAATTTTAATATAGGTATGTGCGATTTGGGTAGATTTAGGTAAGTGACTGAAAGGCTGTGTGGCCATGTAATTAAATGGTTTGCATAAGTTTCTGTTGTAGGAAGAGATAACAATCCTGTTGTCTGTTCCTCCGCAAAAGAAGAAAAAGGTATAGTCTTATCCTTGAGTGAGAGACTATGGTTCAGCTTATATTTTTTCATTATATCTCCATAATGAAATCTGGGAAGTTCTGGGAAGTCTGCTTGCCTCTCTGTTGGCTGCCCTTGATACAGAGCAGATAGAGAGATTTCTATAAAACATACAAGAGTTTATGCAGGTGTTTCTCCCTGTTCTTCCCTGAGATCCTGACCTTGTAGTATATATAATTCATCCCCACAAAGGTAAATATTAAATTTTAATTGAGCAAGGCAACATAATGAAATACTTTGTGAATCCCAATTTCAGGGAAGGGTGTAAAATACAAAATTGCTTTACAGATATGCACATATAATTTTCTTATGTCTCCATTACGGCAGCAATATTGCATTTCCTTTCACTGCTGACATCGAGACATAATGAAAGCGAGCCAGTCTTTGGTCTCCTAAGTTTTGTTTTCTCCGGAGAGAAAGTTCAGGATGAAACTTTGATGTCTCATTAAAGCCAAACAGCAAAGACTTTGTCTTGCTTTATGAAATGGCGTACTTCTGTCCCCTCCTCAGGCACCATCATTACAAGCCTAGGAACCATGACTCTGCCATGACTATAGAAAGATGTTTGGGAGTGACATGCAACCCCTTTGATCTTGTCCTTCTCAGAATAATTCAGCCTTTTGTACTTAGCTATTCCTGTCATGTGCTCAAAGAATCACAAGGAAACCTAAGCCAACCAATTGGAATGTCACAAAGGAGGGAGTGGGGGGGGGGAAATGCTATTCTCCCCCCTTGGCAATGTAATTGCTCCTTCTCGTGCCAAACTCAGCTCATAGGTAATCAGTGTGAGGCAACTGAGGAACAAAAGGGAAATGTGAAGTAATATTAAAAGGAAGGACTGATTTTCTGCCACCTCATCTCAGAAAGGACATAATGTGCTTGGCAGGAATATCTGCAGAGGGTGCAAAACCTCGTTTAGCTTCCATCTATAAGTTCTAGATCTCCTTTGGCAAGATCTCCACTTTGTTAACACGCGTAACAAGGTTTTTAGAAATCCAGAACATATCTCTTCTTGAAAAAGATCCATGTCTTTCAGAAAAATAAGTATATTCCTTAGAATCACCATTTTTATGTTGCCATACATCTATAAACTCAAAGTTGTCCACCATATCAAAGAATCTTTTTGGTTATTTGCCCTGTGTTGTTTTCATTCCTTTCACAGAAGTTCTATCCTTTTGTGGGCAAACGACTCCATTCCAATCTCCCATTAGACACCAACTTTCATATGACAGGTCCATTCATTTTTCCATAACTCCTTTATAAAAAGCAGTTTTATTTTCATTTGATGCATATATTCCCAATATCATAATTTTGGTTTCATTCAAATTGATTTCAACCCTCACATATCCACCATGGTCATCAGTCAATATCAATTTTAGTTGTAACTATGGGTTTATATACAAAACAACTCCCTTCTTCTTACTTGCCCCCGCCAAAATAAATTCTTGACCCAAATATTTATTTATTTATTTATTTATTATAAATAAATAAATAAATAAATAGTCCTTTCTTGTATGGGTTTCCTGTAGATAAATTTCATTGTGTTTCAACTTTTTCAAATAATGAAATAACCTTTTTTTTTCCTCTTGGGGTAGCATTTGCACATTCCAGTGGTTTCTCTGTCCAACCTCACCTGTGTCCAGCACAGCTGGCTTTAACATGCTGCCAGAGATGCAATGCCACTCTGAAGGCAGCAGTGAAGAGGGCCATAAGCTACATATGTCAGGGCCAACCAATCACTTCACAGAGGAGGAACCAAGGATGCTCAAGAGAATCATCTCAATCGCTGTGAAGAAACACAAGGATTGGACTTCTGAGGGAGAGATGGCCAACTAAAGACAGCTCTATGAAAGTGAAGCAGACAACCACAGCAAAGAGCAAGGTACTGGTCTACTCATGCATACTGTTATGTTATAACTATAAATATACTGAAGGAGACTTTTGAAGAATGGAATCAGAAAATAGCAGCCATAGTATCATCAATATCAGTAATGATGTCTGCTTCTATGGATATACTATGTCCATCTGTCTGTCCATCCATCTGTTACTCTGTGCACCTGTTCCTTTGTATGTCTGTCCATCCATCTTTCCACCCTTCTGTCCGTCTATCCTTCTGCCTGTCCGTCCATCCTTCTGTCTGTCCGTCTGTCCATCTGACTTCTATCCCTCTGTCTGTCAGTCCATCCATCCATTTGCCTTTTCCTTTAGTTCTCATAATCTTCACAATCCATTGGAAGATGGATTGGATGTGGGTGTTTCCATATTTTTCCATCTTTGTGACTATAATTGTCTCACTGCAATCATCATATACAAAACCAATCTTCCATAAGTCTTTTCTAATTGACTATCCATAAGCCCCAATAAAAAAAGTTATAGTTTCATCTGAATATTAATCTTTACAATTCTTTGTATCAATGTGTGTATTTGTATCCAATATTTCTTTACTTTTTCACAAGTCCACCATGCATGGTAAAATGATCCTTCATGTTTTCCAAATTTCCAACACTGATTTGAAGCATCTTTATACATCTTAGATAATTTCTAAACCACCCAGAGTCCCCCATTGTGGGGAGATGGGCGGGGACAAGTCCACTAAATAAATAAAATAAATAAATAAATTTCCCTGGTGTTGCATACCAATGATACATCATGTTGTAAAAATTATCTCTTAAATTATAACATAATATGAATTTCAGTCCTTTTAACCACATTCTCTCCCACTGATCCATTTGTATGTTATAACCAAAATATTTAGCCAATTTTATCACGCATTCTTTAACTTGTTCTTCTTCCATGTCTTCTTCCATCTCAGCAAAAGTTGTACATAAGGCATTACCGTTTACAATGACAAGGGTCACCGCAGATTAAAACGGTAGCTAGTCTCTTTGACACTTAAGTGTTAATTAGTGACGATGTCATGCTGCCAAATTCATTGGAAAATAGTTTGCTCTGTGGATTGCTAATGAAGCCATTAATTGGCTTAATTATCAGGATAAGAGAAAGAATGGGAAGATGTGGTGCTATTGCCATTCTTAGGGCAATCTAAAGACAAAACAAATATGTTTGTTTGCTGCTATAAAGGTTGAATGGTGTTCTTGGATGATCTGCTAGCTCAAGAGATATGAACTGTCAATGAACATGTGGGGCTAGCAAGAGCATTTTTTTTTTTTCCTTCTTGATCTCTAATTATACTTGAGGCTGGGGAAAATGGGACAGGACTGGTCTAAACTGTTTGAAAAAGCTGATTTCCCAGTTTCTGGCACCTAAAAGCTCCAGCTTTAAAAAAAGATGCCAAGCCATCCTTTTTCTAAACAAACAAACAAACCCGAAACCTTCCATGGTATGTTAGGAATTAAAAGGCCTAGATGGGCCAATTTGGCTTTGGAGGAAGAGTATGATAGAACTGGGGTGCCCCCAGTCTTCACATGGTGTGCCCCTTTGACAGTGACATGCAGAGACACACATATATCCACTCAAAAGGCATTAAGATTTGGTTTAATGTATGCAGATAAGCAAGAGGAAGTCTACTGCAATATTCTGTTAATGTAACCTTACAATAAAGTTACACCTAGTACTTCTGGGTCTGCTTCTTGTCTGGACTACCTCACAAGGCTGACATCAATCTTGCAAGTCTCAAAGTATATCTGTCCCCCGCCCCCCTTGCCTTTACAGTCCAAGAAACTAGGGAGGTTCTCTTCTGAGATGTTTGTCACACCCCCATTCCTTCTGCGGACTCAGCTGCCATTTGTCTGACTGTTGCGTAGTCTGCGGCTCTTCCACCTGTCTCCCAAGGTCATTCCCACATACCATTACACATGGACACATCTATGCAGTTTTCTTGGAAACAGCACAGAAGTAGTTTGCCATTGCCTATGTCTGTGTAGCACTTTGAATCTGAAGGGGAAAAGGTGCTTAGGATGGGGGGCACACAGCATTTGTTAGCAACTCTTTAAAGCAGCTTCATCTTTTCCCAGGATCAGGCTGCTGCAGTCCATAGCCACTGTTTGATCCTGGGAAGAGGCCCCTTTGCTTTAAGAAGCTACCAGCAAGTGTTTTGTGCATGCCCACCTGTCCCTCAAAGCCTATTTTTTCCCTTCAAATCTAATGCACCTCCCAGCCTTATGTCCTTTCAGGATGCTTGTCAATGTCCCAATCTAGTCTACAAGCTGTGAAATTCCCTGGCAGTCTCCATCTCAGTGCTGCTCAGCTTCCGAGCCAACACCAGGTCAGCCAAGTGAGACTCCAGAGGCCTAAATCCAAACTCAAACCACGTCCTTTGAAAACTGCAGTTGGGGATTTCCATAGCTTGTTGTTTGCCATCTCTGTGACAGTCTGGAAAGAGCTGCCTTCCATGATAAAAGGATTTCCACATTTTTTTTTTGCACAGGCTGCTTTGTCGCAACACAATCTGGGAAGTGATTAAAACATATTGTACCCTCTTTGCCTGACTGTAAATGAGATTCCTTTCTCCTGAAGTTTGGGCTATCATAGTCCTTTCCAAAGGACATTTTATGTTGATATATTTGTTATTTTTATTTTAGGGAAGCTAACAAAGCATATGTCATGAGGCTGGGGCATGTTTAAACTAGCATTAGCTAACAAGGATGTAAGATGCTACAGCTTATAAAACTGAACAAATTAGATAGCTAACATCAATAATTGAACAACATGCTCTTCCAGGAGGAACAATTTTGCTTTCTCAAGATACTGCTATAAAATGCAAAATAATGACTCAAAAAGGGAGGGGACTTTTATCTTTGCTGGAGGCCTAAGAAGCAATAGATCTGATATAATGCTCTAATAGTTAAAGAAATATTAGACAATATTGTACGAAATGTTGCTGTGCACGCCTCTCTTTAAAACAACCATGAAAAACTACTTGGCTAATTAAATGGCCACTGTTTTCTCTCTCGATTCCCCTCCCCCCCCCCTCATTTTAATAAGCCATCCATTGGAACAAAATGCTGTATTCATAATAGATGAAGTTCAGTTATGATCAATAGTCATGCAAGATTTATCACTGGGTTTAAAACACACTGTTACAATGCTTGGAAAATAAAGAATACTGTACATTGAACAATTCCTCACTGAGTGAGTCAGAGTAGAAAGAAGGAAGTGATGTTTTTTTTATAAATGCAATAACTTTCCTACTTAAGGCCTATTTCCAACTAAGTTCAGGTTTGGAGTGAGTAGAAGAAACTTTTCATGCATGCCTTCAGAGAGTAGTTGTGTGTGTCTATATTTTAAAGGCACCATCTAACCCCTGTTATTGAGAATAAGCATTTCTGAGCTAGGTAGAGTTTTGGTTGAAATGGCTTAAGGAATCTTATTCTGTCCTGGTCTGTTCCATTGTAGGATAAAGGCAAATCCAATCATTTCTGAGGCAGCCTGCCTCCTTATAAAGTATCTGGAAGTATCAGAAACGTACAATGCTTTGCATCTTGCAGTGTGGATGCTCTGGATCTGGTTCAGTGATCAAGAGCTGCCGTGGGGAAAACAGTATTGGTCAACTTCAAACTTTCATTGTCTTTTCTCTGTTCCTACCCATATAATTCTGGTATTTATTTATTAATGAGGCTGTAACATGCATATAAAATATCAGTGGATCGACTGATTTCTTCCTTCAGGTCAACTGAACTGAATCAGGGAAGGTTGGCTCAGGTAGTCCCTTGATTCCTGGAGCATGAATAGTAGTAGTAGTAATAATAATGACCAGCATATTTTCAGCAGCATCATGCACAGTTTCAGACTTTATGTTCCCTTCTCTATGTTCAGGACTGCCCCAACTGTTTCTCTGTAGCCCCCACCTCCCCACCACAAGCAAGTGCTGAGTGACTTTCAGCTAGTAGCCAACAGCCATCAAAGGCTATTCAAAGAAAGGTCTCTCTACCTATTAGCTAGGCAAAAGCACGTTGATCATTACCCTTTCATTTGACATGACAGAATAGCTTTTGGCGAGCTGAAGGAAGCAGACCAGATAGCAGTCATTCTAATGATGCTGAAGAGCAAGCTGACTGACTAGACAGCTATTGTTTTACACAGTCTCTTTTTAGACTAAGGACCCTCTTGATAAATTGGATATTGGCTTTTTGGCAGCATTACCAGCCTCGGCACGCACAGGAGAGAGGCGCAGAAGGAGAAATGTACACAGCCCTTCAGCCTTGCTCATGGGCCACTCTTTTGCTATTAAATCTCAAACTCACAAAATCAATGAGCAGAACTGGTTTTCTTTCAGAAAGGAAAGCGGTCGCCACCTGCCACCTTGAGGCTGAGGGGCAAAGTCTCCCCTTCTTCTTTAGGGGAGCTAAGGTGAGGGTTTGCAACAGGGTAACCCCTTGGTGGGGAATACTGGTCGATCAAAACTACACTGGCTGGTCTTCAAAACCCATGCTGCAGTGATTGGGGTGGAAACCCAAAATTGACCACGGCTGCTAAAGAGATGTGGGAGGCCTTCTATCCTGACTCCAGGTCTACAAACTTTCCTGAACATGCAGAGGTGCTGATTTAGTATAAAATACGGGTTTTAAAAATCCAAGGAGGCCATACCAAAAAAAAAAAAGGGGGGGGGGCGAGGACACAAGCAAAGAAGGTAGAGAAAGGCATGAAAATTTTGGTACCGGTTTTCCACAGTGATGTTATGCAATGACCAGGACTGATGCAACATGCATGGGGTGAAAATTAGTCAGTGGTAATTTGATCACTGATTATATGTAATAATATAATATAATAATATGTAATGGTCCTTAAATCTTCTTGCCTCCCTCTGATGCGTCCAGAGAATTTCCATTCCTAAGTTGTTTATCATCTATATTTTCTGAGGGTTTCAAGTAACTCTGTTCTAAGAATTCAAAATATACATATGCTCAGCACCAATTAGTATGTTTTTTTTAAGTTAGCATCTTACATCAGTTTATATGCTTTTCTGTTTCTCTGTCTCCACTCTCTCCCCCTGCCCCTTATTTATGAACATGATTTATTCAATAGAAGAAGCTGACATAATGATTTGGATTTGATCTTTTGAAGCTGACACATCATCTTCCTCTTGTAGAATGCAACTTAATATTCTCTTGATTGAAGTTTTACCATTAAGCTTGCTCGCTCACTGGGAGAAATCTTGTAGAAAAATATGAAGAGCCATGCACTTTTTTTTTTAAATAACTCTGCGTGATTGCTTCAAGTGAGGGGAGATCAATGGAGGGTCTCAAAAAGTCTTGCCTTGCTGATTCCAAAGAACAAAAAGTAGACAAATCAAGTTGGCGAAAAGTTGAATCGCTCTAAATCCCGATGGATCAGTGTTAAACAAAACTAATCCGTTCTCACGTTTTGAGGCTGATTAACGCAAATGTCTATTGATGAAAGGGTTCACTTTATAAGAAGGCTGTCTGAATTCTTTGTTAGAAGGCTATAGTAACAGGATTGATATTCTTCCTAGGAAATAAATTACAGTAACCTCAGTCACATATCCTTAATTCCTAGTTATCTGACACAGTCCTCTTTTTTGTTTCCAATCATTGCTAACCCTAACTAACCCCACCCATCTCACTTTTCACTTGATGCTTCCTGGTGATGCTCAATTCCAACACCATTTGTGACAGTGCAGATGTGCCACATTATTTAGGGCCACCCTCCTTCCCTCCCTCTTTTTTTCTTGTCTTGTCTTTCTTTTCCTTTTCTTTCTCTCTTCTCCCTCCCTTCCTTTCCCCAGATCCTTCCTTCCTTCCTTCCTTCCTTCCTTCCTTCCTTCCTTCCTTCCTTCCTTCCTTCCCTCCCTCCCTCCCTCCCTCCCTCCCTCCCTCCCTCTATCTCTTCCTTCCTTCCCTCCCTCCCTCCCTCCCTCCCTCTATCTCTTCCTTCCTTCCTTCCTTCCTTCCTTCCTTCCTTCCTTCCTTCCTTCCTTCCTTCCTTCCTTCCTTTCTTTCTCTCCTCCTTCCCTCCCTCCCTGGTCTTTTCTTTTCTTTTCTTTTTCTCTTCTCCCTCTCTTCCTTTCCCCAGATCCATCTATCCATCCCTCCTCCCTTCCTCCTGCCCTCCCTTCCTTTCCCAATCTAGCTTGTAGCTAGTGGTCTCCTGTTCAAGTACAGTATTTATCAGGAAGGTTGTTCAGTACTTCAGATTCATAGGAGAAAAGATCCATTCACAATGGCAATTAGAGTTATTAACAATTGGAAGTTAAACGTGACTGCCATTGGGTGTACAATGGATGTTTTCATAGCACATGTGAGACAGATTCTTCCTCCAAGACTGAACAGAAACAAGTTCAACTTTCCTATCAGAGGCGTTTATATCTACCAGTTGTTGCCCTAATAGGTAGCACCCCAATTTGGGCCAAAGTAAATAGTCTCCTATGTGGAGCATATAAGATGATATAGAAATACCTAGGGACGGACCAGAGAGGAAGAGTGACCAGGAGGCTGTTACCTGTCTTCCTGGGTGATCACTCTTCAGAAACATCTAAGAAGGTTGCAAAATTCTTCTCAATAGCTATAGCTGTGAGAAACCATCTGGTTCCTCCCTCACACTATTAATTGTTAGCTGCTAATTGCTTTAGTATTTTCTCACAATTTTAAAATGTATTTTTGTAGTGTTTGTATTGTATGCTGGTCGATTACTGGGTTTGATCTTGGACCATAAAATGATTGATTGATGACTGAGGCATTCACATGGCCCTCATTGCTGGTGATGACTTCAAGCTTCCTTCTCTTTTCCTGGGATCACAGAGGCATCTTCTGCAGCTTCAGTCTTACCTTCGGACAAGACATATCTGGTGGGAGGAGTTGCAGGCAGTGCCACGGTTTGCCCACCCTGCTTTTACTCACAGCTACTCAAAGCTACTCATCAGATCTAGTTTGGTTTAGCTTTGAGGCATTGTCAAGGTTGGCAGGGTACTGCTACTGCTGGAGCCAGACAGCTCCTTAGGCAAATGCAAAAATGTTAAGTCACTAACATTTATTGATAACATTCCATCATCCCACACTTTCCCTACCCCCACTTTCTCCAAAAATGGATGGTCCCGTTAGGCACGAAATACAAAATAGGTGTTGGAATGCAAGCCAATCCATGCATCTCTTAAAATGCATGTGCTTTCTAGATTCCATACAGCACCTCTGTGTTTCTGAATTTCCAATAATTGTCAAATTATTGTGCTGATATTAAGAGAAAAATGTATTACACTTCATCATTGTAACTATTCACCTTGGGTAATGTTTCCTGGGGATATGCTATGGCACAAGGTATTTATTTCCAGGGAGAAAAGGAAGGAAAAGAAAGAACGGTCAATCAAAATTTTCTCCTACTCCAAACTGGTACAGTAGGGCGCCTTCAGGAAGTGTAAAAATATTGATGTGGTCCACCCTATGGGGAAGAATGCATTCACAATTAGCAGTATCCCCAAAGCTAATTTCCCACACTGCAGGATGCCTTTTCTCCAATTCTACATGAGGTCTAATTTTAAGAACATAGGAAGAGTTATCAGAAGTTTTTCTCTAGCTCGAAACATGTCCTCCTTTTTAATAAGAATCAGTTCTTTCTTTCTCAGAGAATAATGAGAGCTTTTGATTTTTACATTTCTTTCATTTGCCCCATGCTCTGCAGTTGAAAGAGGTCAAAATGAGAAGCTAAATTTCATATGCATGGATCTGTATTTTTTTGTGTCCATGTCTGTGGATATGACTAGGGCAGAAAGAGAGATACACACATTTTCTTGGCAATAGTACAGAAGGGTTTTGCCATTGACTTCTTCCAATGTGTCTGTGGGTGTGTGTATGTATATGTATCCTCCCAGTCTATCTATATCTCTAAGGTTTCCAAGTTTTTTTTTTCCTACTTAAGCACTAACCAGATCCAACTTGTTTAACCTTTTCAATATCGGTCAAAATCAGCTAAGTGCTGCTACAAAACTAGCCTTACATATACACTCATGTCATGCTATTTTCTAAGAAAGAATATGGCAGATTTTTGCAGATCTCATTTGGCAATATTCTTGGAATTCTTCAATAGTTTTGTGGGTAGATATAAATGTTTCCAGAAAATGTCAACTCAGTTCAGACTGAAACAGGGAACAAAGTGCCTTTTGAAGTTCTCCACCAAAGGTGCAGACAAAGTAATTGGGTCAATGATTTCTTGCATTTTTGCAAGGGAGGAAGTTCTACAAGAATTTCTCCAGTGCAGGGCTTCCCTGAGTAGGAACAGTAATGTAGTACTGAAAAACATCTTTTGGATTGTAATGGAAGCATGGAAAACCAGGAAGAATTTCAGTCCTCTGCCATCCAATTGAATGAGAACTGTTAGAAAAAATACAGGGGTATTGTCCTGCGCATACAATACAGGGGTATTGTCTTTGGAAAAGACCCTGATGCTGGGAAAGATTGAAGGCAAAAGGAGAAGGGGATGGCAGAGGATGAGATGGTTAGATAGCATCACTGAAGCAATGAGCATGAAACTGAACAAACTCAGGGAGGCAGTGAAGGACCAGAAGGCCTGGCGCAATATGGTTCATGGAGTCACAAAGAGTTGGACACAACTTAACGACTGAACAACAACAAATTGTCCTGCGCATCACTAATTTCTAATATTCAGTTCTTTGAGAATATACAAGTTGAAGAGGAGAGAGCAGGCAGCCACAGAAAGAGGCAGGATTTGTCCTAAAGTAACGTCAGATTTGCAAAAGCATCAGTAATTACTTAAAATATTTATGATTACTTCAAATCCCATGATCCTGATAAGAGATAAGATTTATGAACATGGTTAGAAGCAAAGCCATTTTCAGCCTGGCCATTCTCCACTACTCTAGTTTTTGCAAAGGATAAGTTTTCATTCATATAGCCAAGAAAAACATTTGAATTATTCAAGTCTTCCTTCAAAACGCTTAAACTTTCCTTCCACACACCCCTAAACAACCTACACATTTTTCAAGCATTCCAAATAAATGTTTACCCTTCTTTTTAATTTTTAACTTCAGGTAAGGTGTACATGCATAAAACACACTCACACATCCATGCACACAGATACACGAATACACAAGTAGAGGATGTTTTCATCTTAAGTAAACAGAATGATGTCTTTTCAGTACTGGACAAAATTGTTACATCTTAGAATCATACTGGATATTGACTTGGATTTCTTTGTTTAATAGATTTCCATTGTGCTGTCTGTCCAGCTACATCCTGAAGCAGCTCACGGTAAGAATGAAGACAATGAATTCTGTAAAAATATATTCCTTAAAAAAGAAGGCAGAATTAAAATTAAAAGAGTATAAAACACAGTCAAATCTAATATACACCCAGGGAAGGCCAGGGTGAAGAGAACTCATTCCCAAAGGCATCTGAAAATTGTAATGGTAGAGACCTTGTTAATTTTGAGAAAGTGGGATGAGCTCCAGAGTTCAGGCACTGGCATAGAAAAAAACATACTCATGAGTGATTGGAAGTTGATACTCTGTCAATCATTAGTGCTCTTATATCCTACTGTTCCTTGGGAACAAAAGCCAACATGTGTCTTCCTGCATTTTATGTTTGCAAGTACAGCCCTGCAAAGGAAATTGGGCTGAGGAATAATCACTGACTCAAAGTCACCCAGCGTGTGACTCTGAGCAAGAGGGGACTTGAACTGATACTGGCCCTATCCATGTTCAAATCCTTAACCACACTGGCATTGCCTTGTTCTCATGAATGCCACTCCATAGCCACGTGTGCATAGATGCCCTGGCTTTGCTGCCTTTCTGTGACTGTAAAATAAATCAGGTTGTCAACAATGAACTTCTGTCAGACCATAATATATAGAACGGCTGCATTCAGCTTTGCAGATGACAAGTTGGATAGGCCCATTGTAAACAAAATAAACTGCAAAATAAGCACAGTTGCTATTCCCTCTGAGGTCTGCAAAATTACTGTCTTTAGAATGCGATGCCAATGGGATAATTTCTGGCATTTGCTTCCATTGTTAGAAAGTATTGATTTCATGACATTTTTCATTGCTTATTATGTGACAACAGGAATTCTGGCTTCTAAATGCTAATTCTGATGTCCTGGGACCCCTTAAATTTATTTTAGTTCTTGGAGTTGTGCACAACAGACATGCCAGTAAGCCCCCATGGATAATCCATGTCAGGCTTCACTCCAGGTCTTAACAGTGAACCACAGCTCTTTAGGCACTTAACCCCTTATTCCAATAATTGGTTTAATTTAGCAAAAGACTCTCAGGTACAACTTAGTTTGATTAGAATCTTTAGTGCAGACAGTAATAAGTTTTAAACGCAACAGGTGATTGTCCACTGTAGTCCAAAGAAGACAGAGAGTCTATATTTAAGCTCCAGTGTTTAAACTCTCAGATTATTCCTCCCATCTTTCTGAGTTAACAGATCCTTGGCAGTTTGCTAGGTGGCCTCAGGTGGCTGAGATAGGTTTATCTAAACAATTATCTCTACCCTCAGAACTTCTGGTTCCACCTGGTCAGCTTACAATACCATAGTAAGTCGATGTCACATTTCTAAGAACTTTAAGGGAAGAGAAGGTACATTTCAATCAAGCTTTAAGATAGGTGTAGTGCCATCAGATAATGCTATGGCATTTATTAGCATCTACAACTAAGATCAAGCTACATTTGCAGATGTAGGTACAATCATAGGATGATGAGGTTCTAAGAGATTCTGCAGTTTCACCCTGAAACATGATGCCATTTCATGTGAAAGAATGCCAAGATGTTATATAAGACCAGGTTTCCTATGAAAATAGTGGAAGCTCAAGAGATTGGATGATCAAGAGTTTTCTGTGATTTTTAATTCTTTTGGAAAAATATATATGGGGTTATGAGATCATGGGTGGTATTTGTTGGGGCCTAGCCCAAAATATGATTGCTTTTCCCTAGAGGGATGAGATCAAAATGAATTACAACCTGATCATTATCACAGCTTTTTACATAGTGTTCCATTTTGTGTGTGTGAGGGTGGGGGTGGGGGTGGGGGTGTGAGAGAGAGAGATTTCTTGTTTTCAAAAGAAGAGGAAAATGTCACATTACTTTTCACTATTTTCCCTAAGATCCAGATTTTTTTTTTTTAGGCAGTTTTCTCTAACGTGCAAAAAGTTGTACTCGGTTTTTCCTAATGTATAAACTTACATCACAGCTGTCCTTAATGTACATTTGTTGCAACAAACCTAGCCCTAATGCCCACTTACCTGGTTTACCTTTACTTCCCTACCCTTAACACATACAGTTTTGTTTTGTTTTTTCAAATATGGATTTCTCAAATTCAGATTTTTGAGTTGAGAATGACAGCCACTGTAGTTTCTTTCACTGCTGGCGGTCCAGGTGGCAGATAACTTTCCGATAAAGATAGGTGTCATGTTCAAGAGTAACTGTGCAAATCAACTTTAAGGTAGCAGTCTCTTGAGAAATTGTACTGTCTGAAGAAACGAACTGCCTCATCTCAGCCAATTCTATGTCTCAAAAGTCATGCATCAAAATATCTAATACACCTAATTGTATTAATTGTATTAATATTGAATTGTATTAATTGGGCTTCAGACAATTGCCAGAAACAAGGTGGGGGGGGGGGAGGAGTAAACAGGTCTCTCTGTTGCCCTACAAACTCGTATTATTCATATGAGTTGGTAGAGCAACATTATTCATTATTCAGTACTTAATTGTCCCCAAAGTGTCTGGGGAAGTGTAACTAGTTGAAATGCTCTATCTAGAGAAGCAGCAGACTGAGATGCTATATTCATGGCATAGTACAATAGTGTCAGAAATTGACTACAAAGAAGGATCTCAGGAGCGAGGAGGAAGCAGAGAATGGAAGGCAAAAGCAATAACTGGAATCCAAGGATAAACCAAGAGCAAACCAAAGATCCAACCACGCATCAGGACCACAAGAGAGCCAAAAGATAAAGGAACAAATGTGGAGTCAGGAAGATTTGTTGTTCAAGAAAGGCTAAAATGCAACAGGAAGTCCTCCTTTGGTCCTCTTTATTCAGAAGGATCCCGTCATTCAGAAGGACCTTTGGGTGGATGAATCAGTTCAAGGGCTGTAGATATTAACTGGCTAGGTAGATGTACCATGTGAAGTTCACTAGCTCACCACTCAAGGTGGTCACCAACAAATCCAAAGGCAATGAAGCTCTGACGAATGGATGGTACCCTTTCCCTCTGCAAGTATGGGAAAAATCAGATTTCTTAACCCTCATTATTTTTTTTTAAAAAAAAAAGCTTTCTGTAAGGGGAAAACTCACAGAACTAGGAAGAGGGAAGGCAGGATAATTATTCTGATGTGCTAATTTCAAAAAGGAAATTTTCACATGGGGAAGCATTATGAGATGTGATTCCCCATCTCCTGTAATCTACCGTCTTCTGATTTTATTTCCATCTCATGCAGCATAAATTATTAGATATTTCTCATCCTGGTCATACAGTTCTCCTTGGAAAAGGGATCACTGTGAAATTATTTTTATTTCTTAGGGTGAACATTTCCAAAGGGAGTGATTTGTGCATCTTCTATTGCTTGCAGGTCTCACATCTTATTGTTAAGGGCTCAGTTCTCTATTTTCTCTTGAGGAAAACAGCAGAATATTTACTAAATTTAGGAAACATTGCTTTTACAACCTGCCTGCTGTCAAGACATTAAATTCAATTATTATTATTATTATTATTATTATTATTATTATTATTATTATTATTATTATTTTTGAAGCATAACTCTTGCAAGCTAACTTTAAGGACAAACTTCTCATGAGAAAAAAATCACAACCTCCTGATGAGTTGGCAGAAATATGATTAATTTTATTATATATGCAGTTAATGTCAACAGGTATTCATATCAAAAATATACAAGATACATTTGCAGAACAGCAACTCAAGGCTTAACTGAGAATTTATAATGAATGCTTTTGTAATCTATTCAGCAAAGTTTTTTATTCATTAAAAATAATTTTTTGGCTTCTTTTAAATGTTGTGCATGGGACACATTCACTGCTTTATGCCTTGAGTTATAGGCTATAGTTATATTTGTTTCAGTGTCTTGAGACTAAAGGGTGAGTGTGAATATTAGAATATATACTGAAAGAGTTTGTTACTGCCAGAACTAAAAGTGCATTGAAATCACAGTGACCTGATTCAGAGATAGTGCTAAGCCAAGTCTTATTGAATAAGTTATAATTGGATTCACACATTTCACTAAGCCATAAGGCATGGTTTTTAAAAAATGCAATGGTTGAATTTAAACATCATGCTAAGCCATAATGTGCAGGCAATTGGGGCGGTTTTAACTTAATGTGTTATGTGAACCTAGCTGAAAGTGTTAACCTGTTGTCTGAAACTGAGTAGGAAGAATAGCCATTGGATTTTCCAGCTCTACAAATTCCAGAAAACAGGGCTGCACCTTGTCAATTTGAAACCTTGAATAAAAAAGTAAAATTGATATAAAAATGTATTTTGACACTGATAGCCATCTCAGAGTTAAAGAACCATCTGAGTAAAATGCTGCCTTGGTTCCTCATGGCAACACTTAAATCTGCACTGGATAGGCCTCATTTAATATTTTCTGAGGTCTCCACAGATCAGAGTTTATTAAAAAGAGAATCAAAAATGTAACACGAACCATCTAAGATGGGTGCATAACCTATAATCTTCAAAGCCTTTCTGTGTTCTATCCAAGAATCACCATCTAACTGTACCTTTCACATCCTTCTCTGTGCAAGGAGAAAATAATTAATCATACAGAAGGCATTTAATTCATTCTAATTAAATCAAATCACATTTATTTTGGTCCTATATTCAAGCACCTTTTACCTGGACTTGGCACATCAGTTAAAGTCCAATGGCAGACCTCACCACAAAAGTTGTGCTGAACTGAGTCATTCAGACATAATGGTAAAATATAACTGTATATACATACATGCACATTTGTATTATGAAATAAATTAAAAATCAAAGGCAAAGGCCAAAATAATCTTGGCTAGGAAAAAAATACTGTTAAGCTGAATACCTCACCTCCAAATGCCCTTGTCAATGTAAAATTGTTAAATTTAGCCCTTGGAAAGATCAACCAATTCTTGGGATCAGCTCACACACATTCACTGCTATGTAAAAACTAAACTGAAGTATTTGATATAAATTCCTGGTGGCTGATAGATTTTGTTATGTTTTGCTTGGCCTAGTCAGCATCCATAATTAGTAAAGATCATGCCATCTAGTGACAAAAGCTTCTCTAGTATGGATTTGACGGATCCTTGTTTTCTCTTTCTCATCCTTGTCTCCTTATTCCTCTCTCTTTAAAATATTTCTTATTTTCTTCTGAGTGAAAATGTGGACAATATACAGTATTACTCCTCAAAAATAAGTTGGGTGGATATCCAGGGACAATGCACAAAGGTTTCAAGGAGAAACCTGTCTTGTTGTTTACAATCTGGTTCCATCTGCCTCAGTAAATTGGGAAGAAAATGTAAAAAGCCCTTCTGGTGCAGCAGTTAAGGCACCAGGCTAGAAAGTGGGACATCACAGTTCTAGTCCTGCCTTAGGCACCAAACCTACAAATTCAATATTCCTTGCTCAAGTTTCTAGCAAGCAATTGTGTAAGGCAAGTAGGCCGATTTATTTATTTATTTATTTGTTTGTTTGTTTGCAACTGCTACAATTCCCTGAAAAGTTTAATGTAGTGGTTTAAGTTCTCAGGAGATGGGGAGTTCTAGTCCCACCTTAGGCCCAAAACTAGATGGGTGACCTTGGGCCAGTCCCTCTCTCTCAGCCCGAGGAAACAGGCAATGGCAAACCACTTCCCAAAATTTTGCCAAGAAAACTGCAGGGACCAGTCCAGAAAGTCCCCAAGAGTCAACAGTGACTCAAAAGCATAATAATGTAAATGTTGCTTTATTTTTTTTTTCTTGTTAAAGAGAGAGAGAGAGAGAGAGAGAGGAGGAGGAGGAGGAGGAGGAGGAGGAGGAGGAGGATCTGTATGTTCATGTACCTACCAAAGGTAGGATTTATAGGCAAAATTTCCCTCTCCTCATTAAAATTCAAGCTCAGATGAGTTGTGATCTTGTCATATCTCATAAGCCAAGCAAGATTGGGTCAGGTCAATGCTTGGACGGAGGATCTCAGGGAAAACCCAGGTGTTTCAAAGAGTGGCAATCCTGATTCATTCAATGTCACTTCCCCCCGTCCCCCTTGGAAGCAGTGTTGGAGTCAATGCACCAGCTTGGCATAAGGCTTTTTTTTTTTTCTAGCAAAGAGCCCCCCCACCCGATGAAATGTATAGCCAAGGTCCTGACCAGCTGTCATTAAGAGTCCAGTGGCAGTTTTCAGGAGAGCAAAGATGTTAACCTAGTGTCGTGGCAAATTTCCAATCTCATTACATTCAGCAGTTTCTTCCGCTCACATTGGTAAGGAAAAGTAATTGTCCTCCATGCAGTTCAAACTATTTGACTGCAGCTATATTCAGTCCTGTTATGGCTTGCTTAGTCTGTCATGACATTAATTTAAAACCATTTGTTAGGCGATAGTCTCAATTTGTATTTGGGCACATTGCACACTCCATTTATGCTAGAGGGATGTAAACATTACTCCTAAACTTACCACAGATGGTTAAATGATAGGGTTTGCCATCACAAGAACATGGTTGTGTGAGGAGCACTGGCAGTTTATTTTGTCAAAGCTACATCTGAGACAGTGTCATTGATACCCCCATATATGTTCAGCATCCTATGTTTCATTGAATAAATATTGCCTAGGGATCCCATTATATTGGGTTTCTCCTGCTTTTTTTCTTGGTTGATGCTACCCAGCTTCCTTTTTTTCCTTCTCTCCCAAGATATAGCAATATGTAACAATTAGGTATTTGAAAGGAATTTATCAGAAGTCAATGGCCATGTACAATGGTGATAATTGGCTACTAGTCATGGACACTATATATCGCCACCAGGAATGGAAGCACAGCAGAGGCCCTCTTGTTATTGATTGCTGGAGAATATTACTTGGAGGATCTGACTAAAGTCATGTCCGATTTATGAATGTCCCAAGGACAAATGGTTGTGACCACTTTGCAGATAGAATGCTGGGCTATAATTCCTTTAAGTCAGAACTAGCACAGCTCCACTTGTGGTTTTCTAAATCAACAATCATCATCAATTGTGTCACTACCACCTGGGAGAGAGTTT
This sequence comes from Liasis olivaceus, assembly GCA_030867105.1. NCBI lineage: Eukaryota > Metazoa > Chordata > Lepidosauria > Squamata > Pythonidae > Liasis > Liasis olivaceus. The sequence continues at coordinate 18,638,072 of CM061361.1, forward strand.
GTTATTATAAGAATCTGTAGCTTGAAGTTTTAATTTATACTGATGCTTGTATCCTGCTTCTCAGCATCCATTAAAATGTTCAGGATTCTACTTTGTCCTAGATGATTGCTCTAAACTGAACTTCCTGAAAGTATCAAGAAAGGTTTAATCCTATAGTCTCTGGCTATGCATAGGAACATGCTTGTACACACACACACACACACACACACACACACACATATATATATATCCTCTCACCCCTACAGGTGGCCTGTGTCTTCCTCAATCTTGGGCTTTCTACCAGAGGCCTGGAAGTCTAAGGGTTCTGCGCAGTATCTTAGCTGTTCCTAACACTGCACGTTTCTGGACAGAGAGCTCTGATGTTGTTCCTGGGATCTGCCCGGGCCACTCTCCCAGCTTAGGAGTCAAGCCCTAAGTGCTCCTAACACCACTGGGACCACTTTGGCCTTTACTTTCCACATCCTCTCTATTTCCTCCTTCAGGCCCTGGTACTTCTCCAACTTCTCATACTCCTTCTTCCTGATGTTGCTGTCACTTGGCACTGCTACATCTATCACCACTGCTGTCTTCTGGTCCTTGTCTACTACCACAATGTTTGGTTGATTGGCCAGTACCTGCCTGTTCATCTGGATCTGGAAGTCCCACAGGATCTTAGCCCTGTTATACTCCACAACCCTCTGTGGAATCTCCCATCTGGACTTGGGAGGGTCTAGCCCATATACTGTGTGGATGTTCCTGTACACAATGCCAGCTACTTGGTTTTGCTGTTCAGTGTATGCTGTTCCTGCCTGCATCTTACACCCTGCCACTCTGTGTTGGACTGTCTCTGAGGCCTCTCTGCACAGCCTACACCTTGGGTCCTGTATATATACACACACATACATACATAAATGCATATGATTCACTGGAAACTTTATGGCAAAATGTTTCCATAAGTCTTGCAAAACATGTTCTAGGACCTTATTCTCATAAATTACATATAAAGATGTGCATATTTTTTTTTAGTCCAAGATTCTGACTTGGCCTTTCAGCAAGTTACTGGAAGCCAAACTCCAAAAAGGAACATTTCAGGACAATGTAACATCTTTTTCCTCTCTTCTATCACATTATTAAAAATGGTGGCATTCTCCCCACCCCCAAGTTGCCCCATCCTTCTTCATAGCCACATCTGACATTCTGGAAAAAATCTGCATGAATGTACCTGCATTCTAAACTTTGTGGGGTAGTTTTGTGGAAGACATACATATCCGGGCTTTCAGTTTGCACACTTATAAATCAGATGAATGTGTAGTTGTTGAAACCACTTTTCCCCACTAGAGACTAAAGAGATACATGCTCTCCTTGTATTTATTGGTCTTCTGAAAAGACTTATGGTCTTGGTCTGAACTCTTAGTTCTCTTCTGAGAATGAAATAAAAATTCTGTGTGATTATATGGCAATGTCTACAGCACTGGTTCTCAAAAGCTGTGTGTGTTTGTTAGTTTTAATATATATTGTAGGCATATGTATAATGTATAGCTATTTGACAATAACATTCAAACAGCAATGAAATTACTAAAATCTTACTGATATGTAATCATTTTTTATTTAGATAGTCAAGCTAAGTTAAATCACAAATTTTGTTCATGACCCTCAAGTTGGCTTTTCTTCTTTTCAAAGGGATTTCATTTAGGGGGGTGGGGGGTTCTGCAGATGGAGTTTTATTATTGAAAATCTGAAAAGCAGGAACTTGCTGTATTGTAATGAGGTGAAAGGTTTCAAAAACAGCTACATTGCAAGAAGAAGAAAAACACTTTGGAATCTCATAAGTTCAGACATCATTCCTTTGGGTAATCAAAAGCATTCAAAATTTATCAGTCCCAAGCGAGATCTTTGAAATGAGTATTTGCCTCAGTTGTCAAAATATTCTTGCATGTGTAAAAAAAAACCCTGCACAAACGGAACTACTTTGGGAGTAGAAACTATCTTGTATATGGAACAATAAACCAATGCACACTCATGCACGGAGAGAGAGAGAGATGCACAGATGCATAGAGAATACAGACCTGAATTCTTTCAACGTCTTCCTTTTCTCTTCAAAGCAAGTTTCAGTGTATTATCTGATTTGTGGAGCATAATTGTACTGATATGTTTTCCTTCATTGCTGTAATAATAACCCTATAAATATTTCACATGATCATGTTTTTATCTCTCTCAGTTCCTTTCTTTTCCTCCCCCCCCCTTTTTTTTTTTTTTTAGGATTACAGTTTGGTCTGCAAACAGTTTTCAACAGCAAAATATATAGTTCTGGGACTGATTATAGTACAAAGATAATTTAAAGCAGCAGATGTTCCTAATAGCAGTGTTTAAAATTTGTCACTCTTTGGACACATAGAATGCACACATATACATAAAGGGACACATAGGGTGCATGCACACGCCTAAAAAAAATAACATTATTTTCTGCTGGATAAAATCCAACAATAAATACAGTGTGATTTTTGTTTAACCTCAAGTCTTAAAAAAAAATCTTTAAAGAAAACCCTCAATGCTGTCTTCTTATCCTGATTTTTTTAAAAAAGAGTGTTAAATAGGATGAAGATGGCACACCGGTGTCAAAATGTATACATACAGTTCAATGTAATATATTCATTAATGAAGATATTCCTGACCTATATCATAGATCTCAAGGTAGGACATAATTAAAAAAGAAGAGTGAAATTACTCAGATGAAGACAGAAATTCTGTGTTTGTCAGGTGCTATAAGATTATTTAACATATTAGAGTAGAAGGTAAAAAAAATGGATTTGCTTGTTTGATTACGTGCCCTCAAGTCATTGTTGATTCTTAGTGACCACATAGAGAGATTTTCTCCATGATGATTTGTCCCTAATCTGGTGTTTCAGGGTTTTTTTTAAAGACTTTTTTTAAGAATTGAGGTTAAACAAAAACCACATTGTATTTAATGTTGGATTTTATCCAGCAGAAAATAATGTTATTTCCTTAAGTGCAGGCATGTGTCCTATGTGTTCCTTATGTATATGTATGCATGCTATGAGTCCAAAGATGCACCCATTTCCACTGTAATTGAGTCCATCCCCCTTGTTGCTGGCCCTTCTCTTCTTCGCTGTCCTTCCACCTTTCCCAACATTAGAGTCTTTTCCAGAGAGCTAAATCTTTGCACAATGTGTCCAAAGTAGGATAATTTGAGCCTGGTCATTTGTGCCTTGAGTGAGAAATCTGGGTTGATTTGTTCAACGATCCATTGGTTTGTTTTCTTAGCTGTCTCTTTTTAGGAAACCAAATATATATTGGACTACTACTGTGTGGTTTTGACATAGAAACCATTACAAGTGATTTTTAAAAATTCCCATCCCTGAAAATACAAATAACTGTTTATTTCTATCTCTACATCTTCTCTTCCAGCCTGGTTTCTATCTACACTCTGTATTCCCAGCCAAAGTTCTGGGCCTTAGTTATAATTCTATCAAACTGACATCAGACACAGAAGAAGTCTTAGAAGCCATTTTAAGACTTCAGTAGCAAAACCTTTAGAAATTCACAGTTGGACCAATAACCAGAATGTGGTGCTAAGATTTTTGAGCAACAATCAAGAGAACTTTCTTTTAAAAAAATATGGAGCTAATGTGCTTTAAACACATTATGATCCTTTGAACAAACTCTTTCAATGTCGGACATCTTTAAATTGACGCAAGTCCATTTTCTTTCTTTCATTTTTTAAAAGAATTGGATATCAGATCTGGCAATCAGAACATAAACTACTGAATTAAAAAGCTGTTAAAGAGTTTTATTTTAAAAAAAACAGAGCGAAGCAAATGGCAATTGCAACTTTCAAGGAAGATTTTTTTTAAAAAATAATTTGATGTTCAGAGACCACAGGGATAGGCCAAAATAAAAGGGAAAGCATGGACTGGGGGAAAAAACTAATAAATGGGCTTACTAACATCTTCATCCTTACAAAGGTATAACCTCTGCCAGAGTGGATGAGTGGGGACTGCCTTCTTTAGGTGGACTTCAAAACAGTACAATAACCCACTATTCTTTTTTTCCCCTCTCTCTTTTCCCCTCTTAACCTCATCATTGATACTTCAGAAGTACAATGCAAGAATGGAGACAGAAACAGTAGGATGGTGCAAAGCTTGGGATCATGATTCAGGGACGATGCAAGGAATAGGGCGCTACAGATCTGCAAACCAAAACAGTGGTTTTACTTAGTGGAGAGAATCCGCTTTACTTCAGATGCTTCCCTGGCTCTTCGTGCAAGACTCCTTCCATGGTTTGACTCTGTTTGGCTGCTTTGTCAAGTAGAGCACTTTGCCCCCCCCCCCCCAAATGTGAGCTGAAGTGGGCCAGATTCACTTTGCACAGGCCTTAAACCCCAGACGTTGGACTGTCTGCATTCAAGGGACAAGAATTCCTCTTCTTGTTGTTGTTATTACTATTATTATTTGATTAATTTGTTCATTAAACTTATATGCTGCCCAACTCCCAACAACTCTGGGTGGCTCGCAACAATCAAAGAAAGAAATTACAGTAAAATCAGGAAAAGATAAAAGATGGCAAGCACAACAGAGCCGATGAAATGAAGCGAGAGATCTCCCTATCTTTTGCTGAAGGCCTGGGTGAACAGCCAGGTTTTCATGGCTCTTCTGAACAACAGCAGAGTGGGGATCATCCAGATCTCAGGGGAACCTCATTCCAGAAGGCAGGCACTACTACAGAGAAGGCACACTTCTGAGGTCCTGTAAGATGACCTTGTTGAATTGAAGGAACCCAGAGCACAATGCAAGATCAAAGTCGCTGGGCAGATACTGTGGGAGTTTTTGTCACAGACCTATGTAATGCAACCCTCAAGTGCACAGGGGACTAAATGACTACCAGACTCCGCTGACTCTATACCATTGTCCCATCTCTCTATATGTGCATGAAAAAAAAAAAATTCTTACAGTCCAGTTTTGTGGGATTGAATTCCATAGGTAGATCCACCTGCTGTATTTACATGCATTGTGTCCTGTAAGCATAAATCATGTTTAAGTGTTGTCACCAATTAAGATTTCCCCCACCGCCCCCATTTTTAAAATCTCTGCATAGAGGGTGGAGGAGTTTTGAAAGGATGTGATAAGGATGAAAGTTAACTCTCCCCTCTTGTATGCAGAGCTCTCAAGCTAGATACTTGTGAATAAACAGGGAATAAACAAGGGAATAAGATACAGTATTTTATGCATTAGATGTGACATCTAGTTTGTTTCATTGCATCTCCTCCTTAAGGAAAAAGGATATTTGCCGTTATAGTTTCTGTCATTGATAGGCAACGCTTTGCTTCTGGATTCTGCTTTTAGGACCTGCATAAATGTTTCTGCTATTCAGATCAGTTGAACCACTCAACTCAAGAGGCTCCTTCCTGGATCTATTACAATGCTGCAGAAGACCCTGGCCTACATCCTTTCAGGTAAGAAATCAAGGAACTCCAAGAATGAATCACAGTCAAGAATCCAGACAAGAATTTACTGTCACCTCCTCTCTGACCCTCTCACCCAGTCAATTGCTAACCTGGGGGAATTTCCTGGCAGTACACAATCATTCTACCTGGGTCAGAAAGAGTCTCCACCCACTTTCTTCAGGAGGTGTTTGATGTCCCATTAGCTGTTGCATCAGCAAAATACTAGCAGGCTCCATGACATCCCCAAGCAAGTTGTCTTAGACATAGAGAGGAAAGGGAGGGGGAAAAAAGAGAGAAAGAGAGGGAGAGAGAGAGAGAGGAAAGGAAAACTGATAGTGTTCCAAGCCCTGATACACAAAATCTTGCAACTATCAGTGTCTCTCGCTGTCTATCCCTGTTGTTGCCTTAATAGACATCCTTCATTCCCTCTGGTCATGGAAAGCAGATGAGGTGCCCCAGTTGGTCTGAAGCATCTTTGACTTTTCTAACCAGGGAAGTCACAAAATCCCCCTTTTTAAATGAAGCACCGTTTGATGTATCAACAATTTCACATGAGGGACACAGCTATTTTCTGCCTGAAATCTAATTGAGGGGAAAGGAAGATATATCTTATGCAGAGCAGGTTGGAAGGAGACAGCTAGAGAAAGGTGTTGGGAAAGACAAAAAGAGAAAAATCAAAGCTGTGATTATTCATATTCTTCCAAAATGTCCTCTGTCAGCCTTAGTCTGCACGAGTGAGCATTCTCTGTTTAGGCTACATATAACTAAATGTTTGGCATAGGAACTGAAAATAAGTCAATTAAGTCCATTCTTCTTCAGTCCCTCCATGCATCTTGTATATTTCCTGGACACCCTGTGATATGGGATTGTCAGAATGCCGAGAAAATGAATGGGAAATTGTCTCACTGCTTCTGGTATATGATTATGTTACAGGCTAGCAATCATTGAAATTGCCTTGGAAAGCCATATACAACTCATCCATTCAGTAAGCAGTTCATGGAAGCCTGGGGAATTGGTGCACTCTGGCAAGGTAGATGTTACACAGGAACTATTTATAAGAAATTCTTGCAGATGAATCTCATTTCTGTAACTCCTCCATGTGGATTATTACTTTCAAGGACAAAAGGAAAGAGTTTTATTTAACTGTTTCGCAAGTTGTTAGACATCTCTGGCCTAAAGAGATGCCTTGTGGAAGCTAATCAGATCTGCATGCCATTTTAACCATTTTAATTCATGAGGTCACTTATTGTCAAACAGGCACAATTACTAGTGTCACACCTCTTGTTTCTTTCTTTCTTTCTTTCTCTCTTTTTTTCTTTTTTCTTTTTTTGAAAAAATGGGATCTCTGATACCTAGTGATTCCTAGTGATGTTGCAAGATGTATTTTGCTAATATCTGGAAAAGCATTGTTTCCATCCCCATGGTGATCAGTTGCAAGGGAGAAGTCTTCTTTCAAATCAAATCTCCTTCCAAATTAGAGTGTCCCAATGCTATATTCCTTTAGGTGCCATAGAAGTGTGTGGATTCACATATCCTAGTACTTTATTTTAATCATGGGGGTTTTTTTTAACAAGATCTAAAGAAATGAAGTCAGATACTTTCCAAGTCACCAAAGTAATCATTTTCTCCAATTTTATATTATTCAGGGCACCAATGCCGCTACTGGGCACTACTGCCTATTTAAGACAGATTCAACCAACCTAGAAGAGATGCAAAGAAAAGTAGGTTAATCAAGAAGATGGGACTTAAGTACTATGAGGAGAGGTAGGGGGAACTGGGCCTATCTGGTCTTGAAACATCTAGGTGGAAACATGATGAAATTTCTCAAGTACCCAAAGGAGAATCACACAGAATAAGACCTGTTCTCTTTGTCCCAGAAATTAAGGCAAAGAAAAATGATCTTAAGTTAGAGGAAGGCAATTGTAGTTGAGTGTTAAGGAAAATATCCTAATGGCAAAACCTGTCTGAGCTCTTATCTACTGACATAATCAGGTCCCATTTCACTAGATAGGCAAAAGCAATAGCTGAACAGACATTTTCTCAGCTTTAACTTAGATTCTTACACTGAGATGAGTTACTTCAATATGATTCTAAGACAGAAGGATTACAGGGCTACTGTTTAAAATGGTCCCTTGAACAAATTCAATGTGTGTTTATACCGACTCCCTGACATAAAAATATTTCACCTGTTGACTATGGAAAGAGGCCATCGTTTGGGTAATAAATCATGTACTTTGCCTGCAGAAGATCTGAAATTGTCCAAGTAGTCAGCGAACCTGGATATGATGGACAAATAACTGACTTGAAATAATGCAGTTTTTCACATTTCATGTGATAAGCTCCAGAACAGATAAGGCTAATTTTATCTGATCAATTGGCCACACAACGACAGACATGTCTCTCTGAAGCCACACAAAGGAAGATGTTTTATTAAGTCTGATATTGACTCATTAGTTTTAATCTAAGTATAGCACCAGAAAGGCTTAGAGCCAGACAGAAAAGCCAAATTGTTAAAAGAAGTTTACTACCAACTTCCAAATGTATTAAAAGGAATTCCAAGAATGAAAAGAAATCTCAGATGTAAAGATACAATTATAACTTCTAGGGTTGACCAGCTGACCTATCGACCATTTGGGTTTGAGTCTGCTGCCCCCCATTAATTGACCCAGTAACACAAACCTCCATTTCAGGCTAAAAATGGGGATTAAGCAAAGATAAAGGCAAGATAGTATGAGACATTGCTCTGTCTGGATTTTATAGTGCCTTTTATTGCAGAATCAACTTAAAAGAGATTAAATCTCTTCAATACAAAACCAGCCACTAAAAAATAAGATTAAAAAAAAAACATAAGTCAAATGTTATTTTGTTAGGTCTTTTGGTGCTTAGATTCTGAGCCATAGCTACACACGACTCTTCCCTTTTCTACATTATCTTTTAAGGATCTTTCTGAACCTTTCTATAAAGATTTAAATTTCACTTTTAAAAAAGTAACATCCTTTAGAAAGCAACTCAAAACACTTGTAGCTTTAGAAACCTGCTTGAATTCATAAGATGGACCTATTCCAACTCATTTTCAGATGCTTTTCCTTTCTGATATCATCAAAGTTCTCCTCTTCCCATTTTGAATAAAGGCTGCTTCCTCAAACTTACTTTAATGTTTTTTTTCTCAGCTGTGAGCGAACAAACAATAAAAACTGATTTTAGAAGTTCATTCCTTAGTTGTGAAAACCCGCAGGCTAAATCAGACTCAATTGTTCATGAGGACACTGCAATGCAAACCTAACTTACATTGAACTATTGGGCTAAAGTCCACTATCTCTATCCTAGTCCAGATGACATACATTTTGTGAGTACCCCTTTTAGTTAATGCTTGTGCCCTCAAGGAGGTGGAGAGATAGAAACCTTATTATATGTTTCCTTTAGTACAAATTTTACAATGATTAATGAATGAATATTGATCCCAATACTTTCAAAATATTCAGAAAGGAATTTTTATCATTTTTTTTCTGGCAAATATCAACAACACTGTAACCATTAAAATGCAACTCCTCTTCTCTTCTGCAAAGACGCACAAAGCATGTTGTGTGTTTAATGGAAGTTACTACAATAAATCAGACATTCCTAACTTTCTATCTTGAAGACCTGCGACTTCAACTTCCAGAATTCCTAGGCAAGATGACACACTGGCTGGCAAATTCTGAAAACTGAAATTCCAAATATTTAAAGGGTGCAGGTTGGAAAGACTAGAGCAAACTCTTCTTACCAGCTCACAAATCCCAGAACGTGTGCAATACTACTGACTGCTCAGAGGCCATGTCCATTCCCACTCCATAGCTATGCAACAGCAAGCTCCTACATGCATTCTGACTAATAATTAGAACAGGCTGAGTTTTGTAGCTCGCAGAACTTTCATATACTCCAAGAGCTCTACCTTGTAGGCCTGCATAGCTCATTGGAACATAACCCCAAAGATTCCAGGTCTGGTTTCTATTTGCCTCATGGTAGCCAATGCCATCCATGATACATCATCTTCATCCAGCTGGACCACTGTAATGCCTCTCCATGGAATTGCCTTGAAACACCACTCAGAAATTGCAATTGACACAAAATGCAGATAACTGGCACTAGAAACTGAAAACCTTCCAGAAGGTGCCAATTTCTTTATTTATTAAACCAATTTATACAGCCACCCATCTCTCAGAAGGAACAAGTATCAAAACCGTACAATAGATAAAAGAAAAAAAATCTAAAACAACACTGAGGTCCCAGTAAACTTGCATCCATCAACCACTGTCTTACTGCCACCAAGAAAACAAATAGGTACATCCCTGAAGTCAAGAGTCAAGCTTGACTTGAAAGCAATGAAATATTTTAGTGAAATAGATATCTTTGGCAACATGCCAGGCACTGCACCACCTTCATTCTACTCAATTAGCTGATGTGGTACTGATGGGGGCACCTGCATGGCTGGTACACCATTGCTCCCAGTCCACCTTTAACACTCATACAGCTGATACAGCCGCATCATGGTACCGACTTCTACAGCCCTTTGGAAGGTCAAAACGCTGCACTGCAGCAACTGTCTTCTCAAATGTTTCCCACTTCTGCTGTAGCGGCGTCTCCCCTCTCATTCACTGCCACCTTGCCTGCTCTAATTAATGAGAAGCAGTTGCTTCCTGCAGAGCTATTCCTTATTAGCAGAAATCATTACAACTGAGTGCTGCAGGAGAGAAGGAACGATATATGCCAGCTATAACCGCAGCGTTTCCAGTAAGGGGAGGAGCAACTGAGTGGATTACTGAGGTTCTCTCATTGCCAGTCATCTTTCTCTGTACTGTTATTTACATCACGCACCCCTAATCACCAGCTTCGTCTTTTTTATCTTTCTTTCAAGAAAATTGCAATGGCGCAGACCATTGCACTGCAAAAATGTTATCAGGAACACGCACCATACTGCATGTGATAGAAAATACATTTCATTCTATCCATAATTCCCTAGCTATATATCATCTGTGTCACCTATACCATCTCTGTCTGCATCTGTATATATTATATCTATACCTTTATCTCAAACTCTTTTGGAAATGTACCAAATGATTTGCAAGATACTCCATATCAATAGATTTTAGAGATCATGTATGAATAATTTTGAATTCTGGGAGTCCTGACAATGTTGCAGAAGAAGAATCAATGTCAGCATAACAAGGGTCAAGAAAATGTACTAGCGTTACTTTTACTGCTCTCCTAAGATTATTTATATCTTTTCCCTTTATAGCAGTCATAAAACAGATGCTAAACAGGGAAATTCAATTACAATGTTGCCCAAATCCTCTGCAAAGGGCAGCCAATAGCTAAGTGAGCTTCAATGGCCATTCAGTTCAGCAATTTCATTGTCCAGAATGGGAAAAAATGCATAAAAGAGGGAGTGCATATAATGGAAGTAAAGTTTCTCAAAGAGGCAGACCCTAGTGAATGGATGTCTCTGTCACTGGATAGATATGGGAATAATCGCTAACATCTCTGCCTGAGTAAAAAGGAATTATTAGTCATTATTGCTAATCATAGAGCTGTCACAAAATAAATGGGAACAGACTTGCTCTGTGTTGTCACTCCTGAGAGCAGGACTGCGATGAATGAGTGGAAATTGCAAGGACGGAGGGTTTAACTAAACATTAATGGGTACATAGGCAGCTTGTAGAAGCCCCAATGACACCACAGTGATGTTACAGAAGTCATCGTGCAAAAATTGGTATAAATGATCCATCACTTGATACCCTTCCCACACACACACACACACACACACACACACACAGAGACATCCATGAGGATGCCTATGAATGGATACATCCTATTAAAAACAGTGCTATATGGTGGACCAATCTTCCACTGAAGGTATGAACATAAAAACTACATAGCCTTCTGTCTGAGATGTTTTATTTACAAAACTCTTGTACCCTGATGCTAAAGTTGTACCTTCAAAGAACACTGGTTTATTTAGAACTTTATGAATAGAGTTCTGTTAATTCAACTCTAATAACAGTACCATTCCAGTGAAGTGTGCAATACTTTTTAAAGGTATTTAAAAACAAAAACATCTCATTGTTATAAAGAAGACAGTGCAAAAAGGGTTGGGAAATGGAAGAGTTACGTTTAATGAAATTCAATTCTGGATTTCCTTAACCTGGTATTGATAATATTAGGACAACACTAGGACACTGAGGATTCCCAGCGCACTCAAGGAAAGCCCTCAATATTTAAAGAACTGGCTTTTTCTTCAATATTTTCATTAATGGCTTGTTGGAAGAAATGTTTGGCAAATTGCAGGTGACCGAAAACTGGGAAGGATAGCTAATGCACTACAAGACAGAAATAAATACCTAAACTGCCTCTCCATTCTAGAGAATTCAGCTGGATATCACAGAACGAAGCTTGCTGGGTTACAAGAATTAAAACATTAGGGGAAGTAGATGGAGCAGAAGGACTCAAATTTGACCCTAGAGAAGAATCTGTAGGTCTACAGGAGCAAGTAAGCTGAAGAGATAAGGAACACAACTGCAAAACAGCAACTAAAGATGAGAAACTTGCCTGCCATGTAACAAGCCATGTTTGATCCAACAGCCTAACAGATCAGGGAAAGGACCATTTGAGATGACCCATGATAGAATGCTGATGGAATGCATATGCAAAAAGGACTGCGTGGAAGACCCCAATTTGTGCAACCAACCACCATCTAGAAAATGCCCCTGTCTTCCCCAGTCCCTGTGTATCACCTGGCCAGGGTGGAGGGGAGCAAGTGAATACATATGTTTGTGGGTGTAATGCTTAAGCAATTGTAATTAATGCATTTTTGTAGTTAACAGAGACTCTCTTGGGTTGGATATCAGAGACTCTGTGCTGCATGTTCCCTTGAGCATTTCATTAATGCATACCATTCTGAAGTTCAGATCTGTTACAGTAGAAACCAAAGCAAAATTCTTCACCTAGGGGGAGAAAATCAAATAGTCATCTATAAGTTGAGAGATACCTGACATAGTAATAATGTGTGAAAAGGATATTGGAACTCTAAGCTGAACATGAGCCAGTAATGATATTTTGACATTTTTGCTTTAAAAAAAAGGCAAATGAGTTTCAGGTTACCTCCATAGGAGTATGACTTCAAAAATCACTGGAAGTGATATTCTGTATTCTTCATTGGTGAGACCTTGTTTTGCATACAATAAGATGCATATGGCTGGATTTTAGGAATTATTGCTGATTGTGGAACCAATTGTCAAGAGTGTTGATAGACTCCTTTTCACGAGATGTGTTCAAGCATGCTGGAAAGCCATCTACTGGGGGTTGTTTAATTTTAATTCCTGAACTAACAGACGTTTGAACCCCACAGATTAACTGCACCCTTCCAATTCTCTACTTCTATGCTCTAAGGTGAGAACTCTCCAAAGGCTTCAGGTATAATGGAGAGGAAATGGAAATAAAAATCCTTCACACAGTTCTTGTAAGTGTGGATGTGGTACTGATTGCTAATTGCTTTGCAAATGAGACATTAGATAGAAATGATTAATTGAAGCAGTAGATCTTTTCAAATGTTGGTCATTAAGGTAATTTAATATTAATACTCATTTAAAGCACCTTATTTGGTGATGAGATTAAGTTGGCCTTGAATGCGGGAAAGAACTTATATTGGTCAAGACTACCCTTATTTCCTCTTAAAATTTGGTACAATGTGAACAGAGCAGGTGACTTTTGATGTCTTTCAACAGGGCTTCAAGGGGCAGAATGTGAGCACAACTGGTGAGGTTAGCAGCCACCATCCTACGTCCAGAAGCCAGGCACTATGAGATTATTCACTAGGACATCATCTGTGAACATTATGGTCCATGAGGACATATGGAATTGAGACAGCAGATTGAAGATAGAGCTTGCTCATTCAGTAAATGGAATTGACAGTCACAAAGCAGAAAATTCAGTGGGGCATTAAGCTATGTCAGCCCTCACAGGTAAACCAGACAGGAAACATGACTAGATGAGCTAATTCTACTTTATTGTAAGGCTACATTAACAGAATCTTGCAAGTCTGAAAGCACAAATCTGCTGTCCCTATTTATTGCCTGAGTAATTAGGGTGGGTGCTTCCCAAGTTTCTTTTTCTGGCCATTACTGTGTTGCAGACTTCTTTCTCTTTTATCTGATTGTTGCCTAGGTGGCATCTCTTCCCCCCAGCTTCCAAGGTCACCCTCACATTCCATCACAGGTCCATTGACTCAGTCATGTATAGGAGTACTACTCTGGCACCTCCTGTCTGCGTAACATATTCACAGCTTTGCAGATTCTATGGGAGGAGAAATTTTGTTGACAGGGAATGAGATTTTGAAGTGGATATACCAAGCTAATAAAGATCCCCTATAGCCTATATTTATAATGGCTAAGAACAAAACCTTCCAGATCTTGTCCTTAAGAGAACTCTAGGGATTCATCAGCATCCTCAGTGATACAGCAAAGGAGCCTGCACTGAATCCCTGGGATCAGGGTCTGTTTTATCAATACCCTTTGGATATATGATGGAATATCTGCTTGGGCTGATCCAGAAAATACAGATCTTCTCATGGAATGGATATTCATCCTCAGTGGAAGCTCCAGGATAAAAGCTTGGCAAATTAGGGAGGGATGAAAAAATAAATTGGAAAGGAGTGTTGTCCATCAGGAATAGGAAAGCTGTAGTTTCTTAGCTGTGCACATGTTTTGCAAATCAATGAGAGTTCTGGGGTTAAATAGGATATACCTGATCACTTTCTTCCCCAATGGCTATTAGCCATGTATTTTACAATTTTAATATTATAGTTTAACCCATGTTTTGTTGTACTTTTGTAAAGTTGTGTTGTATGCAACTTTAGCCTAGGACTGTAAATAAGTTACAGTTACTTACTTTACAAAGCAAAGATAGCTTTCTGGAACGTTGATATCTCCAGGTAAATGTGAAAAGTGCTCCTGTCTGAACATTTGCAGGAGAGCTGCTACAAGTTAATGCGTAATACTGACATTGATTAGGATTGAATAATACCAGGAACTGCATTATTATTATTAATAGTAGTTGTAGTCATAGTATCACTGTTACTACCAAGGGATTCAGTGAGTAGGAGTGATAGAATATGACCGGAGGGAGCAGAACTAAGATCTTCACTTCATTTCCTTCTCTTTATGGGGAATATTTTAAAAAGTATTTCTAGATATGCTGATGGGAAATTACATTGTCTTCTCTGCAGGTTCTAGGGGCCGCAAAGAGTCATAGTTGGACCATCAGGCATGAATTGCTCTCCCTGGTCTAAATGGCCTGAGAATCTGACCGTTGGCTTTTTCCTGTGTTCCTAGAAGTCAACGTACATTTGTTTTTAAAATGCAAATGCCAAGGAACAAAATTGGGGAAGTCAAGGAAGAGAATCTTGTATCAAAAGGAAAGTCTTCCCCAAGATATGGAGCAATATAGGAAAAGGCAGGCGGAGAATACAGAGGTTAACTGAGGCTGAGGAAGAAAATTGGAGCTGTAAAGGTAAGGTCCAAAAATACTGTAGTGATGGCATTCACACAACACTGGATCAATCATTGCACTAAGCCATAGTTTACTTAACTATGATTTGCTTAATGCAATTGTTTTGAGCAATTCTGAGTGAGGACCAAGGAGATATAGGAGAGTAAGTACAAGAAGCATAAAGATGAAGAACTAGAGGAAAAAGCTTACACCATTCCCTTACACCATTTAAAAAAAAAAAATGCCAGTGCTATGAAGTCCTGAAGTCCTAAAATACTGCTAGCACTGAAGCTGGCAAGGTAGAGCCTCAATGTGTTGGGACTGTGTTCAGGCAGCCCATTAAATCACTATATGTCATTGGAGATTCATCACTGGAAGTGATGGCACGACGGAATAGGAGTCCCAAAAAGGAATTCTGAAAGTTTTATAAGAAGAAAATTTATCGTTTCTAAGGCAAGATGAAGAACATATTAATACAATGGATGAGATACCGGTTATTAATCTACACTTGGCATTTCAGCCCATTGAGTTGAAAAACAATGGTCCCATAGCATATAATTAATGACAGCCTGAAAGGTCAGAGAGGAGGAGTGCAAATTTAATAAATAATAAGCAAATTAACAAAACGTTTGTGTGCATGTGTGTGTTTGAAGAAGGAACATTTCAGTCATAAAATGAAGAGCAAGAAGAAATTCCCGTCTCAACGATCAGACCAAGAAGGAACAAATGTCGAGAGGTTGCTTTCCCACTTCTTGTTCTCCTGCATCTAGCACTACACTGTTGAATGTGTCATTGCATGAGGCTAGAAGACAGTCAGAAGTCAGTTCTGGTGGGACTGGTAATTGAAGGATGAGATTAGACTGGTGATCCAAGGAGAAATCCACAAGAAAATCAGGCAATAGGTCTATTGCTAATCTGGGAGCTGAGGATGTGACAGCTTAGAGTCCCAAATGAGACTTACCTGCAGGCCTTCAGAGATGTTTTTTGCAGAGTGCGTTGATTTATTATTTATTGGGTATATATCCTATCCTTTTTCCAGGAGCTCAGAGTGCCTTAAAGTATTACTTCCATCTCCAATTTGTGAATCGACTAAAGTCACCCAATGAACCTCTATGGCTGAGGTTAGACTTGAACTTGGGTTTCCCCAAGTCCAACCCCTTAACCACTACATCACACTGGTTTTCCAGGTGCTCAGGGAGGGTTTTGGTCACAAATGGATTTTCTTCAGAAGGAGTTCTACTTTCATCTTCTTAAAAGAATATTTCTAAGCTTGGTGACTACCTGAGTCTGCTCTCTTAGATGCTGGCACTCCTTAGTATAGACAGAGGTTCAGCAACTTCTCAGAGTTGTACAGAAGACTTTTCAATCTATTCCAAAGTGGAAATTCCAAGTTATGTGTCTCTCAAGGGATTGGAATCACCTTTCACAAAATCTTCTGAGTGGTGGGATCCCTGAGATAGAAAGAAGAGTCTAGTTGTTCTGGACCTTCAAAACTAAAATGTTTTAGTTTAGTCAGGCTGGGGAGGCAATTAGTCTCTGTTCTGTGTAAACTGTGAATGCACAATTACACTGCACCTTAAAAACCTCAGTATTCAAGGGTCCCTCAGCTGCCAAGTCAACATAGGAAAACAAAAATAATTACACAGTTGCAGCTATCATTTGAGACAGATGTAAAAAAGCAGGAGTTAAGTACTTTCCAAACCCAAGAATTGGAAAACCCCTTGGTGATTATACAGAGATGGAGCGGGCAGACATGCAGTTGAAATGGAATACTTTAAAGTGATATTTTCTCATAAGCTTCCAGTCCCCTAGGAACACTTTTCCTCCCTATGTGTTTAGGGAAGCTGCTTTGTGGAACCTTTTTTGGGTCAAAAAAGCATCTTGCTGTAATGGGCAGAAGGAATAGCCTTGAGAAACAGGGGGAAGAGCTGCAACCAAGACAATGGACAGATAAAAGAAATCTGAGACCAGGGCAGAAACGTAATTTGAGAAAGCACTGCAGCAGTACCCTAAGATAAAGAGAGGGAGTGGGGAAGCAAATTCAGATTTGCAAGATTCTGTTACTCTAACCTTATAATAAAAGTTATAAGCTAGGTTTCCTAATCTGATCTACCTTGAAGGGCTGACACAAGTCTTTAATTAGCAACTCAAGAAATAAGTATCATTTCTAGACGCTTCAGGGAGGGGAAAAGTTTGCTGTCCCTCTACAGCAAACAAGGAAAATGAGGGCTATCAGATATAGGCTGCAAAACTCCACCCACTAGATGGCAGCAGAAAGATTCAGAAAGGTCTGCCACCATTTTGTGAGAGTGCCCACAGTGTTTTCTCAAATTTCTGTTTCACCATTAGCTTAAAAATGTCACCTGTTCCTGTCCATGACTTTACACTTCAAGCATTTCCTCCATTATTCCATTTCAGTGGGTACCCTCTCTGTAACCCAGCTTCCAAAGTTTGTGTTAATAATAGGAAAAAATGACAAGTTCAAATCCAGTACCTCTACTTTCAAACTACAGGTGAAACTCAAAAAATTAGAATATCGTGCAAATGTTCATTTATGTCAGTATGGCAACTCAAAAGGTGAAACCAATATATGAGATAGACGCATTACATGCAAAGCGAGATATGTCAAGCCTTACTTTGGTATAATTGTGATGATTATGGCGTACAGCTTATGAAAACCCCAAATTCACAATCTCAGAAAATTAGAATAGTGTGAAAAGGTTCAATATTCTAGGCTCAAAGTGTCCCACTCTAAGCAGCTAATGAATCCATAACACCTGCAAAGGGTTCCTGAGCCTTTCAATGGTCTCTCAGGCTGGTTCAGTAGGAATCACAAGCATGGGAAAGACTGCTGACCTGACAGTTGTGCAGAAAACCATCATTGACCCCCTCCATAAGGAGGGAAAGCCCCAAAAGGTAATTGCAAAAGAAGTTGGATGTTCCCAAAGTGCTGTATCAAAGCACATCAATAGAAGGTTATGTGGAAGGGAAAAGTGTGGTAGAAAAAGGTGCACAAGCAGCAGGGAGGACCGCAGCCTGGAGAGGATTGTCAGGAAAAGGCCATTCAAAAGTGTTGGGGACTTTCACAAGGAGTGGACTGAGGCTGGAGTTAGTGCATCAAGAGCCACCACACACAGACGGATCCCGGACATGGGCTTCAAATGTCGTATTCCGCTTGTCAAGCCGCTCCTGAACAACAAACAACGTCAGAAGCGTCTTACCTGGGCTACAGAAAAAAAGAACTGGTCTGTTGCCCAGTGGTCCAAAGTCCTCTTTTCTGATGAGAGCAACTTTTGCATCTCATTTGGGAACCAAGGACCCAGAGTCTGGAGGAAGAATGGAGAGGCACACAATGCACGATGCTTGAAGTCCAGTGTGAAGTTTCCACAGTCTGTGTTGAGTTGGGGAGCCATGTCATCTGCTGGTGTTGGCCCACTGTGCTTCATTAAGTCCAGGGTCAACGCAGCCGTCTACCAGGAGATTTTGGAGCACTTCATGCTTCCTTCCGCAGACGAGCTTTATGGGGATGCTGACTTCATTTTCCAGCAGGACTTGGCACCTGCCCACACTGCCAAAAGTACCAAAACCTGGTTCAGTGACCATGGGATTACTGTGCTTGATTGGTCAGCAAACTCACCTGACCTGAACCCCATAGAGAATCTATGGGGCATTGCCAAGAGAAAGAAGAGGGACATGAGACCGAACAATGCAGCGGAGCTGAAGGCCGCTATTGAAGCATCCTGGTCTTCCATAACACCTCAGCAGTGCCACAGGCTGATAGCATCCATGCCATGCCACATTGCGGCAGTCATTGGTGCAAAAGGGGCCCAAACCAAGTACTGAGTACATATGCATGCTTATACTTTGCAGAGGTCCGATATTGTTCTATTTCCAATCCTTGTGTTATTGATGTCATGTAATATTCTAATTTTCTGAGATTGTGAATTTGGGGTTTTCATAAGCTGTACGCCATAATCATCACAATTATACCAAAGTAAGGCTTGGCATATCTCGCTTTGCATGTAATGCGTCTATCTCATATATTGGTTTCACCTTTTGAGTTGCCATACTGACATAAATGAACATTTGCACGATATTCTAATTTTTCGAGTTTCACCTGTAGTTTTCCCCTCATTTTATTTTCTGAAGGTAATTGATGATACCTAAATCTTTTAAAACCAGCTATAAAAAATTCCCCTTTATGGTTCATATAGAGGAAGGGAGGGAGAAAAAAAAACAATTTGACTCAATATCAGTCTTTTAAGAATTAATTTTGTTACAGTATGATTCCAAGAGTACATACTGTTCAGGATTTGCTGTCACTCGTTGGCAGACAGTTTTGATCTAATGCATAACTCAAGACAGTACTGAAACTGTAAAACTTTTTTGCATCGTTACAAAATGATAGTTAAAGTGACAAAGCTTGGAAAAATAGGGGAAGACTGATTGAAATCTGGCTGGGGCATTTTTCTTCACCAGTTCACTTCTGAAATATCCTGGAGATGTCTGTGGTTTTCCACACTGGGGCCTTTAAGTGTGTTTAAAGGTGTTTTTAATGCTTTCAGACCTAAATCCCACATTTAATCAAAACCACTTATATTAGAACCATTTTTCTTCATCCATGTTATTTTCTTGCAGCAAAAACAACCAGGATTCTTATGTTAAATAATAATATGCAATAATACAGTTCTTAAATACACCATGTTTTTCTATACCACCATTTTTCTGCTTTGTCCCTTTTCTTTCCCCATCTCATTAAAAAATGTATGAAAATTGCCATTTTGACTTTATATGCTATAAGGCAGTATATACCCTACTTTAAGATAGCCTAAGACACAGGATCCAACCCCCTAACAAAACATACTGTCTGGAAGCTGAGCTCTTTAAAGAATAGGAAGCTGGATTTTGTACACAGGAGGCAGATTTCTAGGTCATTTTCTTTCAAATGTTTAGAACGTCCTATTTTGTGTGATTAGCTATGTAAGCTATTTTGCTCTTCTACTCTGAGCAACAGACTGGGTGAGAAATACGGGCAATTAAAAAATAATAAATCGAAAACCATCCTTAACTAGTCTTTGTTGAATGTTCCCCCGAAGCTATTCCCTGGAAATCTCTTTCCACATTGACTTTTATCTTTGATTTCAAAGATTTGGGGTGGAAAGGAGTGAAAAATGGGAATGCAGGGGAGGACTATAACAGATACAAACATCCTAGTTGGCAGAGGAGAGGTGTGCACAACTACCATTGCTTCAAGGGTTGAATGTTGGGAGACACATTCAAAAAAATGGGTGAGGCAAGGATCCATTCTGGCTGGGTTAGTAATTTTTAGGATTACTATGGATACCATACACTACAGGCTTTGCCCTTGAAGCCTTCCAATCTTCCCATGTGTCAAAAAGAGCCAAAATGCTGGGCTTCATTTACCCTGGGTGCAAAAGACATGCTGGCTGGTCACATGGTCCCCTTCCCCAGTGCACTCTTGGCGCTCCTAGTATAGAGTGATCTTTTTATGAGCATGTAGCTTGGCTGTATAACACAAGAATTAAGTTCTCCAGTGAATCACTTGGCCACCAGCTTCATTGTCCTTTACTTATCTGTTCATCACCCAGTACTTTCTGTTTCATAAGCAGGGAAACAGCAGCATCCAGATTTGGTTTCTTTCTTCCTTTTTTCAAGTCAGAGACTTATAATATTTGGGGTAAGATTTACCTTGACCGCTAAAGTGTACAAGTACAGCTTAAGTGGGAGTGAAGAGGGATTCTTACAAGGTAGCATGTCTGTTATTTTGCCCATCAGTCCTCAGAGGGCCAATACCTTCAGCCCATCTTCAGCCCACACCCAACTCTCCAAATTAACCTCCACATGCTTGATTGCTCCTGTTTTCCCACACCCTCTTTCACTGTCCAGAAGGAAAAAAGAGATTACGAGAGAGGAAGCAGTGACAGAAAGGAAGACAAAACTTTTAGAACCAGCCAGGTCTTCCATAGATGCTTTGGATTCTTGCATTCACAGTTCTTGATTGTCCATGCTGGTGGGAACAGAAAACCAAAAGTTCTGCAAGGAGCCCTGAAAAGGGTGTTTGCTATAAGAGGAACATTGAAGGGCTGCCCTGAATTTAGATTAAAAAATAAAAAGAAACCCTTACATTGAGAGGTATGGGGTAGATGATTCTCATTGATCAAGTTCGTGCAGAAAATGGCGCTATGCACAGACAGGGAAAAGCCAAATGCTCTCTTTTTTCCCAGCAGTTATGAAAATGGCCTACTGCCTAATCCCTTGTAATGCTTGTCCCTGCTGTGATCAGCAACCCTGAAGATTCTCCTCTGTTATTACCTTAGCAAATTCCTAAGGAAATCCTCACAGAGGCCAGGTTTATTTTTATGCCTGCTTAACCACCAAGAAATATATATTTTTTACAGTTGTATTGAGAGAAAAAATAAATGAAACATGGCAGGCAAGTTGCCCATCAGGGTGGCATTTCTGGCATCCTCGTTTTGATGCTTCCCCCACCCCTCCTTCCAAGCTGTTGCCCTCCCTGTAGTTGCAAACAAAGGTCATGCAGAACCTTGATGAGCCATTAGTTATGTTGATACTTCCGATAAGCTGGGAAAAGCTTTCCTTGGGCCTTGCATCCACAGGCATCTTTAATTTCGAGTCATTTCCATTTATGACCCTTAGCTTGATTTATAGCAAATGATGCAGGCTTGTGTTATTTATGCCCTTTAATCCTTTAATATCACAAGGCTGTACTGGTGCTGTCTGGTTTCCCAGTAGTGAAGGAACAGTTTCCCTTATAATTAGAATGGTATCTTCAGGAGGTTAAAATTAAACTAATTCTATGCCCCTTTGTCCAACTGATGGAAGAGACAGATGGGAGCATTAGGGCATTAATTACCTCTCTGGTCATGTTGAAGCAAAAGAAAAGTGTTTTGTTTTTCTCAGGCTATACCCCAAAGCCATAATGATATAAATCCATTTCCTGTAACAGAATCCCTCATTCAGTGCAGATCTGTTGCTAAGAACTTTGTGATGATCTATTTGATCACTTCCTAAATTTCTCTTTTTACTTTTATGTTGTCTGCTGTTCTTAAGAAGGCTGCTGCTGGAAAATCCTCCAAAATTCTAGAGCAAGCCTTTGGGTTTGAAAGTGGGGTTCCCTAGGGCCCTATAATGAATTCATGCCTACTAATTGCTGACCACATGATCCTAGCCCTAGCTTGGGACTGTTCAGGCAACAAAGGGATGTCATGAAGGAAAAGGGGAGGAGATGCCAGAAACTCTATCCTGGACCTTCAATATACAAAGCATGTTCTCTGGCTTAAAATAGGCAATGCTATGGCCTCATGATGAATCTGGGGTATGAGGCTAAAAAGAGAGAGATTGAAAGAGATAGGAATTAAATGCTGTTGAGATTAAATCTAAAAAAAAAAAAAAGGCAAAACTATCTCAGGATGAATAGGCCGATGATCACATGGTGTCCTTTTATCGCCCCTGCAATTTCTGAGAGTGTTATCTTCATTTACGTTAGTCATCAAAAGGAAGGTTAACTTCTCTAATCCTCTGTGTGGAGTCTAATCAGAGTCTACATCATCAGAACCGGGCTATCTTTATCTCATATTCCCAGTACAACAATGCTATCTTTGCCTTTTATTGGATTTCTCTGGCAATTTAACACGGCAGACTACCCTCATCCTACACTCAAGTATGCATTGACTGCTCTCTAGTCTGAATACTGGAGCAAAAAATAAAAGGGAGCAGAAAGAACCCTAATCCTTTGAACTAGCATTAGGAACTCAGCATCCTGACTGTCTCTGGAGGCTACGCTGGAGCCCTGAACATCTTCACAACTGTCACACTGCAGTCGTTACTCCTTCCTATAGCAACAGAGTGCACGGGATCCCTAACTTTAATAGTCCCATAGATGTTTGCAAAGAACACCCACCAAGAAGGCCTGCAGAAACATAGACAGATGGACAATTGGCACTCCTCTAAGGGTGCTACCACCCTTCTTGCTCATGGGTGTGAGAGAGGATGTTTTATTCCTATCATCCGGATAGAAACTAAAAATGAAATTGTTTGAGAAACATTTAGAAATACTAGGGATTGATGCAGAACAGTTGTTCTGTACCTTCAACAGCCTGCCAAGACTCACAGCAAGGCTGTCCTGAAATGTTGGACCAAACCACCATTTCTAGATGGGAAACACATTTGGTTACTTCCTCAGGTGCTACTCCTTGTATCATAGCATAGTCATGCTGGATGAGATGGTGCTTTGGTTTGATCCAGTCTCAGGGTTCTTCTTATAGTTTTACATTCTTATGCAGGGTATTCATGAGCATATGAATGATGGCAGACACCACATTACTTATCCCAATATGTAATTACTTATTAGTTACTAATTACTAGCTAATATTCCAATTACTAACCCAGTATTGGTTCTTTTGCAATATATTGCTGACAAACCATTCCGCTGAATTTTTTGTTGTCTTTCCATTGTTGCTTGTTCATGAGAACAATTGTCCCATGGACAGGACCGTTTGTTCCATAACTTAGAATCATAACAGCTCTAGGCCAATATGGGATTAGATTGTTTGCTTGTTTGTGTTCAGAGGGAATCCAAAGGGCAAGTATCTGTCTGAGAAACCCTTACAAGTGCTGCATAGGCATTTTAGCAATCTAGCATCACTCAGCTGCTTGCAACAAACAGAGCAGGTTGTATGTGTACCTCCTGCTGAATATTTAGAGCAGCAGGTGGCAATCTTACTCAAACTAAAACAAGCACAAGAACTGTACTGAACTTCATCAGCACAGTTACATTGATTAATTGATTCAAATAAATTCAGAAAGAAGCGTTCCCTGATTATATTGTACATCTGTCACCACAATACTAGTGGGAGAGGTGGGCAGACGGCTGCAATTGGAGACCGAAAAAAGAACAGATTTTGCCTGAATTAAAAATACCGTCTCCCCAATTTAACTGAAGTGTTTGAGAAATAAGAGGAGGAACAACAATTGCAAAGAGGTTATTGCAAGCACATATTCACAATGCACATATATCGGGCCCAACTTCTCATTGTTTACTCTTTGACATGAACATCAGCTTCACAATATGTTAGTATCAGCAGGTGTTCACACTTATCACCATGTAGAAGACATTTACCTGCTGTGTTCTGTATCTCAAACTGCTGTTAACAGGACAAAAACAAGCTAAGTCGTTTTCTAATAAATTGGAAATCAACATTTGATGATGTTGAAAGCTCTAACACCAGACTCTACAAAGTCTATTCATCTAGCATGGCATTTAGGACCAGGATAGCTAAAGAACATTCTTCTCCCATATGAAGTTAATCAACCACGTCTGTTCACATTCCACTGTCTACAGAACCACAGCTGGACCACATCTATTCATATCCTGCTACCTACAAAAACACTGCTGGATTCTGGACCCTCTGAGGCTTTTCTGGTCCCCTCCCCATTGGCATTAAGATAGCAGTTGAAACCTGTATTCCTCTGTCCTCTGCTCTCATGTTTCTATACTTTTAGGCAGCTTCTAGAAAATTCTACATTTAGAAATTATGCTGTCCACCTTCTCCTCCTCCTCTTTCAAAGAAAATCAACAACAGAATGATTACTGGGGATTTAAATCTAGTGTGAAGACAGGCAGGGCAGTTCAAGCCATTTTGCTATCCAGAGTTAAGAATCAAATAGTGCTAGGCCAAAGATGATCCAAGTGACAGTTGAACCTGGCAATGGGACAATGTCCTCTAACACACAAGATAGCAGGGGATGTGCTAATGGACCCACAGCTCTGAATTCCAACACTGCAATGCACTCACCCTTATGCTGTCTCCTGAAGCAGTTGCCTTACTTTCCCTAATGATAAGGCCATTTCTGAAGACCAGGCTGATCTTCTTTTGCTGAAGTTCTCGCTTGAAAGGAGGGATGACAAACAATTAATCCTGAATGAGTATAATGTCAGCCTTTCAAGGTAGTCCAGACAAGAAGAACAAAGCATGAGTACTAACACAACTTTAATTGTAAGGTTACAATAACAGAATCTGCAAGTCTGAAAGCACATATCTCTCCACCCTTGCCTTTACTTTCCAGAGAAGTAGGGAGGGTCCCTTCTGAGATGTTTTCCCCACCCCCATCCTCCCTTTGCAGTCTGATTCCTCTTATCAGACTGTTGTCTGGGTTGTGGCTCTTCCTCCTGTCTCCCAAGGTTATTCTCACATCCCATTACATATAAGCAAGTTGCATTGAAGGAGGGAGTATCAACAATTCGTTTTGAGTAAAGGGCTACAAAAATTAGTATTGAGCGAGGATGTGCAGATAATTAGCATTTCTCGGTTCCCCAGTTGTATGGGAGGATTCAAGCTGTGCCAATTTTTAGTGCTAAGGGTGAAGAGGAAGAAGAGGAGGAAGAGGAGGGAGGGTTTTAAACATCACACCCATCTAAAAGAAACGGTTGAAACTGCATTTCAGAAAAGCGGACCTTTCAGCCTTACAGGTCAAGCTCAACCTCATCGACAGTAAATGGTGCTACCTATTGGATTCTTTTCCTAAAGTGTAAGAGAAAGATGGGTAGAGCTTCTTAAAATCAACAAACGGATGGCATAAAACAGGAACAAGAGAAATCTTTGTATCACTGTCTTGCGGTTCAAGATAAGACGACTTTGTGATGTGGCTTTGGCGTGCCTTTTACATTTTCCAGTGCCACAGATCAAAGCTATGACATGAAGAGCTGGAAAATTGCCAGCTCCCTTGCAGCAATACTATCCTTTGATCGCTGCTGACAGATTCCTTTATCCAATTCTCCATTAGATTTCAGTGCACTTTCTGAGCCTGGCAAATCTATTGGACTGCCCAGTGAAGACCTACCCCATAAGAAAAGCTCTTTATTCACAACCTGATTGCATTTCTCTTATTTTACTAAAATAGGTTGCTTTAGGACTAATCAAAAACCAAAGTTTCTTTGGGCTGAGATTAAAAGATGCTACTTTAAGAAAGAAACACTGGATCTCACTGCTTCATTTTACTAAGGTGAGCATACAAACTCTAAAGAGGTATATCCTTTGTTTGCATGCATTTTTAGACCGTGATTCATTGATGGCAAAAATAAGAATATCAACTGCAGGGTGTGTTATGGTATGAAATCTTTCCCACTCTATATGTCAGATAGATAAATCTCTGTTTTGCTTTTGCTTTCTCACAGATTATCTTCAAAACAGGCAACTTTTAGAACGTTCTCACCAAAAAGGATTCAATGAAATTCTGATCAAGGCTGCCTAGCCAAGTGTTCCCTAAGTTGGAAAGCCCAGCCCAGTTAGAGGTTAATTTAAAAACCTAGAGGGTAGTAAAAAACCAAAAACCTAGAGGTTTTTGTCAGGCACATAGGTACCTGGTTTTCCTGTCCCAAATTCCAATATGAGGCATGAGATTTACCAATTGTTGATTGATGTTAAATGGATCAATATCATAAAGAATGTGTTGCCTTTGAACACAGTAGTGTTATCAATGGGGTTAATATTGAGGAAAATGAGGATCTATTACTGTTCAGGGCAGTAGAGTCCATACTGATAGGATTTTCTGGTTTGCAAATTCCCTTTTATTGTAAGTCTAGGAGAAGAGGAATTAGTTTCTCTGGGATGCATTTATAAGGCTAGGCAGTAAATAGGCCAAGGACTAGTCATGTTCAAAGGAATCAGTAAACTCTTCAAGGAGCCATTCCTGACTTAGGTATGTATAGTCAAAAGGTCCAAGAAATGGCCACTCTGACTGAGGATCCTGGGAGGTGACACATCTTGAGGACATCCAAATAAAGAAGATTGTTTCATAAAGTCTTAAAAGGCAATGAAGCTTCCTGAGATTTGCCACAGAGGGTTATAGGACTAGAGAATGGGATCCAAAACTCTATTATTCACGTGTTGCATTTATGTACTTGCCATTTCTCTGACAGCTCAAGGTGGCACACATGAGAAACTTTCCTAGTTTCCACTCCAGGACAACAAATCTCCAAGAAAGATTGGGTTGAAAAAGAGTTCCTGGCCCAAGTCCCTCACTGAATGCCTTGGTAAAGTTGGGTCAGTCCAGCACCTTAATCACTATCAGCCCCCTATCTTCATATATGTTCATATATACCGACTGCCCCTATTAAGAAGGGCCAAAGATTGTTCCTTTTTTCTCCTTGATAAAGGTTAACTCTGTTTTTATTTTGTCAAATTCCCAGTTGAAAATGTAATGTGTTATGATAAAGTTGTTACACGTTATGCCTCAGCCCTCTCAGGTTCTCCTTGCTTATTTTTTTATGGACCAACATTGATTGGCATACATTTTTGAGAAAATTCCACAATGGTGGACTCTACCACCAGAACAGGTTTTTCATATTCTGATGGAGGACTTCATTTTTTCTGAGGAGGGGGGAGGGAGTGCATCCTCACCAACTGGTAGATAATCCTGCAATCCCTTCTAGACAGTAGAATTGTTTTACAGTCTACACAGAAACCGGTAACTCACATTTTATCTCTCATTCAAAAAACTGTAGAGATTTATAGAGATTTTTTTGTGGGGAGGACTACTTGGGCAAATCAGGAGAGATTAAGCCTCTCCCAAGGAATGTTACAGTCATTTTCACTGACCCACAAGAGAGGTAAAACTGCTATTTCTAAAATTATATGTATTTTTATATATCATTCTTATATGATCTTTTTTTGCTATTAGATTCTAAAATGTTTAAAAACTCCATATAAATGGGAAACTGCAGAAGCAGAAAAAGGTGAGTTTTATGGGCTGTCAGTTGGGGAAAAGTACTCTATTGGATCTCTTCACTCATATCTTCTGGCATTTACTGTTGGTTAAAGTGAACTAGGACAGACTCAAGAATTTCCCAACTGCATTGCATCATCCTAGACAGCTGTATTTTGAAACAGTTTTTTTAAACAAGTATTAACCATTGTTCTATAATATTTTCATTAGTGATATAGAACAATTTTGCTAATGACGTTCTTCAGATGTTTTCATACTCTGCATTATTCCAGTTTTTCTAAAAAAAGTTAACTAAAATTAAAGATGTTTACATCATCTATTGACTCTTGAATGTATTCACAGTTTAATTTCCACCAGTTCTGAGCTGGAATAGCTGCGTTACAAATTCTCCATTCGTCCAGAATTTCTTTTAGCAATCACTGTAGTACCATTAGTAAAAAGAAAAAGTCCACAGGGAGAAAAAGCCATCTTGTTGTCCTCGGGATGGAATGGTAGTTTCAAAAGCCAGAGATATTTCATATTTCTGGAGACAGAATTGTCCAGCAAAAGAGAAGATCACACACACATTTGTTAGCTACTTTGTCACCAGATAGGAATGAGAATATTGCATTTTGGCCATGAAAATTTCCATGAAACTCTCATTTCCCTTGAAAGAAATTTTGAAAGCAAAGTCTTTTCTTTTATTCAATTAAATGAGAACTCAAAAAAATAATAATAATAGACTCGGGTCTATAAAAAATACATTGCAAAACCCAAAATGCAATATTAGAACCAAGCAAATATCTTTTTAGTTCTGAATGCCAGTGAGACCAGTGGGCTTCATTTACTCATTTTTCTGCAATGGGTAATAAATCAGCATAAGGCGCCCTAGTAGTAAATGCTGGGAAGCTGATTCAATACAGAGTCAGTTGAAAAAGGAGAGATACTTAATCTCCATTACTACTGTCTATAAAATCTATACACTTCTTGGAGGACTGTGGTATAAGTATTTGCAACATACAGTTGGGTAATTTATGTACTGGATGCCTTATTGGCATTGCTGTGGCTGTTTTCAGATGACAGTCATTTCATCTTTCCCTTTCCCTCATTTTTTAAAAATTGTTATTTTTAATTTAAATTATTTACTACTATATGTAATTCCACACAGTGAGAGGAAGAAAAATAGTACCAAAATAGGAGAATAAAATGCACAATTTTATAATGCTTAAAAATGCCTGCATTCTATAACCAAATCCATTCTCATCACCATCCTCATCATCATCAGCAGTGGTGGGGTTTTGAACAGATTTTGCAATGAGAGTACATTTTCAAACTGCAGCACCCCCTAGAAGGGGTAAAAAATGTCCCTAGACACCACTGGATGCAATTTTGGAAAGAATGCCTCCAGAACAGCCTTTCTACTCCACCATCTGCCTCCTAATATTTTCTAAGCATCAGAATGCTTGTTACAGGAGATGCTTCCATTATTATTTTGGCCCTGGGCTGGAATTCCTCAGTCTCCAGATATGTTGGTACAGTCTTCAAGGGCAGCCTGATAGCCTTACCAAAACTGATTAAGGCGTGCATACTAAAGGTAGCTTAAAAAAGAGATCAGTAAGATCAATAGTATTTATTTATGTTACAAGATAGCTCTACTGTCCCTCAGAAGCACTCTTCTGTTCAAACTAAAATGATCCACATCCATTCTCAAAACAACTGAACCCACTAATCGGAGGCTATGGAAAATGGACATTAAAAAACCACACACACACAGGTTAGAGAACCCCTTAAGAATAGCTCTGCTCTGGGTCACAAGACTGAGAAGAAAGAGGCAAAGACACTTAGAATGGACCAGTTGATAAAATACTGTTCCATTTCCCAGATGTCTCTCCCACAAGGCGGTACAGGGGGATTTTTTCCCCCTGCAGCCTCCAGCCACACCTGCCCCCTTTTTAAACTCAATCTTCCTTCTGCCACTTCTCCTCTGATGCCAAACCAGACCCATTGGGTCCTATTTCTAGAAGGTCATCCTGCAGATGGAAAAACAGATGGACAGAGTCTCAAGGCTCTTCACCTAATTTATTTCCAATAGACCACTGGGTTGGAAAAAATAAAGAGCCAGAAGCAGCCAACCAACTACCAATGCTTAAAAAGATGGGTCTTCAGTACCCCCCAAAATGCCCAGGAGCACAAGAGACAAATACACCTCCAGCTGTCAACGTATTCCTCAACTTCAGGCAACCCCAAGCAAGGCCTGGAGGCCCCAAGCAAGGCCTTTTTGGCCACCACTCTCTCTCCTTTCATGGAGATGGGACCTTGAGCTGTCTCTCTCTAGCTGACCTCGCTGAAACAAATGTGCATGTATAATCTTTTTCTTTTCTTTTCCCTTTTCCTTTTTGCCTGTTTTACTCAACCAAAAAAAAGAAGAGACGTGAAAAGCAGAATGCTACCGTCCTTCATTCTGCTGGCATTTTCTGAAAGTAAATCAGAGCTTAGGTTTTGTCTTAAAGCCAAATCAGAACAAGGACATCATCCTGAAGCCAAATCAGAATGAGGACAGTGTCCTTAGTCTACTTCCTTCTAGGTAAGAATGACACAATAATGTCCACTAGTAGAGAAGAGAACAGTTACTGTCACTCACCACTAGAATTAGCAATGGGAAGTAGCAACGGGAAGTAAAAAGGAAGTAGGAAAAAGTAGCAACGGGAAGTAAAATTGATGTTGCTACAGCCTCCTCAACTCAGTATAATCTTCAGGTATGAATTGTTAAAGCGTAATAGCTTGTAATTTAGTTCTAATAACATGTCATATAATTGCTAAAGAAAGGGTATCTGAAGGAAGCCCAATGATAGCATATTCATCATTATATCATTACCCAAATGGTGTAAATTAAGTAATTTGCATCAGCTGCATCACTTGCACATTGATGTTATGAAACATGTGACATGATTTGCCATCCTCCTCCCCCTCCCCTACCCCATGGATACTCATGAATGGGCCCATTTATTCACAGCGTCAAACACGCACCACATTTTCTTTTTCCTGATATGTATGGAAGAAGTCTGTTAAAATATACATTTGGCTCCCTTATCTGAGAGAAGATGGGCTGTTACCAATTTGAGGCACAAATCAATTTTCAGGTTTTGAAAAATAAATTAAGTGACATGCTGGGCATAAGTTTTTTGTTTTTTTTAATGCAACTTCAACTGTCAGAGTGACATGGCAATAAATAACATTTGAAGACACCTCAAAACTGTATGTTAATCAGTGTCATTATTATTTTTTTAAGCTCTAAGATAAATTAATTCCAGGAAGCCATAAAGGTTGGGTAGCTCAAGATAGTACATAAGACCTTTTGGAAACTCAGTGTCTTGCAATTAGGGTACTAATCAAAGCACATTTCATATTCATTAGGCTTATTCTTTCTTGCAGTTTTGAACAATTATATTCCCACGTATTAAAAAATGTGCATGAATCACCATGTTAACTCCTCTGAAGCCTGAGATGGATATAACTGAGCTCAGCTTTTCTGCTAGAACTGTCTCCCGCCTTCTCTTTTCTGGTGCATGTACTTGGTATTGTTGATATTTTTACTAGGCATAGGTATATCTGTCTTGTTCATATATATCTTTCTCCCATTGGGCTGTTCTAAACCATAGAACCTTAGGGACTGTCTTTTCCCAGTTGTTTCTGCCCGTCCGATCTGGTCCAGCAGGATGGACATGCTGCGGGACCCATTGGCCAAGGAATGTCAGCTGATGGGCACCAGGAGATGTGCCTTTTCTGCCATAGCGCCTGTCCTCTGGAGCATCCTCCCTCCTCAGATCAGGATAGCCCGGATCCTGCTGGCCTTTTGGAAGGCCTTAAAGACCTGGCTACGTGCCTGGGCCTGGGGCCCTGAGTGCGTTAAGGGCCCCATTTCCTGGCTATGTTGACACTGACGGATTATAATATCTCTTGGCTGCTATTTGGATTTAATTTTCTGTATTGTTTTAATTGTTTGATTGTTTTTATTATTGTTAGCCACCCAGAGTCACTGGTCTGAGATGGGTGGCTATATAAATTGAATGAATGAATGAATGAATGAATGAATGAATGAATGAATGAATGAATTTTGCTAATGATGATAACAGCAACAGCAACACTTCAAGACACAATTTAAATATAGATTTACTGGTTTTAAGTGGATTCTGAATATGGGACATTGAGGGAGTGTATAGGGAATCTCAATCTGTATATTAATCCAAGGGCATATTGATCCTGGGTAAACATGAGTGTGAATCTGGATAATGGCCTGCATGGAACTTCTCCTATTCCTTTAGTAACAATCCTTGGTTTCATTTTCTCTTTGAATCCACTTTGATGGCCCTTTTCACAATCTCAGTCCTAACTTGCTTACTGGACTTTGTTCTGTTAAGTATTAAACCTGTTTGAGACAGTTCCTTCCATAAGTGAGAAACCTGTTTGAGGAAAGAAAACAAGGCCTATGCAGTCCAGTCATTCATTCAGGTTTTTATATCCATCTTTCTACTGAAACACCTAAAACCTTCACAACTGAAGACAAGAAGGAAGGCTGTAAAACTCTTCCTTCATCAACTGAAAAGGGTATTTATGCAAAAAGAGTTTGATCTCCTAAGCCCCAGTGGGCTTAGAAAAAAGCTACACCCAGTCTCACTAATGTCCTTTCCTTGTCTATAAATAATGCTGCACCAAGGATTTTTGTGGTTTGCATTTTTTAAACCTTTCTCTTTGTGCAGGACAACCCTCATTACATCCCAAAGGAAGACCTGCCAAAGGTCCTTCCCAGATCCTGAAGGGGTTAGCCTGCAGGGAGGCTGCAGACGGACTGAGAAAATTGGCTCCCTCCATCACATTGCAACCATAGTAAGTTTAACAGGGATCCCTAAAAGATAATTTAAGGGAGCTCTGAAGCATTTCAAGAGCAAGATACTAAAACAAATGCCTTTTTGGAGAGGAAGTAAATTTTTAAGGAAATTACAGGGTTTATTCTAGCATGGAGTAATTCATTGTCCAGATGGACAATTTATAGGATCATCCTAAAGAAAGTGTGGTGCAGTAAAGGGCATTTTTCTTATTGGGTAGGAAAGTGCCGAAGATACTTTAAACAGAAGGCTAGAGATAATCAGAGTGGCTGGGTTACGTGGTTGCATCTTTTTGATAAGGTCCCTAGGGATTTTCAAAGGCAGATTTTAATTATTCTGCCCACTATTGGCTTGCGATTAACTTGATTTTTGTTGTTAGCATTTTGCAAAAGCAAAGAGAGAGGTTCTAAGAAACCGTCTGGATTAATGCCTGTGTGTGTGTGCACTGTCAGATAATCAAAGCTTGAAATGCAAACTCTGAAGCTCAAGGACATCCTGTGGATTTGCGACATATCCTGGAGGAATAGTTGGCCATAAACCAGAACAAGGACTGATACAATGAGACCTATTGTAATTTCCATACAGCTTCTTTTGTGACAGATAAAATCTCTCCTTTGGAGTTTGCCATCATTGTTTAAAGGAAAATATACACAATTTCTCCAGCTCTTTGTAGTAGCTGTTTTTTAATCCCCCAGATAAAAACAAGCCTGACAGTGGAATAAATTTTCAGAAGTGCTCCAGCAAACATTTTCTCTTTTCAAATAAATGTTACAGTTTGAGTTGAAAATTTACACTTGCCCCCAAACCATAGAAGGTGTATGTGCATTCCTCCCTCCCTCAGGCTGTGTTATTTTCATTTGTAAATAATAGCACATACAGCTTGTTCGTGTGTCATTCTAATCCAAGGTTTCTTTAATTATCTTCTATCGAATAAGCCAGAATTAGTTTGGTTTGCAACAACATGTTAGACCATAAAGTATGATTTATCAACTTAAATAAGTGAGTTCACACAATGCTTTGAGTTGATCTGAGCACCTAATTGAATTCAAAAGTAGGGCACAAAATCAAGCAATAAGTGATTATCATAAATCCAGACCCAAATACATCACAGGATTTGTGCGATGCATGAACCCACTCGTATGAGCTAAGAAAAGAGCTTGATGGAAACCATTTCAAACATCTCTGTTTTCAAAGAATTCTAAAGCAGGGCTGTTTGCTCCAAGTTCAGGCAACAGAGCAAAGGAAATATGTTGCATTCATCCACGTGGTTTTATGAGCCAGATTCCTACCACCACTCTCATTCCTGATGAGATTGTCGTTATTCATAAGACGATGGGAAGCTATTGCAGATTTTGTATTAGAAGAGGTCAGATATCATGCAGTGATACTTTAATCCAAAGCATGGCTCTATGGAAGTAAAATCCATTGACATCTATGACCAGGATTCAGACAACATTCTTGAAAGAGTTAAAATTAGCAATTGTATCCCCATAGCTTGCTAAATTGGTTAGTTGTTAATCCGGGGAACAGTGTATGTGTGTGTTTTAGCATATTGTGCAATCCGGCCTGTCTGGTGAGTAGATTGTTCAATACATTTAAAGGTATTAATCCAGCAATCCAGTTGTGCATATTTGTTTGGATTTAGACATAGTGATTACTTTACAGTGAATATTCTTGGGATTATCTCATTAGATATTTAAGCCTGCTGCACGGAACTGATTTTCTGAAGGCTTCCAATTATTATCCAGCCTACTTGCTTGCCGTTTCTAATTTCTCAGAATGTTTGGGGGATATTGAAAATGTTAGTCCTCTTACAATACAAGAAAAACTGTATCCATTGTATCTGCTTGTGTGTTTTCTTACTTCCAAGTGGGGAAGGTTGGAGTTTTAAATTTGCAACAAGCATTTTCTGTTCTCTGTTGTTTGCTTGAGTCTTTTTGCTGAGTTCTTCTGAAGTGCTTGCTATTTCTGATATCGCTGGTGGGAGCAAGATGGAATGAAGTTTAGAAAGAAGAACAGAAAGAAAGATGTTGCTTATATCTACCACTCCTGTGTGTTGGAAATCTTCCTGGGCTCACTTGCTGGTGTGCGTGTGTTTGTTACTTGCTGGCTTAACAGATGTAAGCAACCTTTTCTTAAAATCAGAGGGACGTTTTTATTTGTGGATTATCTTCAGCAGTTGGGCAGTGGAGGAGGCAAAGCAGAGTTCTCAATGAATCTTGCAAGTGGGCAGGACCAATTTTTATGAGCTTCTTTGAAGAGGTTTCTGTGTGAAGGTTGCTAAGTCCAAAGATTTTTTATACAGGCATTTTAAATTGAGAGTCATTTGATTGTGGCAGGGTATAAGGTCATTGAGAGCCAATTTAGTGTAATGGTTAAGGCACTGGGCTAAAAATCAGGAGGCCGTGAGTTCTAGTCTACCTTAGGCACAAAGCCAGCTGGGTGACCTTGGGCCAGTCACTCTCTCTCAGCCCTGGGAAGAAGGCAATGGCAAACTATTTCCAAAAAACCTTGCTAAGAAAACTGCAGATGCTAGTCCAGGCAGTTGCCTTTACTTTATTTTACTTTACTTTACTTTCAACTTTATTGATTAGTCTTACAACCATATCAACAAGAATAAGAAACATCAGCAAAGGTGAAACAAATAACTAATACACAAAATCCATGATACAATAAAATATTATAATAATAAAATGGGATAGTACAAAGTATAATACTATTATAAAATAATAATGTATCACTAATATCATAATCCAGATTCATATAAGACCATCACCCCTACATGATACTCCAATCTGTTCTATATATCGGGCTATCAGCTGAGCTGCCTTGTCCACAAACTTGGCAGTCCTACTCACAATAAAGATATTTGTCCCTGAAAGAAAATAGGATAATCTGTGTTTGGAGTCCCAGTGGACTGTTCTTTCCAACAGAGAGGACAAATAATTAAGCCTGAGTGAGTCATAAAGTTTGTAGTCGAACAAAACATGGGCAATATCTTCTATGGCTGGGCCTCCACATACACATAGCCTCTCATCATAAGGCACATGATGGAAATGACCATATTTGACCATGGAGTCTAGTAATTCAAACCTAGCTCTAGTGTAGGCCCTTCTTAGGTTTTGAGTTAGACTCATCGACAGATATTTTTCAGAATTAAAGGTAATTTTATTCTTAGCTAACCATTTTAATGACCCATTTTTAGCCAGTTCCTCCATGTCCGTTTGGGCACTGATATCCAGGGTTCGCTGTTTAAAAATATCCTTTGCCTGCGAGGTATCCCAGGCAGTTGCCAGGAGTCAACAATGAATTGAAGGCACTAAATAAATTTTTTAAAAAAAAATTAAATTACATAGAAAACCACCAAAGCATGCTTCTCTCATTCCTAAGCAAAACTAGTCTTACATGTCATATTCTATAACTAGATTATTAACATTTATATAATTCTACTTAACAATAGAATAAATGGGAAATATAGCATATAAAATAGGATGTGTGGAACAGATTTTGGATTTGTCTTCTGAGTAAGACACCAGACAGTAAATGTTTGTTCAGCTACGGAAAGAGAAGTAAATTCATCAATTTTATTATCTACGCCTTGTAGTATCAACTCTTTGTCTGTCGGTAATCATAAAACCACACAATACACATTTCTAATATCCTCCTATTACATTCCAAACTGCTGGTATGTAATTCGGAAGATTGTAAGCATCTTCAAAAACCAATTAGTCTTCCAAAACAAAATCAATATATGAAATAACTTTTATTTATTCATTTATCCCTATTTCCATCTGGCTTACTCCCGGTCAAATTTCTGTCCAAAAAGAAGCCACTGTATTTGATCAGAGAAAAGATTATATCTACGTTTATTGATCACTGGAAACCCCTTATAGACTTTTTGCGTGAAATAGAAAAAAAATGAACTTGCGATTTATGGTTTTGATGATTAGACAGGATAGATTATGGAAAGAAGAGAGTTACGTTGTAAGTGTAGAGTAAGAGGTAAATTTATAATTGTACTTGTAACTGCTGTAAGGAAGATCAGAAGCGAATTCTTTGTTTCATCTTGTCTTTCTTTTCTATTTTTCTTTTTTTTTTTCTTGCACTTCTAGCTTTTTCTTTGATTTCTTTCTTTTTCTTTTTCTTTTACTTGATGTTAATTTGCCTTTATTGTCCTTCTTAAAAATCTTTATTAAAAGTTATAAAGAAAACAAAAACAAAAGAAGCCATTATAGCACAGGACAATGACACATTTTAAGCACTGTATTTTCAACAGTTACCTGGACTTACCTATTATATCTTCAAAAGGCACATAGGTGGCCAAGAGATACAAAATAGTGATTGGTAGTCAATTAATCATCATTTTAAATCTGTAGAAATGAGACAGACAGATGTTCAAATGGTCTTGGCGTTCAAGTACTAAACGTTCAATTCAGTTTCCTTCTTCCATGACCCTTAGGAGATCTCTAAAATTATTGTTGTGTCAGAGTCATTCTCCCAATTTCCCCCATTCCTTATTCTTCTACAAAAGAAGTGTGCATTTCTCTGTCTTGTTCTTTGTTAATCTCTTTCAGGAGTTGCTCTGAACTTAGCACATTCTTACAGTATGACTCCAGTGCCTTTTCATTATGTATTGTCTCATTATGCTGCTGCCTTCCCAATGCTTACGTTGCTTGATAGGGTGTAGAAATTCAGGGCACTCTTTTTATTCAGTCTTAGCTGAAGGATAGCCAGCAGTATATACCTAGGTTAATTCAGAGATGGTGATTAAGAAAAACATTTTCTATTGTAGCAAGAACATTGCATAAGAAAGATGGTAAAACTCAACATCTCCTGTATTTTGGGGAACAACTCATGCCTATGTTTCAAGAGAGTGACAGGCAGGGCAGCATGTTAGACAATATATATTGCATGCCCTGCAAATGAATTAGGAATAAACTTTTCAAATGTCACACTCCAGGCTCTTATCAATATGTATCAACATCCTCGAGCTACTTCTCCATAGTAAATGTCAGTTGAAATTTTTATGTCTTTTATAGCTTCTGTGCAATTTGTAATAAGCTATGTGCATGCCCATTATTTTATGAGAAGGGAACAACTGTCAATTGAATGCATTTGTAATGTCAGGAGTTCTATTAGAACATGACCAGGGGCTGGGGGGAAAAAAGGGGGTCTTAGTTCCAAGTTTACATCTTTTGACCGTACTTCAGTGAAAAAGAGAATGGTGTATCTCCCAAATTCTGTACTTTTTTTTTTGGGCAGTTACCTTTTCAAATTAATAATTTAACTTACATTTCTTATAGCCTCATTATCACGCCACTATTTCATTAACTAATCATTATGGCATTGCAGTTTATAGCTTTTTCCGACAAAGGTACCAGAAGCATTAACTGGTGGCTCTGACTTACAAAGAAGTAACTCTGATTTGTAAGTTGTGCTTGCAGCGGTATGGATTTTTAGGCCATTAGAAATCTTTTTATCTTTTTTTATTATTTAAAGTGGGGGGGGGAGAGATTTTTTAATTCTTCCTGCCATGATTCATCTCCTGTGGATTTTTTCTATTAGGCAACGAAGCTATGATATTAAGACTGAATATATAAATAATTCCCATAATTCCTGAAGAAGAGAGTGAAATAATTACGTCCTGAACATTTCATTATGAATGGAATCCTGTCAAAAGTTTTAGAAGAGGGCATTAATACAAATTAAGGTTTTAGAAACCCATTCCTTTAAGAAGCATAAAATGAGGATTAAGTAACTTTGGCCAAACCAACAGGAGCTTTTTCACATGCAAAGTCTCTCATATTGTTAGAGGGAGGGATTGGTAGACAGATATAAAATATTAAAAACACCATTTTGAGGTGTAGCAGATATTTTACATTTTTTATCATTGAATAAGGAAGAATGAGTTTTCATAACCTTCCAAGCTCTGCAGAAAAATCTGCAGAAGTGATATTACGTATTGTATCATCTGGATTTTGCTTCCTTGTCACTTATGAGTACTGTTATATCAGGTTTTAAGGTTCGATTTGACTGTTTCATGACAGAAGATGAGTCTAACAGTACCTACAATGGATATACGGACTCCTCATATTCAGAAGCAGTCTACCTCCACTTGTTGGGGACATACAATTAAAGATACTAACTACTTTCTTGACTTATTGATGCCCTTTGGGAAACATCTAGTTTGCTAATATGGGGAACAGGAGGATGAAAGTGACAAGTTTTGGTTCTGATTCAGTTTGATTCACAGGGCTCTCATCAGAAGAAAATTGACCCCTCTCTTCTTCAGGATCCCATGTCTTTAATCCGTCTGGCTCTGCCTGGTGGTTGATAGGTGGCAGATGGATCTCCTGATGAATCTTTGCAAAGATAAAATCCAAAAGATGGGGAATGCTCATTCTGATTAGAAAAGCCACTGGAATATCAACTCCGCCGTGTGATTTAAAGAGATTTCCCAATATCTGTTGTGGTTATTGGGTTATTGTGATGATTAATAGTTGTTAATCATCACAACTACTGTTACTGTTGTTACTATTCCTATTAACAGTTCAGCGCATTTGTAATTTGCAAAGCTGACAGTTTCAGAGATAAGGCTGAACGGGGTAACCAAGCTAATGTGCAGAAATTAGCTATTAGAGGGAGAAGGCCATGAAAGCATAGAAATCAACACGAGTGAACGTGCTGCCTACAATTGCATTAGATCAGATTAGCAGCCTCTTGTAGGAGGTTGCCCTTGAATGACAGGAGGAAATTGCATAACGATGGGCAGAACTTGTTTATATTATGCTCCCCCCCACCCATAAGTTTCACAGAGTCCCATCTTTCCATCAGAAAAGGAAAAGCTTGCTTTAAAAAGTCTTTAAAGAATTCCCAGGTGTGCTTTTTTTCATCCAGCACAGAGACTTCCTTCCTGATGAAAAGATTGCTCTGTGCTTTGGTCCGGCCACTTTTAAAGACGCTCGATCTTCAGTTAATATCCCCAAAGTTCAGGAAATCATAACCCTGGCCAGAACATTTGGAAGACAAACCCTTTTGATCCATAACAGATTGCAGTTTTATTTGTTTGCTATATCAAAACATATTTGGGATAAGGGGGAGGAATTCTGAGCATGTCCTAGTATGATTGATTGATTTTTAAAGATCATTATTTTTCCCATTTCTCAGTTGTAGAGTCATAACACTGAATTAGGAATGCTCTGTTATATATAATGCTGTTCCCCACCCCACCCCCAGGATGACACTTCAACTGATTCCACGAAACATGACTGATGATCTTGTGGCCACTCAGTTCTTATCTTAATCTGTTGCATGAACTAGGCCATTACATTAAACCAAAGTATGGTTTATTTTGGGGAACGGAGGTATGACATATTGAAAGAACAAGGAAGTTGTTTATGTGCTGACTTGGGTTTTGGGGACTGCTCCTACTCCTACAAATGCCTCTGCTCTTTTATGGAGTATTTGGTATTTGGGACTGAGAATCTCTCTCATGAATGCTTCTGGCAAGGAAAACAGCACACACTCAGAAGAATTAAAGAGGTAATGTGGGTCTGGCGTGGGACACAATGGCTTGTAGAAGGCTTTACTTGGCTATGGCATGGTTCTTTCATCACCTCAAGCAGTGCTTCTCAAACTTGGCAACTTTAAGATGTGTGGACTTCAACTCCCATAACTGCCATGCTGGCTGGGGAATTCTGGGACTT
Source organism: Liasis olivaceus (assembly GCA_030867105.1). Lineage (NCBI taxonomy): Eukaryota > Metazoa > Chordata > Lepidosauria > Squamata > Pythonidae > Liasis > Liasis olivaceus. Next base: position 18,678,367 of record CM061361.1, read on the forward strand.
GAAGTCCACACATGACCTAAAGCTAGGTCCAGAAATATGGTTTTGCCCAGCCTTCACATTTTGGATCAACTAAATGTGATGAATGAAATTATAAAATGGAATCAAACTTGGCTTTAAATCAAGTTGCAAATTTAAACTGAATTGACTCTTCTAAAATTGAACTATGATTGAAATTGGAACTGGGCTGATTTGCATAACCCCTAGAATTGATTGTGTTGTTCTGCTCCTGCATCCTTCTTCAAGTCCTGAGTTTGGATTTCTTTGTGTTTGTACCATTTGACCTTTGGCCTACACTTGATGTATGGAATTGTTGCTTAAGTTCCCTCCTGTCTTCCTGGATAAAATTTGCCTGGTGTGACTTCTGCTTTCTTGCTCTAAGACTGCCTTGCTACTGCTTTTTTGATAAGACCTATAAAAGTGTTGCCTTATTTCTCAGTGTGAATCTCCCTAGAACTGGCCAGTAAAGAAAACAAGCTCTAATCTTCTTCTATGTCACAGCACTTCAGAAGGCTGAATAATGCTGGCATGGATCCTCCTCAGTCTTTTTTCCTCCACTCTTGATATATTCCATTTCTTCAACAATTTTTTCACAAGATTTATTCTCCATACCACTGGTGATTCAGCCTCCTGTGAATCATTCCAGTTTGTCTATATCTTCCTTAAAGTATGGCTTTCTTAATTAGCCCCGTATCTAGATATCATGAGTATCAAGTTGAATTTATCTGTGCCCATGGCTGGGATTTTCAATTTAGATCATTCCTTCAGTGGAATCAGAGATCAGATCCTCTTCTTCTGAAAAAGGGTGCAAAGCCAAATGCATATACTGGGGGAAAGTACATAGACTAAAAAAGTGGGGGAAGTCACTTGTAAAAAGGTCTATACATGCTAGGAAAATTGCATGCAGAAAGGCAAATATTTGGAGAAATTAGCATAATTTTTGTGCTGATATTTTTTTATATAGATAGGAGAAATTGGTTCCCCCAATTCTTTTACATCAAACCTGGTATAAAAATGGACTGATGTGAACATATAGACCAGGTGTACACATTGTGGAACTTGGCTGGGTTTATCAACCACAATATCTGGGTTCATGCAACAAGGGAAGCCTAAAGCGTACCACATTTTGGCTTAGAGTGTGAATCAGTTATAGTAAGTAATATATTAAATGAAAATTAGCAGTTCTACCTGTCTGTGTTTTTTTAGAATGATTTCATATAAGATTTGGCTTTGGTGATTGAGCAGATTGTTTTCTAATACGATCAGCCCCAAAATTCAGTTCTTTTACTTTATTTTATGTTATTTTTATGTTCCCATTCCTGAGTTAATCTTGACAATGAATTATATTTAAAATGGTTTCTCATTTCTGACATGATGATGGATATAATAAAAAGCACTGTACTTTTTGTTGAGAAAATCAAAAGAAAGCAATATTGCAAAAATTGCATGTGTTTCCACTACATCTGTGCTTCTTATGGTCAATAAGCTATGCTAGTTCAAGCTTCATTTTTGATCAAAAATTTATGGCACCAGAGGTCATTGAAATTCGTGGGGAGTGTGTATATACTTTTCATTATATTTCTGCTGTCTCAGTTGTGACAACTCCATGAAGACTCATGTTTGCCTTTTTAAAAGATATGAAACTCCATAGCAATAAACTTTAGTGCTGTTGATCTACTCCTAGTTGTTTGGTTCTGGGCTTATGTTCATATTCATTTAAACTGTTCAATGTGCTCTTAACTCTTTTTCTTTTCTACAAAGTTTCTTCGCTAAAGCCAGCTAATTCTGAATTGTGGATGGAGCACAGGTCTTTTTCTGCAACCCAAACAGCTTGTCCGTATCTACAGATCTTATTTGGAAATAATCTTTACTACATATGATGAAGGCTATGTCTCCATTGAAGAGCTCCTTGGAGGAGGTCACAATAGTTTTGCGACTGTTCTATCTGTGGGCATTCTGATGGATTTCTAGGAGGAGTTGATTTTTCTGTAGCACACAGCAGTAGGTGGCTGTACCAGCTGCTTCTGGATGCCCTATTGATGTCATAGGACAGGGTGCTGGAATGCCGACGTGACCAACTTCTGCTGGCATTTTAACCCCCTGATTGCCATGGAGGATTTGCAGATCAAGGGCTTGTTGGAAGCTGTCCGCTTTGACTGCTATGTCATTTAGCCATTGCAGCATAAAGATCAGACAAAAAGCAGACCTCGTGGAAATGTTGAATAATGTAGGGGTGTGTGTGTGTGTGTGTGTGCAGGACACTAGTTCCAGGAGGTTATTTCCACTACCTCCCTGCTCCAGGGGGTGACTTGGGCTAAAGCTTTGGAGGGTTAGAGAGGAGGCCTGTCTTGTTACTGGCTTCTGTGTTGTGGTATTCTTGGGGGGCGAAGGGGATCCTGAAGCTGTAGATCTGTTACTCACATTTTTTGTTGGCTCTGTGGTGGGAAGATAGGAGTCAATCCTCATCTGTTTCTCTGCTTTATTGGATTTGTGGGCCCCAGTATCATTACTAGGGCTGATCTGGGTCCTTTTCTTGCCTCTGGATGACATTTTTGGGCTGTAGGACTAAGCCAGAAGGGATGAGGCCAGTCACAAGCCAGGAGCTTATTTCAGGAGCTGCTAGTCTGTCACCATCTTGGCTCCTCCTGGGGGAAGATCAAGAGCTCCTGGAGGTAGAAAACTGTAAGCTGTACTTCTGGAAATCCTTTAGCAAAGGCACATTGTTCTTAGGTGAAGAAATCCTTGAATCCAGTTCTTCAGATTGCCCTTTCTAAATCTGAATTGCAATCTAAGCTACCTCTCAGTCCTGGAAAGCATAGGTGGCAAAGAGTGTGATACGTCATGCAAGCCTTACTCACATGTAAGGGCCCCTTCATGGGTAGGAACATTAAAAGCCAATGGCAGAGATCTAGGAAAACAGCACAGGCAACAATGTGATGTTGAGGAAAGCTACACAGGAAACATATATATTAGGCGTAGTTGTGTAAACAAGTGTAAATTGGGCTAGTCAATAATTTGTGCAGAAAAATATGTACAGAAAAATGCATACAAAATGCCATATATGGCCACTGTGGATCTTTCAGAGAGTTGTTGTTGTTGTTTTAAATAGATTGTTTCACAAAGAAATTAAACAGGGCACAATAATCAAAAAATACCTACACAGGTTGATTGTGTAGCTAGTGATCTATTCACCCTTATTTTCTGCAATTTTCTGAATTATCACTATTCTCCAAAGCTTTTCCCCGTAGTTTGGAAGTTACCATAAGACCATCTTCAATATGTATCCTCCACCCTGTATTCTGGAAAGTGTTGCCTTTCTGAAATTATAAGCGCAGCCATAACGGGGGCTTTATTATCAGAGTAGCTCCTGTTCTTGCTTCTGTTTCATTCCTATCAGAGGCTGTATTGCTCTTCAAACCCTCCTTTACTCATTCATTTGAAGTTTCATGCCACCTATTTGTCTTTCAGGTTGGGGGAAGCAGACATTGTGAATCTGCTTTTCCTCTCCTGCCTTGCATTTGTTGCAGAACAGGAAGGGGGCAGAGACAGAGACTCTTTATTGGCAACTAATGGGCTGTTACTTGTTTGATTCAGAAAAGTGAATGTCTATTTTGAGCAGCCCTACAAAGAAGTTGTGTGGTTGAAGGAGAATATTTTCAAGAAGATAATACAGCTTAACCTGCAAGCATTTTTCAGAGGTCACTACCTAGAAGGGCCATGATCCAGGTCTTGCCCTTATGGTATTCCAAGAGATCTGTAAATCCCATTGTCTCAATCTCATATACTACATAAATCACAGGGTTGAAAGGGGTTTTAGAGACCATCCAATCCAATTCTCCTCTTAATGTAGAGTTTTTCATTTTCCCTCTCTGACTTTGGATCAAGTATAGATGTGTAGCCATGAGTGCATAAAGGTAAAAACATGACAGTACTTTAAGAAGTGTGAAGGACCTTAAGCAAAAGTTCTCCTAGATCTTCAAGACACAAATAAAAAACAGGCAGAACTTCAATCACACTGTTGCAGCCACCATCTTGATTTTTTTTATCATACCCTGTGGAACCCCCCCCCCCCCCAAGTCCTCACCTTCAGATTTTAGGGTATGAACAGGGCAGTGTAAGGAGAAACAGTCTTCTAGATTAAGAAAACCTCTCAATTAGGTTTGTGCTTCCAAATCAATTAGTTTGCTTTTGAAGAATCAAGAAGCCATGTCAATTCAGATTTTTTTCCCCCAAAAAAATATAAAGCAGTCTATTGACTTGGCTTTATATTTTGGCAAACAAGCTTTACTTCACAGTCAACATTAGCTTTGATTTACCAAGACTTGCAAGACAGTAACTGCAATGCCCAAGGCAGGAAGCCAGTTGATAAGACTTTCTGATGTCTGTGTTGATTACGGAAGCACATCTAGAGCTGAGGTTATCAGGGCTGTGGGTGCAACTGGAATGTTTCTTCTTATGGCCCATAAACTCATATATTATATTTGCTTCCTACTGAAGTCTTCTGAGAAGTTTTGTGTCTTCAGCATCAGACACATTTCAGCTTTCTAATTAGCATTATGCTTTTATCTTTAAAAATAGAGCAGTGTAGGTTAGAAATGGATGGATGGTTCGATAGACAGAGTGTGTTCTGAATCAACATGTAACCTCTGTTCCCACCGGTATGTTACTCCTCAACCTGGCATCACATTAGTATAATCCAAATGGCATAAAAACTTCTGATATAATAAATGCAGTTTGGATATTATTCAAGAGCAAAATGTCACTTCTGTTTAGATTGCAGAATAGTTACACCTGACATGCATATGTACATCTTGTTGCTGTTTTTATTATTTTATGCTAACCTACAAGAACTATCCCCCATATGGTTTATATGAGATAAAATAGAAAGACAGTAATGATAACAAATATAAGTAGGTAGAATCTCTGTTCTAATGGAGGTTTCCTGGATTCCACTTACAGCCCCCAACACCACTTCCCATCTTATTCCAGATGTCACCTGCCATGCCAGACTCAAAATCTGTCCATTTAAAGGTCAGATTCTAAGAGTTCACCAGGAGCTTCAAGGGAGGAAATAAGAAAACAATTTTGTTTGATTACTTTTACCCAGATTATTTTTATGGTATATTTTGCCAGATGCACTTGATGGTGTTAAAAAAAAAATGTCCAGTGGTAATAAAAGGTGAGGAGGAGCTAAAAGGTACAACCAATTATATACGTGTCCTGTTTTAGAATGTTTAAAAGCATGTAGATATTCTCCTAAGTAAACTTAAATTCAGAACACATGGAAGAATACTAAAGGAATGAATGGGGATGAGGAGGTGGGGATCCTTTTGTATGCTTGTATCCTTATAGAAATAGCAACATCCTTTTTCAAGAGCACTCCATATCTTCAGGAAGGGAAGGGAAAAAAAGAGAAGTATATGTTGAGTCATGATGCTTCCATCACATCCCTGCATGAAAATCTTAAGACAGGAGTACCACTTTTAGAGTTCATCCCTTTTAAAACTCTCTATATGATGAGATGGATACATGCTTCTTGGGATGTGCAGCTTCCACCCAAATTTTCAATAAAACATTGTGTCTGATGCCTCGGGCAAAGACACTTCCCATATATTTTATCAGTCACCTTTTTCCATCTCTGGAGAACGTTGAATTATAGATGGGAACAAACTCTGCTGACAAGGTGTTGGCATTAAGGAAAGCCCTACTCTTATAACTTTTGCTCTCTTCAGAAGGGTAATGTGTGCCCTACTGTATTGGTGATGGGGATTCCCACATAAATATACTGCAATAGATCTAATCCTTGACTGATTCCCCAGACTGCAGAATTTTCTCTAACCATTCTTCTCTTTCTGACCTTAACACTAACCCTGACCCTGTACCCTATAGCCCAATGATGCTAGATCCAGATCAAGCAGTAAATAAAAATTACGATTTTTCTGCCTTTTATTTTTAGTCCAGCAAAAGCAACAAGAAGGTAAAGTATTATGACTTCACTGCTAATGGTGTGACCCACCTCCAAGAGAAACTGTTGGAGAACTTCTGCTCCTCCTTGGAGAAATTCATTGAAAGCCCCTGAAGATTTTCTGTGGTCAAATAATGGAAACAAATCCACTCTTTGTCTACAAAGTCTGAAAACTGATACAGTGAATTGAGTCCACCATGTTGGAACTCTGGACAACATTCTTTATATGTTTAATTTTCATCCATTTTCTCCCTAGGCACTCTTACTTGTGTAGTTTTCCACCCATTATTTTCATTACTTTGTTGGATTTTTAAGGCCACCCAATTCAGAAATTACTCTGGGCAGCATGCAATATTAAAAACAGAATTAACAAGAAAGGGTAGCAACACAGCAGAACCATTAAATACCCCCATATAGGCAAAGACTCCACCATCCAAATTAACACAAGGCCTGGGAAAAAAGAACAGTTTTAAGGGCTTTTTTAAAATAAAGCATGAGTGGGAGGCATATGGATCTTGGGGGGAATGGTCTTCCATTTTCACATCTATCCTGTTGAATGAGTCAAGCTAAGAGAACTAGTGGCCAAATCTAATTCTGAGTATTGCCAAAATAGGATTTGGGTCCAGGCTTGTCAGTAGACTGTATTCACTCTCAGAGTCTGGGAGATGGAAGGAAGGCTGGGGGACACACAATTGAACCCTTTGCTAAAGCAGAGTCTTCTGGAGTAGGTGGCTATAATAAAGCATGATGATGATGGTGATGATGATGATGATGATACAACTCCATATAAGCTGCTGGGGACTCAGTGACGGAAAATGGGTAATAAAATGTACGAAGCAAGCAGAACTTACTTTGTTACTAACTTACAAAACTTTTTTCTGTAAGATTTTCAGATTCCTCTCATTTGGTTACTGTCTTCTTAAGCAGAAGTGAGCAACATGGGGACATTGGTCCACAGGTAGCTTCAAAAGGCTATGTTTCTGGGTCCCAAAGTGGAAACATTTAATGTAATAGATGGGGAAATGATGACAGGAATGTAATCATAGCTTTAATATTTAATTAAACAAAAGGAAAAGAGTATCAAACGAAATTCAGTTTCATCCTGAAATTGTCTGCTCTCATGGTCCAGTAAAAATTCATTCCCTGATCTGGTAAGAAATATTCCCCCAGTCCTCCATAACATACAAATCAAGCTATATTTTTATTTTATTTTGAAAGAAAGTAAGATGTTTCACCTGGGGATGAATTTCTAAATTAACTGTGCATTTTGTTTTGGGAAAATGATGCCAATCTCTTTCTCATGCAGCTGGGGTACTTCTGATGTTTTGCTGGTATGTCTTCTCCCAACACTTTATGTGCACCTGCTGAAATGTTTATTCCACATCTGGATAGTTGTGGTTTCATTTTTGAGTCATTTTTTTTTTACTTTCTCTGATCCATTCTGAATGTCCTAGATTACACTTTTCTGGACTTCATGTTACCCTAGCAGCACTTTTCACTGGAGAATTTACACCAACATATACTTTCTAGGTTGTCACATTTCACTGCTAAACAACATACCCAAATTTCAGCCAGTAACTACATATTCTTTCCTTTCTGAGCATAGCATGGACACAGGTTTTTTAAAAAAAACTTTTATCCCAGCCATTGTAACATGTTGATTGATTTCCCTCCTCAAATGCCCCATAAAAGAAAAGGAAAACAGAAACCAGGAAGAAAGAACAAGAAAACATGATGGTTATTTTCCACCATACATGCAAGCACAGTAAACCCCCCTCAAAGCCATCTCTGCCATATCTTTGGCTGTGTTCCACGAAGGTTAAGTTCAAGACATTTTGAATAATAATTCTTCTCTTCCTTTCGGATCTACCTGGATGCTGATTTGGCGTGACCTAGTTTTCTCGTTTGTTCCTTAACTAGCAGTCGAGAGACACATTATTTGCATTCATGGTTTGGCTGTGTGACTAATTGGGGAAATTTGTAATCTTGCACTTTTGTATTGGCATAATATCATAGCAGTCCTTATTAAAATAGCCTGGTGCTTTTAATCTATGGCTTACTGATTCTTGTGTCCTTTTTTGTACTTTCATACAAATATTATCATACTAAAGCTGCTCAGAGTGGGGTTTTTTATGCTTTCTCGAAAGGGCTGTGTTCCATGCAGCTTCTTTTAAATGCACCAGAAAGAATTGCAAAAAGAAAAGTCGTCTAATAATTCCACTCCTATTATTTCTATTTTCATCTTGACATACTGCAGCTTCCCCAGCCATAGCACCCTACAGATATATGGACTCCAATTCCCAGAATGCTCAGCCGTGGCCAAGATGGGTAGAATTTACTTACTCCGTGGCTGTTGAGGAGATCAGAACTGCCCAACCTACATTTTCTGGATCTGTTGGTCTTCCAGTTTGTCGGATCTGATCACTTTTAAGTGCCTCAAAATATATTTCATAAGTAATAAGTATTGAAAATATTTAGCATATTTATTCAGAAGTTGGTTTATAACAGATGCTCTGGGGGGAAAAAAAACTATTTGGACACATTTCAAAAGTCATCAAAAACATTGTGTTTTTCCACCAAAATTTGAAGTTTTGTCATCCCATAATGCCAAGCATATGTTTATAAAATTCCTCAGAGGCAAATAATTTTCTCTTCAAAAGATAAGGATGACAAGAGAAATCTTAATTAAAATCCAAAAGTTTCTTTCTGTCTGAAAATAGCTTGGGCCAATATTTTCTTTAAACAAACTCTAAATTCCTTGGTCCTGTCATTTATCAATGCAAGAGAACAGTATGTGCAAAGTTTGAACAGATTTTTCTCTGTACATATGTTTCCTTTACTCTGAAGGAGTGTAAGCGAGGAGGAATAAACATGGAGTTCTGGGGGTGATACAGGGAAATGTTGCTTCCTGGGCTGTATCAGGAACGTGAAATTACTTTAAATTCTAGGCACTTTTCCATATTCCAGTACTCCTGTGTCCTTCACTTCACCAATGCCACACCCAGAGTAGCAGAAGTGGAAGGGGACACCACAGGCATCTCAATAATGTCATGATGTCTTGAACCCCTGGCCATGGAGGAAACATCTGGTCCCTTAAGTATCGCCCAATCATCATATTTCCACCTCCAGCAATGGGGTGACTTTTCTTGAACCCCTGAAGACCTCTTTCAAAAGTCAGCTTCCTCCAAAGAGTTATTCTGTTAAAGCATGTGGCAATTTAATTTGCCTAGGCTAAAATGGTTGGAATCTTTACCCCATCTTTTATGTCTTTGTTATATTTGAGTCAATTGTGCATTTTCCCTTATACCCAAAACTAGCTTGATGCCACTTTAAGTCAACATCTTTGGGATTTGAAGTCTGAATGACACTATCTACTCTGACTTACTTCAGGGATCTCCCCAAAGCCATTTGGAGATGTCAGAATATGTCAGAAATGGCATTGAAACTCAGAATTTGCTGTATCATTTTGAATATTATAACTATTCAGGAATATAGGAGGGGGGAGACTGGTGACTTCAATTTTTGCTGCTTGACAGACATTATCTTACCAATGATTAAACTATGTTTACAAAAAAGAATGGTTGTAGTATTCTCCATTAATGCCAAATTATTTTGTAAGTTGTTGATCTGTATTTCAGATTTGCTGCCTGTTACAAAGTCTGATGATAATTATGGAAAAAGGATGTCTGCTTCTTCTAAAATGCTTTTTTACTCCAAACTTTATTTTTAATAGCCTCAATCAAGTTACCTAAGATGCTATATTCATTTCTTAAATTAATGTCAATTATTCAGTCATTTATTAAGTCATTTCAATTGAAATCTCTATATCATAATCACCAGCACAAGGGCAACTTTGATGTTTAACAGAAAGGGATCTAAAATTCCTATAAGAGAAGATATATGATTGCAGATCTATAGAGAGCAGTCTTGAGGAATTGTAGCCAATTAAATCAAACCAGTGTTTGGAGACATATTATTTAGAATAAGAGACATTTGGTTGTGATACTGTACACCTTCATCTAAAAGTAACTCTCCTCAAATTCAGTTATAGGTTTGCTTACTACGCTGTTGTTTGCTTCAGCTTTGTTTCTTGAATAACTCACTGCTGGCTGGGTTCCTGTGGTATGCTAAACCACAAACCAGTTTCCAAGTGACAATGGCCAGGCTAGCACAATTTACTATATCACACCAAACCAAAAGAGAAATGGTTTGTAAGCTTGCATAGGTCAGCTTTGAAAACAAGACCTGCTTGTTCTGAACTTCAGAATCCAGGACAGAACAGGGATAATTATTTCAGAAGCAGTCCAAATTCTTACTTGCCATAAATTATGAAACAGGCGAAGGTGCAGAGCTTGCAAAATTTTGAGGGACTTTCCACATCCTTCTCTGAGCGTTTTGAGCAATAGTGAGCACATTCAGAAAATGAGACAAAAGGCTGGATTTAGTCTTTGGCGGTATAAAAGCTAGAATGCACAGTTGGGCAGTAGACAAAGAGTCCAGCTTGCATGGCAAAAAGCAGCCCAATCAGGTATACAAATCTAATTAGAATTGGGCCAGATCAATCTATAGTCTGATGAAACAAGGCAGCACCCCAATTTTTTGCTCAGGTTTTACTTTTCCTAGAAACCTAGAATCACAGAATAGTAGACTTTGAAGAGATAAGAAAGATCATGTAGACCAGGGTTCCCCAAAGTGGTCAATATCAACCCCCAAGGGTCAATAGAATTATCTATTACTGTTGATATTATTAGTAGTTGCAGTATTCATAGTTCTATTAGAGTAGTATTTATTAAATTATTTTCATATAATAAACATTTGGGGATCAATGAACAATCTGAAACTTCATGAAGGGGTCAATGAGCTGAAGAGTTTCGGGACCCTGATATCAACCAAGACTTTCTGCAATGTGTAGAAAAACCAATTAAACCATCCATAAGATGCCCAGCTTCTTATAAATCTCCAGAGATGGAATCTATAACCTCCATTAGTAGATTGTTCCAATGTTATATAGATCTTACTGTCAGAAAATTATTGAGAACATGTTATGTGTACGCTTACAAAAGTAGTTTCCAGCTTCTATTAACTGCATATCCATTGTTTAGCCCTATGTACCCCTTGGTTTGAATGTCTGCAGTTGAACATCCTAGCAATATTTTATAAGCATTAAGGTACTTCTTTGAATAAATGTGTTTCAAATAAGTTAAAATTCCTGATCAATTGTCAGGATCAGTGCCATCCCTCCAACACTGTGTTTAAAGTAAGCCACATTCCACTTTTGTGAAGCTTGTGAAGAAAATTCTTTCTTGTTTTGGTTTGTTTTCCATTTCATTTTGCATCCAGGATTGAAATGTTTTGATTTCTTGACTCTTAGCAGGATATACGACTTAGCAACACACCAGAAATTTCCATAATGTACTTTTTTTCAGTCTCTCTCTCTCTCTCTCTCTCTCTCTCTCTCTCTCAAGCCATGAAGTTATTAAACTTTTAAACATCTGAAAAACTCACCTGCACAAGTTTCCTGAATATTGTAAATTTAATGAAATCAAGTCCATTGAAATGTGGGTAACCTCCTGTTGGACTTTTTAAACTTTAATGTTTTGATTTTTTTTTTTAAAGAAAAATACCACAGAGGTAGATTAATGGGGCAAAATAGGATAAATTATTTTTGTTCTATTTGAAGTAATGAAAGTTGTGTAAATATTTCACTTAGAGATATATTTCCTCAAGTTTATTTTATTAATATATACTAGGATTTTTTTCCCCTGTCTCCAGCTACAATGTGCCTTGATTTTATTTATCCCATGGCAGCATTAAATTCCTGCAGTTTCAGGAATAGAAGCAGAATTTGGAGAAGGGAATGTATTTCTGGGCTCGTTTTTTTTTCTGAGGTGAGATCACAGCAAATCAACTTTTATGTTTACTAAGCATTCTGTGTCTGTTAAAAGGATCTGCTAATTATTAGACAAACATTAAAGGTTTTCAAGTAGCACTGTAGACACCACAAGACTTGATTATTTTACTTATTACGGTGGCAAAAAGTGCATCTAATAGTGTATTTTCATAATGAGTTAAGCCAACATAGAATTAGCCATTTTGTTTTGCAAGAACTTTCTAATGGCACGAACTTGATTAGACATTAAAGGGAATGACTCAAGCCCAACTGAAGTTTAATAGGCACCTATACCATTTGTACTCTGGTATTACATGAGGAGAATACATTAATTTTACAGTACAATTAAGTTCATTTTACAATTCAATTCATGAAGGCATTTCCAAATTTAATGAGAATGTTTCACTTGGATTAGATTTAGGCATCTTCCCTACCACCAGTGTTTTTACTTCCAGTTTGTTAAAAGTATTTGGAAGCCAAGTTGTAATCATATTCATTTTTGACAACTTCAAAGCACTAATATATGGAGATCGTCATGAACCAGGTAGTGCTCCCCTCAGCAAACAAAAAGGAAAGTTCAAAGAACAATGTTCAGGCAATGCCCTATCACAATTGACTACTATATTCACCACCCAACACCACCACAACCCCCTGCCAAGGGAATCAAGCAGTTCCACTCAATGGTCAAAACTACTTAAGCAATCTTCATTAGACTCCTTCTGATCCCATCAACAGGAAGCTGCAATTGGTGATGACCAACATCTAAGCTATGGAACTCTTTGCCTAGGGAGATTGTTGACTTTCCATTATCTGCCAAGATGCCACCCCACCCCCCAAAAGTCCTGTTTGGATTACTAAGTTTATGAGCTGTTTGGAAGCTATTTTAAGGTTTGTTTTGAATTGGATGATAATGATGATGATGATGATATCAACAGATAGTTTTAATGAGATGAGAGTTATCCTGAACAGAGAAGAGGAGGCAGTAAATGTTTTATTCAATAAATATTTTTCAAATTCATGTTGAACCTAGATTGGAAAGGGGAAAAACTTGTTTGTTGATGGGGAGGGAGGAAATCTGTTTAATGCTTTGTTTTAAAGACATTGCAGAATTTTGATGCAATGCTTGCTTCTCTGATATGCAAAGTTGCCTCAGATTTCCACTTTCCACAGCTGCCCCTGTAGTCTAATTAGAAACAAAATAACCAAGGAAAGCAGTGTAACTCTGCATTCATTTGTTATCAGGTTTATTTGCATGCATATATATATATTAGGAGAAGGAAAAGGGGAGGAGGAGGAGGAGGAATTTTGTTCCCTACCATTTGTAACCAGTGTGGAAGAAAACCATAATACTCAGATTCATTCTCAAAAACAAATTTCACAAAAAGATTGTAAGTACTACCTGCTGGAACCACAAGGAGAGAGGAATGCAATAATCCAATGAGGGCTGAAAATGAAATTCCAGTTTCAATAGGAATTAAGCTTTCTTAAGAACAATGCTGATGACTTACGCTGGACACCTGTGCACAGTTGCTTCAGAGGAAGCCCCATGATTCCAGTAGAACTTACTTTGGAGAAAACATGTGGGAGAAGATTCCCATGCTCTGTGTCCCATTGTAGCCAAGTAGTGGTGTGCTTCAGGTAATGATCCCAAAAGAAATGGTATTCTACTCCAAATGAGGGATAACAGTAGTGAGAATAAGTTAGTCAAGGTCAAGTGAGGCAGATTTACATTTTACTGAAGCAAGGGGTAGAAGAGGGGGTAGTTCTATGTGAAGCTGGAGTTTATAAGCAGATAATTCCAGACTGAGCTTTCTACTGAAGGTGGCTTATAAAATTCAATCCTTGGTAGAAAGAACCCTTTTAGTTACCCTTATTTCTTTAAGAGATATTGGTTCTTGCAATGTGAGGGAGATCATGGTTTCACTGGAGCTTCTAGACTAGAGCCCTCATATCTGGAAAGCATCATTCTATATCACAGTCTATCTATTATAATACTTTCCATTTACAGGCAGTTCTAGCACCACCAGGGGTTTGCACATAGGTACTTTCTATGATAATTCCATTTTTAGAGCAAAGACCTTTCCGTGTAACGGTAGGCATGGAAGAATGTTTGAATACTTGGAAAATATCAGGAAAAGTGCCTGTGATTCTTTCTTTAAATTTCATTTCCTGGAGGTGAAAGCTTTTCTTTGGAATGTAAACTGGCTCCAGCATTTCAACAGCAGGAAGAGATTTATAGTGATAAATGAATCATAGCAGACAGTTGCATTAATTTAGTGGAAATAAGATAGGCATAATCTCCTTAATAAAGGACTACTTTGATTAATAAGACACAAACAAATTATATTAGATTATGGCACAGCCTCCATGGGGTTCTTAACCACTTCTTTTACAACTGAACTTACTAAAAGTCTAAACTTTGAGAACTGTTGATGAAATTATAATGGTACACCAAAGGCAAATATAATTTCTTAGGCAGAAACATAGCCATCACCAATTCAGTCTATTTTCCAAATGTTTATGGCAAATCTTAAAAAAATATATTTCTCCAATAATGATCACCTAGGAAATTGGAGGATACTGAAGCTAGTCTGGTGGAATGGCTCAGTTCCCATCACACCTTGCTCCTGAAACTGTTGCAAGGTAATGGACAACCTTCTAGAAAACTTGTCAATCTATTCCAGTGTTGTCTACTCTGATAGGTGATTGTTAAGGTCCCTTGGATGGCCATAAAGATGCTTCTTGGAAGTTTACAGGCAGGACATGAACATAACAATTGGCTCTTTCTTCTAATTTGTCTCCAAAAAAGAGGGAGCAGACTTTTTCTCTATTACCCCAGATGGAGGACTAGAACTAATAGGTTAAAACTACAGGGAAGAAGGTTCGTACAAAACATCAGGCAGAACTTCCAGATTGTATGAGCTGTAGCCCATGGAACGGCTGTCCCATAATGGGGCAAATTCTCCTTCACTAGTAATCTTCAAGCAGAGACTAGTTAGTCATTTGCAGAGATGCTGTAGTGGATCCTGCACTGACTAGGCTAGGAGTATAAATCTTTCCACCACTACAATTCCATCATTATCTGATATGGAGAAAAACATGTCTCTGACAATATTGCTGAGAAATGAGCTATATTCCCACATTATAATAAGCTATGGAACAACTATAGTCTGGACTTGCACCCTGTGCTAAGCCTTCATGTTTTTCTTCTCTTTTCATTTAGCATACTGTGTGAACCCGACCATTATGATTTGTAAATCATGAGTGGTGGCTTCATGGTTTATTCAGCAAGTCATGATTCAAACAAATCATGCTCTGCAAACCCACCCAATATTCCTATGTTCATATGTTCATATGCGAAATCATTAAAAATGGTTTTTAAACCACAGTGGATTCGGTTGACATTTTGCTAAGCCAACATCAAGGGAATCACATCTTAACTTAGTAGGCTATGTGAACCCATCCACACAGTTTATGTGGACTCATGGAGAGGGAGAGATGCTATAGATAAAGGTATTATATATTCAAAGGGGGAAAATGCTTGGAAAACAGGGGTGTGAACGCAGGACATGTCTGCATTTCTTAGTAGAGCGCATCTTTGTTCCAGGAAAAAGAAAGAATGTTGTAAAACACCTTGTCATCTCTGAATCCAAAGTGATGCACTTCCTTGGTAGAAGTAGGTCAGAAGGGCGTTCTGATTTACCAGTCTCACTTCTCTGGATATAGTGACAGGATTTGTAAGGCAAGCCTCTGCTTCTTCACGAATGTTTGCTCAGTACCCTTCTTGCCTGCACACAAATTGCAATCAAATGGCAGGCAAGCAGAAGTCTTTCCAGCAAGGGATTAAGAAATCCTGTCAAACATTGGAAGAACTCCCCCATCCCCACCCCCACCTCCCAAGTCTTGATTTCTCATTTAAGGACCTCTCATTCCTCAGCCCAGTTCTCTGCATAAGTTATCCCTGAAGTCAGAAACCATATGGTTGCAAGGATCCAATTTCACAGCAATATGACTGGTGGTCCCAGCAGGACCAAAGCTTCATATTCTTGGTTTTATATACAAGACCTGCCTTATCAGCTGACTTCTGCTCCTATGTTTGGCTGTTTGGAGTCCTGAAGCTCTAATTGTATAATATCACTAGTGGTTACAGTGGAGTAATAGGAATTGCCACCCAAACAGTTTAGGAATAATATTGCTCCCTGTCCTAAAACATTCTTGTACTAACTAAGGAAAATGCACCCTTCATTACAGAATCTATAGCTCTTATATTGGGCAATGTCATGGTAACAGCAATTCTCCATGATTGACAGTGTATCCCCTACTGGAGTCACCCTTATCTGCATGAATATTTTAAGTCTGCCTTCTCCTAGTTATTTATTTTCCTTTTTAGCATGGTAATATTCTCCCTCTTGTCTCTCTCTGTCTCCCTCCCCTCACCACTATAATAAAGCAGAGGACAAAAAAAATGGCTGCTCTGATTTTCTACCTTACTTCCTCCTCCCCCTCTTTCCCCTCATCCATTACAAACTACTCTTTTTTAAGTTGGCTTCTTTACATGGGAACTTTTTAAATAGGTATCCTGTAAGAACATAGAAAGAGTTCTGAAGCAAAATCAGGTAAAAATCCTTATCTAGCACACATACTAGTGAACCATATTCGTTCAAGAAGGCTGTGAACATAAACCAAAGATGATTGCTCTCTTCCAGCGTAGCTGCCTAAGGGCTGATATTTAAGTCATGCTGTATGTGATTCAAGAGGCAGTTAACACCTAACAAGACTAGTAGTTATTATTACCCCATTCCTCCATGAGTTTTCCCTCTCCTCTTTTAAAAAGATCTCAGTTTTGGTCATCAACATGTGATCCTCATTCCATAATTTAACCATGCACTGTGAATTAGGACAGTTAAACTGGAAACATTTTTCTCTGAACTAAGAGGATGCTGAATCCTCCTCCCTACTTTCAAGAAAGTCTTCTCTCTTTCCTGTCTCTTTCACTGGGAGTGGCAGCATTTATTTAGTATTCTCAGGCCACTTCTTTTGAGGACCAGAAGCTTAGGAAAAACCAAAGAATAGTTGCAGTTACTCCACTAAGACAGCCAGTTTGGTGTAGTGGTTAAGGCTCCAGCCTAGAAACCAGGAGACCATGAGTTCTAGTTCTACCTTAGGCACAAAGCCAGCTGGGTGATTTTGAACCAGTCACTCTCTCTCAGCCCTAGGAAGAAGGCAATGGCAAACCACTTCTGAAAATCTTGCCGCTACCTAGGGAGAATTCACAATGGGGTATGAATAGAGGTCATTATATCATACAGTAGGGGAATGGACAACTTTCAGAATTTTGAGAAGTACATGAAAGGAACATTCACTACTGTTTCCATGGTGGACATAGCTAACAGGTTTGTGTGGACCCTCTACAAGGAGCTTTCTACTGCCACTTAAGAAGAAGAAGTGACATGATTTGCCTTGACAAGACATTTTATTGCAGTACTTTCCTTACAAAAGTGAAGCAAACTATCATTGTGAAGATCTGCACATTCCTAAAGACCATCACAAAGTGCATCCTTAACAGAAGAGAACTAGCTTCCTGGTGGGACTTCTACAAATTCCAATGGCATGCCTGCTAATGAATACGATGCTAGAAGGTGGTACTTTGTTCTGCAGCAAACTAGATTCCCATTTTATTATTATTAAAACAATATTTTTAGTCAGCAAGAGTAATGACCCTGGTGGCGACCAAGGGAAACATCTGCAGTGTGCTGGAGCCTATGGGCCCCACATTCCCTACCTTGCCATGTAAGAAAAAAAAGACAGGATTTATCTCCAAGAGCTTTGAGGGAAAAGATTTACCCCAGGAGGGCAGCAAAGAATAATATGTTTAATACGTCATATTAGCCTGTAGGTGAATATTTCTGGAAATGATGCAAAGTAAAAAGAAATGGTTACATGGGGTGTTTACCAAGAAAGAAGCAGAGGAACAAGAATCAAAAATGATGACAAGCAGAAAGAGGAAGCAATTGTCTTCAAAATTGCCTTAACAAAAGTTTATTGTAATGGCCCAATTTTCAAGGGCTCAGATTCTGTCTCTGCCCAAGACCGCTTATGTCTTCTATGGCCTCTTTAGACTAGAATTTGAAACACAGTGGGCAATTACTTTTCCAAACTACATTTGATGGGGAAAAAAATAACTGTTACTTGGACACAGTATCCACTGGTTTGGAATGGCTTCCCTCTGAAATCTATTGCCTTTACCTAAAGAAAAAATCAGCAATACTGTAGTGAATAATATGTGTTGACTGTTAATTATTATGGCTTTTTTAAATTATCATCTGCCTGCAAACCAGGGTTATTGGGCCAGCGATGAAGGAACCCACCTGTATTTGAACATGTTTTGTAGTCTTTCAACCAAGGTTGCCTTCCTTGCTCCCGGCAGCTTGGAAGCACCGTCATTCTCACAGCTGCAGGACATTTAATGCTACAGGAAGATCTTGAGGGAACCCAATGTATCAACACTTCTACAAGACAGAGTAACCCAAATCACAAGGTGAATTTTGTGTTGCATGAAGCGTATGGTAAGGGCTTCTCAGAAGACAGAAGCTTCATTGAGTCGCCCGTCCACTATGTAACCAAGAAAGTTCTCAGCCTGTGTTTTAAGAGCAGCCTTTTTTTTTTTTTTTACTTTCATTATAGACATACATCAGAACTCAACCAAGGCAGCCATGCAGAAAGTGACAGCTGTTTATTTAAATTACCTTAGCCTTGGTATGCAGGCATCTCTCTTTGACAGACGTATGTTAAACTATTGCATCAGAAATAGAGGCACATATTGTTTGCCATACTGCCTTAATGAGGAACTGGGTGATACCAGTTGCTTAGGCAATAGTAGTAAGTCTGCAACAGATTTAGCAAGACTTACATTAAAGAGGGGAGGGGAGAGATCCTTCTGCAAATAAGGCATGCATATGTTTCGGATAAACATTTTGACTACGTTTCTCTGGAGTGACTCCCCCTCTCTGCCCCAAGCGAATGTGTCAGCAGAAATAAGCGACAGCTCGCAAGATTATGGATGGGCCAACAACCAGGATGGCTTGATGAAACAGAGGAAAAAAGGAACATGTCCAGTTTCTTAGCTTTGATGTTACAGAAGCATCAGGATTATTCTTGTTTGCTAGCAACGAGTTTGACTATAAATGCTTCCTGCATGGGATGCTTACAGTTGTACTGCACCGTCCTGATCTAAAGAAGTGGTTAGAATTACTCAAAGAAGGTTTATTGATCTGGTCTTCAGGAGGTGCTCTGGAAAGGCCCCTCGAGTCTAAGTCCTCCATGCTAGAGAGTGCTGTGTCAGATGAGGCTTGCCTGAAGAACCCTAAAAGACACCATGCAATGTAAGACTTTCATAAAATGATATATCGCCCGTGTCAGAACATAGATAACATTTTATTAGAATAAATGGATTACATTCATTTATTGCATTCTAAGCAAGTTGTTTCCAGAATTCAGGGGCACATTGAGACTAATTTAGGCATCAGTAAGTCCTACAGAAATGAACGGGGCTGAAGTTGGTCATTACAACTAACTGCTTCATGGATTTCAATGGCACTTCTCAGGAGCGACCTAATTTGAATGCTATTGCCTAATAAATGACAATAAAAATTTGGAAACACTGCATTAAAAGAAAACAGAGCTAGCTAGCACTAACATAAATAATTTAAACAGATGGCAGGTTAAACAGAAGTTGCTTTTTACACAGCCTTCCCCTTTGAGAAAGCAAGTGTGGAATTTGAAATTTTCTGCATTCCAAGGAGTTTCCCTACAGAACTGGGAGTTCTCCTATAAAGCCCAGAAATAGGCTGGATTCCCACAATTTGCTAAATTGCACAATGGCCTGGTTTTGTGTAATGTTGTATAAAGGTAGTAGTGATGTCTTTAAGCCATGGTTTTTCATTTAGTATCTGCTCTGTGATCTCAGCTACTTCCCAGGTAAGGAATTTGGACTGACATCCCAATAACAAAATCTCAGCACCATTATAAAAAATGCATTTCTAAGGTGTGGCAGTATCTGCAGGACCTTGCTGTGCCCAACATCATCACAATGCACTTGCGAAACAGGTAGGGCTTGCACTGGAACACTGCTTTCATTTGAACCCTCTTTGTCTCCCTGTAGATGCTACTGAAATAGTGGGTAGAAAGGAATATATATATATACATATATACATATATACATATATACATATATACATATATTCAACAAACGATACTAACATTTACATGTATCAAATTTAAATGCTACAAGGAAACCAGGGCTTAGCTTGATGCTTGATTTAATGTGAGCATGGCAATAAAATTCAGTGACTTTAAAGGAACAATAGATTAATTCATGGAGGATGAGGCTTATCAGTCACTTCTCTGAATGAAGGCTGCATGAAACCTCCAAGATTAGTTATATATCCCAAAGTATCAGTCACTGGGCTTCTGATGCAACTGATCTAGGAAAGAGACCTGGAAAAGAAGGCTCTTTCATGGATCCAAAAGACTCTTCTCATACACTTTAAAAGATATAAACAAGCATGAAGAATTTGTCAGACCCTTTGTAAATTCAGCAAGGGATTTCATTTCTGTATTCCTCCAGTGCTTGGCCTCCTTTAAACATACAACTTGCCTTCATCTTCAGGAAGTTGAATTGTCATTTGAGGATCCAGCAAAGCTACTTAAACTAAAGTGGAATGTAATTACTTTCTGTTAAAATGCTTTGGGGCAACCTAAACAATAATAAACAGTGAATAAAGAGGACATTTTTACTCTCCCAATCAAATTATAAAAAAGTCACTGGCAGGAAGGAAGGAAGGAAGGAAGGAAGGAAGGAAGGAAGGAGAAATGTCCAAGGGGAGAAACTTTCAAGGGGAAAACTGAAGTAACAGGCATACACACGCAGAAAAAATATTCTTCAGATTACACACTTCTCCAAAAATATGAATTGCAAATCTCACCTCTGTTATATACTGGGCCGTATATATCATGGTGCAACATTAAAATATATGGTCTAGAGAAAACTGCATATCAAAACTAAAAATCCATTGTTTTAATTGCAGAGAGATGAGAGGTATATGATGGACTATCTGTGAAACAGATAGGATTAACTTTTGAAATGTATATTGCAGCCGTTGATGGGAATATGCAGGGCAACCCATTTATTGATATTGAGGAACGTCAAAGAAATTTATAGTTGAGCCTTCTGTCTTTTCTTATTTTAATCTTGACAATTAAAATCCAGCCAAATAAAGGTCACAGATGCTTCCAGATAATGTTAAAGCATTTTTCCTTAATAACATATAAAAAGATATGGTTTAATTCATATTGGTTAGACTTCTACATTTTAACAGAGTACGCATTTTAAGATTATATTACTGCAGTTGAATTCTTGATATTTTAGACATAATATTTATTTGGGTGGCTCTGTAATGATCATAAGCAGAACAAACTGGAACATTCCATGTTTAAGTTTTGAAAATTTTCCTTCATCGAGAATGGACAAGGGAGATTTATTCTTTGGCATTTTAAAAAAAGCAATTCCTTGGGGTTAAATCAAAATTTATTTCCTAATTTCAGTGGCATAGTTTAACAATGGGAAGCCAACATTATTCCCACTGGTAGAACTGAAGTCTGGTAGAACTGAAGTCCCAGTATTTCATGATTGCCATTGTGAGTCCAGTGTTTTCTGAGATTAGCCACAGCCATTCCAGGTGTCTTCTGATGCTTTGGACAACAGCCAACATCAGCCAGGGATCATGGGAATTCTAATGCAATGACAACTGGGGACAGGTATCAAAAAACAATGAAAGCAGAAAGGCAGGTGGCTTTGATATGAAATTTAGTCATAATGTAAATTTAGCTCTGAAGGCCATTAACAGGGTGGCAATGCTTCCTGACTTCTGACTAAGGGGAATCTGGAGAAAAATAGCAACTACAAGCAGTACCCTAGGTGGGAATATGAAAGTGGTGGCAAAGATATAAGGTAAAATGGACTTACAGTTTAGGGAAAACACTCACTTCCTCCTTAACTACCTTTTCAAGTCAGCATGAGATTTCTGAAGATCTGTGGAAAACATTTCAGCTTTCTCCAAATGTTCACCACTATGGAGGGTCCTTTGCAAAATGCAGATTTGTGCTAGGCCGTACCATTTCTTCTTCATTTAAAAATACAAACTGTAAATACAAGGAAGAAGAATGAGGATGAGCTCGTCCGGTATTGTTCTCCTTGTTCTCCACATATAGAGGACAAGTGTGCAGAAAGAAAATAACTCCTATCTGTGAATCATCCAGAATTTTGATCGTGAGAAGAGAAAGATAGAACAGGATGCTTGTCAGAATCATCCTTTTTATTTGTGCCCTTCTCTGTCAGCCCAACCCACTTCACAAGGTGGTTGTTGTGGGGAAAATAGGACACAGGAATATTAGGTATGTTCACCACCTTGAATTGTATATAAAAAAGGCAGGATAAAAATCTAACAACAACAATAATAGTAAGAGCCACAGTGGAGCTCACTGAACATACTCATCCTAATTCTGGTCCTCATACTGTACACAGAGTTTACACACTTGAAAACTACCAAGGATGACTTAAATGAGTGTCCTAGAATATGCCTTGATGGCAGAACATGTGCCTTGCTTGAAGAAGGTCCTAGGTTCTTAACCAACCTCTCCAGAGAAAACTCGATCCAAGCTTAAAGTCATATGGATCAAAAATCTGATTCCATACAGGGCAGTTCCTCTTTTTCTACCTTTACAAAATAGGCCTGCCTATTATATTAAACCACCCCGTACTTCACTTGCATTGTGCAAACCCTGTCAGTTGTGATTACTTCAGTAAACTGTAGTAAAACCATCATGGCTTTCTGGGCCAGAAATACTGATAAAAACAGTGCATCTTTTCCAAATCAGGAAGATAAAAGTGCCAATCCTTAACAGCTTTAAGAATCAAGCTGCCCAAAATATATCTTTGGAATGGTAATAAATTAACATTACAATGTCAATGTGACCTCTTTAAAAATGCATTGGGAGAAGAAAGATTGTCAAGAAAAGGTACAATAGAGTTGCTCAGAGCTGTTCAGGAATGCCAGTGTTCAGCCTTGCTCTACAGCTTTTGTTCTGGGGAGGGGGGTTATGTTTAATTTTATTGCTTTCTGTAAAAGAAAAAAAAAACTATTCATCTCAATTGGTGAATAAATACTGTAACTATCTGTCATTTTCCTTGATTTGCTGGCCTTGCTTTTTCATTCTGTTCCTTTTAATCTTTATTGAGTAGGGCATTAAGACCGTAAGCCCTTCTCTCACCTCGTCCTCGTGGCCTCTGCAGTTTGATCGAAAAAAATCAATAAGCTGTAACTAAAGAGACTTTACTACTTTCTGCCTACAAAACTACCAAGGGAGAGTTATGACTACTGCATAATTAATCAGCTGTTTTCTTTTAAAAGACACACACCCTCCTAAATGTGCTGGTCTTCCAAATGTAGGGTTACCAGATGTTCTGCAAAAGGAGGAAATGTCCTTTTGGTCTTCATGTTCTCCAGTCCTGCAGGCATAGCCTTAAAATCAAATATTGTCCAGCTTTTGAGTGTCATGGGTTTTTTTGGGGGGGGGCTGTTTTTTCACAACAGTAGTCATTCAAACTTTCATGTATTGTGACCTTGTAAATTGTCATCTTCTTTCTTTCCCTCGTCCGTCAACAGACTCAACAGTCTGTTGTTGTTGTTGTTGTTTAGTCGTTAAGTCGTGTCCGACTCTTCGTGACCCCATGAACCGTATTGCGCCAGGCCTTCCTATCTTTCACTGCCTCCCTGAGTTTGCTCAATTTCATGCTCATTGCTTCAGTGATGCTATCTAGCCATCTCATCCTCTGCCGTCCTCTTCTCCTTTTGCCTTCCATCTTTCCCAGCATCAGGGTCTTTTCCAAAGAGTCCTCTCTTCGCATTAGGTGACCCAAGTATCTGAGCTTGAGCTTCATTATCAATCCTTCCAATGAGCAATCAGAGTTGATTTCCTTTAAGATTGACTCAACAGTCTAGATTTATGTTATTTGATTTCCTGATTCCAGCCATCAGCTTCAATCCAGCCCCTTCAAATCTATGATTGTTGTAGCCTGCAGATCACATGACTTGACATACTTTTCTATGGTGAAATTTGAAAAGTGTCCCATCGTCAATTCTATATTATCTCTGGCATATGTTCTTGAAAATAAAGATCAGTTGGAAAAAATATTGCAATTGGAAAAACCAGTCTTTCTGATGCTGGGAAAAGTAATTTAATATATATGTAGGCCCCAGATGTACTTATTTACAAGAAATATATTTCTAATTACAGTATGGACTTTAAAAAAAGGATGACAGACAAAAAAAAAACCTTAATTCTATGTTAACAGCAATTCAATGCCAGGCAGAAAAGTTTTTTGTTTTGTTTTGTTTTGTCTTTATAAGCAAAGCATCACCACTGAGAAGTTTCTTTCATTGGTAGGCTTCCTCGTTGCCTCTAAGCAATTCAAAGTAATTTATAATAAATTAAAAAATAATGTGTGTGTGTGTGTGTGTGTGTGAAAATAATAATTAGAAAAGTCAATAAAACTTCCTCAAAAACATACCGTGTTGGAAAGCACCAAAGAGTTAAAAATGCAAGGTATTAATTAGAAAACCAGAGGAACAGCAGCACAAATGTAATCCAAGCCTAGCAGAACAGATCTTAGATGCCAAAAGACTTGGCGCCAAATGTAACTAGACAGGAAAGGGGATTCTGCAATTGGAACACTTGCACTAAGAGCATTCTCTCTGGGTTTGGTATATAGTTTATGAAGATTTTGCACAGGCATATAGCTCTTCTGATTCTCCTGATCTCTGTCCAGGCTCACACATTACTCTAAGCTATGGCTTATTTTAAGTACAGTTTCTGATTAAGCCCCAGTTGGCTAGTTTTGCCAAACCTGCTAAGCCATGAAGCCTTCTAATATGCAGATCAGAATCACTGGATTTGCACAACATAATAAATCAAGGACATCATGATGTGACAGTGAACTCATCCTCAGACAATGAAGCCTTTATTATTCATACAAAAGGTAAGGGAAGTGACTTGTTCTTCTTTTGCTTGTTTGTAACAACTTTATTTAACACAGCTCCCCATTTGGGCTCTTTAGACAGGATCGCATCAATTTTCTTGGATTAAGAGGGGAAGGGAATTCAAAGGATGCCTTTCTAAAGAGCATACTTTAACATCCCATCTTTAAATATAGAACCCTACCTGGGTCTTCTCTGCTTTGGAATTCCTTCCTCTATTCTTGTATTAGGAGGGCAATCTCAGAATTGTACTAAAGTTACAGAGGTGAAAGTCCTCAGAGTTTCTTTTCTGAATTTATATTCTATCAAGGCTCTGACACATGGAAGATTCCCATGGCTGTCTGGCACTGATCCTTTTCTTGACGGCAATGCTTTCAGTATTTCCTTATTCAAAGAGGAGTGACGGAGTGGAAGGTTCTGCAGAGGACTGATTCCTAAGCAGATAATTCACATTTATGCCGATACATCCAAATAAAATCCTCTATGATACTGATTCTGTATCCCATATCCCTGTTACTCTTTCTAGTCCTTCTGCTAGATTGACCCAGTATCCTTGGATTTCTGACCTCTTTCCATGAGTTCCCCCCTCTCTCTGCTGTGTATCTTTGCTTGGTTTCTGAGTGGCTGTACCTAGCTATGCTATCATTTATTTATTTATTTTATTTATTTATTTATTCGACTTGTCCCCGCCCATCTCCCCTACAATGGGGGACTTTGGGCGGCTTATAATCACTAAAATCACAATTAAATTTAAAAAGTTTAAAAAATTATACACATTATAAAACTAGAAATTTACAGAGATAAAAAGCTAAAAACTCCAAGAGGGCAAAAGGGCCCCACCAGGCCGCTAAGGGGCCAGCCAACCCCATATCTGATGACCTCCCTCCCCGCCCCAGGCCAGATGGCAGAGCCAGGTCTTCAACTCCCTCCGAAAGGCCTGGAGTGAGGGGGCCTGTCTCACCCCCGGGGGCAAGATGTTCCAAAGGGCGGGGGCTACAGCAGAGAAGGCCCGCCTTCTGGACCCCGCTAGTCGAAGTTCTTTTACCGTGGGGATCCGGAGCATGCCCTCTCTATGAGATCGGGTGGGACGGGTTGAAATCGTGGGGGCGAGGCGGTCCTTCAGGTAACCTGGTATCTTTGCTTGGTTTCTGAGTGGCTGTACCTAGCTATGCTATCATGATAGGGCTTTAGGGCAACCATGCAGGGCTTCTCTCTGGGGAATAATCAGGAAGGTCCCCAAAGGAAGTAATAATGAACTTACCACATTTTGTAAAAACTTAAGCAATACATATTGCCATCTGGAAAAAGAAGGAGGGGGGGCATAATGGGATCATTACGTTCAGAATTTAAAATTACCTAACTGCCCAGCCCAAGTCTCAGCACTAACTTTCACCCCTAGCACCCATTGTTGCATCTCAGAAGTGCAGCCCTAAGACCGTGGAGTGGCAAGGGGAAGGAGCTAGAAGCTGAGCCTGGGTCACTATCCCATCCACTGAGTCTGATGGCAACAAACTGACAAAAAGATGGCCATGTGTAGGGCATGTGTGTAATTATTAGCCATATTAATCCACTGCAGGATGAAGGGCCTCTTCGTTGACGGTTATGGATGGATGGTTTTCAACTTGCCAGTCTAGAGCTGAGAGAAAGCTATTGGCCCAACTTTACCCATCCAGCTTCCAGGCCTAAGGGAGGACTAGAACCTGGGACTCCCTTCCCAGTCTAGCACCTTAACAACTATACCAGATTGGGTCTCATTTAGGGGTGCCTATCTGCATCTCTCTCTGCGTATGTGTGTGTGTTTTAATACACTTATTAATGTATTAAAGCATTAAAGTACACAGCACCATATGGCAAGGCAACTTTCTGAGGATGTAGGGATAAAGAAGGGAAGAGCTTCTGGCGACAGTTGCTAATAACTGTGTTTAACTTGAGTTCTGAAGCAGAACTTTCCCCTGTGGAATTCAGCTGCTCCTGCTAGTGTCTTTGAAGCCTAATGGGGCTTCTACACATGTGAATACAATGGAGGAGGAGGGGGAATACAGTATATTCCACCTCGCCAGGTTATCAGAAGATGCTTGTGCTTCCAAAGGATTTCTCTCTCTCTCTAAACCCTCTTGGAACTTCCTTTCTTTGCAGGATGCCTAGGGCGATGTACTGATATGAACAGCAAATTGCAGTCTCCTAAGAAGTAATTCTTACTTTGTAGTAAGACCCACTTGGTTGGAGGCTTCCCACCCACCCCAAAAGCATGTTTCCCTCCCATTATTCAACACTGGTGCATCTACAATTTCCAGATGAAGAACAGGTGTGCCTACATAGCCAGCTTCTGTCTCAAAATTTCCCCTTGGTTCTGGGTGACAATAATGACCTTCATTGCATACTGTCCTATCCTTAAGATGGTTTTAATGGGAGAACTTCGTTGACAAAACAACTACCCTACATATGAAAGAAGGATACGTTTTGGCACAATAAACGTCAGTGGGAGATCTCTGCCTAGAGAGTCACCTATTTTGCCCGCAGAACATCTCAGATTCCCAATATGCACTGCAAGATATCATTCTGAAAACCTGGAGAGTCTCTGTGAGTAATCAAATACAGGAAATATTAAGCTATAGATAGTCCAATTGTATGATTCCATCTAAGATAACTTTATACATGCCGAAAATTGCAGTGCAATCAAGTTTAATGTCAGGTTTGAGTAAGCCATCAGCCTCATGCTGTGGTTATGTCCACTCCCATTATCATTAGGGTTCTATGTCAGACTTCACAGGCCAGGCATCACCTCTTTATTCTTCAAGAAATTCAATCCCACATTCAGGAACTTCAAGGACTTAGCACACCTACCTAAGCAGCTTTACTGAGGAACACAGAATTCAAACTTCTCATATAAGCGTCAGCCCCAAGGTTCAAGTCAAAACCCTTTTTCTTCTACTCTTTCAAATCAACAGACTGTTGGCTATTCTTTTATGAGTTTTGAGATGTGAGTGCACCTGCTTGGTGTTTACACATTGGTTTTCTGTAGCCTGATAAACTCTAGTTCTTAAATTATTGGCTTCAGCCCTTATATCCTATAGCAACCAGCTGTCTTCTCTTCTTCAGAGACATGGTAACCCATCAATAGAAGTAGCATCTTTGGACAGAAGTATAATTCAACTGTGGTTGGTGCTGGGTGGTGATCATCTTATATACCCTAAATCAATGCCAAGATTGTACTTGGGGAGATGTACCATTAGGCAGTACCCATATTTAGTTGCTGCTAAATTGAAGCTCAACTCCCATACAAATAAATAGATTCAGGAACCAGTGATTAACAGCTAAAATGCCACTTGGAGGGTGGCATGGTGGAAACAAGTGTCATGAGTGAGATGATTGCAATGGGACTGCAGTTAGATTAGTGCAAGTTGTGACCAATTGTTCCTGCTAGATACATAGGTTATAACATTTGTTTGAATAAAGTACCTAATCTTTCCTGAACTAAGTCAGAACCAAACGCAGGCAGATTATTGAGAATTGCAGCCTGACAGTAGATTGGATAGGCTGAGGAAGCTCCAGGGGGAATTCTGGGAGATGAAGTGGAAAATTGCCATTAACAGACTGAAACCCAAGGTAGCTTTGGGATTCCTGATTCGCATGTTGACTGTGCCGGGAGAAAATGGTCAAATCCTGCCTGAAGTTCTGTTGATCCTATGCAAATCTACTCTAAATTGGCATCCAGGCAGTCTGGTTCCTTAGATTCCATATCAGGATATGACTGCAAAGGTGCCAGGTTCCAGAGCATAATCTTCCTAGTTTCTTAGCCGTGGGTTAATTTCCCCCTTTGGGCATGCATAGATTGTAAATACAAAGAGAGACGAGGTCATAGGCAACCTGTTTTCTCTTGAGAACTTCACAGCCTCAGGAATAGTCTTTTGGGGTCTGTCTAGTGATGGGACTGAAGCAAAACATGGCTACAGCAAGAGCCCAGCCCATTCTTTTTCAGATCCTCACTCCTTCTCTTCTCAAGCACCATTTTGCAGGTGAGAGATTCTTAACTTCTTGATACTAGCCAGGGAGCCATGAGCTTGCTTATAGTTCATGAAATTAGCCTGTGAGCCATATACAGGCCCAGAGAATGCCAATTTTACTTCCCTGGCTTAAAACAGATGTCCTTCATAGACAGAGCTACCATATTATTGGCAGGACCCAACCAACTATTAATGTCCGTGGCTGATATCAATGTCAGATGCTATCCAGGCCTTATATCTGCTGCTTGCTCTTGGTCCTTTCTTATTCTCCCAGTTCAGCATGATGCCAATGGCCAGAAATGGTTAATAGATCAGCAACGTAATCAGTTGTGTGTCTATGACAGAATACTGTTTTCATGTCCAATTTCTAATAGTTTATAGACTTCAGTTTACTCATAATCTGCATTGAGCATATGTGATTCCCATGGAGACTGAAAGGTAGACTGCACAGCAGGTAGCTGTGTTCTAATACTAAAATTAAGTTTTTAGAATGGCTCTACCAGGGATTTACTTCAAATTAAACACAAAGTCTAAAAACACAGACTTTATGCCTTCTGGATTTCACACTGAGTAATCTTTCTATCCAAAAATGAACTGCTGCATATTGCTACATTTATAAATGAAAGGAAGTTGATGGCATCTTGGTTGCCCTTAGAGACTGATGCAGGAGGGGGTGGTTTTGCCTGTCTATAATGGGCTACTTCCCAGCATTTAGGTTTTGTATTACACACTTGAGCATAAGCATCCACAAAAGTCTTGGAGAAACCAATTTTGGAAAAATAGCCTTTTGTGGGTTGTGAGGAAAGGAAAGTTATGGTTTTATCATGGCCCTATTGCAACTCTGTCTCAGCTCAAGAGGAGACATAGGAGGCAGATTTCCAGGCCTTAGAAATTATGCCAAGCCAGTAAGAAAAGTCTCCCAGTCCTTGTATTGGAATCATCAGACCCTATCCTAGACAGGATCATCTTCTACCCAGTCCTTGAGAAGGCTAACATCTGAGAGTAAACAATTAGAAGATGGAGAAGTATAGAAATTCTCAACTGTGCCAGGCACTTTCACTAGGGAACAACCTACAGAAGAAATCAGACCCAACTAGTGCTAGCTGTAGGCAGTTGAGGAAGCCAGCTGGATATTGCTTCATGATGACTTTCCAAGCTTGATAACCTCCTTCCTACAAAGATCTCCCTGACAGTGACCTTGGCTTCTCTCTGAACTCTCCATACATTTATTCTTTTTTATGCTGTTTGTAGGTGACCTGGCTTTGGATATTTGGAATTTGGATTTGATTTACAACTATGAGATTAGCTTGATGCATTTAGTGTAGTAATAACTCAAATAATGAGCAGTCGTTGGTGAGATCAGGACAGGTTTAGAAAGGGGGATAGTTTATGTTAAGTGTAGTTCATATACATACCTTGACTCTTTGTGTAATTAGAATGAGAGTTACATCAAGCAGGGAGGAAATAACTATTGGGTAGAAGCATGTGCATGATGATAAAAGTATTGGAAAGCCAAGTGCAAGCCACTGAGTATGATAGCTATGAGGAATGATTAAAGGAGTTGGGTATGTTTCAATTGCAAAAGAGAAGACCGAGGGGAAATCTTAAAGGTCTTCATGTGTAAGAGAGAGTGGACTTACTCTGTGCTATAACCAAGGCAGGAGAAGGTACAAGTCAAGCTGAAATGAAAATAAATGAGCTTCAGGCTGAATATCAAGAGGAATTTCTTGATAGTAAGATATGTTAAGCAGTGGAAAAATCTACCTAGAAGAATTATGGATTTGCCTTCACTGGAGATTTCCAAAGGAGCCTGGTGGCCCCTGGTCTGAGATGGTTTAATGGATTGCTACCCATTATAAGGACATCTATGCTCCCTTCCATTAATGCATTATATTAGTTTGTTTGGCTTTTTAAGTTTGAAGAGCATCCAATTCTTGGTTTAGACCAACTAGATGCCCATGTTCTTATTCTAATGACTTGACTGTCCTGCGAAGAGCCTACCTTATCTTTATCTGGTCCATCAGTACTATTCATATGGAATCAAATATTTGCAATTAGTCTCTCTCTAGTGGCCTTGATTTCCTAAGACTAGGGTGTCTTTAGGAAGTTGGCCTATTGGCCTCTTTCTTCTCATTTGCCTACATTAGAATAATTTCTCTTGATCCTTCTCTAAGGTTAGATCTAGCTCTTTAGTCTTGGAGTTAGGAGTCTTTTTCCTTCCTGGGCTGGCATTGCCCATGTGTTCATCCACATAGGCAAGGATGCCACAAAAGGCCATGTTCTCAATGTGCCCTAAATTATTCTTCTGCAAAATGTAGTCAGTCCTTGTTGGCATTTCCTTCTCAGATGTTTGTCTTATTATTTGTTCAATCCACCATCTTGCTTGTTCAAGCCCACCTTCAGCCATGGAATCACCCTGGTTGACTTCAAATCAGTCAATGTCTCAGTCCAACCTACCCATCAGAGGAGTTGATAGGGAGGGAAAAAAATTGATTCTACCTTCAGCTGTTGGAGAAAAGATGGAATGCAAATCTAACAAATGAATGAATGAATAAATGGGACTGGCACTGAGTATGTTGCATCTAAGTAGCAAGTATTGAAGAAGTTAAGGACCATGTTGTAGCATTTCTTGAAAGCAAGCACAGTGGCCTGTCTGCAATGCATTCTAAAGATTGGAGGCAGATTAATAAATTGAATACCTTTTCTCCTTTGCTACTTGTTTTTGTCTTTTCAGCCCTTGAATTTTTAGGAAAGGTTTTAAGGCTGCAGAAATATAAAAGTTAAATGAGGGAAGGAGGGGAGAAAAATACACTTTGATTCTTGGGATTTGCTCTTTCAGATGGAAAAGATGTATATATGGGATGGTGTAGAGGAGACTCCAGGATCCATACAGCTTATACATGGCCCTGTATTGCAACATGTTCCTTTAATGTCCCACAGGGCAGCTGAGATTTCTCTATTTAATGCTTGTAAAAGCTTCAAGATCTGTGGATGAAAGCTGCTGAATATTGAAAATGCTATGCCTGGCGCAGCCCTAAATAGGATTAGTTTCAAGAACTGTATCTCATTTACAAATTGAGTAGCTATCTTACAGCAGAATGGTGCTCCTGTTTTCCATTCTATTTTAGTTGGGCAGGAAAGGAGGAGAGAAAGAGGAGGGAGAAAGAAAAAGGGGAAGAGTCTTACCCTGAACAGCCAACTTGCCAGAAGACAGCTATGCTAGCTGAAAGCTGGGAATGTTTTTGAAATCAAGGTTAAGTCAATGGAGTGAGGTTAATATGGCTGGACTTCCCTACAGCCTACAGTCAGTCAACCTCAGGTAGTTATGCTACCATCATGGTGACCCTGAAAAGATTAAGCGCATCTCAGCAGATAAAAAGAAAAGATAGGAAAGAGAAAGAGACTGAAACTGGCTGTTTCATAGCATTGCTCATGAATGTAGGTGTCTGATGGTAAACTCATGCCTGAGAGACTGGCTTCATATGTCACATTAAACTGTGGTTTGTTTAATCATGTTTTATTGGAAACAAACCACAACTGGCTGGGTGCCCACAACTTGCCAAGCTCTAAACTATGGTTTACAACTTACAACATTTGGGCTCACCCAACACATTTAGAGAAAAAGTAAGTTGTCCAAATTCTAGCTTATTGGAATGTGTCAATCTGGCCAGACTGTGTTGTACTGCTGAAGGTCTATAAGATAGTGTCTTTGTTCAAGCAGAGAAGCAACAGCTGGGAAAAGAGAGACTAAACCTTCCAACCAATCATTTTTCTCACAGGATTCTTCCTACAGATACTTTCTTCAGCTGGCCTCCAAAGTAAGAATCAGGCCTAACTGAATGGAGAAGATGAGGCAGGAGAAACAATGGTTAGCATCTGAAAGTCCATATTAACCACCTCCAACAGCTGTTCCATTTGCTTTGCCATACCCAGGGTATGTATTTATCACCCCTGCCTTTGAACTCCTCCCTGCTCTTGATATTATGGACACCTGAGGCTGTGAGGAGGAGTGGATCCATGTCTCCTACCTCCAGGGTCTCTGTTGTTTCAATTCCTCATCTTCACCCAACATGTTGGCTTCTGACTTCTTAGTAAGATCCCTGCTATTCCATAAGAGCAATGCAGGACTCTTGAAGATTTTGATCACTGCTCAAGGGTGACATATTGGGAGGCTTGGCTTCTTGGAATTAACGGTTTCCTCCAAGAGTTGCCACCAGGAGCAGCACTAAGGAGGGCTGGCTAAGTCTCTTGAAACATAAAAGCTTACATAGCAGGCAAATGAGCTTACTAGAAACACCCATACATGCCTTGTTTCTAGAAAATGCAGTCTTGCCTAGATTACTTATTTGTATTTCAGGCATATCTTTTGCCTGTTCCTAAGAGATTCAGTATTTTGGCTCACAAACTGAACCTGACTGACCTTTTGCTTAGCAACATTTTACAAGTAGATGTGTATGTTCCTGGCCTTGCCCACCTTAACTATTCTCTTCCTCCATCTCCCTCCCTCTCATTCTCCCTGAATTTATGAAAAATAACAACCATAGTAATATATAGTCTTGATCCCAGTGCTGGTTCTACAGTATGAACAAGATACCTTCAGATGTCTTCATTCCTCATCATTGCTACCATATTACATTGCTATCATTGTCCTCTCTGTGTGACCATCTACTTCACTGATCACAAGGGGAAAAAGTGGAAAGTTTAGCAGAAGATGGTGTTCCAGACCTTGCTCTTCCCATGAATTACATAATGGGAGCCAAGCTGAATCTGTCTTAGAGAACTTTGTAGCCAGCTAGCCTTCAGTGATTAGCTTGAGTTGGAAATTTAATGGGCTCCCACTTTCTGCTTTGGCTAAACCTGCTTTTCCCTTTGCCCCACCTCATGTAGCTACTGCTACTTGTCAGAAGGCCCCAGTAGATATGGACCTGTTACACACACTGCTCCCAGGTTCAGCTTATGGTCACTCACTCACACACTCACAGCCTGTTGAGGCACGCGGATCTTGTCAGCCCCCCTTGCTTTCCACCTGGGTTTTCCAGATAGGTGCGGCTGGAGCAGACAGACACACAGCCCTGGTCAACAGCGGGGAAATAATTAGGGATACACACAAATCACTTCCAACTGAACACTGAGGCACAAGAGGTTCTTTGTAATACACGGAGACCCAGTGAATTTAAAGTAACAGCAAAACTTTACTGGTTGCAAGGTACATTTGCTCTTTCTCATACACACACACACACGCTTATCCACACTTACCCATGTCCTTCCCAACTAGGCTGCCAGACACTAGCTAGAGGGACGGAAGCCACCAAGTCTGGATCCAAAGGTGACTCAGACGACTCAGAGTGGGCGGGCTTTGGGACCCCTTTTATCCCCAAAAGTCCTTGCTGGGTTGATTTACAAGTTGATGGGATTGGGGTGAGGGCTTCCATGTGCTCAGGCCCAACTTCCTCTTTCTGGTTCAGGTCCTTTGTTTTTCCCTTAACGACTTGCTTCCTTCTTATCTACCTCCCCGAAGGGATCCCATAGATAAGTTTCCTGGCTTTTGTCCTCTCTGCTTACGTGCCTGCTTCATCTTTAGGTTATGGCAGCTTCAGCCTAGTCTCACAGACCCATGTTTGGAGAAGCCAAATCAACACAGTGATGCTAAGCAGAAGTAATAGCAGATCCACAAATGAAAGCCCTCCTTTTGCTTAGATTTTGATAGAAGCTTGAGACGACTTCTGGGGAAGGAATGACGAACTGAAGTCAGCTCCACAAAAATCAGAGCCAATGACCGAGGCAAAATGAAGAGCCAACAAGTAGACCAGGTCTTCATAATTCCTCTCTGGACAAGGAGAGGATTTGAAATCACCCACAAGTGCTCCAGATAGTTGCTCCTCGTGAGGAGGAGCAAGGGAATACCCATGTTGCTTGAACTGCAGTCAATGCCTTTAAAAAGACACTGGGCTTGCATACTTCCTTTTCTAATCACTTTCAGAAATTGCTTATTAACTGCTTTCCAGCTACTTGGTACCCTTGGATCAACAAGTTTTACAGCACTGGGTGAATTTCCTTCAATCTGTAGTGAAAGAAGTTTTAAGTACAAGTTTAAGAACTTTTTTTTTTTCTGGAATAAACAGCAAAAATGTGATTAAAACTTTGATTTTAGAAAGTTACAAACAGACTAAGTGTCCAGATACATTTGAAATAAGATTTTGGAATTATAAAGAATCCTTCCTGTGGAAAAATGCTTCTGTTTTGAATTCTTTTATAAAAAAAAGTAGTAAGATACGATTTTAAAAATTGGACACTAGAGGGAATTAAAGATTATAATTAAAGGAGAAGAACACTCTTGACTTACTAATACAGAATGAAACAAAATAGTTTAACATTGGACATTTTGAAGTATATTTTTGAACAATGGACCCAGAAATTGAGTGCCTGCCTCTATAGGTAGACTATGTTTAAAAGATGCTATGGAAGAGGAACAAGTTTTACCTGATATGACTGAAACTGATCTGAAAGCAGATTTAAAAATGATGGGCTACAAGAATGACATGGACATACAATGAATGACAAAGAATGACATGGACATACAAAAGAAACCAACTGATGTCTTAATAATTAAAAGGGATATACAAATAACCAAGAAAATGACCTGGATAATTTTCCTATATTGAATTTACAAAAGAGGCTTTGTAAAGTTTTGAAGAATTTTGTGAGAAAGGACAAAGAAAAAATGAAAAGAAATCAAATTCCAGAACATTACTTGAAGGCACTAAAGATCAAGATTGTTAAAAATAAAAGGAATATAAAGTTGGTTTATTTGATCAAGTTTAAAATAGATATGTTGTTATCTCTGGTAACCCTTAATGGCCTTTTTTATAGTTTGTATTAGTTTTTATTGTTGGATATTGTGATCTTTAATAAAATTACTATAAAAAAGATTTTGATAGAAGCTTGAAAATTACATATTTTAAAACTCTCAAGATAATCCCATCCCCAATTAATATCTGAGTCAGAATAATTCATAGCTCTTTCTCCTGTTCCAAAATATCCTAGTTTCATTCTGTAGAGGGTTTTTTTTCTACTACTTCTAAAAGTAAATATACAAACAATAGATGCTCCCCCCCTTCCCCCCCCTTTCTGAGTATAAATGAGTGAATGTCATTAAGTTGACATTTTTTTCTTCCAAAAGCAAGCTAGGGAAAGGATGGGTTATTTTTTCATAGTTAAAAGTTATGGGATGATTTGGGAAATATTGCAAAAGACAATTGACTTTGCTATTCCATTTTTTGTCTTGTAGGACAGTAGTAGATAGATACCCCTTGCAACCAAATATTTTTTTAGAACCACCCACGTACAGAATGTTTGGGTTTCTTGCCACAAAGTTCAGATCCACTTCTGGTGGAACTAGGACATCAGATATGTTTTCCTCAATGAAATCTGTGAAAAGCTTTTCGCAAATTGTTCAAAGGGATGTTAGTTGTGTGCTTGCTCATTACTGTTAACTGTTCACTTCTTGAAGCAATTATTCAACTGATCAATTATGCTTCAGTCAAGTTAAATGCACGGCTTAAAAACTAAGAGGTTTTGCCTTTAACCAGGTTTGTTCCATGAGTAATTCATTTGTTACAGGATCTCTCCCCATTCTCCCCCACCCCCAACACCTTTTCTCTTCGAGTGTAGAGAAAGAACACTTTATATTCTGAGGGATATTAGCTTCCATTTCAATTGCATTTCTCTTTTAATTTGTTTGTTATTCAAACAAATGAGGTTGTTTTACCCTGTTGTGTTGTGTATTGTACCTTATAAGATTTGAGTGCTGGTTGATGATTTGATTACGGCAAGCGCAAACAAAGATGAATGTTTTAGGAGGTCGGAGCGATTTCATACTGCATAACTTGCTTAGGCAGATGCAATTCATTTCAAATGTAATAAATACAGTAGTCCAAATTAATTAAAACAGCGCTAATGCTGGAGGAGGTGGAATTTTTGCTACAGACAATGTGAGAAAGATTTGCCAGCAAAGCTAAGGTATTAATTTAAGAGCAAACCGATATACCGAAGACTGAACAAGTGTGAGCAGACCATCATTTCAAATGCAAACCTGTGCACATTTATTCAGAATTCAGTCAAACCAAACTCAACAACATTTACTTGGTATATATCAGCATTGGTAGAAGACAGATCAGGTTCCTTCACAAGGGGTGGCAATTTTTATCATAGCCAGGAGATATGACCTTCCCATATTTTCCCCGGGAGCAGGGATGTTTCTTGACATTTTGTTCTTTAAGTTTAGGGGCATGTTTGGAAAAGTCATGGGTCATGGATTGTCTATCTTTAGTTTACTAACAGGTTACTTCAAAGTAAATCTGCAAAGATTTCTGTGTCCAATGTTCAACAATAGAAACAACAGCCCCAGTTGGGACCATATAGCTCCTTCGTTCTTGTAGACGGTCCAATCTAAATACTTAAGGACCATTTTTCAAGTTCTGCAATGCATTCCTAACATGGTCTTGTGCCATGACTTGGCCCCTCTGATTTTAAGGGATGATTTTGTTGCACCATGAAGTAAGTCATTACATGACAAATTGAAATACTACATAGGCAGTCCTCACTTACCAACTGCTCATTCAGTGACCATTTGAAGTTACAGCCATTCTGAAAAGGAAATTTACAACCAGTCCTCGAACTTGCAGCTATTGCAGCATCCCTGCGGTCACATGATCACAATTCAGGTGCTTGGCAACCAGCATGCATTTACAATGGTCACAGTGTCCCACAGTCAAGTGATCACTATTTGCACTCTTCACAGCCGGCTTCTGACAAGCAAGTCAATGGGGAAAATGGCAAGGAAGTTGCAAGTTGTGGACACATGGCATCACACTTAAAACTGTGGTGATTCGCTCAAGTTGACCATGATCATGTGATCTTTCACCTTATGTCCATGTTGCTTAATGATAGAGTTGTTGGTCCCAATTTTGGTCAGTAAGTGAGGACTACTTGTAGTTTCTCACCTGGTGCAGATCTCATGATGTGACATGAGTGCTCAGCAGCAGCCATTAAACAGCAAGCCATGGATCTGGAAAGTCAACTAGCTGCCCTGTCCAAATACATTTTTTTATCTATCTATCTATCTATCTATCTATCTATCTATCTATCTATCCATTCATTCATTCATTCATTCATTCATTCATTCATTCATTCATTCAATTTATTAGCTGCCCAACTCACTTTTCCAAGCTGCTCTGGGCGGTATACAACAGGGTTAAAAAACAGTCAATAAATACATTAATAAGTATAAAAGATATAAAAAACAAGCTAAAACAGAAAATAGGCAGAGGATGTTAAAAATAATGGAGCCATCTCACTAGTGTTCCTTTATAATTCCTTCCATTTTTTCAAGCTTGCAAGCTTTTTAAGCCAAATAACAGTTTTCAAATTCAGAAGGCCCCTAACTCTGGCTAAATCAAAGAAGATTCTTCTTGACATCCATCCATTATTCCCAAATACTCCCTTAACCTTTGTAAGTTAAAAACTAAGAGAATAATGATATATAAATTTCTTCCTTCCTTCCTTCCTTCCTTCCTTCCTATGTAGATATATGAAAGAAAAGGAAATTGTTCACTCTGACTAAATCCACCAAAGATGTTTGTATTAAGTTTAAAGGGGTAGGCTGAACAATTGGACTGATTGGGATTGATGAGAAATTCAGACCGTCAGAATTTTTAGATGAAAATATTGATTTTACGTCTCCTACAAATACAGAACTTTGGGATCATGTGTGTTGTATTTGCACTTCTAAGGGATGTTGATCCAAAAGAACTGCTTGTAAAAAGTGTTTTAGGAAAAAAAAATGCATACATTAAACCATATACAAACAAACAATAGAAGGTTTACAGATATTCATGGAGGTGTGTGTGTGTCTGTGTGTGTTTGTTTTTAATCCAGGGTCATGCATAGCTTCCTATCAGCAACACATGAAATTTAGCAAGTGTGAAATTAGAACAACAGCTCTCATCTGTGCTAACAATCAAGTAATTAAGTGACCTCTGGAAAAATGTGTCACATCTGTGAAAGGTTGTAAGAACTACTTTGACAAAGAGTCTTCAATGTTTGTCAAATGAAATGCTTGCCAAGTACCTTCTAGCTTCAAATGTGTGTTTCCAAACATACTTGTGTCATCAGTAGAAACAGAGGACATTTGTTACCTGTTGAGATCTGGAAGACAAATTAAGAAATCACAGCAAGTCATGAAATAACAACTTTGACACAATGAAGACATCTTGGCAATGGAGTGAGACCTGTCGGTCCTGCAAGGAAGACTAGGTCATGAAACAAACAACTCAGGAATTTCAAGAATGCTACTTTATTGATGTAGGATATAATAACAGAATCTTGAAAGCTGCCAGAGTTTTGCTCTACCTGTGAGAGTCAGAATGAGAGGGGTTAAGAACGTACTCTCATCACCAGAACAATGAGGAAGAGATAAGAGGATGAGACTGGTCCCTCCCTAAAGAATGCAAGGGAGGTTGGGAGGGTGACCCTGGAAATTACTCTCACTCTGAGAAGATTCTGTAACGGGACTGAAGCCAATAAACTTTGCTGGATTGAATCTGTACTGTCTCCTGGAGTTTCCTGGGCTAATCCTGATACTACCCTATCTTCAGACAGGATTATTTTAACTTTCTTTCCCATGTTTTTCACTGTCCCAGGACTGAGTTCTCATTTTTCATCACTTAATGGTTCATCCATTCATCTAAATCTTCTCTACATCCCATTGCAGGACCTTTTCCGATATCCAGGATAAATGAGTCCCAGTATGTATGCAATAAATAAAATGGAAAGATGGAAGTCATAATATGAATTATTGTCTTTTTTTTTTCTTCTTTGATAAAAGTTTGCAGGACCTCATTGTAAAAACCACAAGCAACCCTGGGAATTTGATATGAACTTTTTGTTTTTTTTAAGTTGTGCATAACTTGGTTTGGCTTGAACACATTTCTCCCCTGAATGTAAAACAGAGCCTGTAACTGGATCTGCAAAGGTGTGTAATCTGGGCTTGGTAAATATCATCAGCCAGCATTAGTAAATTGCTCAAGGACATATTTCCATATGCAATCTGAAGAGCAATATATTGCACACTGACAGAAAGAGGGACTGTTTAAATCCAGTGTAAGACTTTGTTAGAAGAGATGAACGTTTTAAATAAAATATGCTTGTTTACAATATCGTAGCTTCAGGGAGAAGATCTGCAATGTGTGAACTCTAGTAAAACATTGCCCTCTTCTGGTTTTTACTCTCTTTAGCTCTGTGGTTCATCTTTCCTCCTGCCTTCAGTTAATCTTCCTAATATGATTTTCTGCTGACATGGGCAATGAGATTAGGTGATCATTGAGAGGTTTCATTGGATGCAGAGAGAAATTGGGATCTACCAAGGAAGCCCTTCCTGCTACAAGTGACTTCCTTTACCTTGGTACCAAGCTGTTGGCATTTATTTTTATTTTGTCCCCAGTGCAAATGGGGGGAAAATGCAATGGGCATCAGACTGTAAACAGTATTTCTGATTATAACTCCCCTCTTTTTTTTTCAGTTGAGAATTTAGATTGACTTAGATTTAGTGTTTCTCATCCCACCCCCGCCCCATGAGAATGTTGCTCCAGCCATAAAGTCATTTAGCTTTCCAGTCCAGTCTGGAACAAAACGTTGCTCTATGGAGAATTAGCTATCTAGTCTGTCAGCCAACCAGCTCTGTCTTCTTCTGGATACTTTATCCCATTACAGTTTCTTTTCCCCCATATTTTTTTCCCCATGGTTGAGTGGTCTGCTTTTAAGAGGAGCAAGTAGAAGTCCCTAAATAATTGGGGGGGGGGGGGCTCTGCAAATTCCAAATTGGGTCAGAGTGTGCTGCTCTGTCTCTTTTGTTCTCAGGTGAATGCATTTTTAATTGAAAGCTGTTAGCATTTACTAAATGACCTTGTAATTTGGAGGTCCTATTAGGTCCTAATAAGGATCTTTTCCCCTACCCATTCATTCCCCATCTTCCTCTCCAAAATACCTTTCAGTAAATGTGAGTGCAGATCAGGAATTACATGAATCAAGTATTTACTCATCTGCAGGCCGATGAGTAAACTTACTAGAAGAAGTCTTGATGACCCCATACTCAACCCCACCACAATGTTTTCTACTCAGTTTAGATTTCAGATCTCAGTTTGTGATGAACAAAACTTGAACAAAGTTTGCTTTACCAGGATTCTGAAATACACATATCCATAAATGTGTGCAAAAGCAAATGCCTATATTAAGAAACTTGCCGAAAGAAAAGTAAGATTTCTTTTTTCTTTTTCTTTTCTTTTCTTTTTTCTTTTTTCTTTTTCTTTTGTGTGCAAACAACTATTTACCAATGTTTGGGAGGAATGTTTTAAAAAATTCACACAGGCACCAGGAATAGAACAGAATCGAAGTGCTTGAAAGCAGCTAACTTTTCTAGAAAGAGGAAACAGGCAATTCTGTTGTAAAAATCAGTGGGGTTTCTTTTATCTCTCTCCTTATTGTCTGACCTAGTTCTTTTATTTTCTGAAGGAAGAATGGACTGGCTTCCTGGCCTGGTGCTATAAGTTAGGTCTTTCAGCCATTAAGCAACTAATGCCTGGGGAATGCTGTCACATATTTCTGGCTCATTCACATTCCATAAGAATAACCTTGCTCTGTTTGAAACCCAGGTTACTCACCTGAAAGAGGTGCACCTTTCTGTGTACTAATCTATGTACAATGCATCTTGGCCATCAAATTCTCATTCTACAGCTATTTTCTCCGTGGTGCTAGCCGTAAAGAAACCTTAGCTGATATAATCTACAGGGTGCAGAAGCCCAAAAACCAGGTTATCAGCAGTCTTCAAGCTGTGATGTTGCTTTCCAGGAATGTTGATAAAGTTGTCCAGGTCTATCATCCCACATAGAAATCATTTTTATTTTTCCTTTCTCCTAAACAAGAAAGGAACAATCTAAAAGAGAACGCCTTGCTTTGCTCTTTCTTCTTCTGTTTCCCAAAATACTCATCTTGCTGTTTTATTTTCACAACTAGTTTCACCAACAAATGACTGCCTGGGGCAGAACCTTGAAACCAACCAGCCACTAAACCCTTTTCCTAAAATTCTATTCTATGTACCCAGCTTTTAGTTAGCTCCCCCACCCCACCCCCAGTGGCAGAAAATCCTGTTTTCATTGCATTTTTAAACCACTCACAAACATACAGTTGCCCAGATATTGTTATTTGATACTTCCATACACTTTGGAATTTTATGAATCTCCTGCTACCGTTACTTCTGTCTTGGGCCTGTGCATGATTTAATTTAAAACAAAAATTCACAAGGTTCTTCATTTGGAAAACCAGTTAGTTAGGAATATATGCAATGTTATATCTGAAGCAGTTTTGACATTTAGAGAGATAACAGGAGTAATAGGAAAATCTTTGCTGCTATTGATCCCCTTCCAAACATGAAAGATAGCGATAAGATTTGCATTTTGGCAACAGCAATATATGGGCCCCATAATATTTCCATGTAATTTGCCCTGTGAACTTATTTAGTTGCGAACTGCTAAGAGTCATGAAGCTCTCCTCCTAATCTAGTCAGTCCTTCCAGTGGATATGCTTTGAGCATTCAACATTCAGTAGAGACTTGTTCTGATGAATAAAGAGGCAAAGTTTAATTATCAGCTTTAATGTTGCAAACTATCCTTTTTTCATGCTGAAGAAAGGAGACAGGGCACATATTAGTAAAGTGTATACAGGATGGAACCACAGAACAGGAAACAAATGGTTGTTTCCTGTTGTGTTTATATCATAATATCCAAGTTTCCTCTTACAGTTCAAAATGTCCAGAATGGATAAATGTGTTCCTATTTAATACCTGTTTATCCATCCCTGAAAATACTAAACATATTTTCCCAGCCTCAGAATAGTTAACAACACCACAGTTATAACTTGAGAGTTCGAGGATCTTGTGTAGGGTTAGAAGATGTCTGGAAAATCACAGAACTAGCATATAACAGAAGGAAGAATTCCATGCAAGGGGAAGTTACTACTATAAGCTGCAGAATATACTGGTTTGGGACAGCCTGTTCAATCTCCAGCAAGAATCACAATTATTTCTAGATTTTTAAAAATTATTTGCAGATCTCCAAAGAACACCACAAAGAAGAAAGAGTGTAATTGCTTCTATATAGTCATGTATGAGTTTGGCTTTCACCACCTTGCAAACTTTCTTCTAGTTCATCACACCATTGTCATAACTATAAATAGAGCTGCTGTTTGAAATGTAAAAAGAACAAATAACATTTCAGGAGCTGCATAAAATGTACACAGAGCAATGGGTTCTTTCATAAATAACCAAGCACTGTGACATCTTAGGCAAAACATTCTAGCAGTAAACAGATGTATGTTTCCTTGGAAGCAAACAGTAACCTTGATGTGGCAGACTGAGAGGTAAAATCTCCACATGATGACAATTACTGGGCGGGTAAGTCAAACTCTATTTCTTTCAAAAAAAGACCTGCCTTCCAGTCAGTGAAGATTAACCCCCACACACACCTTGACACAGAAACAAGAGAATGTTTTCAACCAACAATCCCAAACTTCTCAGAGATCTGTCAAAGTTGTCCTCTGTGTTACAAATTCTCCCCACACTGTGACTCTACTTATGAATCCTTCTGCTTTGTTTCCAAGGTTAGCTCTGGCAAAAAGCAATAATAATAATAATAATAAAAACATCCTCAGGTTACTGTGCAAATAATATTTTAAAGAGTGGCCATTTGTAAAGAGGCATGTCAGCTTCCAAAGAGACGTATTGTTGCATAAGCCTATTGTTTCAACTATAACAAATAAGGTAACTATGTAAAGTGTAGTGAATAATGTGGTTTCTCCTTATACTCGACAACCCTCAGAAACAAACAGAAAGGAGGATGCAGTAAAGGGAAGAGACAACTGAATATAGCCCAAATGAACAATCATCCCTTGTCTACTATAGCACAGAGGTTGGTGGGAAGCCTAAAGAGGACAATGATAAGCAGATTCATGTCTCTGTGGTGCCCTTCCCATGGAGAAGGACCATTGCCAATGACAAAATTCTATCTCGTGGAGGCTGAGGTCCTTGGCAGCAAGTCCCTATAGAAGATGCCAAGAGGTATGTCTGCCAGTTAGAAGAGTACAAGGCATGAGCATTCATAAATAGTTCTGAGCAACTGTCAGATTAGGTCAAGGCCCTGACAAAGCAAGGAGCTATCGGGAAGTTGGGAGCAGGAAATACTAGTTGGTGCACTGTCTCATAAGGTGAGATTGCAAGCAAGAGCAGAATCTGTCCTCCCAGCAACTTCACCCATGTGGGTTGATAATTCGTTCTTAATCACCATGGCTATTTTTGTACACTTACTCTCCAATGTGGCCAACATCTCAAAGAAGCACTCCTAACACTATTCTTTAGCGTTCCAATTAGAAGATTAGATTCAGGGAGTTGGATTGGGGTATCCCTGGTAAAGTTCACTGCTGCCAGAATATTGGAACCTTGGTTTTCCTAGTTCTGTCTGGACGCTAACTGCCATACCATACTGATTCTCCACAGTATAAGCTTCTCTGCACCCTTTAAGGAACCTATCACCTAATACATTGTCTTATATGCCAGTAAAAACAACCTTAGTTATCACTTTTCTAAAATTGACCCAAAGTTGTGTTGAGCTAACTTTCTCTCAAAGACTTTCATA
Source organism: Liasis olivaceus (assembly GCA_030867105.1). Lineage (NCBI taxonomy): Eukaryota > Metazoa > Chordata > Lepidosauria > Squamata > Pythonidae > Liasis > Liasis olivaceus. The sequence continues at coordinate 18,723,057 of CM061361.1, forward strand.
TGGTTAACAGGTGATGCCTACCTTGTAGAACCCACCAAATGTGTGATGACCACCACTTAAAAAAAATTTTGCTTATAGAATATATTTCATGTGGCAAATCGTATCAATGTAGCAGTAGTGTAAAATATACTTATTATTTCTACTTTTTTTTGCCACTGTTTCAGCCACTGTTTCCAAAGCTATGTTTCTTCCAGTCCATATTTCCCTAGTAATCTTATTTTTATGGAATTATTATTATTATTCACACAGTTATGTTCTTTAATGGATGAATTAAAGTGTGCACTCATCTATGCAAGGAACAGGATGACAGCACATTTTAAAATATGCTTATAAGAAATTTATCTCCACTGAACCACACAGTAGAACCAAAAAATTAAGTGTGAAAACATAACATTGATGGAAAAGGCCAGGATATGTGACAAAGAAATTGGGCTACTGGGGACATCATTGTTACTACATTGGGGTACAAATTAATGTAAATCAGGAGCCAAAGTGTTTGCCTTGGTCTGTAATCTGGGACAAAACAAAACTTTAGGACATGTGGCGTTTAACTGGATGGGAACCCCAGCAAATACAACACAAACATTAAGGGACCCTGTGAGATATTCCAACTATTCAGATAAATAGGGTACATGATCTAAACTGACATAGCTATGCATGGTGGGACACATGGTTAATTAAGAAAAGTATGTATGGGTGTCAGATAAATGAGAGCCACTTAATGGAGCTCATATGGTTATTGGAAAGGAAGATGTTTGTTAATTATGAATGGAATACATCATTTAGTGGTTGATTGGGATCACTAGTTTCACAGTGGGTAGTAATAGCTATCAAATTTTCCCTGGCTTTCAGTCATATTTTTAAACACAAGGGTGTGTGCATCAATAGAGGAACATGTGATTCCCATGCCAAATGTCCCTTGTTCATCGTTGGCGTTAGCTATTGTGAGAAACAAATCAACAAAATAAACAGTTGTGATTGAAAACTAGCAACATTACAGTCCCTATGGTCATTGTCCTTCTCTTTCTCTTAAAATTGGGGGCTGCTGGTTTTATCTGTAATTGATGCTTTTATTGATGTGTATTGTGCTCTTTCATCTTGAATGCAGCTCTAGGGAAAATTTTGGCTCTTATGGGTAGTTTTAATCAAGTAGAAGTGCAATTAAATAAAAAGTTTTCCGTGACTTGTCCCATTGATTTAAAAGGATCCTACCTACAACTGACCTGCATAAACAAACTATGTATGTATACAATGAGAAATGACTTTTTCCTAGTCTATAACACTATCTGAAAATATCTTTGTGGTAGACATTCAGACTGGCTTCTGTATGATTTTCAGCCTATGTTTGGCCTTATGCAGAGGACCAATAATCATTATCTTCATGCTTAATTCATCATAGCATGCTGACTCTGCAGTACGAAGGATTCATAGTAATATACACAGTAAGGAAGCTTTGCAATTTCAGACTTAATTGGATCTCACTGACAGCACTATGACATCATGAAGCCAGATTAGAGTAAGAAGAATGCTCAATGCTTGGGCATTTTGTAATTCAACAAGCCAACAACACTGAGATATGGGACTCAGTTCAGCAAGGTTCAAAATTGCAGCCAGAAGTGGACAAACATTTAATCTCACCAAAATGCCCCATGTCATCAATCCAGGAACAGAAGAGTCCCTGTTGTGAAACTGGGGACTGTTTCTCCATAGCCCTATCTTTTACCCTATACTCTGTCACTCTCCATATCAGGAGTAATATATTTACCATAGATTTCAAGAGCATGTCATGTTGTCCATCCAATAAAGTATTTTGAGTTGAATTGAGCTGATAGTGAAGAAAGGTCATCATAGGCCAAGAAAGTAACATAGCTAAAAGGGAAATTAAACCAACTCTGTGAATGAATTATAGGTTAACTAGTATTCTGTTCAGCAAAGCACTTGTCGGTGTTATTTATATCAGTTTCTGCGGGGAAAAAATGTAATAAAATGAACACTCTAAGAATAAAAAAGAACATTACCTACCCCTCAGGCAAACAGATTTCCATGCCTTTTTTTTTTTCCTTCGGTATGGTTCTTTAGTGTTCCACTTTGTAATAAAGTTAAACAATTCTTTGATCAAATTTATCCATTTTGATCCTTTGAGCACGTTGAGAGCTTGAACACTTTGTAAACTCAGTTCTGCAAAATAACATCCCAGACTAAAGGCTTTCCAAATAAACCATTTTCTCGGACAAAGTACCAAGACCATGGCACTGAACACAGATGGTGGAGTCCCTAAAGCAGGAGATCTGCAACTATTTTCAATGGGCACATTTCAGATCACCTGCTGGAAAGCACACTTCGAGAAGAAGGCAGGGCTATGATAAACTGTCTGATGGATTTAATGTATTTGAAATTCAGTTAAAATTAAAGTTCATAACTAAATGAAATTCACATCCAGATTCATATACTTACAGTTTTCTGTTTATATTAATTAAAAATTGCAATTTTAGAGAGCCTCTTGGACCCAGACCCAAGACTTTTAAAGACCACATACAGACCTTGAGGTTTTGCTGTTCCATCCTAACAGATCATGTCTATAGTCAGATGATGAGTCAAGTGAAAAGTTTTTCTCCATCTGTCATAATACTGAAATTAAAGGCCACCCAATGAAACTGACTGATAAGAGGATACATTTTTTGGTGCAACTTGTAATCAACCTATGGAATATGCTGGCACAAGTGGTGGTTTTGGCCTCTCACTTAAAGGCTTCAAAGGGGTGTAGACAAAGACCTAGAGGACAGGCTTATTAATGGCTACTAGTCTTGATGACTGGGTGATGTGCCTAGGCATGGTGACTCTATGTGCTAGGTACATAGGAGCAGCAATGGAAGAGGAAATTTTCTTTGATCTTTGTATGTAAGCCAGAACAGTATTATTGTATAATACTGTCTAAGCGTATTGTGTAATTAACTCAAACCATTGTGTATTTAACTTGAATTTTGCTACAGTGAGCTCCATTCTTAACTATGGGTCGTTCTTAAACTGGATGTTCTTAACCCGGGGACTACCTGTATTTTAGATTAACACAAGGAGAAAAATATGGACTTCAGGATTCTTAACAATTGCAGATCAGTGTTGAAATGGAAGGGAATAGAACAATGAGCAAACCCGTGCAAAATTTATATGGCAGAAAAATCGACAGATTCTCCCCTACTTGACCATCAATCCTTTGTCATTCGAGGAAAATAGAGATGCAGAACATATATAGGCAGGGAAAGGAAACTACAGATCACTCAGAGATTAAGTAACTGGTCCATGCAAACACCATAAACATCATAAGCCTAGAGTCTTTTGGAAGAAAAGAAGAGGATGATCAAGAGAGTCGTAAAACAAATCACCTACAGCAATGAGGTAAATGGTGGCTGAATTCCGCACATTAATTGGGACTAATGAGCTAAAGGATGTTAACATCTGGTTGCCTTGGACAGCTGCCAGTGTCCACTTCCTGTTCTGCTCCCTCATTTTCTTTTTCTTTCTTTTTTTTTTCAGCACAACACTCCAAGAACACTTAAGCAGCTTGTCTTTAATTTCTCCCAGGGTTCTCAATGGTGGCCCAGTGCCAAGTCCCAGAAAAGAGGGTCACCTTGGGGAGGGTTGATCCTGGGCCTTCTCAAACCCGGAGTCAGCTCTGTAATGACTCCGAGTCTTAAAGTCATTCTGTAGCTTGACAGTGCAAAATACGTGCTGTCTGAGTCTTTGTTGTATGTTATGGAGATATCTTCTGGAGGGTTAGGGTTTTCTCACTCTTTCTTTACCCATTTTTTTTAAAGAGCTGAAAATAATTACCTACCCAAAGCTGAAAACACTTTTACGACACTTCTTTTCCTTTTCCATTTTTTTTTTTGGGGGGGGGGGGAGTGATGAATGCTCTGCTTTAGCATTTCTTTGTACACTACATTTAATGCTTTAAAAAGGCATTTAACTGTTATGAGGCATAAAATCAATCTTGATGATTATGAGGAATAAAAGAGCCACATTTTACAGAGACAGTAAAAGTTTTTTTTAAAAAAAAGGTAAAAAAGTAAGTGAATAATAAATGGTGGTGCGGGATCTTTAATTGCTTTCAAAGCCCATGGCAGGATCTTTATTTAAAGATCATGTCTGTAATTTACTCTTGTCAGCTGTTTTGTGACAACTCAAATGATGCTGAAAAAATACTGTTTATAAAATCTCAGCTTTCCTTTTCATTACAGGTCTGCCTTATTCAATTGTGAAACTCTGAGAAATGTGTGAGGGAATACATTTTCCAGGGTTTGAATAAGCTGTCCCAAGCTCATATACAGATGGTTAAGAAGATTAGTGTATTCCACATTTTGAAACAAGCAATCTGCACCCAATAGGTGGTTGAGGGTATGGTTAGCCATCAAAGTTCTCACATCCCCAAGTTTTAGAATAAAGATCCAATCCTGAAAAAGTGCACTACAATCCATAAGAAGTGTGCACTTTTGGATAAATAAGTCATAGTAACACATAGTTTAAAGAGAAGAAAAGCTTTAAAAATGTGTAGCTCGTGACACACTAGTTTAAAGTTACTTAAATGTGTATTTAAAGCTGTCGTTTAGAGCTTAAATGTGTATTTGAAGCTGTCATTTAGAGATTTTTTTTTAATCCAGATTAATATAAAAATAGAATGGAATGCAATATGTGAAATTGATACGCATTGAACATTGAGTGTTCTGTTTATCTTTAGGCTAGGGTTAGTGATAGTTGAGACAATTCTGCCCCACCTCACCCAAATTAGATAGGAGAACTTCAGAGCAATCATTTCCTAAGGAGAAATTAAACTGCCAGCCGTGGCAGGAATCCGAACATGGTTTTAACCATAGTTAGTGCAGCAGGTAGAGGGATGAAGCTTAGAAGGGACACAAACATTCCTGTGACCCAAACTGTCTAAATCTGTTTCATAGAAGTTCCATGCCTATCATTGTATTCCATGAAAATCTCAAAGCAGATGTTGAAGAAAGGGAAGGGAAGGGAAGGGAAGGGAAGGGAAGGGAAGGGAAGGGAAGGGAAGGGAAGGGAAGGGAAGGGAAGGGAAGGGAAGGGAAGGAGAAAAAAATCCTTAAAAAGCTATGGTTGTCATTGCATGGTTTTTCAATGTACCTTTCCAAAATATATTTAATTTTTTCTTGTCATTTACACATTAAGCCCATATTAGCTTTTGTATGAAAGTACACCAGTATATTTCTTCACTCATTGCCAGCCCCACTAGGTAGGAAATCGGGAAATCAACTCCACAGGAAGCCTAAACATACTTTTATTGAGACTGGCTAGAATAACAGTCTTGAAAGTTTGCTTGTGCTGGACCTCCTGCCCCTTTCTGTACCCCAGTGAATCTGGGAAATGTCTGCCTGAGCTGCTTCTGCATATTCTCTCATTTCTCAAGAGTTAAAAAAAAAATTCAGCCGCTTTTTCCTGGGTAACTGTTCTTGCATATTTCCCTCAAGATCCTCTTACTTATTCTCTACAACCACATGCAACTTTAGTTCTAAGCTTTAAATATCCATAACCATGCATATCTAATTCTAATTAATTAATATCTAATTAATTAACATTAAATAATTGATATCAATAATTAATATCTAATTCTGACCTTAGCATCTCAAAGGCAGACAAGCCTTTTTGGATTTCCTCATGAAGAATGAGCAACAGATCCTATTTCATCCTGCTGTTCCATGGCCAGGTGGGGACTTATTTTGCTTTATTGTAGTATTATGATCTACCATAAACTCTTCATTAATTTGCTTTACCTTCCTAGCAACCAGCTAGATGGACATTTTTTTGCTTTGAAGACAGAAGAACCCTGGATCATTATCGGTGTTAAAATCTAAGATTAGTGTCACTGAGAAACATCCTCCACCTGAAATCTGTAGGCCCTGGTGACCTGGGCAGGAAAGCTGCAATAAATATCACCCAGATCTATATGTTCATATAGCCATCAAACTTCACATGCTTAAGAAATATGATCACTGTACATTTCAGCACAAACTGAAGCCCCTTTCTTCTGATGTGTGGATCCAAATAGAGTTATCTTTTAGATTTCATGCTTCATTGAATTTTGTGATTCAGCTGGGCAAAAATAAAGTACCAAATGACTGAAAAAGGCATATTTTAAGAAAACATACATTTTGAAATGTGTTTCTTCTATTTTAGTATCTGTCACTTAACTGGCTTATAGTTGGTGTTAAAATATGGTTTTTAAAAAGCCTAATTAAGTAGAAATTATGGGATAGACCTTTTTTTTTAAAAAAAAAAATGCACATTAGTGCAGAATGGGCTAGAATTGACTTAAAATGGCCCTGTGTGATATGGCCTGGAAACTCATTCCAGCCTTAGAGCCAACTGATTTCTTTTCCTTTCTTCCTCTCTGACTTGCTTTCCGGACTCCAGACAATGACATTTTGGATGGGCCAGGAAGAAAAGTTCATTAGAGGCAGTCCATTGGCTGTTCAGAGATATTGTAACAAAACAGCAGGGGGAACCTAGCACTGATAGCAATAACTGAACAGAAATAAGTCTGAGCAGAAGAGAAAGACTTGAACACAGTGGTATTATAATACAGCCCTTAGGAATGTGAACACTGTGTGCAGGTTCAAACAAGATGGAATGCTTAGGCAGTAGTTCAGAAGTACAAGAAGTACCTCAAACTATAACAAAATTGGCCTAGGATGGATGGATGAGTGGATGGACAGACGAATGGACAGATTTATTGCCTTAATCCACAAAGACTCCTACTGATGTACAGTATATATGTACATACTGACACATAGAAACTTTTAAACTAAAGGTGTGCTGTATGAGCCCCTTCCAAGTCCTCATACTGCCTCCAGGCACTCCCAAAAATGACTTCTTAATGTAGTAAGAGGGGAAAGTAATTAAAGACATGACTTACAAGTAATTATATTATAGATTTTTGTGGGGCAGCTGCAATCTACAAGATGCTTTACACTCCACAGATGACTCTATTTATCTCATTGAGGAATGGCAATGATGGAACCCCTCGTGTTAAAGTGTCAAAGCGATACCGCCTTAACTGGCAGCAGTCATAGAGATTTCTGCACATGTGCAACATTACTAGATGTGGCAGAGGAGGCAGTCCGGGGGACAGAAAGGGAAGCAACATGGCAGCTTGGCTTCTCTGGTGAGGAATGAAAGGAAGCACATTGCTTCATAAAGCAAGTTCAGAAGGGTGTCCCACCCAATGCCTTGTTGAAGGAAAGTGTCCCTCTGGAGCTTGGCACAGCCCTTTGATGTTAAGTGTGTTGAAGCTGTTTCTAGACTGCATGACCTGTCAGTATTTTGATGCTGACCTTTCTTTCCTCTTCACTCCCAACAGTTGGAATGCTTGTGAACAATCCATGGTATCACGAGAAAAAGGCTAATGGAAGGCCATGAAGCAAACATACAGCAAGCAGCATTTGGCACATGATATATGGGAACAGTGCATTTGCTTTGCCTCCCTTTCTGTGACAACTTGATTTCAAATCATTATTTCCACCCTAAATCTGAAACCACAGGCTTCCCTCCACCCCAGAAATCATAAAAACTGATCTCTTCAGCAGCTGTCTTTGGGAGTCAACTTTTGCACCGGTTCCAGCTGAGAACTGAGCTATGGAACCAGGAGAAGCATAGGATACCATTTTACTAGACCATATCATTTTAGTTTACCTTGGCTTTATAACATTGAGTGTCTCAAAGGTAAAATGGCAGGGATACATGGGTGCCAACAGAGAACAAGTGATGAAACTCCACCCCTACATTCCTCATAACATCACAACTTAAGTATGAAAGGATCGAATTTGCACTTGGGTATCACAACATACTTTTCACCATTTTGGCATTACTGTGGTCAGGAACAAAAACATAAATAGGTTTCACTCTTCTCTGCATACTTAGAAAATTGGCATGCAAGCAAAGAATTCTGAGTGAGCAGATTTGCTTCTGAGACTTTTTTTTTTTTTAATTCAAATGAAACCTTCAAAACTAGATTTCCCCAGGTGCAGAATTTTTACAGGATGCAATTTCCTCCTCTACAGCTGCAAAGTGGAATGCTTTAGTAATAGCTGTACCGCAGAACTCTACAGATCATATAGCTTAGTTTCCCATGACTGGAATTCTAGGTGAATTTGCAACAGTACAAGGTTTGCATTTTGAATGTCATGCCAAAATTGTACTTTAGAGAACTGTTCAGGACATTGGTGTAGCCAGATAACTATGACATTTTCCCATTTGGCTTAATAAACTTTGATTAAAAAAAAAAACATTTACAACTGGGGGGGGGCATACCACCCAGACTTGGGGAACATTGGGAATTTACTCTGAATCCTCTGAAGTTCATTCTTTGAAGTTATTAAGTATGTTAAATTGTTTAAAGAGCTGTCATTCTGGTAACCTTGAAACAAAGAGAAAAAGAGATTATTCAGATGATGCTCTAAAAGACTATTCAAGTGGATAAATAACATATATTAATATTCAAACTCTATATGTGGGTAAGAGAAGTGTTGAGGCCAGCAACAGCTAAGGGAGGGAGGGAGGGAGGGAGGGAGGGCGGGAGGAAGGAAGGAAGGAAGGAAGGAAGGAAGGAAGGAAGGAAGGAAGGAAGGAAGGAAGGAAGGAAGGAAGGAAGGGAATAGCAACAAAGTTCTTTTCCACTTCAGTTGGGTATTTTTAAAATTGCTCATCCCATGTGAGTTGAATGCATTTGAAATGTATAAGCACAGTTGTTCAGATTTTCTCTGTGCTTATTTTAAATCAGGATTGGTAAACAGAGTGGTGAAGGCACTGTAAGGCAGAACATCATTGGCCAGGTATTTGGAGGTCTGCTATTGTCCACCCCTCTTACAAAGTATAGAATGGTAGTAAGGGATAAGCTGTATGCTTCACAACTGAAATAATACCCGTAGCTGCATAAAGAACCTTCTTCTCCTTGTAAGACCATTAAATCCAACATCTAGTTGCACCATGCCCAATTCCTAGCTGAGATGGAGTTGGAATTGACCAGAAATTCTACCTTAGATTGTATTTTAATCTGAACAGGAAAAAAATGGTCAATCTGTATAACACTTCTTGATGCTTCCTGCATAAGAAATCTAATATCCAAATATACTTACTTTTTGTCTCTCTTTCAGACATACACACATGTATATTCACACACACACACACACACACACAGAGAATCATAGCTATGTGCATGTAACTACCAGATGCATTACATACATATTACATTACATACTGGGGTGGGTGGACATGAGTAACCTGATCCAACATTATAGATAGATCATGGGTACAAGCAAGCAAGGAATTTGATATTCAATTCAAACATTTGTATTTGCCAAGCAAAACAAGTAAGTGTTTGTCAAGCTTTTGAAGAAATGCAAGGAACAGCAAATTATGGAAGATGCTTGATCAGCAATTAGGGTCTGAAATAGATTTTACTTTTTTGCATGGAACATCTGCAGAGATTAACAGCAAAGGTACTGGGGATAGGACAAACTAACAAACTAACAAAACAGGGCTTGAATAACCCAAAAACCGGAGTAAACATAATAAAAAAGTTGGTTAAATTGGTAATGTTTTTTCTTGTACAGGACCATTGATGCTTAATGAATACTAAAATGAGTTCAAAGGGGGTGGGGTCTAAGACTGATGGAGCAATGAATGACCTGACACAAGAAAATAGTTTCCTAAGTGACATAATCTTTGGAAAAGACCCTGATGCTGGGAAAGATAGAAGGCAAAAGGAGAAGAGGACGGCAGAGGATGAGATGGCTAGATAGCATCACTGAAGCAATGAGCATGAAATTGAGCAAACTCAGGGAGGCAGTGAAGGACAGGAAGGCCTGGCGCAATATGGTTCATGGGGTCACGAAGAGTCGGACACGACTTAACGACTGAACAACAACAACAAAGTGACATAAATGTTAATGTAGGTCAGTCTTACCTGAACTGGATGACCACCAGATGTGTGAACGTCAATTCCCAGAATTCTCAGCAATAGCCATGTTAACAGAAGAAATCTCGAAGTTGAAACCCACACATTTGGAGATCTTTTACATTGGGAAGATCTGGTGCATCTTAATGGACAGAGGAAAGGAAGTTGATGGGTTTTCCTTTTTGGGGAGACAGGTCCTGAGGATCTAGTCCAAAGAAGCAAGGCAAATATAAGCAACAGTAGATAACATTCTAGACTTTACTGATAAATTAAAAATTAATAAATCACAGAGTTCAGTTTATTAGGTTATCAGAAAAGTTAGCTTGAAAAAGGATTATTCACATAATTGTTGGTGTGTGGTATAATGAGCCTTGTTAACAGTTATGATGAGTTGTAAGTAATAAAGGATTTGAATTTAGGAATTTATTTATTTAAACAATGTCTCTACTATTTCCCATTAAAAAGCAATCTCAAAGCAGTTTCAAAGTTTAAATGGGACTCAGGCTTTTCTTAATGTGGGCAATCATATCACACAGACTCAAATTATATAGCTGACAACCACATACATAGGCCATGTAAGACACTGTTTTTCAACAGGGGGAATGAACCTTCTTCCTATACATTCTTCTCCCATACCTGACATCACTGTAGTCAAAGTGCAGATTACTTATTGCCTACAAATAAACCAGATCAATCTTTTCCAGCTATTCCTTATCCCCTGCAGATAAGCATACAATGAACCCTTCTGTTCTTCTGTTTCAAGTTCCATGGTTATATCAGCTTCTAAAGGCACCTTGCATCGGCTAATGAGTCCTTTAATCAGCATGAATTGTCCCACCCAAGCTAATTAGAGCTCCTAGTGTTTGCCCAGACATGACCATAGTCATTTATGTCAAAATAGTTAAGAACAGTAAGTCAACAGGCTCTTATTGAAGTAATGCAACAGAGCCATTCCAAGTCATTTCTGGCTTCTCTGCAAATATGGAAAGAAAACATACCATTAAATCTGTCTGTTTATTCTTCTCGGCTGTTATTTCTGATTGCTCTGGGAACAAGTGTTTCTTCTCTCTCTCTCTCTCTCTCTCTTTTTGGTACATGATATTTTTGTAGGCCACTTATAATCAGGCAGGTGTTTCATAACATGTTTAGCATATTGTCTCCCTTCATCCTTGATGAAAGGAGGACATTTTTAAGTGGGTTGAAGCATTAACACTATTTGGGTCTCCCATCATTGCCATTATTCCAAGAGCTGGCTGAGTTTCTTGCTAGCTGTCAAATACCACTTTCTAGGGAGAAAGCTACCTGTTTGAAGTTAGGATGAAACCAGGTGCAAGCACGGTTAATAAGCATTGTCAGAGAAACTATTTGATACGAGAAGGCATCTTTTAGAAAATGGAAGGCTTACACCGTGAGCACTAGAAGGAACATCTGAACTCACATAAAAACATACAAGCAAGCAAGAAGGGTTGCAAGAAAAGAAAGAGATTCTGAAAACTATCAGCAATAGAAAATATATACAAGCAGAACCGAAGTAGGGAAACAGGTCAAGGAGGCAGCTGAATTCTTAGAAGACAATGAAGCTGAAGATGTACTTCAGATAGATAAAGTGATTGTAGAGATAACTCCGTGAAGAGAGATTGTTTTCATCTTCCTCACTCAAGAAATTACAGCGCATAGAGATGCACTGGACCTAGCTTTCAGCCAGGGACTCCAAAGAAGCAAAGCAAATAGATAAAAGAAGTACTAGATCTTCTTAATATATTAAATTCAACCCATCTCCAAGGAGGGCTCAGCAGCTCATCACGTTCGCATTTACATCATGGGAAGTTCCTCTCTAGCTTTTAAAAAAGAGCGAAGGGCAGAAAGTTTGAGCTTGTCGTGGCCAGCTCAGACTTGGATGATGAAGAGGAGCTACAGGAGGGTCATCAGCCTGAGTGGATTCAGCTGGAGGAACGTGGCAGGGAAAGCAGTGTTGCCTAGCAACCAGGAGAGGCAGCCATCGCTGGCCTCTGAAGATGAAGAGACACAGCTAACATCTCCCTCCAATGCAAGGGCCTGCCATGAAGAGGGGAGGGCTGGACAAAGGCACTCAGCAAGACTATTGGCCAGAAAGAACCCCACCCTGCCAAAGGAATAAATCCGGGTCACGCCACCCCTATATAAGGAGAGCTGATCCATTGATGACAACTCTCCGTTTACCTCACCGCCATATTCCTCCACTCCTTAGCCTACCTTCTCAAGTAATGACCCTGAAACCTCACACCACGTATGTTTGACCCTCTCCTACCTTATTTACAGTTTGAACTCTCTCTTGCCTCTAATTTAAGCTAGTTGAGTTCTTTGTGGTCTGGGTATTTTGGGCACGAGGGACTACAATCGGTTGTCCAAACCTTTTTGCCTTTAGAGTCCTGTTTAAAAACCTTTTATTGATTCATTTACACATCACCTTTATATAGCCGCCCATCTCACACGAAGCGACTCCGGGTGGTGTACGACAATTAAAATAAAATAGCAAGTGAATAAAAGCAGGTGTTATAAAAAGATAAAAAGATAGTATTAGAATCAAAATATGATCACGCATCTTAAAAAATAGATTTTAAAATATACAAGCCCCACGGGGGGAGCAGAATATCAATCACGGTGGAGCCATTTAAGAATGTCTCCAGTTCCCAAAGACCCCCAGGCCTGACGACACAACCAGGGACTGATTGAGGGACTTCCTGAATGATAGCAGGGAAGGGGCGAGCCTCACTTCAGGGGGGAGAATATTCCACAAGGAGTGTCAGGCCTAGCCCAAGGAACTCCAAGAGACCATGTAAATTCAATCCAGCAATGTTTATTAGCTACAACCTCTAGCAAGAATCTTCCCAGACTGAAACCCCAGCTCCCAAGCAATGCCAGCCACAACATTGTGAATTCCTCAGGGAGGTGCCAGCCTCATCCTCTTATTTCTCCCCCACGACTCAGGAGATGAAAGAAAATGTTTTTCTCCCTGAGTCTGGCCTTCATGATTCCATTTCATCACAAGGAGGGAGCCCTGACAGAGAAGGCCTACCTCTTGGGACCCACCAAATCCAAGTCCCTGGCTGATGGAATGCGTAGCATACCTTCCCTGCCAGATCTAATGGGATGGGCTGATGTGACTGGAGAGAGGTGGTCCCTTAGATAGCTTTTTAGTAAAGATATAAGACTTACCTGTGTGTCTGTGATTTCCATGGGCCAGGCCAGGACAGAGCTAGTCTAAACAATTTGAATAAACAGCATGGGGCAATGGCTTCCACCTTGGAGGGCTGGCCAAGGCAGATTGGACACGATTTATCATTTCCTGCATTCCCCCATTTCTTTCCCTTTCACAGTGTGCCTCTATGAAACTGTAATCCATCGTGTTCTATTCCTTTACTTTATGTGCCATTCTTCCTGCAGCAGAAAAGTGGTATATAAATTTAAGACATGAAATAAAATGGGGATTAACTCACATACAACATTATTATTCGCACATGTATTCACACTGATCGTGACTTACATTATTGGATGATCCCCCAGGCTAAAATGTTATTGCTAAAATGTTATTGCTGAAAAGGCACGGTGCCATTCCTTATTATTGGAAAAGCCAGTAATAATTTTCCTTGGTGCCCATGGGATGAGGTTTGTCTTGCCAGGTAGAAACAGCTGGAGTCAGTCTTCTTCTGCAGCAGCATCCACAGATGCAAAAGATTCAGGTTTAGGATTGTAAATGTTTATTTCCCTGGGCACAAGGTGAGGAGGAAGAGTGCCTTGATCCAAACCTTTGGGCATGCCATGCGCAGGTGAGATGCTTTGCTGCTGACAGCAATAGTGGACTGAAATTCGGGGTTTGTAAAAAATACTTAGTAGTGTAAAGATAGAGGAGACGGAGGAGATGGAGAAAAAGATAGATGAGAAGCAGTGTGGTACAGTGGTTAAAGTGCCGGCCTAGGAGCAAAAAGCTGCCCTAGGACTAAAAGCAAACCCAGCTTTTGGTCCCCCTCAGGTACAGAAGCCACATGGGTGACTTTGGGCCAGTCCCTCTTTCTCAAGCCTAGAAAAGTAGAGAAATGTCTACCAACCCACAATGGACCAGCATTAAGGTCTGTCATCTTCAGCAAAGAGGCCTTCATTCTCAACAACAACAACATCAGATCAAATTTTATTACGGCCATAGACCAGCATAAGGAGGGTGGGGTACAGTCAATTAAAAAGCATAGAAGATACATCAGAGTCTAAAAAAAATAATTAAAAACTAGAAGATATTAAAACAGAAAGTATATATAAAAGTCTGTAAGAATCTAAAAGAAGGGGTAGGGGCTGAGTGTAGGGGAGCATAAGAGGTTAGTATATGAAAGCCTATATCTATCAAATTGCAGAGCACTCTAATATGGCAAACGAAGTGCTCGTTAAGTCTAATTTATGGCACAGGTCATCATCTGACGAATGTTGAGCGGTGCTCCGCAGAACCTGGCAACATTGTATGTTATAGGAGGGTGAGTATCTGAAAGCAGCAGGGAGATGTAGAATTGTCCTGTGCACCCTGGGCATTTATGCAAGAATGGTGAGATGAGGCTAGTACAAATGTCTCTGTAGCACAGGCCCTGGAAAATCTGTTGTTTCTGTCTGTCCAGAGTCACAGGGGCATTTTCCTTCCAGGTAAGGAGTCTTCCTGTATCAGCCATCAAGGATAGCTGAGGGGAGGGCATGACGTTGTGCCAGAGCAAAGGCCCTCTGGTGTTTAGGGGCTTCGAGTTTAGTTAGGTTTGCCATAGGGGACGCAGAGTACCAATATTCAATTTCCATTTCAGCCACAAAGAAACATCAGGGATCTATTGATCATTGTTTCTCTTTCTCCCCTTTGCAGCTTTATCATCCTTTCTTTCTCTCTTTTATCCCATGCCTGAGATCTTTTTTCTCAACCCTTTGATTTTCTGCACAACCTCCCACACTATCCAGGAAAGCAGTCTGCCCCTGTTATAGGCTGTTTCGTATCTTAGTGATAGTCTGGTTAGTCTTCTTCAGGCTGCCAAGCATCAAGGTTTTTCCTCTGTGACACACAGCTATCATGTCTCTCACCCAGGCACAGAGTGAGACCAGTATCCGTGACCCTGCAGCTTCTGCTCATTTAAAGGACCTCTTGACGGGAACACTCTGTCACTTCCCCAGCTGTTCTGCTTAAACAGCAAAGGTGACTTGGGAAAAATGGGGGGAAATTGGCAGTCTTTAGGTTATAGGCAGCCAGCAAGTTATTCAAGGCTTTGATTATGGTTGTTGAATGTTACGATTTTTGTTTTGTTTTAAGGAACCTATTGAAACCTATTGAATTTCTTTCAAGGTATTTTTGGAGAAAGGATCATTCCTTGTAGAGATGTAATAAGTATTGAATCATTAGGGCTTTTTCTTTTAAGCAGTAAATGTTGAGTATCTATCTGGATACAGCCCTCTCTAGCCCAATATTGAGTTGTAAGACCAAGGCAACCTGTGGTGCGCAATGTCTAATTTATCTAAGACATGATAATATGAGATTGGAATGAGTTCATATGGTAGTTGAAACAAAGCCATTAAGTTTTAAAGTTTGAAGTATGGACAAAAAACAGTACATATATTATTCATAATCTTAAATATTTTTGTTTTAAGTATTGAATAGAAAGTATGAGACATAAACTTTCTTGATTTTCAGTGATGCTCTCCTAGGGCTGACTAAATAGCCAAAGATGGCCCACAGCTTGGTTTAACACCATGTGCATTGCTAGCAAGAACTCTCAACCTCTGTATAGGATCCATCCTATTTAAAGGATTTCAAATGGCAAAACTAAGAAACATTTCTGCCAGAGGACCTATGGACAAATGCTACCTTGAATGCCCAAAATGGAACAAAAGTTGAGATGTTCATTTGAGACCAACTGGAGATATGATTTTAAAATATTGCTTGAAAGTCTACTATGGTTCAAGATCAGTTGAGAGTACTATAAGCACAAAATGTATAGAGAGACATATTCTTGATGGACTCATAACAACTATTGGAACACTAATTGTAAAAAAGATTCTCAGCAGTTACTACCATTTAGAATAGTGTTGTCTTTTGCAGAGAGATGAAGAAAATAATAGCGGATACATTTATGGTAAAGTATGGTAAAATGTGAAGGCTTTTCCTTCTCAGTAACAATAGATGTTTTATTTTTTTCCCCTCCCTTTATAGATCAGATAGTAAAATCAAGGTCTCCATAGCAGTTCTACCTAGTAGGAGTAAGTGTTCCATTTTGAATCATTGATTGGATCCAAATTGTATATTTAATGTGATTTGATAATTCAAACTAATTCAGAAAATCAAGCTGATCCAATACTTTCATCTGAAGTACTGGAACAGGTTAATTAAATTCTCTAAAACTGCTTCTGTGCATGTACAAAGTTCCTTCCAAATTGTTTATTCAAGTTGTAGGCATCTCATTTGATTGGATGATCTCAACTGATAGCTGATAGAGGCAGGAGGCCTGTGCTTTGCTCATTCAAAAGACGTTGCTACGTTTTTTATTTTAAAAAAAAATCAGTAGAACCAGAAGGAACAAAATTGATTCAACCTTGCTAACTCTCCTATGCTGGATCAAGGCCTTCTCAGACCTGATCAGCAGAGACTTACTCCATGCAATGTGGAATAATGTGTAGTTAGTAATGAATAGGATATAAATATTGCAAGAAATCTTGGCTATAACTTAGATATCATATAGAAGGACATGAAATCAGAATGAGAGATAATCCTGCCCCCTGCTCAAAATTATAGAGTGATATAGTGTGCAATTACAGGAAAAAATGGTCTACTCCCTATATCTGATGGCAAACATTCACACTACTTTTGTGTATATCCAAAATGATCCTTCTCTTGTGCGAAGTTGCAAGTTGAATAATGGAGGAGTTCTGTTTTGCTGTAATCCAGCCCAGGCTACATCTTAACATTCTTTGCTTATTCTGCCCATTTTTAAAAAAGGTGGAAATACAGCAATGAATGATGGTCATTCACTCCATGGCTTTTATTAAACAACATGTTTCCCATTCAGAAAAGCATAGGTGCTAGTCTAAGTCATGGCTGGGCTTCACAAACTTGGTTGAATAAATCATTTTATTGATTGATTGATTGATTGATTCATTTGCTTTGCTTTGCTTTGTTATATTGAAACTGCCTGTAGCCTGCTTTTCCATTCCGAAGGTTTTGGCATAACTGTTTAGATCATTAGTTAGATATTTAATAAATCTCTCTATGCATGTATTCTGTGCATGTGTGTATGCATTAAAAACAAAAACTAAAGATAGCAATTCTTTAATTAAATAATGGAAGGATAAAAGAGACAGCAGCAAATGCATATCATCATGCAGTTCCATAGACATATCACAATGGATATTCTTGATACCAAAGCCAAGGTGCCAATTCCAAGAGGGCCATGTACGCAGTTCATGTTTGCTCAGACTTTCAAAGTAGAGAATCATAGAGTCAGGTCCTCAAGAATGTTTTTAAGGACAGTCAACTTATATGGAAAGAAACAGTGCTTACAGATGCCATTTTGCTAGGCCTTTAAGAAACTGCCCAATCTCAATTTATTAGGAGATAAATTGAACCTAGAAAGCTGAATCAGCCTCAGAAATCAACCATTTGAGACAGAACTTAATGCCAAGAAAGATTTGTATGGATCAGGGCAGATTTTCCAGTAACCAGGATTAAAGCTATAGTGATACCTTTGATGAACAGAATTCTTGATAATTATTTTAATATCCCATGGAAGGCATTTTAGTTACTTTCACTTTTAGCTGACAGACTGGTTTCAGAAATCAGAAATCAAATCATACCTCTCAGTTAGATTTTGATCTCCAAGTTTTACCACTTCATCTTGTTTCCATTTAGAAATTTATGAAATTGTTCCCTAGTATCATCAGCACAGCAAAATCATGCTATTTTGTAATTAATTAAAATTTGATTTGACATTTTAGGGACACTGATCTACTTTGCTATTTACATAACCACATAATCCAATTTTGTCTTTGCCCTACAGTGATCCACCTAGAGACCAGAGCATTTGTCAACCCGGGCTTTAAATGCATGTTCCTTTTAGCCTAGCAACCACTGTCAATTCCTAATCTTTCCTCATTGGTTCTAGGGAAAGATGAAAGGAAGAGCTGAAATATAACTGACAGTTTAGTTATCACATCTGGAGTAAATGAAAAGCATGGCCTGAATCCATTAGAGACTATTAGGTAAATATGAGAAAATTACAGATGTCCTTTTACACATGTAAATTTCAGGACTGTCTAAAAAAATGAGGTGTTTCACTTATGACAGATTACCTCCAATTGCTCAAATCTCTTGGGAACAATGTACTGTATGTCAAAAGGTAATACGAGACATTTTTCCCCATCAGTGAAACAATTGCAATAACATTGCTTTAGTGCTCACCTTCAGAGAGACATGAAAATGTCAGCTGTGAATAAAAGAGGCTTACTCCTTAAGTGACAGATGATACTGGAGAGAAGCTAGCCATTGGTTCTTTTGGGACACAGATTTAGTCAGAACAAGACAGACCTTATGTAGATGTAAGTCCATTGGTATAGTGTTCTTTGGTTTGAGGTTATGATGCCTTCTGTTGATGTTTCATGTCTGCATGCTGCCATGGTCCAGAAGTAAGAATGCTCAGAAACTCAGGTCCTCCGTGATTCTGAAGAACCAGTAATGGTCCTTTCTTTGGGAACCTCCATCTGGATTAGATGGTGGCTGATTAACAGAAGATGCTAATGGGTCATCTATTTTTCTCCTGCCTGCCTGCCACTGTCATCACCCAGAAAATATATTTTTTAAACCAATAGAAAAAGAGTGTTGGCCCTTTTAAACCCAGATGCAGCACTGAAATGGATGAAGTTTCCAGCACAGCTATGCTGGCCTGGCTATAAATTCTGTCTGTTGCTCCAGGCTAATGCTGAAGTAACTCATCTGCATTAGGATGGGGACATTAGCTAAAATAAAAATAACAGAACTAGAACTTCCATTCAAAATAATGTCTCGTACAGAACATTTACTTTGCAAAAAGAAGGGAGGGGAAATAATTTGTGGGAGGAGAGAAAAACTGACCATAGAACATACAATTATTTAGATCTACTTTATCCAACATTCGAGCAGGGTTTGATAACTCTCAGTGGTTTTCATATGGCCACTGATGTTCCTTTCTGGATTGTCATTCTGGGTTTAGACTTGGAGGTGCTATGTTACAAGAATAGGGCAGATCCAGTTGTTAGGGAGCTTCTGTTCCAATCCTTGACCCTCAGGGCGTCATCTGGTCCCACATATTTTCTTAATGTGAACATGAAACTGTGGTAACATTATTCAAATGTGTAATCAATATATGTTGGATTTCCCCTTCTTTCTATTTACTAATCCCAAGGAAGTAGGTGGGAGCCTAAGTATTCTACAGTTCCAGATGAAATGGAGCTGCAGATGGGAAAACTGCTCATCTGGGTTGTAGGACTCAATTATTCATACATGGTTCTACTTAATCCAGGAGTTTTTGAGTCTAGTATACCTCTATTGATGCACTAAGATCATTGGTGCAGGTAGTCCCCAGTTTGAGAACAAGTTCTGTTCCCAAGGTCTGTCCTTAAGTCGAATTTGTGTGTAAACCAGATTAGTATTATCGTATAATACTGTGTATGTAGTATTGTGTAATTAATTCGAACCATTGTGTATTTAACTCAAATCATTGTGTATTTAATTCGAATTTTGCTACAATTGGCTCCATTCTTAACTATGAGTCATTCTTAAACTGGGCATTCTTAACCTGGGGACTACCTGTTCTCAAAAACACTTTTGTTGATTCATCAGTGGTGGCCTTATTTACGAAAGGCATGTACTGTATATTTTGGCACAATATGTCTTAGTTATATCCAGGCTGGATTACTATAATGTGAACTGTAAAGAGCTGTCTTTCAAGACAGTTTGGAAACCTCAACTGGTATAAACTTATGGCAGCAAAAAAACTTTGTAAGGCTATTCACTTCATATTAAAGTTGGGCTGCCCAATTATAATTAAGATGTCAAAATACACCCAGTTTTCAAAACCCCATTGAAATGCATGAAGGTGCTCCAGGATTTTGATTTTTGTTTTAATTGTATCAATTTGCTGTTGCATTGTATATTTTGTGTTCTGTGCTATTGCTATAAGCTGCTTTGAATGCTTATGCAGTCACAAAGGCAAGGAATAGCTTTAATAACAAACAAATAGAATACATTTCAAAAACCTGAACAAAGAGAGAAATGGGAAAAGATTAAAAAGGCCAAACACTTTGGCAGAAAATGCAACATATACATTGCATTGAACAATAAAGACTTTCCCCCACCCACCCACCCACTCCATCGTTGCTTTCCTTCAAATGAAGATGATTCTGTGGATATCCTCTCTTGTTAGCAAACAATCATATGTAAACATATTAATTTGAGTGTATGAAGCCTTTTTGATTGATTGCTTTAGAAGTTGATTAATTTAAAAAACATTCCCTTTTATTTATGTTCACACTATAGGGAGGCATAATTAAGATTTATTCCATGCAGATGTAATTATTAACTCTTATTTTCTTGTGCTTCTAAAGCAAAGGTCTTCTGGGAGGCATTTCAAATTGGCAACAAACTTGGGAGAGAAAGAAAAAGATTGGATTATAACCCACCATGAGATCCTTTGGATAGAAGGTAAGCTATAAAAACTTAGAATGAATGAATACTATAAACATTTACACAGAGAAAGAGAAAGGGAAAAGGTAATTTGTACTTCTCTGCATCCTAGATACCAAGAGCAAGCTCATTTCCAAATATGGTGCTGGATTCAAAGCCAAAATGGCATCATATATTTAAAAGAGGGAGATAAAGTAAAAACCCTAAGCTTTACAAAAGTGGAAAAGATATGTAGGTGGAAAAGAGTGGGGTTGGGATCTCAGTGAGGATGGAGTGACCCTGGAATGTTGAATAATTGTTGGCAGGATCTAAAACTGGGGATGGGCGTGAGAGGAAATGTGAAATGGAATAAAACATTCCAGGAATGAATATGGCTAGTTAGCACTAAATTGGAACATTCTGCGCTAGGACATTTTGTTGTGGGTCCCACTTATAAATATATTCAATGAGAAAGTTTATCCTCCTTTGTAAATGACAGAAACATTTATTTGAACAGGTACAACAACTCAAGGGGGGGAAATAATAATTTTTTTCCACATAATCTTGGGAAATGCATATCCATCTGTATACACTTTGGTAGGGACTGTATAAATGAGATTTATAAATACAGTGCCACTTGTCTGGTTGCATCATGGTTGACAAATGCAAAGATATTTCTGCATCTAGTTCGTATTGCAGTTTTCAGTTGTAAAGCTCAGCACGGCTTGGCTGTAAAATACCTCATGGATATTCCCCTTCTTCAAGGGGAATCTTGGGAAGTGTGGGAGTGAGGAGACTTACAACCAGTCCTCAAACTTGCAGTGTCCCCACAGTCACATGATCACGATTTGGGCACTTGGCAACCAGCTCACAATTACAATGGTTGCAGCGTCCCCCGGTCACATGATCACCATTTGTAACCTTCACCGCTGGCTTCCGACAAGCAAAGTCAATGGGGAAGTCAGCAGAAGGTTACAAATGGTGACTGCATGATGTTGTGCTTAACAACAGTGCAGGATTTGCTTAACAACCGCAACTGGAACTGCGGGAACTGCTGTTGTAAGTCAGTGTGGTCACGTGACATCACGCTTTACGACCATGTCACTTAGCAACAGAGTTTCCTGGTCCCAATTACCATTGTTAACCGAGGACTACCTGTATATGGGAATTAAGAAGATGGTTCAGACAAATATCAATGATGTCAACTGCCCAATGTGGCATAGGAGTTAAGGCAACCTTCAGCCATGGATGCTCATGAGGTGTCTTCAGTCCTATCAGTAACTCTCAGTCCAAATCTCACTGGCTTTTCATGGGGAATAATTAGAGGAAGGTGTACTATATCCACTACTGTCAGCCTTACCAGGTAGACCAGACAGGAAACACAACCAGATAAGCTAATTCTATTTTATTGTAAGAATCTTGCAAGTCTGAAAGTACAATTCCCTCACCCTCACTCCCAAGAAACTAGGGAGGGTCCCTTGTGTGCCCCTTGCCCTGCCCACTATCCAGCTGCAGACTATGCTGTCTCTTATCTGATCATTCCCTAGGCAGCATCTCTTGGCCCTGTCTCCCAAGGTCATTCCCACATACTGCTACAACTGCCTAGAAGTGTGATAGATACCTAATAAAATAAATGTTATAATTATATTTATTATGATCCAAGGTTACTTACTTACCTTCCCAAGAATCTCTTCCCAACTCACATATTCCACCTCCATCCTGACTAATGAGAATCTTGTAAAATCTTGAAGGATCTGGAGTTTCTTTTTGAACTCTACCATGTAAACAGCATGAGGGAGCCAATCATTTATGCAAACATCAGGAGAACGGTATCTATGAATAAGACAGGTGTGAAGTGATGGGAGATGCAAAGCCATTTAGGAAAGAATAATCCAAATAGAGTTGATTTGTGAAACCATTTACGATCATATTTGTATACAGAGGAATTCTGTGTGTGCGTTCTTTTTCTAAATGAAAGCATTAAGAGTGGAACATTGCTTCAGGCAGCGTTGTGTTTGGATTGTGTAAAATTGAAATAATCTAGTAAATGTCTATGCAAATCTTTCTGCTTTTGCATACAGATAGCTGCACATCTTTGCTTACACAATATTGGTGGGAGAGAAACAAAACACTTATGAATCAAGTCACTCAAGATAATTATTATCTATCTATCTATCTATCTATCTATCTATCTATCTATCTATCATCTGTCTATCTAACTAACAGGAGACAACCCCCACCTTAATTTGTTTAATTTTTTTTTAATTCAAGGGGAGGAGGGTGTGTAAAGAATGCTATATTTTGAGCACTAGTGCTGTACATTCTTTTTTTTTTTTAATGCTATAAAACTGCAATATGTAAAATATTGTTTAAAAGGTGGAACTATTTCTAGATGAAATATAAGGCTATTTAAAAGAAAGTAATATGGTGGAAGAAGGATGATGGTTTAAACGTGGCACAATTTAGAGCGAAAATGCTAAAAGAAATGCTATAAAAGAGAACAAATAGCTTAGCTTTGGAATATTTCTGTTCATTATAATTTCTCATTTATCAGCTTCTACTAATGGCTCCAGAAGAAGCCATTATAGAGAAGTAAACCCTCTCAATGTTGTCTGAATCTTCTTTCTATGTTTCTATTTCAAGGTATTTAGGGCTGCAATTTTAGCATGGTCTCAATTTGCTTTGTGTTATTTTCAGGCATACGGAAAACAACATTGATACACAAGGCTGTGATTAAAATGGTCTTTGTTTTGTTTTGAACAATGCACTAAATATTTCTACTTATGGCTAACTTAAGGTGATACCTTAAATGTGTGGTCTTTTAATATATTCAGGAGCCCTGATGTAACTCAGAACTTTAACTCCTTCCACTATGACGTTTTCATGGCTAACCTTTTTTTCTATGGCTGTTCTTTCTCCTTGAGCACAAGTTATGTGGAGGAGTCTCAACGCATTAACTATGGACATTGTGTCCACTTACAGGTGTTCGTTTAGTGACCACAATTGGGACCAGCAACTCGGTTGTTAAGCAAAGCAGCCTTAAGTGAAACTGTGACTGGGCTTATGATCTTACTTCAGTTTTCCTTTGCTTTACAGACCTGCAAAGGTTGTAAATGTGAAGATTGTTTACAAAGTTACGTTTTCATCACCTTCATAACTGCAAACAGTCACTAAATGAGGCAGTCACTAAATGAGGACTACCTGTAATTGTTGTTATAGGCATAGGCAAGCTTTGGAAAGGTTTTACAAGAGAAAAAGCATATGTCGTAGCTTGTTAATCCCTTTCCCTGTATGGTTTGTCTCAGCCTGGACATTCCAAATTAAATGCATTAGCTGTCACTGCTAATGTGTTGATGTTATAGAAAAATGAGATCCTGTATTTAATACAAATATAATGTTTGCCTCTTGAAAAGCTAGTTCTTGCTTCCTTAATCATTGTTTCTTAATTATAAAACAAAGTATGCTCTGTTGGTTTAATCATCATTAAATAGAAGTTTGATAAATCTGCTCTCTGATGGAATATGCTGAAAATAAGTCATTTTTGGCTTGCTTTCTGAAGCACCTCTATTCAGGATAGGCATTTTTACATAAATAACAAGCAAGCCACACCTTCCCAGGACAGTAGAAGAGAAGAGGCATAGATATACTCTAGGTCAGACTTACTGGTTCACAGAATGTTATTAACATCTCTGGATTAAATTCAGAACTTACAAAAATTGGCTTACCAGATAAGATTTCAAGGTTGGAGGTGAGGTTGAGCTCACCTGAATTTTGAGACAAAATGGCACCCAGTCAAAAATACTTGCTGAGCTGGCAATGAAAGCTCGAGATAGATGAAGTAGAACCATCCAGGCTTCCATGCCCATTGTACCCTCTCAGAGCTGATTTATTACATTTGAAGAAGCCAGATGGCTACCTTGCTTCACACTGTGTGCTCCAACAGCCTCTTCTGACTACTGGAACTATTGGTTGAGGCTTTGAGACACAATGTCTCACTAAAGCAAATGGCATCAATTCTTTGTCTCCCAAGGAAGGTCACAAAATATCCATACGATGAAATGCCCTTTCAAAGCAATGCTAAGCCACTTTGCACAGGCCTAATAGAAAAGTAAGTAGTAAGTAAATACAATATTGATGATACTGGTAAAGAAATACAATGGAATTCAAATCACATTGCCATAAGCTGTACCTTAGCAATGGATAACTGGTGAACTTCCAAAGGCTGCTGAACTACAACTGCCAGACTCTTTCCTCACTGGCAACACTGGCTGTGGTTTCTGGATGTTGTAGTGAAATGATTCTCCTAGTGAAATGGTTGTTATAGTTGGAAGCCCCAGATCATTCAAGTATTGTGTTGAGCTGCCCATCCAAATTCTTAATATCTAAATACTTATGGGTTACCAACTAGATGATATCAGTCCTGTTTCATTACTTCCATATGTTAATTACTGTTTTTTTAAGGAATATAAATTTATGAAGATGATGCCACTGTTAATACAATTTGCTTTGTTGAAGCATTTACAATGAGTAAATAAGGTCATTAACATTTTCCCTTGGTTCATTTGATGAGGTTAACTAGGATGAATGTCATAATTTGTAATGCTGTTCAGATAAAGCTCTCATGAGAAAACTCTATGCAATGTTCCTGTCTTGTAGTCATGTACATCAACAGTTTTCACAGATATAACACACTGATGAGCAACCAGCTTGATGCAAAGGCTTGGATTCTAGCAAGGGAAGTTAGAAGTTGCAGTAAGAGTAATTCCATACTTAAAAGAAGGGTCTAGAACCAGTTTTCTCTCCCAAAATATGAGGCATAAGACCCAGAGCCTCTCCAAAATTTGCTGGTTTGATAGAATTCCATTAAAATTAAGCCAAGTTGCTTTTGTCCTGCTCCCACTCAATTTTAAAGCTACTCAGCTTTGAAGCTAAGTTCAGCCCTTGGTCAGGAAGATTTGGTCCACTGTCTTAGAATAATCAAAACATGTCATCCATTCCTGTACCACTACAGATAGTCCTCGCTTACCGACCATACATTCAGCAAGCATTCAAAGTTATGAATGTGCTGAAAAAATTGATTTATGACTAGTGCCCAAAGTTATGGCCATTGCAGCGCCCCCACAGTCATGTGATCAAAATTCAGGCACTTGGCAGCCTGCCCACACTTATGACTGCAGGGGCGCTGCAACTCCTCTGAGGTCATAACTAGCTCAGCCCCGCCCAGGAGCTCTTTGCAAAGGGACTGCTTGGTTTTTTGTTTTTTTCTGCAGCCGAAGCCCAGCCTAGCCCAGCAGCCAGGCCGGGCACGGCTCGTCAGCAGTGAGAGCAGGAAGATGGCAAGGTCAGCTGTGGCAGTGGAGTGCAGGGTGGCAGGGGGCCAAAAAGGCATAGATGGAGCGGGGAGATAGTGGGATAGGACTGGGTTGGGGTGGCTGCAGCTTCCTGAGCCTGGCAAGCAGCTCCAGAGCCGTGCAGTTCTGGGGTTGGTTCCTGCCCCACAGGGCAGAGTGCAGGGCAGCCAAATGGGCTGAAATGGGGGGGAGAAATGGGTAGGTGGGGGGAGTTGGAGGCAGTTTCTTACCTTACTGAGACTCAGGGCTGGGAGGGACCAAACCTGGAATGGATTGGAATTGGGGTGCGTCCTCAGCTAACGACTGGTAAAATTCGCTTAATGATGGCAAGGGGAATTGCCAGGATTGCCATCACTAAGTGAAGCAGTCAAGTGACATCTTGCTTAACGACCACATTGCTTAGCAACCTAAATTCCAGTCCCAGTTATGGTCATTAAGTGAGGACTACCTGTAGCTACATAGATATTGCTCATTCTTCCACCTGACTCAAATATAAGCTTCAGGCGCATCTGTGCATCTGTGTGTACAGTAAAAGCCACATTTTCCAGCTGTTCCTAAAATGATTTGTTTTGTTAAGGGTTGTGAGGAAAAAAAATAAAGTTGAAAGGGCAGCTGTCAAACGCTTTATAGAAGTTCAAAGTTGAATTTCCAGTTCATAATTGGAAAGGAATGTGTTCTAAGCAGCATCTAATTTTATTTAGGAAATGTGGATGAGTAAGCTTGCTTTAGAATGTGGGTTCCTGGAATTTCTTGAGCATCCCTAATATGATCATGTGTGGATTTCCTTCTCCTCCTTGCATTTATTTATCAATACCCAGACATGCTGTAGAAAAAGAAGGCAAATTATCATGAAATTCCCATCCATGTTTACATGGGCAATGAGAAGTTTGAAAATTCTTCAAAGTGAGAAGAATGAGCAGCCAAGGAGTTTGCACAATGTTCCTGGAGATAATTGTAGAACATCCGTTTAACAAAAGCCACAAGAATCCCAGTGACTTTCTCTGTTACACCACTGAAAATGCCACCAAAAGATCATAAATAATTTCTAAGCCTTCCGAAAAGGAAATAGAAAAACAGAAACCAATCTGCAGAAGAAGGAATTTTTAAGGAGTTGGAGGACAGATTTCTGTGCAGTATTCCATCCAAGTTATTTGAAGAACAGTGGCTTACATGTGAAGATTTTAGGCTACGTCTCAGCTATGTGGATCCTTTATTTCTCTCTGCTGAACTTGGCTATTACCCTCTTTATTTGATTTACATAAATTTTGTTTTCAGATGTTTGCTCTGAAACAGAAAACATCTTAGAGGCAACAGACACAATAAAAAACATCCCCAGCTGAACATTCATCTTTAATGTATTAATATGTGTTATCTAAAAGGGAACATTTTTCACTGGTTGATTTAATTATGGTTTCCATGACTCTGGCACTAAGAGGGAAAATAATCTTTATATAAAAGTTTTATGGGAAATGAAAAAAAATGTCTTAATGTACTCCCAACCAGAAGTTTCCAGATATGAAAGCCAGTCATTTGGAGATTTTAGAGATATTATTAAAAGATTGCTTTAGTTTATCACACTGAGATCTTGTACATTGTCCGTTCAGAGCTAAGACCCACTGAATGCAATGGGATTAAATCCCCAAGTAAGTTAGCATGGCAGACTAAATGAACAAAGCGTAAAGAACCAGTCTATACCATTATGTTATCTACAAGTCCTGTAGGTTATCTACTTCAATGGACTTAATTGCAATGCTAAACTTAAATCTGCTTTCCAATGTTCCTAACTGGGCAATTAATCACCTATGCTACATCATACAAGGAGAGCCAGTTTGGTGTAGAGATTAAGGCACCAGACTAGAAACCAGGAGATGGTAAGTTCTAGTCCTGCGTTAGGCACGAAGCCAGATGGGGGAACTTGGGCCAGTCCCTCTCTCTCAGCCCTAGGAAGGAAGTAATGCAAACCACTTCTGAAAAATCTTGCCAAGAAAACTGCAAGGAGTTGTTTGGGTAGTCGCCAGGAATCAAAAACTGACTTGAAGGCACATGCACACACACACACACACACAAACATCATACAGGAAGGAACTGTGGCCAAAGCTATAGGCTACCTACAACAGGAATGTATAGAACCAGCCAGCATCATTATGGTGATACAGTATACAGCTTGTGCACAGGGATCTTGACAGTGATGACCGAATGACAAGATAAATCATTAGCACAGGTATTTTGTAATGAAGAGAGAGATTGGGTGAGATCGTAGGAAGCTAGGGAAGGAGAAGGAGAAGGAGAGTAGACATAATCAGTTGAGTCCATTGGCAGTTAATCCCATAAACAGCAACTCAGCCCAGGTGGCCAGAAACCTGGGAAGAAGCATTTCAAATAATTCAGAGAAACTCTGCCTTAATGAACTCACTAATAAATGAGGCTTGGAAAATCCATTTACAGTTTCCAAGATTCTGTATGTAACCCAGACAAGCTTTAAAGATACCTCACTGAAATCTGTGCAGTCCTCCTTCTTTGATCTTGCCCAGCTGCATGGAACTTCTGATTAAAGATCTATCTATCTTTCTGATAACTTATGATACATTATCTGAAGCCTCAGGTTCACTTGCAGTCTCAAAGACTTGGGTTATATCCCCTCAATGGCTCCAAATAAAAAATACATAAGAGAAGGGGGTTCATATTAATTAGTTTTAATGTTAATCAGAGGTAAAGGAAATGAGTTTTAGTTTTTGACTAATCCTCACAGACTTCTTCCTGGAGTGTGTCTCGCTGCATGTCACTCACAAGCCAATTGCAGATCTCAATCATTGGCAACATCATTGCAGGATAATACAGCATGATATTAACTGCTCTGCACAGCCACAGTTTTAATTCCATTTCCTGTTCCTTGCTGCAAAGCAATAACTTGCAAAGCACTAAATATTATTTCTTTTCCAAAATGTTTATGAAATATTCAGCTTGAACAGCTTAAAAGGCAGTGTATTCAACCACACATAAATCAAACCAAATTGTAAAAAAGCAGAGATTAAAAGAAATAACTGAAAGATACCACATATCCCCCACATATAAATTCCACTGCTAACATCTTCTCCAACAGCCAAAAATAATAAAACTATAATTACCATCAAACCTTTGGCTGTATTCAAAACTGCCCTGGGATCATGTATCCAGCCCCATTCCAGCTCCATTCAGTTGGCTGCCACTTCCTGCCAATTTAATGGTGGTGGTGGTAGAGGAGTTGGTTTGGTTAATGTTGTTTAATCTTAATTTTTAACCTAATATGTGTAATGTAGAGGGAACATCTTATGCATTTGTGTTTCAAGATGGCCTAATACCTGTTTTTTGTACCCCATGTAGATTAAGGGCTGGTCATATATAAATAACTTGATTAGAGTCTGGCAAAGCTGTGACAACATCTGGAAGGAAAGAAGAGAGAGAAGGAAATACTTTTTCATGATAGGCAAGGTATTATATTGATATTATACTGGGAAACCATCTGAGCAGGACCTGAGTCAATTTAATTGGCTTGTTTCTGGATGCTACCCTTGAATTTTTATTGCTGCTGTAATGTAATGTAAAAATTAAAAATGGCAGGGTTAGCTGGGGACAGGATGAAGACTAAAATGCTGTTCAGATTTAGTTTCCTCTTCTGTAACATTGGCACCTGGCTGTTATTGTGCAAGCTTACAAACTAAGCAGAATCAGAAAATCATCAGGGGAATGAGGGAGCACCAGGGAATTCCAGGTCTATAGGATAAACTGGGAAATCAAAAACATATCCCAGCAGAAAGCAATGATATTGTGGTTCCATTCATAGAATCACCCATACCTGAACTTGGTTTGAGGCCACCTTATCTTACCATCAAGCTTATTTTAGTGCTTACACCATTTTAGAGCATTTTCCACCTTAAATATATCTATGGCACATGGAGCACCCAACCAACTTTGGCCAAATCCAAGAAGCTAAGTAGAATCAGACTTGGTTAGTATTTGGGTGGGAGTTGACCTCAAAATTCATGGGCTGAAACAGTTTATAGATTTACAAGCTTTCTGTTTGATTCCTTTCTAGCATTAGTGAGAATGAAGTGATTTTGAGTTAACCAGCAATTTAATTTGGACAGCCAATCTTTGATTTGGGCTGCCACTTCAGCAAACTGCAATAAATTATTTTTAAAAATAATTTTTGCATTGCCAGATTTGACATTTTTACTTAAAAAAAAGTAAGGGGGGGGGGTAAATATAAAAATGCTAGTTGCAAGGAATTACTGTAATACTTGAGTAACTCTTAATATCTTTGAAATGCCCCTATATCATTAACTAATACAGGATTTTATTCAAAGAGTAAAACTAGTTGCATGAATATAGTTATTCTATCAGTGCTTAATTATGGCTCTTCATACAATTTCCATTTTGGAAATCACAAATTTCATCCTGGGAATGAGAGGAACAGATCTCATTATTCCTGTTTTTACAAAAGATGACAAAGGATTATTCTAACATCTGAAAAGCTACCTTTTTATTGTAGTACTAACTTCAGTGAAAAAAAACACTTCAATATTTGTGTAAAGTGTCAAATTTGTTTGGTTGTACTTATATAGGTGTTAAGAGGAAAATGCAGTCCAAAATTTTATTTACTTACTTCCTTAATCAGTTTAAAGGCTGCCCAACTCCTAATGTCTCTGGGTAGCTTACAATTTAAAAAATAAGAATACTATAAAAGAAAATAATTTGTAAGTGGCTCAAAATAGACACATGAACAAAGAAAAAAAAAATCCAGCTGGGGCACAGCCATCAACTTATCCCAAGGCCTGGGGGAACAGACAAGTCTTCAATAGTTTCCTGAATGTCATCAGGGTGGGAGCCATCCAGATCTCAATATTTTAGCCATCATCATCTCTTCCTTGAATATATGGAAACTGTTGTCTTTTAACCTCGTGGTTCAATATCCTCTTAGATTAGGAGTATACAGTGAACATATTTGGGATTTTTAGAGCATGTGATGGACATGTTCAAAAAATGTTTGCCTATTCACAAAATGGAGTCCTGGTGGACATTGTTAACCACAAAACATCTATTTACTAGGAATCTTCCTGTCTCTACACTTTCTAGCTCTATATCACCCCAATTTACCTTTGTCTTTGTCTTTTTCTGGGCACACTTCCAAACAAAACAATGAGCTATAGTCATCCATCTTAAAAAAAAAAAAAAATCTAAGAATGTTTATGGAGTCCAGGGGCATTCTTGAAAATAAATGTAACCCAATAGTTGCAATTGTGTTTGGGAGTAATTAATAGAGTTAAAGTTTTGGTGTCAGTGGTCTGTAACTAAACTAGAGCTTAGAAGTTGTTAAAGGAATCACAGAGAATAAAATCTCTAGAGATGGGAGTAAAGTTAACAAAGGATAGAAATTAAAGGAAAGGATAGACCAGAAGAAGAATGGAAGAAGATTAGTGTTAGGGGATTTACAACAGAGAAGGATTGTCCCAAGGAGTAAAGAGAAAGAGAAAGAGCTAGGAAAGTATGGGTGGCTTGAGCAGTGTGCACGTGCAAAGAGAAGTACAGTGGGGAAAGGGAATGGAGTGAGTGGAGCCCAGCCACACAAATGGTGCCCTAGCGAGGAAGAAGAGGAGGAGGAGGAAGAAGAAAAATCAGGAAGGACCTATTAAATCACTCCCCCGGGTACCTGATGGATCCTGTTGGTTTTCAAAGAGCTCTTGGGGACTTTCCTGTGGATCTGGTGGGCAGCTCAGCCAAGCCTCTTGTCATCCCATAGAATGAATGGATATTTGGGCCAATGGACTGTGTGGTGCCAGAGCAGCTGGGTGACTTTGGGCCAGTCGCTCGCTTGGGTGACTCTGCTGCTTCAGGAGCTGCATTGGTTACCACTTGGCTTCTGAGTGTGATTCAAGGTGGTGGCTGCCACCTTTAAGGCTCTACATGGCTCTGGACCTCATTATCTAGGAACACCATCTCCTGTCTTCATCTGTCCATCCAACCAGATCAGATAAGGTCTATCCCCTCAGGTCCCATCTCTACATGATTGTTGCCTGACAGTGCCTTGGAAGCAGATGTTCTCAATAGATATCTTCACTCTTTGGAACACTGTCCCAGTAGAAATTCAATCAGCTTCATCCTTCCTAGGAAAACTAGAAGCCCTGCCTGTACAGGAAGAAGATGATCTGTAATTTGAAAGTGGGGCCATGTCATTCATATTTATTTGGGGTTTCTTTCTTTTTTTCTTTATACGTTGTCTGGGATATTTTATCTATGTTGTTAGCAGCCTCAAGCCCATCAGAATAAGTGGATGCAAGCAACACAGAGTAATAATATCAATAAGTGGAACTTTAAAACACACAGAACTAGGAGCTCTTTCTCTTTCTGCAGTAGAAGAGAAGATGACTTTTGACTAAACAAAGATGAATAAGGGAAAACTCCGTTTTCTGTGAAGCAGGGATTCCTTTCTGTATTGAAACTGAGAAATAGGGCAGTGTGGGAATACAAGGAAGTAAGGAGTCTTAGTGGGCAGTGCTGGAAAACAGAGGATAGAGGGAACAGTGGCTCACGAGTGAGGAAAGCCCCCAGGGGATTGTCTAGGGGGGTTGTATCCAGAAGAGCCAAGCAGAGAGGCAGGGAGATGCCTAACAGACTGGATCAGATGGACCCACAGAGAGAGAACCAACCGAGACAAAGGAATCAAGCAGGAAGAGGAAGGAGACCCAAGGCTGCATATCTGTCTGTTTGATTTGGAAGGGAGGGGGAGAGTTTAATATGAATGGTCTTTTTAGTATGGACCATTCCTGTGCGATTGCTCAACCTGTGGGGGAGAACTTGAAAAGGCAACTCTGCAAAAGAAGCCATAGGGATTGAGAGAGAGCTGAATTGCTAATTCACTGTGTACACCACTCTGTAGGACTAGGACAAATGGGGATTCACCTCATGGTGTTCAATAGGGGTGTGCAAAGTTATTGTTATGTCTGCGTGATGTAAGAACAGTGGTGTACTCTTCAACCACAGTAAACTGTAAAAAGATGGAAGAAGACCACATAGGAATCCCAGGGAAACCCAGTTCTCAAACTTAGAAGAAGCCTTTACTTTAATGTAGGGTCTCCTTCACAACACATCACTTCTATTTCTTTTTGAAATCTTTTAAAAAGTCATGAAGGCGGTGAGTCTGTTAGGCAATGAAGAACATCAGTTGGAGCTTCCCATGTTGCCTGCCTCTCTTTAAGGCACAATTCAATTTTGTAATATCAGCTACAATTCCAAGGGAGAGGTGATTTCTTCATCAGTCCTTTGCAGTGTTATTATTTATGGATAGAATACTTCAAGCTCTTTTTCTTCTAAAAACAAAAACGATGACAATAACCCAGTGTGAGATTGACTGTAGTGGCAGAAGAATTTGCAGTCATCTTTCTCTGCCTTTTCTAATTCAGAAGGGACAATGGAACTGACTGACAAGAACATCTTAATTGCAAAAGAAATCTCCGTATCGGTCTGTCTTCTAATCTTTGAAAAGCTTGAGGGATTTTCCCTACTCTTAGGCAGCTGGTGGTTTGGACAGCAATTTGCTGTTTCAAAGTTGGCTCCAAGAAAGACCCCAGAGGATTCTGTAATCCAGAATATTGTAGCATTAGATCAAGTAGGAAATTCCTAAAATGCATGCTTCGTTTAACTCTCTGCGTGTGTATATGAATCATAATGCAAAGCTATTGATTAGGACTTAAAAATCATAGGTAGACATACAGGTTCTAATAATGAGATGCCAGTGGTGAATTTTAAGCAGATTCAAGTACCAATATAACAGTCCAAGTATATGTGGACTGTTCATAAGGAATATACATTACTTAATATGAGCAGCTTTTAAATTATTCAGATCCAGGAGAGTGAATCAGTGTAGAAGGCATCATTCTTCCCCAACTCTATCTGTATTTCTCATCTAGGGAATGATAACCTAATTCTACCATAATGAATCCTTAAAAATATAGTATGTCGCATCCGACTGAGTTGGAAGATGACACAGTTCAGAACACACATTACTTTTCAGAGCTTCACCCAAGATTTGACGAAAAAATATTTCTGTAGAAACTCATAAGTAACTAGTTGGAAAGAGTCAAGGTTATGGCTTAGAGAGATAAATTGCCTTTATGGTAGATACAAGAAACCTTAATAATGAAGATCAGCTCCTGCAGAACCAAGCCAGGATTTACATCTTGTGATTCTTCTCCTCCCTTCCATGATAACAGACTTCTTATGCCTTGTTTCTCAGCCTTGAATGTTGCTTAGCCCTGGCTAGTTCATAACAGGCAGTTTCTAGAATCCCATCCAATGTCCAAGGCTAACCCATAGCCTGAAAAATGGTGTATGCTTCTAACATACTCATACGTGACCTGTGAGTTTGCTGAAATCATGTTAGTTGCTGACTTGGAAGTCCAAATCACATCTCCCAGTACCTCCTGGCGGTGCTGGAAATGTGTACGTTTCAGCATCGGAGAGGCTTTTAAATGCCAATATTGAATTTCTATTTAAAGTAAGTAGGTAAATTACTTCTGTAGTACTTCTAGAAATCAACAGAGGAAAAGTGTTTGTCTTTATGAATGTGTTTGACTGCTGTGAGACCATATTGCTGAACTAGATGGCCTTTTGGTCTGATCCATTACATCTCTTGTTGCAAAATCTTCTTACACTATAATACTAATTCTTACTCAATTTAACACAGTTTATATCTTTGCTTTGGGAGCAACCAGTATCTTTTTTTTTTTCTTTCTTTCTGTGTTACAAAACTACAGAACATAAAATTCTACCTTTGTTTTATGACAGACTCATTAATTACAGACTGAGAGTTCAACTCTTTCTGAGGTTTAGAAGTTTTCACAATTAAAAGTTTTATTCCTGGAGGAACTGGAAAACAAATGAAATATACCAGCAAATTATAGGCTTTATAGGTCAGCCATTCCATTAGGTTTCTTTAGGGATGCTGTTCACACATAAAGCATAGCATAACCTATTTGCATAATGATTCTATCTTAACAGTGCCTTCTGCTCATTGATAGCACATTGTTTACCCTTCAGTAGAGTTGATATTATAAAAATGCAAGGAATAAGGAAGATGCTATTTATGGCAGATAGGCACAATGCCATGTTCAAATACATTTAGTGCCAACTGTAAAAGCACCAAATTAATACATCGCAATCAAACTGTATGATTATTATGTTACCATTACTTCCTTCTCCCCTTCTTGACACATTCATATTCAGAGCAAGTTAGCACATCCAGAAACTCAGAGGCAAAGACTCAACAGTACTGGAGACAGGAAGCACAAAAAGGCCAGTTTGGATGGATCACGAAATTAGCCATACAAATAATGAAAGAGATATGGGGGGGGGGGGGGGGGGGAGACACCCAAAAGGATGTGAGAGGGTTCTTACAATGTGATGCATATGCTAAAAGCGGCAAATATATGTTTGTTGGCTGCCATTAAAAGCCTCTATGTGGCTTTCTAGGTTGTTGGTCTCCAAATGGATAACTGATTTTCTGTAAGTAGAAAAGATTTCCCATTCTTAGTAATACCATCGCAAATCATGTTGCCTTGACTAGGGAAAAGCAAGGGATAGATCATAAATGGAGGACTTGTTGCAACAGGCAAAACAACAGGCAAAGCCATAAATCATGATTTTAAAACTACATATCTGGGTTCACATCATATACTCAAGCAAAATCAAGCAAACCACCTCATGGTTTAGTGCAATGTGTGAATGAGGCCAAAGTATGATATGAGTGTGCCCAAAGGAAGTGAACAGCATCACTGCATGAAAAGTTACAAATATAAATTACTATCAAGGAGGAATTATGATAACTGTATCATATAGCTCCTTTAATACTATAAGTTTAATGCCATAAGATTAGGTGCATTCCAAACATAACACTTTTTCTTCAGTTTTACAAAAAAAAAAAAAAAAAAAGCCTGAAAGTAATCAGTTTGCTACTGTTGAAGATTCCTTTCATGGATAGCCAAGAAAACAAGCAAATGGATCATGGAACAAATTAATCCAGAGTTCTCACTCAAGGCAACAAATGACATCTAATATCATTTATATCTAATGTATATTATCTAATATAACGAGAGCCAATGAGATATAGTGGGGAGATCCAAATTCTAGTCCTCCCTTAGGCATGGAAGCTGGCTGTGTCATTCTGGGCCAGTCATTAAAAAAAACAAGAAACTGTCTACCGAGCACACTGGACCAGTGTGGTAGATTACAGTCCATAATCTTCAGTGAAGAGGTCTTATTCCAGCATTTGGGCTAATGATATATGGTGTGTGTGTGTGTGTGTGTGTGTGTGTGTCTGTCTGTCTGTCTGTCTATGTGTGTGTGTGTGTGTGTGAGGGAGAGAGAGAGAGAGAGAGAGAGAGACATTACAATCTGGCTTCTTCTGATGTTAAATATACAACACTGATTCTCTGTTTTCCCTATAAAACTTGCTCACCAAGAGAACAAGATGTCAATGATGGGTGGAAGTCTCCTTTTCATTGCTTGCTTGCTTGCTTGCTTGCTTGCTTGTTTGCTTGCTTGCTTGCTTGCTTTCCTTCTTTCTTTCTTTCTCTTTCTTTCTTTCTTTCTTTCTTTCTTTCTTTCTTTCTTTCTTTCTTTTTCTTTTCTTTTTTCATAGCCTACTTCATAATCATAATTACTTCATAATCATGGCTTGGAAACAAAGTCCTCCATTTTTATTTTTATTTTTTATTCCCTAGCATCTTTCCTTCCCCCCAAAACATTGTCACTTCATAGATACATTTGCAGTAAAATTTGGAAACAACAATTTTTGCATGGCTAGATATCACTCTGGTGTCTCACCAGGAGGATGACTGCATTGCATAATTTGCATTAAAAAACCTTAGAAGATGACATTCCATCTTCTTGTTACTGCAGGAATGATGTCAGAGGAGGCTAGAGAATCCCAGCTGTAATGCTTTAACTAGGTCTGAGCAGATGTTGTTGAGATCAAGATAGACTACCATTTCTGCTACTAGTACTACTCTTGGTACCTTACACCAGAAATGAAGATGCTAGAGGCTTGCATAATAAAGGCCCCTAGGGGACAGTTTGACAGAGCTTAAATATTTTTGCTTAAATCAAGAAAATAGCCAAGATGACAAACTTGTAAGTTTAATGGAAACATAATAGCTAAGTACCTGAAGCCACATATGATTACCTTTGAGTAGGAAGGCATGGGTAATGTGGATGAAACCAATGATCCTCAACTGGTGAGTTGGGACCTCAATGTGGGTCATGCCTCATC
Organism: Liasis olivaceus; assembly: GCA_030867105.1. Classification (NCBI taxonomy): domain Eukaryota; kingdom Metazoa; phylum Chordata; class Lepidosauria; order Squamata; family Pythonidae; genus Liasis; species Liasis olivaceus. Next base: position 18,760,367 of record CM061361.1, read on the forward strand.
CTAAAATAGATGCTATATGCATCCGTTCTTCTCCCGAACAAAATAAAGGCTCCAGGCCTCCCTACAGTGTATTTATTTATGGAAAAGAAAGATAGATATTGCCAATGATTTATCAGGAAAAGAAAGTATTACATTATTGTGGATAATTGCTGCTAAGTCACCTTGAAAAACAGCCAGGGATATTTAAATTAGTCAATTTGCAGAGAATATCGGAAGTGCATAGGTGTCTGCAGCTAGTCACAATGCCATCACAATGAAAGCTCTGACATTTCATATTTGCATCACAACATTGTACACAAGCTTTTAGTGCAGTTTGCATCATGATGTCATAATGCATATTTTGTCACTTGCATAGACGCCCCCTTGCCCCTCTCATGGATCCCATTGAAGAAGCATCTTACATTTATATATTTATCTTAATTTTCTACGCTTGAGAACAATTCTCCAAGGTGACATCTTTCCCATCATCTGGCCCACATTTCTCCAGCCTGGATGCCTTCGAGATACTATGCCTCTGATAATTCTCACAAGGGCCAGTTGGCTGGGAGATCTGTAAGTTGGAATCTACACCATTGGAGGGTGCACAGATTGGGGCAGGTTGGCCTAGCCTTTCAGATGGTCTAGCTTATGTTTTGCTCCTAAGAAAATAGACTCTCGCTTTCATCTTGGGGACCAATTTCACACTTCCTCTAGTCTAGCATATGACTGTGCACTGCAATTTGGCAGGGAGATGTCAAATGATGAGGCACTTATTAACATCTGATGCTCCATCCAAGGTGCTTCACATCATGTTGTCATTAACTCACATTAGGAAATTTGTAAACTATCCATGTATCCATTATGCTTGCCATTCACTGTCAGATGGAGAAGTGAATCTACCTGAAAAAACTAGCACTGAAGCAGCATATTAATAATATGCAAACCTCTGAGACATGTCAGAACCCATGAAAGCGCAGGGATATGAATTGGACTGGAAGGTGACTTTTTAAGGCAGCCTTCTGTTCCATCGGCATATATGCAATTTTGAAAATATACACCAATTAAAGTTGCAGAAATGCAATCTTTTTCAAGACATGAAATTCTTCTCCCCCCATGCTCCCCCAAAATACCTCATTTTGATGCCTTGTAATCCATAAGTTTTGTTCAACAAAGAAAATATTCAGAATTTGGTGTGAGTGAATGTACGTGTTTTCCTATACATTTTCAGAGCTGAATTAAGCATTCTGTTAAGAACCCTACAGAACTAGCTGTATTTTAATTCTCTGAAGTTCTACAGTATGAAAACTGTTTGCCTTTTGCTTCCTGCTCAAACTTGTGCGAATCAGGCTACTCAGAGAGGGAAAGCAATCATCACATTGCCAAGTTGGCATTGCACCAATTTCCAGGATGCCTCTCAGCAGGGTAAAACCCACTTTTCTGTTTATGCTGGGGGGGGGGGGGAGGTGCATGATCATAGGATGTTCTATAATGCTGCAAAAAGTGACTGGGAAGGATGGCTAAGAGCTGTAAATTGTGCACCTTAAGACTGAGTGATAAAACAGAGGGCTGGTTCTTATTCATGTATATCAGGTATCACCTCTCATGAACAGACTACCACTTCAATGTAGGGTGTGCATAAAAAATCTGTTGCACGTGTTCTACAAGTTCATGTTCAGTCTGATGCAAGAGAATTTCCTTTCCTCCTTTCCAAATTTCTTGCAAATGCAATATAGAGTTTATAACTGTAGTTATAAGGTGCATTAACATCCTGACTTTCATTATACAGTTATCCCTCCAGCAGTCTGCAGCCTTCCTGACTTCCTAAATTCCTACTAAAGAAAACTTCTCCCTTTGATCTTTTTCAGATTGAGAAAGGTGAACAGCCAAGGAGGCATCAGAATGATGGAAAGATATATTTTTCTATATATATAATTTTATTAAAGATTTTTAAAATGGAAGATAAAAACTAATACAAATTAATAGCAAGTAAGAAAAAGAAAAGAAAATGAAATCAAAGAGAAAGCTAAAAGTGCAAGAAAGGGGGAAAAAGTAAAGGAAAAATAGAAAAGAAAGAAAGCAGATTCAAAGAAATAGCTTCCAATCTTCTTTACAGCAGTTATAAGTACAATTATAAATTTACCTCTTATTCTGTGATTACAACATGATTCTCTTCTTTCTATAATCTATCCTGTCTAATGATCAAAATCATAAATCATAAGTTCATTTTTTCCTGTTTTACAGAAAAGTCCATAAGGGGTTTCCAGTGAGCAATAAACGTAGATATTGGCTTTTCTCTGATCCAAGAAGAGAGTGATGGAAAGATATGTTCATGTTCCAATAATGAAGGAAGCTCAAATACCCTAATGTAAGAAATTTGTTCAATGAAGTTAAAAAAAAAAAAGCCTCTTTTGCAGGAAAGGAAAATTTTTAGGAATTACAGGACCTATTTTCACACAGCATTATCTCAGCTTCCACACTTGGAGACATTTTCATGAGACAGTCATGGAAATTAACCTTCCCCCATGTGATAATCTCTGTGTTGTGTTGTGTGGGAATCCCAGTTGCCAGCTTGATATGCTTTCTGGAGATAGCCTGCTGATGCTTAGCAATGCATGCATAAGCTTCTCAGAGTTTAATCATTGGAAAAGTAGAGCCCATATGGTATAGTGGTTAGGATGAACATCTTTTGAGTATTCAGTATTCAGCAGTATCAGGACTATTGATATGTTCATCATGAGAGGTTTCCAGTCTGTATTAACATTCACCACCCCACCACCCCAAAAGAGAGAGAGAAGCTGTTGTTACAGTACCTCTATGCTCAACTAAGTCCTTAAAAAGGTTGACATATGTAGATTTCCCTTAGCCCCACCCTATCTGCTGCTGATTGCACGTTAAATGTCCTTGGACCTTTCTGAAGCTTCTGACTCTTTTGTCGCTGAGAAATTGCAGAGGCCATGGAAAGGTCATCTTTGGTTTGGAGGAACACAGAAGGAGCACTGAGGGATTCTCCTAAATGGGGTGATCAGAGATTCATCATATTCAGGTTCTTCTTTAGGGTCTTGATGGGCTTCTAATGCTAGGTCTGCAGAAAACCCAGGTTCAAGTCCATCCTCAGCCATGGAAACTTTTAGTGGGTGACTGTGGGCAAATCATACTGTCTCAGTCCAACCCACCATGCAAGAATGTTGTGAGGATAAAATGAAAAAACTCCATGCAAACTGCCCTGAACACCAGGATATAAATCTCACAAACAATAACACCATTGCAGGATTCATCAGAGTTACATTGTAGAACTCTACATTGAGATACATTGAGATCATGGACAAACAGATGGGAAAAAGTTATGGAACTTTGTTTTTGCATATGATAACTGCAGTGAGATTATTGTTGGCACAACAACGGAAAGATTCAGCATTACCCACAATGGAGGAATGGTTGGTGAAGATGATGGAAGCTGCTGAGATGGCTAAATTGACTTCCTTGATCAGAGAAAAGACAATATCTACATATATTGCTGACTGGAAACCCCTTATAGACTTTTTGTGTGAAACAGAAAAAAAATTGTTTCTTTTTCTTTTCTTTTTCTTACTTGACATTAGTTTGTATTAGTTTTTATATTCTTCTAAAAAAAATTAATAAAAATTATATATATATATAAAAGAGATAAATTGGGATATGTTTGGTTACATTGGTAAGAAAAGAATAATTATTGTAATGAACTGCCACCTGTTAATCCCAAATCCAGTAACTTTCCTTGCAACCAATATTGATTCAAAAGAAAGTTCATTTATTGAGAATAAGTGTACAGATCCAAAGCATTGCTAAGACTGAGCAAAAGCGTGCCAAAAGCTGTTTTTCTTACTCCCCCCCCCCCCCCCTTCATCGCCCTTAGTTCTTGGTCTTCTGATTCCCTTGCTGGCATGGCCTTGATCATGCCAGAGCCTGTGATAAGGAGCCATCTGCTTTAAATGGTTTCTCATTCCTTCTCCCCCCCCCCCCCTTTTACAATGGCAGAACCGCAGCATGTAAAAAGCCATTTTTTAAACTAGCCATATAATAATCTATTATAAAATCTTGCAAGGATTCTGACAATTATGTAGATTTTGGGGGTAACTTACTTATAAATATTAGCTATGCAGCCTTACCCTAAAGTTTCCTCAACTTCTCCATGCAATGAACTAACCAACAACTGAACTAATTTATCTCCACTCAGCCAGTTCCTCCTTCAGAGGAAATCTTGAGCAGCCGATGAAGGCCTTAGAAAATTCTAAGCAGACTTTATGACAATTTGTCATGGTTTAGCACATCTTCATAAGCACAAATTTAAAAGAAAAAAAAAATGCACCTCCTCCATTTTTCTTCTTATGCACCAGAAAATGAAGATCTATCTTCAAATATATTTGGAAAAGTGCCTGCTTTTATACCAGAATAAAGTCAAAGTAGATAAAATATGCATTGAGAGGGGAGAGGAACAATGAAAATCAATAAAACGGTCTTAAAAATGCCATTAGCCTTGGAGGCATCAACAACTCTAGGAACATGCCACCAAATTGTTTTAGCTGACAATTTATTCAATTATTTCATAAATAAATATGTACTTATTTGGTGGTATGACTGACCATGCTCCAGGCTGCCATTAGGAACTTGAAGGTCGTGAGTTTGAGGTCTTCATTAGTTCAAAAAGTGAAAAGAAGAGATATGATCAAATAATGTGTAGGATGCATTTTGTATGGGTCGAAGCACAGCTTTATTTATTTGCAGTGCTCTCGCACTCTCTCTCTTACATAATAAGTGAGGATTTTACAGTAGTGATGATGGCAAATCAGGTTGAGAAGAAGGGGGAGGAGGAGGTCCAGAAATGTGCTGCAGTATATTTCTTACAATAGTGGCTTGGTTTTTTATTTCTAGTCTCTGTGAGTATGTATTTACATTTCTCTTCCTTTAAGTTTCACAGAATCAGTCCAAGGGAAACTTCCCAAACCAGCCAAACTTTTTCCTTTCCCTGAATAAATAAAATGACTGCTGAAAAGATGTTGCTTCTTCTGCAAAACAATCAATAGTAAATAACTCTGAAATTTCATAACTTCTAACATGTATCCCTATGAGAAAATATGGACGGCTTCTGAATGCATCATAACACGAATATACCCTTTTTCTGTGTCTCATAAAATTTCTTACCAATGGATTTTTTTAGCTTCTCAATCTTTCATTGATGAGGCAGAGAACTGCAATGTAGGCTTAGCTGCAATTTCTGACCATGGTCAGGTTACATTATCAATTGTTATGAAACAAAATACGCTACCCCTTCAAGGTATTATTTAAATACATAGTTATTAGATGAACCATACTTTATAAAACAAATGAAATAAGAGTTTTAGGATTTTTTTTAATATCAATAGATATTCTGCATAGTGAGGGGTTCTTTGGGACTTGCAAGAGATTTATTTGTTAGATTATTGCTTTTTCCACTTGCAAAGAAGAAGAAATAAAAAGTAGAACATGGAAAGCTGGAACATAAGGGTATGGATTTTTTGAACAATTACGTGAGACAATGCCCATTGTATCTTACTATGTCTTCATGTCTGCTAAAATGGATCTTAATCATCTTTATGCACTTAACACTTAATATCTTTGGAATTGCATCAAGCAAGACTATTCAGAGTGAGAGGAAACTATCAGTTTCCCCACACTCCCAATAGTCTTGCTTGATGCTAGTATTGACTTTACTTTTTTTGGAGGGTGGGGGGAAATGAAATTTTCAAAGATTACTTAGGATGAAGCAACTCATCTAGGCATACCATTATATTTGCATGAAACAATGAACACCATCAAGTCAATGAACTCAAATAAAGCTTCGGGTCCCAATGGCTTTCCTATAGATCAGTATAATGTGTATTTTTAAAAACATATCTGTTTATTTTTGCTCTTATGTTTCTAGAGGAGTATTGCAACACTTTTCTGCTTAAAGCTTCCTCTCTTCCTGAGCCATGTTTTTAGATTAAAAAAGGGATGGTAAAATTTGATAAAAAGGGATGGTAACATTTTGACAGCAACTGTGGTTCAAAGATTGCAAATTATATTGTCTTTGGTAGTTCATCCTGCACAATGGATTTTGGTTTTGTTAAAGAGGGATAAGCATTTGTGCATATACCTGATACAAAATTAAACAAACTGGATTGATCCACTATTAAATGAATAATGATTGTGTTGTCAATGCAAACAAAGCCTTTGACACAGCCATGCTAACATTAATATATTCTGTCTAACTTTGATTTTCCCTTCAATTTTGTTCCTTGGATTGGTGTTCTAAATTGTGTTAGCTATCACAAATGGAACAATTGCTTTACCTAAGGTACAATGTGGAAACTGCCTTGTCTCTTTCATTGATTCTGACTCTGGAACCATAGTCCTGTTGTATTAATCAATGTATGGATATTTCAGCTATTAGGGTGGCTGGAGTGGAACATAAATTATTGCTATACATTGGTATTTTATGCCTTATTGACCAACATTTATGGTATGGACATTGTACAATATTTTCATAAAGGCTCCAGTTATTCCTTTAACTGGATTTTCTAAGTGGTGTAGGTTAATATTTCTAATTGTTTATTTCAGATAAATACTGAGATAAATAGATGATTAAAACTCCTCAGGGGTCTATGTGATAGAATAAGTGCCATCAAAATGAATGCTACTCAATATGGTATGATAGAGGGATATCTATGTTAATACTTTTATATACTTTAAACAGATTGATTAAATATTAAGAATGCTTTTATAGGATAGTCAGTCTCTTAGATTCTTTTCATCTACCTTTCCATATGAAGATAGGGGCTTTAACTGATTTTCAATTATATAATTGGGCATGTAATTTGACCGTCTCTTGCACAGTGAAATTCAATTTATTTATCTCAAAAACCATAATGGGCACAACTGGGAAGTTATTAATGTGCCCCTTTAATATGTTGGCAAGAACCTCCTAACTTCCCCTAAACTTCTCTCTCCCACTTTCCTCTGTTTCTGATTTGCTTATTGAACTGGTGTAAGTTGCAAATCAAACGCTCCAGCAAAGCTGCAACTGATGACTTTGCTTTCCCTTAACTGATATTCAGTCTTATATTGCTTTTGAAAGCTCCTTTTCAATGATACAGTGACCTGGCCATAGAAGACATTTCCGAGGTCAGCAGACCTAGCATCGGCCATTTCCTCCCAGTTTAAACATGGCAAACCACTGGTGTGTGCTTGCTTTCAGCAATTGTGTTTTTATAGCATTTTTCACTCTTTTGGACATCATGACCCATGAAACATCATGGCAAACAGCCATCCACAAATCTCTTTTTTAGTCTAAACCAATCTTAAAGTTCTCGTTGCTAGTGAAGGTATAAAGAAAATTTACAGCCACAATGGAAAAGGTTTATGGTTTTTTTAAAATTATTATTTCCAGTAGATCCATAAGCAGATTGATTTCTGAAAAACTGCACGGTACCTCAGGCTCTTGAGTTTTTCTCTATTTTCACAAAACAAGGTCCTCTATTGTCATGGCAGTGTGGAGCTGTCCGCCAAGGCTGTGTCTCCTTTGCAGCATTTCCTGGAATGACTATGTGACCAGTAAACATAGTCAATTAAGGAAGTGCAACTGAAAAAGCAGCTTCTTCAGAAAGCTCAACACTGCTCAGAGTACACTAGACATTTCCACAGTAAAAAGAAAGAAAGAAAAGTCTGGGTGTTTCATATTTCTGCAAATGTAAGTACAACTACCCTCTGCCTCTAAGCAGACCAGCAAATTTATGTCTTGATGCTTTATTAAAAATCTGGATATAAATCTGCCTGAATGGAAATCAGCCTTGCAAATTGGAAAGTGAAACAGTATGGATTTACAACAAGTGGAACATCCTTATTTGCTAGACATCAGCGCCACCTGATGCACCACTGAATCCCATGGTGCTGGCTTAATTATCTGATGCTGTCTTATTGGCTTCTGTAAAGACCAGGTGCCATGCCAAGCTTATGGCTTACATATTACTGTTGAGACAGGGCTACAAAGTTGATGAATAAGAGAGAGTAATAACTAGAAAGGTCTCCATAAGCAAAAATGTCTGACTGGAGGGGCGATGATGAAAAGCCACAACAGAACAAGAAGGAAGGAATACATAGCAGCTGTTTTGTTGTGTTTTGTCTTGCCTTTCCCTCCCTGGGCTTTGTCTTCAGTCAACTATTCTGAGTTTCTCTCAAGGTTTCCCTTGCCGTGAATGCAATCCACAGGAACAGACACAATTCTGGTGGCCTTAGGGGCAGCACATAGCATTGTGGATGGTCTTCTACAATTGTCTGGAGATGGCTGTCTGCTGTTTGAAATGCTGAACTAATCTGCTCTGCCATGCTGTCCATGTCAACTGTGGCCCTGCCATTACATGTCAAACATTGGAAGTATTGTTGGAGGTTTGTCGGTAAAGTTGCCCAGATATGTTGTCACGCAACCTCAAAAAGCAGCCAGCCACGCCTGATCAGAATGAAGGTCTGTATCTACTGAAGAAGCTTCCACACTTTTAAAGCAATACGGAAGAAAAGCCCTCATCCGTTCTACTGTCCAAGAAGTAGCCAATGGAGAATTTTTGTTCTAAGGATAGGTTATATTTAAGAAATGTCATGAGACTTTCATTAGTGAGGGCTGTGAAAAAGCCATATTGCCAGAGTTTGAAAAGGGTCTAATCAAACAGAGGGGCTAGATTGACAATGGGTCCAAAAGCTCACCGAAAACAGATTTACCAGGTTGAATGATGGTCATATTCTTTAGAGAACCTAGTTTATGTACATGTGTAGAAACTATCAGAATGGTCCAAATTGATTCAAATCATTCCTCTGATTTAATTTAGCAATGAAGTTGAATCATATTTGAATCAAATTTCTAAATGGAATTTTTGCATGCTATTATAAGTTCTTGTATGTCTTACATTATTTTCAGGATCACCCAAGTCATAGACCATGTAAGACTGCAGATTGTTGGGGCAGTGAAAAATTGTACCAGGTACTTCCTGCCTCTCCCAAATTTTTAGTTTTCTAAACATGTACTTCTCATCTTCCTTCTTCTTTCCTCCTCCTCCTCTTCCCCTTTGGTAATCAAAGAGATGGAAGATAATCAAACTGTTTGTTCCAATTAGGAAAATATGTGGGACAATATTGGGTCTCATTCTCCCACACAGCTGAGGGTATAAACTAAATGTGTCAATCTGCGTGTATGTGTTTAATAAAATGAAACAGTCTGCAAGGACTGTTAGATGAAATGTCCACATAAAAGTAATGTTTGTCTAATTAATGTTTAGATTTCAAAAGTCACCTGAGGAACAAGTTGATCCACATGGAATTATAGACCTGTCAACATTTCTGTAGAATGTTGAAGTATAAAGAGCACTTTTAGATGTTATTAAGTTAGCAAGCCACTGATTATCTGTTAAATGATGAAAAAATACATCCAGCTACATTTCTGGCATTCGTCTTTTGTGACTGTAACATTCCAGTTTTTAGAATCTCTGAGTCAGAATGTTCGTGGCTTGCCTTTGCTTAACCTTGCTGTCTAAGCATTTTCACTGGCTTCTAATTGAAAATGAAAATGCAGCCTTTAATTTTTAAAAAACTTGAAACTGAACTTCAAAATGTGCATTGATTTTAATTAGCCTCTCCCAGCTGTGAGACACAGGTGTCTGTTCCTAACCATGAAGATGCCAAAATGAGGAAATGAACCTCGTGAGTTTTATATTTGCATCCCGCCATTGTACACAAGCATGTAAGTGATGGAGTTTGCATCATGATGTCACCACACACATTTCATCACTTGCCTCTTTGTGTCACCCCCATCCACATGAAGACCTATGCAGTGATGTATGATAAAAAGGAAGTCTTCCATAATCTCCATCAGGTATAGCCTCTGGTATAGCACTCCTACATAAATCATCATTTATCTATTTGATAGATCACATACTTGTTTAGCCTTTACTTGTAATATTCTACCTCTAGTCTCTAGTTCTATCTATTTTTCAAAGCCCATGTGGAATCAACAGGAAAGAGGCTGGGAACAAGTCTGACAAACTTGTGTTCTGAAGAAAAGTACATGAGATACAGGGAACACGCAAACATGGCCTAGAAAATGGAGGAATACCAGGAGGTTTCTTAATCTTGAGCAAATATTTGAGTTAGACAACTAAAATGGTTGTACTCCTTCCATGAAGGTGGCAGTTCCATCATAACTACAGTTTAAACGAGCCCTTCTCAACTGGTTGCCCTCTAGACACAAGGAGGCATAAAAAGATTTCCTTAGCTGACTAAGAACTGTAGGACTTTGACTTGACGCATTTGAAAGACAGACTGAAGAATGATGGTCTAGACCAAAGGTCTGTAAAGCCCTATATTTTGATGCACAGAGAAGGTTGTAGAAGGGACAAAGAAGGCGATCCCAAACTGATCTAATTCCTTGCAATAAGATTCTCATGGCAACTTTAATGGTTGATCAATGCTTTGTATCTTGAACTTCCATGAACCACTTAATGCAGCTGATAAGTGGATGTCAGTCTAGTAGGGAACTTCTAGATTTTCCTGAATTGCCACTGCCATTGCCAGAGGAAGCATGGTGTAGGGTGAGGGATGCTTGGCACTGTTTTGCAGTAACATCTAGAGGGCCATAGATTCCCCAGTCCTAAAATGTCTCATCAGAACAGGCATCTGCAGAAACAGTTATAACTATACGCACCAATGCCTTTTTTCATGCTACAGTACAGCCATAACACTCTTCAGATATTACAAACCATTATTTGACAACACAAATACACACTGCAGATTATAAAGCAGAGTTAGATGGATTGGAGTGTTGGAATAAGACAGAGAAGGTAAACGTTCAGCTCTCAGCTCTTGAAAGGAGCTAATACATGGTTTGTGCATGGAAGGACATTCCCAGGCATGTCCAGGTAAGGATTCAGAAACAGCCTCTTCCAACTGAATGCATGCAGAACCCACTCTCAGTTAGATGTCCAGGCAGCTGCAGAATGTTTTGGTTCCCTTACAAGACCATCTGGGTCAAATAGACATGTTTGCATGGCATAGCATCATGTCAGACAGTGTCAGATGGGTGGCAGATCCTTGGATAGCACTATTCAGACAATCCTATTTCATGCTTTATTGGATGCAGGAAAAGGAAGTGGAACTATACCATCTTAGCTTAGCCCAAGCATGGCCATTGCACCATCAAGAATCTTTTCATCTTTCAGCATGTCCAGGATTCACTCTAGGATTATCTGAAAAGCCATTCATCTCAGCCGTCTGCTACCTTCTAGATTTAAAGATACATATGATATATATAGAGATATAGATATGTAAATCCATATATAAATATATATAATCAACATTCTTGACGTGCTGCCTGGTGATTATATGGTTTCATTTCACTCAAGCACAGCTGTTTTATGACATTTTAAGATTCCCAGAAGTTGTTAAATCATTAAGGTTTTATTATTTTTTTAATGAACCTGCTGTGTGGTTGATATTTGTGGAAGAGGCTTTTTTAAAAAAATGCAGTCTGAAATCCTGATGAAGTAGCATGTTCTGTGTTTGTTTGTTTCTCCCCTCCCTCTTGTCAGAGGCGAGCAGGAAAGTGCCTTGTTGCAACACTGAGAGGCTTCAATTATAATTCGGTTCAATTAAGAAGATCAAGCAAAATATAGCATTAGTTCCAAGCCCATTTTGAACATACACAACCTCTTGCAATGAGCATGGGAAAAGAAATAGATATGGGTGTCACAGCTGAGTCCCGTAAATATAAAATTTATGACTGGGTGTCAAATGTTATGCATAGCTCACTGAAGCAAATTAAGATAAATGCAGTTCAATTGTCCTGGCTTTCAACTTCAGCTCTGCTGTCAACGTGTTGTCTCTGTTTTGTTATGATAAAAAATTGCAGGGCTTCTGCAACAACCATCCCACCCCACCCTATCTCATTCCCTGCCACATCATGGCAGGGTTTCATGGACATCTCAATGTTGCCTGATTCTCCTTTGTATAATTTATGTGCATAAATTGGATCTATAATCTGTGAAGGATAGATTGGATGGTGGAAGGACTGATCCATCATTTGCCTAGAGTCATAATTAAATATACCAATTGCAGGTTGAATTTGGTGTTATTGCTTCTCTCTGTGTGTGTCTCTCTCTCTGCTTCAGACACAAATAATGGTATTGTAGATAAATGCACCATTTGTCATAAATGTAAAACAACATAGGGAGTGGAGTGTCATGATAAAATAATGTATGGTGGTGGAGGTCAGCCTTTGTTCAACTACCTACTCAACCATGGAGTTCCCAGCTGGTCCTCTACAAGACACATTTTCTCAGCCCAGACAGGACACTAAATATGATTCTAAGCTTCCTGATGCTCTATTTTTTCCATCATCCGGTTCATACTTTATGCTAAGTTTTAATGGCTAGGTTCATAAATCACACCGAGGTTACTTTCACACAGCATTTCCTTTCCCCAATCCATCCAAAATGCATTCAAACTATTTTAAAGTCACCTGTGCAGTCAGTCTGTGTGATGCTAAAGACACTTCCTATGGACAAATTGCCATTGAATGCTGCAGTGATATATGGCACTGCAGCTTTGCAGCCAGGTGTTTTCCTAATAGCCACAACTGTGGTAGTTGGTTGCAGTACAGAGTCTCTTAGTGTGGGTGGTGGGCTGAGTAATTATTCACTTGAACCCAAAGACTAGAAGACAGGAGTTCTTTGCAGGCTGCTATATGAGCAGGGAAATCAAGCTGGGAAGTTTCTTACAGAGATTGCAAAACAGACTAGTAGTATTTAGGCTGAGTTCACTAATAAATTTGCCTGTGAAATCTATTACACAACTCCAAGTTTTTTGGGGGGAGGTGGAGAGTGGGTGTTCCAGACCCTTGTGGTGCTCCTATCTATCTATCTATCTATCTATCTATCTATCTATCTATCTATCTGATTTGTATGCCGCCTATCTCCCTCGGAGGGTGACTCTGGGCTGCTATATCACAAATGAACATTTCAGCTGCATGTCAACTGAGTCAGCTGCCCAAAGACAATAACATGGGACAACAGCAGTATGGAAGGGCCTACATCATTGTTTGCTTGCCCCTTGTTTACTGAATAAACCACAATTGACTGGGTTTGGGCTATACACTCAGCTAAAAGTAAACAAACTACATTACTTCTCAGTTTAGCATCATCGATGACACAAGCCTTTCTGATTTGTTTGATTTTAGAGTGCTGTATGAACCCAAACATTGCAATCTATAACTTATGATTTATAGGTATCACTCAATGCCTGTACCATCCACTTCTGGTTGATTCAACAAACTGCAGTTAAGTAAACCATGTCAGAATCCAGCCAGGGAAAAATAAGGACACACTGTCATGGATGTTTGACGGATTTAGATACTGCATCAGATACTTAATAGATTTACCTACGTATAGAGTTGAAAAGGCCATTTAGCCATTAAGTCCAACCTGCCTCTTACTGCAGCAGTTCAGATGAAAGCTTACTCTGCAGGTGGCTGTCCACATAAACTAAAAGGTGTGCAATCACCTCCCTTGGTAATTAGTTCCTAACTGTTCCTAACATTAGGAGGTTTTTGGTAATGTTCAGCCTGAATTTATCTTCTTCCTATACCTTTAGACTACAATTTAATGTCCTCTTCTCAGGAGTGATCGTGAACAAAACTTGACCTTCTTCAGTGTGATATTCTTCAAGGTCTATCATATTGTCCCTTTGCTATCTTTTCTCAAGACTAAAAATACTCAGTTTATTCATTGTAGTCTTCAAAATCTTTGTTCCCAATTCTGCAATCATCTTCAGTGTTCTCTGCAATTGTTCAAGTTTCACCAAATTTTTCTTAACATTGGCATTACAGATATCTGACCAGTGCGGAATATAGTTGAACGATTGCTTCCCAAGATTCAGAAATGATAATTCTGTTGATGCAACTTATCATCTCATTTATTTTTTTAGCAGCCTTATAGTTTTACTAGTATGTAATCTATATATTACTAAAACTCTCATATCTGTAATCTTCAACTGGGTGAAGATTTTGAACCAAGGTACCTCAAATGGGTTAACTTACAGAATGTGTCCAAAATCTGGGACCCATGACTCCTGTGGGATTGAAATTTGGGAAATTTGTGGCTGCTTCAGCACTGCTGCCCTGCCATGCCACCATAGTCAGCCCAGGCACATGATCGTTATGGGCATATCCCCAACCTCTTTCCCCCCTCCCTCTGTCCCCTGTGCCCAATAGGCTGGTGGCAAGGCCCGATGGGCAAGCAGCAATTGGCTGCTTTGGAAATGAGGCCGAAATTTGAAATCTCTTAACGGCAGTGGTCATCAAGGGAAGGACAAGGGAGTGACTCATATGCCTGCTGGCGAGGTAGGGCTGGCTGGGGGGTGCCGGTGGTAGATGGGTGAGGCCTCTTCCACCCTTGAGGGAGGGGGCCCTTGGGGACATTCCAGAATGAGGAGCAGGGATGCAGTTTTCCTCATGGTCCACAGCTCCCTTTGTTCCGCCTCCCCCAGCAAAGTGGCAGGCAGTTCCATGGATCAGCAGAGGAGGAGGAGGAGGAGGAGGAGGAGGAGGAGGAGGTGGCGGCAGCTTCACCGGGGGTCTCCTGAGGGTTGTGAGGGGATGGCCAACGGAGAATGGAGGGAGGGAGGGAGGGAGGGAGGGAGGGAGGGAGGGAGGAAGGAAGGAAGGAAGGAAGGAAGGAAACCCTAGAAACAGGCCATCAATGACTTCTGCTGATATCCCATTGCCTCCTTCACCTCACAGTGTATCACTGACACCCTCCAGTCAGGAAATAGTTTACCTCTTGGAAAGGCACCATCATGATGTAGAAACATGTTCATAGCACCTTGCTTATTGGCCTCAGATTCTTTTTAATGGCCAATCTTTCCTTTACTAGGTGGCTCCTCTTCCTTTTTCCTCTTTCCTTTCCTTTTATTCATGTTGGTTTTCCTTTCAAGTGTTTCTTTAGAGATTTCATTATGTTTTCTATGAACTGAATGGCAACAAGGTATGCTAGATAGTAAAAACATCCTGAGAGGTATCAAGGCGCAACCGCCGTGGTAGCCATTTTGAGGAATGATAGACCCATCTGATGCCTCTATGTTCCATTTCTTTCCTCCAGTTTTCTAGAATTCTCTGGGATAATATATAAAGGTTCAACCCATCTGCAATATATATACTTCTCAGATCCATTTCTGCAATCCGGATTCACCCATGCATTACTTTATTCACCCAGTATTAAAAAAGTAACTTATACAGCAGCAATCCAACTATAGCAACACGGCAATTACTGTAATCAAGTGTAAGGCTTTTTAGCAGAGCAAGTTTACTGATTTGGTTATAATTTTCAACAGAAAAAAAACAAAGTGTATGTGTGAACCAGCTATTAACCAGATCAGAATAATTGGTGATAGATTAACAGTTTTCTCTCTCTTTTTACTGATTTATGGAATGGCTCACATTGTGTGAATGATTAAATTTTGGAAAGTGCCCGTGTAATTTTTTAAAATAATCCCCCTTTCCCAATCATAGCCCTTTCCAATGATAACGTAACAGGAAACTAATCTATGCATAATTATAATGCAGCACCTACCTCTTCATTTATTTTTAATCTTTTAACAATATGTCCAATCAACAGTTCACGTTCATAGCATCTAATTATGCAAGGGCATTATTAGATTAGCAGCAGATTAAGAGCATTATCGATTCATTACCAAAAAAAAAAATCAGCACATGGCCAAGCAGTGTTAAGCAGCAGTTGGTATCAAAATACAACTCTACGATGAAGCCTGATATGTAGGAATTTTTCCCCCCTCTATTTCTGTGTGGGCAATGTGTTGGCCTCTGTTCATTCTGTTAAACTTGATGAAATATTGAAATGTTGGGGAGTGAGGAAAGAGGGAGCAAGAAGTAAAATCTAGATGGACTAAGGAAGTGACTTTGGGAACCATGGTAGAAATTCAGTTGCATATTGGGGGAAGCAATTTTGCCCCCCCCCCCCAAAAAAAAGAGGACTTCCATTTTCATAGCTTTAGTAGGTCTGGCTGTGAGCAAAGTCCTGGGTAGCTTATTACAAGCTGTTGGGAGTACCTTGAAATGGCACTTTCTGGGAAATGAGCTTCACTCCCCTCCCTACATTCTCAGTGGTACATTGAGCAAAATGTTAA
Organism: Liasis olivaceus; assembly: GCA_030867105.1. NCBI lineage: Eukaryota > Metazoa > Chordata > Lepidosauria > Squamata > Pythonidae > Liasis > Liasis olivaceus. The sequence continues at coordinate 18,776,579 of CM061361.1, forward strand.
GCAGGGTCTTTCAACAAAAATAGAAATGTTAGCTGCAGTGAGCGTTGATTTGGTTTTATCATAACCAGATGGATTTCTCAGAGCAAAGCACCTTTATCTTTCTCTTCCCCAGGAATGCAATGAAACTTTGCACAAAAAAGATTCTAGGCAGACATGTGTAAGGTAGGCTGCTGCCCAATACCCTGGACTTCAATTTAGTTATTTGATTGACACCTTAAAGTCAAAATATAACATTTTATCAAATCACTACTTTTCTTGTGTAGCAGGAATAAAATATATGCTTAGTATGCTGTTGAACCTAGATGGTTAACCTTTACTCAACAAACTAGTGTGACTTAAAGCAATGTGTGACCACAATGATTGTGTTACATTTATGTCCTACCTTTCCTTCAGGAGCTCAAGGCAGGGCACATAGTCTCTCCTCTTCTGACTTTTTCACACAAGACCTCTGGGAGATAGGTTGGGTTGAATGAGATTGGCACAAAGTCCCCCAGTGAGCTTTCATAGCTGAGGTGGGCCTTGAATCTTGGCCTCCTTGGTTCTAGTCCAACACCTTAATAACTACACCATGCAGACTATAGCTCACACTATAGTTTTCATAAGGTAAGCTTGTCATAGTTTTAAAAACAGGCCAACCCTGCAAACTAAGAGAGGAGGAGGGAACCAGAAAACCTTACGGTCATAAGCATGACATCATCCTGCCCATTTAACCAGGAGTGTTGCTGGTTGCTAGGAGTCCCTCTGATTAAGATCCACTGAGAAAAAGGAGGATGGCAAGAATGGGGGAGGGGTGTGTGACTTCATATGTATGCATATGGGCTTTTACAATATGGTATATCCTTTATTGATAACCTTTTCACAAAGCATGTTTAACTCAACCACTAACCTGGTCAAATGTCTTTAGAAGTGGTTCTGGAAGTGCACTAGGATGCTATTTGGGTCAAACGTTCCGCCCCATTTTCTTCAAGAAATGGCTGATAACCCCATGAGGTCTTGTAGGGAATCTCTAATGGAAAAGCTATACAGTCATGCAGTACCACCAACTCATCTTTTTGGACTCTTGGAGGACTGAGAAAGGTGAGATTTAGAAACTGCACCACTGATTAGAATGATGGGGTTCATGCCACATGCTTATCCCATCCCTAACCCAACTGTGTGTTATACAAGTAGGACCTGGAAGCTGCCTTGGACTCAATCAGTTTAGACATGTATTACCGGCACTAACAGGCAGGGTTTCAAGAAGCCGCCTTCCCTAACCCTTCCTGGAAAATGAATTCCTAGAGATAATTTGAACTTCTCACCTTCTACATGGAAAGCTGGTGCTTCACCACTGAGTTATAGCACCATTCACCCACTGCCAAGGTTGTGTCTATGTGTATTTTAAGGACACCACTCAACACTAAAAGAATAGCTTCCCGGAGTCATTAAAAGCATGTGATCTTGATGGGTAGACATTCAGTTGCGGTGACTAAATCCTCTTGCCTTACAAGGTTTATACAATATTGTATCCCCACCTTGCTCCAAACAGCCCAAGATTGCATTATAATAAACAACATCCAATCATATCAGCAAATGTGAGTAGTAAAACCCTGACTTCATAAAGCATTTCAGACTGGGCACCTGCCCTGCATGTTAATGCCGTCTCTCCACTTTTCTTTGTTATTAAATCTGACAGAGCAAATTTTATTCCTTTTGCCTGGTTGTTAGGATGGCTGCCTGCTAAATACGAACTTCAAGTGAGGATGATTTCACCTTTCTATTGTACTTTCTTTGCTTCAATTAACATTTAGCACTTTCTCCTGCTGCAATTAAGTTGGAGGTGTACGGCCTCATATTAATGGGCATTTATCTATTGAAGACAGAATATGTATATTGGTGAAGACAGGAACCCATTCAAGAAAAAACCTGATGACCCAAAATGTCCATTTAAATGAGACTGAAACTATAGATAGCATAAGCGTCCCATTTAAAATTAAACATTTAAGTATCAGCTGCTCCTGGATTAGATCTCCAGTTCCTTCTCTTCTCTGCTCTTCACACAAATGCATGCAACTAAACATGTACATACCCACCTAAGGATGGGGCAATGAATGTGTTGTGGTTGTCTGAGATGTTAGAAAAGAAGAGAAACAGTGGAGCTTTTCCATGGTGCTGTAGGACATAAGATGACTCTTCCTGGATTGTGCCAATAGGCCATTCTGTTTAGCACTGTGTGTTGCACACAAACCAAACAGGAATCTCACAAGAACACACAGAAAGTGATACTGTTCCCTGATGTTGCTTCCCAGCAGCTGGAATCCAAGATATGCTGATGATGATTTGAGGGGTTCTAAACAGTCTTCATGAGTAAGGATTCATTGAAAGCCCAAGATTCCATGAATTGATTCAATCTCCTTTTTAAGCCATTGAAATGGGTTGCCAGCCCTATATTCGATAGCAGTGAATTCCAGCTTTGCCATAAGAAGTACCTCTTATGATCAGGCCTAAATCTCCTTTCATTTACTTCTTACGGATGGCCCTGAATTTCTTCTTATCTGCCTTCTGCATATAGTCCACCTGATGGGAACTTGGAAGGGCCTTCCAATTTAAAGATACAAATCATGCTTTACCACCTGCTGAGGATCAGATCAGTTTATACTTGTTCCATGTTGCTATCACCTGTATTATTTTGTCATAGTCCCATATAACTTCCAGAGATGTAAGGAAATCCACATTCATCTTCATATGGAACTTTCCCTAATATTCTTCTTTATCTAAGTATATGCATTGTTGTATTCAACATTCTCCCAATATACTTTTTTGTATGCATCTTTTCTTCAACAAATGCATATATGCATTTTTATATGCAACTGCCCCAAATAAATACATCTTTCATGGGTTCTATTAATGGTTGCTCCCTTATACTGGAATGGATTCCATTTGACAGATCATATTATTTTTGTTGAAAAATGCTGGATTTTTCAAGTATCCTATTTCATATGTATAGGACTGGCTGGATCACTTTCAAGTCTATGTTTTACCCTTGAACTCAAATTGATAATGGGAAGGAAGATACTAAGAAAAACCCAACAAAACTTCCCTTGGCTGATGTCCACAGGCTTCTCCAGTGTTCTGTACTGATTTCAGTCTCCAGACATTAATCTTCCATTACAGATAGCTAGTAATGAATGTTCTTGTTGCTTTTAAGATTTTGGCCATGTCTCACTCTAAGTCAAAATTCTTCAGAATGAGCACAGGAGCGTACTGATCCACCACTGATAAATTAGTTCTAGTTGGTTACTGCTAGGGGTGGAATGGGTAAAGAAATCATGGAAGGTCCTTCTGTGACTTGATGTCCAAACTGGGAAATCTGAACCAGGATCTCTGGCTTGCCCCTGTACTAATAAGCCAGAACTGGAAATCAAGATGCCTATAGCAGGCCTCCCCAGCCAGGAATTCTGGGAGTTGAAGCCCACCTGTCTTAAAGTTGCCAAGGTTTATAGGATAGGGAGGGTTCAGATGGTTCACAGAAAACCTTCAATCAAAATGAGCAATCTGAAAACTATAACTCTCTGAGAATCATACTAGATCAGAGAAGAAAACAGTAATTTCACTTTCCATCCCTACTCTGATCCTGCTAATTATCATTCCCCTTCCAGCTTGGAATGGGGAAACATGGGATGTTTTTCAAAAAGTGTTAGCTGCAAAGACATTTTAGCTCTAGCCATAGCTTGTTCCTGAGCTGGCCATAATCTAGAGTATTGTCTGAGTTTTGCTGGGGGTACAGTAATTTTAGCTTGATGTATCTTTCTGTTGGTCCTCCTTTATGTAGCGAAATACAAGATTTTATTTAAGCTTTACAGAAGCCATTATCTTTAGCAGTGATAGAGCACTCTGGAAGAAGCTGAAGAGAGAGAGGGAGAGAGAGAGGTTTGATTTACTATCGATGCTTTTTTCAATCTCACATTGAGTTGGCAGCATCAGCTTCTAAAATATGAAAATGAATTTCTACAGTCTATCCCAGGAAGATGAGATGTTTCACAAGGAGCAGGAGAGGAAACCTGTTAGAAATCAAAGGTGACTTCAATTTTAGTGGTAATTAGTTTTTAAAGGCCTGCTGTGCTGAGTGTTCAAATCACAGGGATCGAAGCAACTGGAACTGTTGAGATCTTTTGGCTTTCACTTAAGCCCTCTGCAAAAGCAGCTGAATTACTAATGGGTCATCCTGAGATGAAAGAAAGGGACTTAACTGTAATTAGAAAACAACTATCCCAAACAGCTGTGCTCACCAGGATTGAGTTGATCACAAACTGCAGATGAGTCAGCAGTGTGATGTGGCTGCAAAAAAGACAAACATAGTTTCAGCCTGCACCAATTCAAGATCACACACACAACGTAGCTCCACTTTATTTTGCATTGGTGAGATCCTCCCATGCTACCACCAAGGACACTACTCAGTTCTAAGCATCCCACTTTAAGAAGGACTCACATAGGTTGGACTGGATTCAGAGTAAAGCATCTAAGATGACCACAGAGTTGGAAACAAAGTCCTCCAAAGAGAGACTGAGAGCATTTTAGGCAACTTGAACACTTAAGGTACCTGTTTTGCCCATTAACTTCCCACCATTCCCTAGATAGGTCAAATATTTGGCCTCAAGTAGTCCAGGTGAGGTTCACAAGTCCAGGTGAGGTTCACAAGACTACAAGGTTCACAAGACTACAGCTGGTGGGCATTTTGCACCCCGACACAGGAGGATGAAGTTCAAAATAGATACTCGGTGGAGAAATTCCTGCTAGAACCTTGCTCCACTTCCTTTCAAGCGTATGGAGCTTTTTGAAAAGGTCTCTGCTAATCTGAATGATATATTAGGATAAGCACACTTGAAGAAGCAATATGTTTAAAGTAGTTGTAACTCCAGTAGGAAGCCCAGCCCTGTTCTGAAGTTTTCTAGCAACTTCTAGAGCCAAGACATTTATTTATTTATATCTGTTATTGAAAAAAATTATTGTCATTCAGCATGGTGTGTGTGTATGTAGAGAAAGAAGATTTTTGTTTCACTTAATGCTTTCTGTAGCAAGAGGTGACAAAAACAACTGCTGTTCTTCCAACACAAACACCCGTTCTTCCTGCCAACATCAATGCAAGACCATGTTTACATGCCTACAGACTAATCCAAGGCATAGCTTTGGCTCCTGCAGCATCGATAAATGCATCTGATGCAAGAGCACACACCCAAATCGAAGGTAAATATCCCCATGAGTCAAACTCTACTCCTACAAAACATTTTTATAGCTCTCTTGACAGCAGTAGGAAGTGGTTGCCCACTACTTGTTTTTCCCAGGACATTTTTCTAACTTCCCAGTTGAGTCTACAACCCTGGAATGTCCTGCTTTCCCATCCAGTAAGGGATGTCTATTTAACTTCCTGAGACCAGCAAAGGTTAGTTAGGTGCTGCCATCTAATCCCCCCTACAAAGAAGCTACATTTACAAGGGAAGGATTTTGCTGGAGATTTCCGAGCCTGATCCAAGTTTTAACCAGCTGTATTCTTTGACACGGAGGACTCAGACCTACAAACTCAGCAACTTCAGCTCATGTTGCCTGCATAGCAATTCCCCTTCATCCCCAGCAACTCTTTGAGGCAGACTGGGCTGAAAGAGCCTGAGTGCTCTAAAGTCACGTAGTAAGCTTCCATGACTAAGGGTGGACTTGAACCTCCTAGCCCTAGTCTAACACCTTAACCCTTAACCACACTGAATAAGATGGGCCTGATATAAATGCTGGAAAACTGACCTTTTACTCTTGGCCACCAAAGAGGCAATATTTGTGCTAAAACTCCAGCTTCTAGCTTTTTCCAGCCCCCAGTTGCCAAGGAAGCTCCTAGAATCTGACCTAGATGGATACATGTTGACCAGGTAGGTATGTTCCTAATGCACTGCAGGAAAAATGCCTTTTTCGGGCATTCCCTAATCTTTAATCACACCATTGCTGGGTTCACCCATTGTGTGGTTTGCTTAACAAGTCACAAATGACTGGATTCACCCAGCATACAAAGTCAAAACCAAGCAAACCCTATAATCATTCAGCATTGTGTGAACCTAGTCAGTGTGTTAAATCTGGACCCAACCCATTAAGTGCAGTCTTCATGACGTTGGGCTTCTGAGAACATGTTAGGCAGCACCTTACACCAGTCTGAAAACACCCAATTTAAGTAGCAACGTGGATTTTGTTAATTAACTGCAGTGCAGTCTCCGTGGCATAGGGTACTCCTTTCTATCTTAGTAAACTGAGCTTTAGCATGGTGTGCAAATTCAAAGTTTCATAATCATGAGATGTTCCCTTGAACCCGAAAAAAGCTTTCCTGTTGAATAGCTCTATTATTCCCCCAAATAATGAATGCAAGCCCTGTAGTACCTATTTCTGACTGCTGATTTTCCCTTACATACATACATACATAAAATACATACATTTTGTATATTATAAGTGGAAGCAGAAGAGAAAAGTCGCATGCACTTGGCTAAATAGTCGTCCAGAGGAAGATCAAGATGAAACAATCAGGTCATCACCCAAAGTCCCAACCCTGGGAACATCAGAGAGAGGGCATTAGAACTTGTGATTTCCAGTCCTTGTGATTCAGACCTTTGTGAAGAGTTGACAAATGGAGGAGTGTCAGCTGCTTAGTGAAGTATTGAGTGCAAGCAGGTCTACTCCAGAGTAGGCAGGTGCTGGTAATCAGGATGATGAGGCATCAACTTCCTGCATTTAAAGTTCCACCTGGGTTCCATTTCTTTTCATGAGGACTTAGGCCAGCATGTTTTACACTGAGGTCTAGTGGTTGCAACAAAGCTTCGCTCTGATGATAGGCCTTGGACTACAAAGACAACTGCACTCTGCAAGCTGGTAGGAACTTTATTCCACTTGAACCAAGACTGTATTTATGGTGATGCCTATATCTGATTGTTCCCTAGTCAGCATCTCTTCCCCTATCTTCCAAGGTCATTCTCACATTCCACTACACTGGGTTAAACTAGTTAATTTAACCATAGCTTACTGAGTAAATCACAAATGGCTGGCTTCACACAGCATGCTAAGCTGAAACCACATGTGCCGTGAAATGGCTTACCCAGTCACCCCATTCAAATATCCAAACCATGTGCTTTTGAACCCTGGTACCAGGGAATGGGCATCAGGAAGCCAAGATGAAGGGGTTACACTGCAAAGGGTGTAAGTAAATCCTGAAGCATGGTTCCTTTCTAGCAAATTCATTGTTTACCATTGTGGATGTACCAATGGCTAAAGGCATGTCAGGTTACTAGAATTATCAAAGGCAACATACATTTTGGATAGCGGATGATTGGAGATACTGAATCTTGATCAATGGATTAGCTTTACTTCTGGGTTTATGATGTGACTTTGTACCATCTTGTACTGGCTGGTAGGGTTCTTGCTATAGGCACACACATTTTCTCCTAGAGGAAGCCAAGTTGAATTAAATAAGAAAGCACACAGCAAACCCATTATGTCTGAAGAGAGCATCTCTCTGGAAGCACAAAAGAGCTGAGTGTGTTGCTGGAAATACGTCTGCATGAGCTTGTCTCATATTCTTTACATTCTTAGGAAGTCAAACATCGGCAAAAGGGGGTAAAAGAAGAGGAGTTGTGAGCTTTCCAATTTGCTGGCATTCAGATGCAGATAGAAAAGAGATGTAAGTCAATACGATCTAGAAAGTCAATTATGTTTCTCTAACATCATTGCAATAATGTTCTTTTCCGGGAACCAAAAAACAATTACATCCTAATTGTATTCTAATTCTTCATAAATTAAAGAAGAAATCCATCTAACTTTTAGATTTTTTTTTTTTTTGGTCCGAGGTCCAAATGGGCACAATATTACAAAGGATTTTTTAGTGCTTGACTTGTAATTTTTTTCATCATCTTTGTCTTCCTTTTTCATTCGTGGAAATTGGATAGTGTCATCTGGAGCAATTGTCAAGTTCAGTGACTTTTTCATTAAGTGCAGAGGACCTTAGCATGTTAACTTCCCTTGAAATCCCTTTGTGCTGAGCCAATGATCTTCCTTGTAAAGGCTTCCATTGTGCATGTGTGTGTGGTACTTAATAAACGTTAACATGTCTAACTCATGAGCTCTCAACCTTTTAAAAGCTGAAATGACTATTTGGGCTTTGAACCTTGAATTTTACATACATGGCTGCTGGGCTATGAAGGGCTTTGTCTGCTACTTAATTAGCGTTAGGAGAGTCCAGGTTTTCAGCTCGTAAACCTTTTGAAAATGTTCTCTCCTTCCTAGCTTGGCTCTAAATGCTTCTGAAGTCCTCCTGGATTTTTGCACTCTATCTAGGGGCATTTTCTGTGTTGTCTTTGACCCATTTTCCCAGTGTATGCCTCCCTTCCTTGTACTAACTCTTTGTCCCAACTGACTTTATTATTTTTTTTTCCAGAACCTTTAATTTTGATTGATGTTTGAGTGAACATTGCTCAGAGACCTTGGTAGTCAAGGGAAAAATGAGTTGAATACATAGCAATATTTTCTGTGAGCTTAGATGTATACCCAAGCTCTTCTTCAGGTATTCAAGGTAAAAGAGAGAAAGAACTGCTTCTACCCATTTTTTTCTCCCCAGTAGCAGCACTGTGAAGTAGGTTGAGCCTGTCGGTCTGTCTCTTTCTCCCTTTCAGTTCAAAGTCATCCTGTGACCTTTCATACTGAGAGCAGATTTGAACCAGAAGCTCCTTGATCCTGATGCAATACCTTAACCATGATAATGGCAATGATAATACAGTAAGGGGAAGTTGATTGGCTACAGAGCTAGACTTCATCTTCAGGTAGGCTGGGTAGAAAATGAAAATGGTCCCTGATTGCAAACTGTTTGGAAGTGTGCCCAAAAAAGTCAGTGCTGAGAGGTTAGAATATCCTGGGGAACTAATGTCTTCTCCATTGCAACATCTGTTCTTTGGAACAACAACCCCTCTGTGATCTGGATGGATCTAACCCTACTAGCCTTCCAGAAAGTCTTGAACACCTGTCCTTTTCCTCATGAGCTGGGTCCAGGTTGTTAGCAGAACAAGCAGAACAAACCCCAAGTTTGAGGGGGTTAGTTTTTAGGGACCTCAGCTTTGCTTTGTAAGGTTGTTTAATTCTTCCGTGTTTTTAAGTTTTGTTTTGCATTATGAACCTTCCAGAGTCCCAAGATTGAGATGGGGGGGGGGGGGGGGAAACTTCATAAATAAATAAATAAATGGGGGAAAGAGGACAATATCACATTTTCCACACATTTGTTTATCCAAGACATACAGTATATCCTTGCATCAAATACATGATGTGAAATATAGTAGGCCAATACTCCATCAATAAATTTAAGAACACTGCATTGCTAAAGTAGATCAGAACCCTAGCATTTTGTTCCAGAGTGGCCACTACATGTTTGGGGAAAGCGCCAAAGAGGGTATACAGAAAGTTCAACAACAGCCTTTGGCTTGTGACCCCAAGTTTATTTTATTTCAATCCACTTGTCTATTCGGCTGGGGCATTCGAGGCAGCTTGAGTAGTAATATCAAATGCATGTCATTTCTTATCCTGGAGATATTATATAGACATCATGACTGTAGCCTTTTATAATCATGCAAATGCCTAATCTTTTTTTAAAGCTATCAGTTTGATGGGAATCACCACATCTTCTGATTCCACAGGGACACTATGTGAAGAGTTCAATCCCTTGTGTCCATCCTGAGCTTTCAATCCTTAAGCTTCATTGGATGTTCCTGAACTCAGGCATGATGGAACAGAAAGGAGTACTTCTTTTTACCCAATGTCTTCACAGCTTGCATTTACACACCTCTCCCTTGCACTTTTGTATGTTATATACCATGCAGTCATAGCTGATTCCTGATGACTCTATGGATCAAAGCTCCAGGCTGTTGTGTCTCTCAACACATTATGCAGGTATATTCCTATAGCTTTCACTATTTCTTCTGATCACCTCTTCCACAATCAATCTCTTCTTCTTCCTTCCACCTTGTCCAGCATTATATTTTCCATAGCTGCATCAGTTTGCATCATATGTCCAAAGTAAGATAAAGTAAGAGTCAGGCTTGATTTCCTCTAGTGTTCCATGGTTGGCCCTCTTGGCTGTACAAGGAATGTAAAGCAGATTCCTCAAGCACCATAGAAGGATTTTTTGTTTTGATCCTTTTGCTCTCCATCTTTACATCCATAAATCATAATGGAAAAGAGTAGCAAATGGTTCATTCTAACCTTTATCTTAATTGATCTTTCAAGAGTGTCTATAGGCTCCCCCAAATGACTTTTTGCCCCTCATTAATCTATTCTGCATCTCTGGGCATAATTCTGAGCCTACAAAATCAAAACTGTTATCCACTTCTCTTGTCTCACAATCCCTCCATGGGAATCTTAGCTCAAGGAACCAAGGCATGTCCATAGATGGTGGATAATGGGACAGCCTGGAGATGTGCAAGTTAGCTGAAATATAAGCAAGACATATCCCAGTGCACAAGCAGTTGCAGGCCATGAGTGGCGTTGTCAGCAGGTTATGGTCAGTTGTGTTGGGGGAATGCAGTTCTACATAATGCAACAGAAATCTAAGGATGGCCCTGTGTTAGGGCAAGCGTGGACCATAAAAGTTCAGTCCCACCTTCCTGACCACAGGCGGCGATGCAGTCAGACTAGGCAGCCACAGGCAAGGTGGTGGTGACTCTGTTGGCCATGGCATTGTGAGGAAGAGAGCAACAGCGAGCCATTTCTTTACATAGGCCAAGTATGTTTATTTTTGACACATGTAAAGAATTCCAAAAATAAGTTTGGGGTAAACAAAGGAGATGCTGTGCTTCTGAATTGTCAATGTTATTGTTTCTGCAGGTTTCGTATCTCAAAGGATTAAGCCTGATCTAATTCGATTTGGATCAGGTGGGGGGGGGGACTTGAGTGATAAATATGATTTCATATGAGTAATTCAAGGTCAACATTTTTAAAGTAGAATATGGAATAATTTACACCTTGAAGAAACGAATGCATTTTAAAGAAAACCCCTTTTATATGTGTATTTCTAAGAGCGTAAAAGAAGAAGAAAGAATAGTTATGTTCAGCCTGGAGATAAATAGCTAGATAGCACCATCTTCTGACAAGTTGCTGTTTTGCTGGTAACCTGGCAGAGAGAGATTTTTTTTGAAAAGGAAGACTCTTCCTTTAAATGCACATTATTGTGGGGGAGAGGTGTTTAAAAATGATGGTACAGGCTAATATGAGTTGGGTAGATTGTATAAAGATCCCAGGCATTGTCTTAGCATATTAAGCAAATCAGGCCATTCCTTTTACTCTTGTGTTCCAGGTATTTCTCCCCTTCTAGGATAACACTTATCCCAAAGCAAAAAAAAATCTCATTTTAAAATAAGATTTCCAGGGTTCCTCCTATAGGCAATTGGTGGTTATAGCCCGCCAGGGCAGGGAGGATGGGGGGAGGCATCCAGCTGATCAGGCTTCCATTAAGCTATAATATAGATTTTGTTTAGGGCATAGCGCATTATATGACCATAGGGATTGTTGTTGTGTGAACTTGCTATTTGGAGGGCAACACCTGAGAACTTCAGGGGCCAATTCTATGTCTGTCCAGGGTCATTGTCTAAAATAGTGACCTCACTGCACTAGTGACAAGGGCCATCTCTATTTTATTAATTTTCCAAAATTAATAAAATTGCCCAAACCCTGAATTACTTCATTCAGTGTTTTTTTTTTAAGGGAAACCAAGAGGCACCTGTTGCCTATAGCAGAGCAATGATTGGGTAATAATTCATGGTTGCCTGGGGGGACAAAAGATCTTATGTACCAGGTGGCAGGACTAGAAAAAGTCCTCAGAAAATCATCACCAATCAGATTGGATCTTACTAGGCAGGAAGACCAATGGGCTAAATCAGTTTAAGGCGGCTTAATGATATTAGGTTGAGGAAAGTACCCAAATACATTCTCAGCCACTGCTCTGTGAGCAAGGAAAGTCAAAAGGGCAGGAATGCTAAAGAGGAATTGGATTGTAACCTCCAAGGAGCAGTGTGTGGAATACATCAGCATACTCAGCTGAGTGATGGTCATTGAATGCTACGAAAGACCATACAAAATATTTGTGACTCTCATCAGCCTCCAAAACAGTCTCTGATGTTGGGTAGAGACTAACAGGAAGCCTCCAGTTAGGGAGATTCCCTAAGAAGAAGTCTTATGCATTACATTAAGCCAAAATGGAGTTGGCTTGGTTTTGATTTAACCACTATGATTTAGAGCTTAGAATGCTGCATTATCGCAGCCAGTTGCGGCTGATTCGCCCAGCCATGGTTAGCTAGCAAATATGGCTAGCTGGGTTTGTGAACTGAGTTAGACATTTACCCACGACTAGCCATGTGGCTGAGCAGATTTAGGTCCTCCCCAAGGGCAGCTGAATTACAACATCTCAATTTTTTTTTTTTTTTTTTTTTTTGCCATTTAATTAAGTTCTCTGCTCAACTCCTCCTGCTTTTATTATTTTTGCTAGTGCTTCATTTTGGATTTATTTCTCTTGTTTTCTGGTAGATCTTATCAGGGTTCTATATACAGCCTTAAGCAGCTTGTTTGAAAGGAAATTCATCAATGTTGTCTCTCTCTTTTTAAGTTTATTCCTCATTTTCCATATTAAAGCAAGCTCAGGGGCAAACAACACAAATAAAAAATAATAATAAACCGTCCACCCAAAGAATTTGTGGAGACTTTCCTCTGTCAAAAAAAAAAATAGAAAATCCCCTTACTGGATACAAGTTGCAATAAAGATATGGCTGGATATGGGCGCTAATAGACTCTGGCTGCTCCCGAAATCTGATTAACCCCGCCCTTGCCTGGGGTTTGGGACTGCGCTTAAAGAGACTCAAAACCCCTGTGATTTTTACCCAGCTGGATGGATCCCCAGCGGGGGGAGGGCTGGTGGAATATCGTACTGAAGATCTTGAGCTAACTATGGGGGACCACAGAGAGACTATTAAATTCCTAGTGACTCCTATGGCATGCAACCCAGTGCTTCTGGGCGTGAACTGGTTAAAAAGGAAGAACCCAGAAGTGAACTGGGAGGAGAAGATTTTACGTTTCCTGAAGGAGGGTGGAGTGGAAGTTGAAGGAATTACCGAAACGTTGTCAGATGGAGAGATGGTCGCTGTGAGTGGGGAAAAGGCAGTGGAGGCTGCAACTCAGATTCCCAAGCAATACCGCAACCTGCAGGAGGTGTTTAGCGAAAGGGAGTCAGATCAGCTACCCCCCCCCCCCCCATCGTGCCAGTGACTATGCCGTAGAGATTGAGCCTGGGGCTAAATTTCCAAGGAAGAAAATGTATCCAATGACACCCAAAGAGTTGGAAGCATTGTGGGAGTTCATTGATAAGAATCTAAAGAGGGGCTTTATTGTACCTACACATTCTCAAATTGCTGCACCGGTGCTTTTCAGAGAAAAGAAGGATGGCTCCCTATGTTTGTGCACAGATTATAGAGGGCTAAATGCCATTTCTGCTGACAACCGGTACCCACTCCCCTTGATGAAAGACCTGTTGGCCCATTTATCCTAAGGGAAAATTTTCACGAAGCTGGATTTAAGGGAGGCGTACTTCAGGGTGCGAATCCGGGAAGGAGATCAATGGAAATCCGCCTTTAACATGCCCTTGAGGTGTTTCCGTTATGAAATAATGCCGTTTGGATTAAAAGGAGCAGAGGGGGTGTTTATACAACTTATAAATGAGGTGTTACAAGAGCATTTATACCAGGGGGTGTTGGTTTATCTGGACGATATCCTGATTTACACTGAGACCGTGGAGCAACATGTACAATTGGTCAGGAAGGTACTAAAAAAGCCACTGGAGGCTCAATTGCATGCCAAGCTCTCCAAATGTGAATTTCATAAACAGCAAATTGACTATTTGGGGTATAGAATTTCGCATCAGGGAATTGAAATGGACCCGGTCAAGGTGAGGGACGTCACGGGTTGGGAGGCTCCCAAAACCAGGTGTCAGCTTCAAAGTTTCCTGGGCTTTGCTAACTTCTATCGGCAATTCATACCCAACTTTGCCCAAGTAGCACTCCCACTCACCGATTTGTTGAAAACCAAGGGCAAGGACAAAGCGAAGGCATCAAAACCTGGAACTCCCTTGGCCTGGACTAAGGAGTGCCAGGAAGCTTTTCAAAGTTTAAAGCGTCTGTTTACGGCTGAACCGATCTTAAAGCACCCTGATCCAGAACAGCCATTTGTCATACAGGCAGACACTTCGGATGTGGCAGTGGGAGCTGTGTTGTTACAGAAGGGGGCAGGGGGGAGCTGTTTCCATGTGCGTACATATCCCGGAAATTTTCAGAAACTGAGAGACGCTGTTTGGTGTGGGAAAAGGAAGCATTCGCAGTACGCTGGGTGTTAGTTTGCTGGAGACACTTGTAAGAGGGATCACCTCGTCCCTTTGAAATTTGGACTGATCACAAAAATCTAGAAGCTTTGACTGCACCGAGGAAGCTGTCACCCAAGCAAATGAGATGGGCACAATATTTTCATCAATTTAACTTCTCCCTGAAGTATATTCCTGGGGGAAAAAATTTTCTGGCAGACGCCCTGTCTCGATTGCCTCAACACAACAGCAAGCAGGAGGAAGTAGTCGCTCCTGTAATTCCATGTACCCAAGCAGCCCTAAGAGTGGTCACTAGAGCTCAGAAAAAAAGGGGTGAAGAACAACCAGAAGGAGAGTTGTTGAAAAAATTAAATGCCAGATTGCTCAGGATGATTGGTTTAAAAGCAACAGCCAATTGCTAGTGAACAAACAAGGGGCATGGTGGTGGCAAGATAAGCTGTATGTCCCTGCAGATGCTAGAAAGTGGGTCTTGCAAAGAAGTCACGACAGCAAAACAGCTGGGCACTTTGGCTTTGTGAAAATCTTACATCTACTCAGGCGTCAATTTTGGTGGCCAACAATGAGAAAAGATGTAGGGGAATATGTAGCTACATACCCCACGTGTGCAATGGCCAAAAAGAGAGGGGGCAAACCAATGGGGCTTCTACGGACAGTAGCAAACCCAGGGGCTCCTTGGAAGCAAATTTGCATGGACTTTATTGTAGACCTGCCTGAAAGCAACAAAAAGACAGTTATTTGGTAAGTTACAGACCTTTTTTCCAAACAAGCACATTTTGTGGCATGCCAATCCCTTCCATCAGCCCCCAAACTGGCTAAGTTATTTATACAACACATCTACCGAGCTCATGGTGTCCCAGAACGAATAATTTCAGATCGCAGGGTCCAGTTTACTGCCAAGTTCTGGAGGGCGTTCCTAAAACTACTGGGGGCATCGCAAGGCTTGAGTTCGGGGTACCACCCCCAGACGGGATCATGCGAACATCTGAACTCAGCGTTAGAACAATATTTGAGATGTTTCAAATCTGTATGGCCTCAGATTTCTGCATTGTTGAAGGAGGCCAGAGCAACGTACAAGAAATTTGCAGATGCTAAGAGAACCCCAGAAAAAGACTGGAAAGTAGGAGATAAGGTTCTTTGATCTACCAAGCATCTTAAATCATTACAACCTTCCAGAAAGCTTGCTCCAAAATTCGTAGGGCCTTTTGTTATAGATAAAGTAATTAATCCAGTTTCACTACGATTACAGATGCCTGCTACCTTTAAAAGAATCCATCCAGTGTTCCACTGCGACCTGCTTAAACCCTATAAAGAGTCATCTCAATGGCATCCGTCCCCAGTACCTCCTAAACCAATGATGGTTGAAGGACAACAACATTTTGAAGTTAAAGAGATACTGGACAGTAGAAAGCATGGGGGGGGGAGGGTTCAATTTTTAATTCAGTGGAAACATTTTCCCAAATCAATGGCTGAATGGGTTGATAAGAAACATGTAAAGGCTCCACATTTAGTTAAAAATTTTTATGATGTTTATCCTACAAAGCCTTAACAATTAGAATGGTTATTGTATTATGTTTCTCTTTGCTTTTTCTTTTTTAGAGTGAAGAAGAGGAATCATCTGACTAACATCCTCTTTTGTGGAGGGGCAGCATGTCAGAATCCTCACAAGATTTTATAATAGATTATTATATGGCTAGTTTAAAAAATGGTTTTTTACATGCTGTGGTTCTGCCATTGTAAAAAGGGCGGGGGGGGGGGAGAGAAGGAATGAGAAACCGTTTAAAGCAGATGGCTCCTTATCACAGGCTCTGGCATGCCCAAGGCCATGCCAGCAAGGGAATCAGAAGACCAAGAACTAAGGGCGATGAAGGGGGGGGGGGAGTAGGAAAAACAGCTTTTGGCACGCTTTTGCTCAGTCTTAGCAGTGCTTTGGATCTGTACATTTATTCTCAATAAATGAACTTTCTTTTTAATCAATATTGGTTGCAAGGAAAGTTACTGGATTTGGGATCAACAGGTGGCAGTTCGTTACGGATACACACATTCTGGTGTGTGCAACTTTCTGTGTGTCTTATCTGGTGGGTCATTTGTGAACATTTCTGTTGAAGCAAACTCTGATCAGCACGTTTCCATTTAAATGAACGCTTCCAATTTCGAGTGTTTGGTTGTTTACCTCTTGTCTTCCTCAAGGCTTTTAATTTACCTCTGCAAAATGTTGTGATTATAAATGCCTTTCAGAAATACTACAGCCCTTTCTTTTATTGTTGAGCCTCGCAGCAATAATGAATGTTCCTTGACATGTTTTGATAATCGTACAATCTTGTTAGGTAAAATGTATGATGGAGATTGTGCCAGGACCACTAATGAAATGAAAGGTTGGTGGAAAGAGGGGGAAGGAGCAAAATGTCACTTGTTTATGACTCACACAGTTTATTTTAAGCATAATATGTATTAGCAGCAATAGAGTATTCATTATATATAATATTATTATGCACTCTCCATTTCCTTGAGCAAGTTCCTGGGTTGATGCCAGATTATTTCTGCAAACCAAAGTTTCAAAGTTTTGCATTTTTAAGTGATGTGGATTTTCATTTGCATTTTGTTGACCTTTTAGCTCTGTTCTCAACTCTTCTACTACCTTAACCTACCTACCTTCCTTCCTTCCTTCCTTCCTTCCTTCCTTCCTTCCTTCCTTCTTCTCAAAAGTTTCACTTTTTGTGATCCTGAAGGCATGGACCTTGTTCTTTTTCTTTCGGCTCCATACCACTTATATACAAGGTTGTTTTGCATTTTCCCCCCATTTATTATTTGCCAACCAGTACAAAGTATATGTGGAGAGGATGATACCTTGAACTGACTCCAAACCTTGTTGACCTCTGCAGAGGAGTGTGGAGCAGAGCTCCCACACTGTCAAAAGGAAAGGTAGAAGGCAAAATTAGGGGAAAGGCCTGGAAGCAGTTGTGATAACCAAAACCATAAATGTAACTTGGAAAGAGATCTTTTTAAATTGCATTGTTTATTTCATTTCATTTCAACATGAACTTTATTACAAAGAAGTGCTCAGCTGCAACAGGAAGTAAAAGAACCTTTCCTTATTTTGTTGCATGACAGGAGTATGAATCTGTCTTTGTGGATCCTTGAGTGAGAAGCTGCCCAATGGTCAGGTCACCACCGCTCATGTACCACGTCTCTACATGGCAGAGCACCGTAGACTCAGGATGGTTGTTCTCACAGGGCTCTGGCCAGCGGTCTGCCTCTGTACTCTTCGGTATGGATCCTCATGCTGCCCCCCTCCCCAAAACAGGGCAAAAGCAACCAGTGAGAGCACAGAGTCCCAGTGGTTGGTGGCAATTATAAGGATGGAGCAGATGAACAGGTCACAATACCAAGGGAAGGCATAGCTGTCAGTCAGCAATGAGACTCCTCCAACCACTGCACAGATCTAACACTGCAGCCTCTGGTGCCAGGTCTGAGTCAGAGGATCATTTACTCCTCCTTCACACATAGATGCATGCATGCATACACACAGAGAGAGGTGCAGACCACATCATTTGACCACTGACTGTATCTCTCTGTTCCACCAAAGATGGTTCAGAGTTGCTTTTCTCTCTTTTTCTCCCTCCGTTCTTCCCCGTGTCTCTCCGGGGGTAGCAATAAACTATCCACTCATAAATGATTTAATGGAGCATGAAATAACACGTAGTGGCTTCAAGCCAGAAGACAGGATGTTTTACTGAAGAGAAATGGTTATTAAGAAGGTCATTTTGGTTATTGTTCTAATCGAAAGCTATCACACCTCTGGTGTTTAACATGATGGGGTGATACAGTCTGATGGTTGTGTGTGTGTGTGTGTGTGTGTGTGTGTGTGTGAGTGTATGGGTGTGAGAGAGAGGGAGAGAGAGAAGGGGCTGCATCTGGTTCTTTCACACTTTTCTATCAGCAGCAGGAAGCTTTGCAGTTTCAGTACCTTTCATTATTGCTTACTTTACACCCCAAAAGATAACAGACCTAGCATGGCTCCAATATACTTGCCAAAGCATCAGCACTGAATGGTGAGATTGGAGTTTCCAAGAAAAATATGATTTATGCTATTCTGCTTGATGTGCACAAGAGGAGAATGTGGTTGTGTCTAATCTAAGGAAATTGGGAATGAAAACTAATCCTTTCAGTTGTCAGTTATTTGTCACGTAGAGACTTGGTACATTTGTCAGGGAGGAGAAAAAGTAAAACAAGACAGACCCCTTGTAAAGAATTCTGGGATGTGGGAAGGGGGATACAAGCTTTTAAATCTGGAACAAACAGAGAAAACTTGGTGAGTCTCCATTGGTCAAGTGGCTGAAGTAACTTAGGGATGCTTCTGAATTTTTCCATATCCAGGTATTTCCTCAGGCGTTGGGATTCAAAGTGGTCTGTTGGTTTTAGGAGTCGAAAGTACTTCGTAGGAATTTTCTTTCATCCCTTTAAGAGTTTCAGAATTTTGAGCAAGTGCTGTGAAGGAAAGGTGGACTTTAAGCACCTTACAAAACTAAAATGCAGAATGCTTGTATGTGGCTTAGTGTGTTTTATGAACCCAAGCAGTTGTGGCTTGTTTGGCAAATCATGGTTAAATGAAACATGGCTTAAGATTGTGTGAATCAGGACATTCTATGCTACAATCTTTCATCTGTTCCATTTGTGTGTGTGTGATTAGCTAGTACAAAAATGATGTTGTGTGTGTGAGTATCAGTATGATCTTTGTACAGTCTGTTGTTGATGGACACATATACTTGATGCAATCAAGTATAATACACTGATAAAACATTATGAAAAAGTAATATTGTAATTACCTGGGCATCAGGATTTTCCCCTTTTTGGTGTTTAACCAGTGATCCTGATATATACTGTCAAATCAGTCTAAATTAACTCCTAATCTTGCTATTTTAAAAATTGTAGTGTTGTATTTTGCATTATTTGGAAGCTGATTAGAGTTTTGGGAGAGGAGTATAAATTGTAGGAATAAATATATATTGCACCTTTCCTTTTGCATAGCATACAATTTAGCCCTCTATTTACACAGTGGAAGAAAATCAGTATCAAGAGATGCCCAACTGATGGTTTTATTTCATATCTATTTGTTGGATTGATTGATTGATTGATTGATTGATTGATTGATTTATCTATCTATCTATCTATCTATCTATCTATCTATCTATCTATCTATCTATCTAATATGCCACCCATCTCCCCCAGCGGGTGACTCTGAGTGGCTCACAATTAAAATAAAACCCCAAAACAGTTAAAAATATAAATATCCACATTAATTTAGTTAAAAAGTCAAACTATATATAAAAAAACCATATACATAAAAAAGGTAAAAACATTCAAGGTGATGGGTGGAAGAATCAATTACCCCATGAGCCAATTCTAATGGTGTGAGCCCCCATCTGGCCCCCAGGCCATCTGGCATAGCCGAGATTTCACACTCTTCCTGAAGGCCATGAGAGTGGGGGCACACTGCACCTTGGGTGGTAGGTTGTTCCACAGGGTGGGGGTCACGGCAGAAAAGGCCCTCCTCTTAGACTCCACCAGTTGAAATTCCTTGACTGGTGGGGTCCACAACATGCCCCTTCTGCCGGACTGAGTCCGGCGGGCTGATATAACGGGTGGGAGAGGGCTCCTCAGATAACCTGGTCCTCTGCCATGAAGGGCTTTAAAGGTGATAACCAGCACCTTGAATTGGACCCAGAAGCAAACTGGCAACCAATGGAGCTCACTTAACAGCGCTATTACATGGGCCTCCCTGGGGGCATTCAGAACTCTCTGCCACTGCCTTTTGCGCCAGCTGTAGCTTCCCGATACTCTTCAAGGGTAGCCCCATGTAGAGCGCATTGCAGTAATCCAACTGGGAGGTGACCAGAGCATGAGTGACCATGCAGAGAGCCTCCCAATCCAAGAAGAAGCGTAACTGTGATGGAATGTTGTTATGAAGGTCACACCCAGGGAGATAAGCGTTTCCTTAGCCCCCAACAGGAGCGTGGGAAGTTTAAGAAGATGAGACTGGCACCACCCTAAGGAATGCATGGTGTTGTGGCTTGCTAGCTTGGGAACTGAGGTTCAGTCTGGAGAGATTGATGTCAGTTTCA
Organism: Liasis olivaceus; assembly: GCA_030867105.1. Lineage (NCBI taxonomy): Eukaryota > Metazoa > Chordata > Lepidosauria > Squamata > Pythonidae > Liasis > Liasis olivaceus. The sequence goes on from CM061361.1 coordinate 18,797,102, forward strand.
GCCCAAAGAACTCCCCGAGACAGCGCACATACAGTTCTGTTGCATTTATTAGCTTCCACCTCAAGACAGAAATCTCTCCAACTGAATCTAAAGCTCGTTCCTGATTTCACCTGTACCCTGCTTTTATATCCTGTTTTTCCTCCAGGAGCCCAAGGCCACCCTCACTATTTATCTCCAGGGAAACAATGACCTTCCATGGCTGATGGTAGTCTTGAATCTGGGTGTCACCAAAGCCAAGTGTCACTATCTGCAGTTAGCAAACAATTCCTTATGAAAAGAGTTGATAGAAATGACTGAGAAAATGCTAAAATAATGAACATTGCATCCAAACTCTTCTGAACATTTTCCCTTTGTCTGGATGGAGAATTTACTAGATCGTAATATTATAGTCTATATTTGTATGTTGCCAAAAATGAGATCCTAGGCTTACAAAGATTCCTACAATATTGTGATATATATATTATATCTCCTCTATACAGCCCATGGTATCCAGCTTTTCGTGCCTAGAAAAAGAGTGTATTTGTTTTCATTGGCATTTCCCCACCCCACCTCCTGGCTTTCTTTCAGAGTTTCAGGGAAAAAAGAAACAAGGAGCAAGAAAACATAAGGCAATATATCCCAGTGGTGGATCTTGAAGAATTGGGTTCATGTGGCCGGAGTCTTTTGAAAATTCTATAAGGCAGTAAGAGGCATTGTCCTATTCAATTTCGAGCTATTGATCCAACTGAATGCTTGTTTGGAAATTGCCAGTGCAGCTTTATTTGAGCCTAACAGATACATCCCCCCTCCTTCTCTTTAAAATTGTGTGTATGTAAGGATTTAGTGTTCAAGGGCCATATTTTTATGTGTCTTAGAATATTCATGTGGAGTGCAATTAACAGATTTTTTCCCCCCTGAATGAACAGATGATTGAATATACTCAAATGGAAACAAGTATGCATTCAGTAAGCAGCGACATTTGAACCTATTGCTTGTAAATGAACATACAGTGGTACCTCGGTTCACGAACTTAATTCGTTCCGCAACTCTGGTCGCGAACCGAATTGGTTGTGAACCGAATCAAATTTTCCCATAAGGTTCAATGTAAATACAGTTAATCCGTTCTGAACCATATGTTTTTTTTAAAAAAAACTGCAAAAATATGACACAAAGTACAGTACGAAGAGAAAGAAAGCTAACCTTACTCGACGCAACTTCTGGCGTGGAGGACAGGAAGGCGGGTGGGGAGGTGGTTACTGCTTGGAGGGAGAGTCCCCCTCCCTACAGGAAGCCACAACCATGTGTCACGGGAGGGAAAATGGCCGCGGATCCTGTTTGTAACCCGATCCAGCGTTCGCGAACGGAGGCAAAATTTTGCAACTGGAGCTGTTCATGAACCGAATTGTTCATGAACAGAAGCGTTTGTGAACCGAGGTACCACTGTAGTTTCATCTGCCCTTAATTTAAGGGGTCTGTATTTCATACTGGGACTGGTTTTCTTTTGTTTTTTTACATCAGTAGGTTATTAAATCACCACTGTTCCTTATTGTAACGTGGTAGTGGCAGATCTCTTACCGGGCCAATAACTGTGCTGTCCCTTCATCGAAGGGGATGAAACATTTACTCATGAAACTGATGTGACATTCTCCACCAAGGAATTCAATGAACGTAGATAGTTCTATCTTGGTAACAACTCTGATAGGTTGGTTTATTTATTTATTTATTTATTTACTTTTATTGCTTTTTAATTAACAACAAAAAAAAGGGGAAAAAAAGAAAAATGCAGTGATGATAATGATGGGGAGACATATATTGCCAAAAGAAGAAAACATAAGAAGTGCTTTACAAAAAAGTGAAAAAAATACAAGGGGAAAATTCAGTACTATGATATGTCATTGTCATTATAAACAGTTTCAATTCTATAGATACTTATCTAATGCAAATATTATTCCAGTATGTATATATTTCTAATACATTTATATGACTATCATGATTTTTTTAACCACCTGTATTCTGTATAAATGAGTCCCGTATGTCATTATACTTGCCCGTACAAAGGCTACATCTATAGGCAATCCACTCATAAGTGGTAAGTACAATCAGATCTTCAATTCATTGAATAAATGGGGCCACACATTTAGGATGGAAGATATTGAGTAGCACAAAATTGGGTGAATCTGGGACTCCTTGATTCTACATTGGCACAAGGACAACTACATTGCACTGACTTATGAGTGGGTTCTCATTCTACTAAACCATATTTTGTTTTAACCATTATTTGAATTAACATTAATAACATTATTTAACATTAGCAACATTATTTGAATGTACCACAATAGCTGCATTTTCTTGTTGTGATATGGTTTGGCTTTTGGCTGGGAATGTCGTGTGAACATAGCCATTGCGGCTTATTCACTTATGAATAAAATGGTTTTAGGCAATATAGGACTCTATATAACAATTCAGAAAAGCATATTTCAGCATTATCAGAGAGCCAAATAGAGGGAAATTCACCCTGGGGAAACCTGGGGAGTTCAACATCTAGATCAGATCTTCCCAGTGTCAACTTAAAAAAAAAAAAAAAGTTTAAAAATAGCCATCAGATCTCTAAGACAACATAACATTATAGCCTGTTTAATATTTGCATGCAGCTGAAGGTCAATACTGTCTGATTATCTAATGAGCAATGTGACATCCCACTTTAGTTGTAAATAAGTAATTGACTTCAGGTTTTGTGGAACTATAGACTTTTGCAAAATAGAGCCAGTCTCTTTTTAGTCTGGGAAAGTCAGCGTAAAGCTTAGTGGTAAAATGGCATGTCCTTAGCAATCACTGCCTATGTGCTAGAATATGTTTCCATCACCATATTTGTTGTCATCCCCAAACTAAAGACATATTTCTGCATTGGCATACACTAGGGCATCCATCGTCAAATTGGGTACCCCAAATAGGTTGGTCCTGCAATTACAGGAATTCCTAGTTTTTCTTACTTTTATCTTCACTGCTGGGAATTCTGAGAAACATGTGCAGTTTGCCTAGAGAATGTGAGGCTGGGGATGGCTGACCAGTATCTGAGAAAATGCATTCCAAATCAAGAATGTCCAGCCATTGACTTGATGAGCTTTATTTTGAACTTGCAATGTAATTCAAGATGGTGTGTTTTTCTAATGCATCGCCAACTTTAAAAAAAAGAATTATTTGTGCAGAATTCCATCTTAGGTTTGTTTTAAAATTTCTTGGCTGCTTTGAAAAGGGGCTCCGAAGTGGCTTGTAGACTTCAATCTGTTCTTGCTATAAAGTTTGCACAGAACTTCGTTAGATTCGGCACGTGCAACAGAAGGTTGCTGGAATGACTTGGCGTGAAATACTATAAATGCAACGAGACCCCTGAGAAATAGCTGGAAGTTTGCTCAGACCATCCGTTCAGCTGAAACATTTCACAATGTGTGTTTTTAAGGGGACTTTTATTGTTTAGATGCTGTTTAGATTTTGTGTTGCATTGCTCTGTGAGCAATTTATTTTTTGTTGTCTTAAGTCTTTGGGATTTCCATTCCATCTCAATTCCTTTGGAGCACTCTGCTTGGGCAGAAAAGGTGGAATGTAAAGGATGACATACAATTCAAGATACAAATAAATGTTCTCTTGGCATTTAAATCAGCGGAGCACAATAAACTAATATATCAGGAAAGGTACTGCATGCTCTTTAATAATATGTAAAGCAGTGCCATTATGCCTTTAATCTGTGAAATGTTAATAAGCATGGTTTGTTAAATAACTAACAAAGGAACTACTTATGGGATACATAATTGGTAATCTTTAGTTCTATGCATCTGCAGCTAGAAACTGACTTTCAGATTATACTATTGTGAATTGCTTATTGTGTTAACTTTGATTGCTTTAACCCTTTGCTGATGATTGGAAGCAAAGCCAACCAAAATCTGGACATAACATTTTGTGAAACAGAGGAACTGGTCATTCCAGGTTAGTTTATGTCGTCAATCCTGGGTGTTAATTGAAAGTTCTGACACTGTGAGCTCTATTTTATTGGGATAGGCGATAGTAACAGAATCTTGCAATGGAACAGCCTGCCTTCTGAAGTTGTGCAGGCTCCCTCACCGGAGGCTTTCAAGAAAAGGCTGGACAGCCAGGGGGTTGGACTAGAACACCTCCAAGGTCCTACGATTCTATGAAATCTGCTTCCGTTTTCCCTTCTTCTTATACCCCAGAGAGTCAAGGGTGAAAAAGTCTTAGTCTCTTTCTAGATGGATTCTCCAAGGCCATCTCCATGGCTTCTTACAGAGACATCCAGCAGAATTTAAGTCTGAACCCAGGTGCTTTTCGTAATGCTTGATGAGTGCCAAACTTAATTTGAAAGAATTACAGCAATTATGCTTGCCATTTTCATATCATTCTTCATGTGAGAGAATCTTCTGTTCATGGAAGCTATCCATATGATCAAAAACTTTGAAAATTTTAGATTCTGTGAAGGATCTTCATTGATTAAAGATTGTGTCCACTATAGATAGCCTTCTATTGCATGTGAAGATCGTAATAGTCAGGCAGAGGTGATACGTTCCTCCTTCACTGGGGACAGATGTCCACATTTTTCATAATGTCTGCAAACACTGAAGATTTCAGCTTCAAAATCAGCTTGTTATCTTCCTTTTCTGTTCAACTTTTCACACCATTTTGCTTGGTGAGGAGAACTGACATTCTGAAAAGTTTGCCCATATTTCTGTGCATCTTTGGGTTCTAATAAAAGCTTTGTCTTACCATGAATTTTGGAACCTTTCTACCTTAGCTTCTGAGTGACTCCTAAATAAATCAAAGTCTCCTTCTAATGTTTTAATCATTTTAGTTCTCTACTTCCTCCTGAAGATGTGAAGGCTTAATTATTAGAAATAAAAACAGTATAACTGGCCCCAACCCTGCAGGCCTTTAGGAAGGAGGTTAAGACCTAGCTCTTCCCAGGTGTTAGGGCCAGAGATAGAGTTCCTATTTGTAGGGAGTTATTTTGGTTGGTCGTTGTTGTTGTTGTTTTACTTTCTTTTCCTTTTTTTCTTTTGTACCCTGCCCAGGGTTAGACTGTCTGAGTTGAGCAGTGACATAAATACTCTAAATGAATGAATGAAATAAATTTTAAAAAATAAAATTGCAGGGCAGGGGCTAAAGGCAGCGGGGCTGATTGGGAGAAAGTTGATAGAAACCAATAGACTGAGACTGGCAGTGGGGAAGCTGGAGGGAAAATGTATTTGTTGATGAGATTTATCTGCCACCTCAATCCAGGCAAACTCTAGGTTTGCAGGTGAAGGGAAAACTCATGTATTATTTCACCTGGGGAGGAACTCGGGTTGAGTCCCACAGTGTAGAAAATCCCAGGCTTCCATCTGGCAAACAGATGAATGATCTCACCAAGACACCTTCTTCAGTACTTGTAGTCCAGGACAGCTGAAGGAAGATGAAGGAGAAATGATCAGATGGACTTTAAACTCCAACCAAGTAAGACCTCCACTTGATAATTCCTTCCCTTTCATTTGTAATGTGATGTGGGTCCAACTGTTCTCAGAGATGAAAAAGTAACATAGTGAAAACCCTCTAATTCTAGCACCAAGAATCAACACACAAACCCTCATTTCAAACATGTACACTATTAAGCACAGAAGTTCCTCTTAATGTATTTTCCCTGTCCCAGATCATCAAAAATCTAAAAGCAAATATTCTTATGGTTGTTTTGGCTAAAGATATCCTTAGGAAAGAAAATCAAAATTTCCTACACTATGTTGTAGAAAGTTCAATATATTCTTTCATCTGGATTGGAAGCAGCAAGCTTTGTGAGCAGCCTCTTAGCTTAGTGCTGTGCCTGTATTTACACTGGATCCAGGGCAATGTTTGAATATATGTCATTATAATGAAAGAATTCTACCGATACAAAATCAGATGCTGTCAGAAGCAAAGCTGAGCAAAGTTTGCTCAAGTTCTCATTTCTCCAACCATAAGTTTGTTCTATTCGACCTCCGTTTATGAATTTGCCTCGCCCCTTTGCGGGGGGGCGGGGGGGAATCTTCTGCAGAAATTCATACATATTGTGTGCATCTTTCTAGATATTTGCCCACCAGAATCCTTGCTCTATTTGATTTCACCCATTCTAGTTTTTTTATCCTTTCATTTGAAATTATAAATAATAAATAAATAAATATTAGTCATAGGTGGACTTTAATATAAAAATCTGGCATGCTACCATGCACCAGTCCCATCTTATTTGTCTAGACCCATATAAAAGCATTTGTAGAATTTGTTTCTAAAGAAAATCGTAGATGACTGTAGTAATGTTTTGTTGGGAAGTATGCTCAGATACCTACCAAAAAGACAGAAGCAAGCTGAATCTGAAGATACCTCTAGAGGTCTCTATGAAGTGGTGGAGAGTTACTTCAGTATTTTACCTTCCTGGAAATGGGTGTTTAGCAACTGACAACCTCCATCATGGCAGTCATTTTATCAGCAGGTAACCCTGTGCCTTCCCCTCCATGGTATTTGGCAATAATATCGCAAATTTCTAAATATGATCTCTGGCCAAAGAAAGTTGTCATCTTCCACCTATGACCCAACTCAAGCACTGAGCATCCTTGCTGGCTATTTAATCTCTTTCTATACTTCTGCCTACACTGAAGCAGGCTGCAGTAACAGCAGTAACAAAACCCAAACAATAAAACATTCTGCCTGGAGAAAAGAAGACAAAGGGCACGCATGTTAGCTGAATTCAGGTACAAATGTTAGCTACAGGGAAGATGGTTAAGAACTATTTTCCATGGCCACAGGATCAATAACAATGAGTAAAATTGCATTTACCTACATTTCATTTAAATACAAGGAACAAGTTCTTGGGGGTAAGATCTCTATAACAGTGGAACAGTCTACTTATGCAGTAGGTTCTTCTCCATCTCTGGAGGTTTTTAGAAGGTTAACAGCTACCTATCAAGTATGGTTTGATTGTTTATGAAGATTCTCAGTCATCCAGGTGGAATTGTCTGGAGGTTGAGTCATGGCAACTGGACTTTTCTTTTTTGGTAGAGATGTTTCGCTACTTGTCCAAGCAGCTTCTTCAGTCTAAAAAAGTTGGTTAGGGGGACCCCATAAAAGTCTTCCAGGGTGGCTGTGTTTCTTACTCACATGATAGGCTTGTTGAGGGACAATAGGAGATGAGATTGTCCCTCAACAAGCCTATCATGCTAGTAAGAAACACAGCCACCCTGGAAGACTTTTATGGCAGGGTCCTTCAAACTTGGTGACTTGAAGATGTGTGGACTTCAACTCCCAACATTCTGGGAGTTGAAGTCCACACATCTTCAAGTCGCCAAGGTTGAGGAACACTGTTTTATGGGGTCCCCCTAACCAACTTTTTTAGACTGAAGAAGCTGCTTGGACAAGTAGTGAAACATCTCTACCAAAAAACAAAAGAGGTCCAGTTGCTGTGACTCAACCTCCAGATGATGCTTAGATTGGTTTTCCTGCATGTTGTAGAGGGTTGGGCTAGATGATCCTTATAGTGCCTTCCAACTCTATACATCTATGATTGTATGAATAAACTCATTAAAACAATACAAACCAATAGAGGTGAATATGTGTAGCTCAAGGTTGAACTGTGAAGTCCTTGGGGTTCTCTGAGCTTGGTTCTTTTCTTGCAAATGTTTCATTACCTGGTTAGGTAACATCTTCAGTGCTAAAACCCCATCCTATTTTAACACTGAAGATGTTACCTAGTTGGGTAATGAAACGTTTGCAAGAAAAGAACCAAGCTCAGAGAACCCCAAGGACTCCACAATACAAACCAATATTCCATAAAAGACTATTCATTTAAAAGGTGGGGAGAACCAAAAAAAATCTTCCAATAATCAGTTTGTATAGTCGTCCTCCAAATTAAACTTCACTGTCTCCCTAAATCTGAAAGCTCTGTGTGTGTGTGTGTGTGTGTGTGTTTAGCAAGGATGGAAGTGTTTCTTTCTGGAGGCAGCACGAGAACGTCTGAAATCAAAACCACTCCCGGATGTATTCATTTTCTCTATTTGCTCTCTCATCGCTTGCATTCCTAAGGGCGTTTTAATGAACCAAATTGCTTGTTGCCAAATACGTTTACCTGTATTGCAATTACAGTGATGAAAATGTGTACAAGATTAACCATTATATTTATAGTACTTTTTGATTAATGAAAACTTCCTTCATGACTCCATATATGCCCAAATGATTCCTTAACAAGCTTCCATTGCCAACGTGCCAGTTGTACATTTGATTTCATGTTCAGCATCCCTCCCCCGTCTGAATTCTCCTTTGCTCTTATGGCACTCTCCATGATTACACGGTCTTTAGCATTCCTACAAAAGGAGAGAGAGAGACATTTAAACATAGTCTAGCACAGCAGAGAGAATAGCTGCTTATTTTACTGAGGTTCAGAAGGTTTTCTTTTACAAGGCAATAGAATATGTTCATTAAAATCAAAAATAGTCTTGGGAGGCAAATCCTTCTGTTTTTCAATGCCAGTACTATCACTGGCTTTCTTCTTTACCTGTGGAATTTTGGACAAAGTATCTTTTTTTTTTCTTTTACCACAAAATGGTTGAAGTATTTTGAAAGATCACTTATGTCCAGTAATTAAAGTGTTAGTTGCATTGATGGTGAGGAGAACGGGGAGAATTTCAGGGGCAATATTATTCAAAAAGGTCAATGCTTCAGGTTGACAATCCAATGATCTCTTATTTACTATGCCCTTGGAGAAAAGTTACTGCTGGAGCTATCTGTAGAATGATCACTTTTTCCCTTAATATAGGCTCTATAAATAACATGGACAACTTTTCTGAGACTGGCTTGTTAGATGCCACCACAGAGAGTTCTCCAGAGTTCTACAACTTAGATGCCACCTATCTCTTATGCCCCTCCCACAAATAGAAAAAAAAATCTGAAGATAAACATTAACACGTATCTACACTTCATGTAGACTACATAACTGAGTCTCCCTCAATTTCATTCTTATCTTCTCTTTAGAGTTTCACAATGTTCAAAATGTTCATATTTTTTGGAGTGCTGTAAACTCAGTGACAACTTATGAACGAGTATCTGTAAATACTTACATGTGCAAGTCCTGTTCCTTTCTGTTTAATTTTTCTTTGGCTAATATCTTCTGTTGCTGAATTCTAATTCTGGAGAATGTTGGAGAATTATTTATTCTAGTCCTTAACTATAATACAAACATCTCATTCACAACTTTCCCCCACCCACCCCCAGCAGCAGACATACCGAAAGGATGGTCTAGAAATTGATCTATACTACTTAGAACCCACCTTTTCAATGTCCATGCTAAGTTATATTTTAGAAACACTGGTTGTAGATTTATTGCTCAATGAACTTTTTTTAACACTTTCAAACTTAATATTTAAAAGCGAATGAATAACTGGACTTTTTAATGTGGATAATACCATGTATTTCTTCTCACACCTGACATGTATTTATTTATTCCTGTCCTTAACTCTAATACAAACATCTTGTTCACAACTTTTCCCCACCCAGTCTCATCAGCAGACAAAGTCCATTTTCTATAAGGATGGGGCACAATTGGAAGTTAGGCATCAAAGGAGGAAAAATAATTTCCATAGCCTTCAGTAACAAGCTTGTTCCAAACCACATTTCTCTGGCAGAGAGTAAGAAGGGGGCAGGGTGGATATGAGCCAATTGTGGATGTTCATAGGTTATGAATTGCTCCCCCAAGAGTAGTTAATTCTGCCACATCTACAAAGAGAGGAGATAGTCAGCCAGGTGCCTGAAACTATGTGTAACCTTTAAAAGTTCATACAGGTTTCTGTTTCAGTAATACAGAAATCTTATGTCTTGAGTTTTTCTAGTGTGTATGTGTCAGTGTTTATATACACACACACACTTTCAATTCAGTAACTTTCTAATGTTTCCACTGTTTCAAGAACAAGGTTCCCTGAAAGGGGGCAGGGAATACAGTTGTAGGGTAGACAATAAAAGTTTGGTCCATCGATTGCTGCAAGAAACAGAGTATAAGTGGGATTCTTGGAAGCTCTCTCATTTCTTACAGTACTTTAACAATGGAAGATGAATTCTAACAGAGATTGGGGGTAACAGCACTTCCATCCTAAGATGGGTAGCAGGAGTGCCTTGAGGGAGGCCTAGAATTTTCCTTAGGAATCTGTTCTGGACTATTTCTACCTGAGCAATGACCTTCTCATCTGACCTGTCAATTTGGCATGAAATATTTTCAATGCAGGTGCGGAACCAAGTTTATAATTTGGAAAACCACGCTTGGTCTGTTTCCTTCATCTGATTAATTGATGATTCCCATTAAGGATAGAGAAACTGGAACCTCCCATATGTTCTTGACCTAGATCCAGCCCCTTAGTCACTGGCCATGCTGGCTACAGTTGCTGTGAGTTAAAGCTCACCACAGGTATCTCAACCTTGTATTAAAGTCCTGATGGGTATTATCATAAGATCAAAATCAAATATCTTTATTACAGTCTCTGGCCAGCCCCATCATAAGATCATTGCTGGATCAGACCAATAGTTTTGGTGTGATCCAGCATGTAGACCATTGATCATGATCCAATAGTCTTTGCATTGCAAAGAACTGCTGGGACTTGGGGGGAGGTTTCCCTCTGACTTTTTCAACCAGAACCACTGTTGCATCGCATTTGTGAATGTTATTTTGTTTTTTTAACCTTCGCATATGCTTTAGGAAAGTCACATTTTGTTTGTATTTGGGTCATTGGACTAAATAAAAACCATCCTTCTTCATGACATGCCGCTCATTATGTTCAGACACTAATTAGATTATATAAAGCAGAAATGCTTTTCATTCCCTAATTATTCCTATGCCACAGAAAATGACCCCCTCCCTTCTAATATAATTAATTCTATTATGAGACTAGCACAGTTCTATGGCATCAGAACAAATAATAGTGGAATGGATTTATACTTGAAATTTATACTTGTAAATCAACACACTTGGCTGATGATACTTCCACATGCTGCTTTCAGTGCAAAACTCTATCTTTGCTTCAGATAGCAGCATCTGAGACAGACAAAGCATCTGTGACATCAATAGGACAAAATGGATGTGATAACATTGCTCAAATGCCACCATTGCATATTGGCGTCACCACAGCTGATGCAAGTAGGTATGTTATGGTTTTTGTGTGATGTTGTCATGCATTTGTTGTAATTTCCACCCCACCCCCTGTCCCCTCCACTCATAGACACTCATGTCCCCAGGATACACATGGTGACCCAGTGCTTCCATTTACTTCAAAGAAGGCAATAACTGTACAGATGTATCTGCCCGCAAAAAAAGAAAAGAAAAGATGTGATGCAAAGCACCAGACTACATAGGAGAAGAACCCAGATCCCCCCCCAAACCATTATGGGCTTTAGTCTTTGTGTACTCCCTTCTTGGAGAAGCTAGTTGACTCTCTTAGTTATAGCTGTAGGCAGGAATTAGTAAGAGCTGGAGTCTATTCTGTAAAGGCCAGCTGACTGCAGAACATACAGACAGGATAGATGGAGAAATATTGTTCTGTCAGCATCACGTTATTCAAGTTCTTCCAAGGATGTCTCTACTAGAAGAATTATTTGTTATGCCTGAACCACACTGGTCAAGGCCTCCCAAGGACCTGTGAAAATTCCAGGTCACAGAATAGCCTATAGAAAACCAGTTATGGAGTCTTCACTCCCAATATTTCTTTTGTTGATGGGGTCTGGTCCTTTAACAAAAGAACGGCAGCTCCTTCCATAGTAAGGTTGTACAAGATTGAGGGAAGTGGAAAAAACCAACAGGTAAACATGATGAAGGAAGTAAAGAGATAACTAGAAGATAAAGAGCTACAAGTTGTTATCAGGTGGGATAGGCAAGCATATGTCCATACAGTCAACAAAGGTTGGGCCTGACTAGCTCATTATTCTAGAGGATAATAGTTAACATAGTGACGTCAAAGTTTGAATGCTTGGACAGGACAGTGACAAGATGAATGCGGGGTCAGAAAACTCTCTACAAAAAAGTGCCTTAAGTCAGGGTTCCTCAACCTTGGCAATTTTAAGATGGGTGGACTTCAACTTCCAGAATTCCCCAGCCAGCAAGGAATTCTGGGAGTTGAAGTCCACCCATCTTAAAGTTGCCAAGGTTGAGGAATCCTGCCTTAAGTGATGTCAAACAAGAGTTCCAGAATTTTCTCTTATTACTGTGTCCTGGGGCAACAGCTGTGTGTTAATCTATTCTGACGTATTAAGATCTGTTGAGAACTCAAGTCTAACAAAACGGTATCACTCAAAAACAGACTATTGTATGGAAAGCTCTATTTACATATTGCTTGAAAGTTTGGGTATTCAAATGGTTTAAATGTTCATGATAAACAAAAATTGAACCCGTATTATTAAACAGCTACTGTGACATTCATCTCTCTCTCCCCTACTCAGGGTGAAAGATGAGTTCATTGAGATATACCACTTTGGGTGATCTGGGGCACATGGGAGTTAATTGCCCTCCCAGTGAGGGATAAGATTCTTTCATTGCTTTTGTGGCGATTGATTTACAAATATTCTATAATATATCAAGGAGACCATTTTTATAATTCCATGATGGCACAATATCTATTAAAGCATAATTGCACTTTAATGGTGTGACACATATAAAAATAACTTATCTAATTGAAAAGACAGCATTTGAGGGCAATTGTAGCATATGTGCTCTGGATTTCTGGAAGAGATATCTATATTTCTCCCACCTGCCCCATTATTCTGACACCGTGCTCTTGGATAATTATATTAGCAAATTCTTCAGCCAGCTGATGGCCACATTAGACTCAACCATGGGATTCTGTGAGCTGCTGGTGACATCAAACAGAAGCTTTGCTGTTTCCAGCCAGACTCTTGCTGTGTGAATTTTCCATAAATTCAGTTCTTTCAATTGTAATTTTTTTATCATATAGAGTTCAGAGAGGGGACTTCTTTTTTGACATTGACCAGCCTCCATTAGTTTTAATGGTTGGTCCATATGGGGCATCTTCAAAAAATTTTTGTCAGGGATGAGAACTGTACCTTCAGTTAACTTCCTTTAAGCCAACTCTCATAGAATCCAAGTCCAGTTGGAGAAAGCTGTTTCTCAACATTGAACTCTGTGCTTTTTCAAAAAGTCCAGCTCTTCAAAGAATTTTTTAAAGGTGTGCTGAAAGCTAGAGGTAGGAGAGAAGTTAAAAGTTTCTTTCTTAATATCATGGTCTAGGCTCAGGACTCAGATTCTGAATCTGATCCTGAAGAAGCTGCTCCAGCTGAACCTGTGGAGTGTCAGCCTCAGGAGACATTAAGCCAGGAATCACCTGAGGCTGATCATACCCAGGCACCACCTGAGCAGCTGCAGCAGTCAGATGAGGGTGATGTCAGGCCTCCCAGCCCCATACCTGATAAGTGGAGAAGAGAGCAGAGCAGCGAAGGTCTGTTAGGCTCCTCACCAAGCATGGAGTAAATCTCCTGATTAGTGACAGCTTGCTGCAGCCTGTTTTAAGAGGCAGTTATGACCCATGTGTCAATCTTAAAGGAAATCAACCCTGACTGCTCATTGGAAGGCTTGATAATGAAGCTCAAGCTCACATACTTTGGTCACCTAATGCAAAGAGAGGACTCTTTGGAAAAGACCCTGATGCTGGGAAAGATTGAAGGCAAAAGGAGAAGAGGACGGCAGAGGATAAGATGGTTAGATAGCATCACTGAAGCAATGAGCTTAAAACTGAGCAAACTCAGGGAGACAGTGAAGGACAGGAAGGCCTGGTGTGATATGGTTCATGGGGTCATGAAGAGTCGGACATGACTTAACTGAACAACAACAGCATATGACCCATGTCTCTTGTTGGAAACAACTGTCTGATTTCCTGCTCTGAGATGTCATTGCTGTGAATCCTGCTTGTGAAACTCTGACTGTGGACCAGCTGACAAAACTGACTTGGCGCTCTGAACTTCGGACTGGATTTTGACTACAGGTAGTCCTTGCTTAACAACCATTCATCCAGCAACTATTCAAAATTACAAACATGCTGAAAAATGTGATTTATGACCAGTGCCCAAAGTTATGGCCATTGCAGTACCCCCACAGCCATGTGATTTAAATTTGGGTGCTTGGCAGCCCACCTGCACTTACAACTGCAGGCACGCTGCAACTTTTTGCATGCCTGCAGTTGTAAGCCCTGCCCAAGAACTCTTTGAAAAGGGACTGCTTGGGGAGGGTTGTTGTTGTTGTTGTTGTTTTCCTTTTTCTGCAGCCGAAGCCCAGCCCAGCACCAGGCCGGGCATGCATCGTCAGCAGCAGGAGGAAGAAGACAGCAAGGTCAGCTGGGGCAGCAGAGTGCAGGCAGCAGGGGGCCAAGGTGGGTAGGACTGGGTTGGGGCTGCTGAAGTTTCTTGGGCCTGGCAAGCAGCCCCAGAGCTGCACAGTTCTGGGGCTGGTTGTGGCCCCTCAAGGCAGAGTGCAGGGTGGCCAAAATGGCCAAGATGAGGGGGGAGGTAGGTGGGTGGGGAGAGTTGGAGGCAGTCCGTTACCTTACTGAGGACCAAACTTGGAATGGATTGGATTGGGGTGGGTCCTTGGCTAACAACCAGTAAAATTCACTTAATGATGGCAAGGGAAATTGCCGGGATTGCCATCACTGTGATGTGGTCACGTGACATCTCGCTTAGCAACCCAAATTCCAGTCCCAATTGTGGTCATTAAGCGAGGACTACCTGTACTCTTCTGCATGCTCTTGTTGAAAGCGAAACCATCCAAGCAAGCTTCCTTTCCAAGAGACTTTTTTGCTTTACATTTCTTCCCTTGTCTGCTGTTATCTGCTCAGCCTTGAGTAAATTGCTATTCTCACCTCGCAACTGTGTGTGTGAGTTTGAGATCTGAAACAGGACACTTAACTTGGCATCCACATGGCTATGAGTCACACCATGATGTTGCAGAACCAGAATAGTATAGTGGTCAAGCTACAATCAAAGGGCCTGATGCAAAGTCTGTTAATAATTCTCAGCAGTCCCAATTTTAATGGTTATTGTTATTGTAGACATAAATTGGAAGAGGAAGTACTGCATGCCACCTTACACTCCTGGAATAGAGGCAGGATCTAAAGCTAATGAGATAATATTGCCATCATTAGCAACCATGTGTTGCTAATATGAACAATTGTTTAAGACAGAGGCAAGCAACTATTCTTGGCTAATGATTAGTAAGGGTGGTTCCTAGCCATCAAGGAATGAGTAGGTGGGTGGAATTCTTTTAACTTATACAGTCTATTTTAAGATTTCAGTCAATATTGTCCTTAAGACGGTGGAAAACTGATGTTTAAGGATTTCTACCATGATTGAAGGACTGTCCAACAGTAGCAGAAAAGACCTTTGAGGGCTTCAGATGTTGTGGGTTGCTCTTGTTGGTTTGGGGAAAAGCATATGCTCGGCGACATGATTCTTCCTTTTGAATGCATGCAAATGCCTCTTTTACTTGCATTTTTTAATCTTTGAAAAAGCAAGGGCATTTCTGAGGGATAAAGGTGAGTTCCCAAATAATTTCTTGGTAGAAGTTGCCAGATGAACTTTTTTCCTGGGGGTGGGGGGGAATAAAGAGAATATTTCATCTGTTTTCTTTCCCTATCTTCCCCTAAAAGAAGTTGGATATAATATTTTATACATGAACAGACACAGAGTTTAAATACTCAGTTTCTGCATGGAAAGTCCAAATTCAGGAAATTTCTGTAACAAACTTGTTTCTCTAAATCTGCTGTCAATGTTTCCGGCTCATTAAAGTATTTCATCTTACATTTTGTTTGTCATGATTCAGATAAAATCCATCAGAAATGCAGGACATCTTTGTGCAGTATTGTAGTCTAATATCTCAAAAGTTGGAAGATGACAGACTTTTTCTAGTGGTGTCATTTGCTCAAGAAATGGTACAGTCCTACTAGTTCTAGTAAGAACTCTATGCGCAAATTATATTTTGAAACACTTTTAACAGGTATGATTTAAAGATAAACCGTCAAAGGCTATAACACAGAATGCATCTGAGTTTTCAAAACAGCAACTGAGCTGTAATCAATTGTTCAATCATGATTTGAACAAATCACAATAGGTTGCATTGACAAACATGCAAAATTATAATACATACCGTATTTTTCCAACTATAAGACGATACTTTTTTTCTAAAATCCTTATGCTAAAAATTGAAGGGCGTCTTATTCAAGGAAGTCAGCCGAGGAGAGAATCGCGCGGTTGCAAAACTGCCCATACTTTGTTTCTGCAGAGAGGCTTCCTCCTATTTCTAGCCTCCAATCACAAGTGAAATAGTTTGACTCTGCAAACAGGCTTCCTCCAATCACGAACCTTATGTAACTGACGTCAGCTGATGCTGAACAAACCAATCGGAGGAAGTCTGTTTGCAGAGACGAGCTATCGGCAGTTTCACTCGTGCTTGAATGTAATCCGTTATGCAAAAGAGCATGGAAACAGAGCTGCAGAGAGACGGTTTGGACCTCCTCCCACCAAGTGTATCAGGTCAATGTTACCTAATTACTAAATAAAAATGTGTTCTACACTATCTTTAAAATATTGCTTTCTTAATTTTGGGTTGGAAAAGTGGGGGTCATCTTGTACATGGGGGTGTCTTATTGACGGAAACATATGGTACATACCAGAATCAAATAATTCACATCATGACTGAAAGTTTGGAACCCAGCCAGTAAGTATTCAATATATCTCTGTTATCACTGAAATTTATGCCCATGAGAATTATTCAGTGCTCTAAAGCTCCCTCTATGCAAGTTTCTGGTTAGCTGGAGTTGGAATGAGTTATTTTTCCAACTAGAATATTTTATATTCTGTATTTTCTCTTTAGGCTTTCCATTTACTTCATTTAACTCCCTGTATTGATCATGCACACTAATAACTGCCTTTTCATAATGGTTTAATAATTCTTCCAACACTGTTTTCACACCTTTTAAACCACCGCCTTTTAAGCTGAAAACTCTAAAACATGCATCCTGGTTCTTCTGGAAAAAAAAAACTGGGGAGATTTAAGTTGTTAAAACTTAACAAATTCTTTAGATTGTTAATTGCCAGTGTGGGCGTGTGAATTGTTGTCTGCATATTTTATCATTCTTAATTGTTGAGAAGCTCATTTGCCTCAATGCAATTATGAGGTGGTACCCCTGAGCATTCCTGGGGTGGGAAAAACCTTAGCAATGATACCATATGTTTTTGAATATCACAGTAGCAGCTAAGAGAATGATTAAGTTAATTGATATTTATTAGTAGTGACATTTCATGGCTTACTTACCAGGTTATGCTGCACTGATGACATAACTAATCAAAAAACCAATGACTCACAGCACCAAAACAAGTTCAGATGAAAGCATGCCCCACTCTATCATCGCCATTTTCTGTACTGTTGGAAAGACAGTAAATTATCTACTTTTAAGGAGGGTGCCATTTAGCCAGGTGAAAATGAACTTTTATGCTAATTGAAACTTAATAATTTATAAAAGTCCTGAAATCATGTCCCTTGGGTAAGCTTTAACCTTTCGTGTCTGCAAAGTTCTAAAGAAATGAACATGAAGAATGAAAATATCATCTGCAAAATCTAATAGATTTGGGGGCAGGAGTGATTTGGGGTTCCATTCCAATTGGGTGCCTAACTTTGGTGCCATGACTTATATTTGGAAGTGGATGGAGGGAGTGAAACTTTATTCAAGTTCATCTTCTAAACTGGGCGGGAGGGGCAGAGTGAATAGGTGGCTTCACCCATTCAGCCCTATGGCATTTGAACTTGGAGTATTCAGAGTTTTATCTTTTCTCCTACCTTTGATTGATGTTGGATCTATACCGTATTAGTTCAAAGGTCCTGGATTTTTATTTTTAGCTTCTACTGAAATGATTAAAGAAAAATAGCAAGCTTATATTGGTATGTGGAAATTAATTAACTCTGCAAAACCCAGACATGATTATCCAAATATCAGAGCAATCAAAACATCTTACAGTGCATCTTCTCCTAGCACCACTAGGGCTGTCTCAATTTTTGACACAGTTTTAATTTAGATTAGCACAGGCAGGATCTTCAGTGCAGTTCTTGGGATCTGGAACTGTCCTACTTGAAATATCCACTTTTGTTGATATGACCTGAAATATCAAATGTTAATTATGGTATAGTGTTTAGCCATTGCAAGACCTGAAATATATTCCTACTGACAATGGTGAAGATATTACGTGGACTTTCCTCTGTAGAAAATCTTCCAAAGTATCTTGCAATAATAAAAATAGAAAAGAATACTTCTGCTGCTGTTAGATTGGATGTTCACAATCCAGTTATTTTATTGTGTTTTTATTTTTAGTTGATCAGACTTTGGTCGCTATCATAAGGAAAGGGAAGGAAATAATTGTGTTCTAATTTTATAAACCCTTGACAAATTATCTATCCAAATTTTAAATCTTCTGGTTTGAATATCAAAAGGAAAATTTGACTGTAGGTATTTCTGATACTGCTACAAAGCCTCATCATCCCTTCCCCACTCCTGAAAATTTTCCAGCTGTGTGATTATTAGTGATTATGAAGATATTGGATAGTCCTAAGTGAGTTAAACCTTAGTAGCTAAATCCGACTGAACTGAAAGTAGATGAAAAATGCTTATTAGATTAATAACATCATAGCAAAGATTAATGTGTCTCTGATATAAAGAATAAGGGCACTGTACACTTTAACAACAGGAATTGTTAATAACAGCTTATCAATTTCTCAGGTCAGATGTAATCAAACTTATTTAATTTTGAAGATAAATCTGGTCTTTTGTGGCTGTACCAAGCCATGGTATAATTACAATATTACTGTAGCTCTGATTCTGTGGATTACAAAGATTTTTATCAAGGTGAGACATAAACTTTGGGTCTGAGAGACATAGCATGAAACTAATTTATTTTTCTTTAAGGGTGTTTAAAAATAAGATTAGCCTAAAGTATATTCCATAATTTCTGCTCAGTGTTCTCCATCTCTGCAACAGAAGTAAACTAAAACATCAGGGCATCTTGAACTACTTTCATTCACATTGCCATAGATCATACAGACTCTCTATGCATGTTCCCCAAATAATAAACCTTTCACTTTTTAACACAAGAATGCAGGCATTTAAAATGCAAATTCTGACTGGGTAACCTCTATTTTAAAAGGAGTCCCTCTGTTTGCATGTAATTTTCCGCAGTATATCTTTTTCCAGACACAGACTTTGTATATCGATGAATTTGACTGGCTTAAGCTTAATTAATTGATTATTTAATAAGATTGGCTTAAGATTAATTAAGCTTACCTCCAGCAGAAACCAATGGAAGGGAGCAGCCAAATTTACTTCCATAGAATCTGTATTAGCATTCAACTATCACGCTCTGTTAGAATTTACATACCCTAATTTGTATCTTTCTTATTCACCATCATTCTTGTACTCTGAGTATATCCTTGCTGAACTGCAAGATTTCTTTTGATAAGTGATGTGAGAGCTCACAGAAAAGTAAATTCATTTCTCTTTCTGTTCAGTTGGTACTTTGGTTTCAAGCTGTAATGCCCGCAGGTTCAATTACCCAACTTTTTCCCATTGCCTATGAATAGTGCATTCGAAACCAATGAGATTTCAGCAAGCATTGACTGATGACCCGCTGATATCAATGTGCTGTTCTAAACATACAGCTCCAGATTCTGCTTCAAATATTTCTTATTTAATTAATAGTAATAACCACTCTAAAGAGGTCATTAAGTCAGACATTATCTTAAGTCAACTTTCTATTGTTTTCTGTTGCTTAATTCAGTACTTTGAAGCAAAGCCACTAGGCATCGTAATGTGCGTAAGAAAATATTAGCATTCATGCTGATACATGATATACCCAAATGTGCATATAATGACCCAAAACAACAGATTTTTCAGTCATTTTTCATTCCCTACATTATGTCCCCATCTACTCATTTTCTACAAGCTTTAAGCCTTGTTTTCAATGATTTGAGTGACTGATATATATTTGGAAAAGATAATGTGGGTTGTTTTGTCATTGTGCCAAATGAATGGAAGGGATAACTAGGAAATATCCATTATATTAAGCACTTTCCCCTAGCCTAACCCAGCTTCCAAGTGTAAAAATGTAATATTGCTCCTTGCATAAAGATTTGGATTCAAGCTTGCACATCCCCTATATTAAAATCCAATAATTTAATTGCTAACAATTATATGATCTTTATCATCTATTATTTTAATTAGGGGTGCTTAAATAGTTATTTAAGATTGCCTATTAATCTTTGTAGATTGCAAATGTACATGGTAACACTAATTATGACAGAAGAGCTGCAAATAGCCCAGATTTTGGATGTGAGTACATGCATGTACGTCTAAGAAAGATAGAGAAATTCTCATATTTATGGTTTCTGGGTTCATAATTGCTTAAATTGTCACTTAGAAGTATGGCAAACATGCATACTGTAGAAGTACATGATAATAAAAACTTGTAAACTCAAACCGCACCCAGTTGCCCCCTTACACATACATATGTGTCTGTGTACTTAACATACAGTGTTTTCAGAAATGATTTTCCAGCAAGATTAGTGCTACAGGAAGCTGGGAAACATCATTTAGAGATAGGAATCAGTTGACATTCCCACCCCCCAGGCAGGAAAATTATTGATTTACCTTTTTGAAAACAAAGACACATTTTATTTCATTCATTGGCTACATGTAGAAACCAAAAGACCAAGTAAATATATGCACCAAACCGACATCAGTAACAATGTAACATATGAACTAACTTCAAATTCTACTGTTTAATATCGTTCGGATCAATGCTTGTCTAGTATCCAACACATTCAAAAGAAACTAAGCAACTTTCAAGATGTTTTTAACAACTTGGTGAGGGTAGAAGGTTAGTAACATTGAAATGGGTCAGGCTGACCTGGATTTATTCTTAGAGATGGAGATATATGTTCTCTTTAGAGTAGTTGCCATAGAATCTTGTTTCCATGTCTCAGAGCCATACATGAAAATATCCTCTCTGAATATGGCCCCTCCATGTATCTTTCTTGAAATATACTAGTGACAACACCAGTGTAAGATGCTAACTAAATCAACTCATGCTTACCAATATTTTCAAGAAAAAAAACGATAGGTTATTTTACAGCAGCAAAGCCATTGTATGTTGATGGTACTTCTACCTCTAACTATACACAATATGGTTTTATTACATGGTGGCTACTTAAGTTTTTACTCTTAGTAATAGTGTTTAGGGTTGGTTTGCATTTTATCTTCTACTAGTTATTTCATCCCCATTGTTGCCTCTTTTGGTAGAAAAGTAGGATACAAAGCCAGTAA
Source organism: Liasis olivaceus (assembly GCA_030867105.1). Classification (NCBI taxonomy): domain Eukaryota; kingdom Metazoa; phylum Chordata; class Lepidosauria; order Squamata; family Pythonidae; genus Liasis; species Liasis olivaceus. Next base: position 18,818,491 of record CM061361.1, read on the forward strand.
ACCCTCCTACAAGCCCAAGGATAGAATTCTATTTTTTTTCAATCCCTACAAATCATGCTTATATTTTTATTAATATCTAGTAAAGTTGCTTTCAAGTAAGGCTCAGCTTCTCATGACTTCATGCATATATCCATACAATTTTGCTGGCAACAATAGGAAGTGCCTTGTCATTGTTCTCTTTCAATATATAATCAGCAGATGGCAGAACCTGGGCTTAGAAGATTATTTATCTTCTAACTCTATTTTCTGGCTGTTTAGATGGGCTCCCAGTCCTTAGACGTGAAGCTACCAAGAAATTTCTTGGCTGTAGGCTAGACAGAGAAGTTAAAAAAACAACTCCAAGAAAGACAATAGCAAGCTACTTCTCTACCACTGCCAGAAAACTGGAAAAGAGGTCCATAAAGCAACCAGAAGTTGATCTTAACTCAAGGGAAACTTGATGTTTTTTTCAAAATTGGTAGAAAAAAAATCCTGTTTTGAAAGAAAGACCCATTTTATCACCCTGTACTTGATTCATTTAGGTAGATAGGTACCAAAAATATCAAGATATTCTTTGCAAAGGAGCACTGATAACAGGAGATTTGAATCCCAAATTTGGCAAGTCATTTGTATGGGTATAAAAAATATCTAAACATCCATGCTATGGGATAATAGCAGAATAGGAAAATTAGATCATCTTCACATCATACTTGTTTCTGCTGCTTTGTCTGACTTTGGATAAGCTTGTTAATATATCAGCCACAATATGTAGACCAAACCAGAAATCAACTCCCCCCAAAGTCTAAAACTACCTTTATTAATCTTGGCTACAGTATCAGAATTTTTTTTTTTAATATATATATATATATATCGCCTTCACCAAATATATATATATATATAAAAAAATAATCCCTCTCACCCCTCTGGGTGGTCTGTGTCTTCCTCAATCTCGGGTCCTCTACCAGAGGCCTGGGAGTTTGAGGGTTCTGCGCAGTATCTGAGCTGTTCCTAGCCCTGCACTCTTCTGCACAGAGAACTTGGATGTTGTTCCTGGGATCTGTTTGAGCCACTCTCCCAGCTTAGGAGTCACAGCCCCGAGTGCTCCTACCACCACTGGGACCACTTTGGCCTTGACTTTCCACATCCTCTCGATTTCCTCCTTCAGGCCCTGGTACTTCTCCAGCTTCTCATGCTCCTTCTTCCTGATGTTGCTGTCACTGTTGGCACTGCTACATCTATCACTACCACTGTCTTCTGGTCTTTGTCTACTACCATGATGTCTGGTTGATTAGCCAGTACCAGCCTGTCTGTTTGGATCTGGAAGTCCCACAGGATCTTAGCCCTGATATTCTCCACAACCTTCTGTGGAATCTCCTATCTGGACTTGGGGGGGTCTAGCCCATACACTGTGCAGATGTTCCTGTACACAATGCCAGCTACTTGGTTGTGCAGTTCAGTGTATGCTGTTCCTGCCTGCATCTTACACCCTGCTACTATGTGTTGGACTGTCTCTGAGGCCTCTTTGCACAATCTGCACCTTGGGTCTTGTCTAGTGTGGTAGACCCCTGCTTCTATGGATCTGGTGCTTAGTGCCTGTTCTTGTGCTGCTATGATCAGTGCCTCAGTGCTGTCTTTTAGTCCAGCCCTTTCCAGCCACTGATAGGATTTCCCAGTGTCAGCCACCTCAGCTATCTGTCGATGGTACATCCCATGCAGGGGCTTGTCTTGCCATGGCACTTCCTCTGCTTGAACCTCCTGCCTTGTCTGCTGCTGCCTGAGGCATTCTCTCAGCACCTCATCTTTGGGTGCCATCTTACTGATGTACTCCTGGATACTCCGGGTTTCGTCCAGGACAGTGGCTCTGACACTCATCAGACCCCACCCGCCCTCTTTGCACCTGGTGTACAGTCTCTGGGTGTTGGACTTGGGGTGGAAACCTCCGTACATTGTGAGGAGCTTCCGGGTCTTCACATTGGCAGCCTCCATGTCTTCCTTCAGCCAGCTCACTATACCGGCAGGGTATCTGATGACTGGCAGGGCATACATGTTGATGGCATGGATCTTGTTCTTCCCACTGAGCTGGCTCTTCAGGACCTGTCTTATCCTTTGGTGGTACTTGGATGTTGCTGTCTTCCTTGCCGCCTCCTCATGGTTCCTGTGTGACTGTGGGACACCAAGGTATTTATAGCTGGTCTCTATGTCTGCTATGTGGCCCACTGGTAGTTCCACTCCATCGGTCTTAACTACCTTCCCTCTCTTTACTATCATCCTGCCACACTTCTCCAGTCCGAATGACATCCCAATGTCCTCGCTGTAGATCCATGTCAGGTGGATCAGTGAGTCGATGTCTCGTTCACTCTTAGCATACAGCTTGATGTCATCCATGTAGAGGAGGTGGCTGATGGTGACTCCACTCTTGAACTTGTACCCATATCCAGACCTTGTGATTATCTGGCTGAGGGGGTTTAAGCCTATGCAGAACAGCAGTGGGGACAGTGCGTCACCTTGGCATATGCCGCACTTGATGGCCACTTGTGCGAGCTGTCTTGAGTTCACTTCCAGTGTTGTCTTCCACAGTCCCATTGAGTTCTTGAGGAAGGGTCCTTAGTGCCCTGTTGACTTTGTATAGCACCAGGCATTCACAGATCCATGTGTGCGGCATTGAGTCATAGGCTTTCCTGTAGTCAATCCAGGCTGTGCTCAGATTGGTCTGCCTATCTATGAGTAACTGGTGTTTTGAGCCTCTGGTGTTGTTCCCAATGCCCTTCTGAGCTGTGCTCATGTACTGGCCCATATGGTCATGTAGCTTGGCAGCTATGATGCCTGATAGAAATTTCCATGTTGTGGGGAGGCAGGTTATTGGCCAGTAGTTGGATGGTGCTGTTCCTTTGTGAGGGTCTTTCATGATCAGCACTGTCCTTCCTTGTGTTAGCCAGTCTGGGTGGGAGCCTGCTGCTAGCAGTTGGTTCATCTGTGCTGCTAGGCGTTCATGCACTGCTGTTAGTTTCTTTAGCCAGTAGGTGTGGTTCATGTCCGGGCCAAGTGCTGTTCAGCTTTTCATGTTCTTGACCCACTGTTGGATGTCTGCTACTGTGATGGTGACTGGTTCCTGTTCTGGGAGATTGCTGTGGTCTGCTTTCAGGTCCTGCAGCCACTTTGCACTGGTGTTATGTGTCTTCTCTTTCTCCCATATGTTCTTCCAGTACTGTTCAGTGTCCGCTGCTGGTGGCTCAGCTGCTACTCTGTGGTTGCACTGCAGTTGGGAGTACACTTTGGATGGTTCTTTGGAGAACAGGGCATTTATCTTCTTGGCCTCTGCTTCTCTAGTGTATCTCCTTAGCCTGGCAGCCAGTGCTGTGAGCCTTTGTTTAGCAGTCTCTAGGGCTTCAGATGGAGACAGGCCCATATATTTTTTCAGTAGCCGAGTCTTATCCTTAATCTGCACATGCTTCTGTAGTTCCACCAGCTGACTGACTTCTCTCCGAGTTGCCTTGATCTTAGCCTCCAATCTCATTTTCCAGGGTGGGTATGTAGTGCTGTTCTTCTTGATCGTGTAGCCAAGCAATTCCAGGATTACAGTGGCTGTAGCATATACCAATCCATTGGTTTCGGTTATGGTAGTAGTAGGGATTGTCTGGAGGGCTCTGTTGGCATCTTCTAGCATACTATCTGATGGTACTTCTCCACTGAGCCTTGATAATCGGACTCGAGGGTTGACTATAGCTAGTTTATCCATGATCTTATGCCTCATATCAGCTGCTGTGCTCTGTAATGGAAGGGGTGGCAGTGACATTCCAGCTTCAGGTGTTGGCTGCACAACTGCTTGTTCTTCCAGGTCTGCTTGAGTCTGGGTTGTAATGTGGAGTTGGTCTATCTCGAGTTGTGAGAGCAGCTTCCTCTTTATTATGTTGAAGCGCTGGGTAACTAGTTGTTTCTCAATTAGTGTGGATGTAGGCCTTCTGTCTATCCATAGTTCCCTCATATGTTTCATATATCCCCTCTCATTAGGTCTGCTGTTGTAGTAGCATTCCATCAATTCCAAGTTTTCTTGTCTCATCCATGTATGGTTTGTTCCAGTAGCCCACTTAACATCAGATTGTCCTGGTTCCCCAACTTCTGACGCGGACCTTGTTAATCCGGGCGACGTCCGAGCCGGCATGACTCTCTTAGTTCGTGTCACTCTCATATTTGAGGTAGGCAGGTGAAGCATTAGGGGGTCTTTGCCCAAGGACCCCTACTGGTAAGGTAGGTGCTAGCAGGGATTTGAACCCTGGTCTCCTGCATCAAAGGTGGTGTTCTAACCACTACGCTATCCAGCCGATATATATATAGCCTTCACCAAATATATATATATATTTGGACTGTCTGTCTGTCTGTCTGTCTATCTATCTAGTCAGTGCTGACTCCTGGCAACTGCCTGGACAAGTCCCTGCAGCTTTCTTTCTCATATATATTTATGAATACAGCCATGTGTTTTTCATGGTTATGTCATGGAAATTGACACCTCCAAGGCTTTTCTTTTTTTCAAGTTCTCTGACTAGTCTACAATCCATGTAACTAACCTGGCCCAGCCCTGCTTAGCTTTTTCAAAATCATCTGCGGTCCATTGCCATCTGCTGCACCTCACTCTTTAGGATGGGATCAAGTATATCAACTTTAAACAACATGATAGTATTTTTGGTTGTACCAGTTAAGCAGAACATAAAAAAGGAACCATAAGATGCAGCCAACAGTATTACCATGGTGGAAATACCGGAGGAAATGTTTTTAAAAAGAGATCTAATCCACCTGCCATTTTCAGCAGAGGGCAAAGTCTGGTCTTTAAAATTCAATTAGCCAAGCAGCTAATTAAAAATTTGAGATATTGGAGACACAGGATAGTAATCACATTTTTTTCTTGAACCATAAACATGAAAAATTAGGCCTAATAGAACTGGTGAGCTTTATTTATTTATGTTTTTATTTATGTTGCTAAACCCTTTGATACCTTCTTGCCATTGATGCTAGAAAGCAAAATGGAATTTGTTTATGTGGTTTCAAGTGATTTGAAATCACTTGATCTGGCATTGTTAGGCAGCTACCATTCCCTTGCTCTCTTGCCCTTCTTTTCTTTTTGCTCAGAACAAGTTTGCCACCTGAAGTATTTGAAAGGATGGACTTTGCAGCCCCCAGGACCTCTTGTTCATGCTTGTATATATGCATAAATATGTTACATGTTAACACCAAACAATGGGAAAAGCTACACTTGATGGTTCTGAAAAGGACACAAATTCATGGAAATGCACACTGTGAAAGGCCACCGGTCATCATGACATCATTACCATGACTTAGAATAGGGGTACAAAAAGTGCGCCCTACCAACATCCCTTTGTAGCTCTGCATTCTTTTGCATTTTAAAGGGATTAACAGGGGTTCCTTAAACCATATTGATACCTAAGATTAATCCCTTAAACTCCTGAACTCAGTTCCCTAAATGGGACTTGGCTTTATCTGCTTTTGGTGGGCCTCCCTTGATGTGTCCCATGAGATGAAAGCCTTAAGCTGCCAGAAATTGCACAGCCCTGACCAAAGGAGAAAATCTAGTGCTGGTTGATTTTTATTATTATTATTTTATTTTTATTTTTTTAGATTTTTATGTAGGGTGCTGGTATGCTCTGAAGCCAAATGTTAGCCTCTAGCATCATTTCCGAGAATGCTTGTGGTCCTTGCAGATATAAATTAAAAATGTTAGGCCTCTGCATTATGCCCATTATGCCAAGGGAAGCAGGAACGCTAAAGGTGTCTTCAGGCCAAATGACAAGTATATGAAGGCATTGTCACCCAAATGCCAGTTGTGTAATTGAATCAGAATGTGGGATCCCCTAATTAGACCTTCTCATGGTTTAACAGTGATTGCATTTGCAGAGTACATTTAACCAAGCCAGTTAAGACTTGGCCTTTGTAGTCATTCAATCAATATATGTGAAAGTTTTAATCTTGGTTAGTTTTTGTAGCTTGATACATTGTATGAAGCCAAGGGGGTTGGTTTCGTTAGCATTCCAAAAGTTCTACAAACTCAGGAAAAGGGTTAATTCAGAAAGCAAGTCAAAGATCAGAAGTGTCTTGATTGACTGTGACTCAACCCTTGATCTATCTAGCCTTTGGCAGATGACACTGCTGTCTTCTGCTGTTTGCAGAACATTTATAAAAGCATAGAGCTTTCCCATCCATTGCTATGTAAGATGCAGCTCCATTTGTAAGGGAAGTAGCAACATAGGGCACAAAACATAGTGTTTTCAATTTCCCATCAGCACATTGATGCAGTCTGTTAAAGCTGGCTTAGCTGCACCGAAAGAGTTAAACTGGAAGTTGGAAATGGAGGAAACGCAATTAAGTTTAAATGTTTAAAAATAGCACACAGCAGTGACAAGGGGAAGATCATGACAGGAATGTAAAGCATAAGCAGCCTTGGAGAATAAGTGTGTTGATTAGCAATATCATTAGAGCCAAGGAGGCATCTGTCTGAGTCCTTTGTAAGACACCCAACTCCCCCACATGGGCACACAAACAAGAGATTGGCTTGCTTCAGGCTTCAGCCTAAATACTGCACAATGCCATGCGCTGTGTTCAAAGAACACACAATTTGAAGAGCAACAAACCAGAGTTGGGAGAAGAAATCAGTGCCAAGTTGGCTCTTGTACCACTCGGTGGAGTTAAAGAAGATGGTATGGAAACTGGCAATGGTGCAGAGACAGCTTATATGCTTCCCACCGGATTGGCATTGTCCACTGCAAACAAAGAATTAAGAAGGAAAGCTATTGATTGGATTGGATTGGACTCCAACTATACTGTATATATAAATCACTGATAGGGGGTGCAAAACTAAGGAGTACAACTTTGTGTATTTTTTAACCCACCCAAAGAAAAATAAAAACTAGATGTAGCCGTGGGATGCTTCTATAATCATTGTGTAATTTGCATTAAGGGTTTTAATGAGATAGGGGCTGTCCATTCATTGACTTTTCTCCCCCCCCCCCCTTTTTTTTTTTGGCAAGACAATGGATTCTTTCTTTTTCCTCTTTATCTCTTCTGGATCAAAAGAGGCTCCTGTACACCCACCCTCTGAGAAACTGTTCAAGTATGTTTCTATGGAAGGTTTCCCTCTAATCCAGGGTTCCTCGACCTCAGCAACTTTAAGATGGGTGGACTTCAACTTCCAGAATTCCCCAGCCAGCCATGCTGGCTGGGGAATTCTGGGAGTTGAAGTCCACCCATCTTAAAGTTGTTAAGGTTGAGGAACCCTGTTCTAATCAATAGAAAAGTTAGGTGAAATAGACAGAGAGATGCATCATTTCCAGCTGTGAGGTAGAAGGACCTAAATAACTTGATTATTTAGAGGAGCTGATTAAGGTGATTTGCAATAGGTAGCTGTGTTTTGCTGCTGGCCTGTGATAGTATTCATTGGACTGCAATTATTCTGAGGCCAGGAAATAATTCTGGGCCCCCAGCACAAAACAGGTTTCTCAGGTTTCTACACCAAAATCTAAACATGGCTACTTCCAATATTCTTCATCAATCAGTCCTACAGCTAGATAATTGCATTCCATCTTACACAGGGGAATTCTCTGGGTGGTCATATGTATACTATTTAAAAGTAATGGCCATGTTGGGTTCTTGGTGTTCACTGAGCTTCATGGTCTTCCTGCAGACATTTTGTTACCAGACTAGGTAACATCATCATCATCATCATCATCATCTAACAACCACACAGTTCAATCCTAAACTACAAATATTCTTTACTGTTGAAATGCTGTGTAGTTGTAGAAAGAAATAAAACATTTTAAGGTTTTTTAAAAAATGAAGATCTTCTCTGTAATTGGAAAATGCTTTTTAAAACAACAAGAAAAGATGAAGTACCAGGCCCTTTCGGCAACAGCATGTTCATCCTGCAATTTTGGGCAGGCTGCTGCTGATCCCTCCACACTTAGCAACTCTTGGGTGATCATTTAGGTCTTGCACTCTAAGACCCTGGAATTCAAGGGCCCTAGACTATTGGGCCCTGAGTTCCCATCCTGACTGCATTACTGTCAACAATTTAACGTTGCTAGTCTTAAATTGGGAAAGAAATGAGATCCTTGCTGACTACGATTCTTACCCAGTAAATCCAGATCTCCTTCCTGCCACCTGTGACCTAACAGCAATTTTGGGCCTGGTGATAGAAACAAAAACGCAGTCTTTAAATCCCTGTCCTGGGATGTGTGCAAGTTAAGGATGGCTTTTCAGTGTTAGCTTTTCCCATAAATATTGTGCAAATGGAATCAAGCGGTGACACTTTTATGAAACACATCCTGTTTTATGGCCCAAAGCAGCTCTTATTAACACAGATGGAAGCTTCCCATTAATTTTTATTGAGGTTAGACATCAGCTGATAAGGTATTATCTCCCTTGAAAGCACATTACAGAAGAAACTTTGCCCCTAGCTTAGATATCTGCTTGAAAAGTTTATCCCAGTGTAGGTGATGTCACTACCAAATTAAGATATGTTCACTGAACTGATGGAGGCTTAGCATGACACCAGTGCTTAATTTAAAAACAAAAAACACTCCAATGACTTAAACATGTTTCCAATAAAAAATAATATTTCTTAAAGTTAGGTCGGATATTATTAATGTTATTTGTTATGGAAGTCAAGGAATGATACCTAATTTCCATCATAATGCTTAATTAACATTATTGTATATATATTTTTTCCATGTGATGGGTTCCATAGATTGGGGGATTTGGGTGCTAGACCAGGGAGAAGACTCAATCAGGCACTTCCTATGTAAATGAATTCTCAGTATCTACCAGTTCCCCAGAAAATATGGTCTTGGTTGTACTTGAGCCTGCAGAATAAAAGTGAGTTTTTCTAACAGAGAAAAAGTAACTCCAGGGTTGGAATGATGAGGAATCATTTATATTGTTAGGGTTGTTCTTCACACCTATCCTAAGCTTGTCTATTTCCGACTACAAATTCATGGCCACTACTGAAGTTGAAATTAATTGCCAGTCTGTTTAACTTCTCTCTAACGAGTAGAGATGCTAGGGTTGCCATTTTTGCACTTTCTTAAGGGAACTACTTGCCCTAGACCAATTATGAAATCCTGGTCTTTCTTCTAATGCAATTGCAGATGTGCCCCTGGATTTCTCATGAGACACCTCTATATCTCTAAGAACCAAGATGCTGCATAAGGCAGAATGATTCCTTACAGAGGACAAGAAATGCAGACTGAAGGCATAATTGAAGCCACGCATTAAAATAGCTTGGCTAAAAATAAGCCTTGATTGGAATTCTCATCGGCCTTGAGATGGGACAAATTGCTGCGAGAGACCATGTTTACCTATTAAAGTGTTTGCAGCATATTTATCAATGTTTTCTTTAAGAAGAGCAAATATTTGTCTCCAAAGCTTTCTCATATTATAGCAAGTAAACCTCTGCCTTAATTTGACACAGGCTGCAGTGGCTTTTACACCTCGGAAAGAAGAAAACCTTTCCAGATTCAAGATGGTTAAAGGTCTGCATGCAGAGTGCAAATGCCAGTGTTCTTGATGATGCCCAAATAATGCCCACCCACCCACCTACCATCCAGCATTAAGATGAGAGAAAGGCTCCCGGCAACTTGTCTGGTTTTCCTTCTTAGATCATCACATGCTTGGTGCACGTGATGTTCCATGGTGGATTGTTTCACAACCATTTTTAATATCCTTTTCTGAAGACTTATTTTAGGCATTTTCACCCTGCTTTCGGCTATGAAGTAGAGATGCTTGATCAATTTTTTTAAAAAAAGTTTAGTTTTAATGTACTGGTTTCTCTATGTGCAACTCGGTATTCTTATTATTTTGGCATCTATTAATAGCTTGAGGGTCCTTGCCAAACCAAAAGGAGGCCTGTAAATGTAGTAGAGTAAATAAACCCACACATGTTTGAAAATCTTGTATGCAGTTGCACTAGGCAGAATTATCAATGGATCAGGTTCTCTTTCTCCACTAATATCCATGCTGTTTCAAACCAGGTAGTATAATCATTACACAATCAGAGCAAATGTAAAATTTTGTGGGCTTAAGTGTGTTTACCAAAGGCATCCGCAGGATCTGATGCTTTCATCAAAATCACGAAATGAGTATTGCATTACCATAACAATGAGAGCACCGCCCCTTCTGCATATACAAAAGGGATGGAATTTGCATTGCAAGAGTGAAATTCCCCCACTGTATTGTCGAAGGCTTTCACGGCCGGAATACGATGGCTGGTGTGGGTCTTCCGGGCTGTGTGGCCGTGTTCTGGAAGTTTTGTTTCCTAACGTTTCGCCAGCATCTGTGACCGGCATCTTCAGAGGGCAGGAGCACAGACAGGAGCAGGAGACAGGAGACAGGAGCTGGGCACAGAGAGAACTGCTCCTCTCTGTGCTCCTGCCCGCTGAAGATGCCGGTCACAGATGCTGGCGAAATGTTAGGAAACAAAACTTCCAGAACACGGCCACACAGCCCAGAAGACCCACACCAGCCATCGAAATTCCCTCACCTTTGAGGATGCCTCCAGCGTTCACAAGTAGCAAAGAACCTGTTTTAAAAGAATGTAATGAAGAACAACAGTGAGGTTCTAACCCTGTGGAAGGTGCAGGCCAACCCACGCACGATCAAGTATAGGATGCACAAAATCATTAAAGAATCAGAACTTCATCTTCTGCAAAGTCATTTGCAAGAGGAAGACCCGCACGGGGGGAAATGGTCCAAAAAAAGAAGTACAGGATATTAGGAAAACTGCGTGAAAAAAATGGGATGGTAAATTAACTTTTTTTAAAAAAGGCACACATTATTGAGAAGTAAATACAATTTTGCAAGAAATAATGAAAGCTTTGGGTTGCAATACATGTGATTTTCCCCTCCATTGAAACAAACAAGAACCCTACTCTCCCAGGAACACTTGATTGTGAAGAGCATCGTTCATATTTTTAAAATAAACATTTAAAAAGAATGAAATAAGATGTACAGAGTGCAGCCTCATTACAGAGCAGATTTAGACTAAATCTTTACATTCCTACAGCTAGAGAAGAAATTAGTGTGCCAGGAAATAATTCATATACGTGCAGATAAAGATGCTTTCGGTATAGTCCAAGATGTGTATTAAAAAAAAATGACACGCTTTTTTGAAAGTGGACAATAAGATTCTAAGATGGAATTTACCATGGGCAATACAAAACATAAAATCTGTTGGCCTCTTCCTCTTGAGTGCTCATTTATTGAAAATGAAAATGAGTGCTTATTATTAATATTAGCTAATAGATGTTGCCGTGTCCTGTAGGAGTGCATTCCACTAACTAATAATGTGTTAGATGATGAATTCTAGTGTTATGAGAGAGCGAGATAATTGTCTTTGTCTGCTTTTTTTTGCCTTCTGTATCATCTGCAATTTTAACTTGTCTCATGTCAAGAGCTCTTCAAATCCTTGCGCCTCTCTGATTCGAAGCACGGGAAGGGATGAGGGGGGCAATGTTTGTCAGCCCTGTACCCCCGGTTTCATCCCCATCAGCCTGGCTTCTGATACAGAATTCCATATTGCACGTAGCATTCATTCCACAAGGAGCGGAAATATGTTTGACAAACTCTTTGCTTCAAACCTTGCCCATTCAGCACACGGAGGTGGCGGACTCGAGCTGGTGAGGCCATGCTAGCAGACCCTCCCTTACGTAGCTCGATTTGCACAAAAGAGAGCAAATCTTTGGATCATCTTTTACTACCCCTGAAGTAAAACAATCGTTTACTACAGACCTGATTCCAGATTCCTTGGGGGAGGGATAATTTCATTTTCAGTCAAAAATGATGTCAGGGTTCTTATATAAAGATGAATTTTGAGTTGGGATTGCTATTTTTTTTTGAAAGAGGGAGGGGAAAAAAAAATTGCTTTGATGAGTGTGGAAGTGGTCCTTGTCTTAAATAGATGCTTCATATTGTCATGAAGCTGCTTTGGGAGAAAGCTGAGCAAACGTCAAGCTTGTCGACTTGGTTTTGGCTGTACGTGTTGCTTAAAATGGGGTGCGGGCACCCGACTGTCAACAGCATTAGTGTTTCAACAGCTAAAGATGCCCCTCCCCTGGTGTTGGAGCAATCGTAGCAGTGCTCAGTGAACTGAACAACAGCCTAATCCTGATGCAACGAAGCATGATGACATTTGTCCATCTCTCTTACCCACCCCCTCAACCTTCACATTCTTGCCTTGGAAAAGAAGAACATTTTTAAGAACTTCACAAATGCTTCTTTGTCAGTGACTCCAGAAGGATGCAAAGAGGACTGCAGAATTTGAGATTGTACCTAGAATGGGGGGGGGGGGGGGGGATAACATGTTTTCACACTCGCTTGATGAAGAAATATATTGGAGCAAAGTAAAATTGGTGGCTTTTCCTCCCTGCTTTTCTAGTCTTTTTATATGGTTGCTGTTAAGGGTGTCTGCATGAATTTGCCACTTCTTAAAATGTTATACAGCAGTTTCAGTATGGGAGCAAGAGAAATAGGATGCAATTGTAAAATAAAATTGTCTAAGCAATGCTTATGATAAGATTGGAAAGTAACTTGGTATTTTCCTTCACTGAAGATGAGGAAACTGAGGGTATCTCTTGCCTAAGAGTGCTTTATTTTATGTGGCTTTGAGAGATTCAAGCTGAACTGTCTGGCTTTCAGCTCATATTTTAAATAATTGCACGCAAGTTTTTGATACCCAAGGATGACCATGATGATGATCACTATCATCGTCCTCATCATATTCAGCATTGCTGCCACTGGAAGTGGTCAGCTATTCCCTCCAGATGTTGAAAGGCTCCAACTCCCATCTGTCCCAGCTAGCATGCCCAGTGGTTAAGGATGAGGAAATTTGTAGTCTGGCATTTGGAGGATTGCGGGTTACCCCTCCCTGTCTTAGCTCTTTTTTCCAAATTAGATGTTCATGAAACTGATTTATGTAAGATCAGGCAATTTGTCAGTCAAGCCTAGCATGGTTTTCTTGGATGGCAATAGAATCCTTCTTCTGCTTCCTGGTCTTTTAAACTGAAGATGCCAGGACTGGTGTTGGTGATGGTGGTGGTGAAGATGATGATGATGATTTGGGTCCACTAGCTGCAAATACATGATTCCAGCAATTTTAACACATATAGCAGCCTGAACTCATGTTTATCTATTCCTCACTTAATTCTTTTTTTTAGTTTGTTTGTTTTCTGCTTGACCAAACTTAGCAACTTTCAGTATTGTTTTATCCTTCATTTTATCCTTATTCATTTTATGTAAACAAGACTTTGTCTGACCTTAGCAAGAAAGAAAGAATGCAGCTGTCATTACACAAGGCCCATTGTTCGGAGATTTTGTGCATGGGCAACAAAGCTTAGTCTAGTGTAAAAAGTTCTTTTGAGCCCCCCTCTATACAATGCATCAGAATGAGATGTTGAAATGACTCAACTATATTTTGGATTTGTAAGTATCAGCCCTAGATATCTGACTACTTGAAGGGGGACTAGGGACTGAACCTGAGGCATTCAATTACCAAACTAGGAGAATGACCAGGTGCAACTACTAGTAATGTTCCAGGTCCCCACAACCAACAACTTGGAGAATGAGTGGTAAGGAAAGCAATGGCAACAACAGGGCTGTGCAGGAAGTTAAATTTGAAGGCAAAAGACTCCTTTGACAGGTGCAGTCATGTAGCTTTTATTCTATTTTGTGCCTTCGAATCAGTCTTGACTCCTGACAACTGCCTGGACAAGTCCCTGCAGCTTTCTTGGCAACGTTTTGGAAGTGGTTTGCCATTGCCTCCTCCCTAGGGCTGAGAGAGAGGGACTGGCCCAAGGTCACCCAGTTTCTAGTTTGGTGCCTTAATCGCTATGCCAACCTGGCTCTCTCTGATGTAGTACCCGCTGGTAATTCTTTAAGCAGCCACAACTTTTTCTGGGATCACAAAGGTGATCTTTGTAGCTGCAGTGTGATCCTGGGAAAAGATCCTTTCGGTTTAAGATGTAATCAGGGGCTATAACGAACAAGCCCAGTTTCCACCTCTTAGTTGACACAATCACCTTAGGATCTAGCAGAATTTCACAATACTTGGTACAGCATCTTCTTTTTCTTGTCTTGTCTTCTTTTGCTGAAACAACATCAGCTGTCTTCACAATGTTTCAAACACTCATTGGTCAAGAGTCTGTACACAATTGTGATGGTGACTGATAAATAAACGAATAAATAAATGATAGTTCTTTCCTGACCCTAAATGATCCTCCTCCTGAACAAAACCATTTGGCTTTCTTAAGATCCCCCTGCTGTAATATTATTAACCCTAGGTTCTATAATGACATAACTGCACCACTGCCTATGACTAGATTTATGCAGACATCACTGTAATTTCCCCAGTATTCCTTAATACAGGTAGTCCTCACTTAACAACCATTCAAAGTTACAATGGCACTAAGAAAAGCTACTTACGACCACTGCCCAAACTTATGGCCATTGCAGCACCTCTGTGGTCACATGATCACAATCCAAGTGCTAAGCAACCAGCTCACCCTTACGACAGTTGCAGCATCCCGGGGGTCACTTGATCATCATTTGTGGCCTTCCCAGATGGCTTCCGGCAAGCAAAATCACTGGGGAAACTGTGTAATTCACTTAATGACCATGCGATTCACTTTAGTCGTAAAATCAGGTCCAGTCACACGATGATTCGCTTAACAACCACATCGTTTAGTGACCTAAATTCCAGTCTCAATTGTGGTCATTAAGCGAGGACTACCTCTATTGTTTTTGTGTTTCTTCTCCCCACTGTTGTTTTCCCCCAATGTTGCTTTCTGAGTACAATCTCCTGGGGGCAAGGATTTGCCTGTGCTTTACTTATAAAGTGCCAGGTGCACTCTGTACATAAATAGATCGCAATGGCCTTTTCCTCTCAGACGGCATCTGTTAATCAGTGGCATACCAGCTCTGAAGAACACGAGCTGCCCATTATGAACATGTTAGAGAACGAGAAAATGATGTTGCAAGAGGGATGCTTCCCTGAGTGTCTAATCTGAATCGCTCCTTGATTTCAGCAGAATGTTCAATGTGTTAGAGATGGCATTTAAAACCCATTTTCAAAAAAAAAAAAATCCCTAATTTTTGTACATTATGCAATCTTCAGCACTGCTGAAATAAACTTGATTGAAAACTCACATTAATGTAGCTTTTATTCCAAACAATTGCATAGCTTATTGAAAATTGTTTGTGATAAGGAGCTGTTGTCATGGTACTATTTCTACATCTCCTTTTTGCTACTGTCTGCTGTGTGGTATATTGAATCCTGTGTTTTCTCTGAAGTTTGTGACACCACCTTCTACTCCTTCAAAGACTGAGCTTAAAAAAAAAACAATTTGGTGGCTCCAGATATGGCAGAAAAAAGTTAAGCAAATGAAATCTGTTCTACCTAATGAAAATGAAGGCTAACACTTTAATGAAAGTCAATGACATTTGCTAAACAGATTAACTGTCCAAGATAATCCAGGGAACAGCTATAAAGCTGATTAATTTCAAATAATTCTTCTGTGAGAAACAGCGTAGGCTGAGATCTTTAAGCATGTCCATTTAGTAATGTCTATGCAACCAGTGGCAAGTCTCTTTTTGTCTGTGTTCCAATTCCTGTCTGATCATTTTTTTCCCACATTAATCTTCTTCCTAGGTCGTCTTTGGATCCTTTTCTCCTTTTTTGGTAAAATAGGGAGAACCTCAAAGTGCAGTCCTTCACCATCTTTGGTAAGCTTCCCATTAGTCTGAAACTCTTTGGTGATCTTTAGTCCCCTTGGCGTCTGCAGATCTTCAGCACCCAAACTGATAATATCCTACTTAATTTGCCACCCAAGATGGGACTTAGCTGCTCCATTGTAATAGTTTGGAAGATGGTGGACATCCTTCTTCAGGACAGCTGGAAGAAGACTCATCAGAGACTACATAAAAAGCAATTATAGCCATTTTGGTTGTGGGAGGAAAATACTTGAATACTAGAACCAACCGAAGGGGCACAAAAGATTGGGTTTAAAGAGAATAACTGGCTAAAATTACTGTTCTGTCATTGACAGTAAAATTGAATTTGGATCTCCCTGCTCCTAGCCCTAGACCTTAACCACTATACAATACTGGCTTTCTGCAGTTTGGTATTTCAGAAATGGCTGCCCCATGCCGCCTCTACCATAATAGCTCAGATTTTATGTGTCATTAAAGCCTAATCTTACCCATTTAGTAACCCATGACTGCTATATTACTAAATCGTTGAAAAGACCATTAGATTTATGGCATTGTAGCCTTGTACCAAAAAGGAGTGTTCAGTCAGATCTTAGGACCTTCTGTGGATTCTCGGGAGTGATACAAAAGGATTGGATGAATATAGAGGGGCGAGCCAATGAGGGTCCTGCTGTATCTGTGATTAGTTGCAGCCTTGGCCGGGAGCTAGTCTCTGCAATCCCTCTTCATTTAAGGAAATATTCTGAGAGCTCTGCATGTATTTCAAGCATCTCATTTCTTTTATGGAGACAACAAGCCATGTTAGAGCCAATGCATAAAGCTGTGGCACTTCAGGAGCTGCTGACTTACATTTTTCTCTTTTATAAGGTTATATATAGTGGTCTTTTATCTCAAAAGCATTGGTTCTGGGCTTTTATAGCTCCATTCCCCACTCCCCTCGCACTCCAATCCATTTATGTTTTACAATTTAGGTTGATGTAGTATAAATTAGTAGTAGTGTTCACTGGGGAAAGGACTGAAAAACACAGGGCTAACTTCATTTACAAGAAGGCAGCATATAAAGTGGTGATGTTTTCCTGAGGTCAGAAAAGAATCTCATTAACTGAACAGAGCTCATAAACTTTCTTCCAGTCCATCAAGAGTCTAAGGCAATAGGGAAATAAACCTTCAGTGCAGCTTAGAAGTGTTGATTTTTTTCCTGGTGGAATTACCATGCAGCCGGTATTTCCAGCAGCTGCCAATTCCTGTTGCCTCATATGAATGAAACCTGAAGAATATGGAACAAGGAGGAGTCACAAAAGGAAAATATACATGACTCTTAAAAGCGACTTTCAGATTTTCTGAAGAGTCCTCTAACTCAGTCACCGGCTTAATGCCAATGTTCAGTGCAGAAAGCAAGAATGTGCCCTTGTTGTGGACAGATGCCAATTAAGTATCTTCAGAGAAGAAGCTTTCCCTGTCTTTCCAAGATCATCTGATCTGCTATCAAACATCTCTTTTCAATGGAAAAAAATGTGTGTGTGTGTGTTTAATATACCGTATTTTTCTGACTATAAGACGATACTTTTTTCTAAAATCCTTACCCTAAAAATTGAAGAGCATCTTATTTAAGGAAGTCAGCCTAAGAGAACCTCGCTGTTGCAAAACTGCCCATACTTTGTTTCTGCAGGCAGCTTCCTCCTATTGCTAGCCTCCAATCACGAGTGAAATAGCTTGTCTCCCAAACAGACTTCCTCCAATCACGAGCCTGATGTAACTGATGTTAGCTGATGCTGAACAAACCAATTAGAGGAAGGCTTTTGCAGAGAGAAGCTATCCGCAGTTTCACTCATGCTTGAATGTAATCAGTTATGCAAAAGAGCATGGAAATAGAGCTGCAGAGAGACGGTTTGGACCTCCTCCCACCGAGTGTAGCAGGTCAATGTTAACTAATTACTAAATAAAAATGTGTTCTGCACTATCCTTAAAATATTGATTTCTTAATTTGGGGTTGGAAAAATGGGGGTCGTCTTGTACATGGGGGCATCTTATTGTTGGAAAAATATGGTACTTTAGCTGAAATTTACGACCTGCCATTTCCACCCCTTGAAATCTAGTTCTTTCTGGAAAACAAAAAGCATGTGTGTAACATGTTCTCTACAGCTCCCAGCACGTGTAAAGTCTGTGAAAATGTTCCTCCTTCCGTTTCTCTTCTCCAAGATAAATGTTCCCAGTTCTTTTACCTATTATTCTTAGGTTTCCAAACTTATGTCCTACTTAAAATACAACAATCACAACTGGGTAAATAAGTTGGATGTGGCCTGTCCTATACAATGTAGAATTTAATACAGGCCTGAATATAGAATTATTACTTCCTGTAATTGGAACATTATTATGTAGTCCTGATTGTTTCCAGGTTTTTTCCGCTTCAGCCAATGAGTAGAATACACACCTAGATAGTTAGATAAATATCTGTGTTTGTGTGTCTATGTAATTATATTTTAAAATTGGCATTATGAATGAATGACATGGCAGTTCAATAAGTATTATGCTAAAAGCAAAGAGCACTTTCACATAATGAAGTTACAATCATCTGAAGATGAATCGAGTGCATTTAAATAGTTTCAGGCAAACGTAAAACAGCACTAAAAGGAAAAAAGAAAACTCCACAAGAATCTTTTATTTCCAAATAACTTAAATAGAAGAGTCATATTTTGTTTTCAGTGGAAAATTAGCTGACAGTTTTAATTGAAAAGCACACTTAAATTGAGTGTGCATAGAATGCGAAAAGTGTATCTCCTCACTCACTGACTACAAAATGTTCCTTTGGCCCCTACGAAAGTTTCCATCTCATCGAAGTCTCCATAAATGGTACCTCACACATTAAATAAAAAAGGATATCAGCCAAAGGAAAATTATATTGTCTGATTTTCCAGTGATGATTAAATCTTGCAGATATCCGTTCTGCTCCCAACCTCTGGTATCTCATGTATGCAATGCACACCTTTTTACTAGTCCTTGTCCTTTTGCCTTGCTTTGGTCTTGCTTCCTTTAATTATGCATTTCTACTTTTTTGGCCATCTGCTATATTCATATCCTACATTATCTAAATCACTGCTGGATAGGCTTATCTCTTACCGACCATGGCTGATTCCTCTTTCAAATTCAGATGGTTCCAAATCTTCTTCAGATGATCCCTCAAGGTAATCTGCTCAACAATGTTCATGCTTCGCTATATATGTGTGTGCATCTGTGTCTGTGTGTGTCTGTGTGTATAAATAAAAACACAATCAGATGGGCAGCTCTGCGAGGACAAAATTCTCTTGTGGAAGGAATGTTAACAACTATAATGTGTAGTCACCAGCTAGTAAGACAAAGAAATATATGCAGAAATTTTAACAGGTAATGTAAAAGATGTTATGGAATATGTAGTTTTCTTTGTGACTTGGAGAAAGTGTTTTGCAGCTTGCTTCAAGATCTCTGGGCACTAAATTTGTCATGCCCAAGAGTTGTGATGTTATATATTACAGTGCAAATATGTTACAAAATGGAAATAGTCAGATCTCCAGTCTGAGACCTGCCACTGGTTCTTATCTGTAAATCAAAGAAGTTAACAGAATTGCTTTAATACAGAATGCAGTATCTGAAAGGCACATTCAAATTTTTCTAATACTGCAAAAAATCCATTAGGTATTTTGTAGGTCTAGAAATCTACCATCAAAAACCTCTGGAATCACTGAAATTTAAAAGATACGAAACCCTCAATGAAAGATACAAAATTTATGGGATACCTGATATAATATGAGATCTTATGCAATATCTACATAAAAGTGTTTCGGCTTGATTGTGAATCAGCTAATTGGGAACCAGCTGCAAGCAGAAAACATATTTGTTGTGTAAACTATTACAGCTTGTCTTAATCTCTCGCAATCATGTTCTGTTTGCCAGCAAATGTGTTAAAAGCAGCAAGACTACATATCATTTCTGTTAGCTAAATTGGTAAAAGAATAGTTGCAAATAATTTAACTCCCTAATTGCAAATTGTATTTAGGAGCCAAGCTGAACGCTGCAGAGAAATTGGGAAGTTGGATGGCAAAATCCAACACTTCGCTGGGCTTAAAACAACACTTTGTAATGTCTATAACATTCAAATGCATATACTGCTCACAAGGTAGACTTTTTAGTTTATTAGTTGAGTTTATATAGAGAAGTCAGCACCCTCAGCCAGCATAGGAATTGAACGTCAACCCCAGATAGCAGTTGCAATCAAGCTAAACTTTGCTAATTCCTGGAAATTTCAAAGAAGAGGTCAGCAAGTAAAACCCAAATAATATGAATTTCAGAGCAGTCCACACAATGAGTGAATAGTGGGGTTATGAGCTCTGCATACCAAATGCAGTAGAAGGAGCAGTAAGGCACAACATGACTCACTGACATAGACATGTCTTCATTGACTTTTTTGTTTGGTCTTCTCATTCAAGAAATTTGGTGTGGGAAGAAGAAAGTCTCAACAGATCGGGCTGGCACTGACCTGGCTGTTTGCTCATGCAGTGTTCAAAATGTCACTTGTCAAGTTAGCAGAGAGGAACTATGTTTCTTTCAGATGTGTTCTTCTCAGTTGGTTCTTGGATGGCTTGTCAATAATCAGGGGACAAGAATGTGTTAGTGCTTTGGGAGTCACCATGGAGCTGAACAAATAGCAAAACCAAAGGAGAATGAAGATGGCATTTGGCTTTAAGCAAGCAATAAATAGTGGAAGAAATAGAAAACCACTAAAAATGAATATATCTCTACATGGATTTAGCCTTGACTGTTGAAGCTGACTTTCTGGTGACTGTATTAAGGATAGGCCATATATAGTTAATAGTATGCAATTTCATTACCCCACTTGATTTTATAAGAGTTGATGGATTATACAATTGCTCACCATTTGTACTCTTCAGACTAATTAGCAATTAGAAATAATTCCCATTGGATTAATTGGTTATATAGCTCTTAGAATGTAAATCTTTTCCCCCCTCTCTAATAACAATTCTGTCAGACTGAAATGGCAGGTTTTCTTTTCAGACATGAAGCAATATCAATCAGATTCGCCCACTTTGTAGATTCTTCAGTCATTAATCACATATTTGTAGAGGATATGTTGTGTGTCTTTAATCTCTCTTTTGTTTTAATTATAATTATTCCAGAAAACTCTATGGGAAGATTACATTTTTGCAATGCATCTGAGTGTGTATGTATGCATTATGCAGATGTTATGACAGTTTCTGCTTTAGTTGGGAGAAAGTTGAATATATTTATTCAACAGTGAGTTCCTTCATTGGAGGAGAAGGATATATTTTGCAATGATCAGATCCCACCTGTAGCATTCTATCTAGGTCTTAGCATATATTTTAAGAAAGATTCAGAGAAATTGAAGTCAGTACAGAGAAGATCAAAGAAGGTGATTAGACATTGAGTCCTGTGAAGAGGTCTTGATGGTGTTGGGATTGTTCAGCCTTAACAAGACTGAGGAGAGATATGATGACACAATGTGCGTGTATGTGCGTGCATACACACACATTGATCACCTAGTGTGGTGAAGTTCTAAGAAACATGGAAGAATGCCCTTTATTCTGCTCTTACATTTAGCCTATTAAAATATTAGCCAAATATGAATGCTATTTGTTCCATTAATTTTCATGTAGGTACGTTTCAGCTAAAAGAAAAGTAGTTTTTTAATATAATTTTATTAACATGTTAAAAAGAAAGATAAAAACTAAAAGAAACTAATACAGAATAAAGAGAAAGTGAGGGAAAAGTAAAAAAAGAAAATATAAAGAAGTCGCTTCTGAATTCCTTTACAGCAGTTATAAGTATAAATTTACCTCTTACTCTATGGTACCAACATGTCTCTTATTTTTTCTACAATCTATTTTTTTCTAATCATCAAAACTATAAATCATAGGTTCATTTTTTTCTGTTTCATGGAAAAAGTCTATAAGGGGTTTCCAGTCAGCAATAAACATAGATATTGTCTTCTCTGATCAAAAAAGTCAATTCAGCTGTCTCAGCAAGTTCCATCATCTTCACCATCCAATCCTCCTTTGTGAGTAATGTTGAATCTTTCCACCTTTGTGCATATAATAAACTTGCTGCAGTTATCATGTATAAAAACAAAGATCCTTGACTTTTTTTCCAACTGTTGGTTCATCAGTCCCAAAAGAAAAGCCTCTGGTTTCAGTTGTATATTCATCTTTAAAATCTTCTGAATTAGTGTATGTATTTGAATCTAAAACTTTCTGGCTTTTTTACACATCCACCAAGCATGATAAAATGTCCCTTCTTGTTGTTCACATTTCCAGCTGAAATTTGAAATACCTTTATACATTCTAGACAATTTCTCCGGTGACCTATTCCAACGATACATCATTTTATAAAAATTCTCTTTAAGATTATAACAATGTGATTTTCAGTCCTTTCAAACACATATTCTCCCACTGTTCCACTTGTATAGTGTAACCAAAATTTTTGGCCCACTTTATCATTCATTCTTTCACTTTTTCTTCTGTTTCAAATTTCAATAAAAGTTTATACATTTTATATGTTCATCATTTGTACACAATTCCATTGCAAACTCAGTCTTAGACTGTTCAAAACCAAAATTTCTTTTTTCTACCTTAAATCTTTCTAATAATTGTACATAACAGAATCATTGACAAGTATGTCCTTCTGCCAACAGATCTTCTCTTGATTTTATTTTACATTCTCCTTGACAAAATTCTAATATCTCATGATAAGTTAGCCATTTGTATTTACTTATCATTTCTCGGCTGTAAAATGTTTTTTGTGCTGAGAGCCACAAAGATGTTTTCAGGCACAACCTGGGTTTGTATCTATTCCATATTCTCAACATGGCACATCTGACAAAATATTTTTAAAATCTGCATTAACCTTAACTTTGTCATACCATAAATATCCACACCACCTGAATCTCAAGTCATGTCCTTCTAGCTCCAAAAGCCTTCTATTTCTCAGCAACACCCACTCTTTCATCCAAGCTAAACAACAAGATGCAGAATATAATTTCAAATCAGGTAAACTTAATCCTCTTCTTTCTTTTACATCTTGTAACACCTTATATTTAATTTGTCGGGGGGGGGGAGGGTTCCCTGCCACACAAATTTAGAAGTATCCTTCTGCCCTTGTTTAAGTGTTGCATCAGTTGTCAGGAAAGGTATTGTCTGAAACAAAAATATCATTCTAGGTAAAACATTCCTCTTAATTACAGAAATTCTCCCCAGCAATGACAATTGTATTTTCTCCCATCTTAACATATCTTTTTTAACTTCCTTCCATGTCTTAACATAGCTATTTTGGAATAACATACAATTCGTATTTATCATAATAATACCCAAGTGTTTTACCTTCTTCCCAATCTTAAAACCTGTTTTATTCATCAATTCTGTTTGATCTTGCATTTTCATATTTTTATTAACATCTTTGTCTTCCGTTTATTAATCTTAAAGCCTGCTAATGCACCGCATTTTTTTAATTTACCCATTAGTATTTCAATTCCCTTTAAGAGATCTTCCAAAGCCAGCACCAAATCTTCTGCAAAAGTTCTTAACTTATAAGTCTGTTTTTAAATTTTTACTCTCACAATCCTCTCATCTTGTCTTATATCTCTATTCAGTATTTCAAGAACCAACATAAACGGAAGAGGGGACAGCAGGCAACCCTCTATTGTTCCTTTTTGTATCTAACATGGTTTTGTTAGATCTCCAGTAACAAAAATTTGTGCTTTCTGTGGAGTTAAAATCGATTTTACCCATTTTATAAAATTATCTCCAAAATTCATATTTTCCAAAATTTTAAATAGGAAAGTCCAATTCAAATTTTCAAAGGCCTTCTCTGTGTCTAAGAAATTCTGCTTGTTTTCCATTAGAATATGCTGTTCCACATATTCTAAAATGTCTAACATGGTCTTTTAGCTGTCTTTTAGGTATGAACATTGGACCTCATGAATAAATTCTTGCAAAATTATTTTCAATCTATTGGCTATAATAGTTGTGAACGACTTGTAGTCATTATTTTTAAAAATGTGATGAGTGCTGAAGGACCAGTTAGATTTTCTCCATGATGATCCATCCCTATCTGGTCACTAAGAGCTGACAATGACTTGATGGCATGTAATTATCATCACTCAATGTGTATCAAATAGATTCAAAAAGGACACTGGCATTCACTCCTAGGGGCAGCCATAGTCTCTAAATAGTGGTTTCCCCTTTTCCACACACTAAGTAGGTTCTGCTATTACTCTTCTTTGACTAGTTCTTTACAATCTAAGTAGGACATTTACAAAATCTAAGAACATGATCCTTCTGATTCCACATTAACTGATGCATTTGCTACTTTGTACAGTAACCAGTCATGCTATATTTCACACTTAGCTGTAACATAGGCATTAGTTAAATCTCACACTCTCCAGCTCTTGCAAGTGTATTAACTAAATTTCACACTTCAGCTGTTAACATATAGCATGCTTTTTTCATCCAGACCTCACTTTTAAAATTACATTGTGAGGGCCATTGTGAAATTCAATTGTAGGTGCTAAAAGCAGGGAATTAAGCACATTCCTCCATTTCAGAGTGTGTTTCACACTGACTTGGTTCATACATTGAATCATTTCTCTTAAATGAGGTATTACAGGCTTCTCAAGTGGCCTTTGGAATATCTTTCTAGAGATATCTACAGGATACCCTTGCTGCTTGGACTTTAGCAAACACCCAAGACACATTTTCCCTTCTTGTCTGTTTTCTACAAGCTTTTCAAAGAATCTTTCCTAAAATTAATATGCTCAGTGGATTCCGTAGCAAGGTGGGAAATATCTGAAGGTCCAACCAAAAGTTGCTATTGTTGTGACTGTTTTAATGCAATGTTTCAATGTCAGGAATCCATTTACTGCAGGAAAACTTTGCCATTGACTTTATTTGATCCTGCCACTTCACCCACCTTCAAAGTTGGTGCTTTCTGAAGAGATTTCAACCTTGAAAACTCTTGAAAGAAGCACAGCTGAGGTGCAGGGAAGAAGGACCATGAAGATCCAAAAAATGTTAATCCCCCACCCAGATTTTCTTGATGTAAAGTGGGATTTGGGCCGTCGATGCAAATTTAGATCAAATATTCAAAACATTTCTGTCCTGCTAAAAAGGAGGAAAATTCAGAGTTCTAGAGTGATTAAGGATTGAAAATATAGACCAGTTTTGAGCTGCAGAAATTCTGAGCATAGCAACATTGTTCTGAGAATATGCTTCTGGATTCAGTGGGAATTATTTCCAAATAAACAGGTACAGGAGGGAGCTGTAAAAATCTAGCCTCATACAAATATTTAATCATGAAAGTATGGACTGAATTGGATGTAGACATCCATATCTTCTGACCTGGCCCCAAAATTTGTTCCTACCCTAAAACCCTAAAGAAAAGCCTAAAGGTACTTAGAAGTCTTCCTGGAATTCAGACTAGGATATTCAGAACACTAAATGGGAAAAGGTGTTTTACCAGAATGCAGACTAAAAGGTGTCTTTTGGTGTCAGACTTCACCAGGCTGGAAGGAATGTATCTCTTGGGCAGGTTCATGAGAAAGCTAAGAACTTCTGCTAAGATGTATTGAAGAATTGCAGGAACCTATAACCAAGGCATTTTAGTAATGCTGCAAATTAAAAAATAAGGTCTACAAAAAAAAAAAAGAATGTTCTAACCCTCTTACACATCATTTTCCTTCCCACTTTATGTGATGCGCTACCTTGTCCTCTCCTTTGGGTAGGTAGGCTTGTTTCTACAGGTCCCTTGTTTTTGTAATAGTCTGATTTGTGGTCATGTTATTTTTCTCTGAATGTATGACAAATAACTCTTCCTATCATTATGCACAGGGATCTGAAAGTGGGGTCTGATAACCTTCTCATATGGTCAACATGGCCAGAGGGATGATGATCAAAGGTCCAATTCTATAGAACAATCAGATGATAAAGAAAGCAAAGTTTAAAATAAAGGAAGAAGCACTACATACATCAGTAAACAATAGCACAGACTAGGATTGCTGAAATGAGTTGTAATGTAATCCAGTAGCAATAGATAGAAATTTAGCAATGCTCCGAATGAACTCAAGGTGCTAGTGCAACAAAAGGTGAAAATAATATATATATATATATATATATATATATATATATATATATATATATATATATATATATTTTTTTTTTTTTTTTCCTACCAGATCTCTTAGTTGCAACAGGAGTTATAAAATCAGATTGTAGTATCTTACCAAAAAAAAGGTAGAATGTGTAGGTACAATAATAGTAAAAATGTGTGAAGTCTTCCATAGGATTAATAGGCAACTTTACCTTTATTTAATGCTATTTAATATTAATGTTAAATTGACAGTATTATCCTACTATTATTGTTGTTTGAACTTGTCATTTCCAGGTATTTGCAAATGTTGGGGAGAGAACTCTAAAGTAGTATTCTTCAGAAAACACCTTTTTCTTTTTCTTTTTTTAAGTATGTAAACTCTAAAAAGCTGGAATAGAATTCATAAATGGCCATTGGGTGTGTTAGTAATATTTACTGATAGTGATATAGAAGTGAAACTGTGCAAAGTTTTTTTTTTTTTCCCAACCCCTCAGCAATTTCATTTAGGAAAACACATGACCTAATTAAGATAAAAGGGATAACACAACCCCTGAAATTGTTATTCTGGAAAATAAAGAGCAC
Organism: Liasis olivaceus; assembly: GCA_030867105.1. Classification (NCBI taxonomy): domain Eukaryota; kingdom Metazoa; phylum Chordata; class Lepidosauria; order Squamata; family Pythonidae; genus Liasis; species Liasis olivaceus. The sequence continues at coordinate 18,844,960 of CM061361.1, forward strand.
TATTTAAGCAGGACTTAATTTCATCATTAAATATTTTAAACGGCTTTCTATATAAAGTTGCATTTTTATTTGAAATGAGACTTCAAATATATGCACTATGACACTTTCCACAGCTTTATAATTAGGAAGAAATTAGTGTTAATGAAACATTTAATATTATTTATTGTGAGGAACAAAAATTAAAATGCTTTCCTACAGGGCTTTAATTACCATTAGCCTTCCTTTTCTAGTTCAGTGCATAATATGAGTGCTGGAGAATAAGAATTTCTTCCCATCCCTCTAAAGGATTTAAACAATAGATACATGTATGCTCCTACTGGAGCAATTTGCTGGAGAGACACATAATCTAGCATATGCATGGAATTCCCTCGCCTGTTTATTGGGAGGTGAATATATGGGTAACTTGTATACATTTATCTGAGTGCACAAACCTCTATGTTTCTGAATGCACTGAGATTTCTGTTTCGGTTCCAGAGCTCACTTCCTCACCATAGTGGTGTGGAGACTGGCATCAAAAGTCAAGAGATTCTAGTTTATAGATGAGCAGCCTTCAGCCCAGAGGCAACTTGCTGCTTTCAGCCACCCAGGGGGCCTATTTTTCCCACTGATCAACTGATTAACGTGGTGGAAATATAGATTGGTACTTTCAACTGCTGTTATTGGCAGGACCCTAAGTGATCTGCTCCCTGTAGTTTGTCCTGTGTGACCAGAAGGGTGAAGGGAGCCTCAATACTGTCTACTTCTCAGTCATCCAGCTCAAGATTACTGGGAGGGAAGGAAAACGGGGGTGGGTGGGTGGGTGGCAGTATGAAAAAGTATGAAAAACTATTGAAAAATTCAGTGTGAAAATGGTGAAAAATTCAGTGTGAAAAATTCCAGCCTAGGCAGCATTCAGCACCAAAATGTTTCCTAGCACTTGCCAAAGTTCAAGCACACTCTGAATAGAGGTGCTGCACTTCCTCCTGTTGTTCACTACCAAGTTGGGTGTGCAAGCCGTAATGCTGATAAGCCGCAGTTGCTATGTGCCCCTTCTTTCTAGGTAAAGAACTGGGTGAGATGTTGACAGGGAAAAAGGGCCTCATACATACATACATACATACGTACATACACATGCAAATCTTGGGAATTATAACTGGTGGAGTAGTAAAAGTTCCCTCGTAAGAAAACAGGAATGGAGTTACTTGTCTACGTCAAGCTTAGCTTAACCATTAGATGCCTTGGGTGGCTTGCTAAAGGTGCTCCCGTACAGGCATTCTCTAGTTTTGCCTAAGAATTGCAATTCAACAATATAGTTCCAATATTCATGACGAATTCTATTTAGCTACAATGTCATTGATAAATGCATATTTTTCTATACCTGCTTCAGCTATAGGTGATCACATGACTCTATGGGAGTTGCCCCCTAACACATGGCGTGATGCTTCCTCTTAGTTTATGGATCATGTTAAGAGTAGCCTACAACAGTATTCCCCATCAAGAGAAATACCTCAGGATCTTTCCCCAACATGAGATCTTCAGTTGCTTTTAGCTATCAGTTGCTATCTTCTCTACTGTTGGCCACACTTGTGGGGACTGATGGAAGATATAAAACAAACACAGAAGGGAATTTAAGGAAGGTTGCCTGGAATAGACACTATAAGGTTCCCACTTATACCCTAATCCCCAGTCTATGAATGATACAACTTTATTTTCCTTTGAAGACAGTCTATATTTAACTTCATAAATTTAATTCTCATTGGCATCTGATGGTATCATGATGCTTGATCAAGACTCATCATCTGCTTCTTCCTCATAGGCAGAAGAACCAAGCACAGCTACTAATTTCAGATTACTCCTGGCTTTCTAAAACCTAAATCTCTTTTTGTGATGTAGTTGTAAATAGTATAAAGGATACTTTTGCCTCTCTGTGCCTCCTCCTCCTCCTTTCCCCTGAATTTCTAACGAGAGAATCTGGTGTGAAAGGATCCAAAGGTTGTCTAATAGGTCTTCAGTGGGGGAAATAAAACAGCAGATGGTTTCCTGTTGTTATGCTTCATAAAGCAGGTAAAAAGCACACTGATCTCTCAACAATTTCTTGAACCGAAAATGAAATTACAAAACACGGTCTTTTTATAGAGCAGTTCAGCTTAACCAAATGTTCTCAATAGCATCATTGGTCAATTGAGCGGTATCCGGAGTATGTTTTCTATAGCACTGTGGCTGTTTACATGCTTCTACTGGTCACATCCAGATTAGACTTTCACAATATTCTCTATCTGGGATCGTTTGAAATAATAATGTGCCAAATTCTGTCTTTCAGTTTCTTAGGAGCTTTCTTTCCCCTGCCAAAGAGCATGGTATCTTATTATCTCACACCACAGCAGCTTGGAATGACTTAGAAAGCCTTGAACTTCCTTTATGATTGCAAAGTGAGGGTGCTTTGCTTTTCGTATTACATACCAAACTATCACTTGATAGCCTCCCTAAACTATCCATCTTCTGAAATTTCTTTTATGTTATCATAATTAATCGAAGCATGGGATACCAAGTTCATTAATTCATTTCACAGATTTGATAACACAGAATCTGCAGAATTTGAGTTCTGTACAACAGGATAAAATTACAAAAGAAAAACAAAGGAAGACAAGCAGTGAACAGGAATCACACAAACAGCCCCCTGAAATGTTCAATCCTGCTTGAAATCACAGGGGAAGAGTGTTGTTTTAACACCTTTACAAAATGCTAAGAGATATGGGGCTACTCAGACCTCAGGAGGCATGGACCTCCATAGTATAAGGGCCACAGCAGAGAATGCCTGCTACCCGGTTCATGTCCTGCTCATTTCACACTTCAAAGTTCCTCAGAACTCTTCCTGACTGTTTCATTTTCCAGAAGGTTGAAAAAGAGACAAGGGAATTGATTCTCCTAAATTTGATCCTAGCTGATAAAGAGCAGGTTGAAGAAGTAAAAGCTGTGGGAGGTTTAAAGGTAAGTGGTCACGTCATCTTGAGGCTCTGTGCTATTTGAAGTATGGATGAAGATCAGGAAATGTGATTGTTAAATTTGTGGTTCACACAAAGTTGGGGGGATAGCAAACATCTCACAGCATCAAGATTCAGAAAGATTTTGGCACACTGGAGTATTGGGATGAAAACAACAAAAGGCATTTCAACAACAAAAGGCATTTCAACAGGGACAAAATGCATTTCAATGGGATAAGCAGAAAGGATATAGGTGTCTTGGTGATCACATATTGAACATGAGCCAACAGGCTGATGCAGTTGTAAAAAAGCAAATGCAGTTCTAGGCTGCATCAACAGAAATATTGTATCAAGATCAAGAAAAGTCATTATGCCTCTCTATTCTGCACTGATTAGACTGCAATTACAATATTGCAAACAGTTCTGGACATTGTTTTAGGGAAGACATTGACAAGCCAGCATGTGTCCAGAATAGAACAACCAAGGTAATAAGGGATCTGGAAGGAAAAAACTTATAAGTAAGGGTTTTATTTAGCTTGGAGAAGAGAAGACTGTGAGGAAACATTGTAGCTGTCTTCAAATATCTGAAGGGCCATCATGTAGAAGATGGGTTATAATTGTTCTGAGTTTTTCCAGTAGACAAAACAAGAAACAAGAGGCTTAAATTACAAGGGAGCAGATTTCAACTGGACATCAGGAAGAATTTCTTATCAGTAACCTATTCCACAATGGAAAAGACTCAGGAGGTGGTGGACTCTCCTTCACTAGGTGTGCCTGAACAGAGGCTTGATGGGCATTGGTCAAAGATGCTCTAATAGGGCATTCCTGTATTGGGCAAGAGGTTGGTCTAGACCAGGGTTCCTCAACCTTGGCAACTTTAACACGGGTGGATTTCAACTCCCAGAATTCCCCAGCCAGCAGGGCTGGCTGGGGAATTCTGGGAGTTGAAGTCCACCCGTCTTAAAGTTGCCAAGGTTGAGGAACCCTGGTCTAGATGATATCCGAGATCCCTTTCATATCTCACATTCTATGAAAGTGCATGTCAGGCTACCATTGGACTACGGTACCTTCCCACGATCTTATGACCTGTTCTACCAGTGTTCTTCCTATATTCCTATAAAAGAAACACCTAATTGGAAACGCATCAGAAAAAAAGGAAGCAATCTCTATGGGACCATGTGAGTGGGAAATGATTGTATAATTTTTCTTCTTTCATGCAGAATCTTAAAAGAGAATTGACAAGAGCAAAGAAGATGAGATGCATACATTTGTCAAGATAAAAAATTGAAGCTTCAGTAATAAGTACCAATCCTTGGTACATAATGATTGCAGAGTCAAATACTTAAGACCAGCTGTCCCATAATCTTTATTACATATGCCACTGAATTTCAAATTTATAAAGCTTTTATATCAATTCCCTGGTGCAATATCACCTTTTGATGGCTTTTGTCATATTTGCATGCGTGGATTTTACTAGATTACCCTGGAAGCTGACAAGTGTATGCGTGTGTAATGCATTCCAGTGATAATAACCACATTTCCAATTATTTTTTTGCATAACAAATGATGCTATGAGGCGACCATCTTTCAAAACTTTAATGGGAGAGTAGAATGCATATTTCAGGAAACTTGGCGTTTGTATCCTCCAAGGGAAAACAACTCTAAACTGTGCAATGACAATGAAGCAGCGGCAATGAAATCCATGTTTGTTTCAGGTACAACAGATTGTTTTCCTTCATTATTCATCACTTGATTTTTCAGTTTGATTTACAGCTTTCAAGTAATACTTGAATAGTGAAGAGGCTGGAACCCAGCTCTCCAACAGCTGAAAGAACTGAATATATTCAATTTGGGGAAGTTTAAGATAAAGTTACATAGCCTGAGGCCTCAGGTCCCGTGGGTCTCCTGGAAATCCTGAAGCTGGCCCCTGAGGATTTTCAAACACTGCAGATTTTGGTGCAACAGCAACAGAAAATTATGAAAGATACAGCCAGAGAATAGTCACCTTAACTCTAGTTAGCTTCAACTTTTTAACTACATTTAAATGTACATGACATGAATTCAAATTTAGATATTGCTCCAGCCCTACCTATGTTTGGACACACAGCACTCCCCTCAGTCCCCTCAGCATTAAATACTCAGCGGATGAATGGGCCCTTTTAGCCTAGGAAACTATCTGAAAGTCTGTTATGAAGAACACAGGGCATTCCCAGGAAGTGAAAGGCAACTATTTTTTCAGAAGGAAGGACCACATTTGTCTTGACTTGGATGAAATCTTTCAGCCATTTTTCACGTACTGACAGATACTTACTTCTCCCTCAATTTGGAGCTGTCAGTCTTAATGTTTCCAAACAAAAATTAGTATTGTATTTGAATTTTTTTGTAATATTGGGTTGATACTTCGCTTTACACTGAGTTAGTGCATTGTCTATCTGGGGCAGAGGTGGGCTGGGCCAGATAATTTCATGGGGGGGGGGCTTTAGGGAAGCAAGCTTTACCCTTGATGTTATGCATGTCTCTATTATTCATCTTCTCTGCAAGAAGTAAAGGGCTGTCATGATGGAGAGAGTTGGGAATCAGAGCGTTTTTGCATTTCTCTGTGCAAGGTGAAGGCAGGACACTGGCTGCTGATCAGTCCTGCCCAGTCACAAGCAAACCCTTGCAAGGAGTGGCGTCAGCTGGTAGGCATCTCCTACATGGGAAGGACATGAAGGGGATGAGGCTAAAAGTGGAACCCTGACATGGCAGCTGGGCCACCATGCTTCCCCTTTTGGAAAGGAGTAAGCTTTGGAGGCAAGGGCTTTTTTAAGACTCCTAGGCCCAGATAGATCAGTCTGGCCACCTGAATTAGATCCAGGGCTCAGAGTTCCCTAACCATATCCTAGCTCAAAAGCTTACCTCTCCAAGTTGTTGTTGTTGTTGTTGTTTGGTCATACCTGGAGGTGCTGATTTGGGATCTTCTGCAGATCTACCGCATGAAAAGTAGATGTGCTACCAAGCAAGATATAGAGCCAAATGAATCTGAGAGCTCCTAGTCAGTATTATGGCTGCTGCTGCTACTGAGCTACAGCTTCTAGTTGCTTGCGGGGCTGAAAAGAAACCCTGGTTGAAAACATTAGATAAATAGACTCTTGCCAGGCACAGAGCTCTTTTCATTTATGCACATGCTGCCTGCTCACATTTTCATTATTGTAATGTAAAGACAACACATGTGTCTTTCTTGCAATTCTACATGCCGCATAGCCAGGAGTAATAGCCCAATAAACAGCATTTGAGTCCAACACTCACCGGTTCAGAATGATTTTTTGCTTATTGAGACAGTTGATTTGCATCAGAGTTCCAGTTAATTAAAGGTAATTGGAGAGCTGGCAAGCACAACCAATCCAGTAATTACATTCCAAAGATATTGGGCCCACTTGACGGAAGTGCTCACCGGTTAAGAAATGGAAAATAATTCCTGCAAGGATTTAGAAGAGATGGACAAGCTGGTATATGGGACAAGGGTAGTGGATGGAGGAATAAATCAAAAGGCTAGTCAGTAGAAGGGATAGGAGGGCATCAGGCTGTTCAGCAGATCCTATTCTCTGAAATTAAAAAATACACATACACAAAGCTGGCATTCTGTTCGATGGATTTCATTTTCTTCCATCTGGAAAGGTTTACAGTACATGGTAGGGCATTTCCAGCAGCCTTTTGGGGAGTATTTATGTTCAATTCCAGATGGCCTGCATATATGGCAAATGTTCTACAGAAAAAAGCTTGACAAACTCTTAATGACAAGTTTCCATCTTTAGGGACATAGAAGAACATTTCAGAGAGATTGCCTTGGATCTGGTGGCATTCAAAAATCCAGCCACTTCCTAATCTTGCAACTCACTTGCACATGCTTGTGACATGATTTTCAAATTGGTGCAAGAAGGTGTAAGAAGATGTGGGGTAAGAGGATTGCCCTTTGTTCCCATTGAGATTGGGGAAACTAAAATAAGTTCTCTCTCCACACATTGATTTCAGTGGGTCCTCCTTTGGTTTCTGCCACCACTTCAGGAAGACAATTATAGGAATGGAAAGATCAGGCTGGCCCCACCTGTAACCGTCATGCCAGGAATAAGACCGTAGCATGCAGAATTAATTGCCTATCATTGCAGAATGAAAGAGAAGTATGCCTGGATCTCATCTACCAGCCAGACAGCAAAAAACTGCTGAGTTGTGAGTGAGAGTTTTTGTCTGGAATATTACAATTTTTGTATTATCAGATACATTGCTTATGACTTAAGCACCTTGAAAATAATTCCCTTTGAAAAAAAATAGGTACATATAAAAAAAACATAATCAACAATATCAGTACCTGGATCCAATTCATTGGTTGTGTTCACGCAACACATTTAATCTGATGATTTAATGAACCCATTTTCTAGGTTTCCACAGTTTACTGAACTATAAATTAACCATGTAGGCTGAGCTTGCACAGCAGACTTAGCATCCATTGAAAAAAACTAAATTAAGATTAAACTAACTGATTTTAGCAGGTTGTGTGAGTGCAGCTCTGCTAGGTTTGTATCTGCTTAAGTATAGTTTTTTGACACAGCCATAATCTGCTTTAAAATAAGAAAATGAATTTTTTAAGTTGAATTTGGCTTCTGGTGACCACATGGACGTATCTGTATAGTTTCTTGGTAACATTATGGAAGGGGGTTGTCATTGCAAATCTTCCTTCATGGATCATGGTGGTGGTGGTGGCGGTGGAGAAAATGAGGAGGAGGAGGAGGAAGATTTTTTGATGGACCTCCACCAAGTATTAACCAAGCATGCCCTTACTTACCTTCTTACAAGGTCATCCAAGGCTGACTTAGTAGTGCTTTCTATTGTACTTGTTTCATAACAAAAACAAGCAACTATTGTAAAATAATTCATTCTTTCATAGCCTGTCTTTAAAACACTAAGCCAAACTTGAAATCTATCCACCCCCTGCAAATATAGCCTGTTTAACTTGGTTACTGAACTAACCTATTTTGGGGGGGTTGCACAATCAGATGAAAGGGAAACTACTCAAATTAGCTAGTTTAGCACAATGTATTGAAGCACACACCCACACACACAACCCTAACCAAGATAAACACGCTAACAAGGTTAGCGTGTGTGAACGCATCTTCTAAGGGTCTACCTGACCCGGTTAAACGTGGCAAGCAAATAGCCACATCTATCACGCCATTCACAAAATGATGTAATTCCACTCTAATTTCTCCCCCCATAGCCATGACAATTCAAAACTCTAACAAAAACAGTGAACGCTACATTAATTTCGAAATATTAAACCCAAGCAGGCAAAACACTTTATGTTGGTTGTTGTTCCCTCTGTGTTTGTTTAATGGAGCTTTTAGCTGCATCAGTGAATTATTTCTTAAACTGTTTTTTAAATACCTAGAATGTATTACTGCTTTAATGCACTTCATGGGACATTGAATAACACATATTTAAATTATTTTACTCACGTTAAGCTAGGGTTCCTGCAGGATCCAGCATCAGGTAGCATGTACATTTGTAGAAACATGATCTCCAAGCATGCTCTTCAATTGCCTGTGTGTTCATGCATTAAACTGGTGAAATAGAAGAACATGAAAGCTGGATGGTGTTAACATTAAAGTGTCATTCACGCACACAAATGTTTTAAAACCATTCTGATTCATGTTTGATTTGTGGTTTCTGTGTAACTTTTTTCCAAAGTGATGCTCAAAAATGCGGAAAGTCCTTGACTTACGGAGAACTGCTGACAAGGTCCTACAAACAATGTATGGTTCAAAAAGCTTTAAGACTAGGAGAATAGAAAAAGGAAGGCTTTGTTTCATATGGAAACAAAACAAAAGTCCAACATAGCAAGTCCCATTAGAATGATATAACTGAACAGATCTAATACATCACCTTCCTCCTTGCCATGCTGGGGGTGAAATACATTTCACTAGTAATATTTATGCATTTTGTATTAACTGTCTGTGTATGCCACCACATTTCAGGGCAACTACAAGCTATTTCCACGAAAGCATTTCCAATAATTACAAAGAACAGGTAAAAAGTCAAAAAGTTGCTCCATCCAACCCCACTTGCAGCCTGCCTGATAATCTATTAAACAGAGTTTAACCATCTTTCTAAAACACCAAGAGGGGATATGGCCACAAGAGGAAAAAAGGGTGTCTGCCTCCCCCCCAACCCCACAAGTGGAAGGGACCTTCAGGACTAGAAGGACCAAGCAGGATGGGCCAGCTCTACTTGAAGAACAGAAAAAGGGTTTGCAGCAGGGTTTCTCAACCTTGGCTGGGGAAATCTGGGAGTTGAGGTCCACGCATCTTAAAGTTGAGAAGGTTGAGAAACCCTGGTTGAGAGACTCATATTGTAGGAAGAAGTGGCTCCAGTAACGTTCTGTATGTTTACCACTCTTGGGTTAAATGTTCTATCCCAACTTGGTGTATCCATTGGAGATGCCCTGAAAAGACTTCTGATGGTCATAGCAATGAGTTGATTCTGCATGGTCACTCCATCCTGGCCATTTCAACAGCTATTTTTGCTACTGGGATTTTAAAAAGCAACTTTGCTGGGTTGGTTGAAATTTGTTTAGTTTCCTGTTTTGACTGGACCTTAGCTGGCGATCCATCATCTACTCTTAATTGTCCTGTTTTATGATCCACTTAGGACTTAAATCCTGACAAGAACAGAAGCCGCTAAAGCCACTGCAAACTGCCTGGTGAATTTAAGGGAGCAACCGAAGGCAAAGAAAGACAGATGATCAAATGTTATCCCCTTTCTTGCCTTGATATGTCTCAAAAAAAGCAGTGGCAGAGACAGCGGCTAATTTCTAAATGATTCTGGCAGCCCAATTCTTAGGGAGCAATTAGAGGGAAGTGGTTTGGAACGGTTCTCCAAGAAGCTTTAGAACATAGGCAGGTAAATTAGGAATATGTATGACTATACTGGTTGTCAGGTTGGAAGAATCCCATCTCTCTCTCTCTCTCTCTCTCTCTCTCTCTCTCTCTCTCTCTCTCTCTCACACACACACACACACACACACACACACCAATTTTTGTCTCTTCATTCTCTCTGCTGGAGCCTTTCTGCAGAATGTTGGTTTTACATTGCCTTCACCCATGGGAATTTTTTTTTTATGTACAAGGGCTAGTCAATGGGAAATGTTCAAGGGCCTTGTTTGTCACTGAGGCCTTGGGCCATAAATTATTGACTCATGCCCTTCTGTGTCCCTCAACATAATTTTATGCAAGCCCTGGCCTAATCAAATCCTCCTTCAAGAGATTAATTCAGATTAGAATTCAAAACAGATTCAGGAAAGGGTATCTGTTCCTACAGCCTATTGCTTAGAAGAAACTGAAGTGATGGTGAGAGAGGGACGGGGGAAAGGCTATCCAAAAATGGAAGAGATTGTGTCACAGAAAGAATGGAAGACCCCACCCTTGACTCCACCCATCTACTCCTTGCTTCAGCCCCACCAGTCATGCACCCTTTACAAAATGGGACAGTGGGGTCCTGACCCACAGTTACCTCATCCTGGTTTAGAGATTCCTATTTTTCCTTGAGAAGGAAACTTCCTGGAATCTCGACAGGACAATCAAGGAAATGATACTCAAAGTATCCTTTGACGCTTCTCCCTCCCTCCCTGCCTTCCTCCCTCCCACCCTTTCTCCTAAGGCTGTTTTTCGTGGGCTAGCAGCAAAATCACTTTTCTTCTTCCCAGTGGCCATTAAAAGAGATGGCAGGAAAATGTTGCTCCATTAGAATAGTAATAACACATTACTGGCTGCCTCTCTTATAAACAACCAAAAGAAGTCCTCTCATCTCTGAATTCAATGTCTAGTCACAATAGAACTGGATGTGAGCCCATGGAGTGAAAGAACATAAGACTGAAATGCTGATGGTTACTGGGTCAAGGAACGCGGACGCTTGGCTAATGACTCTCTATCATCCCTGCCATTCAGCCCATCACAGATAGCCGTTTTGGTTAGGAAACCAGACAGCATAATCATAGCCTCTATGAAATTCACTTGAGATGTTTCCTTTTTCTATGCACACTACAAACAGCTTAAATTATGCTATGGGCTTAACCTGCTAAAATGTATAAATTTGGATAAAACTTTAAATTGCGTCTAGCTTCAATGGCAGCAGACCTGATCAAACAGTTTCTAAGATTCCTTTTTTTCTGTGCAGTTGCCACATCTGCTGTGAGTTAGCAGTGCTAACTAAACCCTTCATTACTTTGACAGCCGAATTATGAATTAATCAATCTCTTCCCTTCGTGAACTACATGCGTGTCCTTTTAAAAGCGCACGATGGAATATCGAATGACGCAATCATGCCGGGTATGTCTAAAAATATTATTTTGACAACTTACCGTCTGTGGCAGCTTTCTGAGGAGGTCCTGGTAACAAGACAATTGAAAAAAGTGTTTTACTGAGTTTATTTTAGGCAAGGTTTTCCCATGAGTAAATTATAAAATAGAAATACACATATAAAGTTGGGTTTATAAAAATTGAATAGGCTCCAAAGATTCAATTCTGGTTTTTGTTTATAAAACTTGTCCTTCTCCTTCTAGTTTCAGGTGTACAAAAGATTCATGTGATTATTTAGGGCATGAGAGAAATATTCTCTAGTTTGTATTACTTCAGTCAGTATTAGGAATGGGAAAACAATAAAAAATAAAAAGCTTTATACAGGCAACAGGTGGGTTAGGACTGGTTTGGATCAAAGGGATAAATATTCCTCCTGAATTCCAAGAGCAGAAAGAAAAGAGAAATAATCTCACCCAACCCTAGTGAACTAAGGTTGTTAGCATCATGGCAGCTCTAGTCAGATTTTTTTTGTAAAAAAAAAAATCTATAGGAAGCTTATTCCTTTTTATTTCCTTGAGCCATTGTTTTGTTGGGGAACATTTGACATACTTTCCTTCTGCTTAGTTGACATTAAGGAAGATTCTAACCTTTGATTCCCCACTCACAGTCTGAAGGGGTGCAGCCCCTTTCACTATTTCATTCTGTTATTTATTTAGGAAAAAAATCTGAGAAGAAACCCAAGAACTGAGATTTGGGAGTGGGACAATGCTACAAGTGAATGGGAATAAATTCATTAACGTTCCCCTTTCTTTGCTTTAGGCTAAGATAAATTTATAAAGCATTATATTTTATCTAGTATATAAAATATAAAATATTGTATGTGCTAGATAAAATATGGAACTTGTGGCCATTAAAGGTTCTGATGGCCATCAATTTGGATGATTTTAAGTGTAGATTATGGAGGACTGGGCTACCAATGGCTACATTTTGATTTATGGAGGAATGGGCTACCCATGGCTTTTAATTTTAATTAGAAGCTAGTAGTTTTTATGGCTATATGTTATTTCTTAAATCATAAGGACACAGGTTAAATGCCACCCGCTGGTGGTTAGAAATAGAAGAGGGCTACTGTCCTGTTCATACATGGGCTCCCCAAATACATCTGGATGGCCTCTGAGTGATAGAGAATGTTAAACCAGATGATTCTTTGATTTGAACCAGACTCAGCATTCCTCTTAAGTTTTATAGACTAAAATTCAAGCAATTTCTGGCTAGGAGAGTAAGTTCTAAGGATTTTTGATAATACAACTGAGACCTTGAATGATATGTCTTCCAAAATGCTTTCTCTATGTTCTCTTTTATTTTCACTTCCAGCCTGTGGAATGGTGACGTTGTATAACTGTTTAAGTCACCAATCTGATACCTTTCAGATGTAGTGAAAAAACAATATTCCACAATCAGTTATAGTCTCCATTATATCTGCCTTTGTAGCGGGGAGGGTTGGGTGAACTGTGAGAGGAATCTTGCAATTGACTTCCTCTTGAGACAAGAAAAGATGGGTACAATGTAATATTTCTTACAGAATTAATCATCTTGATCATTCATGACCCATTCCTTTCTGATAAGAGATTTATGTAGCAATCAGAAGCCGATGAGCATTAGCACTAATGAGTCCATTTCATTATAAATCAGCACATTAAAATGCAGGCATGCAATTCTTCAGATGACTAAAATAATAGCTGGAGGTACTTGTTCCTTGACTTCCTTCCACACTTTCTGTCTCCGTTCTTCAAACAACGTTTTAGCAAGGATGTCATTTTTCTGCTTCCAAAGAAGGGTTGGCAAATTTAAGAAAGGTCCAATGATCCACTGTTCGATAACTTCAAGATAAAATGGCAGGATAGGTATGGTTTTAAGAACATTTATTGTAGTGAACCAACATTTCCCTTGAAAGAAAGTGAGGATCTGAAAAAAAATATTGCGTGGAGTGGAGATGATGATGGCAGAAATTTTTGACTTCTCCAGAAGTGGGAGATGTCAAGAAAGGAGCAATGGCATTACCTCCCACCATCTGAAAAAGAACTTTCTGAAATTGCTGCATAGTTACACGTGGCATCAGATGGACAATAGCTGACAAGCAGGACACAGTCCCCCCACTCATAATGCCTTATTAGAAAATGCCCATTTTAGGACATAATATTACTTCAGAGCCTGGCCATGTGTGAGGGAGGGAGGGAGCAAGTATTGGCTTCAATTAACCAGCCCTGTTGATAGCCATTTATTAACATTTTGTCTACTGTGGTACCAGTTTAGGAAAAGTCACAAGGATCCTTGTGACATTTTAAAGATGAATACATTCATTACGGCACGAGCTTTTTGTAAAACATTAAGGAGGAACCTAAGGAGATGGGGCTATGAATGTAGCCAGGTATTTTCACTTCAGCCTCAGTGTTTGCTCAGAAGGACTATAGCTGGGTTATCAATCTGGGTCCAACTGTCATCTGTTCTCAGTCCCCCTTTGTGGTGATTCATGGACCTATTTTAAAGTTATAATAGCTATCAAGAGTTTTTCTCATGTTCTCTTCAGGGTATTGCAGCATAGTTTCCTTTTCCTGTATGACCAAAAAGTAGCACAGAAACTCAGGGTCCTGTGAGAGGGATCATTCTATTTTTTTCTTTCTTTCTTTCTTTCTCTCTCTACATAAAGTAAAACATTTCTTTTGTAATACAGGAAGGAGATTCACTGCAGTTGCTTTCATTTCACAAAAGTAACATGAAAACACAGCTCTGTGTTTTCTCTGTGGCACTCTGTAATATCATTCTTCTCACTCTGTTCAAGCAGCTTCCACATCCTCTTTCTTTACATTCACTTTCGATTCATTCTGTTGGGAGATTGATCTATCTTAATACTTTTTTAATACAGGACTTTCTCTTTCTTCAGTCTACTTTCATTTGAGTTCATTCCACTTCTTTCCTTTTTTTCCATTTTTTCATAGTCTACTCTTGACGCTAACAAATGGTGGTCTTTCTTACATTCAGAAGTTCTCACCATGCTTGTGCCCATCATTAGTTTTCTTAATCTTTCATCATAAACAATGAAAACAATCATGCTTTTTGATTCGCCTCTTTTTTATGTGTAGGAATGCATAAGCAATGTATTCATAACATTTTTTTTTCTAAGGAGATACTCACCAGATATCATTTTCCTTCAGAATCTTAGATCTCTGAATAGTCCAGTCACAAGTATCTGCATTTTACCCATCCATTCATGTCACCTAACAGAGTCATTTTTCTCCTGGATCTCATTCATGCAGAAAGATGCAAAATTTTCCCCAAAACTCATAACTGGTTTTCCATTATCACCATTCACTGAAGTGTAACATGCAACTATCCCCAGCTATGGATTCCTACAACAACCTAGATGACACCAATTCATATTTTGTTTTAATTCATAATTAAAATTACATATTTACCACCCTGAATATATCAACTAAAACCCACAAAATTGGTTTACCTTCATTCAGATCTATTACATCCTTCTTCTTTCTCTTAGAGTCACAAATACTCGACACATCTGTTTTTCTTCCATTAATTTTATTCATTAATTCATACTCTTTACCAATTACTCTTCTTACATTCCAAGTTGCAATCAAATACAGGTAGTCATCACTTAATGATGGTAATTGGGCCTGGAATTTCTGTCGTTAAGCAACATGGTCATAAAGTGTGATGTCATGTGACCATGCTGCTTAGTGATGCAAATTCCGGCACTTCCAGTTGCTGTCATTAAGCAAATCCGATGATGTCATTAAGTGTAACATCATGTGGTCAACATCTACAACCTCCTGCTGGCTTCCCCACTGACTTTGCTTATAGGAAGCTGGCCAAGAAGGTCTCAAATGGTGATTGCATGACTACAAGATACTGCAACATCATAAGTATGAGGACCGATCATAAGCACCACTCATTTGGTGCCATCATACATTCAAATGGTTGTTGAACAAGTAGTCGTTAAGTGAGGACCACCTATAGGACCATTTATATTGACCTCCATTGTCCTTCACAGCTTTGGTTAATTGAGGTTTTCTCATAATGCTGTTTCGTAAGATAGAGAAGTTATAGACCATGTTATCAGCCATTGTTGTATCTGTGTAACATAGGCATTCCGTGCTAATGGATTCTGGTAGCGCTGGCTCATTTTGGCTGGTCCGCCACAAGTACAACCAAAGCCCAGATGTTTCCCTCCCTCCCCCCCCAAGCAAACTTATGCTATTCTATGTAAGCTAGTTTCTCTAATCTAGCAAGCTAACATACCCACATCCCATGGAACCCAAAAAGTATCCTGATGCACACTCAGTATAATTATCGCTTTTAAAACCATCTTTTCTATATTGCTGCCATGAATAGAGAGAACATGCTCATCTTTTAAGGCATTGCAGCAGCCACTGTTTTTGCTTCTCTTACAAACATCGTAAAGATTTTTTTTAAAAAAAAGATCCCTCTAATCTCTGCCTGAGAAAATGAAGCAATATTGTACAGAAAAGGTCAATGAGCACTGTATTTCTGACTTCTGGTCTAAAACTGTTAAGAGTCCCTGTAAAGAAATGTCGAGTACAAAGCAGAATGTTTTACCATCAAAATGGTGCATATGACATTAGGGAATTGTAGCGTGCTTCTATGTTTTGCAAGGATGGACTAATAAAAAAAGGGTTGACATTTGTGGAGGATTGGCCAATAGTAACTGAATGCAGGATGTGTCTGAAAGCTAGGTAAAACCTCGTGTATCCTGACAGTCTTTTCCTAATTAAGTGCAATTAACTAGTTGAAATGCCCAAATAAAGAACATGTTGTTGCAAATGTTCTTGCATGCTCAGAAATCCCTATGTTGCTAGAGTCAAAGTTGTCTATATTCCTTCAGAGATGATCTATTAATGGATCTGTACCAATGTTGGGTGAGGGTAAAGAAAGAATAAAAAATGGGCAACAGCTCCATCTTTTCCCTTTTGGACCTGTTTTCCTTTTTTAAAAAAAAACCTTGTTTTACACCTCTGACTCTCCCTCTCTTTCACTTAACATTCTCTTCTTTCTTTCTCTCCCAAACAAAATGCTTCTAAGGAAGGGTGAAATCATTCTTTCTTTCCAATAGTCTCAGTTGGTCTCTGGCAAAAGAGATATGTCCAAGGCTATCTGTTTTGAAGATTCACTCTCATGTGCCTCCAAATTCCAGTTCCATGGGAACAAAGGCAGGAGGGAGGAGTTTCCTCCATCTCCTGCTTGTAAGCATCCCACAGACAACTGGTTAGCCAGTGTGAGAAACAAAATGCTGAAATAAGATGGCCCTTAGCTTGACTGAGGAAAGAAAGAAGAAAAAGAAAGGAAAGAATATAATAAAAAGAAATGTGTGTGTGTGTGTGTGTGTGTGAGAGAGAGAGAGAGAGAGAGACTTCCAACCTTCATCACAAGTATAAACAAATTTTAAAACTCTTCACCCACTATAAGGTTAAACAGATATCTCCTCATCCCATATCCCATCCAAAAAAAATCAACTTTTCAATCCTGGTGTCAGCAAAAAGGCCATAAAAGGTTGCCAGAACATTGCAAAAAATGTCTTATTTTAACCTTGACCAAATAAACCAACTTTATATTCCTTCCGTCTAGTTCTAACAGTCTTAATCTTTAATTCAATCATATAATGTCATAGATTTGATTTCTCTATCAGGATTTTCTCATGGGAAGAAAGTTCATCCCGTTAGCTTTACAAAACAAGTGTTGAGATAATAAAGTATCTTGTGATGTTATTATGATTTTGTCTACCGCCGCCTACTGAAATTGTGTATGTGTGTTAGTTATTCAGTAGGAGTGTTTTCAACTGGCACTATAAGGGAGGGTTACAATGCCCAACCTGTCCAGTGTGTGTATGTGTGTGTGTTTTTAGTCTTACAGTTAACCATGTAGGTTTATAGGTTATGTAGTCTTAACAAGTAACTAAGTAGTGAACCTCTTCTCTGAGAGTGTTTTTAGCTAGAGGCTTTGCAGTGATAAGTTTTGGAAGCTAATATGAGAAGACATTTTTGTTATATCCTATCTTTTGTATGCAACTTGTATTTTATGAAGTTTTTGCATTTTTATCAATAAAGACCAGTTAGCTTATATTTTCTGACTGGAGTTTCTTTGGAGTTCAGGATATGGACATTGCTACTTGCAAGCTCTCATGCTGATGTGTATTTTTCCTGAGAGCAAGGTTTATGGGTCTTTTGCTGCACTCTGCTCAACATTCTCTTCAATGCTTCTTTATTCCATCACACAGACTTCCTCAAGGTTTTAACAAACCTCTTTTATAGATCCAATAAGAAAACATTTTCCAGGTCATTCTCTTGGTTTATCATTCGTATTTGCCATTTAATTTTAAAACTTCAGCCAGTTTCTTTTGTACATCCAGTAAAGCATTCTTTTCCAAATCATTCTCTTGGCCTGACATTTGTAGTTCCACATTCTGTACTTCTATCTTTTATCAGATCAAATTTGTTCCACATCTGTCACTCCTTCATTAACATCTTTTAGACATATCCATAGAAGCAGACATCATTACTGACATTGTTGATATTATAGTTACTAACTTCTGGATCCATTCTTCAAAGATCTCCTTTAATATTCCAATGTTATAACATTTTTTATCATTCTGTAAGTCCTAGTATTAGTTGATATCAGGCTTGTATTTTTTTTCTTCTGCTTAAAATCTCTAGTCCCCTGTAGTGTCCAGTTTCTAAAATCATCACTTATCTTTTGTTATTACTTGCAATTGCCAGGATTACCAAAATAAGTCTCTTTCCCATGAGAAGTTGTTTATTTTTTATAGTTAATTCCAAAATCTTATCGTAAAAGTTAATAGTCCAAATTTATCTGGACTCTTAATCTGTTTAAAACTTTCTTAGATCAAAATCTTATTTAGCTTTTTGCTGTTTATTTCAAATTCTTTAAGTTTTTAAGCTTATCATTATTTTTTCTTTTGTTCAGAGTCAAAGATAAACTCACCTGATGAAGACTTTTCAAAAGTGTCATTCCAAAGGTCTCTAATAGCTTTATAATAGTTAATAGGCAACTTCTAAAAATGATTAGAAAGTGAGGTTTACAAACGTAGCATCCTTTAAAAGTCTCCGCTTTAGTTGCCAGCAAGATAGTTGATCCCGTCATCTCCTGGCACTCATACCCACAGAAAACTGCTGTCCTACAGTCTCTTTGCAAGAAGCAGCCTTCTGGAGCATATGTAGGTGATCTTCTGCCCTCTCCTTATCCAGATCAGTTCCAAGGGACTGGTCTACTCACCAGTTCCTTGGTCTTTGCCACGGTCATTGGCTTTGCTTTTGCAGAGCCATCTTCAGTTCACCATACCTCCCCCAGAACCCCACTATTATTTACATTTCTGAGAACAAAAGCCTGAGGATTGAAAGAAGCTTTTGAGCTTAGTCCTCATCGATATCTTTCAATTCTGCTGATCTCAACAGGAAAGCACATAATACAGATGGTGGGAACCTTTGAAAAAAAAAAATGTAATGATTTTGATATGATCTTTTCAAAGCAGGTTTTGTTGATCCATCCCCACTCTAATGACCATGTTCAAGATAACTCAGAAATAAATAAAAGTAACTGAATCAATAGGACTTTCAGGGATCCTCATATCCGGAGCAGTTATTAAAGAAATATAGATTCTTATTCCAGGAGAACTCATTAGAAGCTAATGAGACTATTCTGGAGTTAGTATCTTCAGGTCTTCAAAGTCAGACAGAGTTTTGCTATTGATCTTTAATGGCTCTTTTTTATCAGAGTAAAACTTTAGGGTTTTTTTTTTTAATGAACAAACATTCATCATTATGGAGTTACATTACGTTAGGAATGAGTTCACATGGAGCTGCCAGTCCCTTGATGAATCCTGTAACCCAGTGGTTTTATATGGGTGGATTGAGGCCACAGGTAGAATGCCCATGTTCTCTAGATCTTACTTCAGAATTTTGCAGCTGATGAGAAAAATAAAATCTGTCAGTTTCAGACCAGCCCACATATTGTGAACTTCACTTTTTAAAACATCATTGCATGAAATTTTAGGATTCCCTGGAGGTCTTTTGGAAAGTGGTGAGAGAAGCAGGTGGAAGAGCAAGTGGAAAACAAATGTGGTATGTCCAGAGATACACATGTTTTTCTTAATGTCTATCCATTTTTTTTTCTCATAAGATGATTGGTTCCTCAACCTCCTTCCCTTTATCTAGTCTTAAAACCATTAATTATAATATACTGTACTTACTCCATACCAGCCTCAGCTGAGGAGGTGTTAGGAGGACATACAGGCTCAAACAACACTGGCTTGTAAATTAAAAGCTTTCTCCTCCTCCTTCTGGTACTGCTTTTAATATGCACCATGCATGTATGGTACTAAGACTGCTACTTAACATCTTTTTATTCATACACCATTTTTACCAGTTCATGGATATCTTAGCTTCATAATAAGTATGGCAAAGTATTAGGAGAAAAAACAATTTCTAATGAACCTGACACCTCTTCCTTTTCAGACTGGTAGATAAGTGATTAAATAGCTAAGCATGGAATGTAATTATTGACAAACTGATAAAAGAAAACAGAGACAGGCTTATTTGCTTTGATTTTTCCCACATCATAAAGAACTGGCAGTTGTATTTAATTTGGCAGACATTTACCTGATTATTATAGATGGCTAGAATCAAACAGGAATTCCAAGAGTTAGCAGAAACCCCCTTCAACTTGCACACTTGGATTGGCAGTTTGTAGCAATAAAGTTAAGTCATTTAGCTTTGTGTTTATTACATGCTGCAGCTCCTACTTAAAATAATTAAGAAAAGATTGCCCAAGGTTCTTAGTGGGGCAGTGAAATTTAGGGGTGTTCGAAAAATATAAGGTGATGGTTCACATAACTTGCTAAATCTTCAGCCTGGTTAGTAAAATATGATGGCTGCGTTCACATAACATGTGATGGTCAAACAAGTAAAACCTAATTAAGTCTTAATGTGCTGTCTTGGTTTGTGTAAAATGCAGAAACAATGGCTGGCTTGCCCACAACTTACTGAAGTCCAGATTACCCAACCTCGTGTAGTATGTTGAGCAAACTCAGCCATTCAGCCGCATCATTAGTCTATCTGCTGGCTGATGTGGATTTGTGGCATTTCTCCAAACATTTAGGCAGAACTTTTACTAATAGAAGAGAATATATATAGCTCGGGGTTGAACTGTGGAGTCCTTGGGCTTCTCCAAGCTCAGAGAACTCCAAGGACTCCACATAACTTTTACTATATAGAGAGCTGTGAAGGTTGATTTGGGGATCTTCTGCCTTCAAAAGACAGTCTCTGCTTCTGAACTGCTGCTTCTCCCTGTTTATGACTCTGAAGTATGTTTCAGAAAAGACAGATTTAGTTCAGTAATCATATTTTTATCCTTACCATTTTCCAAGGACTTCATATTTTGTCGTTTTATATTGTGTTGTTTTATATTGTGATGCCATGAAGTTACACATTTACCAGCTCCACACTATTGTGGAACCAATTATGTGGAGAAAACACGGAAAGGTGGTGACACTTTGCAGACATGATGGTGAGGAAGGAAGCCGTGATAAATGAGTATACAAATACAAGTCTTTATTGCAGCCAAAGGCCAAGGAAAGAAAATACTATAAGGATTGTAAATAATATAAAAACAATACGCTTCTGAATTACTCCTAACAAAGTACTCAATTCAGAACTCTGAATTCAGACATTCTACCTACATTTCAGTGTCACAGTTTTTGCAGAGTTGGTTTCAAGGATATATTAGTGGCCCACTTGAATGGGACAAGCTGTTCACAGCAGTGGACCTCTTGTGCAAGCAATTAACTTACACCAAAATGATCTCTTCTCATGTGAAAGGAGGAAAAGGGAATTCCAGCATTGTAGTGTATATTCTTAAATTCAAATTTCTTATGGCCTAAATCTATACAACTCAGCTCTTAAAGAACCACTGGAGAAATCCATGCCAATATTAATAGGATTGACTCATTGGAGACAAGCTCTGAGGCTTTTTAAAACTGATTACGTTTTGAGAATAAAAACTAACAGGAAGGGAAGAGTAACATCTTAGAATATATAATTGGAAGCAGGATACTTCCCCAAATGTTGATCTGGAAGAAGCTTTTCAGTGGTCACAATTTTAATTAAGATCTGCTTATGCTACAGGAGTCTATGGATTATATTTCTAAAGTGCTTACACTCCAGCTGTGTGCTTCCTTTCACAAACCTATTATTATATATTATTTTCTCTTTTAAGCTGCTATTACCATTTAAAGGAGTTTCATTATTATTTTCCCCTTTCTGTTTCTCAGACAAAATCAGATTATGTCTGACACTGAAGAGAAGAAGGGGGAATCTTATTTTTGCTCAACTTGAAAGTAGACAAAGGAGGGAGAGTGTTAATAAGTATTAAAAAAAAGGGGGGGGGGATGAAGTCTGCTCCTCCTGGGTTGCAGTTTGCATTTCAGATTTGAATGAGACATTCCAGGCTGAAGAGCTGTAATCTTCCGTTTATCAATAATATTTATTAAATATTTGTCGGGGGTGTATGTGGGTGCAAGTTTCTTGTACTTACCTGAGTTACAGGTTCCTGAAGGAGGTATTTAACCAGCTCAAAAACACCTCCTGAAGGAACATTAAAGGACCCAGAAAATAAAGCAAGGAAAAAGAAAACTTTCATGGAGGGAATTTTCTTCCTGAAAATTAAAAAGATGGTCTCTCTATAGAGCTGTGTCCAGAATTTAATTATTTGCAGCACTAACCCTAACCCAACCTCTCCCTGAAAACACTAATTAAACTTAACTTTAATTAAGTTAAACATTCACTATTTCAGACACATACTGAAAAGCCATTCCAAAAGACATAATACTTTGAAAAATTAAAGATAAATGAAACAGAGGCTGACAGAAATCAATGTGATTAGTTACCATCACTGATGACATAAGCAGGAACTTACAGAAAGAAACTGCTACAGACAGACCATCCTGGTGAGATGAAATCACATCAACAACTTGGACATCCCAGAGTTTTCTAATGTATGAAGCAAGTGCTCTGCCTTTCTAAATTAAAGTTGTTCTTATCCATTCATGTAACCCTTAACACTAGGGCTTCAACTCATTCTTTATATGACTTTGACTCTTCAGACTTTGTAAATGTCAATGGGCTGTTATCAATGAAATAATATTTTATTGATTGATTTACAGATTTGTTTATATATCGCCTTTATAATACACCAATGCATGAAAATATGAGTCTCTCCATCTTTTATTTACTATAAGGCCCAAGAATGAACTTGCTGTTTTGGCTATCTAGATTAGATGCTGTCTTTAAACATGCCACAATGTTTAAATGTGTGTCTTATGGCCTGAATTACCAGGGAGAAAGTATGGTAATTTAACTGACCCTATGATTCCTGAGCCCTACATTTTACTGTGCCAATAAATTTCAGTGGTATGGGGGTTAAAAAAACAGCAATGCAGTGGTGCAAGAACAGTGATGTAATCTCTAAAAATATTAATTAGATACTATCAAGTCAGAGTCAGTCCCTGGAGGCTGCATGTTGACTTATTTCTAGTCCTTAGGCTTAACAGAATTTTCAGCTAAAAAAACCCCTCTTCCCAATCCTTAAAAAAAAAAAAAAATTAAAATCTGAAGCCCAGTTTTAGCTTTGCATGTGAGAGCTACTCACTCTATCTCTCAGCCCTATGCGTAAAATTACCTGGGGTCTGGAATACCAAAAGCTTCCAAACTACTTTATTGCAAACCTTTAGCTTTTAGCAACTTAGGTTACTGTCTCAGAGCATCAGCTAACAAGTAAATATTTTCAAGAAAACACTGCCAGAAGATCTGGTGGTAGTATAAAATTGAATCAGATCCAGATGGGACTCTAATTTCTGCTACTCTAGCTATCGATCTCTTGTTCTTTTTGCTGAAGAGAGATCAAATTTACCTCAGTGGAAAATCTCCCTGCTTTAGAAATGCAGGTTTTTATGTTTTATTTTATTTTAAAGCAATTCCTACGAAGGTCCATCTCTTTTCTGGAAGGGAGAAGTTTATTTCACTGAAATGTTCCATCCTATATTATGTGAGCCTTGTCAGAACAGCCGTGGGGATGATTAAATTGACCAAAACACATCTTAAAAGTTCTTGGAAGCTGATCTAACCCAAACAGTGTATGCCTTTTTTTAAAAAAAAAATTCCATTGTGATAATTGGCTTTATTAATTCATTGTTAATCATAAATGTTTTTAAGTGGCAGTATTTAATCTCATATTGAGAATGTGTTTTCAATGGCAGCACTGCCATCCACAGGTAGATTTTTTTCAGCGCAGCTGGTAATCTTTGGTAAGTAAGCAGGCCTGTTGCTTTGTGTCATTTTCCAGATCATGGAATATCTATGTTAGGTCAATGGAAGGTTTACCCCCCAAAAAAACTGCAAACTTTTCCAGAATTCTTACCAAACAAGATCAGGAAAGTGGAAGATTCTTGGAAAGATGGAGGTTTTGGACCCAGGGATAAGCTGACTGCAGTCCAAGTCTGTGTCCCTCAAGTCTCCTTACTGGAATCCCGGAAGTCCCCTCTGGCCATAATTGCTGAAAATTGCTGGGTTTTTTGTTTGTTTTTTTTTTTTTGCCATATTGCCATTAGAAACACACACAGGGGAGTGAACGTTTGCTGCTCTGTGACCGAAATAAAATGACTGACTGACCGGAAGCTCTACAATAACACCTCTGAAAGCCCACCCCTCCCCAAAAGAAGGAAGACTTTGGTCCTACCCAAATCTGCCTCATTGTTCCATCAATGTGATCTTTGACTTCCCAAAAAGAAGGTTCGGCCTTCTGTCGGATGAATAAAGGCTTCTCATAATTAGCAGGTTGCTGGTCATTGGGGCACCTTAAAAATTAATGCACATGGCCATATCACAAATCTGTTGCAGCAGCTCAGATAACAACTGTTATCTTGTCTGGATGCTATAATTTCCAGGATCCAGGATTCACTAATCCATAGTAATTTATTGCAACAAAAGCAATATTCCACTAATATGCTGCCTTTGCTTTGGGATTTAATTAGCAGGCTTTAGTGTGTTTTAAATAATAATTACCACAGTGTTTATATTTTTTTCCCTAGGGTTCTGCTTGGGGTGAAGGAAACAAACACTTCTTTTATATCTCTACTGTATAGCAATAGCACTGAACATCTGGTCCCCAGACAGCAAGATTCAACAGCCTCACTAAGGTGATGATCAGTACACCCAGAGACACACTGGGGTTTCAAACATGTTCCTGAAGCCAACATTTTCATTAACAGTTTAATTTCTGCAGTGTGGTTATTGTTTATTTAAACAGTTAACAGTGATTTATTTAAATGGGTTCAACAGTTTCTAGCTGTGCTTTTGAGGCCCCATGCTGAATTTATTAATTGAAATACAAACAGTGAGGATGTCTCCACTCTCGAGGCCTGGTCAGGTCTGACAATGAAATGTTTTTGTTTGTTTGTGTTTCCAATTAATTTTCACTCCTGATTAGCATACATGCAAATAAACTATGGGATGGAGCAAATGTATGGCAGAGGTCATCATGCACACCGTCATCGGAATGATGTGATGCAACTGTACTTCTAAAGTGGTGGACTTCTCTTCAGCTATCTCTTTCCAAAATTGTTTCCAAAATTGAGTCTTCCCATCCTGGTCCATTTTTGACAATACTGAATGTTTAGGTCCTTGGCGATCATTCCTACTCCTTAAGACCAAATGAAAGTGATAGCCTCAGACAGCAGATGTGAGGATGACGCTGACACATTGGAGGGAGACAGCGGTGTCCTCAGAACACTACAATGAGGCCATAATCACTCCGTGACATAATCATGCAGATACTGTGAATAGTAACTTGCAAAAGGAAATGCATAGTCATTTGCACTACCACCCCATGGACACCCTCGGAGGGAGACCTAGGTGGGCCACATTGCCTGTCCTGCACTTATAGGGGAACCTGCATTTCTCAGAAGGATGTATCTTATTAACTAGCCTCACTAGCAAGAAGAAAGCATCTATTCCCTATAAGCTTTTGTTCATAGACTAGTAAACATCTGCCAGCTGATATCCCTTCTTCTTTTCTTAGCCTTCTCTTCACATCAGAGTTTCTTGGACTCCTCCTCTGTTTAAAGAAATCTGAACTTACCTAGGTTAGGCCCAAACTCAGATCATCATGAAGTTTTCATTCCATCATGTAGGCCAGAAGTCTATGGCAGTAGTAGAGAAAACAACGCAATAGATATTGTCCCAAGAAAATGCCTGCAGTAGAAGTGAAAGTATTATTTCCCGTCTTGTATATGAACACAGATGGTTCCTATTTAGCTCCTTAGTTTCTTTCATTTCATGCAAGTATCACTGATAATCTCAATTTATTCCAGTCTTTGTTTTGTTCTTCTTGGCTCAGCAAACCCCTGATGTCAAGTCTCATTCACCAGCTCCAAGGATTAATGCATTAAATCCTCTACATTAACTATAACATGACATAGACTGTTTTAATGTGTTTGGATCTAAAGATATGTGATGGGATTTTTAGACCCTGATGATATTTGTTCTTATTTCTGCTGTCTTAATTCTGTAGTTGTTAGAAGGATTTTCATTTGCTTTTGAAAGAAATGGATCTGTGAAGCCAGCTGGTTCTCGTTATAATTCATCGTGACCTGCTGAAACGTTTTGCAATATGTCAGCTGACAATAGATGTTGATAATCTATTCTAAAGCATTCATTTTGAAAGTTATGGAGAGACACAAATATAATCTTTGCTTAAGCACCACACACAATATTGCCTTGGGTAATTTCTTCCCCTTACGTTATACAATGAGTTGTGACCCGGGCAAAGACAACTGAAACCAAGGATGGTGAAAGCAGCAGGCTCCTAAAGATGAATTTCTTTTCTAATGCATATGATGCATTATAGCAGGCTAGAGAAAGGGAGCCTAGACTTGGAAAAGCTAAGGACCAAGAATCAGAGGACAACACAAGTGCTGATGACTTGCTTGCACGATCAAGAGCTTGTCAAGATCACAATGGTTGTCTCCTGTGGACAACCATTGAACTGCAAGTGGCAAATTCTCTGGGAAGCAACCTCAGGGTCTGAGCTCATTCTCCCTACGCTTGCTTTTGGAGTCTCCTAGACAGGAAGGGAATTCCTCTTTATACCTGAATTTCTCTCAAACCATAGGGCCTTCTTCAGCTTTGGCATTTTGGGTTGTTCTTTCGTCTTGATTTAAGTCTTGATTCTTGATTCTTTGCTCTTCATTCCTGATGAGTGGCTTCCCTGTATATACCTGCTTCCTGTCTTGTTCACACTAGACTCCTTCCTGTGGCCCAAGAGTAACTAAACAGACATGATAGGAAGTAGCCTTTTACTGAGTTAGATCTTTGCTCCAGATGGCCCAGTACTGTAAATACTTTAGAAGTAGATACCAGGGTTTTCAGTAAAGAGTTTTTCTAGCACTACTGGAATTATGGTACTATAGTCTGAACCCGGAGCCTTGTATCTGCAGACCATGCACTGTCTTACCAGCTTACAATCCCACGATATCAAATACATCTTCAAATTTAACACAACATTTTTTTTTAAGAATGCAAATAATATTCTGGGGGAAGGATGATGACTGTTAAAATCTCTGCAAGTTGGAAGAGGCAGCTCAGCTCTTCTCTAACAACCTGCATTAAGAAGAGAAGTCCACACTGCCCCCGGGGAGCCCCTCACTTGAATCAGATAGAAGGGTTGCCCCTTCTAGAAAACTACCCATAAAATGACAGCCAACTAGATGTATGGATTAACTAAGGAATCAGTGAAAAGAAGCCATCAGCTAGGTGTCCAAGCCCAGCCCTTCTTCATCTTGCTTGACTGTTTGGTTTTTATTGTCACTTTGTCCTGAAGAAAGCTGCTATGCATTTCAGGCAGCTGCGATCACAAAGCATGCAATCTTAATGAATCTGTGAAGGACAGCTATTGGGAGGAATCAATGTTCGCTCATAAAGGATGTGTTCCATTTTTCACTCAATGGAGATAAAAATGGGTGTTCATCTGAGATAGCCTCCTGAGGCATATTTATAGGGTGTGCTCCCTTAGCTTTATCATAAATCCTTCAGTTGTAAAATACTATTATCACATTTATTGTCGTTGTCACCTTTGAAGTGAACAAGATGATACATGGAGTGGCAAATCCAAGCATGGTGTATGTTTAGAAACTCTATTTCTTATTTTGCTAAAACAAGGGAGAAGAAGTGTATTTTTCTTCCAACTATGCAATCTTGTTTCTGGCTATCTGGTAAGCAAGAGATGGTCAGAAGATTTAGAAAAAGAGCTAAGTGATCCTTAGTTATGTACCTCTCTGTTCTGTCCCAGCTAAAATGGATGTAAATAACCGGCTGCACAATGTTAGTGAACAGTGAAACTCTAACATGCCAAAGCAGTGAGCATGGATCATGTCACTTGGGTTGATTGAATGATTCCGTTGTTGAGCTTTTCTCTCTCCCATTCCATTTAGAACAGTGTTCCTCAACCTTCGCAACTTTAAAATATGTGGACTTCAACTCCCAGAATTCCCCAGCCAGCATTCTGGGAGTTGAAGTCCACATATCTTAAAGTTGTGAAGGTTGAGGAACACTGATTTAGAATATCAGCAATGGGAGGGTGTTGATGTACTGCCAGATCTGATTGGCTGCTTGGTGGTGTGATGTCTTGAGCTTTCCAACAGATTCTTACAGTGAGTGACTTCACACAACTAAGAAGTCTTTTTAAATTGAACATATGGAAATGCATTTACTGATACATTGCATAGAGGTCAGAGCTTACAGACATGCAGATTTTTGCTACGTTTGACTTGGAATTTGATTAGAATTTCAGCTATGAGATTAAAATAGCATCAACTTCTTTATATATACAAAAGGGACCTGAATTATCACTATAATTCATATTTTATTTTATTTTACTTTATTATTTAGATTCCATTTTTCTTCCAGGAGCTCAAATCCAGGAGCTCCTCCATTTTTTTCCCCAAAAGAACAACCATGTAAGGTTGACTGGGCAGAGAGAGAGACTAGTCCAAAGTCATACCTAAAAAGTAATTGTAAATAGTATTTCATGTTGGAGAAATGTTTGGCAAAACCAAGAAAAACCACAGCCATTTTAATAAATATTTGTACTAATTTTCAGGTACAGAAGCTGTTCAGCCTTTGGGCTAAGATCAAGTACAAGTAAGCATAAACACTCAGTAACTTCCATAAAGCTTGAAAAAAACCATGAACAAGAGTGAAACAATATTCACCCCCAAAGAAGGATAAAACCCTACCCTCATATAAAATTAATAAAGCATGGAAGTTTCTAAGAACCGTTGCTGTTAATTAAAAGCTCTTGAAAATGGGGCAATCTTACAATTCCACCACAGAAGAAAATAATTCATTTCAAGACCCACCCTGTAAGAAAAGAATGTAATGTGTTTTTGCCAAAAAAATAAAGTTGACTCTTTCTTAGGGATGCAGAGAAAAAAAACTTCCACCCAGATAGAAAGTAAGCATCTTTCTCTTAACTTAGTAGCTATGGAGGATGTATACAAGGTTGCTACAAGAATGAAAAATGTTTTATGCCTGTTGCCTCTGTGCCAGTCATAATTACATAAATCTCAGTTGTTTACAGATGAATTGAAATGCTTCTTTACAGGAAAATACGGGAGTTAAGTATTTTTATTTCTGAGCAAATCTTCCAGCAAGTACAAAATATAAATCATAATGTATTATTCTAAGACCCACTCTGACTACAGTATGACCTTTACAATAGTGTAATTTGATATACAGCTGTAAATTTAGTTGTTACTGCTCTGATATTAAGTAATAAGAAACTTTATAGTTACACCGTTGTAAATTACTGTAATGAGGGGCTTCTAAGATAAATACAGTAATTTCAGCATTCTTACCAAAGTGCTATTTACCACAGTTACACTCTACAAGCTGTAATTTCAGCATAGTTATTTTTACCTGGTTTTTCTGTGTCTTGGAAATTAATATAAACTCAGAGATGTTTTGCACAAGTCAGTGATCCCCATGCATTATTTAAGGATGGATAAGATGGGGGGAGGGAATGGAAGGCAGGGAGAAATCAACTTATGGAAAAACAAATAGAGAATAATACTTAAGAAAAAATGTGATTTTTCAGCTCTGGGTATACCTACTTTCATGAAAGTTGGACTCTGAAGAAGCAAGATAGGAGGAGTATTGATGCTTTTGAACTCTGGTGTTGGAGAAGACTCCTGAGAAGACCATAGACAGCCAAGAAAACAAACTGATGGATCATCAAACAAATCAACCCAAAGTTCCCACTTGAGGCACAAATGACCAGGCTCAGATTATCCTACTTTGAACACATTATGCGAAGACCCAACTCTCTGGAGAAGTACATAATGCTGGGAAAGGTCGAAAGAAAGAGAAGAGAATGACCAGCAGTAAGGCGGATGGAGTCAGTTACAATGGCAATTGTTGGAAGACCTGAAAGACCAAATTAGGGACAGATCAACATGTAGAATATCTATATAGTCACTAAGAGTCATCAATGACTTGATGGCACATAATCAAAGTTTCCACCTTAGCATTTCTGGGTAATTCCTGGTGCTTAAAGCTTTCTTTGCACCAGTAGGGACTACAATTGTAGTGTAAGTATTGACGGTGCTATGTAGATGAGTCTTCTTTGCTTGGGCATAGATAGAAAATATGGAAAGGCAAATTTATTCATTGATACTGGTTTTCACATCTGAACACACAGTACAGCCAACCTGATTAATCCGCTTTCATGCACCGGTAGCACACAATCCAGGATCAGCAACCAAGAGCACCTTTGCCACCTCATTCCTATCTTTTCTAGCAAAAGTATCTACAATGGCACAGTCAGCCTGGCATCACCACTGAAAGTTTGACGAGCTGTACTTCCCCTCACTTTTTTTTTTTTTGCCCCCTTTTCACCCCCAAAATTGCTACTGGGAATAAAAACTGGACCACTGAAATGGAGTGTATAGAGAAGCTTCTCAAAAAGAGGACCCTATTTTCATGAGGCTTCTCTGACACTATCTTGAAAAGAGATATTAGAAGCAGACTTCCAGGGAAGAAATGGTGAACTGAAGACAGCTCCACTAAAAGCAGAGCTGACAACTGTGGTGGAATGAAGAGCCGGCGAGTAGACTGACTCTTCATAATTCCTCTTCAGACAAGGAGAGGACTTGAGATTGTCCACAAGTACTCCAGATAGTTGCTCCTACAAGGAGACTGCAAGACAGTGGTCTCCAGCGGGTTTAGAGTTCTTGGAGGCAAGGAAATAGCTGTCTTTTTGCTCAAACTGTGTGTGGTGGATTGCAGTAGAGAGCAAAGTTATCAGGAAAGGGGGGGGGGTGCATTCCAGAAAGGGCAGGGAGACAAAAAACAACACAGTTCAGAGCTGGAGTATGGGAAGTGTAAGAAGTTTAGGACAGCCACTCCCTAGAATCTCCCAAGGTATATCAACTAGTTGCAGTAATATAGATTTAGTCTGGCAAGATCCTGTCTATATGGTGTAAGCGATAAAAAAAACTGAATTTGGATGAACCATTTCTCTTCTGTTCTTGGATTGGGCCTGACACCGTGGTTGGCGTCTTCAAAGAGGACACTGGGCTCACATACTTCCTTTTCTAATCACTTTCAGGAATTGCTTGTTAACTTCTTTTCAGCTATTAGGAACTTTGGATTGACAAGTTTAACAGCACCAGATGAGTTACTTTCAACCCTTAGTGAAAGAAGCTTTAAATACAAGTTCAAAGTCTTTTAAAAAATTATTTTGGAATAAACCGCAAAAGGGTGATTAGAACTTTGATTTTGGAAAGTTACAAATGGACTAAGGGTCCAGATGGATTTCAAATAAGATTTTGGAATTAATTATAAGAATCCTCCCCATGGGAAGATGCTTTTGTTTTTAATTCTCTTTTTAAAAAACATGATAGGACAAGACTTTGAAGGCTGGACACTAGAGGGAACCAGAAGGAACTAAAGATTACAGTTAAAGGGGAAGAACACGTAAATTTGACTTACTAATACAGAATGGAGCAAAATATTTTAACATTGGATATATTGAAGGTTGTTTTTGAACAATGAACCCAGAAGATAATTTTAACAGTGTCTGCCTCTATAAATAGACTATGTTTAAAAGATGTTATGGAAGAGGAACAAGTTCTACTGGACAAGACTAAGACTGATCTGAAAGTGAATTTAAAAATGACAGTCTACAAGAATGATATGGAAAAAGGTGCCACACTGGACATACAAAAGAAACTGGCTGATGTCTTAATAATTAAAAGGGATATACAAATAACAAACCAAGAGAGTTACCTGGATAATTTTCCTATATTGGATTTTAAAAAGAAACTTGTTCAAGCTTTGAAGAATTTTGTGAGAAGGGACAAAGAAAAAATGAAAAGAAATCAATTTGTTCATTATTTGAAGGGACTAAAGATCAAGATTGTTAAAAGTAAAAGGAAGGAATATAAATTTGGTTTATTTGATCAAGGTTAAAATAGATACGTTGTTATCTCTGGTAACCCTTAATGGGCTTTTGCTGATTAGGACTGTAATGATGAGGTTTTAAGGATTTGTTCATAGATAAGAGTTGCGATATGGGAAGATGAGATCATTTTAAGAGAAGGCGATAAGTTACTAAAATTCTTTATGCTTGTGCTAAAGGTGAGAAGTCATTTTTTTATGTATTTCTTTTCTTTTTCTTTAGTATATTATTTTTTTCTATTTTTCTTTCTATTTTTTCATTTCTGCACTTTCTATTTTTTTCTTTTCATTCTTTTATTTTTTTAGTTTGTATTAGTTCTTATCTTTTTAATTGCCAGTTTTAATAAAACTACTATAAAAAGAAAATAGGTATTATAAGGAACAGTTCATCCTCAGGTGAGTAGGCATGTGTGTGTTACTTGGTTGGAAAGAGTTAGTTTAGCCCAGAACAAACCATTTACAACTAACCCTATCTGGATTTACTGGATCATTCAAACAGCTGGATTTTAGATTTCACATGACACGTATATACCCATCCCCATATCCATTTAATTGTCTTGTGAGAACAGGGCATTTCCTGAAATTTCATTTCTTTAAAGTCCCATCTTCCAGCTTTTACCACCCAGTGGGTCAGCCAAGATTCATTCAGATTCCCTTTTAACAAGATTTACTGAAAAAGAATAGGATAATTTCAGCAAGGGGAGAACCCAGTTGATCACTCTGCTAATTAATGCAGAAACTTTTTCTGTTCTTTCCTTAATGGCCCCTGGGTGGAGGCTGTTCTGTTAAAGATAAGTGATACCCAGATACCTAGGATGTGAATTTCTTTCAAGATCTGAATGTACAAATGCATAATGCTCCATTTCACATCCATTTTCTTTCTGCCAATAATACACCATATCTCCAGGACTCTGAAAGCTTTTAAGAATGAAACTCATAGCAAGCTCTTTCAAAAGCAGGAATTCTAAGCTGAGGATCCTCCTACATTGTGTTTGCTCTTTGGAGATATTGTAGAGAGTCAAGGAGATGACCTTGAGGAAAATAGGCAAGAACTGTTACATGGGCAAAAAGGGCTGAAGTATTCTTTAAATCCTGGGAAACGAGATGTATTCTGAAGAGATTCATGCCTGATTCACCAGAGTTATAAGGGGGAGGGGACTTAAAGCACAATCAGGCTTGCACGATTCTATTACTGTAGCCTATCTCAATAAAGTAGGGTTTTAATCCTGAGAAATCGGTTTCCTGATCTGGTCCTCAGCGTAGGGCTTGTAGATATTGCAGCTCTGTTGCACCATTCAAGCAATGAAACCATCTGTTCAATCTTGAGATCTTTCCAATGTTCTAGCTCTTATTTTGCCGTATGGTAGATTTTAACTTCCATGCAGAAACAGTGTTAATGGTGTTGACCACCGACATTGCAAACAGTTTCCTCTATGAAAAACTTTTGGCATATTCACAGCATCATCACAAGCTAAGCAATGGTTTTGTGAGAAAAGTAGCACAGACATCCAATGGGATCCAGTTTCTTCATCTCTTATAGTGCTAAATACAGTCGTCATAAAGCACCCTTAATTTTAGAATTAACGAATTCTTCACAGCATCAATTTCTGTGAATCACAGTCCATTAATGGAAAATCTGAATTGTTTTCAAACGGAAACTAGTGTGTTTACTGTATGATCATCCCATTAATATGATCTGTAAGAGAGATTTTTTTTCCACGTGAGCCATTTATAGGCAAGAAAGCAAGCCGCTCATACCATCGGACACAATGATCGGCATTACTCGCGAAACGCATGCTATCAGAATCGTCCACTTTGTGCCAAAATTCAAGAATTTGATAACTGAGCCTGTCAGCAACATAATGAAGGTCAGCAGTTCTGTGGCTGAGAACCACATTAATGGTAAACATTTTGTTGTATTATTCAGCAACACTCCACAAATAAATCTGTCATTCATCATGGTTAAAGCAACTTCAAGGCATAAACGTGATTAATTGGTTTCTACTCTTTGGAAGATTTCAAGACGTATATCATTCTTGTTCATCAGGCAACTCACTGAGAAAAAGGCAGAAAGCAGGGATGTCTGTTTATTCCAGATAGGGTTGCACTAAGTCTTTTAGCATCACACTACGTGTTTCAGTGCAAGATTCCAGTGTAATTCTTGCATTGGTTTTATACACACACACACACACACACAAAAGAGGCATTCAGCAAATCAAAGCCTGTCTCTCTAAGAGTAGCCCTATAAATGAAGGTTAAGAAATTCCGTTTAGCCTGGGAACTATCCAGCATGAGACAAAAAAGGAGAGACCGTTTCAGCAGTCGGAGATAGGCTCCTATGAACAGGTTTAGATGCCATCCTATCCCTTCCCAACCTCATGTCATTTGACAATTCAATCCAGAAGATCAGTCTGTGCTAATAATTCCATGGCTGTGAACCGAATGCCCATGGTAGGTCAACCCAATGGTGAACCCAATGCCCATGGTAGGTCATCCTTTGTGAAGTGGAGATCCCTGCTCAACACTGGAATTTTTGGTTTGCATTTCAAAATTCTAAGGCTTTGCTCCTGGTAACTCCAGTTAAAGTAATTGAGTAGTAAGTGGTACAAGTGTTTCACTGAAAGCCCCAAAGTCTTATCTTGAGTTAGATGGACTAATTGGCCTGGTAGAAAGGAAATTCTTCTCTGCTGTGTATGTTCATAATTCCTCTTGAGTTAACAGTGTCACTTTAAGAAACGAGATGAAGTGAGAAGTGAGATGAATTAGGCAGATATGAACAGGATCTGTCAGTGAGCAGCCGGTCTGGGATTCAAGAGAGTTCAGTAGTAAGTGCAGAAAAAGAGGTGCTCTTAAATTGGTCCAAGCTGGACTCAGGTAAATGATGGGTAGACCGATATAAGGGAGGGAGGCAACATGTTGCTCAAAGAAAGAGAGGATGACTAAGGTTATGATGGTGGAGGACCACAATCAGACTTTAGCAATAACTTAAATCAACCACAGACTCTCACTGGGGTATGACATTTATGTATGCCTGCGTTGGTTGTATCTGCAGAACATAGAGTGACCATCAGTGGAGGCATCCGTTGAGTATTTGCACTGGAATGTCAACACCAATTTCTCCATTTCCACTAAACCAGGGGAAATCCTGTAACATATGAAGGACGTTGTACAGTCCAGAAATATCAAACGGGGATCTGACTCAGAGCAAAACTATAATAAGCTATATCCTTTAAGGCTTACAGGACTTTATTTGAGGACACAAAGCAGGAGCTTCCTGCAGGTGTGTTTACTGAGAACAGTCATTTTAATTTTTGCAAGTGTAAAGAAGATAGACAGTTGCATGCAGGGAAAGGATGGAGAGTGTATCCATTTTAAGCAAATCCCAGGAAAAAAAATCTCCATATGATATTTCCACCTTCAGCTGACAGACAGGTCTTGTCACTTCAGTTATCTTGGTATCTCCGCATGTTGCCAGACACCCTTCTTAGCTAATTTGAGCTTTTCTATCCATTCTCAGCTGCTGTTCCCAGTTTGCCTTGCTGTGCAAAATTATAGTCCCGACATGTTCAAAGCAAGAAAATATATATATATATATATATATATATATATATATGACAGACAGATATCAGATATCTGAATTATTAGCATTGCATGGGAAAGGTGGTTTTGGTTTTTGACAAATTATAAACTTAGAGTTCGGGTTTTCCTTGAAAACATTGGATTTAAAAACCAAATTATAGCCCGTGTATTCTGCTCCTAAGGGAAAAGATGGAAGCCTACAACAAGCACCTACAAATAAGTGACCAGTTAGCATTTTATCTAAAGACTTGGATGATTAACATTCTGAGAGGTTCCTTGGAGAAAGAGTTAAGCTTCATAGGGTTAGGCGGAGAATAGTGCTGGTTTTTATTTCATTGCAAATCTGCATAGCGGTGAAGGCAACAGCCATTTTCTTATCTCCTACATATTGTATTGTGTCAATATATTTATTTATAGTTTGGGGTCAGGCATTTTACCGCTTTGGACCAGTTTATACTACAGACTCTCTTACTAGCTCATTCTGTATATGGTGATTCTCCTTCAGGCAATGAATAATTAGGAATTATGTTGCTTAGCTACCGAGTGTTGCTTAACCTCCTTCCACTTGGTTAGATGACTGGACTGATCCAATGTAGCATTTCTACTCCACATGTGTAGGAAACGTAAAGACAATACCGTGTGTGCAAATGTACACACACACCAGTTCCTTTTCCCTCTCACTCTGGGCGCTGATTAAAATCCAAAACTTTACCAAGATAATTTTGTAATAATTAAGCTTCAAGGAAGATTAAATATCAGAATTGCGTATGATCTGGCAATCAGATTTGATACATAGAATTCATGAGCTGAATCTAATCCTGAGTATTAAAAAGTAAATTATTCAGGAAAGGCCTTTAGTTTGCAACCTAAGCTGTATCTGTATGTATAGCTATCTGCTTTTCCCTTAAAAAAATTGTTTTAAGTATTCAGAAGCTGAAAAATCTTTCTGAAATTATTAATAATAAAACAGTAATAATGTGTTCAGGTTAAATGAAAAACAGCTTTAGTTGCTTAAGACATTTAGAATCAGTCCACAAATATATCCTTCCAGACAGCTATAGCCCACGTTTATTGCTTATCATTCAGTAAAATCTTCTACCCCCGTATCTGGTTTTCAACAAGAAATATATAGAATCTTCCTAATTCTTTCCCCAATCCCATCCCATAACTAGTTTTAAGGCTATACTACCTGAGATCCCTTATCACATTAAACCAATTTTTAAAAGTCAAATTTAGTTTAGATAATGTGTGAGTCCAGCTAATATGATGGAAAACCCAGTTCTTTGAACTCAGGCAATTGTAGTTTATTTAGTTAAAGAAACAGTGGCTTACTCCATGTGCAAACTGAATCCCTATTTCTGTCCAAGGATTTCTCATATATCCAATAAAATTGGATGATATTTGACAGATCTGCCATCATCTACAAATTTACTCCATCTGTCTTTTTAAAGCCATCTAAACCATAATATGTGAAGGATATTGGATTATGTGAAGGAGCAATCTTTTTTTTCCCATGTTTGATTAGTTGTCTTGAGTAAATTTAGTCATTCCTGCCTCTTCTGTCTTTGTTCATGTGAAAAGGGGATTAACACGAAGAAATTTGGAAGTATAACAATAGGACAGTTACTCTCTTTCTTTCACTCTCTTTCTCTCTGTCTCTCCTCTCCCTTGTCATTCTAATATAAACAAATGAAACAAGTCCTCTGTGAGTTTCTTGCGCAACTGTTACTTAGAACATTCTGAAGTTATATGGCCTACAGCAGGTCCCCTCCATTTATGACCTCCATGCTAACATGGCTCTTCTCCCAACTGTTATTGCAACCTTTGCAATGAATCCTCCTTTGGTCCTCCTTGAAATGCAGGTTCAGGATGAATGTTATGAAAAACTAGAAACTATGAGAGCAATTGGTTGACAGCTATGGTGATTCCCCCTTCCCCTTCTTCTCTTCCTTTGGTACATGTTTTAAGCAAAGATTAGATAGATATTAGAAGCACCTGAATGAGTTCCCGCACAGAACAAGGCTTAGACTTGGTAGCCTAAATGCCCCTTCCAGCTTTTGCAGTTTCCTTGAACAGCAGAAATAGGGGGAAAAGAAGTAAACCATGCATGGTCCTGCAACATAAGCTGGTTTATATTTTGGTGGTGCACAACCCCAAATGTATTCTTCCTGGAAAGGGATAGATTAGATCCTTCATGGAAAGACCCAACTGTCTTTGAAGCTCTGAAAGGGACTATAGTTAAATTGTAGCTCATTATGGCTCTAAAGCCCCAAATAATGTAGCTGTATTTGCACATTTAACCTGGTTACTAAATTAACTCATCATTTTTACACACTGCATTAAACCATAATCTGAGCAGCAAGCATCTAACATTCACACAATGTGTCAGGCCACAAGCAACCTATGAAGCAGGTGTTAAGTTCTGATCTGATTTGTCAAGTTCTCTCAAATTTGTTATCACCCAATGATCAGATGGGGTGATTTTGGGGTAGGCAGGACAAAAACACTCTCATTTAATCTGTCCTGGGCATGATGATTTCTTT
This sequence comes from Liasis olivaceus, assembly GCA_030867105.1. NCBI lineage: Eukaryota > Metazoa > Chordata > Lepidosauria > Squamata > Pythonidae > Liasis > Liasis olivaceus. Next base: position 18,882,984 of record CM061361.1, read on the forward strand.
TTATCCACAAGTCCCGTTGAATAGAGCCAGAGTAACAGGCTGAAAGTTTGTTGTTTTATTTTTAAAAAATCACCTCAAGGATTTGTGCTGTGTTCCAGAATCAGAGATCCTATAATCCTTCCATGGCACATCCATTCCTGGTTCTCCCCCAAGCTTTCACCATTTTGCAATATAATGTAGGAATCATTTTATAGCTGAATTTTCGAGACTCAGAGCTCCCTTTCAGTCTATGGACCACATTAGGGATCTACCAATGCTGCCATCCAGATCTTATTTACAGCCCACTCTTGGCACGGTGTCCTGGCCCCTGACCAGCACTGATCCAAATAGGATGCCTCCTGACAGATTGTCTTCTAAATCAGCAACACATCCCACCTTGGCCATCAAATCCCTTGCCTTCAAGGCTTCACTAGAGGTACAGAGGTTTTGTCAAGGTCATTACATGTTTAATACTGTCAAGTCAAAAAACTGGAGAAAGGAATGCACCTGGCACCTTCCAGACTGGTTTGTGTATCAGAAAATAGTAAATGTCAGGCTGATTGGTTACAGATTATTTCACTGTATTAGTTACACCTTTTGGAGATGCTTTTTCTCAGGACAATATACGCTGAATTCTGAATCATCTGCTATAAACTCCTAATTTTGCATTGGGCACAAGCCCATCAATTTATGTCTAATTATATTCTTCCGTGTGAGATATAAAATACCTTAGGGTTTTCTATAATAAGGCTCATTAATGTGAATGAGAAATAATTCTCAAATTTCTTCTGCCAGGGCTAATGTTAATACTGATTCTAATTGCTCTTATAGGGCATTAAAGTGCAGATATATTTTTTAAAAGAAGGAAAAAACTCTAAGCTAATCATTTAACAAAGCCATTCTTATAACCCTATAGCTTAGAATAGTGGTTTTTAATTTTCTTCATACTCTGCATCATTCCTGCAATATGTGTCTGGAGAACAGGAGAAAGAAATTGTATTTAAGTGAGAATCACTTTTGGAGATTTTTAAAAAAAGAATAATAATGCAACTGTTCAGTCACTGCCATTTTGGGGCATGTGCTGTCACCACGTTAGGCATTTGTTCCAGTTAAAAGGTTTGGTTTGGTTTGGTTTCTTTGTGCGTGTTTGTGTGTGTGTCTCGTTTCATTCTGTTTTTTGCAAATTCCCATCTGCAAACAACACATTTCATTTTGTTCTCCGTTGCTGGCAAAGAGCTAAACACTGATGGGCTGGGACATCTCTGCTAACCAATTGATCAGGAAGGATGCATTCTGGTTAGTTTTATCAGCTTTGTCCAAATAACCCACTCAAGTCCTGCTCTGTTTCAGATGGGACCATAGAAGATCTAGAAGAAACCCTCATGTTGGCAAAGTGTCCTTAAGCTATATTTTAAACTCAAAGGAAAAAGGGCATAAGTATTAGAAGTCTTATGATAAAACTCTGGATGCCACCAATCCATGAATCAATCAACCAGCCAATTGGAGATTGACTGATTGATTGATTAATTGATTGATTATGTGCCATCAAGTCAGTGTTGACTGTTAGTGACCACATAGACAGATTTCCTCCATGATGATCTGACCCTAACTTGGTCCTTCATGTCTTCTAAAGATGCACCCATTTCCACTGTAACTGGGTCTATTCACCTTACTGCTGGTCATCCTCTTCTATTTCCATCTACCTTCCCCAGCATTTTGGACTTCTCCAGAGAGCTACATCTTAGCATAATGTATCCAAAGTAAGATCATTTGAGCCTGGTCCTCTGAATAGTGGGTGAATTTGTTGATTTTGGTACCTCTCATTTTCTATATCTTCATGTGTGTTGGGAGGATGCATGGAGGCACAAATATTTTCTCATGTTTATGTAGTAGTTATTTTGGTTTCTCATTCTCACTTTTTCCGTATGTAGGTTTCATTCATCCCATTCCCATACCTATTTTGAGAGAAAGAGAAGGGGGGAGATTGCTGGGCCATATAAATAATTAAAATATTTGCATTTTTATGCACATTTCATCTGCCTTAGCAATTATGTCTACATTATGCCTACTGTGTTCAGCTTTTTTCCCAATTGCCCACAACATAATGTGTCTGTGTACTTTGTTCTTGTCGAAGCTCTTTTTATACTCATTGCCTTTGAACTGATGAACTGTGTTGCAAAATTTGGAGTGCCATCAATATATTGGTCAAACTATTGTATTAATTGTACATCAATAAAAACTAATGTATTAAATTAGATAAGTCTGTATGCAAATGTAAATTCAAAGTTCTCCTTGCCCCCCAACCATACCCAGATTAGAAATAGGTAGATGTTTTGTGTCTGTGGTTATATAGAGACTTTGCCTCATTTATTATTACCTTCCCAGATACATGCAGTCTTTTTTGTTCAGCTTTGATAATTGTAATTCTACCTGAATGGATGTGCTGTTTCCAGGCTGGGCTTTTGATCCCTCTTCTGGGTGTTGATTATCTGTTAAATAACTGTTGAAGCAGTTGCTTGCTTAAGACACTTTGAATGCATCCTTAATTCTCCTCCCAGTTGTATCAACAACACTGGCTTCTGTTTAGTGGAAAGAGAAAAGCTAGGTTGAGATCCCTTGAAACAAATTAGATTTGACAATATGATAGTCCCAGATTTGAGGGTACAGTCATTGTGATAAGAACTATAAGATTACTCTACAGCAGTGTTTCTCAACCTTGGCAACTTGAAGATGCGTGGACTTCACCTCCCACAGTTCCCCAGCCAGTGAGAAGTCCACACATCTTCAAATTGCCAAGGTTGAGAAACACTGCTCTGCAGGGCTGAGAACTTGAAATCAGATGAGTTAAATACAGAGCAAGTTGGAATGAGATGTAACACACCTATGCCTACATCTGCGTCGAAGGAACAATAAGGGTATATTAACACCTGCTGGCTTCCTGCAGGAATTACTACTGAAAATTCAGCTACTCTTGCAAGGCTCGATCTTAATCACAGATGATTCTCTATTGTTGGAACGTTGTATTATTGGAAAAGTTGCTGAACATCTTTATACTCATAGGTAATATAATTGACCACATTGATGTTTTTCAGAATTGCTGGGGGGGGAAAACTGTTCAGGAATGGAGTGTGGTGGCTTTTGTGCTGTGTAACAAAAACAGGCAGAATAACGTGTTTCATCTAAGGCTGCATAAGTTAATGACCCTTTTTCTGCTCAGCCTGGAGACCAAGTAGAGGAAAAGTAGTGTCTATTTCTCACTGTAGTACCAGAACAAACTACACAGGAGTGAGGAACACCTCTCCCAAGATTATGTAGTTAAATGCAAATGTATTTTTTAAAAAACCAAACTCTGCCAGCACAAAAAAACAGGATCTACTTGTTCATGATGGCTTCAAGAGACTTATATCTCTTTATTTTTCTCTTTGCCTACTCCAGATTTTAAGCTAGCCCATTGTTGTGACAAAAAGGGCTGAGCTGAAAGAGTGCCACACACACAGTTCCTACTATCCTCTTTGCACATTCAGATGCACACCCAAATGTACATACAATCTACAAACAGGGCTTCAGGGTTTCACATTCATTTTTTTTTTTTTTCCAATATGGTAGCAGTCTCAATAAAAGCCATGTTCCTTTGCTTTTTTCAATCCCTGCTTGCATTCTCTCTTTTCTGTAGATATTATAGAGTTTCTGTACATCTTTATAGTCACAAGTAATAAAACTGTGGCACTAGCTGATGCCAAACTAGTATTTTCTTCCTTTCATCCATATATGGGTGAAAGCTTTTTGCTAGAAGCTGCAGAGAAAATCTTTGCAAAATGAAAGAACGCCCCCCCCCCCATCGCAGTCTTGTCAGTTCCATCACTTTGCCATTACACCAATCAAACTAATATTAGTAGGGTTTGTGGGGAGATCATGTCCAAACTCCTTTGTGAGTGAGGACCCCTAAAAGAACACTATTGGGGAGACAAAGAATTTACTCATGTACAACACCATATTTCTGATATTAATAATAACAACAACAACAGAGACCCAATGCCATCCGTCATGTAAAATCTCCCAGGTTGTTTGCAAGATTTTGTCCTGAACTCTCAGATAGCTAATACATTTTTGAACTAATAATTTCTCTACTCTGAGCTCCAAAGAGGGAGAGGGGAACTAACACACCGTTTTTACAGGAGAGTTATGAAAAATTAATAGAGACAGTGGGAGTGCAGAACTGTAATGAATCTGTTAGGGAAATGTTTGCAAATCCTTCCTACAGTTAATGATATAATAAGGGCTAGAGAAGCTGGAGGATATGTCACATATGTGTCAAAGTAGAGTCCATGTCATATGGAAGGAAACAGACGGGGATTCAAGCACAGAAGTACCTTGACCAGTACTAATGCCTTTACATATAAAGTTGATTAATAAATAAAAAAATATTCCAGAACCAAAAAGGTATCTATAGAGTTTAAAAAGATACAGCTGTGTAATTGTAGAGTTTGGCAGTAAACAATGGATTTTATGGTGCTTGGTCTGGATGGAAGTTGGAAAAACAGATGCATTACCAAATGGTGCTTCTTCATCATTATGTCATTTTCCATGGTCTCCAGAAAAATGAACCTTGGAGATTATGCAAAATGTTAGGTTTACCTGGATAATGTTTCCTACCCTAACTTGTTGGCAAAGTCAAATGTTCAAAATACAGCCTACCAAAGGGGGAGTGAGCATTTGAAAGGTCAGGATTAAAGAAGATTTTTCCAAGTCTCAGTTTAGATCCAGAAACATTGCTTTATTGATGAGGTTTTGGTTTTGGTTGTTTAGTTTTAGTTTTTATTCCTCTACTCATCTGAGACCTGGTTCTTCTGTAGAGCATTGCAGGCCAGAAATCTGCTGGCCTTGATCTTCATTTTAATTCTGAAATGAGTTTCTCTTTTCACAGTGTAAGATTAAAGTTAATTTAAATAATGAACATAAGAAGGGGGCTCAGTTCATCATTTCATATTTTATCTTGTAACCAGCTTAGAATCGTGATGGGGTACAACTCTTGTAAATAAATAAATATAAAACAGGGGCAGGGAGATGGTGGCCTTCCAGAAATTGCTAAAATGCAACTCCCGGCATTTCTCACTTTGCTGAACATGTTGAAAGTCACAGCTCATCACCATTAACAGAGCTAAAGCTTTCTGATGCCTGATGCAGAAGAGAAGTTGAATAATCAAACTGTAACAATAACAACAACGATAAAAATAACAATAGCAGCAATTACCGCATTGCAAGCGAAAGCCAATGCAGAGAATTGCCACAATTTGTGCTCGTGTTCACAACCGCCTTGCTGATTGCTTGCAAAGGCAAAATTTGCAGTAAAACAATCTGTACGAATTTCTCCTTATAAGCATTAACAGACTAGCGCAAAACAAAAGGGGGACAGACTTCAGAAAGAAATTTGTATTCCACGTTGCATGTACCATTAGCACATTAGCTTTGCAAGAGTTGGACCTGACAATTGGACTATTAACCTAATTAGCACCACTAGGAGGGTTGCAAGGAAGAAATACAGAAGGCAAAAATCAAATGTGTTGTTTTCTCTGGGCTTTCATTTCATGGGTGAGGGAATTTCCCTTGTACGTCCCCAAGGCAGACTGGCATTTCTGACCAGAAATGAAGCTATTGATCATTGAATTAAACCCTATATAAGGTCCAAATATTTTAAGTGAAATTGGAAAGTCAATATTAAGAATGCAAGTCAAGCACACGGTTTTTAAATGCCAGAGAATGTTTACATTGTTTCTCGTATGAAAGGAAAAGCCAGTCGTTCTGCAGCCACGCGCTGTGTTTCTTGCTTTGTTCAAAGACAAATATCAAAGTTGCCCGGCCATTCAGACCAGCGGACACAATCAAAATAGCCCCCCATGTCTTGCCTTTAAGAAAAGTACAGGGGGAGAGAATGAATAAAGACAGGACCAAAAATAAATAAAATAAAATAAATAAAATAAATCAAGAGCAGGAAAATGCACCGAAGGGAAATTGATTGGCCTGGATACAAAGAAACCTCCAGATAAAGTTTTTCCTTTCAAGATCGGTGTCAACACTTTAAGGTAGGCAAAATCAAAAAAAAAAAAAAAAAGAGCAACAGGGATTTTTTGTTGTAGGGTATTATAACAGAATCTTAAAAACGTGTCAGAATATCTTTCTACCACAACTTGTACTAAACAAAATCACAGTACAATTATTTTGACTTTCTTTTCCTTCCTTCCTTCCTTCCTTCCTTCCTTCCTTCCTTCCTCCCTCCCTCCCTCCCTCCCTCCCTCCCTTCCTTCCTTCCTTCCTTCCTTCCTTCCTTCCTTCCCCAGGACTGAATAATCTTTTCTGAAATTCCTCCTTTAATGCTTAACTCTCCTCTTCTCCATTCCCATGTCCAGATCTAAGAAGGGTGATGACAATAATGATACCTCTGTCTGTCTATCTATCATTAATTTATCTATCTAATTCCATTTTTCCATGCAACTATCCCCAGTATTTATTTAACCAGATTTTTGTACTCTCACAAAACTTAATAAGCATTGTTGTTGTTGCAACTTTCAGTAACTTACTTTTTTTTTTTCCAAAGCAACACAATGGACCTCACTTTGCATTAACCATTTGTAAGACTTCATAATTTAAAACCATATTCCAGGCTTCTGTTAAGCAGGACATTTTTGTTACAAGCCTTTCAGGAATCATTTTGACAGGTCAGGAAAACCGTGTGGTTTTCTTTTTTTCCCCCCTTCTTGCCTTTTTAGCAATGAAGATGTTATTGATAGATTAAACTGACTTAAAAAATATATAGGCTCCTCTGTTTGCTCACTGCACAGCATTTTTGGAGAGGAATTAAAAGGAAGCAGTGTTATTTGCACATTTATTTTCTATGTGACCCCTATGTTAGCTTCCCATCATCAGCATGACATTCAATAATATCAAAGATTGCACCAACATCAATATTATTTATAAGGTCAGCCGTGTCAGAATATTATGCTGTTGCTTAAAAGACCTCGCCATAGTTCTGCTGGAGTGAGATCTATTGCAAAATTGCAGCTAGAGAGCGTGCTTTATCACTTTAGAGCATCAGTCCTACATATCTGAAGTACTTTCTTCCAGAGTAGTAAATATGTTTTACTATAAATATTTTCAGCTTGGTAATACTATCATAATTAGTAGAAGAGATATAGTTCTTTCCTGGCTAATACCTACTTCTCTTACATCACATATGAGGATTGTTGTAATTAGAGTCTCATTCCCCAGGGTGCAGGGTGTTCTACTGCAATTTAGTTGATTACCAGTCCTCATGATTTCAGAGATAATTTCAGATGATATATAAAAGAGACTGGGCGTATTTCCAAGAAGGCAAAAGTGAGTTGTTATAGAAATTCTGAAGGTCAGGATTTCAGTCCTTGATCATGAAAATGATACAGATGGATGGATTTTATTGTGCCACATTAGGAGATCAGTGCCCCGAAGGACTGCAGAAAGTGGCAAAAATGTGGGTCAAATCATGTTCAGTCTATAGAGCGATTGCTTATACATGAACCCAGTAACTCTGCCCGTTTCTTTTTTTATTTCTTTTTTTAATTTATTATTAAATTTATATGCCACCCACCTCCCCCAGAGGGTGACTCTTTGCTGGGTTTTTCATGCTGATCAGTTACCATAACAAATAAAATACTTAATTACAATTCTCTCTCCATTGGTCTGCAACATTCTTGTCTTTCTGGGTCTACAGTAACTCCTATGAGAAGAGATGAGAAGTTGATGGAGAAATAAGGGGGGGAAGTCCCACAATTATACCATCATCCTTTCTTCCCTTGCAACAATCGAGAACAGTCAAGAACATCACCCAAGAAAATGTCAAAAGAAATTGTTAAGTTCTCTGACACCAGAGGTAGTGAAATGGAAGCATTTTTCACAGGGGAAGCAAAATTTGGGGAAATTGAAGGACAGATTTGAGCCTAGTAGGTGGTACTATGATGGGACCATTATAGAATTATTTATTTCATGAACCAGACAGACCTGCTCTAGTCAAGAGCTTCTGAAAGAATTATACAGATGACTTCTGTATTTATCTAAGTTCAGTTTCTGAACAGCAGAGCAGCCTGCCTTCCTTTTGCTCCCTGCCTCCGTTCCCCTTCAGCTTCACTTTTAATATTTGAACAAAGTTGCTCTCTGAAATAGGAATTACACTCCTGAACAAAGCAAGATAAAATCAATACTTGTAACAGTTATTGCTAGCTATGTAGTGTTTATAGATTTAAATATAGAAACAGTTTATTCTATGGTATTTATCAGTGTCAGAGCCAAGAAACCTGCAAGAGCAGGAAAAACAGTGGGTGACTGACAATAAAACTGCAGGTTATCCGATACTGTATAATGGCTGATGTGGTTGAGCAAGCTGTTTAATTCAGGGGATTAGATAGATATGCCCACCTAATATTCCTGTCCTTGGTGTCATAATGGGACATTAAAATATAAATTCTTGGGAGCTTCTCTAATGCTTTACACTCAGGAACTTTCTGATTGTACCAGCTTTCGCCCAACTTCCAAATGTATTGGACTAGAAATCCCATTTAGGATGTGCCTGGAGGACATCAAGGGTAAGCCTTAACAGTGGCCTTTCCTCTCTCTCTCTTGCTCCATCAAAAACACTGTATAAGCATAAAACATTTCTCCTATCCAAACATTGAAAATCTCTTCCCACGTTTGTGCTCCAGAAATGATAGAGTAGAGCGGAGGAAGTTTGGGGTCAAATGTTTCAACTCTGTACTAATTTCAACCAAACAGCTGAGCTCCTGTCAAAGATTCCTGAGGGTACCTTAAAGAAAATGCAGTCATATCAAAGTTTGGGATCTGCTGGTTCAAAAAGTCAGTTCACTAAAGGAAACTTGAAAAATGTCATCTAAAACAAATCAATAAGAGTCCCTTGGCCAATTGGGCAGGCATCCTAGGTATGGACATAAGCTGTTTGATATCTTGCTGGCCCTGTATTCTTCAGGGAAAGAAGATAATCATTGTTCTTCTTTTTATCTTCCTTTGACAGTTCTGCCTCAGAGCCATCTTAAAAGTTTATAGAAAGCCGCTGAACTTTTCCAGTAGGCATTGTCCCTTGGAAGGCCATTGTGTCTGCCTTGGAGATAGCTTATTGTCATCTCTTTCTCTGATATCTTTCCATCCTATTGTTTATTTGGGGGACAAGCAGCTGAAATAATTAGCCATTCCTAAGGACATCCCTTCTTATCAGTGTATATTAAGTTGCGATACTAATTGACCTTGACTATATTAAGACTGATGGATACTGAAGCACATTGGGGTAAAGCACACAGAAATAAATAAGGAATGCAACCCTTTTCTATCTACTTGAAACTGCTTCCAAGCTTTTCTGAAAAATAGGACAGCTTAGAGAAGTAAATTGCTCTGTTAGAGAACATCACTCATATCTGCATTGGCTTGTCCAAGGGTTCTGTTATTCAGGCTTCCTCATAGTCTTGTACCCTGGGCAGAAAGAATAATTTGGTTCTAGAAAAAGCTAAATCAGGGTCTGGGGTTTGGTTTTAACATAATGAATCCTTTGACCAGCAACGGGGTCCAGGGTCACATAAACTGCTAAGCCACAATGGGTGAGTTTGAGCAGTTAAGACAAAAATAAGGAACCCGTTTATGGATGAGCATTATTTATGAACCTGATCAACGACTATCAAACTGGTGTAAAGTTCTGTCATGTTACTCACGGTTTTGGCTCAAGCTATAGGTGACAGAGCATGATCTGTGCCTAGTCAGGCTGAATGACCAAGTCAAAGCTTAACATTGGATTCAGAAACCTCCCATTGTTGTCTCTGGCCTCTTCCAGCTCAGCTAAGAAAGACCACAGGGCAATTCCACTCTTTAGCTTAAGCTGCTTTTGGTCATTTCTTAAGCCAGCTTCAGAAATTCCAGTTGGAATTGCTGTGAGTTAGTAATAAGCCCAGGCTGAGGCTATGGCCCCTAAAAAAGTCTGGTTGGTGGTTCTGCTACTTCTTGCCATTCCTATCCATGCAGGCAAAGCAAGCTTCACAGATTACTTCTGTATGAACTGGTCTTCTGGTTCCTGTTCCTGTTCCTTTTTTTTTTTTTTTTTTTTAGGGATTGCTCCTTTCTTGCAAATCCTCGGGCCTGATGATTTCCCCCTAATGATACCATTGTAGCTCCAATGCTACCATAATCAAAGCAACAGGGAAGAGGTTGTGCTTTCATTCCTACCTTCCTCTGTGGCTCCACAGAGACTTTGAATCAAGGAAGGACTGATCCTTCAGCTTCCTGGAAACAAAATAGCAGCCCTACAGTGCAACTTAAACATATTTAGAGGGAGAGAGGGAGGGAGGGAGGGAGATTGATTGATTGATTGATTTACAGCCCCAGGGGCAGGGGATGGCAAAGCCAGGGGAGAAGTCTTTACCCAGCCTGGGAAGAACTTGAAAGGGTGCCCACTGGGAGAGGAAAAGGCTGAGTGGAGCCTGAGCTTCTAGGGTTGAGGATAGTTCCTTGACTTAATGGGTCAATCGCAAGATTAATTTTAAAAAAAAAATAATACAGCACCTGCCGACCTGCAGAGAACATAGCAGTCCAGCAGCCCAGGGTGAAATGGCTACCCAGGACAGCATTGGGGGGTGGGCACAAGGAGGGATGTGCCAGACAATGCAGCCAATTGGAGCTGAGGTTGCTATTAGTACAGAATGAATCCCTGGAGATTGTCTATTCTGAAGGGTTAACACCAATCATCAAGCAGCAGTTTTGAATAGAAGCTGGAAAATGTGGGCACAGGGTACATTTGCAATGGGGTAGGAGTGGGAGGAGGACTGTATCATCTATTTCTGCACTCGGGAAGTGGTGAGTGGCCTGTACTGGTGATGGGTCAAGCAGAAAGTGCAGATTTGTTCCATGTCTGAAATCCTGGAGAGATGTTGCTAACTAATATTGACTCAGTTTCCCAGCCTGGTGTCCTCTTGTCAATAGATGTCCAAGTACTAAACATGCCTGACCCTTCTTAGTGCAGAAAACGTATTCTTCTAAACTCAACCTTCAGGACATCTTGGATTTATGTATATGCTTGCAATAATTGGGCAAATATTGACTGTCAAAGTGCCTACAATTGATATCCATGGGGTAGGGTCAACAAAAATGTATTCAGGGAGCAACCATTTTCTTTTGGCCTCCAGCAATTAACTAACTATTTGTTTTGCTGATTGACTCCCTTGTTTTTATGAAAAATAAAACAAGAGTCCTTCAGGGAGCAAGTAGTTAATTGCTGGAGGCCAGAAGAAACGTAGGATATATCAGCCATGTATATATTTCTTCTTTAGAGCAATATTCCAAAGCAAAAGTAGGCAATGTGAGTCCATCCAGATATTGCTGAATTAAAACTCATAATATCTTTTCACCATTAGCCAGATTGGCTAGGTCTGCTGGAAGCTCTCATTCTCCATGTCTGAAGGACCACAGGTTGCCTATCTCCTATTCTAAAATCACTCATAGGAGACTTCATGAAGTCTTCCTTTTCAAACAAAAACAAAAACTCAGAACAATATTTATTACCCTTGGTCTAGTTTGACTCACATTTGTCCCCATGTATGGCAAAGAATCCACACGCCCATACTGGTGTAACTGGTGCTTGAGATTTTTTTACCATAGCGTATGCTTGCTGGGTTGCAGATAAGGGTCTTTTGATTTGATGATGACAATTTGAAAAGAAAGGAAGGAAAGGATGAAGGATGAAAGGTCAGTGTTTCACCTTTGTTTTTTCCTTTGTTCAACTGCAAAAAGAAGTGCTTGGAAGGGTTGGGAAGTGTCAAACTTGGAGGAGCACGTAGGTTATTAATTTCATTTGGGAGGGATGAATAGGGAACGATATTAAGGACAATTAGCAATGAAGATTTTCATCCATATAAATGCACCAAGATCACTTCAAAAGCTATTTAGTTAATTGATCTATAAAAAAAAGCTTGATTCATGATCAGCAGATAGGCAAATTAATCTTCATTTGAAGCTTCAAAACAAGTCTGGACAATAAGCTTGGGCTAAGGAAATACTGAATGAATTTAGTATCAGACCCTGTCCTTAACAGCTTCAGATACTTTTTCCCCAATGAACTTACAATCACCCTTACTTTTTGTTTTAGTAGGCTTTAATCTCCCTCCATTTCTCTCATTCATATAGTGTAACAGGTAGGGTGACAGATGAAGGCAGGATGGTGTTCACATTGTCCTAAACCATAGTTAGCTTAAGGGTGGTTTATAAACCACAATTTGCTTAAAACCAAACAAATTATGGCTTGAAACAATGTCAGGGAGTAGGGGAGGCCCAGACCTCTTGCAAAATCCCCAGAGTAATTTTGGGCCATTCTTTTTCTCCCATCCTGTCCAACCTCACAGGATTATTATGAAGGCAAGGGCCATGTATGGCAGCTTAAACTTCTTGAAGGAGAATCAGAAATAAATCAATGGATGATACTTTGCTCGTTTATCCAAGTACAACCTGCTTATCCAAGGTATACAGGAACATCCAGCAGTGAAGGTGTTGATCTTGGGCATCTTCAGGCAAGCTTGCTATCAGTGAGGCCTCTCCTCAAATGAACCCCCTTTTCCTATCCTTAATTTTCCCTTTCCCAGAGAGAAAAAGATAAAATGAGCAGAGAACAATGTACCTTTTCTTTCCTCCTATCCTTGCTGCCATGCTTAGAGGAGACCACAAAGAGGAGAAAGAGCAGAGCTAGCATGCTCTAGGAACCACCAGCAGCGGACCTCTATTTGACTATGGACTTCAGCACATGACCAGTGCTGTCAGTCCCTACAGCCTGACAGTGAATGCTTCTGCACATTCTTGAACTAGAAGGGTTGTTGAAAGGTGGATGGAGATAGCCTTCAGAAGGTGTCAAAGATGCTGAGCAGCTTCTGCCTCCAACCGAAAGAGTATCCAGCCAGAGCAAGTGAGTTATGCAATCAAAAGAATAATCAGTTCTCTGCTTCCTCTAAAGAAGAGCTTAAGGAAGACATTAACAGTCCTTAGAGGATGGTTCTAGTGTCTGGCTGTTACCTTGCTTTGGCACCGCTGAACCTGTATAATGAAAGTCAGTGCAGCTTAATTAAGGTAGTTAGATTTAGCGATGTAATTGAACTGCAGTGTGTCCTTTTGCAGCATCTAAATCCATTGGAAAGAGTAAATAACAGTGCCCTTGATGTTCAGATGGCCAGCAATCAAGTGTCTAGACGTACAGAAACGATATACTGGCAGTGTATATTGATTACCCTTTTAAAGCTGCAGAAGGTAAATGGGCATAGACATACCTGTCGCTCTTTAAAGGTTTGTTCCAAAGATATTTCTTTCTAATTAAGCAAAATAGCAATAAAACGTTCCAGTGCAAATGCAGGTGGTGCTCTAAAATTTGCAAAGTGTTGCGGAATGGCTCCAGTGCCACCTAGGGGTCACTACTGTGCCTGTTGCTAAGCAACAACATCCAATGCAGGGAGCTGCCTCTGCTTTGGTGCCAAAAAGTGTTCCTTGTTCTTGAGGATTACTTCAACTCAGTTTTATGATGTACAAAGTTGCACAAGGGAGTGGTAATAATCATCTCCCTGCATATTACTAAGCCCTTACTGTATTTCAGATATGTATCTCACCCGTGGACTTTTTCCCAGTTCAAACACAGACATCAAAGTTGGGTTCCCTCAAAGTAGAATGAAATGAGTCGTCCTTAAGCTTTCTTTGGTGGTTAGAGATTCATAGAGATTCATCCAGTCTTTGAATATTAATTTCTTCCCAAACTGCCTCTCAGGATAACACTGAGGCGGGAAGAGGAAAGTTGGGTAACTGACAACTCTAGTTTTGTTCAAATTAATAATTTTGCAGGGATCTCCAGTGGTCACTGGCCTTTGGAGTAAAGATGTTGAAGTAATCTGAGGAATGATTGAGAGATCAGTGGGTTTTGCTAGTTTTTTCACCTGGAGCAGATTTGAGAAGCAAAGTTAGTATTGTCTGTGGGATCAAGGAAGATGCTACCTTGAATTTTTGCTGGCAAAATGCTACATGTTTATATCCTTGCAACTGTTCCACATCTGTCATCCACTCTGACCTGCTACACTTTCTGCAACCTGAGTGCCTACTGAGAGGGATGCATATCTGCATCATAACTACCTGGCCCCTGCACCTATCCTTCTCAAATGCTTTCAGGGTTTTGTGCCAATTTTTATACAAATCACCCAAAAGAAATATATAGAACATACAGAATGGGAAAAGAAGAATCCTTCCCCTTTTCATGCAGAAAATATTTGAAATTCACCTTCCATAAGAACCACTGCTAGTATCCATCAGAAGATATTTTATGTTGATCTGTTCTTCCCATATTATTGCCACATGGTTCATGCAATGAATTTAGGATCACTATTAGGATTAGTAAATGGGATCTGATCAGTCCTGTCCATTTGGAGCACAGAGAGATGCCTACGAGTCATATAAGGAATCGGCCAGAGATGCTCAAGTGAATCTGAGTTCCACTCCACCTCTATGATTAATTCGCTGGTGAAATCTTCCACCCTTCTAAAAACCTCAATTAATGCTTCACGCAATACTAAAATGAAAGCTGCATTTTCTTCTTACTGTTACTACCAGCAAGAATGCTGGTCTAGAAAATCCTTTCACAGCCAGGAGGGTACTTAATGTTTTGGGGAGATACTATGAATACGTAAAGTGGATGAGTTCCTTTCTTGGACATAGGCAGGTCCATTTTTTCCTCGTTTATAGTGAGGCATTGATTTTTTAAAAAAAATTGTACACAGTCTGTTCTAGTCTTACTCTGTTTTTCAGATCATAGTGACAGAGGACCACAATTCTGCAATGCACTCAAGAATTCCAAGGACCTTACAACTGGATTCAGATCTCAGGCTGCTGTTTGCCCCTCCTAGTTTAGATGATCCTGGTAACTTTGGTTGATGTATTTGGGCAACCATTCCAAAGACTGGCAATTGCCTTGCCACAAATTCTTCTACATTCTGAAATTGCTCAGTGTACAAGGGGAGGAAAGAATAGAAAATGGTTGAAATTATCCAATGCTGCTGGTGAAGCAGAACAATCTGGAGGTAATCAGGGTTTAGGGTCTTTGGACTGGTCATACACTATACCCTAGCATGTCAGATTAATATGCCTGATATTCTGTTTCAGTAAATTGCTGAGAAGAGTTTTATAATGCTCTGAAAAGTCAGCACCTCTTGTACAATTTGCCTCATATGGTGGGCTTTCATTTTCATATACAAGTATCTTTCCTTTATGCTTTTTCTTGGGGAAATTTATCTGAATGCTACTTTTCTCTATGCACCTTTCCATAAGAGATTATTTATTTTAAATAGTATTCCTTCATTTCACATTAACTGGTTTTTTTACACAACTTCTTATGCTAACTTGAGTGAGAATGAATATATATTCATTCAGCGGCTGGATAGCATAGTGGTTAGAACACCGCCTTTGATGCAGGAGACCGGGGTTCAAATCCCGACTGGTACCTACCTTACCAGTAGGGGTCCTTGGGCAAAGACCCCCTAATGCTTCACCTGCCTACCTCAAAATATGAGAGTGACACAAACTAAGAGAGTCATGCCGGCTCGGACGTCGCCCGGATTAACAAGGTCCGCGTCAGATGTTGGGGAACCAGGACAATCTGATGCTACGTGGGCTACTGGAACAAACCATACATGGACGAGACAAGAGAACTTGGAAATGATGAAATGCTACTACAACAGCAGATCTAATGAGAGGGGATATATGAAACGTATGAGGGAACTATGGAGAGACAGAAGGCCTACTCAAGGTCTAGGCAGACCAATCTGAGCACAGCCTGGATTGACTACAGGAAAGCCTATGACTCAATGCCGCACACATGGATCTGTGAATGCCTGGTGCTATACAAAGTCAACAGGGCACTAAGGACCCTTCCTCAAGAACTCAATGGGACTGTGGAAGACAACACTGGAAGTGAACTCAAGACAGCTCGCACAAGTGGCCATCAAGTGCGGCATATACCAAGGTGATGCACTGTCCCCACTGCTGTTCTGCATAGGCTTAAACCCCCTCAGCCAGATAATCGCAAGGTCTGGATATGGGTACAAGTTCAAGAGTGGAGTCACCATCAGCCACCTCCTCTACATGGATGACATCAAGCTGTATGCTAAGAGTGAACGAGACATCGACTCACTGATCCACCTGACACGGATCTACAGCGAGGACATTGGGATGTCATTCGGACTGGAGAAGTGTGGCAGGATGATAGTAAAGAGAGGGAAGGTAGTTAATGGAGTGGAATTACCAGTGGGCCACATAGCAGACATAGAGACCCACCTATAAATACCTTGGTGTCCCACAGTCACATGGGAACCATGAGGAGGAGGCAAGAAAGACAGCAACATCCAAGTACCACCAAAGGATTAGACAGGTCCTGAAGAGCCAGCTCAATGGGAAGAACAAGATCCATGCCATCAACATGTATGCCCTGCCAGTCATCAGATACCCTGCCGGTATAGTGAGCTGGCCAAAGGAAGACATGGAGGCTGCCGATGTGAAGACCCAGAAGCTCCTCACAATGTATGGAGGTTTCCACCCCAAGTCCAACACCCAGAGACTGTACACCAGGCGCAAAGAGGGCGGGCGGGGCCTGTTGAGTGTCAAAGCCACTGTCCTGGATGAAACCCGGAGTATCCAGGAGTACATCAGTAAGATGGCACCCAAAGATGAGGTGCTGAGAGAATGCCTCAGGCAGCAGCAGACAAGGCAGGAGGTTCAAGCAGAGGAAGTGCCATGGCAAGACAAGCCCCTGCATGGGATGTACCATTGACAGATAGCTGAAGTGGCTGACATTGGGAAATCCTATCAGTGGCTGGAAAGGGCCGGACTAAAAGACAGCACTGAGGCACTGATCATAGCAGCACAAGAACAGGCACTAAGCACCAGATCCATAGAAGCAGGGGTCTACCACACTAGACAGGATCCAAGGTGCAGATTGTGCAAAGAGGCCTCAGAGACAGTCCAACACATAGTGGCAGGGTGTAAGATGCAGGCAGGAACAGCATACACTGAACGGCACAACCAAGTAGCTGGCATTGTGTACAGGAACATCTGCACAGCATATGGGCTAGACCCCCCCCAAGTCCAGATGGGAGATTCCACAGAAGGTCGTGGAGAATAACAGGGCTAAGATCCTGTGGGACTTCCAGATCCAAACGGACAGGCAGGTACTGGCTAATCAACCAGACATCGTGGTAGTAGACAAAGACCAGAAGACAGCGGTAGTGATAGATGTAGCAGTGCCAAGTGACAGCAACATCAGGAAGAAGGAGCATGAGAAGCTGGAGAAGTACCAGGGCCTGAAGGAGGAAATCGAGAGGATGTGGAAAGTAAAGGCCAAAGTGGTCCCAGTGGTGGTAGGAGCACTCGGGGCCGTGACTCCTAAGCCGGGAGAGTGGCTCCAACAGATCCCAGGAACAACATCAGAGCTCTCTGTGCAGAAGAGTGCAGTGCTAGGAACAGCTAAGATACTGCACAGAACCCTCAAACTCCCAGGCCTCTGGTAGAGGACCCGAGATTGAGGAAGACACAGACTACCCAGAGGGGTAAGAGGGGAATTTTATATATATCAGTGAACTCTGCCATTTACACCGCTGTGAATTGTGAAATGTTGATTTAAAAAGAGTCTATGAAGGATTATTTTTTATCTCCCTCTTGTTGCCTACACAGGAGTCTCTTGAAAATCTCATACAAGAGGGTCAGAGTGCTCTGCAAGAAGAGCTGGATGGAAACATAATAAATAGATAAACATAATTCTAAATACATCAAATTAGCTATCAAATGTGAAGCACATTAATTCCACCTGAAACTCTTCAAAATAGCAGGGCAGGCAATTTTGTCAAATCGGTAGTTGCCTTGGTAAGTTCTCATAAACACCAGCACCATTTTCTTCATTTAAAAAGAGTGATGTAGTCTGAGGAATATGAACAGTGTCAGTGAGCAATTAAATTTTAATTGAGCATAAAATAAAGTCCACTTGCTGTAAGTTACAACCCAACTGCCTAAAAACTACCCTAACAATTATATTTATTTTCCCCTGCCTTTTCCTGAAAGATACAAAAAGGACACCACCCACAAGAACAGCAAGGGAACAGTCTATCACAGTCACCATTAATAGTCAAGTGAGGGTGATGAGAACAGCAGCAAAACTTGTGACAAGAAATTGAAGCTGAGTTCTGGTTGAGGCTGAGGTCAGTGAATGGGGCTGTAGGGCGATTGGCATGGTGAGATGTTTCTACAAGGGGAGGATGATTCCACAACTACTGTCGAGGGAGCAGGAGAGTGTGGCGTGTCACCTGAAAAAGTATATATGGACGTTGTTTTCCTTCTTTTCAATTTTTGCCAAAACACCCCAACCCACAAACATTTATTTATTTATTTATTTATTTATTTATTTATCATATTTATATAGCTGCCCATCTCACACAAGGTGACTCTGGGCGGCGTACAACAATTAAAAAGAATACATACATAAAAACAATTACACATAAAAAACTGTAAAAACACACAAAATAGGAGGAGATAACATTAATAAGGGAGCCATCGGAAAATCTCCCCAGTCCCCTGGGAGCCCCAGGCCTGATCACCTAGCCAGGTCTGGAGGGACTTGTGGAATGTTAAGAGGGATGGAGCTAATCACACTTCCGGGGGGAGAAGATTCCACAAGGTGGGCACCATGGCAGAGAGGGTGCCCTCCTGGGACCCGCCAAATGTAATTCTCTGGCAGACGGGACACGCAGCCTGCTTTCTCTGCCAGATCTTAAAACTGGGTCCTCTCACAGTTAGCAGCACATTATGTGTCTAATATAACATATGCTCTAAACTTTAGGTATTAATCGTTCCACTATTCCATAACTCTTGTTTTCCCAAATCAGTTTTTTAACAGCTTTTGAAACAAGATCCCATAGGATGCTCTGTAATAGAACAGGCTTTTTTGCTGTGGTCGCGGCTATCAAGAGCCATTCATTTTTATTGTTTTCAGTGGTCAGGGTCTACAGGAGGTGGGTCAGTGATGTCACACAAATGGAGAACGCATATTTTTTTTCTTTTTTCTTTTTTTTAATTTGGGACATTTTTAGTCGGGCTTGGTTTGAAGCATTAGGCACGCTAACCATACTTGAAGGTTTAATGCAACTTGTTCCTATCTGAGTTTGGTGGCTTGATATGGTTAACAATTTTAGCAGCATGATCCTGGGAAATGCTGAAGGTTGGGAAGAAAAAAAAGAGCTTCAGAAACCACACGTGGTTTGTGGATCACAGGTTGCTACCTTCTGCAGCAGAAGATCCAAGCTTCAATTTCCGGCATCTTTAGTAAGTCTCTTCTCTGAAAGCATCAGAAGATGTTGCCAGTCAGTGTCAATAATACTAGACAAGAGAAATGAACCCTATTTACTTATTTCATGATGGGATGCATAGACTCATCTCCCATTTTTAACTTTGGAATATCCTTGTAAAACACACTGAGTTGATAATTATAGACTCAAATTTACCTAGTGAGCTCCATGCTCATGGAACCTGGTCTCCCAGGAACCAGTCCAATCTTCTAACCATTAAGCCACACTAGTTCACCGCTTACTGATAGTGTAAGTAATTTGGGACAGGGACACCTTGCATGCAAGACCAGTCTGTACCAAGAGGGTAGGCTGCCTCTTTCCCAGGTCCTAAGTCTGTTTCAACCAAAGCTAATGATTAAATCTCATTTCCTGCACTCCCCACTTTCCCATTCATACCAACAAAGGCAAGTGAGTAAATAATCAGGAAAGGCCTTTTCAAACTCCGGCTAGCCAACAATGTGACGGTTGAAGAGCATATCGATATAAGATTAATCAAGTTTATGTCTCCTGTCAACGGCCAATGGTAATAGATGACCATCTTCTGAAGGAGCCAAACCATCCAAAAAATTATTTGCTAGCGGCATTGTCAGAAATCTGCTGACATTCAGAGAGCTTTTGACTGCAGCCGAGATATGAAATTCCAGCTTTTGTCATCTATGTATGCTTTCGTTTCTTGCCCTTGTTTTTGTCTCCCTGCAGCTGTTAAAAGGTCAGAGGTAATCAGATAAGCCAGGAAGGATGCTGTATGTCACTATAATTGACTTGAGCTATTGTAATGCGGGCCCAGGGAAGGAGGTGGTGAGATAGTATCCAGAGTGACGTAGAAAGAGATAGTAAAGATGTCCCATTATTAGGAAAAGTAGGCACCCTGGAGCTAGCTGGTACTCTCCAAACGATTTGTGTCAATAAAGAAATGTGGTGGCATAAAAACCAAACAAAATATATATATCTCAGGAGTTATCTTTCATGGTAGAGAACTTCCATACCCTTGAGTGGAAAGTGGGCATGAAATCTAGGAATGTTTATTTGCTTATTGAGGCTCAAAGTGCATGTCTGGGTGTTGTTGTTACATGATGGTAGTACGTATTAGAAAGAAGTGAAACAGGGACAAGTTCCAACTCTCTGTCTTATTGCTTGGAGATGCCAGCTGTTCTGCCAGCACTGGACACTGGACACCTCCTTCTTTCCCCTTCTAATACCCCATTTTGTTCTCTTGCTACAAAACAGGAGACTGACTTTTCAAAAAGGGTGTTTAGAAATTAACCTTCAGGCTGCCTGAACTCAACCCAAGCTCCACATACATTCTTCAGGCTCCAAGTATGTGGTTCTGAGAAGTTTGGGATTACACAGCACGGGATATGAGCTTGGAGAAAGGGAAGTAACATTTTTAAAATGAGGAGAAATTGCTACTTTTTAATTCTTTGCTTATATGCTCTGCAATAATCTTTCTTCCCCTTCCTGAGGAGTTGTGTGTCTTCTTTTCCTTATGCAGTAGGATGTCCTGCCAGCACTGTTTAAAAGTTTAAGTGGCGCATACCCCAAGTAGCATTATAATTGGCAACTTCATTAGCACCATCTCCAGAAGAGTCAAGGATTCAAGGCACAAGGGAGGGAGATAATACATTCAAAATGGGTTTCCTCTGAGAATTGCATTGTTTCCCAGTGTTGATGTAAGCCACCAAAATAAAATACCCATTAGTTCCTCCTATTGCATTCTCTGAACATTTTCAAACTGCTTTTCCCACAACCAATATTAACTAAGCAGTCATTCAGCCTCAGAATTCACAGGGGTTTGCTTGCCCAAGCCTTTAAATTTGAGTGTTTCCTTTTAAACTCCCCTCCACTTAAACTTTCCCTAAAGAAAGAGGTTTCTTTTTTTAGATTGCTAATTTCAGCTTCCTTACTAGGAAGCTGTGGTTAATTCAAAGGTCTGGGTTGTCAACAAACTCTGTACCATCAAATGCAATTTTGGAGTTTGGAGGATGAAATTCAGCATCAGAGACAAACGGAAAAGTTTAGGATCCACTAATGATGCTGCATTCAAGAAGTAGCTCATTTGATAGTTTTAAAAGTACCTAAGACGCTGTCCCATCCATAAGCTTAAAGTGATCAAATATTACCAGAACAAAGTCACCTTATCAGAGATCTGTCCAGCCATGTGTTGGGTCCTTCAGCAGTCTCAACACCGTGGTTGGGAAGGGTGTGTGGCTCTGATCATGAGGAATACCTTGGATTGTAGGGAAAAGAGTGGGATCCTGCTTGTGTATCAACTATCCTGCTGGAGACAGGATCTCTCCTTGAATTCCTAGAGCTGGTCTCTGGCCCGGTGGTGGAGAACTACTGCTTTTTGATGCTGAAGGATTTCAACCTACTCCAACCAGTACTAGCCCAACCTATTACAGTACTGTAAAAGCACCAGGGAAAACTTGGTGCAACTCATCATCTCACAATTCCAAGAGGTTTAGGGAGCTGAAGCTAGAAGTTTATGATTTTCTTGGGCAGTGCCAATCCTCTGGAACAGCCCTCTGACCAAGATCAGGGTACTTACCTGAACTATTTTGGAAAGCATTTGCTTAAGCTTTTATATGAACACCATCTTTTTATTCTTTTTCCCTATTTTTGTGGCTAGTTTTTGTTATTTTTTGTTGATTTTTGTTCTGGATGGCTCCTCTCAGGATTTGATCAGACCTTGGATGTCTTGACTTCTTTCATGTTCGATATAAGCTGCCAAGAGTCAGGGCAAAAGTGTAACAAACAAGCACATGGATATGGCAGAAGTCTTTAGTTGGCACTTGCCCTGTTTTGCATTTCCAGAGCTAACATGAGAGCTGAACTATGGTTTACTGAAAAACCATTTACTCCTTTTTGATTTTTCTGCATTTTTGCCCTAGGGTTTCTGTGCCGATCGTACTGATACATAAGTCCCAGTGAACAAATTACCCCTCATGTTTGTTGCTTGTTTCATTTATTTCATAAACAAAGTCACCCAACATGTGACAATGTGAAAAACTAATTAAAGTAATTGCTCCTTTAGATTCCATAAGGCAATATGTTTAGCTGCAGTAAGTGCAACCAAATGCTTCCTGGAACTGGTGATCAGTCTTACATCACTGTACAGATATTTTGGCTCATTCCTCCATGGCAAAGTGCTTCAGCTTAGCAACATTGTGGACTTTTCTAGCATGAATTCCTCCTATCAGGTCCTGCTGCAACATTTCTATGAAGTTTAGGTCTAGACTTTGCTGCAACATTTCTATGAAGTTTAGGTCTAGACTTTGACTTGGCCATTCCAAAATATATTTATTTTGGAATTTGTGTCTCATCCATTCTCTTGTGAACTATTTTGTATGTTTGGAAATCTGGTCTTCCTGCATGATTTACCTGTGTTTCAGCTTCAGCTGATGGACAAATAGCCTGATATTCTGTAGAGTTCTCTGATAGAAAGCAACATTTACCTCCTTTTGATGACAGCAAGTCAACCAGGTCCTGAGACAGCAAAGCATCTCAAAACTAAGATAGTACCACCTCCATGCTTGACAGTTGGGATAAGGTTTTTATTGCAAAATGCAGTATTTGGTTTCTGCCAGACATAGCAACACCCACATAGCCCCCAAAGTTCCATTTTTGATTCTTCTGTCCATAGACTATCCTTCCAGAAGCCTGGAAGACTGACTGAGTGCTTTTGAGTAAACTTTTGGGGGTTTGATGCTATTCAGAAACAGCATCAGTTGTTCTTAGTGAGCAATAGCTTCCACTTGACTATTTTCCCATTAAAGGGGAGTTCACCATCTTCCTTGTAAACTGATTCAGCTGTTGAACAGCCTTTGCCAGGAACTTTGGCCTAATATTCAGCTTGCATCTGCCTTTCTGTAACTTAAGAACATTATTCCATTTCCTGTATTCTGTTACAACAGAAAATAAGCTTTGTCCACTTTATCTTGCTGTCTTAGGTATTCATAATGAGATTGTTCCCAGATTGTATGCTCAGCTCTGAACTGGGTGGTCCAAATCAGCCATTAATTTCCTTCAAATAAATCTGTATAGTAAAGATTAACAGGCTACCACCTTCTCTTCATTCTTCCATAGCTACTAACTTAGAAGTGGTTCTTAAATCAGGGTTTGAACAGGGACCTCCTAAAATCTAATTGTTGCACATTAGCATTCCATCACATCAGATGTATTTATTCCCAGCTGTTTCCTGTCCCCCGATACATAGTCAGACCTCCAAAATCACAGAGGCAGCTGCATTACAGTTTCTACAGAGTAGGACACAAACTGTGAGGCCTATCTGCCTCTTTTGTGGGATTCACAGATGTTTGATACACAGGAGAACATTTTCCATAATCGCTAAAAGCTCCTGTAGGTGTAAAGATGTCTTTTATCACCACTGTAGAACCTCATCTGCTGCTTTGATAAAAGGTTTTTAAGTATTCCTTAAAAACCAAGAAATCACTTCCTTTCATTATTGTACTTTTCAAGATGACACACCAGTTTGCATAAACACTTCTGCCAAGCTCTGTCCATATTGTCACTGGCATGCTAGATCAGATTTCACAGCTGGTTATGGTTAGCTCTCTGTGGTTCTAGTATCCCCTTCTAGCAAATGAGATGCGAGGTTCAGTTTAAGCTTACCTTTCAGTGCTAAAATGGGTGAGAATCATTTACATCTAGTTCTGATGCTGAGATATGAATGTTGTGATTTGTTTAGCCATAATACCAGCACCTGAATATAGAGAGGAATTACTTGGTCAAAAGTTTTGCATGTATTTAAAAAATGTTTAGATAAATGAGAAGTCCAAATTTGATCAACAATCCGACCATGGAGGGGGGAAGGGTGAGACAAGAAATAAAGTAGACTGTTGGGGAGAAAGAAACAGCTGGATGATTGATCAAAGGAATGGAAACATTCTACTTCTCAACATTTTGTTGTAAACCCCATTTTTAAACTAATAATTCTTATTGAACTCACCTCAGATTCCAATTCTAGTTTTTAAAATCCATCCTTCCAACATGACTTCCACACTAAAATCTGATGAGCAGAAACTGCCTGAGATTCAGATCCTGGAGCAACATGTTCAGAAATTTCCTCAGGAAAACTGAATTGCTAAGATTGTAAACTATTTTTTCCATTTAAAAAGGAAGCTTCCAGATTAAAGGTTCCTCCATGGAGAACATCTTCTATAATTTTTTCTGCATAGCAATAGATTGGCATCTTGTCCCATCCTTTTAAGGACATGATTTCACCATAATTAAAGCATGAAGCATATACTTATAACAGTGTCGTTCTTATCTATAGTGAAAGGGAGGGATCTTTCATAGGCCATCATGTAGCTGTATGGTTATTAAGTCTCCTGGCATGTGAAAATAATGCTTTGCGTCTCCCCACCATCGCCTACATAGGAAAGAACTTTCAGATGAAGTTGTCTGAAGAATCTGCCACCCAAAAAACAGGTCAGGATTTGAGAACAAAGCAAGGAGGCCAAACAAAAGGATAAAGGCTCCAGGGAAACCGTAGCTTGGAAATTCCAAATTGTGGAAGGGAGCATCAACTGGAAAGGGACAGTTCTATGCAATCAGCAGAGTCTGTCCAGAGACTTTAAGGATTTTACTGAGAATTGCCACAGCAATTCAGGAATCGATACAGCACAAGGGACACTGATGCTGGGATCTGACTGGTTTACATCCTTATAACTAGAAATGCTAGGGATTGAACTTGTGACTTTTAGCGTGAGGAGCTGGTGTTCCACCAATGTATTATGAATCCTTTTTTTATGAGGGAGTGCTTCTGGACCTTGATCAAGCAACACTGCATCCCCTTTGGTCTGCCCATCAATATTGATTAAAGTCCACTTGCACATGTCAGATCTTATGATTTATTGTTACAAACACAATGCATCTTTGCTCTGTGGCCCAGAGCAAATATTTTTGTTCCTTCCTGTGATGAAGTTAATGAGGGAAGTAGCAAGCCCCATTATAACTGTGAGAAGAGTAGGCCAGGAACCTGAACCAATGAATGGGCTTTATTGATATAACAGATTCAGTCAATAATGATATTTCCAAGCAAGTATGCTTTTCAATCTTGTTTTCCTATGACTTGCTTACAATTTTTCTCTTAATTTTAGACAGCAGTATTAAGTGACACTTCCCCTTATGATACATTCCATGATGAATGAAAAAGAGGCCTGTTTTATTTCTTTCTCTATGGAGATGGCAATTTCTTCTTTTTTTCAAATCGATAGCAACCCTGACATTATCAGATGGAGAAGGTTGTGTTGCTTTTTGTTTCTGTGTGTTTATTCTATGCTGATTTCAAGGACCAGCACAGCAGTATTGTGTATCATGTATTGTTAAACAGGCTTTTCACATATTCCCCCTGCCTCCCCGGTCCCCATTCTTTTCTTCCCTCTGAAATGTTCTTGAGCTTTGGAGGGCACAAATCAGATGACAGAATTGTTTGAGTCTCCACAAATACTACAAACAATGGTGTGGTTTCAGTTACTCTTAAATACAGTGCACTTGTTTCTCAAATTCCAACCATCAACAGAAAGGGAGATAATGCAGAAGGAAGGAAAAATAATTCCAATTCAGATACACCGTATTGTAGCTGGTGCAAAATAGGAAAAAGAAAACACAGTTTCTAACAACTGAAACCAACAGATGCTAGCAAAATATTTCAGTCACTGACTCTTCACCTTTCTTCTCTCTTCAACCTTGAGTTATAGGTGTCTTTTTTCTTATTTGTTTTTCTTCTCAAGTTTCCTCTGATTCCATATCTCGGTTTTCTCAATTTCCTTGTTTTTCTAATTGCATTTCTCTCCCTGTTTCCCGCCCCCCAAGGAACTCAAGGCAACATACTAGCCAATCTTAAAACCAGTCTTGTGAGGTGGGATGAGCTGAGATAGCTCCAGGATACATTTTGATTCTGTGTTAACTTGTAAGTGCTTAGAAAACCTGCATGAAAATTTGCACTGAAATACACACACCCAATATTTTTCAGATTTGCCTTTCCTCAGGAGCTCAAGGTGGATTATATGGGAAGTTTCCTTTCATTTATCCCCACGACAGCAACCCTGTGAGATATATGGACTGAGAAAGTGCCAGGCTTCGTACCCAAGTGACTAGTAGATTCATGGTCTCTATGCACTTAAGCCTTAGTTCATCTCTAAGGTAGACTTGGCTGAAAACTCCTGGACACAATTCAGTTACATTAGAATCTTTATTGCAGACAAGAATGAAGGCTCAAACACAACAGTTGATTGCCCATTGGAGAAGGGAGGGGAGGGGCAGGGAGGGGAGGGGAAGAAGGAAGGAAGGAAGGAAGGAAGGAAGGAAGGAAGGAAGGAAGGAAGGAAGGAAGGAAGGAAGGAAGGAAGGAAGGAAGGAAGGTCCGCTTGAATGTTTAAACTCTAGGTTTCTTCTTCCTACATTTCTGAATTAATAAAGACCTGATAGCCACTTGGTGGCCCTAGAAGGTGATTGCTTATATAATGTCCCTCTCTAGCTTGGGAACTGCTGGTATCACCTTGCCAGATTCAGATTTTGCAGAGAGGAATTGGTGCTTCCATGGCTGAGGATAGACTTGAACCTGGGTCTCCCTCACCCTAGTCCAACAGTTTAACTACTACACCACATTTTGGTGTAGATCTCTTTGAATCCATTTTCTTTCAATGCCCTTGCTTCTAAATGTATCTCAGGAAGATACGTATTTTGGAGTTCTGCACATATCTGGGGGAAAAAACCATTAAATACTCAGTATTTTTTTAAAACCAAGAACTGTATTACAGCTTTTTGAAAAGTATGCATTTGAACAGCCCTGCTGTTGATTACTCCAGAAGGTATAATTCAAATTCATTCATATCAGATTTTCACAAAATAAGGTTAAGTCTCCTTCCAGTCCAGCATTATAGACATGTCCATGTGGCTTCTCTTAGCAACTCTATGGAAATGGTTTGCCATTTCTTTCTGCCAAGGTGATTGTTGTTGTTTTCCAACCCAGCCTAGACTCTTGGATTTTTCTCTTGGTCTTCCCTCTAAATACTAACCAATATGACTCTGCTTAGCTTTTTAAGATCAGCCAATTGGCCAGGAGATACCAGTGTCACCTAGCTGGGTTTCGCAAAAGTTGATTTTGCCATTTCTTTCATTAGATCCTCCTATTCTGCACAAGGCAGATGAATCTTTGACCCACCAGATGTTCCAACAGCCTCAGCCAGCATTGCTGCTGGTGGTGGATCCTAGTAAAGGAGTTACTCTTAACCCCTGGCAACAAGAGGCCTTTTTGCCCTGTTTTAAAAATTAGGATGTTTAAACCAGTCATTAGTCCAGGCTTTCTACTCAAAATGCTTCCCACACACACACACCCACACAAATAAGAACCATCCTGTATGGGCTATTACATGGTGTCATTTTTCTAGTTTGCCAGTATGTAATATTGCAGAAATGTACAGCCATACACAGTGATTGTTATAACAACTGAGTTTTTTTTCACACTCTCTCACATATACACATCTCCTTCTGCAATGGACCTCCCATTTGCGAAAGCATTTGCTATGCTCTTCTGCCGCTCTAAGAATGGGATAAAGACCCCTGATTGTTCCAGGTCATTGCCAATCTATACCTGAAATAATAATTACTGGTCTCTTTCCCCCATTGCTTTGAATTTACTGGTGTTAACTTTGTATTGTAGCTGTTTTCCAAGGAGAAAAGTTGTCTTCATTTCCAAGGCCCTTGAAAAGAAACCTGGGGTTATTTATATAGATGCAAACCTAATGCAATGTTGCCACCTAGTGAAATAACTGTTATTGGGCTATTTTAAGTCATGGTGTGCATACATATTGCAACCCATTTCTGACTTAGGAAGATATTATAGCCTTCATTCAAACAAATGAATAAATTCCCATAGATTTGGTTTGGTGTTGGCACAGGTAAGGTGTAAGAATGAAAGAAGAGGCTCGCATTCACCTAACTCTCCAAACTGTTTCTGCTATGCTAGCTAAAGTTCATTTATTAATTAATTAGAATCGTAGCCCACCTTTCATTCAAAAAGCCCACAACCAGAGTTTGAAGCAATCACCCTCTGGTTGCCTTCCAGCAGTGATACTTTGGACCATGTTGGCGCATGCACAGACCAACAATATTAATCATTATTAATTTTGAGATATATGTCTCCATTCTGTTCCATAAGAACACAAGCTGGTTTGTGTTTAAAATAAGTAGCTGATAAATTGAAGTTAATACATCAAGCTTAATCTATAAATAGAAGCGAGAAAATGGGGGGCTGGGAAGAGGGCCAGTAAAATCATGGAATGACAATAACTATTTAAAATCTGATGGGATGATATTGTCTTAGGAATATTCAGCCAAGAGGAAAGAATTAACCCACATTCAACTTTCTGAGAGGACACGGGGGTGCTGCTAGAAAAAAGATCCTGTCTCAGGAAGCATCATCATACAGCTTCAAGTGGTGGGACATGCAACACACAGAGTCTCAAATGATAATAGCAGATTACAGGTAGGAGGAGGAGGTCTTTCCGATATTTTTCTTCACCTGTCCACTTCCATAGCTAATAATTTTATGAGCAAAAGTAAAAAAAATACTCTGGGAAAGTACTCTACAGTATGGCCTTTCAGGCAGTGGACTACTGGGGCAATTCTCATCAGTGCCAGTCAGTCTATGGTGGTCCAAAACATCTGGATGGAGGAGATTTCTCAACTATGCTTAACCCTCCTTAGGCAAAGAGATTGAAGCTCTGATTTGAGAAACTAAACTTTTTATAGAACTTCCCCAGCCTTGTGTTGGGAGATGATAAAATGGCCATTCTGCCTCAGAATGCTGGGAACTGTAGTTCTAACATAGATTGAAGCATATCATGTCCTTCCCCCTCCCTCCCTGTGTCAGGAAGAATTGACCTCAGAAGTTTCATGCAGCTTAGAAAAGGAATTATTCCACTGCAATCCATCTTTAGAATCTGAGTGTTTTACCTCTTCTGCTCAATGAGGGTTGAACACAAAAAATTCTGTGCCTCGTAAGACTTCAGGGAAACCATAGGATGTCCATCTAAATTTCATTTGTTTTTTAAGTTATCATGGCTCCTTCTTAGTTCATCAAAGTGCTTTGGATAGATGATGCTAACCTGGTGATTGACCAAACATTCTAACCCTAATCGAAACACATCCAATTTGGTTGGGGATATGGGCCTGTAGCAAGTTTAACATAAAGTTGCTTGGGTGTTTGTATTTTTACATTTTGGCAATGTTTCCCATCAAGAAATTCAGAATGTATTTAGTTTGCATGGTTTATGTACAAGCTCAAATATATTGTGCTAGCTGTTGACCTGTGTTTCAGCAGATATTTTCAATTAAGAAAACATTTAGATAGTAAACTCTCATTCAGGAAAAGTAGTTTTTTAATTAAACAGATGGTGATAACAAAGAAATTAATGAACACATACTTGTTTGCCTGCTCTACTCATTTGGCTTCCTAAATTATTCAGGTTATGCAGCAATTAAGTGTTAATTGCTTTTAGACAAATGGATATCTCAAGATGAATGACGACATGTGCCAGAATTGCTTCTGGAGCTTGTGATAACCCAAGACCCGTGTCTTTTTTCTGGCTGACAGCTTCACAACCCTCACTTTGGAATAGACCATGGTCTGTTGTTTTTGCATGAAGGGGGCCATTTTTCTTAATGCTTGTCCATAGGTTGAGCACTAAACAAGTCTCCATGAAAGAGTAGAAGGGGGTGACCAACAATAGTGGATCTAGAAACCAGATCTTTCATAACTAACGTGGCATTTTCCTATTGATGTTATAGGGATAATATGGGATGTTTCTGCCTTGTTGCTAATGGTAACACATAAATCAGATGAAAGAACATTCTGTGAATTGGATCAAAAGAGGCCAAAATGTACCTGTACTACTGTGGTTTTTCTCATATAATTCCACCCACCCTTCCTTCATTGTTAATACTCCAGAATTTGGCAGCAAATTTGTTTCTATCTTCTCCTTCCCTACCTTTTTCCCCCAGCTTTCTCTCTCTTTCTCTCTCTCTCTCTCTCTCCCTCTCCCTCTCTCCCTCCCTCTCCCCCCTAAAATTCCCTTTCTGTCTATTCCTGGTTTAGGCTGTAGTCTTAAATCTTCTGCAGCCTGGGACTCTCCAGATACCTTGGATCAGGGACCACAAAACCAATCACTTATTGGAAGTGTGACTTCAGTTCTACTAAAAACCAGAAGGATTCCAGACACACATTATGCACCCCAGCTGAAGCAATTGTGTTGGCTCCTATTTAACTACTGAGCCAGGTTTACGCTTTGCTTAAAACATATGAGACCCTAAGAAACTTGGAATTAAGCTATTTAGCACACTGCCTTTGCTATTACCAACCTGGTGGGCTGCTAAAACCTTCCAGAAGGACATGCAACATCTGATGAGATCCACCAAGTATCATTTTGTAGTTACTCTTGGTCAAGTTTCACTATGGTCGTCTCCCCACTAAAATTCATAAGTCCCCTCATATTAGATCTTTTAGACACCGGTTGAAAATCTATCATCATCTTTATTATGGTCATGGACAAGAATTACAAATAAAAATACATTAAAATACATTGAAATACATTAAAAATACATTAAATAAAATGAACAGCACATGACAATATATAAACAGATTGGTAGGTTGAAAATCTCTCTTTATCCAGGGCTTCCCTGTATGAACATTATGAATGAATAGTTGGGTTTTTTTGCTCCTACTCCACCACATTTTTAATCATTTTTATCCTTTTATACGGCTTTAACTGCTGCCGTTTTCATTGAAATTTCATAATACTATTGTAAACCACTTCTAGATTTGTTATACAAATCTATTAAGCAAATAGATGGGGAAATACAAATGTGGGGTTCACACAACACACTTGCTGGACTGATGTTAAATATCTAGGGTGTTACCATTTTTTTTTAAAAAAATGCTTCAATCTGCAAAAATGTCCCAGACATGGTGGTGAAGATTTCACCTCAGGGATGAAGAAGTGTCACCCTTGTGAGGTAGTCCAGAGAGAAAGCATACAATAAAGCTACTTTACTGTAAGATTACATTAACAGAATCTTGCAAGTCTGAAAGTACATCTCTCCCCCCACCCCACTTGCCTTTACTAGGGAGAAACTAGAGAGAGCCTCTTCTGAAATGTTTGCCACATCCACATTCCTTCTGTGGGCTAAGCTGCCTCTTATCCAACCATTCCTTTGGCTGTGGCTCTTCCCCCTGTCTCCCAAGGTCATTCCCACATACCATTGGAGGAAGTTAGTGGGGGTTCTTTTTAAAAAAAAAAAAATGCAGCAAAATTGGCAGGTTTACTGAAGCTTAGCACACCTAACTGAAAGCTTATTTTATAAAGTGAGCAAAAAAAAAAAAAAATGATGAATTTTGATAGGGCAACCTTGGGCTGACTCTAGGAGCCATAACCCTGGACTGGAGAATGCCCAGTTGCCCATTCCTGAGCTAAGCCAAACGGAATCAAGCTGAATTCTGATTTAGCATGGAAGCCCCACCACAGAGTGGCCATAGTTCTGCAGTGATTGTGATGAAAGCATCTCTAACTCCAAGCTCCTAACACAAAGCAGGTGTGCCACCATTCAACTATTATGTTATCAGCCTTTCCCTTTGAGCAGACATGATTTCACAGTGGGTTCCTGTCTGAAGAAGAGTCCAAGCAATTATTTGCACATAGTCAACGTTCGGTCATTTTCCATCATCATTGGTTTTGCATACTCAAATTACAACTGGATTTGTAATGGGACACAAACGGGGCTGTTACCTCGTGGAAGAGAGCTACCTTGGTTTTCAGCCAATTCTCTGACTCCAAGGCACAGTAAAAGTGAGGCTAAAAGTCAAAGATGCAATGTAAAATTAATACCTGTTCGGCAATGCTGTTGCTAACCTATTAGATGCAGAACTGACCAACAAAACCTAATTAGCACTTTAAGCTCATTTATGTGCTTCCTTAAATCTTGTGCTTGTCACATTCAAAATTTGTTGAAACGCTAATAATATTCAGGAACATGTACTTGCATTAAGAGACAACATGTGTTGGCATCATAATGAAAATTTTAATCCTGGCAATTCATTATTACGCTTAACAACTTTTTATTTATTTATCTCAGTGAGTCGTTTATCTTTCTGGTAAGATTTATGAGACAGTTTGATTAAAAGTACTGAAAACCTGGAGCAAGTTATTTATTTGGTGTTGATCTTAGAGGTTTTTAATTCAGTAAAATTTTGGTCACTGAGCCTCACTTATTTCAATGAAGCAAACACATGTCCCATCTAGTAACAAATGCTTTCCTTCCTAAAATAGACAAACATTTAATTTGAATGCAGAGAGTAGGAGAGGCTATAATTTACACATGCAAGGTATAAATAAAAATTATAAGCAAACTAGTTTTAGCAGTGGCACTGTTATCTATCCAGATGCAAACTAGAAAAATAGAACCAGTCCCCAAGATCCTGTTTCTTGCAAGACAATTTAATCTCATTTTACAGTCCAGACTAATCCAAAACATGGGTTGGTTTAGCTAATCTAACCACTGTCATTTGTAAACTATGGCTTATCATTTAGCTGTTATGTGAATCTAGCTAATTGTGGTTCATTTAACAACCCTAAGTAAACTATATCTTAACACAATGTATGAATCAGTAACCTCTTAATTCAGGAGCAATCAATTTCCCATGCTTTGAAGCTCTTCTAGATTCTTCCTTTGGCTAGTATAGACTCCTGCAGTAAACTGGGATGCACCAGCCTGTATAAATAAACTTCATTTTTTTCAACTATATTAGAAAGTATTCCAACACATTTTTTTTCTGAGGTTTGCATTTGAAAAGCAAATCCAAATAGTTTTGCATTCACACAGTAACATGACGTTAACGTGAAAAGGTTTTACACCCACCCTTCCTTAACATTCATGACCTGACCTATTAATGTAAATTTCCCTGGTTTATCTTTTCTGTACAGTTCTCCAATGTCTCCCTTTCTGCCCATTTGTTTCACTCAGGCACATGCTTTTTAAAAACAAACTGTCCTGATATGCTCTTTTTGGAAATGCAAATACCCTAATAGACTTTTTTTTAAGGTAGGTTTCAAAAACATGTATTCTGTTGTGGTTGCCCTAGAAATGGGTGGCAGATTTCTTTGACACCTCTGCTTGTAGACCTGCATTAAGCAGTTAGTCAGGAAGCTGTACATAACCTTGTTCCTAAGTCCAGTTAAGCTCCCAACACTTGTAGGGAGGATGAATTCAGTAGCCAAGGATTCCTTATGGATTTCGGAACTGGTTGTCTCCTAAGAGGAGTGCTGAAGGCAGACCCTTCCTGCAGGAAGTATAAAGTGGTTTGTGGCTCCTAAACCAGGTCATTTTCTGATAAGCCCACCACTCTGCGGGTGGCATCTTCAGATCTGCACTTTGCCCGCAGGATATGGAAAACCATTCAGCAAGAGAAAAAGAATTGCTTATAGGACATTAAGGAAGGAAGCACGGAGAGCTTTTGAGCAGAAGGTGCTAGAGTCATGGGGGAGTCCGGATGCAGTTAAAAGCTGCCTCCGTGTAAGAGTGGCAGCTTCTTATGCCACTGCTTCTCCTCCCCAGCCAGAAACACAGTCTTACACATGCCTAGTAGGAAACAAGCCAAATGGAATGTTAAGAGATTCCTGGATAAAGTGTCTGCAATGAGTATGTGGGACTACAGCTATCATCTCCAGCCAGTTGTGAGAGTGAAGAAGCATTTGAATGTGTTCCTGGAGAGGGTGAGTTTCACACAAGCAAGGACTACAAAAGCAGCTCTTCGCATGCTTGGCTCCTAACTAATTATAATCTATCATGCAGAGAGAAAGAGAGCAAATGTGCTGGAAAGACCAAGCAGGAAAGAAGCTCTATCGGAAGCAGAGCCCAAGACTGATAGAAGATCCAGAGTAAACCCCTACTTCTCTCTCTACACTCCATGGCTCCATGTGGTCAACAGATTGTAACACACTGAAGAAACAGTACACATTTGCACCAACCCCACCATTGCAGGCCCCAACAGCCTCACACACAAGATGAGAGGTGCCTTCCCATGCTCTTCCTTTAATGCGACATATACCATCATCTGTCAGCAATTCCCCCCTGAATTCTACATAGCACCAACCGGCTAAACTTTGTGCAAAAGAATCAATGTACACAAGTTTGACATCAGGACTCAAAACAGTAATATCAGAGTATTTTAACCTCCGAGAATAATCATTTATAGGGTCTTTGGAACAACAAAACTACACCATTATAGAATGAGAGAATGTCATCCTCACATACACTATAAATTTTGAAGCTATCTCAGAAAGCCTAAATAAACACAATGAGTTTTTAACACATGACAGCTGCTAATTAATGAGTTACTTGTAATTTGCATCACTTGTAATCTGCATCTTCATAACTGCCCGTCCTTCCCCCACAGTTGCTTCATCCCTATTAAAATCCTACCTCAGTTTAACCGCTCTATGCATCTGAGGAAGTGAGATACAGTTCACAAAAGCTTATGCCATTTAATATAAATTTGTTAGTCTGGAAAAGGACCACCCGGCCACCATGTTCTGCATGAACTACAGTTTCTAGACCAAGTACAAGACCTGGAACTATTAGAGTAATCTAAGCATGAAGTTACCAGAGCATGAACAACTATAACTCTAAGAAAAGGTGTGGACGATAGAACATCTGAAGCTGGCAATAGGTACTCCTGACACAGAAGGTAAAGGAACGCTGAGATAACCTTGATGAAGGAATGAATGAGCCATTAAGGGAGGAAAAACAGCAGCTCAGTCCTGGGAAAGTGGAAAACATGAGAAAGAAACTCAGAATAACTTCACCTTGATTCTGTTTGGTATAAGACAAGGCATAGAAAAACTCTGACAGGCTTTCAAGATTCCATTACAATACAACGCAGAATTCTGCAAGAATGTAGAATTCTTGGAATCTTTGCTTTGTCTGTTTCCTGACCTGGCCTACTTTGGAGTGCTGGCAGAGAAGTCACGTGGGTCTCCAACGTCAACAATAACAATAGGAGCACACCCATTTTGAACAAAACGGTCAAACGGACTTACTTGAAAAGAGAGAACTCCTTATGTTCCTATGTAAGGAAATGTGCTCTGCACCACCCTTCTCCACCCCCCAAAAAAAGAAATTCTTTATTCTTTTCATGCTCATCTGCAACACCTTTGATTTTCCAAAGATAACAAAAGTATAATAAAAATAAACATGGCCTATTTCTTGGGATATTCCCCATTAACCAATCAACATGTCTTCTATCTCAGTTTTCTATTCAAAGAAAGGTGAAGTACACACTAAGCATATAGATAAATAATTTTGTTTAAGAGGGAAGGAAAAAGGGAAGGGGGGGGAACACCACAGGAGAATCTGTCTGAAACTGGCAGCCAACTTCAAGGATATCTTCTGAGAAAAACCTGACAGGAAAGCTTTGAAATGTGAATCAAAGTGCATCCAACTAGGGAGAAACTTGTTGTACTCAATTAAAGATGATCTACAGCAAAACATAGCTCATTTGAGATGATGAGATTGCCTCCTGTCTTCTTCCATGCGCTGAAGCTCTCGAGAAGGCTTCTGCCACATGGGGTTTAATCACCCGCTGAACCAAGAGCAATATTCAGGGATATGCTTCCTTAATGTTTTTCAGGGAGAAAATATTTATGTATCAACGTCCTTGGAAAAACTTTCACAACTTAAGCAGTGGGACTTCCTTTAGAAGCATGCTGATGAGGATGGATGCTGGCTAGTTTGGCTTTAATGAGATCAGTTGGGTTTTATGCCTTTTTTAGGAAGATGAACTTAAAGCTGTGCTGGAAGAGATGGGCTGATGTAGAAGCAGTGATTAAGCTCAAAGTGAACCTCTCTAAACCCAGAGTGTAACCTTGGAGAATTCTTTCTATCTCTATCTTGTTTTGCTTAACTGTGCATTCATTTCCTGGGAAGTTTAGTCTTGCAGTCTTTGTCTTCCCAGCCGTACTGCTGCCAGTCAGTGTTGGCAATATTGGGCCAGTTGAATCAATGGCCTGACTTTGTATAAGGCAGCAGAGACATGGCTGGGTGGATGGGTGGATTGCACACATGTAAAAGGGCCACACCTACCATTTTGATGCTGTTGACATACATATACATCCATTTGGTTGCCCTTCTAAGGAAGCTTCTTGTCTAAAATTAGCTGGGTCCCATTCTCTCGGAGACTCTCTGTAATATACCCCGGTGTGGTTTGCAGGGCTGAACGCAGTGATCTAAGCACCAAACTGACAATATATTGTTCCTGAAGTGGAGCAATGCGGCCTCTTTTACTGCCTAATTGAGGAACAATTCAGTTGCAAAATGTTAATTTCTTGCACATCTGGAAGGAGATGGAGCGAACAAGAGCCCAAGAACAAATTAAAACAGAATATAGGTCAAAAATCCTTTTAGGACTCATCAGGGAGTATGTCTCATTTGCTTAATTGCATTTCGGCTATCACCAGACATACCCCTATGCTAATACTTACACTTGGAGGCTCCATTAAAAGAATCCCATAAAGATGACCTTCCATTTACAGTGAAGGGTGAAAAAAATGACAATTGCAGGTGTGATAACACATTCCTTATTCTCAAGGACAGCCCCTCAGACCCTGTCATCTGCCTAAAAAGTGCCACCTTGGTCACACCATGCTTGCAAAGGACACCCACCACAAGCATTTTCAGCCCAGAAAAATCATCCTCACTTGATCTGCAGCAACCATGAACTGTCCCTAAGGTGTATTTTCATGGGGTCTTCTAGGAAGAAAGATCTTGTTTTGTCAAGTCAGCATCTTCATCTCTTCTTGTGAGGGGCCAGAATTCTTATCTTCTGAAATTGAGCCAAAGCATATCATTCTGTCATATCTACAGTGCATTCAGAAAGTATTCCGACCCCCTTCACTTTTTTCAATTTTGTTATGTTGCAGCCTGATAGTACAATCATTCAAATTCATTTTTTTTCTCATTAATCTATACTCAGTACCCCATAATGACAAAGTGAAAACAGAATTTTAGAAATGTCTGTAAATTTATTAAAAAGGAAAAAATGAAATAAGTGAAGGGGGGCTGAATACTTTCTGAATGCACTGTATGCAGTCACTAGGAGTCAAAAACAATTTGATGGCACATAATCGATGGGGAAGGGGGGAAAAAGCATTAATTTTTTTGGTTTATTCAAGGTTGAAGTAGAGATGCCTTCTTCACAATTAGTCCAGCAATAGATTAAAACTAAAATTCAAGCATGGAAAAATGGTAGTGGCTAGATAGAGCTTTTCCCTGATTTAATCTCCTTATTTACAAATACATAGATTGGCCATAAGTGATACGATAAAGAATAAATCAGAGGTGTATAAATTATGGTCCCCAATAGCCTGAGATTTTGCCCCAATTAATTAATTAATTGGACTTTTAATAGGCTCCATGAAGCTAAAGGAAAACTTATAGGAAATCCTTTTCACCACTTCCAAGTTACATCAGTTGAAACAGGCAGACTTTCTTTCAGTTAAAAAAGGACAATAGAAACATTTTCCCATGACCCTCTTGCATGGTGAAATCTGCAGAATCTCTCTGTGTTAAATGTTATGCCATACAAGTTAGTATTTTAATTCAGGGTGAACATACGACATACAAGATTTACATATATCAGGGTGGGTTGCCTTTTAAAATCCGTACTGAGACTACAATACCTTGCTACACTAAAGTTGTGTATATGTCAGGATTAGCCCAGGAAACTCCAGGAGACAGTACAGATTTAATCCAGCTAGGTTTAATGGCCTTTGTCCCGTTACAGAAATCTTCTCAGAGTGAGAGCAAATTCCAGGGTCACCTTCCCAACCTCCCTTGCATTCTTTAGGGAGGGTTCAGTCTCATCCTCTTATCAGTTCCTCGTTGCTCTGGCGATGAGAGTAAATTCTTAACTCCTCTGGTCCTGACTCTCACAGTATATATATGGCTTTTTTTAATCAAAATGATGCACTAAACAAACAAAAAGTAACTTCATCCCTTGTTCAGCATCTACTGAAGAATTAAGTTTCTTTCTCAGAAGGAGAAGGAGAAGGAGAAGGAGAAGGAGAAGGAGAAGGAGAAGGAGAAGGAGAAGGAGAAGGAGAAGGAGAAGGAGAAGGAGAAGGAGGAGACATACACAGCTTTGGTCATAGATGAATCTTGTAAGTACTTAAAAAAACCCTTAAAACATTCAAGAGATAAAATCTAGAGCTTGCTTTCAGTCTGAAGAGACCATCACATATTAAAAGTTATCAAGACTATGTTTTTGAGAAGATCAGAATCACGAGTTTATCACAAAAGTAAAAATGCAAAGGAGGTAACCACAAAAAATTATTTCAGCAAAGCTCCAAATTATAAGTGCAGCCAATGGAAGGATGATCTTGAATTAGGAAGGTGTTTTTTTACTTGTTATGTGTAACATAATTGTCATAGCTCTATCTATAGGACCCTCCTTGAAGGCCTGTCATCATAGCTTCCTTGGCTCCTGCTGCTTCTGTTACAGTTTATAGATATACTGCCTCCCAAGCTTCTGGATCTGCAGAACCCAAATCTCATCTCTACCAGTACCTCTAGAGAATCCACAGCCTCTACTTCAGTCTCCACAGAAGAAGCCTCAACCTCCAACTGATCACTCTCTACATCCATGAAATCAGTTTTCAAGCATTGCACACTTGATCAACTCTGATCTGGTGACTGTCAGTGGACTTCCCATTCGTGGCCATCATTACATCTTTTGCATCATCAATATTCTCAAAAGTTGCAATACTAAAATCTTTGCATCTCTATCTCTCAACTTCAGATTTCCATCCATATTTAGAGAACACTTATTTGAGGGATTGTTTATTGGTGTCAAAATTGAGCCCACCCACAAACTGTCTTCCATCTGATACCACTTGCTTTCGATGCAGTTTAGTAGCAGTGGAAATCCAGATATAGGATTCAAAGTCCCAGTACAAGCTATGCAACCCCGAATTATAATTGTCTGTGTACAAATGAAAGAGATAACATACAGGGGGCAAAATCATATTCTGCATATTTAAATATTGTAATGTGATACTGATTCCGCTGAGATTTAATTGGGAATGGGGTTCTAGCCCTATCCACATTTTTGCCCTGCCAAATGGTAGAATAGTCTAGCGTACCATCCTGAAGTCAAATGTGGATCTCAGACCCTCCCCTTTGAAAAAGCACAATCGACAATCACATACTCATAATACTACCATCCACTAGAATCTGTTACTGACACAACTACCGCACTTTACCAAATGTTAGGGCCAGCATTGCTGGTCGCTTACAGAAACCAATCATAATTCTGCATTTCCGCTTTGTTCCAGTCAAGAAAATGAAGTTGCCTTAAGTTCTTTTTCACCAGCATGACTATTACCACAGCCAGATCCCCATGCTGGTTGGGAATGCAGGGAGTTGTAGTCCCACACATCCTGTCAGTGCCAGATTAGGTCAGAGTTGTCATAAATCACTGGAAGTTGCCAATCATACTTTCCCCCATTCACTCTCTTTCATTTTAGTTTTGACGGAGCAATCAGCAGGCTCACTAAATCGACAGCAATGAACTCCATCTCTGGCACGTTCTCAAGAAGACCGTCTTCTTTCACCCGCTTCCATCCCGCCTTCCAAGCTGTGGCGCTTTGTATTTTGAAGTGAATGCTACTTTAATTACCATTTTGACTGTTCTGGCATTCATTTCATCTTTCACTTTTAATTTAAAAATGTATGAATCATGGGTTCCTTTTTAATAAGAAGTGAAATGTATTTTCATTTAGTGACAGCTAAATTGCTAATTAAAGCAAAGGCTGTGCCAGTGACTTCAAGCTATGCATTTATACTGTTTACCCCCTTTGGATTCCTGCACATTCTATCAGCTGAAGAGGGTTTGGTTTTTCAGTTGTATCAACATCCAGCATTTAGATGGCTTTCTTATCTTTAGTTGTTTGGCTTCATCTAAATGGGAACATGAGGACTAGAGTTTGGAGAACAAAAGCCAAGTCACTTGGAGAAGATCTAGATGAGTTATCTTGGCATCAAGTATCCCATGTAACCTCATGGGATTACTCAGAAATAGGCTTTCTCATTGATAGCCCCTAAACATACAGTGTCCTCCCCAGAGAGTCTCACTTGGAGCCAGTTCATCACCCAGCAAAAGCATTGTTACTCTTGATCACTTTTCATTTTAACCTTCTGCACCTGGGTCAACATGTGATCTGTTAATCAACTGTGATATTTTAATCTTTGAGTGTTGCTAGAAAAAAGATAAGGCCCTCTTCATGACAAGTTCAACTCTTGATGATCCATGGGTCACATCCATGTAGCTTTTCTTGGCAGCCTTCATTGCCTTCTTCCAGGATAGTGTATGAATTTCCTAGAGAATCTGTCCAGCCCAACCCCAGCCTTGGGATTTTTTAGTGAAAATCCACACACTAACTAGGATTGACCTTGTTTGGCTAGGTGCTGCCACCTAACTGGGCCTAGGATTGCTAATCAATGGTATGAATTTATTATTTATTCTTTTCATATCTGCTTTTAGTGAGTTTAATTGCACAAACCTGACAGCTATTGCTATAGGGCAGCAAATAAATGTTAGAGCTAGCTAACTAATAAGAACGAACAAATATTCTGCATATTAATGGCCTCAAGCTTGCCCCACTGCTTGGCAGAACAGGACAACTTTCTCAGACAGATTTTTTTTTTTTTTTCTGGCTGTTTGCATCTTTGTTTGTAGTTACTATTGGTTGCAAGTAGGTTTTCCATTGCTTCATGGTTTCATCATTTCCTGCTCAGTTTACCCTAAGAGATCACCTACATTATCACATCAGATGCCCTTTGACACCAACTCATGTGTTGCAGATTTCTTTCTGAGCTCTGTGCCAAAGGATTGTTCTAGGCTTCAGGGCTCTGGTGTGTCTGTTGTGTGTTGTTTCCTCCTAGTGTCCTTGTCTCATTAAGACTAATAAAAGCTGTTCTGGAAAAGAAAATGCAAATGAGTTCAGCATTTTCACCCCAGAGTTGCAATGAATTGCCTAAAGGTGAAGGATGCCAAGGCACATCTCTCCAGGTGGTAGAAGGGGAGGCCAGGGAGAAATGTGACTGCTGTGCTGTAAAGGCTAAGCACATCTGAGATGTAATTAAGAATAAATCTGTCTGGTTTACACTTTGATGGATTTTCTTAAAGAGAAATTGAAGTGTGGCTGACAGCTTCAGTGAGATAGAAGAGCTTGAGATAAATATCAAACAGAAGTGGCATTCTAGCTGCAATTATAACCCCATGGATCTGGGGATATATACCACTAAACCTATATAGCTTATCTCTGAGAAAATGTGGATAGGATTGTGACAATGGAGTATGTCCACATGCATCTCATCCTGCAAGGATCTGGTCCTTACATGGAGCTCCCTTTTGCTGATTCTTCAGGTAGAGTAGATAATTCTGTACACAGATTGCTTTCATTATTGTGATCTAAGCAAACCCATATGCTTTGCAAGTTCCATACATGCATCAAAACTCATATGAGGTTGACTTATCTTGAGCACCTGGACCATCTAAAGGACTTTTTCAGGTCAAAGGTCATATTGTACCTTTGGTTGGGTTGCTACGCTGGGGGAGGATGATTGCACTCCAAACAATAGAGAAGATCAAGAGAAAGAACTGAATGGAATCAAATCAAAAAATTATTTATCTTTTATTCACATTACATTTAATCACTTGCATTACATTGGCTAAGTGAACTAAAGAATTTCTCCTTTCTATTGCATTAAAATTTGGGTGAGGGGTGGAGACTGTGCCCCAAACTTTCAGAGGCTTGCTGTAGCCCTTGAATCTCTGACAGTGCACTTCTAATCTAACTCCAGAGTGCCAACAGCTTGACAGTATCAGCTCCCCAAGGTTTCGTGCAAGGAATTAAGGACTGAACTGGTGTGTGCAGAAGGCCTTCCAAAGGATAGTAAAAAGTTGACTTTTGCAGAAGGCTTTTGAGATCGATTGTATGGAATCATCAGTGCCAGAATGGCTTTATTGTTTACATTTGCTCATACTGTAGGTGAAATTACAGAATAAGTGATGCACAGTGAGAGCAATTATGCAAAGCCAGATCAGTTTGCATAGTTTATAAATTGCAGAATTTTAAAAGGCAGAAAATGACTCTTACCATGAGCCTTTGCAAAAATTGAATTAATTGAACTGCTTCGATATATATAGATGCTCTTTTCAGTATAAAATTCCTTTCCACAACAAATTTGTACAGCATTATTGAACTGAGGGCTAATTTACATTCAAACACTCACCTAGCACGCAGGATATTTATTTCACTATTCATTTATTTAGATGACTCATGTAGCCACCCTCAGAAAAACCTTGGGGTGGTGCACAGATAAAACTATTTACAACAGTGACAAGAGTGACCATAAAATATAAAATATATAATGAAAATTATCTAAAAATCCCACCAACAGACAATCCCATCAGACAGAAACCCAAATCCTCAGGTGCCTGAGGGGAAAGTCCTAGCTTTGCAAAAGGCAGGCAGAGATGGCGCCATTCGTATTTTGAGGAAAAGAGTTATTCCATATAGCAGGTGTAGTGAGAAAGAAGGTGCAGGTATGTGACCCACATCCCAGAAGATGGCACTGTTGAGGAGATGGGACCTAAACCAGACTCTCTTAGATCTTATCTGGGCATCATCGCACACAATTTCCTCCCAGAATTTTGCTCCCTGCTCTTTCTTTCTCTAATTTTGTTCAAACATTGATGAATTAACCTAGCACCCACTTTATAATTCTTACACTAATGGAAATAATGACTGCCAATTATTGTGGTCAGCACCATTCCAGCAAGACCATTTTTAGTGAATTTCTCAAACCTAACCAACCATATCAAGGGCTGTGGTAGGATAAATAGGAACCATAACATTGACCTTGCAGAAAATATTGGGGGTAATGTCACATATTAATAGAAGTCTTTTCCTTGATACTCGATTGAACTTGGATGGCTGAGAATCATCTCTTAATAATGCAGCTATACATATACTACTTATAACTAAGCCTGTTGAAGTCAATGAGACTTCAGGTAAGCGTTATCAGATTGGAGTCTAGAGTTGCAATCCACTGTTCATGTGGCTGGACATAGGTATTCCAAATGTCTGTTAGCTATGGGTCAGTTGCCTTTGCTTCTGAATTAAACCTGGAAGTGTAGTTCTTTGCTCCAAATCTTTCTTTTTCAATGGGAAAGAGAAAAGTAAGAACTATACACCTTTAAAAATTCAACTTACTATGTTTCCAGTAAGTGTCCCATATCTTGTGATAGAAGGAAGCTGCTTTTGCAGGCAAAGACTCCTTCAACAGGCATTTTTTACCTGCAGCTTCTCAAGGATTCTCAAGGATTACAATCAGTTGTTAAGATGGCAGTCAAGATTCTCAAGGATTACAATCAGTTGTTAAGATGGCAGTCAAGATGCCAATAATTTTCTCTTAATTTCTGAGGGCTCATAAATTTCAGTGGCTTGTGAAATCCAACTCTGGAAGAAATGTAAGCTTTGAAAGACTCCAAATTCTTAATTGTCTCAAGGTAAAAATTATGCCAGGGATGAGTTATCAGTGTCCTAATTCTGTCCTTACTAAATGTAAAGAATAACATTCTATTATGTTCAATATCTATCACAGCAAGGAGAGGGAACTGACTTACCTTAATATATTTTTTGTCTTTAAGACCTCAAGACTCTTAAGTCTGCATACTCTAGGTCAAAAAGAATGTTGTAAGAAAAGCAATGTTCTACTCCTGAAGAACATTCAAGGACTATTTTTCTCATCCCTCT
Source organism: Liasis olivaceus (assembly GCA_030867105.1). Lineage (NCBI taxonomy): Eukaryota > Metazoa > Chordata > Lepidosauria > Squamata > Pythonidae > Liasis > Liasis olivaceus. The sequence continues at coordinate 18,927,283 of CM061361.1, forward strand.
ATTTGGGCACCTGGTGTGCGTTTCTTTTCCCAAACCCATTAAAGATGTGAATCCTTGGAGGAAGCAGAGAAAAGAAATGGAGGGGAAAATACCTTTGTCAGATGAAAGAGCTGCTGATGTTCCTGAATAAGTTCATGGTGGGTCTTTGCTGTCTTGTCTTGCTCTGTTGAAAGTTCTCTTTTAATGAACAGAGCATTTCTAACAACTAGATTCTCATGAGCCAAACATTAAGAGAGAATTCTCACAATACACTGGAAGGTCTTAGCATACGATCTTAATCCTATACATACATGGTATGATTGTCTTCTCAGCCTGCAAGTCCTAACGTTTTCATGGATTTCAGCCAGCTTAACAAGAGTTGGCTGGATCGCTTTGCTCAGAACAATATATATCTGGTGTTTTGTTTTAACAATGTAAGCAAACCTATTTATCCTCCCTGTGACATGCAAGGCTAATTTCCATTAATGTTAATGAGGAGCTACAGACACATCTGGGGAGTAGACCTCTAATTAATATCTGGATCTCATCTTTAACCTCCCCATATGGTGTCTCTTGCTTCTTTCATCATCAGAAGTAGGTGAAGACAATTAGACCTTCTAAAATATCTAGGTGCTGTGCCAATTTATCACTAGTTGGGAGAAAAAGTCCCCCTTGGAACGCAGCATGATCTGTTTTCACTTTTGAAACAGGGAGAAGTTTAAGCTTTTGATAAGCACATTCTAGAGGGCTTGTAAGGAAGGAATAATTCTCATCAAATGCCCAGAAATAGAGAAACTGAGCAATACTTGTTGCATGAGGTGCTCCAGAAATTTGCTTGAACCAAAGCAACATTTTTATGCTGCAGGCTTAAAAAGAAAGTGGAACCTTCTCTTTCTCAGTCAATATTTCACCAAAAAGATTATCCTTGCTTGGCTTGATTACTTTAATGAATGTTTGATAGAATTCTTGTATATATTTCTTCTGAGAGCTACCTAAAATCCCTTGTCCTGAAAAGGTCATTGGTTCTACATAGAACTCAAGAGTTCAATGCACCAGATTCTCAAATCAGTGAATTTGTTAATTGGTTTCATGTACTTCCTATGGCACTCAGATGCTGTATGTACATTACAATTGATGTCTCTTTTATTGGGACTATCCCCATGTTCTGTGACCCTGGAAAACAATGTAGCATCATTGAAAAAATGCAGGCAGGTGCTGTTCACATCCCAGTGTATTTTGAAGCACCTTTTTGAAATCAGATCTGAAGTATTCAATTCCAACAGACCCTAACAGATATTTGACAAGATACTCTTTGTATGATGACCTGCTTGAACATTCTAGCCTATCTGCATTATTGCCAGCCTGTGTTTTTTTTGATAGACCTTTGAGTACCTTAGTAACAGCTCTCCTACTTTATTCATTTGGCTTTTCAGCCTTGCTACTGCTGGAATAATGTGTGTAGCTGATAATATTAGTGACTTAGAAACAGTATTTAGGTTTTGGACCAGGTATACTTCAGTTTTGATACCATTCATCTATAAAATTTCACTGACTGGAGGTTGGTCTTCCTTCTGCTGAATGCAGTGCTTGGTCAACAGCCTTTAAATACTGGCTAACAGTCATGTATGCAACTTTATTTATTTGTATTTATAAATTGAATGTATAGGGTTGTCCAACTCACAACAGCCTTAATGAATTGTTGGGTTAAAACAGAGCCAATACCATAAAACAGATAAAAGATGGAGATAGCACATCCACACTGAGAGGCACTCAGGGTCAAGACTATTCAAGCCTGGGGGGGGGGGGGGGGGCAGGGGGAATACTATTCCAGGTGCCATGACAGTAAAGCTCCTTTTCTGAGCTTGGCATAAGATTGCTTACAGCAAAAAGTTATACAATCATAGGTATGTAGGCATAAACCTTGGTATAAAAGTCACAATGCCTGAATTTGCATGTCAGACTGCACATAAATCTCATTCTGGCTTAGCCTAATATTCACATCCAGCTACATAGACCTTACCGCTCCCCAAAATCAAAAATACTTTTTTCAATAGCTAAACTTAAGATGGCTAACTATGTCATTTTCTATAACTCTCCCACTTCCAACTCATTTTAGCAGATCACCAAAACAATATCAAATGTGTTTAGGTTTATCCTAATCTTTTAAGAAACTGAGTAAAGTTAGTTTTGCTTTATTTTGAAGCTATGGAGGAAACAAATGGTTCCCAAAATGTTTCACTGAAATTATGCCAATTTGTTAAAGTGTCAACACTTGCTGGGGTTGGAGGGCAGAAAAATGAGAACTCAATGAGATTACAAATTAAATCATGTAATGACCCACTTATATTGATGCTCTCACTCTGTGATTAATTGTTGATCAGGATGCTGTCTTATTTTAATTAGATGATGAGTTGGCAATAGATCAGCACTGGGCTTGATTAAACAAAGAAGCTAGCAATTTGCATGGGTTTTGAAAAAAAAGATAAAATATTCTACTTCTGATATCATCTGGGTTTTTCCTCCATCCTGCTGGTATGGGCTATTTTCTAGGGCAAATGCCAACTACCCCTTTCACCTTACATTCCCTATTTGTTACAGCTTCTTTCTTTCTGTACAAATAAGCAAATGAATTCCAATTTTTGAATAAACCCAAAACGGGGATGTTATGCTGTTCTGCTTGATCGTGTCTGACAGTGACCCAGGAGGAAGAAACAAAACAGTGAAAGAAACAATGAACAAAGCTACGTCCTGCTGTAATTCCCTTAGTCTGGGTTTAACGTGAACTCAGTAACTGTGGTTTGCACAAAATGGTTTATATCTCAGTGTTATGTATAAGCCAGGCCTCTAAGGATTTTTCAGTAAGCTGTGATTAAACCAACCATTGTTCAGTGCACTATTAAATACTTTGGTAAGGTTACTCTTCCTTGCTCAGCATAACCTATTTAATAATCAGGAAGTGCAAATCATCCCAGATGTGAGCTGGCTTCCAAACTGGTTCAGAATGATGGTTTTGTTTAGCACGTTGTGTGAATGAACCCTCTGTAGTTTGTAAGCCATGGTTTAGAGTTCTGGCTTATAAACCATGCAGTGGTACATGGTACCACACAATAAGATGGCACAGTGTATAGTTTTAACCAAGCCAAAGGTGGGTTATACAATATTTAAAGCAAGGGTTAACACAAAATGTAAGCCCAGAAACATTTGAAATAATTAAGATAAGCCCCATACAAATGATGGTCATCTCATAATACTCCTATGTTTCATTCATTCTTTAATATTTTCTTTCAGCAAACACTTCCCACATTGTTTTCTTTTCCTTTTCTTTTTTTATTTGTGCATTTTGTTAATCAGAGAATTTTTAAAACCATAACCAGTTCTGAAGTTCTGTTTTCATCAGCTGCTCAGACTGTTAACTGATTTCTCTTTAAAATATGTCAGAAAAGTGCATGAAGTGTTTCCAATAAATTCATTTCAGGGGTTAAAAAAAAAGGATGGGGAGGGAAAACAGAGGGAGAATCTGACATTTGAGTCTGCTCATTTTGTCTGACAGCTTCTCATTGGTAAGCAATGCAAATAGAAAGGAAGATTAAAAAGTTGGCGGTCTATCTTTAGTGTCAAAAGCTAATAATATTGTTCAGGCAACAAGACAAGATTCACTTTAAGCTGATGTGGCTGTATGGTTCTGTCACTTTCACAATGATTTACAACAGTTTTTCTTCTTGTGCTTGTAGCAGCTGAAATACATTCTAATTTAGGTGTCCCCCGGACAATTTTTCATCATGGAAGTCATGTAGCCTCTTTCCTGTTGATACAATGGGCCAGTTCACAAGCATCTAGGCCTATGGGCACATTTGAAATGATGTGGGCATGGCATGGGAGTGAGTACGCTACTCTCCTCACCTCCTCACCCTTTTCAACATGGTCACCTTTGGTGGCATTTTCCAAATTCCTTCTGGTCAAGCTGCCAATCCAAAAATCAGTTGGCTAACTTTATTGGAATCTATAGAGACCATCATTCAGAGGCCTATGGAAGGCATCTTGGGCTTGAAAAACTGGAGCCACAACTCATTGTCCTGAGGTGGTTTAGTCTCGTTTGTACTCTGAGATTTTGAACATGACTCTTAAGTGCATATGAAATGATGGTTCTACTCCATTCTGCATTGATTCTACCCTGCTTTCAGTTGATTGATTGATGATGTGCCATCAAGTCATTTTTGACTCCTAGCAACCACATAGATAGATTTTCTCCATGACAATCTGTCCCTAACCCTGGTCTTTCAGGAGTCCCAAGGGTTCACTCATCGCCACTGTAACTGAGTCCATCCACCTTGCTGCTGGTCATCCTCTTCTTCTCTTTCCTTCCTTGAATAGCATGTCCAATTCTGGGCACCTTGTGGTGAAGGATATCTGAGAGAACCTGGAAGAGATGCAAAGAAGAGCAATAAGTATAAGGAGGATAAGAAGCTAAGACTTAGGAGGAGTGGCTGAGGGAACAGGACCTTTGGGGGAAAGCCTTGAGAAAAATGAGGGAAATATAATAGCGCTTTTTAAGTAACAGAAGTGGTGTCACAGTTTTTATTGAGCCAAACTGAGGGATACAAAACAATGGTCTCAAGTTATAGGGAAGAAGATTCCAGTACAACATTAAGGAAAGGTTCCTAATGATAAGAACAGTTTGACGGTTGAAGCAATTTACAAGGAAAGTGGTCAATCTCCCTTGGGTAGACATATTCAGGCAGAAGCCAGTAATTTGTCATGGATGTTTTAATTGGGAATCCTGTATTAAGCAGGGAGCAATGCCTGATGGCCTAAATCTCTCTTTCCAATTCTGTGATTCTATCATGTCATCTCTACCAGTGAACATGTTTTGGAATTTGAGGGTGTGCAAGCAGGCAAGGGACATGTGTGCATGTGGGGGGGGTGAGAACATTGAGGATCATTAATTTGACTGTGTCAATTTACTGAAGTGCCACGTAATGATTTTACAGGTAATTAGACTTTAACAGGCAGAAACAAATTTATGTCCTCCTTGTTTTTATGACGCATGTAATGATAGATGCACCATTGTGCAAGCTGTTGCTTCTAGGTACACAACATTCCTTAATGTCTTCAAACCAATGAAATATTACATGTCAGGAACTGATCAGTGACTGTATAAAACACATTAGCGGCTTTTTCTTCTTTTAGCGACTGTTAATCGAAGCTCATTCATCAAGTCACAGAAAGATGGCATGTTTTCAGGTTATTTGTAGCACATGGAGAATTGGCTGTGAACCTTTATGGTCAAAAGGATAAGACAAGAGTTTCAGGTTATTACAGCTGGGACCTCCTACTCACCATAGCTGGGGTCCAGGTTGTCTTTTGGACTTTGTGTTCATTTTTCTCTTTTGTGTTCATAATGACAGAGAGGGCAAAAGTGTTTGCTGACTGTTTAGCTGGGAAAAATTGCTTTTTTAGGGAGTCAGAATGGAACTATGGCTAGGATGGGGCGTTCAAAGTGGGAAACTCAGTTTCAGATCCATGATTCACCAGGTAGTGTCCTGTGTTTACTTGTCCCTGACCCAATATAAGCTTGAGAGCCAATGTGGTGCCAAACTGCCACTGGGAAGGCTCTGGTTCTAGTCCATTATCCATGGAAGCCCTGAGTGACTTTGGGCCAGTCACTCTCTCAGTCTGACCTATCTCATGAGGCTGCTGTTGTGGGGAAAAATAGGAGGAGAGGTCACTATGAATACCATCTTGAATGCCTAAAGGAAAGATAGGCTATAAATCTAACAAATAAATAATAAAGACAGAATCAAATGCTTTGCTCTTGACATGGTTTGGTACCATTATTCCTATTTCTAAGTTTGCCAAGAAGGAAAGCTCACTTCCTAGATACCGTGACAAGCAATGGTTTGTAAGTCACAACTGGCTGGAATCACATACTGTGCAAGGTCATTAATAATGGAAGGCAAACCCCAGGGGCAAGATTCAACCTATAAGCTAAGCCAAAACCGAATGCTCCATTTTATGGCTTGGCACAACATATGGCTTAGTGAGAAGTGCGAACCCACCAGCTTTTGTTCATAAAATCCTGCTTTGTTGTTTTGCGAACTTAGCCATTGAGGCTGAACTTAAGTGCAGACCACTGAAACTGAGCATGAAGATGATCCTTGTCCATAAGTTTGTTCTGGTAGATCTTCTCAGAGGCATTGAGGGGTTAGCTGGGAAGCCAGAAGACATAAAACCATCTTCTGCTATAATTTGCCTACCCAACACTCTGCAATATCTCTGGTGACAGTTCATATAAATAGTCTAATTAGGGGCAACACAATCGGCCTGTTTAGATTAATTGCATTTATTACCTGGAGGGCAGCAAAACAGCAGAGAGACTGGCCAATCCATATCTCTCACCTGTATCTAAGACAATTGTGTTTGCCGTAGGCTGGCTGATCTCTGCCTGCAGAGAAGTTGCTTGTCAGTCCCATTGTCAACTGAATGCCTTCTGCTGAAATGTTAGTGCAGCAGCATGCATTTTCTGACAGCTGAAATGTTTACCTCAATAGGTTCTTACCTGTAATTATAATGTCACAACTCACACCACCAGAGTGAAACCTCTGTCACTGTGTCTTCTGTTGCAAGGGCTTTTCATTTTCTTCAGGGGATTTATAACCTTGGTGCAAAGTTTTCTTCTGAAAGTCATCAGCAGAAGGCAAGAAACCAGCCCGCAGCAGGATTGGCCCATCTGCTCTTACGTTCTCATTAGATGCTTTGGGATGGAAATCTAGGGTTAGGGGTAAAGAGTGAAGCTGAGGGCAGACAGAGAGCAGAATGCAAATATCATTGCATGCAGGGGTACGCTTTGGGAGATTTGCACCCATACAAAGATTACAAGAGGAGAGAGCCAGTTCCCCAAATGTTTACTTTCCCAGGGAGAAAAATTCTAACATATTCTCAAGCTTGTAGGATTTCTTAGATGGAAGGCGTTTTGGCCTTACTTCATTACTGGGAGGTGATGTGGGATTCCTTGTTCCTTTTGACCTCACTTTTCTTCACTGTGCACCTGCTTTTTAGCTTCTTGTGATCTGTAAAAAAAAATAGTTCCTCCCTTCCTCTGATACGTTATTTAATTTGTTGGTTTCTTAATGATATTCCACCTTTCATTCAGGAACTGATACACAATGCTACCTCTTCCATGTTTTCCGAGAAGAACAAGTTGGGTGAGAGAGAAGGACTGGGCCAGAGTCATCCATGGCTGAGGGTGGACTGGAATCTGGATTCTCCTGGTCCCAATCCCACACCGTAACCACTTCAAAGTCACTCTTTTAGCATCGTTGTTTTGTTATTGTTTTAAAATATATCTTTCTATTATTGCTTTTCATAGAAAGAGATATTCGGTAAGAAGTGGTATTTGAACTTTAAAAAAAACCAAAGAAATACGAAATAAACTTCTTCTCTTGGGGTTGAATGGATATACGGGAAGCCTGGGAGTTGTAAACTGTTAGGGAGTTGGTTGTACAATGAAAGGCAGGATATCTAACACAATCACAATACAGAAAAGGCAGTGGCATGACCCATCCATAAGAATAAGAATTTCACAGGAGAAAAAGGCATTTGTCTTATGCCAGATTAAATAGGAATGGTGGAAGACATAAAAGAAATTCTAGTAGAATATTGGATGAAGCATCAAGCAGAAACAAACTTGATGTTATAGGATTTTCTCTCCCTAAAGGAGATCGATGTTTCATCACAGTGGTTGGAATCCTCCCAAACCAACATGTCCTTGGGAGCTTTCACTTATGAATAGCTGGAAATCACCAGCTTTTCCAATTCACTCTAGGAAATCAAGTCAGAATCATCTTGGTCCTGTCAGCTTTTCCTCTGGAAACAATTAACAAGCACACAAGAATCTAGGAACTCCTAATAAGGAGACCATCCCAAAAGAAATTCCCGCAACTTCTGTGTTATCTAAAGCAAGTCCAACATGTAGTAAGCTCAGTGTTCAATTTTTTGCTTATCTTTCCTCCATCTTCACTATGGGCTGGATGGCCTTCTCTTTTGGGCAGAAGGGCTGATTTTCATCTATCTTATGGTAACCACCAGATCCTCTGTCTGTATGAGTACTATCTCTCATGGGTCCAACTTTTGCCATGTCATCCTAGTAATTCAAATACCTCATCATTTCAGCATAAATTATACAGCTCTTTCAACCTTGACTCAGCGCTCATCTGTTATACAGACAAGCATCCACTATGTTTAGAAGATGGAATAATGGCATGGAATGATATCAATGGCGTTGATATACTTATTCAATTAGTAGAGATATAGTGTTTGCCTAGTTTACAAGCTTTTGAGCAGAAGAACTGAGTAGTTGCTTCCCATTAATATCAAAATACAAATTTTGAGAACTGTCAGTAGGTCAACAACATGAGGGCTTGTAGTTGTTTCATTTCTCTCCCCCCCCCCCCCCCCATTCTATGGGCAAAGCCTAAGGACAAAATAGAAGGGAAGGCACTGATTAGCCCCTTGAACATAATTATCTTTTTTCTGTATTTTTTTTCGGCTGGAAAAAAAGCCAAGCATCTCTACTTGTGGATATATCTCTGTCAGTGAATGTACCCAAACTGGAGATTGTTTTCTGCCATTGATTGGGACTGACATGGTACAAGCTAATTAGTTCTCAGGATTTTACCCAATTGGGAGAATTATACAGTTCTAATGACTAGTTAATTCCTGTATCATAAATAATCAATGAACAGCTTCTAATCTCTGGGGGGTTTTCCCTTTCTTTCTGTATGTGGGTCTACTTGTGCTTCCTATTTAATTCTCAAGCAGCTTTAATGCTAGTTTTCCTGCATTTTTCCAGATGAATTAATTGTAATATTTTATGCAAAATAGCTACTGGCCTACGTTTAGAGGTGAATGCTGTCCACGTGCTGAATTTCAAGGAGACTCAGGGCATCTTTACATAAGATGCTTGAGAATTTATTTCAAAGTTATTTCAGTGAGAGTTATTTTGAAATTGCTCTAGTGTTGGAGGTGGACCCTATTATGCTGGTATGATTCTCTCTTACTCTGAGTCCCTCTGGTTGCCCATACTTCCCAGTTGGAAAAAAGTTCATGGGAGAAGAGAAAGGAAAAAAAAATCTTCCTCCCCATAGGTGGGAAACTATGGAGTAATAATTTGGGCATATAGTAAGTTATAAGGATGGCATGAAGAACTTGGTGTACAACTGGGTGTACAACTTGATGCTTCAGAGCCTTTGATGTGATCCCAAAACTTCTATAATGTTTAAAGTGACAGGAGAGAATTAATTATCCAAGGAGTAACGGTAATAATTTAATTTTAATTACATTGGGTGTATTGTTTGTCCTAGACCATCTACTTCTTTGTCCTGCCCTTGCTTCTTATGGAGTGTACTTCTCTTTGCATGCCACTGAGATAAAGTCCTTGTCCATCAAGTTTGCCTAATGCAGAGCTAACAGGGCACAGTGATGATCATGTTAGACTAGAATCCAAGAGGGTAAGGTTCAATTCCCTGTTTAGCCACAAACTCACTCAATGACCCTGAGTGACCCCATGAGATGATTGTACCTGATGGACTTGTCACAAATATTGGGAGATGGGGAAAATCCTATAGGCTGCTTGAATTCTTTCCAAAGAAATAAAGTAGAATGCATTAAATAAAGTGTTGTAAAGTGATCATTTTCAGGGACAGTCCTCTGTTTTTCATAACCTCTAATGCAGTTCTAGTTTTCTATTAAATCATTCCTGTTAAATCATTTGGCCACATATTATCAGTACTATTTGTTGGCTGTATAATAGACTTATTATCTCGCCTATTTTTCAGATGGAATGTGGTGTCTCTGTTAAGTACACATCCTTAGCCACGTTACACAGCAAGTAGTTAATTCACCTAGGAAAACTGGACTGTGCTTTTCTTATGAAACACTAATATGTTGATGCTGCTCTGAAAAATCCATTCCATTTTAAATGAACTGTTTCTTTCTGCAAAAGGGAGCAAAGTAGCTATCCCTTCTTGAATGTTGTTTTTGGTGGAAATATCCTTCCCGGTCCTGCACTGCTCCTGAAGTGAGATTCCTTCCATAACTCAATACTCTAGAACTGTCTTCAGCTTGGTGTCCTCCAGATGCTGTTTCAACTCCTAGAATTCCTAGGCAGCAATTAAGATGACAAAGGAACATGAGAAGTGAAATCCCAACAAATGTGGTGGATACCTCTGTTGGGGAAGGCTAGGTTGGAGAAAATAATAAAATATTACTTTGAATTATTAAGTTTTCATTGCAGCGTCCACTTCTGAGCTGAGTCTGTGACTCTTTTGGATGAAACCTTGTTATAGGAAGGAGAGGAAGAAGGCCAAGAGAATATAGGTAGAGAGAGGACATTCTTCTGAGTTTTTGGAATCAGCTCAGGACTCACGAACAGAACCAACTCTTCCCAGCCTTTCCAAATTTGCACTTCTGGCACTTTTCTTGAAGCTATCCCACAATCCCCCTTTTCAGTTGAAAAGTTGAAGAGTTGTATCATTTCCCCCTCTACCCTTTCTTCTCAAGGTGAAACAAATATTCCTGGTTCCTTCAATCTCTATCTTCTTCTTTCCTGATCCTCCATATCACCCATCAGTGAATGCATTTGTCTGATTCTCTTAAAGTGGAGCACCCAGAACTAGGCACAAAATTAAAGGTGGGTTCTAATGAGAATAAGTGAAATGGCGTCTTCCCATCATTTACTGTAGAGACTATTTTTTTTTTAGCCCAACACTGCATTTGGACATCCTAGAGCTCTGTGTCCTGGAAGAGTAATTTCAAGTTATGACACAAGAAGAGTATTTTCAAGTTATGATGCACCAAAAAACTCCAGTAGTTGGTGGCATACCTAGTTAAATCAAATAAATAAATAACCCTGCACCAAAGTTTCACAAATAGCTTCTGAAAACTTGAACTATGGGTCCTCAGACACCCCCATATATTTATTTTACCAAACTGTAATTTTTATGTGATGGGAGAATGAATGGACAATATGTCATTTTAATTAAATTTGCATGGGAATGAAATCAAATTAAGTTTCTGTATTGGCTTTGCACTATTCCTCAGTGTTTTAATGGGAATATTATGTATCCCTGCCCTATGCTTGAAATGCTGGTTTTTGCACATGGTCTAGCTTGAACTGAGCATTCTGGACTCTGCCAATCAAACCATAATTTGGATGTAGATGTGGAGCAAAGTGCGTATTGGAGATAAATTGTGTTTAGAAAATACATCCTTCGAGCTTTAATATATTTACAGCTGCTTATTTTGTGAGAAAACATTTCTGTAGTGAATTCAGGACTGCTGAAGAAAGACTTGCCAAACTGATCTAGATTGGGAGGAAAAGGTTACTTTCTCAACTTCACTTAAAAGATAAACTCAAAAATAAATGAAATGGTTTTGTAATTTTTGCCAAGGATCAACTACTTAAGTTTAAACAATACTAGAAATACTAGGAAAAAATTTTTTTCAGGCAGTTGAATGGGCTGTTATCCACCTTCTAGGTAATCTAGTGGTAGGCTTTGCTCAGAACTTCATGGTGTTCCTGAAAAGGAGGGAAAAAGTCATCATGTTGAACCTTCGCTTTCTCATTTGTCTTTATCAGCAACAGCTAATGGTAGTGCTGCCAAGCCCTACATGCGGCAAAATATTAATTATAAGAGGCAAACATAAGGGAAATCCTTCTGCAAATTTTAATTTTGCATCAATTCCTTATGGTGTTTAAAAAAAAAAAAAAATCCCAGAAGTTCTTTCAAAACCATTTGGGAAAAAGCATGATAGCCTAGAAAACATAAGCTTTAGAAGTTTTCATTTCGCTAAACAATTTTTTTAAATAGTTGGTTGCTCTTGTTTAAAAAAAGAGGGAAAGAAACACACTCATTAACAGGCATTAAACATGTCCTAACAATGAAATTCGCCATCGGTTGTTGTTCTAACAGAATATCAGAACACGTTTGCTAAGGAAGGGCAAATTTGGAGGGAGAAACTAAAGATCTCATTCATTTTGCATAATGTTGGACATTGTTTTTAAGATATTCTTTAATTGTCCATACATTTGGAAACAGGATCGCAACAGGCATAAGGTTTGCAAGATAGCTATGTCTGTCTCCTGGGCAAAATCTGTCTATTTTTGCTTAAGTTTTTATATATATGTATGGGTGCCAGTATACTATTAATCAATCATAACTATGTAATTATAATAGTAATCATAGAAATAATCATAATAATTATGAAGGCCTAAATTTGCTGTCATCTTAAAAGTTGAGCAGATTTTTTATAAAAACCTAAGCTATCTCCTGTTGATTTTCATCTTTGCACTTTTGTTACAATAGTGGAAACTTAAGGAAGCAGAATGCCTTATACAGAAAGAGTCATATCCCTTTTAAAACTTACAGAGATGTATCTGGTATGAATTCATCAAGGACATATTTATCAAGTAATGGAGAATATGTCCCGGTTCAATATCTGCCTTGGTATATTTGTCCCCAGCCTAACGTCAAGTTGAAGCACCAAGACACTCTATGGGTGGAAAGGCTTGTAAATTATAGTGGTCTTCAAATATCTGAAGGGTTATCACACAGAAGAGAGAGTAGATTTATCCTCTGCTGTCCAGAGGGTAGGACCAGAAGCAATGAGTTAAATCTACAAGGAAGGAGTTTCAAGTTAGACATCAGAAGGAACTTTCTGGTTTTTCTTTTTTTCCTGATTTTATAAGCTGTAAGTGGTACAGGCTGGAATATGAACAGGAATATGCTAAGCTTAGAGACAATCTTGGTTAGACATTTTGGTGAAGTGTTTTGAACCAGGCTCCATTGTTCATTTTATGGTTCAAGGTATGGTGCAAACTCAGAAGATGGATTGTTATTCAATCTCCTAGTTAAGGATAGTATTGAACACAACATAAAATATTATCCTCCATGAATGCATCCCACCTGCTCCAAGCTGGCAACTGTTACTCCATTTGTAGTAGCAAAGCTCACAGGTTCATTACATGCTGCATGATGGTTCTATTTATCCTTTCATATGCCAGCAATGGAGTTAGGTCTCCTGAGGGAGGGCAGAAAACCTCTCTGATGTTCGCCACACTGCATCATTTCATTCAAAGGGGGTTGCTGAATGGAGGTCTCCCATCTCTTTTATAGAGCATAGGACTGCAATTTTAGTCTGCCTCAGAATAAGGCTAATTGGCTGTGTCCAAATAAGTCGTTGCAGGCCTGCGTTATGAATGTTCGTATCCTGCATGCATCGAAATGACTCATTTGGAGAATTCGGAGTTTCATTCAGATATGCTCATTTTTTCCCAGAATACCACATGAACTATATTTGATACTTTTTTTCTTTTTCACTAATTTGAGCTTGTTCCAGGTTAAGGTTTTGTGGTTGCTGTTGTTGTTTGAAAAAAAATAAAAGCCTAGAGCTCCTGATCAGTGGAATGTGGGCAATTGGATGTGGGTTTGCAATATAGCTTCCAGAAGGAAATCCCAGCTTGCATGGAAAAATATGAGCACAATTGGAGTAGAACTAGACTTTGGTTGTGTTTGCTGCAAACTGGTCAAATTGTGCCAGAACTAACCAGCACTGTCCTTACTATTAGCGGGGAATTTTCCATGTCACATAAGTGCCACTAAGGTTGGTAACGTAGTCCTCATGTCTGATTTATTTGTAGTGTATTTGTATTGTATTTTAATTAATATTTATTTTTTGTTTTTACTGTAAACCACCCAGAGTCACTTCCTAGTGAGATGAGCAGTAACCGAAATTGAAATATGAATGAATGAATGAATGAACATAAATTCCATAATTCCTCTCTTAGCAAAATGCAAGACATTTTGCTTTTTTATTCTTTACAAACAGCTTCTATCTTCTATATTCAACTTACAGTCACTGGTTTACAAGAAACACTATATAATACTATACAACGCAATATATTATTATATACAAAATGTTACGGTAAAACATAACATTTATACCAAAAGGCAAGGCTTGTAGAGGACATCACTTTTTTTTTTTTTAAATTAGAGGAAGTATCTACAGAATGCATGAATCAGTTTATTGCATATACCGTCTAGTTGGTGGGTTACCCGCAACATTACGTTGGCTTGCAAGGTAGTCTCTAAATGAAGATGTTGTTGTCGATGATGATGATGACTGGATTTGTTAAAGCCACCCAACTTAAAGAAGACTCAACTACAGCTTGCATAAAAAAGTCTATTTATTTTATCTTCTATTTATTTGTTTATTTTGTGCCTTCAAGTCAGTGTTGACTCCTGGGGACTGTCTGGACTAGTCCCTGCAGTTTTCTTGGCAAGATTTCAGAAGTGGTTTGCCATTGCCTTCTTCTTGGGGCTGTGAAAGAGGGACTGGCCGAACGACACCCAGCAGGCTTTGTGTCAAGGCAGAACTAGAACTCACGGTCTCCTTTTTTCTAGCTTGGCGCCTTAACCACTGCACCAGACTGACTCTCTCATGTAGCATTGCATTGGGTTATAAATGAAATAAATAAATAATTAAATTGCACACTCTGTGTGTGTGTGTGTGTGTGTGTGTGTGTGTGCGCGCGCCTTTGAGTCAGTGTTGACTCCTGACAACTGTCTGGACTAGTCCCTGAAGTTTTTCTGGCAAGATTTCAGAAGTGGTTTTCCATTGCCTCCTTCCTATGGCTGAGAGAGAGGGACTGGCCCAAGGTCATCCAGCTGGCCTCATGCCTAAGGCAGGACTGGAACTCCTGGTCTTCTGATCTCTAGCCTGGTGCTTTAAATTGTTACACCAAACTTCTCAGGGAATTGTGTTTACAAATGAATAAATCAGCCTAGTTGCCTTACAGAAACTTGAGCAAAGAATATTGAATTGATGAGCTTGGTGCCGAAGGCAGGACCAGAACTAGTGTCCCACTTTCTAGCCTGGTGCCTTAACCACTACACCAACCTGGCTCTCTATTTATTTTACTCCTGGAATAACTGAGCTTAGATTGTACTTGTAGAAAACTGCTCGAAATGTGCTCAAACTGACTGGTACTGCCAGCCCCCAGTAGCACAGAATGCTGCATTCAGCATGAATTATGTGATTCAAGCAGGTAACTCAGTCTACACCTTCACTGTCTCACTAAAAAACATTATGTAGAAGTGTTAGGAAAGGAAGAATAAAAGAAATGGGAGTTGAGTATTCTCAATGTATTGGCACGTTCGCTTGTAAAGCACATTTTCCCCCAGACTTGTTTATATAATTTTCAGACAATACTTTGGTTATGTATAGGAATGCCCATGTAAGGGAATGTGATTATGTTTTCATAATAATCAGACTGTACTAGGGTGATGGTGGGCTGACGGTTACATTTCTTTTGTAGATTATATTCTGCTGCCATCTAGAGCCCACGTTGATATCTCCTGTCGAACTGACTTGTTTTCATCGTTCCTTCATTTCTTTTCAATCCTGGGAAAGATTGAAAAGAAAAGAATCTCACCCAATTTAGGGGAAGGGCCACAATGTAAGAATAGAGCATCGTCATGTTAAAAATCCCAGATTTATTTCTGCCCATGTTTATTGATTGATTCAACTGATTGATTGGTTCAGTTCTGATGCCAACCGACTTTGGGCAGGCCACAGAAAATAAAAGGTAACAGAAAAGTAACAGAATACACTAAAGTAGGCCACAACAAATCACACACAAAAAAACCCTACAAAATAATTACAAGATGGCAATCCAGGGAACATATAAAAACATAAAACATTATGTCCCATCTACCTTACCCCAAGGCCTGGGAGAAAGGCTGAGTTTTCAAGACCTTCCGAAACTCCATCAGGGTGCCCATATCCTGTTAAAAACACGCAGGTAAAAGTAGTAATAATGGGTATGATAGAACATTGATATAAGCCAGTATAAAATAGATTCAAGTTAGGACTAGGCAAAGATTCAAAGTCAGTTCAATCAATATTCTGAACTGACTTTTTGCATCAGGTTGTCAATTCAGGGTTGTTGGATTTTTTAATATATTTTATTAGGCATTTTAAAGGAAGATATGTAAACAGAAAGACGAAAGAAAGCAGAAGTATAAAATCCAAATGGATAAATAAGGATTTTTAAAATGTCACAGGGATTATAATTTTCCAGTATATAATTAGTTAATTGTAACAATTGAACATATTGTATCATTTCAAAAGAGTAAAACTGCTATTAAGCTCTGAGCTAAACACAAATATCAAGAGTTATGGTCAACACAGCACAAATCATCAAGAGGCTGCAGTACTGCATATTGCTAAAAGTCCTTTCTAATTTAAAAACCTGTAAAGTTGAAATATAACTCTATACATAGAGAAACCCAAATTTTGGATGTGGGACAAATCCATGTATTATATTGTAATCAAGGCATGGTTTACAGATTTACTTTTGAGATACAAAGTTATTCTAGATATTAAAGCAGACTCCTACAACTTAGTTCACCATTCTTCCACTAAGGGGATTAGCGATTTCAGGTTGTCAGTTCAGATCAGCTTGGTTGCCTCTGAATCAATCCAAGGATTGGATGACTTTTTTTGTCCATGCACAGAATCAAATTTCCAAATCAGATTGTCTAGATTTGATCATCCAATTTGGACATCCAAACTGATAAACTGAATCAGATCTGAGTCAATCTGCCCACTCCTGTTTCATGTTTCTAGATAAGCTGTAAAATTAAGGCAGCCCTTTCGGACAAGGAGATCCATTTCTCTCCCTACTTCTTTTGGAGCTCAGTTGTTGACACAAAATTCCAGTGATGGAGCTTTATTGGTACTGAACAGAATACCAGAGTCACCATTCTGAATTCTGAAACATTACTATCTGTTCAGCAATGCAGACAGCGTCTGACTCACGAAGCAGCCCCATCTTGCCAGGCCTCTCTTGTGCCTCTTGTAACAGGCTCTGCTCCCTTCCATATCCTGCTTCCTCTGAGGTCTGTGGGAATATATCCTCCTTTTCCATCCCCCTTTTTGCTTAAAGGGAGCAGCTTTCCTGCAACTGTTATACCTGCATTCCATTAGAAGCTCACTGAACATTCTCTGCCCATAATCTGAGAGGTGACAACCACAGAATGTCCAGAGAACTTCTAACAGAATCAAAGATTTGGGGTCTATGTGCAAAGGTACACAAAGAAAAAAAGAGATGGACATGGATGGAAAGAGATGGAGCACCTGCATGTAGCCTCAGTGACATTTGGTTTGGGTTCTATCTACTTTTAGATTTGTTTTTTTGTTAACTGGTGGCATGTACCCTCCTGAATATTTTATCCTGGACAACTGTAAGCAAGAGAAATTCCCTGACTTTCCCAAATACCTTCACAGATCCTTCACTTTTGACCCAGCAGTGCTGTTATATGATCAAATGGTTTGCCTTGCAATCAGTAACCTTCAAGTCCTCAAAGCTGTTGTTCCTCTTGCCATGTCCCACAGCAGCACCTAAAATTAGGTGTATTTTGGCCCTGAATGACAAGCTCTTCATTTCCTGATTTCCACTCTTCAAATCCAACTTGGATCCCTTCCAACTTGCCTAATAAATGGTTTTAGCTGCAGGGTCTTGGGTACTTAAGCAAATAAATCCTCATAGCTGTCTAATATCTGGTGGTGCCCCAAAAGGACCACAGGAAGTGAAGGTCTAACCTTTTCAGGAATATACCTGGCTCAGCTGATCTTGGTAATTGAGGATGACAATGGTGTGAGCAACGTTATCCAGAGGACTAGCCTTAAAGGAAACTATTGGTGCAATGAGGTTGTTGTAGACTCCAGTCTTCATTGTTGGGGTTCAGAAGCTAAGCTAGGTCAACCTTGTTTTTGCTTGCATTAGAAACCACCAGAGAACACCAGGACACACTCTGTAATATATAAACAGTCCCTGTCCATAATAAAGAAAATCTAATGGTTTAATTTGTAGGAAAAAAAGGAAGCTGATTAGCTTAGCAAGAACCAAGCCTATTCAATGAAGTGTGGAGAACTTGATGAGGTCTACCATCAGCCCCAGAGGTAAGACAGATGTCCTGGGTCTCTTTGGCTGAATAAAAAAGGGTCCCCAAATACAACAAAACTGGTTTACTGCATTTAGAAGTAGGCAAAGCAATCTTGCCCAGAACAGAAAGTTGTTTGTAGCTTTTGCTTGACTTAAAACAGCTTTAGGGTGGGACATGATCCGTCTGTCGCTCTATTAATTTTAATAAGCTAAAATGGTCTTAAAAATGAGTGCTCCAGATTAGCTGGTTAGTTGACTGCACTAAATGAAAGCAGCCTATAAGCAATCTATTATTCATGTTTAATATGCAATGTATGATAATCTATTTACTAATTCTCTGGGCTTTCAGAATAGCATATTTTGTGGGAGAAAATAACTAGATGACTTTTACAAAATAATACTGAGTCTCTTTATCAAAATGACTTGTCCATTGCAAAACAAATGCCTACAAATCACAGACTGTGATATTATCCTTAAGACAGTCTGACACAGGCATTCGAGTAAATTTGCACTGATCCTTCTCAACTGGGTTGGATAGATTTTTGCAAAACATTTTCCCTAAAATGATAGCCTTTAAGCATGTTTCCACCCTATATGTTGTTTTTGCTAAAGCATAAATGTGTGTGTGTGTGCCTTCAAGTCAGTTTTTGACTCCTGGTGACTGACTGGACGAATTTCTGCAGTTTTCTTGGCAACATTTCAGAAGTGGTTTGCCATTGCCTGCTTCTTAGGGCTGAGAGAGAGGGACTGGCCCAAGGCCACCCAGCTGGCTTCATGCCTAAGGCAGGACTACAACTCACTGTCTCCTGGTTTCTAGCCTGACGCCTTAACCACTACACCAAACTGGCTCAAATCACAGTAACCACTTCTAATTATTTATTATTTTTTAATATGTTTGTATATTACTTCCCGTTATTAGAAACAGTATGCAATCAGCAGTTTAAAAAACAAACAAACAGTAGACAGAAACAGCATAAAATAAAAATAAAATGTTCAGGTAAAAATGATTAGGATATGACTGCATAACTCTGGTGCTTTAAAGGTCTGTAACATGTGAATGGGGTAAGTTTGCATTAAAATGTGAACTGAACATATTTCTCTCCCCTTCCTAATGCACACATACTTCAAGCAACATGGTTTCTTCCATAATTAACAGGCAACAGAAAAGTTGTGAATTGTTCTGAAAGGAAAGACATTTTTCACTTGCACTATAAAGTAAAGGTCATATTCTAGATGGAATAGGCTGAATACACAAATGGCATTGAAGTATGGACAATCCACAACATTTTTAATACATCTTAAACATATAGTATAATGCAGGTCAGAACTGAGCATAAATTCTTTTGACTTGAAATTATACTGTTTAATGAAAATAAGCCACAGATGGATGGGAGACTTCACTTGAATGCTTTGGCAACCTACCTCCATTTGAGGATACTTGGTGACAATAAATGTGGAGGAAATAGTACTTCTTTCTCCTCAATTTTACACACCATTTGCTCAGCTTGCATTAATTCGTCTATTAGATGAACATTTTCCAATGTCACGTGCAGCACCGAGGAACAGAAGTAGTTTTGCTTAGTGAGGAGACTGTTGGGCAAATGTTTCATAGGTTGATTGGACTCCGTACATGGGGGCTTCACTGTTATCCTTCACCATGCCTATTTCCTGTGCTCTGGATTGAGGAGAAGAGTGAGCATCGCACTGGCCTCAAATGGCCCATCCCATCAGCCCCGACGTGCCCCCATAAGAGAAGGGAAGGTCATTCGCTCTCCCATTTTCCAGCCTATTCAGTCAATTTAGTCAATTCTCCATTAGTAATTCTTCTCTGACTTTCCCTTTTCTGACATCGGCCCACTGTATAACTATGAAAGCTGGATACTGAGGAAGATTGGGAGAAAGATTGTAGATGCCTTTGAGTGATGGATTTGGAGATGATTGTGAGGAGTACCATTGACTCAATCAGTTGGTTCAGGGAAGAAATAAAGACCAAATATTCTCTTTCAGTAATGATTAGCCAGCAGAAATTCACAAACATGACACATGTCATGCAAAGTAATCATAGAAAAAATGACTATTCTGGGCAATGTTGAAGGAGGTAAAAGAAGGGGAAGATCATGGATAAGGCTGACAGATGGGATAAGGGATATCTCTGGAATGTCCCTGGCAAAGTGGCAGTTTGTCACCTGGCATATGCCAAGATGAAGAAAACTTATCCTTACAGTGTCTAGGAGTTGGGCTCAACTTTACTAAGTAATTCAATTAATGTCCTGATGTGGGATTTCGGACAATTGGAGAATTTCCACAGCTCCAAAGAGGGTGAAGGACAGGGGCGGGGAGTATTCAAATCCCTCTTCTCTCTACACTCAAAGAAGGCTCCAAAGACTCATCTGATCTCTAGGAAACCTCAAAAGAATCATGGAATTGGAGCCCTGTTCATGTTCCCTGTGGTGGGCAATAGTTTAGAAATGGCTTATAAAGGGAAACATAGTAATCTGCAGAAGCTTCCTCAATAGTGGAATATAGAGTTGCTTTTAACGAGATAGGTAGTGACAAATTTGATAAATAAATAGAGGGAAAGCCCATGGGATTTAGCTCAGATGGACAAACTGGCAAAAGAAGAGTTGGCTTGTGATGGACAAAAACAATTATTGCAGATAAATTGCATTTCTTATCTATAGAGATATTTGCCATCTCACAACCCAAAAGACAGAGTCCCTGGTACAAGTCATTTGACCATGGGCTTCCCCCTTTGTTCAGGTGTGGTAGGTGTTGAGTTTAGCTAGATGTTGGCAGCAACTGAAAACCTACTTGTTCCTCTTGCTTTTGGATTGACTTAGGCTGCTAAGTGACTTAGTGAGCCATCTGAGGTGTCACCATCCTTCCTCTGAGGATGCTATTCTGTGGCTTAACTTGTCTCATTGGATAGGCTTTTATTGTTTAACACGGTAGCGTCCCACCTTGAAAGTACATTTTTTTTCAAACAAATCTAAAACAAATTAATAAGCCTTTGTGTAGCATTCCTTGATGGATCTTTTTGGAAGCATTCAATTATTCTTCCTCTTTCACAGGAGAAACTAGAGACTAGGCTTTAGCACAAGCACAGGGGTACAATCATTTCTGTGATTTTTGCCTTGATTTGGCGGCCTCTGCTAGGAAAACTTTAGTTGAGCCCTAGTCAGATTTGGGTCCCATTGTAATTTATGTTGCTAGAAAGTCTGCATTAGCTTCAGTGAGCTATTGCTAAGTGCTAAGGTCAGCTGCACATTTCATACTTCAGCTGTACAGGAAGAATTTTATGGCTTTCAGAATCATACTGCAGCGAAAAAGGTTCTTTATGATGCCACAGACAATTAATTGAGGTACATTACCTAAAAACTAAAAAGGTCACACACAGAACATAATCGACACCTCGTAGCCCCTGTAGCTGAGTACAGAAATGCAAATGAGTGCATTTTGGCTTCCTTGGAGTAGCATAATTCTTTGTCAGCCTTGAATTATGCTTCCATTTGCTTACGCTTTCAAATACTAAATTTACTTCTGCTTTTTTTTCAACAGCATTGGTCAAAAGTTGGAAATGGTTGCAGACCAATTTAAGGGGGGGAGGGGAAAAGCATATTAAGCTGCAATTATGGCCGTGACAGCCCCAAATGGAAAAGAAGTATGGAATCTACATAAAAGATGCTTTTGAATGCTCCAGTAAACCCTCTTGAGGGCTCAGTCATAATATTGTGTCTGTGCTGCAAGAAAGATAACAAGGACAGACCTGAAGGATAAGTTGCAAGGGAAAGGCATTATAATTTGAGGTCAGGAAGAGGTGAATGGAGCACACTTTATCTTAAAAAAAAAACTCACATAGGACAGGAGACAAAAACAGGAAACAAAGTTCTGTGCTTTTATACTTTCCAGGAGTATGTATGATGGAGATGGAAATTGTTGTCAGTTGGAGCTGGCTACGGGTGAAATCCCATCGTGTTAACTTTGTAACCCAATGATTCCAGACCTAGTGATCTTCATGGTAAGACAAATGAAATCAATGGGATTTAAAATACTAGACAGGTAAGTCAACAGCCAGAGTTTAAAGTTGCTTTCTATGTTTTCAAATGCATCACGATCTTTCTGTGTAAGTATACTTATAGAGTAATTTCCCCATGCAAGCGACATCATGCTCTGAGCTTAACAGAGAGGCCAAAAGGTTTCAGTAAAATTACAGGACAGAATGTGATGTGAGCATAAATATAAGATTGCTTCTTTATTCATATATGCATTATGGAGTCATCCCTGCATCTCCTTTTGAGTAGCTTCTCAGAGGACAAAGACAAACCCCAGGATGTGCAACAGTCTTAGAAAGAGGGTCTACTGGATGGAAGCTAAGGATCAGTTCTTACCTCTTGTGAGATTAAAGGCCCTGTGCTAAAGTCCTGTTAAGACTTATGAGAATAGGCAGTTACATATTTATGCCCTTTAAATGCAGTTCTCCTAGGAGAAGAGGCTTCCTCAGGAGTACAGCTTCTTAAAGGCTTAATATGGGGCAGTTGCAGCACAGATGGAGTTCTAGTAATGCACCAAATTCCCAGTATGTATGCATTATAAATATTTGTATGATGCCTGTCTTGCAGGGCTCCAGGAAACTATGTCAGGTAATTGATCCTTGACATTGCTAGTCAGGAGGATACCCTTGCTGAAGACTCACTGATTCTTGGACTGGTTTTCAATCTCTTTTATGAACATGAATCTGCTCGTTACCTGCTCACATGCTTGAATATTGTACATGAATCTTGGACTGTATGCTGCTGCTGCTGTAAGTTAACTTCCTAACTTGGTTACCATCTAGCCTGGTATTCCACCTTTTAAAGAGAACAGCCCCATGAAATTATGGGGTGAAGTCAATCTCTCTGATCAAGTTGTGGTGGCTTCTGCCATAAAGACCTGCATGATAGAAAGTCTGCATCTTTCAAAGAGAGCACTGGAGCAGACATTGACATTAAGATGGGAATAGGTAGGGCTGTAGAGTAGGAAGATTCTTCAGGGGTTGAGTAAGTTATTTTAATCTATACCAAAGGACAAATGGAGCATGGGTGGCTGGCTGGGGAATTCTGGGAGCTGAAGTCCACATATCTTAAAGTTGCTAAAGTTGAGAAACACTGGTCTATGCTAAAGAGTGAAACCACTGGCCATGGATGTAATCTGGTTCCATAGACTATTCCTCCAGTTGAGGGTGGCTGTGTGGAACTGGCTTAGGTGCAGATTCAGTATCCTGTCCCAGGGCTACTTCACCTGAAAGCCACTTTCAGACAGGAACCATTCCCAAACTCACCTGGCATCAGAACCCTAAGATCTTTGGTACGCAAAGTATGTATAGCTCTCCTATTCTCATTCTGATTAGAGACTCGCAAAAGCCATATTGATCTTAACAACATAATTAAACTACTGCACAAGTTGGCTTGATAATTAATATTAGGGGCAAAAATATATTTAATGAGGAGAGGGGAACAAAACAACATCTAGGTTCATAGGCAGAGAGAGAGAGAGGTTCGTTAACATGCAGAGATTCACTGCCTCAGTACATTTTCTTTTTCCCCAAGAAAATGCTTTTATAGCTCAGTGGAGGAGGAAAGATTTAAATAAAGTTATGAGAGAGAATTTGATTTGATCATCAGTTTAAAGAATGCTGGAGTGGTAATTGGAAAATTGAATCCTTACCAGGATTCACTGTAAAGAGAGTAAAATTTGGCATGCATGAAATGAGATGTTACTGGCCAGGAGATTTATCATCCAAAGTGAGTTTGCAACAGCTCATTTGTTTTTGCAGCTCAGGTTCCTCCCCTTTCTCCTTTTGCTCACTATGATCTCAGGCCTGGCCACATCATATTTGTCTTCCCTTTTCTGTTCACCTGTCAAAACAATGCTCTCTGTGAGACCTATGCATTCACATGGTCTGCGTGCGTTTGCTCTTAGCAGAACGGAACTTTCAGCCTCGATGCTTGACTTCTATTTTCACCAGCCAGTTTGGAGAAGTCTGTGTCTCACAAAAAGAGAGAAGCAACTTTGACAGCTGGATTACATATTTCCAAACATGGAAATTATTGGTTTCTTCCTTTTTGTTTGTTTGTTTTTTCCAAGAGGAGAGCTAGTTGTTAAGATGCTGGCCAAGGATTAAGGAGATCCAGGTTCACGCTTAACCTCAGCCATGGAAAATCACTGAGTGATTTGGGGGCTGTCTCTCTCTCTCACTCCCTCAGTCTAACCTTCTCACCCATGGTGGTTATTACAGATGTGAGGAACACATCTTGCACAGAGACACATGGAGGAAAGAGTGTGATGTATATCATCTTGAGCATCTGGAGGAAAGATAGTATACAAATCAAATGATCGATCGCATGCTATCAAGTCTGTGTCGACTCTTAGCATGTACACAGATGGATTTTCTCCATGATGATCTGTCCCTAACTTACTCTTTCAGGTCTTCCAACAGTACGTCAATCACCACTGTAACTGAGTCCATCCACCTTGCTGCTGGTCATCCTCTTCTTCTCTTTATTTCCACCTTTCCCAGCATTACAGCCTTCTCCAGAAAGCTAGGATTTCTCATAATGTGTCCAAAATATGTTAATTTGAACCTGGTCATTTGTGCCTTGAGTGAGAAATCTGGGATGATTTGTTTAATGATCCCTTTGTTTGCTTTCTTAGCTGTCCACTATATTCTCAGGAGTCTTCTCCAACACCAAGTTCAAAAGTGTCAATATACTTCATATCCTGCTTCTTTGAAATCCATAAATCAAATGAATAACTACAAACATAGACTCTGAGACAGTCCTTGGTGTAAGCTAATGAGAATTTACTAGTTATCACTACACAGTCTGTATATTTGCAAACTCTTTCACTCTCCTTCTAAGATAATAATCTGGTGCAAACTTGATTTTAATGCCAGTCATATATTTTTCTTCCTTTTTATATATATTTTTCCCAATATTTTAGCCATTTTATCTGTGAAAGGATTCTTGGAACTTAAATTTTGAAAAGGCAGTCTGGATGTCAACAATCTACACATGTTTATCTACATAGAAAAAAGAGAAGTAGTTGTGTAATATAGTACTGTCAGAGTCTAGGCAAAATTGCTGTGGAATTTGTTTTCCAATAGGCTTGGAATGAAGAAAAAGAAATTGTGATACAAACAGCAGACAAAAAAATGCCAGTCTTGATTTTGAATGTTTCTTTCAGGAAACACATCTTGAGTAGTTGTGATTGAAAAGAGCATACAGTAATGCTCTTGGATAAGCCTTTAGCAATGGTAAGATCCAAGACAAAGGATTTTATGGCATAAATAGATTAGGGGGAAAATCAATATTTTTCTTCATTGGATCTTTGTTCATGGCAAGCTCCAAAGATGTATTTGCTTACAATGATTTTTTTTCCTGATGGAACAGTTTCAACAAGCGACACTGACACCCTTTCCCTCCTCACCCCTCCCCTTTCATCGTTCCTCGTGCATTTTTTATTCCAAATCCATTGAGAACCATTCTTTTGCAGTTTGGCCTAGCTTGGCATGAAAATCACTTAGGTTGCCTGTGTTAGCAGGGTGGATTCTCTGGATGTACTGTAAAGTATCTTACATTCCATCCCTGGTGCGTCTGGAGGGAGAATTCATGCACGTATCTAATGCAAGAGACTGACATGCAATCATTTTGACAAGACAGTCCCATTGGTTGAAGCCTCGGTACAGTTCTCACGTTAGAAAAAGAATGTCACTGTCAGTATTATAAAAACGTTTCCATATGGAGTAATCGTTGATATTAATACTGCCAATATGTGGGCAACTGGTAGTCACTGGTATATTGCAACACCAGTAGTTAGTTGTCATTGAGCCATCACACAGTAAGTTCAAAATGGGATGAATTCTGGTTGTTGAAACAAACTAGATAAGATTATGAAACCTATAATGATATTCAGATCTTAAAAACAAAATATAGCCACTAGTGTCACACAGTGGCTAAATTATACAGCTGCAGTGTCCACCCATCTCTCTTGGCTTGATACAACAATTGAAAAAGAAACTGCTTCTGTCCAAATGTTCAGAAGCAGATTCACTTGAAATCAGCATTTTTTAAAATAACGTTTAGGGTCATGATGAAAAGTTAAACTTTAAGGACTGCTTGTTTTATTCTGAAATGGAACAAGTTGTAAGTGTAAAACCTTTTTCTTGGAAATGCCATCAATGTGTGATATTTTCATGCAATCTTAGCTTCTTGAGCCCTTTCCCATTGCAAATTTGCAAATCTAATCATTAAAAAAACTTCAGTCATGGAGAATGCTATATATTTCACATCAACACTGTCCAGTCTTCAAAGGATATATAATTAATGTTTCACATTCTTCAGCACTGCCCAGTCTTCAAAGAATGCATAATTAATGTTTCTTCTAGAAATAATTCTTCTATTTTCATCTGGGCCCCTGATCAAAAATGTATGATTATCTTCAGAGGTCATCCAATTATAATTCAAAGTATGTATATCTAATAAAAGATTAACACAAATTTCCATTTATCCAAAAGACAAAAGCTATGTTAAGATTAAGTTAAGGGGGAGAGGTCACAACCATAATTTAAAGTGCAGTGTATCACAAGGAAATTATATTCCTCTTCAAACTAACCCAAAAATCCTAAGAAATTCAGAATTAATCTTAGCTAGGCACTGATGCATAGATCTCTTTAAATCTCCATTGCTGGTGTTATGCTACTTTTCTTCCAGTAATGTAGCTTCTTACACTGCTGCAGAAATAGGACATTTTTGGCCAAAGAGCCCTTGAGTGGGCTAAAATAATTCTATGCCTTCATGACAATAGAGTGGACTGAGCTTTGCACATTTTCTTCTTACAGTGTTATATCGTTGGCTGATTGGAGCCCATAGGTGAGCCCTTACATTTGAGTAGGTTTGTGTGGGTTTCTTTCACTTTCACTTTCACTTCCATATTTGACTTGTTTTTCCTGATTAACTTAGACTTCTTGGAAGCATCTAGGATAAAGGGATACAGCATGATTGCTATCTAAGAATCACACCAGGTTGATATACAGCTCCACTTCCATGGTTGATTTGTTTTATTTGAGCCACTAGTCTTCTTGGAAGCATGAAGGATCTGGGGATAACACATGGTTGCAAGTCCAAGAGTCAAAAGCTTCAAGTGCTTTCTGAATGTCCCTGCAGCTGTTGCCATCAAAGTGTAATTTTAAATGTGATCAGATGGGAAAATTAGAATTATATGATGCCACATCTGTATGGATTAATCATCTGAACCATATTTAGATTTAAATGGAATTTAAATGAATTCTTGGAGCTGTTTTTAGTGTTAGCTATTGATTTTATTGTAGCATAAATATTTTATTGTATTATTTTAATGGTTTTGTTCATTTGTTTGTTTAAAAGGTTTATATGGCCACCCATCTTATATATCCCAAGCCTGGGTGACTTACCAATAGTAATCAAACAATAAAAAGAATAAGACCCACGAAAAATGTTGTTATATTGTAAACTGCTAAGAAACTTTCTGATGAGGACAGATACAAATCCTATTTTTTAAAAAAATACCATCTAGTTTTTCTTCTTTTCTGCCTGTGTTTTTGAGTGTGGTTCGTAGTATGACATTCAAAGGCCAAATATATCCCTGCAGTAAAAGCTGCCAGAAGGATCCTGGGAGAATGCATATGAGAGGTCTTTCTCCAAAGTGATGGGAAATTCCCTTTGGTGCCTTAGTACCATCAGGGTACTTCAAAGGACTACAAAGTTATAGAAATGGATTGGCTTTTACTAAAGCATGTTTGAAAACAATTGACACTTATCACATCAAGGAGATAATATTGTCATGAAACTCTATCTTGAATGTGTTGGTCCTTGTGGTTCAAACGCTGCAGAAGAAATATTTTTCTTTTAAATCATTGTACAATGATATACAAAGGAAGCAGTATATGAGTTGCATTCTGGAAAATCTGAAGAGGACTCTAACTAAAGAGCTAATGATCGACTTGCTGGATGGTTCAAATAAGTGGATTTATATCAATATTGCATCTTTGAATCTACTATTATTAACATTAAAAAGGGTGCTTTAGAGAAATGTAATATTTTGTCGGAAGAGGGATTTGAAAGTTTAATCCAATGAAAGTTTAACAGACATGCTCTTGGTTTTCTATGGCTTGCATTTATTTAAAGATTATTTTGGATTTCCACATATCTTTGCAGCATCTGTCTTGATGTTAATGTGGTCTGTTTTTCCTGAATTCCCTAACAAATTTATTTCATTTAAAATCTATTAGATGTCAACATCCTCATAGCCATGTCCTTTCTTCCAGTGACAAGTTTCTTCCATGTTAAATCTGAGTTCATTCATTACTTGCTCACCCATATTCCACAGAAATCAGAATAGCTTCAGGGCCCCCAAGGTGGATTGGGGACTTGAAACGACGAAGGGAGGTTGAAGGAGTCTGAGAAAAGACAAGTCAGGGGAGATACAATAGGATTTGTCAAATAAATAAAAACAATGCCATACAGAAGATCCTTTTCTCTCTCATCCTAGACTATTCCTAGGACATGGAATATTAGATGTAAACCACAGGAAGGCAGATTCTGGCTGAGATTTCCAACAAATATTCCCCAAAGTAAGAGAAATTCTACAACCAACACAATTTGTTTTACAGAGAGGTGATGGCCTCCTTTTCACTGTCATATCACCAGAAGAAACTAGTCAACAAAACTTTCTGGACCCTTGCACCATGCAAGGGTATGGATTTGATGTCCCTAAATGGCCTCTTTCAGCTCTGTGGTTCTACAATTCTTCATAGAGAAACATTTGTAGGAACAGTGCTTGGTATTAAATGAGAGGTAAATTATGCTTATTGGACATATCAGCCTAATAAGGGAGCCTTTACCTCCATACATTAAATTATTTTATTGAGTGATTGATTTGATTTCTATAGCTCCATAAGTTACAAGACTGATGAGAGCAAATAATATTAGGGCACACCACTTGGAGGATAACGACATTGTGTTACATGCTTTATATAGAGGATAGGCACCCTGATGCTCTATGGATTTTGTGGAATTTTAAGTACCATTAGATCCAGACAACCTGACCAAAGCACAGGATTTGGGGAATAGTAGCCCAAAATGCCTAGAACCCATCATGTTGAATCCCTCTATTTTATTCAATCGGATAATGGCTTGCATCTCATTTTAGTCCTGCTTGGAAAAGAACCACGCAAATCAATGGGACTTCAATCATTGGTGCTGTATTTTAAAGTTATTTTATATAATTCAATCTAATGTAAGTATGAACCCGATACACCGGGAAAAAGAAAGACGTGGAGTAAAGACCCAGAAGTTACAGTACAAGCTAAGCTTGGTTAGTATTAACCCCAATTTGCTTTATTTTGGCTTAGCCTCTTGTGTCAGGCCAATTTGATTAAGTGTATTGTGTGAATTTAGAAAATGGACTAATTCAGGCACCAGGTGAACCACATTATCAGAATGTGGCCCATGTGTATTGCCCCTATTAAAAAAAACAAATGTTTTATGGTTCCACCCTAAAGAATTCAAGATCCTATATCAGCCCACTAATCTTTCTTAATTGGAGTGAGCATTACTGTAAATAGAAAACATTTAACTTATCTTTGACAGAATGTTAATAGGATTAGCATGCAATATGGAATCTCTCTCACACTGAGTGCTGTAATCCTGCTAATTAGAGTTGTATATTGTGGCATAAATTGAGGTTGTGATTTTAATGAGTAAAAACAAATTTCAGAAAAAATATGGGAAAGATCTAAATATTTTCATGTTGTCTTTGCATTCTTTTTGCAAACAAAAAAAAAAATGAAAGCCTCTGTTTTAATCAGGGATGCAAATCTGTTTGGCATGACACCTGTCTTTTTCTGTTTGGAGAAGCAACAGTGCTTCATGTTGCAATATCAGAAGAACAGCTCCTTTTTAAATATAGGATTATCATCTAATCTGATGCTTTATTAGCCTGGTATTATCCAAAAGTATGGGATTGCAATCCCCATCATCCCTAGCTAACATAGGCATTAGTAATCCAAAATATCTGAACGTTTCCTGCTGACACTTGTACATTCTTCCCTGAAGAATCGACTAGTGTTTTTAACAGAGGCTGAAAATGTTTTCAGGTTACAGGTAGTCCCCAATTTAAGAACAAGTTTCATTCCCAAGATCTGTCCTTAAGTCGAATTTGTAGGTAAGCCAGAACAGCATTGTTATATAATACTGTATAAGTAGTATTGTGTAATGAACTTGAATCATTGTGTCTTTAACTCAAATTTTGCTACCATAGGCTCCATTGTTAACTATGGGTCGTCCGTAAACCAGGTGTTTTTAACCCAGGGACCAACTATATTTCCTAAATGAAACTGCAGTGTTTTTAATAGAAAAAAAGGGAGGTGTTACTTTTTCCTTTGTGGACTTGGAGGGAAAAGGAAAGAGTGAAAATCAACTGAATATTTACATGTATGGCAGCTGTTGAAAGCATGGACATCTGTACCCCTCACATAATTATAAGCAGCAGCATTCCAGAGCACCAAAGGTGGGCAAGTTTAGCCTGTTCTCAAAACCTGTCACAAGCAATCAGTTCAGAACTTTGATATTCATGGCCAGTTCCTCACTTCCATGTTCTCTGGGAGAAAGGGAAGGAAAAACAGAAAGAAAAAGAAAAAAGGAGAGAGGGGAGTATTTGAAAGAGAGAATAGATGGTCACACCAGAACCTGCTTCAATCCTACCTACTATTGTCATGTAGTCCATAATAGCTTAAAAATAGTTTCCTTTGACTCATCAGTGACTGCTGGTGACATTTCCAAGTAGTTTTCTTGGTTTTGCCACTGCCTTCTAAGTTTTTTTTTTTTAATGATTTCTTAATTTAGAAATATGGTCTTCAGTAAGAAAGAAGTTGCTCATCCTGAAAGATATAAGTATTCCTCAAACTGGTGTTCTCCAAATATGTCAACACTAAGCTTCCAAAATTTTCCAGCTTGGGGTGGGGGGAGTTATGTATTGAGATGTCCAACAAATCCCATGAGTGGCAAACTGGGGAAATCTTCAAATTCTTTTTAAGAATTCTGTTTCTCTTCATGGTCTTGTCCTCTTGGCAGTGTATGTGTGCATGTAATAGAGAGTGTTTGAGATTGGCAAGCACTGTCTTTCCCTTGTTCTCAGATCTGACCTTCATGCTGTCCATTCCCACCCCTTTTGAAATGTTCCAGAATCTTTTTGAGAGGGACAGAACAACCAGACTTCATTACCATTATATTCCTCAGGCCTTCTTGTGAATAAATCCAATTATATCCTAGTAATGAGACAACTAGATTTTAACATCATGTTTAATGAATGGTAAAACATACTCAAAAACAAACTGAACAGCACTGCTTGCCCCAAAGGTCTTCAAAGATCAATGTGTTTAATTGGTTATGGCAGGGCAGAGAAGCCGGCATACAGGGGTGTATTGATCAGGCTAGCTCTGCTGAAGCTAGGGTCTGTTAATGTCAAGAGCCCGAGGTGAGAAGTCATGTCTTGCTATGCCTCAGCCTGGTTTGTTATTGTAGTTGCTTTAATGGATGTAACCAGTGTTTATTCAAGCCAAGATATAATCCAAAGAGATGGGCAAAATTAACTCTCATGGCTAAAGCATGTGCTTGTTGGTTGGTTTGTTTATTTATTTATTGGGTTTGTCTACTGCCTGAAACCAAGCAGACTCTAGGCAGCTTGAAAACGTACACATAAAAGTCGATATAGTAATTCATTAAAATAGTAAATCCAATTCTAATTCTCCCCTTTCAAATGTAAATGCTGAAAGTAATAAACTAAAATGTATTGAGTAGGGCACTGCTGCTTATAATGAATTCCTGAAGGATGTCCAGAAGAGCCATCTTTATTACCTGCTTCCATAAGGCCATGACAGCATGGGCCATCCTTGTCTCAGGGGTCGAGCTATGTCAGAGGGGAGCTGCCCAGAAAACACCCGTCACCAGGCCTTCTCCTATTGTGTCTCCTTAGCAGGTCTCCTGTCAGGCCCAGCCCAAGAACAATGGTGAAACAGTCCAGTCGAGTACAGTTCCTTCGTTTGCCTACACCTCATAGACAGCATCTTGCCAAACTAAATATATACTACAGCAACTAGTGGATATACCCTGGGAGATTCTAGGGAGTGGCTATCCTGAATCTCTTACTCTTCTCACGTTCCCCCTGCAGACTGTGTTGTCTCTTGTCTCCTTTCCCCTCCTGGAATGCACCCCACTCCTTCCTGATAGCCTCTCTCTCCCACATCACTCTCCTCCTCATAGACACATTCCATCGCAGCTCCCTGGTTTTTCAGGTTGGATGGGCAGAAACTCTTGGGGGAAGGTGGTCCCTACAATACCCATATTTGAGCCATATAGAATTTTACAGGTAGTGACTAGCACCTTGAACTCAGATGAGCACCAGGAAACACACTGGTAAATAGAGGTGTAACACAGTAATTTCATAATTGTTGACTAAGCAGGTGTGCTGCTATATTCTAGACAGCTGAAATGTCCTGGTGGCCTTCAAGGACAGCCCCATGTTCAGTGAGTTAGAGTAACTAAAGTAGACATGACAAGGGCATGACTGTCTCCAATGCATCCTGTTCCAAGTAAAGCTGCAATTGGTGCACCAGCCAAAGCTATGCAAAAGCCCTCCCAGCTATGGTCGCCATCCACATTTCAAATAAGCACCATGAGTCTAGAAGAATCCCCAGCTGTTACTGGGGAAGCACAACCCCCTTTAGAGCTAAAAATAGTGCAGTCCTGAATCAGCCAGCCTCTGAGTGAACAACCACTGCATCTTATTTAGGATGGGCCTGAATCTGTTTTCCCTATCTAGACCCTGACAGCCTCCAGACATCAGATCATGACTTCCACTGCATCTCCCAGTGGGCTCAGAGTACAGATATGTAATTGAGTATCATCTGCACATTGATGATGATGATGCCTTACCCTGAACTGACAGATGATCTCTCCTAGTGGTTTCTAGTAGTTATAAACCACTGGAAGAAAACAAGAATGGAGAAAGGATTGAACCCTGAGTCATTCCAGTACAAAATGTCAGTGGGTTCACCTTTTCCCACCCCACAACCACTGCCTGGACATGCCCACTCAAATAAGAGCAGAAACGTTGTAACACCATGGCCCAGCTCCCAGCCCTGTAGGTAATTCAGAAAGATACTATGGTTGGCAGAATCAACTGTTGAAATATCGCCTCCAAAAGCACACCTCCATTCAACTCCCACCACAGTTGTCCATGAGAGAAATCAGTGCAGTTTCTCTCCCACACCCAGTACTGAACCCAGACTGCCATGTGTCTAAATCCATCTCTCTCAGAGCCCCCCAAAACACCTCACAGTGCATCATATCCAAATCTGATCCATGTTAACCCAGAAGCAAGTTTCACAGAAGTTAGCAGGGCTCCTAAGTACCTGTTACAGGAATGAAATCCTATAGTAGTCCATCAATATCTTTAGGATTTGAGAATTGCTGACAATTCCTGCATTGTGCCAATAATAAACAGGGAAAAAAAACAGAAATGATTTGGGAAATCAGAAGGCAGATTTTAGTCCAACAATGGCTGTGAATTTATGTAAAGACTTTTCATTGAGCGAAGTGTTATTGACTTAATAGCAAGATGACATTGACCATGATGTTGTCCAAGCATCTACTAAAAATTTATCATCTTGACTTTCCAAGTAGGGGGAGTTATATGTGAATATCCTTTCCTCCAAGTTCTGCAAAATGTATTACTCTGAATATTTTCATTGTTGGGGTTACTTATTTATTTTTCCAATTTATCTAGTACAAGAAACTCTGGACAGCAAACAAGATAAAAGCAAAGAATCCCATTACACCAAAAAAAAAACCAAATTGTATTATATATAATAATATGCTTTATATTTTTATGATTTTTTTTCTTTACTGTTGTACACTGCTTTGAAATATCTTTGCTGTAGGAAGGGCAGAACAATGGATGGTATAAATAAATAGTAGCAGGAGGAGGAGATTTATCACTGATTTCATCTCGTTCCTATCGCCCTTTCAGAAACATGATGCTATGATCATGAGCCAGAGAAATGCATTTTAATCATAGTCTTTTAATGTAAAAATAGGGTGTGCTGTTGCATTGCATTGCGTTATATATCTAGATGATTCCAAGCTCAGTAAATATGGCCTCACTTGTTGCTTCATTCAATCCACTTTTATTTTAGCATTCAACCATTTCCCATCTTACATTATCTGCATCTTGAATGCCGTGGTGGCTCTAAATAAATGCGAAATAGTTGCTGCTTGTGAGCAAAGATGATTAAATGAAATGAGTGTCGAGTCAGTTTTGATTCTAATCACACACAGCCCAGTCTGCTTTATATTCTGTTTACGTTGTTGTCACATTGCTTTAATCCAACAAGCTACCCCAGTAAATAGAAAGAACCAAACTCAAACACCAGCTGGAGAATTAGGAGTGGGTCCTGCTAAGAATTGGCAATGGCTGCAAACAAACAGAGGAAAATTCAGAGCCGG